>OV281347.1:12500000-15000000 GCA_923062675.1 Marasmarcha lunaedactyla | reverse complement strand
CACATCTGTTTTTTGCATTTTCTCTGAAAGTACAAACAACGTGCGTTTACACATTCCCTCATACTGCAAATTTACTAATATTTGTCATTGGAAAATCATTTTATTAATGGCTGATTTTTCAATGCTCAGGTAACTTCACCCTCTCTCACACACACACTCACAGTTTCATTTTACACACAGAGAGGACACAAAACACACAAAACATGCATTTTATCATGGTTGTACCTTTTTCCCTATTTTATTAATAATGTAAACATTTTAAATAAAGTTTTTATTAATAAATCGTAAATATGTAAATATGTTAATTCCGGTGGTTGGAGGCGCTGTCCGCTGAAATACAGGCCACAAGCTTAGTTCAGCAGCAGATGCTAATTTATAAACACTTTGTTTTTTTGTAACATATATTTAAACAGAACTATTGTAATTTAAGAGTGCAAATTCATGTTTTAAGAATTAAAAAACTTTTATCAGTGGAATAATTTTGGGAATTTAACATAATTTCGACGGAAAACTTGTCAAGTGTCAAAGATATTCTTCAGATAATATTTATCCGACGCTTGAACAATCAGTCCTAAAATAAGTAACCTATCAATTTTTTTGTTATGTACTTTAAATAAAATGAACTAATTAATAGTATGTACGTTATTTTGAGCCTTAATAAGTTTAATATAAAAAACCTTGTTTACCAGTAAAACCTTTATTTTATCTTTCCACCGTCAGTGAAATGTATTTAAAGCATAAATGTATGTAATGTAAGTATGAACTGAAATAAGCAAATGATCTACATCTGATTCTCTATCCATAGAACTCCTAGTCAGCCTGAGTTACCGAACTTCTCCTTCGAGGTTCTTTTCTTTCCAACAACAAAAAAGAAAGGAAATAGACACTTACTAAATATTTCGAGATCTCAGGTACGTCGTATCCAGCGGCAATGGCTTCGAAGGACGCCGGTACAGCAGCAGAGAGCAGCAAACGCGGTTGCCCCGAAGTCTTAGCTTCGCCTTCGAACGCTAGGCGAAGTTCTTTTAGAAGAGATACGTAGGCTGCGCGGTCGTCGGCTCCTCTGTTGGAGATAATAAAAGCTTCATTTAGAATGATTTTTAGTAAGATAATAGACGAATAGAGAAAAGTTGTGGGTCAAAGCCAACACTAAAAGTAAGGGATGACTGCACCAATAACCCAGTAATTTTTACTAATAACTTTTAAGCTACGTGCTTTTATGAAGGAATAATTTATTATAAGTTGAAATAAGTACTTATACGTAGATATATATATATATTTTGAGTCTAAATGTATGCTTAGTTAAAAAATATATTATTGTGATAGTTACCTAGGGTATTCCCAGTCAATATCTAATCCGTTAAATTGATAGTCCCTAAGGAACTCGATGGCTTCGTACACGAACTGGTTCATTCTGAAGACGTTGGAGGTCAGTTCTTTGAAGGGTGTCGAACCGAAGGCCCATCCGCCAATAGCCAGTAAAATCTAGAAAATGTTTATTTTAAATAATATGATTTATAGTTTTTTTCAGAGAATTACAAATGCTGATTTCGAATTGATGTTATGACGTTTACGTAGAGATCATAAAACCAATCTGTCCATAATAAATAACACAATATATACAAAATACACCATCAAAATCCTTGCAAATCACACAAATGCCGATCCCGTTAAGGATTTATAAGAACCTGAGCCATTATAGTGGCTGTTTAGGACTCACTTATTTAATTGTATATAATTTATTAGGACAAACTACATTTATCGTAAAAAAATGAAAGATAATGGCAGTTTGTAATGATAGTACAGTACAGCTCACCTTTAAGTTAGGATTCTTTTCTCTTAAAGCGACCACCTTATCATACATTTCACCGTCCTTTTCATCAGCTTCGGCCAATTTGTGGTCTTTCAATGTTGCAAAGGCATAGATAACGTGGGTGCAGAGTGTAGGATCTACGTTTTCGGGCATGAAGCGACCCGCGCTTGGGCGTTTGGAAGACCAAGACGTAAGGTAGCAGAGTACTTGAGGCTCACGTTCTGAAAATGAATTTATTCATAAGTCCAAGATGTTATTATTTAGTAGAAAGTAAATGCCCATAGGCTTTACGTGAATAAACTTATTTGACGACGTTTATAATGTCAATAGGTTCTGGTTACTGATAAGTCATTTCAAGTATCCTTAATTTGCCATCTCGTTAATTGTCAATGAGCGTTCGGGAAAGAGGTAAAAACGTCCAAAAATATTGTCATAATATAAAAGGGCCTATTATTTTAACTGCGTTATCTAAATGCTATTGATTTTGTAAATAAAAACAAAATGAAATAAATGAATCATTCTGGCACACGTGTTGGGCATGATATTCAGTATAACTTTCAACCTTTGATATAATAATAAATAATTCAGTAGAGTAAATCTTAATCCACTTTTTGTTATTATATTTAGAATATAACTTTCGAACTAATATTTTCGAAACATAAAAACCTTAGTAAGCCTAATAAATCAATTCAATACCATGTACACTTAAATAAATGCCTGTCATCAACACAAAGCCATAAAAAGAAAATCCGAAACCTGTTTCCTCCAAATCCCTACAAAAGAGGCTATTTACATTCATATGATGACAAAATCCGCCTTTTCGATTACTTAGAGTGTTTTCTCGTATCCATGACAAAATTTGGCTCAATTGTTTGATACAATACCGAAAGACACTCAATAAAATTAGGTACTCAAATAAATCTCCATAGTATCCGAATTATATGTAGCAACTTTGTAATATCTGTAACCATCCATCATTTCGCGAGAAATTAACTTTCCGAAAGATTTTTATGAAATTTTGCCGTAAGTATCAATCAAGTAGCTTCAAGGAAAATTGTGAGGTGAAAAAATGTTAGTCCATAATTTTGATAAATTAGCACCATTTCAATGTTAACTTCGTTCTCATTCATCATTTAACCGTCAGTGAAACTTAAATACACTTATTTATTTCAAGCGAAATATATTTACTATATGAATAAGAAATTTTTATTTCCATTGAAACAGAATAACTAAGAACTTCGCTATAATGCCATTGAAAACTGGTTATTGCTGGCGTATGCTTTTCATAAGTACATAAAACTTGAAACACCCACTTATAAGGATTACGATGGAACGTTGCGTCATATACTTGAAAGCATTAAATCACAAACCCCATTTACAGAAGCTTGGCCATTATGTGACGACCTGAGTGTACGCTTTTGGCAACGTTTCAGTAGGAAGTGTGTGGAAAGGTCTAATGTTTCTGGTCGTGTAAAAACTTGAAGGCAAAAGCACTCGATCCAAACTTTTAGCAACTATATCGCCGTCGACATTGTGAGCCTTTCTTGGCAGTTAGAAACAACGGAGTGCCTAAGAGTGACCCTTGTGGAACTCCCCGTAGATTTGTTGCTTTTAAGGTCTTATGTTACTAAGGATCAAGATTTACTATTTTAGTTTTAAAGAATTAATAGTAGAAAGAAAGAAAACAGGTCAATTTTGAAATATGTTTTTAAAAATTTTAAAAATTAATACCTCAATAAATAACTTACGATTTTTATCAATAAGTGCTGCGTTTGGCTTGATGATTGTCTTAGTAGGTTTCTTTGTCTTGACACGGCTGAGTGCATCAGATAAGCTGATTTTGATTGGTTCAGGCTTCTCAGTTTCTTCGATCACGATGGAACTTGCTACTGATGCCCAGTCAACGTCTTTAGCATCTTTACCACGAGAAATTCCTCGGAGTTCCTCCCTAAAATTGCAAATTTATCATCATGAATCTAATTTTATTAGATTTGATAGAGTTTTCAGTAAATAATTCAAAGTTAAATAAACAGTTAAGGCACCTTTACAGATAAGTGGTTTTGAAACTTTCCACTTACAATATTAAACACCTAGTTTCATTCTTTTTACCTCATAGCACCAATGAGTGGGTACTTGACATCACCACCACACACGCTGCCGCTGAAATCGTCCATGTCCACCGTCCACACCATAGCACCACCGAAGTTATTATCTTTGATCCATCTGCAGAAAGAGCAAAATGTTTAAAATTAGATAATTTACGATGTTAATTTACTGTTAGCATAGTTAGTGATGTTCGATATGAAATGTTTCAATATGATCAATAAATTAAGTGTGTTATTACAATTTATTTCCAAATGATAAAACTTTTAGCAAAGAAAACCGCCAAAAGAGCCATCTTAATAGGTATCGTGAGTATTTATTTAACAGATGAATCATTTTGATTTCAAACATAAATTAAGTTTAAAAATTACAGATCAGTCATAATTATACTTCACGACACATAATATACTAACATGGGTTTATATTGTTCATACCAAAAACTTTCTTTTATAATACAATTATATAATAATTTATAATTCTTTTACAATAGTTAAACATACGAACTCTACATAAAAATGCAGGTACGCATATTTTGAACCCACCTCATCTTATTCCTAATTGACTTTTCATCATCAAAACCAATCCACTGGTCTCCATGGATAGCATAAGGCACTTTCATCTCGTCGTCCCAGACGTAAGCTCCACCATTACGTAGTATTTCGCAGACCTAAAGATGACATAAATTATCAATAAGGTCGCTGGAGAATATTTATGTTTCGCTTCATGCCTCTATGAATATATAACTCACCAAAAGTAAATAATTAATATACCTAGAAAATATTGTACATGTTATATATTTATATTTATTTATATGGGTCGGCTTTATTAGGCACTGCCGGGTGGCAAAATGTATGTGGTTTAAATTTCGGGAAAAATGCTGTCTGGCCTATATTGCCGTTCAGATTTTGGAAAGACAACAATTTCCAACAATTCTATAGCCAAAATGGACTAGTCGGTTGGCGTTACCTGATTTTGTGCGGTAAATGTTTCGGGGCCTAATTGTCGTTCAACTAACACTGCCGACCCAAATGTACCAGCCCGAATATGTAGGTAACGCCCCTAATTTTCCAACGTCCCTGCCTATGTTTTGCATACCCAAAAAATATTCATAACTGAATTTTTATGTGAATGAGATACGAATTTTATGACAATATTTTTACTACTCCGGAGTGTATCATGTTTTTCTTGTCTAGACGCTTTACTTAGATAGAGTATGCAATAAAAAAAGTCGTTACGCTTCTAAATTCAAGTAAGGTGGTGTTATTAAAATTAATTAAGAGATGAATATAACAAGCTCTCTCTAGAGAACATTGCTTTATTTCCATACAAAATTCACTTTATAAGACAGAAATTTAATTAAAGTATGAGCTTATGTTTTGCATTCAAACATCGTTAGGTAATTTCAAAGAAACCAAATACCTTTACTTTTAAGTAAGTAAAAAATATTTAAACAGGGTACGGTTCAAAACATAAATGTTCTTTGGCTTTGTGGTTTAAAATTTACAGTAAATTCCTTTAAAGTCGAAATTCTTGTTTAAATTCTTTGGGGTGAGAAAACGCTGTCAAAGAATTAAGGAATTTTGGGATACAAATGCGAATTAAAAGTTTGTTCTTCATTTTATTAAATAATGTTAAAGTTAGACAATTAATGTGATTGAAAAAGAAGCAAAGAACATCTATGAGAAAGAAAAGAGTTTACCCACAATGACTTAAGCTAACATTAATTTACTTAGATTGACTAAGCTATAACTTCCATCTCACTGCCGAGCGTAAATATCTAAAGCTCATTGGATCTGGGCTATTCAATGAAAGTTTAATTAAAATTCTTCCACGAGCTTTTTAATTACATTCAATGCTTAAAGGCCATCTGTTATTGGAGCGCCCTTTTTAATTCACACTAGCTAAGCGCATAAATCTTTTGAAATTTTGCTATTTACTCGTAGAAAAAAAATGTGATTTTTTTTTGTTTTTAACGCATTAAAATTTTTTTTGTATACTTTTATCAATTGTATGATCTTCTAATAATAAATAAAATAAATAATAAGTAAATCCTCAGACGAAGACACCAACTGTACGGTATCAAAGTAAGCAGAGCTTGTGTTATGGATGACCCTACAGTGAACTGGGGGGGGAACCCAGAATAAATATACTATATAACTATAAACAAACATGACCCGAGAACGAACATCTGTGTTCGTCAACGTCCCGACTAGGACTCGAACTTGGGACCTCCAGCGTATGCGGCAGGGCTACCCACTACGCCACTCCACCGTCAAATCATAAATTGTATAATATATTCGTATGACATTTAGAGCTCTTAGTTTTGCTTCCTTCCATTTACAAATTCTATAATGGTATAACCATAGACTTCAAGTATATTTTATATTTGCACTGTTGTAATGGGTTATAAGGTTTATTTTAGAATGAATTTCTTTTACTTTTATGTTAATTAGGTAAAAAAATAAATGCAATTGCGATCTTCATGTATAATTTTTTGTCAATAATCTGCCTACCTCGTAGTAGGCCAAGAAGCCTCCTTCCTTAGTGTACTCTCCTGCTTTACCACCTCCGCTGGCTGGCGAGTTCACTTTGTAGTTGTTGGGGTTGGACAACGTGAACGTACGCCCGTAGGTTGGCATTCCTAATAATGTAAAAAGAGCTTTAACAATTTCAGAATCGAGAAGCCGTAGATTAATTTGATAAAATGATCTGGATATAAGTAGTTATTTATTTTTGAAATTAACGGTTTCTTACTGAAAAAGCTTAAAAACATGTTTATCTTTAGACACTGTCAAAATGTATGACTCAGCTAAATTAAAATATCATTCTGGTGACTGTTCTGATGGCTTTGAAGTTTTTTTCAATTTGCCTTTGTTATAATTTTTTTCAGTGTTTTAATATTATTATAAGACAGTATTCCTTTAGGAAATTTAAAGAACTATTGATAGAAAGTGTCATTGAACAATTTTTTTAACCGCTGTTCATTTGATACTGATAGTAAAGAGCAATGGACCATTCAGAATGATTTAAAAAAATGTGTGTCGTTTCTGCACCCAATTTTTTTTAAATCACGTTCAGATTTGATAACTCTTAAGTTACTCAAAGAAGCAAACAACTATATAACTATATCCAATCTTAAAGCTGCCAAAACTTCATCAATCGCACAAACACCTACCAATAATAAGTTTTTCCTTGGGAGCTCCCAATTTGACCCACAAATGGGCAGCATGATCCACAGAAAGTTGTTTCCTCCATTCAGAGTCAGATGACGGAGAGTAAAGAGGAGCGTTGTGACCGGTCTCTCGTTCCCATTTGCCGTGAAAATCGTACGCCATCACATTTATGAAGTCCAGGTAGCTAAAAGCAATATATAAATAAGTTACAAATTTGTGTGTGTCATCTAAGTACATTAGGGAAAGACGCATGTTAGTGATCCTCACGCTGTTTTAGTTTCTTTTGACTGTCTTAAAAAGTATTCATTAAGATTTGTGAACTTCTTTTACTTTGAACGAGAATCGTAAAGATGAACAAGGAATGAGCTTCCTACATCAATTTGTAGTATGTTCATGCATAAGACATGAGTAAATAAGTGACGCTTTAAAAGGTACCCAAGTTATATTTTTGAATTTAACATTCATGCACATCTAAAAATTATGAGAGAAAATAAAAACTTCAAAGTTATAAAACTAATAAGACCTTAGGGGCTCTGCCCTCGTATGGGGTGGCATAACCGAATATATGTAGAGACATATTTGGCTAAAAATTCCGGCTTATGCCGTTCTGGTTTTGGCAAGATGAGCCAAATAACAAAGTACAAATCAGGTATACCGGCACCCACCTGATTTGTACATGCCGAATATTTGTATAGGTGAAGCTTCGGGCCGGCAGTCCCGAACTCGCGGTTGGCGTCCCTAATTAACAACAGCCCAAAATATCTACAGTAACAAGTAAATATGATCATTTAAGTCCTCTTTCTAACAAATATGTGACAATGTTACACGTGTTTTTAAAAGATACTAAAGCCAGGTTTTCTCCTCTAAATTACAATGACCGTAAGTTGCACCTGTACCTGGCTATGAATACATTTCCTGTTTCGTAGAGAAAACGTCGCCCTAGAGACGGGTTACACTTCCGTGACTTAAGTTTACATTAAGCGCGTTTGCTATTTTAGTACTTTAAAAATAACGAGCTTTGTTAGTTTGGTTTATTTTGTATTTTTATAGAAATAAAAAAGCCAGAGTACGAAATTATTTAGGATGGAAGTTGTTTAATAGATGTTAATTTACGAGTATAGCAAAAAACAATCTGCATTGTTCCTGTCCAATGTAACTTTTAGTTTCCTTTTAATTTTTTTGTTTTACGGTTGAACTCTAATATCCCACAAAATTAAGCTAATACAAAAACGATCTGTTAATACATGAAACAATGGTAACATTGTGAAACCAAAGTATTAGTTCCTAAACTTATATTATATTGGAAACTAGAAATTCAATCCAACAGACCAGTAATAAAGATAACGTCTAAATAATACGAATCTATCAATTTATGTACCAACTATAATAGTTTTAAATGTTGTGTATTACTTAGAGTTTAAGGTTGTAAATCAATTGAGTTTGAATATTTCAAAACCCTTTTCAAAGCTTGTTTTTTTCAAGTAACACTGAAATTATTTGTAATTGATATTGTTTTCGAACAAATCTGTCTGGTCACCAATAAACAATAGTAAATATTACTTTAACTGAAAATTCAGAAGTTATATTAATTATATTATTTACTTTTCTAAGACTTAAGCCTTCGACTTACTTGCGTGTCTACAATAAATACTTTACGAAATGTTTTGTATAACAAAAACGTAAATTATGCGCTGCTTTCTTTTATTTCTTCTTTAAGAAATGTTCGTCTCACTTATCGAAAAAATAATGAATGTGCACTGACAATTTCATTACAAACTTAAATCAAAAATCGCATTAACATTTCATTATACATAAAACAAACTTTTAAAATTGCTCGTGTTTCATATCCATGTCATTCATTCTCATTAGCATTCAACTATCATAATAATTACATTAACTTTAGGACTAGATGTCAATAAACTTTATCTTATCCTCCTTTTACATATAATATTTACTCTTTTCCGTCATACGGGCTTTTACACTAAGCACAGATGTGAGGCGCTCGGGGAATTGCACAGAGTAAAAAGCGGCTATGGTTACAAGCAGGTTAAATAATTATTCCACCTATTTTCCTCTGATGTGTCGAAAATTCAAAATGTGGGGATCTCGCGTTGTAACTTTCGATGTGTGATAATTGCGGGTGTCACAGTCTCATCGTTTTGACACTTTACGGGTGAATCTTGCCAAAATGATCACAGAATGAATGGCGATAGAGATGTCAATTGACGACTCGTAAAAAATGAGTCCCGTGAAGTTTCTGCACATATCTTTTTGATGGAAGGATCTTACGAATTATAAGTCTTTTGGATATATACATACATTTTACATTTATTTCAAAATTCTAACGAAAATGAGAAATCGTGGACAAATTTTGCATTAAAGATAATTGAAATATTGTTTTACCTAGCCACAGCAGGCACGTCGTATCCGCTCTTGATGTTGTCGGGGCCCACGGGCACGGCGGCAGTGAGGAGCAGGCGGGGTTTCTTCACTTCTTGGGCCTCGGCTTCGAAAGCTTCACGTAATTCTGCAACGAGAAATTATGGATCTCAACTTTTTTGAAATTTGTTTATTGTGAAATTGACTGGATCAATCAAACTATTTTTCCTTATCACTATTCATGTTCTTCTTTGTTGATGAAATATTGATATTCATAATCAATGAAAAGGTGGCACAGAAGCCAATGCTGAGCATTTAATTTTATTTAACTACCCAATAATAAAGTTAAACATTTTTGGGTGAAAATAATTTTCCTAGTAATTTCCTTAACATGAACGTAACTTTTAATTTTTGCTCTTAAAGGATTACGCTGTCTTTACTTAGAAATAAAAAAAAATTTGTTTAACATATCTAAAGCTTTTCTAACTTACATAAAAGTAGTTCGAAATATAAATTCGTGTTTATTGCAAAACGTGTCTTATATTGTTCGTAACGTCTCCCTGTACCTTCGAGGAATTTTTGAAAGGAGTTTCTGAAGCCACCTCTCTATATGAAGCAAGGACATCCATTGCATTTTGTTGTCAAGATTAAATTGATTACTATCATTATTCGCTATAAAGACTTCTGATTTGCAATAATTGTGTAAAAGACAATTTTCGAAAGTCTTAATCGATATGTACTTGCAATTTTAATTGATTTCAGATATGATATTGACATTGCAATTGCAAGTGGAATTCTGTTTATCACAATAATAAATAGTTACAAAATAAATATATTGTTAAATAAATATGATTCGAGGCCACAAAAATTCTTGTCGTAAATAATATGACACTCACAATTCTCTCGTTTCGAACGCTTCAGTCGCTACAAGCGATATCGCTGTAATGGACACTCAAAATGCGAAAAGTAATGACACGACAGCAGTGCAGTGATTTTCTGAGGCAAAATTCAAAAAGAGAAAAGGTTCTCTGTATTCATGTTAGTATTAAATACATTGCCAAGGTTTTCAAAGGCAGTATGAAATGGCAATTTGCCAGTCTGTTTTCCACTTGACGTAGATAATTTAAATGAGATTAGATGTTAGAAATCTAGTTCCAACTGTATCCAGTTCTGTTCTGTATGAGGAAATCTAATAATCACTCACGTAACTGTTAGCGTGTGGTTTTGCAGTAGATGTGATGTTAAATTTTGTTTTTAGGTTACCAAGATTTGATCGATTTGTTAGTGTGTTTATTCCGTAGCTTATTTGAAGTAATAGTTTATTTTTAATTTACGTACCGAAACGTTTGTATTTTGTTACATCAATAAGCTTTGTAAGCTAATGAATAATGTGTTGTTATTTTAAGTAATAATTATTAATGATAATTATTTAACTTAAACTGAGAAAGAGAATTTTGAACAATTTCACAGCTCACACTAAATTCCTTTCAGTTTTTCGACATCAGGTAAAAGCAACGTTAGAAATCCATTTCCGAGCAACTGTAGATATAATATTGGGTAAAAAACTCACGTATTAGTTCATGTTCATTTAGCTTTTTACGAATATTACAAGTTAAATCTGGATTTCAAATTAATTTGCTGTAACCATAACCCATACTTTTTCTTTTCTGGAGAAAACTCTATCAGAGTTTTAGGAGATCAGAAAACTACGACAACTCAAATAATTAAAAATCTATGTTCATTATCAGCCATACGCTCTCCATGTTAAGCATCAGTCTAGCAATGAATGTCGTAATATTTTAACATCAATAATTCACACGTTTCGACCGTGACACACATCAATCAGCTTGGTCAATGGTAGTTTTTATTGCAAGCAGTACTTGTGTCGCATGCAATAGTAATATGGAAACCTTAAGTAACAATGGGAGAACTTGGTAATATATTGGATCATTAGTGACTTATTAATTCAATTAGCAATTAGAGAGTTTGATTGAATCTGTGTTTTTAAGATAGCAGGTAAGTTGTGGTTTTTATTTATTAAGGTATTGATAAGCTGATTAAAAACTTTTCAACAGAGCGTTCTTGGTCCCCCATTTTATTTAAGAATAATTTACAAATGGTTAACAAAAGAATGTTTGAAATAAGTTTGGAAGGCAAAAAGTTTATCGGTAAAAAAATAGCAAACGTACAAATCTTCTTCTAAATTTAGCAGCTATTAGTATTGATTAAATTAGAACTAGAACCAGCAACAAAATATAACTAAGCACACCCAACGATAAAATTTATAATGGCCCTGTGTTGTAAGTGGCAGTTACCCTGCTTCATGTGGCCAGTGTTACCATAAATCCAACAATATTAAATTTAATTTTAACTTGTGGTCAAAGATGAGCTTTTTAAAATTCACTCATCAAACCTTAGCTTTTCCTAGCTGTGGTATTCACCGATTATCATGTCCATTAATATTCCAAGCAGCTACAAATCCTTTGTTGATCTTAAACTAAGTTTTCACTTGCTAATTTATTTTCCTTTACCTGGATTACAACCAAGACTAGAAAAGCAACAGAACATTGAAGCATATAAGGTGAATCTGCGGCATGAGTTTTAATGCTAGTAACAAATAAAAGCTTTATTTACCACCTCAATATTGGCAACAATAATCAATATTAATCGAATGGTTTCTATTTGTTTTTATTGTTTTAAAACCCACTCAAAAGTCATCAAATCGAATGTTTTGTTCAATGTCAGACGCGAAAGATTATTATTGTAGAATAATTCGGAAATCTTGACCTTACACCGGAAGCGTAGGTCAAGTTCACAATTTGAATAATCTTATTACACAATACCTTGTCTCATAAGCCATCAATTACTATTATTAATATAAGTCGATTATTTAGTCACGATTTACGAAAATTACGGATAACGAAAACAGCTTCAAATAATTTACTCACTGTTTTTCATTATTATTATATGACTGAAAATCGTAGAACCTGTTCGGCTCGACAAAGTTTTATAGAACATTATCAACAGCGCCAGAGTCTTTGTTTTGCAAATCAGCTGTTTACTTAGAAACTTAAGCTGTTGTGAAATGAACTTTTGCTTAAATTCTTAACTCTTTTGTAAACAGACACAGACTTAAGACCTTGCGGTAATGGATTGCGATGTTAAAATAATTATAATTTTAACTTCAAATAATTTACTTTTATTGTACTTGTTCTTAGTACCAAATACAAGGCAGGCGACCCTTAAAATAATCAACGTTCTCATCAGCCGTTGCTTGATTGCTGTAATTTCAACCAAAATCATACAAATAACCAAAAAAAATTATATTACCCACACAAGTCTCACATGAGTAAATTAAGATAAAGGTGCAGTCGTGTGCGGTCGCTCTAAGGAAGTTAAACTCTGAGATTTGATCTTCATTAAGTTGTTGAATGCAAATATACTCAAACACTCGTGTTACATACTGAGACGCTTTAATGAGTTTCTTGTTTGTTTGTTTGTATGTCACAAGATTGATTAAATGGTAGAGTGATATTTTACAATGATTTCAGGCTTTGTTTTCTTTGTTTTTTTAAAACAAATTTTCTTTTATCTAGACTTCGATTGCAGAAATATGCAAAAGTATTAAAAATTATACGCAGATATAATTACTCTTGTGCATTATATTGATTCTCAAAAACTTCTGAAAGCTGTAGATTCACAGATATAAACGCTCATTTGTTATTGCTATCGCTTCTAATAAAATGAGACCTGTAACTTTACGGGTATAATCTGACGTGCCGCTATAATTCCACCTCAAAAGCCATCCCCAGGCCGACCTACATCACAGGATTTACATTTCCTAAAGCTATTATCATGAATGTAAGCTGCGTAAAATGTAGTTCAATGAACGCCGATAAATGACAAATGTAATGACAAAAGTAATGAGAAATTCAGGATTGATTACCTGATTCTAATAGAATTCATGGAGAGTTTACTCGCCTTCCTATATTAATATTTCATAGTGAATACTAATTACAAATTCAAATGTTTATTTTTCAATATAATAAATTTTTTTTAGGGGCTTTTTATTAAACAGACAAACCAGAAGACAACCTTAATGTTGAAAGTGCCGTCTAAAAAAATTTGTATTATATATGGGTATTGGTTGGTCTAAAGCAGAGAGATTTTATTTGTTTGTTGTGGTTTTTGAGTGTGACGAGACGTCTCATCATAGGTAATTTAAAAAAACTACTCTTCATATTAAAGCCTCTGTGTCAGTGACATATTCAAAGTATGCAAATTAATTTAATGATGGTAACGCAGTCCTTAGGCATTATATTTTCTTAATTATTAATGCCTAAGGTTTTCACGATTCATTATATAAAATAAATTACTTTTTAACCGGATTTTTTCGCGTTTATTTATATTTTTAACGGAAACATTTCATTTTCGGTTAGCGCGATGTACAACAGTTCGAAATGTGTGGAACAATGTGGTAAACACACAAAAAAATTTCAAAAGTTATATTCTGCATTGTGTTCTACTTTTAACCTAAAAACAATATATCATGTGGCCACACTGAGGTGAAGCTTCCATATTCCGTGATGTTGAACGAAAATATGAAATAGCATGCTTGTACCATTGAATTTGTGGCATCTAGTCTTCCAGTCTTTCTAGTCTATGTTTTGTTCAGGTCCGTTTTTCGAACTAGTGCTGCCTGTATGGTTCCCATAATCGGTATGCACAAAAATATTTAACACTAAGATATACTCAACATTTGAATGACTTTGAAGGTGTTTAATGGTCGATTACAAAGATCATAATCGTTTTGGCAACCTGAAAGAATCAAAATAACCTTTTAAACCATATCAATTATTAGATAAATCAAGATCAATGATAAATAATAATAACGAATATAGTAAAATAATTAAAAAAACAAAAGAAGCTAAAGGCAAATTGGATAGACTATAAATTGAAAAAATGAAAGTAACAACAGAATGAACCTCAAAACTTGAAATAAAAACAAAACATCAACATGCAGTTACACCATGTTTTTATTATGTAGAGTGTTTAATTTGTTTATTTTTAAATTTAAAATTTGCACACACTATATTGTACAGGATGGCTTAATGCCACAAGGCTTTCTCTAACAGCCAACCTTTAGGTAGTAGAATCGGTGTAAACAAAGTTTCAAAGAAAGTGAGTCATGACAAAGAACATAGGTACATAACATAAGAACACAGGTTCAAAATAAATTTACAGAGTGAATGCGATAGGCGTCCACTTGACAGTTATGAAAACATGCAATCATCTCCATCTGTTTCTCAGTCTGCAAGCATAGCATTCAGGATTAACACAGAAAGTGCTAACAGTGTCATGAGCTTGAGGTATTGCAGCTAACTGGGTGTTGGATCCTTAGGCATTTTTTAAGTGCAAAAACACGTCCCAGAAATAAAATTTGTTGCGTGTTTGTTAATATTTATTCTTTAAGGAGCATAAAAATTAAAACTAAAGTTTACTCGTTCTGAACTTCACGTCGGAACGTCTTCAGAATCTTAATATCAAAGCCTTGCTTTTCTTTCCATTTTAACTTAAAGCTTTTGAGTACGTTAGGCATATCCCAGGCTACCTTAATTAGCTAGGAAAAGTTACAGATTCGTGCACTAAGCGCGAGCAATACTGTTACAAAGTAAATTTAATTTCTTTAGCTTAAGAAAGCTTTATAATTTTTGATATGTTGATTTTAGTTGTAATTAGGTTGGTCTATAATAGGTTTACATTTCGGAAGGTATTTAATTGCTTAAGTTACTTTCGTTGCTTATGTATTTATTTGTGTAAATAAAGTTACGTATTTAAATTACCTGAAGTTGTCGTTAAGATGTAGCATTATACATCACAAATGTTTTTACTATGAACTAAACATAACCATTTTTAGATAATAAGAAATTATGAGTTAAATAAATAATGTTTTGGTCTGAAACAAAACTTAAGTAAAACTATGGTCAAATATACTATAATCGGCAGGAGCCATTTCTTGTCATTAGCAACATAACGTAACTTTCTGAGCAAAAACATCTGAAGCCAGATTTGCTCGTTTGATTATACATTGGAGGAAGTCTTGTATTAACGATGTATTAGAACTCAAAAAGTGAAAACTCCTTGAAGTCATGACCTCATGGAACAAGGAAATGCCACGCAAACTACTAAATATTACGTAGAAGCGGTTAACTTCTTACTTAAAGGTTACGACTTTAACGCACCGCTGTTGTTATTACTAAGAAACTTATCGCAATGAATATATTTTAGTAATAAGATAATATTCATAAGTTTACAAATTAAATTAATACCATTTATTTTAAAAAAAGTCCTGCCTCAATCCTGCGGCAGACAGTATTCGTTTAGTAGTTTTACAGGTGTGATATTCAGACCAAAACTTTGTGTAAATGTAAATTATTTAAAGCTTTTTTTAGGATGAACAATTATACTGTCAAGGCACATTAAAATCCTTTTTAAGAAAATAACAACATAGTGACAACTAATAATAGCTCGAAATATGTGCTCGAAAATAATGTTCGAAACGAACATCGATTAAAACTAAATAACATTTTTGTTTACCCTTTTGTTTCAAAAGTCCTAAATAATATTAAAGTTTATGCTAAACGATGGTAACACGAAGTCGTGATGAGAAAACTCTGATGAAACGAGCTAAGTACTTTGATCTCATAAATAGGGAAGATTTATTCTGTTTAAGTTGCGAATTCTGAGAAGAGTTTGCGCATATAAAAACAAATAATATAATGCCTGTTATAAGTTAATTACAGCAACATCAAGCTATGTTTTTTTGATTAATTGAATGTGTGAAAATACTCGTAGTTCAAATGAAACTCAAAAATATATTTTTCATAAAAAACTTTACATAGAATAATTTTATAGATTCAACGAAAAAACTAAGCTTTGTTTATTAAGCCAATATATTTGGCAAAAAAAATTGTAATTTTATTATCATCTGTGCCATTTATTTTCCCAGATTTCAACGCTAAATTTTATGTAAGAGTTCTCTTGTTGGCAGCAGGTGCATCGGAGCACGGCGACCGCCCGGACTATCAATACCTACAGATATAATATATCAATGGATTATGTTTTGATAGAGCGCAGCACTAGGAAATTTTAGAACATTTTTACTTTATATGAATTGAAATTAAAGATTGAAATTTAGTATTGGTTTTGAAGTACATTGTATAATATCATTCGTAGTGAAACTTACATGTAAAGTAATTTTGGACATTGTGTACACAGATACGATGAAAAATATTAATTATTTTTGAAACACTATCTGTATGTTCATATATAGTTCAATATATTGTATAATAGACTAATGATGATTACTTACTTATTTAAAGTAGCTCATGAGAGCAGCTTTTGTACAGTCAATTTTTTTTTCAGGAAAAGGATAATTATAAGAAATTTAAAATTACTTCTTAAAATACTCATCTCTATTGGTAAAAACTTAAAAACAGCTTCATTTATTTTTGTCTGTTTCGTTAAAAAGCGTAACAAACAATGACCACTCTATCAGTTCAAAACCCACATCAGCACCTGGTTTTGCTTTCTGTCCGATGTTTGGCAATATTTAGCCGGTCCGGTGAAACCGCCCGTTATTGCGATCCGAAAAGATTCCATTTAAAATGAACCGCTGAGATATTGGACGGTCGGGACACGGATTTAAATCCGTAGGGAATTTCGTGGCTTTAAGTCTGAAATTGGAAGTTAGTGCTGGAACGTGCCTTATGGAACGAGCTGGGTTATGGTTTTCAAATGGTGTTTATCAGCGAATCGGCAACGATTTTCTTAATTCTTTTTTAATTTTTTTGATCTAGTGTTTACGAAAAGTTAATTTACAGAAACAAAACAAAAAAATTAGTGTATTAACTAATAACGTGCTTTAAAATAAAATTCATAAACATTTCACTCTAATAAAAAAAAATAAAACCGCCAAACAGACATCTTATCTGTAGCTCCAAATTAATCAAGATCCAAATAAAAAGAACATCGATACCTTCGAATGGGCTCGCGATTCATAATTCCACTTTTGCAGTCATCAAATGAATGCAATTATTACAGAAAATAAAACAAAGACACATAAAAAGCCTTTTATGTATCCTAATTACCTTTCAACAGAAGCACATAGTTCTTCTTATCGTCCCCTCCCTTAGGGTACTCCCAGTCAATATCCAATCCATCGAAGTTCCTGTCCCTTAGGTAAGGGATAGCAGAGTAGATGAAAGTCTGCCTGGAGTAGCGGGTGGCAGACATCTCCTTAAACTTCTGAGTACCGAAGGACCAGCCACCTAGTAAAACCATGTAATTTAGAAAATATTAAAATACAGGTGTGATATCGTACATGGGTACATTATATGTATGTAGATAGGTAATTTCGGGTGAATGAAATATTAATTCAAGTATTATAGATTTCTGGTTTGCCTTACTAATTTCAAGGTTATGCTTGTAACCAGTGCTATTTCTTTTTTTCTAATCGAAACTTATAAATTATTTTGTAAAGAGTGAGTTGCCTGTGTGAAAAAAATCCAAGAGCTTTTAAATGTAGTGTGAATAACGACCTCGTGTAATATTCTGGTCTTCGACGTCAATTTCCAACAAACAATATAGACGACAAACGCCTCGCTTTAAAAAAATGTCACGTTATATCGTACTAATATTACTTAAATGGTCTTCAAAACAATTAAGTTTGTTATATCCATTGTTAATCAAATATTTATTGATTTGTACATCGGAAAAAAAAACTGGTCGAATAGTTTCCGCAAGTTTAAGCAACGTCTTAGTAGTGATGTGAAAAATCGATAAAAAATAAACAAAACTAGATTTCGTTATTTAACCACACTGATCGCATTGTTCTCCTTAGTTCTGTTCTTATGAAAAGTGGTTGATTTTTTGTGGCTGTAGCTAATAATATGGGTGAAAATCTGTTGTTGTGCCAACCGTGGGAACTACTTTTTGATATGGCGCTCACATACTTGTTATGTGATCTTGTCGACATTTAAAGTAGATTTTAATACAATATTTTATAAGACAATTACATACGTGTGACAGATTATAAAAAAGATTTAAATACATTTGTACGAATAGATATTTGATTTTCACTTTAAAAACTTTAGGTACTCCCATTTAACTTTTTTTGGAACGACTAAGAATACCGAACAATTCTATTTAAAAATATGATACGGGGTTCGTCATAACTAAATACATTTACATAATCTTGTCGATATCGTTTACAAACCACAACACTAATCGAATAGTTGCACAAATGGTGCTTGCGGTAATCATACGGCCAAACCAAATATTTTACAACTAACGTGAACATAAAATTCTGAAGAGTTTTATGAATTGTTTGCACGCACAGGAAAAGGAAATACGCTCTGATATTATATTATAAATACAGTCACGATCATATGTACATCAGTCAGTAACGGCCTGACATGTGGGTTTTAGGGAAAATATTATCATACACAATCAGATGATTGCGTGTTTCCACATTTTATTTTACTGCAGTATGTTGAAAAGATACAAATTTTGAAAGTAAGTTTGCCAGAGCATATGAATAACTAAGTACATAACAAAACGCAACAAAAAATGTATATCATTGTTTTAAAGTTTGACATTATTATTTAATTAATACGTAATATTATTTTGTTTCGAAAGTGTAAGAAGAAAACCAGAGTGCATAGCTGGGAGTTGTTTAATAATGAAGGAATTTTTACAGAAACAAAGCCGGGCAACAGGAAATGTAATTCAGACATTTTTACTTGAGCTCGTAACCTCAATAGTTACAAATGATTGTTACTAAATATATTAAGAATAAACGTTCAAAGTACCTGCTCAAATACAGCTGGATTTAGAAAAAACAAAATTGTTGCCGTGTTGTTTTTGGAAAAATTTATACATGAAATTTTTTCTTGTTTATGTCTTTGTTACTCTTAGAAGGGAAATTCCTATTTCATTCAAATAGAATAATTAACTTATTTACGATTTTTGATTGCTGTTCAATTATTTATTTATAAAATAATTCATGTGCACAAAATCAAGAAAAAGAAAGATTGTAAACAATGATTCGCCGAACAAATCCAATTCGGCGTGTAAAAGATGTAAACGAAAACAAATTTGAAAATTAGATTTATAAATACGGACTTACCAATAGCCAACAAAGTTTTTAATTTAGGGCTAGCTTTTTTCAGTTGATTGATTCTGTCATATAATCCCGTCTTTCCATCTTTAGTCTCATCATTGGACTCGAAGGAGCTGAGTTTTCCTTTCTTTAGCCAGCCGAAAGCGAAGATGATATGGGTACAGAGGTCGGGTTGGATATCCTCTGGGGTGAACTTTCCGAGTTTCGTCCTATATTGGGACCAGTTGGTGTAGTAGCAGACGATCTGAAAGATTATGGGTAGTGAGTAAACTGTTGAAAGTTTAGACAATTAGAAGGTGCAATATATTTGTATTTTTGATACAATAATCTTGTAATTCATTAATATTATGTGACACATAATTTTGAGTTTCTGGACAAAGTATATATTTTTAAAATTAAGTTTATAATTTGAATAGCTTTTTATTCAAGATACTGCAAATAAGTAAATCGTTTCCTAATTTCAAACATTTATTTGAATAGTAATTTAAAATTTATTTGACACTCATCGCAGCATGAATAAGAAAAGCAGTGGTCTCATAACCGAGTCTTACAGTACAGCAGTCAATATTTACGACAAGCAAACTTGAGTCATACACGTTTGAGATAAAGATCACATTTGAAGGTTATACAGTTTTGAGGCTGCAGTATCCAATGCGGATATAAGGAACTTTACTAGAGCCTGTGGAGTTGTTAGCCTTCAAAGTACTTATTTGCTCACCATTTTTGTGAATATTGTCAACTTTATTTTCTTTGACGTTTGAATGGAAGTGCCGTCTCTGGCTGGAAGTTGGCATGCAGTTACTCGTATATAATCGGAAAAGAACATAAAAATGTATTGTGTTTTGTCTAGTCTACTTTAGGTTTCTTTTCAATAAGCCATATTTTTACTGGATAATAAAAGCAGAGCTCTAAAATATTAGTACGGAATATATTAAATACTACACAAAGCTTTTCTTTGGCGTACTTTTTTATGAATTCCTTTGCTCGGAAAGTTTGCCTAAAACTTTGCTTTTTATATGAAAAGTTTCAGAGTTAAAACGAAAGGTTTTTCAACTTATTTCATAAATTATTTCGAATTTAGGGACTTTTTACTGATTATTGCTACTACGCTTACTACACTTATTGGAAGTTATTTGAAATAAAGAAACAGTTATCAAGTTATTAGTATCTTTTCAAGACATCTTACATAAAAACCTTTGTCGGCCGAAAAGTCGTTGGTATTTAGGCGATTTTAATTAAATAGATTTTTACATAATTACATAATAATAAAATTCTTCGTTTTCATAAGTGTTCTCTTATACTGTAGTATTATTAGTATTCTCCGTCCGTGATAATTATTGATAATTGATCTAATAAAACACTGGAACTTTAACAGGCATTCCAAATTAAATTAAATGTTGATGACGCTTAATTAATTGCTTAATTTTATTCGCTCAGTCTTGTTATAACGATGTCTAGCTAAGTTGATATGAGTATAAATGTAATAAAGTAGGTACTAATTATATAGAGTGTTTCTCATAGGCAATGTTGTAATTATATTGAGACAAGATCTTCTAATCTTTGTAAAATATCTACGAACTTTTTTTATTTCTGGAAGGTGTTAGGTTGTTTACTTAAACAGAATATTATAAAACAAGTAATTTTTCAAGATTTGTTTCAAAACGCAAAAATTACAAACCGTTTAATTGATATGGAGGTTATCAGTGACTTCAGAAACATTTTTAATAATAATTTTGAAAGTATTGCCTTTTTCGATTTGTCTTTTTTACTAACAATTTTAAAACGAGATTTGACAGTGATATTTAAAATACTGTGACGAGTACGTGACCATGACACACATCTGCTATTCAAATACACGCTCCTATTACATATTTTAATATAATTCCTAACAATGAAAGCTCACCTTATAACCATCCTTGTCTTTATGATCTTCAGTAGCCACAGAGTTATCAATAGCAGCGGACGACTTCCTACTAGCAACAGTCGGGCGTCCACGGATCTTTGGTCTGTTCACACTAGCAGAGATCACTTGGTCCGAGGATCTGGACACACTGGTCGTGACCGAGGTGGACAGTTTACTAGGTTTGCGAAGTCTTCTTCTGACGGCTGTGAAATGGGATTTCAATTTTATGACCAGTTATTATAACAATGGAGTTTCAGGGTTTAGTTGAATCGTTGGTGATTTAGTGTTACGTCAAAGAACGAAAAAGTCTTGGAAGTTTATAGTTATGATAAATCATAATAGTTTGATTTGAATCCCAATCGGGGCTAACTGGGTCCTCGACTCACAGAGTTAGTAAATCAAAAAGGTAATTTTTTTTCTCAAAAATCAAAACAGAAATTCTTAATCAGAATTTAGATGTGTTATACAATTCGTGTACAGAATATGAATATAATGTGACAATTTTAGTTGTTTCTAAAGAAATAACGATGGTTTATACGAATTCACCCATCGCTACTTTTGCATTCAAATGAAAACCCTACTATTATGAAAAACATAAATAACAAGTCGCTTTTATTTTCAACATAAAATTAAAATCAGGTTTGTTTCACGAGTAATCTGGATCATATAAAATTTCTCATTAGTATTCATGGATTTTTCAACCGACCTCTTGTGAAGGCTCGATTAATTAAAAGTGCCGCAATATATTAAAAAATATTAAATGTTTCATAAAATTGCAACTGAAGGAATATTTAAAATGAACATAATTAAATTATATAGAGCTACTATGACTTACCAGTAAGATTGGGCTAACTTTGACAAGCAAACATATTTAGGCGTTTTTTTGATTTCAATTCCTACCACAAGACCACAAGAAACACGCTGTATCTGCTATGAAAACCAAAAAGTCGTCATTAAAAAAAGCAAAGTGTCGATGTGAACATACGTTTCTAGCTGTGAACCAATCTTGCCTTTAGCTTTATCGCAACGATTTGTCACGGTCTTCGGTCTAAACAAAGCAGAGTTAAACCATAGAATATATATTTACCCGTTTTCTAAGAAAACATTTCATTATCTGTTCCAAACTATAAAGTGTTCCAACGTTATCTGAATTTAAAATTTCTCTATCACATTGTATATAGCCGGGAAAGTTAGATTTTGTTTAAACTTTAAGAACATTAAGTATTTTGTGTTAGAAAATTCTTGTTTTACAGCTACGTTTGTAAAGTTTTGTACTTGTTCTTTGGAACAATTTTTGCAACAATGAAAGTTGATAAAAGGCTTCATAAAATTTATTCCCGAAGGTACGTTCTGTGGTTAGATATTACAGTTTTACAGAAATATGTGATGAGAAGATATTTCAATGAAATGTCTTTTCGAAAAAAGTGCTTTAGAGTTAATCAATTAAAATTTTTGTACAGTTTGTTCTTCTCAAAGGCCATTGAAATGAAATGTTTGTAAACTGACAAGCTTTGCAAAAATTTAATTTTGCAAATTTTGTAAGTAAGTTTTGAAATGAGCGGTAGAAAATAATTTTGAGAATTGATCAACGGTGGTCTTAATTTGGTGTAACGGATTATAAATAAAATGTATTTATTTGCGTTTGATCGGGAATTGACGCGATCGTTATTGACATTAAAGCATGGATATGACAGTGTTTTTAAATCTACCTATGGGAAGATAACTAAATTGAGTAAATTGTTTTTTTACTTGTTGCATAGCCGGCAAACGAACTCGCAATCCACATGACGGTTAAGTAGCATCCAGTCTACTTAGCCTTGTTCGGTTTTTTATATATTAATATTGATTGTAATTATTATCCTGCAATATCAACTAATGATTCATTGTAGACCGTACTACCGTTATAGTTGTTATTGCATTGTTTAAAACACAAAAACAACTTTTTCTTGGTACAATAAATGAAACACCTACAGGGTGCGGATGTCTCTTTCCATCAGGTGCATCAAGTGCTTGGTTGCTGGCTACGAAAATAGTAAAGAAAATTGTGTAACATCTCCTTTATGTATAGATTTTTCCTTGTCAGTCTTTGGCTAATACAGCCAAAAGTTACCAAAGGAGGGTCTTATCCATATTAATATAACTGTCCGGGTGCACGGTAACGAACGGTTTAGAGTCAAATAAATTGTCGAATTATCAGCCATATATCTTGTGTCCAAATCGGTGGACGTGAAAATATTTATGGATCTGTCAGGATGCTTGAACATGTCAATTTTTTTGGTATTACTTTAGTAAAATGTTAGAGCAGTTTTTGTGAAAACGTGTAAAGAGAGAAGAAAAACAAAGATTTGTTTTATTATTAAAATGTAGCTCAGGATGCAATACAACTATTGCAAAATTTGTAGTCTATTTCATTTGAATTTCATTTCTTTTTTACTAGTTGATGTGTACAGCAAGACATTTTTCACTCTTATAAAAATATGATTTTTTAAAATGTGATTGCTTTTGATTACACATGTACACCACTCAATACGCCATCTTCTTATGTTTTCATTACATTTATTGCTAAGTTACTTTATGTAATTTCTTTGTTGATAAAATATGTCGCTGCGTTTGAATTATGTTACTGAACCGTAATTATTAACATAGATAACTAAAAGTTTTCTAACATTTTGATAACTTTAATGTTAAATACTCACTGCTAGAGTCTGTAAAAGTTGGAGCTATCAGAGCGACGATTAGCAGGACTATCGTCCACCGCAGCAATCTTGGTGGCCACTGTAACAATATGAAATCAATTAATAAGCGTATCTAAAGATAAATAATAAAAAAGTAAACGTGGTCTACGAAAAAGTGATAAGGAAAGCAGAAAATGGAGCCGAATGGCCATAACTACACCGACACGAGCAAAGCCTAAAACTTAATGAAAACGGTTAATTATAAAATTGAATCCTCAGACAAAGTTTGCAACATCGATCGGTTAAAAACTCCGTTATAATATTATTTTATTATTATTTATCAATTACTAACCAAATTAGCAGTTAAGACACTGTTGTGTTTATCACTAATATACTGAGGGACTTATATTTGGTCAACTAATACACTGTAAATTACAGAAATTATTAAATTAGCAATAGTATGCAGGTTAAAGCTTCTGTTGTTAGTTGATTCGTCAACGTAATAATATTAGGTAATTCCATATGAAATTGAAATCATTAAAAATTCATAAGTTAAATTAGAATTCCTAAATTCTTTTTGTAAGGGAGTTTTGTAAGGGAGGAACATAAAGTAAATTTTTTTAAAGAATAATATATCTATTTAATCGAAGTACGTAGCATTGCTATCTATACACTTTTGCCATCTCATAGGTAGTTCTTTGATCACTGTCACTAACACCGCAGCCTACAGCTAACTCTGACGTGGATTACGATGGATTCGCTTCCACAATTGGCCTTCTATTCTTCATTATCAACTTGGTCTCCGCCGTCCACGGGCTTGTTCTGCAGGTCGAAATTTCCAGAAAGAAAACGTTGGGACCAAAAGCGCACTGTGTTTTCTTTTGCGACACCGCCGCTATACAGCATTAATACTTCGAGCCGTTCCTGCAGCACTGGTGCCACGGTGGAACTCGTACTCGTAAATAACGCGATATTTCAAGTTTTCCATTTTGTAAACTATGTGACGCAAAGAAAAGACCAAAAGAGGTAATTACAAATGAATTACGGTTTTCAAAACACAAATGCGTGAGTAAATAGCTGTATAAATTTGAAATTGTAATTCTTAACCAAAGAGGAGATAATACAGATCAAAGTGGCCAGTACGACAAAACGCCAATTTCATATGTAAGGACCTAATATTTTATATTTGAACCATTCGCGCTTCTAATATAAATTAAAAACGTAAAAAATAAAAATTATAATTGTCCTTATTTACATTACATTTATTTACTTACTTAGTTACATTGCGTGCATACGATGCGTTCATGTGCTAAATAAGATCTAGATTCTAGCACTATACACTGGAATTAAACATACACATATAATGGACAGTATTATTTATCGTCCTTACACCTATGCATGAGTTAGCGTATTTGCTTAAACGTCTTACTTATTTGTTTATTAGGAAAATGTAGTTTAATTTTTATTCCAAATTTGATACGTTGGCGAAAACTGAAACCGTGTCTGTGTGGCCGCGTACAAAAGCTAGATATAATAAATCAAGTGTCATCGCAGAGCTCAGAGAAGACAAAAACTCGAATACGTAGGTAACTAAATTGCTCTCAATATATTACTCGAACAAGCTTTGGGTAACAAAAAGTATATTTTTTACGTTATAGATCATTTCCGCGTAGAAACATTCGTCCTACGGAGACGCACTGAATCAGGACTTGATATAAAGTCAAGGCTGGACAAGATGTCGACACTTTCACAATACGTATACTAGAGGTATTTTACTTAATTTACTTTTAGAGTATTATTAAGTTGTAAATTAGCATTATTTATTTGGATCTTAGCTGGTGGATTTAGAATGAAGGATTTAAATCCGCAAAACCTTAATCACTTCAATGCCTATAATTATAATACAATATTACTACATTTAGGGAAAAAGGAGTCCGTAAATGAAGTATAAGAAATTAAAATTCAGTGCAAAAACTATAAATGTGTTTTTTTTACAGAAAATTTCTTTTTTGAAATCTTTTAACACATTTTACAGAATATAAACTACCAAAATGAAAGAGAGATAAAAATCTAAAGCTTTTAAGCCTAAAGAGCAATATTTTTCAACTTTACCTTATGTATTCCCAAAATTCAACTACGATGTCAAAACAAAACTGCAAACTAGAGTACTCGCCCGCAGTCAGAAGGAAATTTCGCCGAAATGCCACCCAGTTTGTTCTGCAAATTTTCCCAGTCTAATTACTGAACCGAAAAAACAGCACCAGCCTTACTTGAAGTTTATATAGTTGGCGAGAATTTAGGAATTCTAATTTTACTTATGAAGTTTTTAATGATGCAAATAGGGCTTCTTTAGCTTCATTTTATCTGAACTTATATTTGAGATGAAATAATTTTGAGACGTAAAATATATACAGGGTAAAACATAAGTCGTAAACAGAAATTTTTGTTTCTATAAGCATTCGAATATTTTAAGGCAAATTCATTGGATTAGCTCTAAACTAAAAGCAAACAATTAAACTTTATTGATAAAAATTTTAAATAGCAAAAACAATAACCTTATGGTTTCGAATACAGTAACATGCTATGGGTCTATGACAGTTTAACGTAGCAATTAGGGGGACCATGAGAATCAGTAAATGCAAAACAATTTTTTTAATTAACGAATCATCAAACATCCTTTGCTTATTTTTGCCTGTTTTCACGTCCACATGTCTAAACTAAAGTTGCAGGAATTTCACTGGCTATTTCCTTTGACCGGAATACAACCAAGTGAACGGGGTAATTATAGCGATCAAAATAAGAAGGACTGTAGTACCGCCCCAGACGAAATCTTGACAAGTAAACTCTACTGCCCTAATTCTCGACTCTCTTTAGGTATTGTAAATTTCAATTGACAAGGGTTTATTTTCAACGTCACCTAGTTAAGTGTAAAGATGAAAACGAAACAAAAAATCGTGTCGATTTCTTATGTTTAAAGTTTCTTTTTTAATGAACGCATAGTGGTTGCGAATGGTGATGACCGAATCCTATGAAGGTTTTTAAGCTCAGAAAAGCCAGCAGATTTTATTATGGATGTTGTCGGCAAGTTTGGGCCTTAAATATCAATAAAATCAATTGAATATATTGTCCGGTAGGCACCTAAAAGTACTTAAAGGATTCAAAAATATTAAACTGGTTTTTCCCTTATAGTTTCCAGTTTACTTTTGAACCATTTGCTTAGGTAGAAAAGAAGAATAGAAAATAGGAGTTGACAATTTTACTAACATCATAATAAGGAAGTAGTAATTGAAGTTCTTGTGTATTATGTGTCACGTCAGTCCATGGGAAGACTCCTATTTGACCTTGCCTTGCCAGTGTATATAAATTGTATAATACCTCTCATAAATAACAGTATATAACACGCTTCAGACTATTGGTATCAATTATTCAGAACAATGCTGCAAATTTCATTCATGGCATTTTAAGATTTTCACTTTTTTTTTCTTTGAACACCCTGTAAAAATAATTTAGCTTACCGTTTTTATTATTATTATAGTGTAACAAAACAGTTTTTAACCTTTGTGTCGTTTCTTGGAATATGAATGATTTGACCGAAATCGACCGGTCAAAATAGATGGAAAATAGCGGTAGGTCTACAGGTCTTAACCTCACCTTGGGCTGGACGAAGAAGAAAACTAGGTGTGACTATTGTGAAAGCTCTTTTAATCACAATACAACTTTATTATAAAATTTTAAATTAATTTTGGCGGTTTTGGCTCTACCTAAAGAAATAAACCACAAATCATTAGATTACTAAAAATGCAAGCGAAGGATATGCTCCAAATGAAAAAATAAGCTCTGTAGGTACTACTGTACCCACTGACAAAAAATAAGAAAATATGGAATTTTTGTAAGTTACGAACCGTTGATAGCTTAGCGCTACCGGAGTAAATGGTTTCGAGCCTTCAGTGATTATTTTAGTGACAACAATGTCTCAAATCGGTAGGTAATGCTAATTTACTATTCTAAATGAAAACAAAATAAAATACCCCGAGTAAGATTATCGATAAGTTTTTGTACTAATAATTTAATTATCTTGTGAAATCTTGACAGCGTCTCTTATTAGTGACATTATAAATTAACTCAGCAGCAGCAAAAAAAAACGAAATTAAATAAACTTATCTCCTCAAAAAGGTATTCGCTCACTGGACATGAATAAGGTATGATAATATTTTGTAAAGCTAAATAAGGACGCTGCAGGGTTTTTTAATTTTAAACCACTACCCCTGGAACAATAGAGATGGTACGGTGCACAAAAAACCTAATGAAAGCGTTAAACAAGAATAATGAAACAGAATAAAGTTCAACAATTTTTGATAAAAAAATGTAGACATGTTTTATTTCTAGAATAAAACATGGATATAAAACATGAAAAAAAAACATCTTCTTTGTTATAAAAAGAAATGTTGATTTGTTTTTTGATCACTATTTTTGTTAATATATTGGTACCTTAAAAAACTAAAACTAATCGCATTTTTATACGAACTGAAGAAAATAAAATAATTGAACTTTACTAACTGGAAATGCTGACATGTTTGAATGGTATTCGATGTTCAATATTAACGTTTCATGCTTGGCCATGCAACTTTGATTGATTAATCAAACTGATTGAATCTCGGAGTTCAAACAATAACGCAAACATTGAAATAAGATTCGGCATGCTAGTGAAAATGATGATATCATTTTCACTAGCATTTGAGTAACATCGAATGTAATTCATAGGACCATGTTTGTACAAATTTTAAAACGAAACTTTACCGACTATACACATATATGTCGAAAAGCTGTATTAATAATTTATTTAATGTTTAAATTGGAGTGTTTGTTTTTTATTCAGTATATGATAGAGATTATATTGAAGCACATGACATACAAAAACATTTTATTTTCCAATAAGAAGATGACCCGCTAAATAATAAAGCAACGTTCAAATGGTCTTAATAAGTAAAGTTAAAAATATAAACTTATATCTAGGTTTAAGAAGGCTCGTAAAAAACCGCCTCTAGCCGAACTCGGCGTAAGGTAACCCATGACGCTTGCTGCATTGTCACGCTGTATAGTTATACCGAGCCTTTGCATCAGGTATGTACTGGATCGGTAGTATTGTTCTCCCTGATGAAATTGGGCCAATCTTTCCCCCAACTGCTCGAGGTTCAGGTGGCAAGGGACAAAGGTGTTAAAGGCACTTGGCATCCCACTATGCCAAGTGCCTTTGGCATAGTGGGCCAGAGAGTCCCACCTTCAAGAGTCAAGCCTTCAGCCTTATGCCATCTTTGATCTACTAAAGCCATAGAGCAACGGATGTTGGCAGATGTTAAGTTCTACGCATTGTGTCACTGAGTGTATTAAACGTTTTACGGATATCGAATGGTAACGTACAGTGTCATGAAATATCAGTACGTAATTTGAAGTCTAGTTTTATATTTATTATGAATACTCAAATACTTTATGAAATGCCTTCCTTGTCTTTTAAAATACCAATCCTTATTTACAATAATGCACAAAAACAAAATAAGTATTGAAAAATATGATTCAAGTAATGTAGAAAATTTTGTTAACGTGTAAATTTTTTTTAGCAGTAATTGTAAAAATGTTATAGTAACGAAGTATAGAGAAATCACAGTTAATATTATGATATCAGTAGCGGCCACTGCGCAAGGTCGAGAATAGAAAGGGAGCGGACAACTGGACGAGTTGCGTAGATGTTAATTTTATAGAGGATATTAAATTAACATCTATTAACATCAACATCTGTGTTTTTATATTTTGTATTTATATATATTAACGTATTATTGATTACAAAAATCAAGTAAATACAAAAGTAATATTTTCATTTTATTTCGAGATGTGTTTATCAATATAAAAACTACATTATCAAGATCTAACAAGAACTATGTTTAAATTCTAACTTTTAGAAAGTAAATATATATATTTTTGTTTAAAAAAATGTATGCTCTGTTATTCGATATTCTTTAGTGACGTGTCCAGTGGAGGTCGTAATAGCCGTGTGTAAGTGCTTTACGACTACATAAAATTAATCATTACGTTTATGTATTACGTATATATTCTTGTCAATGAAACGATTTAGATAAATAGATAAAAAGCTAAAATATTATATTACCACATAGCAATGATGACAGTAAAAGTACTTGAATCAAGTACTTTCAATTTACAATGAAGCCATTCATATTTTCTTTGCATCGAAGTACATATTAAAAGCTCCTGATATTCTCACTAGCTGCAAAATCACATTAGGACTTTAATTAAAATAAATTAAGAAAATAAGCAAGAAGCTGGTTTTATAAATGTCTCACCAAATTTGCTGCAACATAGATTATTGTATCTCTGGAAGCTCGTTCAAATTTCATTAGTAGTTTGCCAGTTCATGTAGCAAGCAGGGTGCAAAAACGACATTAAGTAAAACGTCCGGAGTCTCCAAGATAAAATTTCAATGTGCTCCGGTTTTTTGTGTGCCATTGCAACGCAAACCTAAATCGTACTGTAGTGTAGAGATGCCAAACGTTAAGTTCAAATATTAGGTATCGATAAAATAATAATTAAGTAAAAAAACTTTAAATACCTCTACAACTTTAATTTTCAAATTTAATTTTACAACTGAAATTAGTATATAAAATAAAACATGACTTAATTATTATTAAATATTCATCACCTCCACTTAACATTTGAAAGCTCAGATAACATCAGAACAGAACATTTCATTCAATATCACACAGAACCCTTTATAGAAATCAATAGTTCAAGTTTTAAATTAAAATTTATATTTATTGAGGAATAAAACAACCTAGACTATGAAAACATTTCTCATAAAAAAACAGTAAATATTTACACAGATATTACGAGTTCTACTAAACACAACACATTTTCTTTGACCAGTACTATTTAAAACTCGTTAAAGCAAGGTTGTTTCATATGTAAAGGTCTTAATGGCAATCACAGTAATTACTACTATTCTATTCAACGTAACATCTGTTACTCTATCATGCAATTGTTTAGTGCTGATAAAAAACAATATGCATTTTTGACTGGAGATTTCCTATTGTTGATTTATTTAAGAAAAACATTAGACAAATTATTTCACACATTAATATACTTAGCAAGTGCGTTTGAAATACTGCGAGCTTTTGAAATATGTCGACAAAATACTTTTGACAATGTTTAAACTGTTTGGTAATAAAACATTACTCAATTACAATTTTTGTTACATAAGCGAATTTTTATAACAATGAAATAAAATTGTCTATAATATTTAAGTTTAAATAAAATGAAAATTTGGAACAGAAAAAGGGAAATAGTAGTGATGAATACCAAATATTGCAAACGATTATAACAACTGAACTTTTTCACGAAGCGGTGAATGTTTTATCGATATTTGAACGACCTAGTACTGTACTGCATCACTATTTACTGAATCCGTTGCAGATTCACTGCAGCGCGCCAGAATACGGACGGTGGGTAATTTGAAATTAGCGACGTTCCAGATTAAAATCGAAATTCAAATGACAAAAGAATTAATAAGTGTAGCAAGTTTTTCTGGGTACAAAATATTTTATATAAATTTTTTTGTTTTCAAATTAAGTTGTAAATGTTTCTCTGCAAGCGCAATGCTACTTAAAATTTAATTTTATATACGTAAATAATTTTAAAAACGGTAATCACCTTTATGTAAATGTAATTATAATTATGAGTAGATTTCAAAACAAGATTTCTACTTTAGTCTAAAGTCCAAATAAACAATATTTTTGGACATAAACGATAGAAATCAAAACTAACTTATAAATATAATTATGTACATTGTTTTATTCCTAAAATAACCATTCTGAAATATTTTGTATTTTATAATTTACAAATGATTTATACTACTAAAACACTATTTACTTGTTTACAAAAAAATATGCATCAATGTAGTGCACTAAATAGTAGTGGTAACAATACTTTACTGTAGTTACTGTGTTTACTGTAGTGGTAACAATGCTTTGTGTATACTTTTGGATCGATAAGAAGATTACAAGCACTCCTAAAAAAAGGTAATCGGAGACAGTAAGGAGTAAGGACATCCAGGTAATAAAAAATGGTTGTAGGAGGCTAGCTTTACAAGACTCTACATGGCGATGTTTCAAGCAAGCTTGCAGCTGTCACATTATATCCAAAACAAACAAATTTGGTCTAAAAAAGATTAAAAGTAACAGGAGTATCCGACAGTAACCATGACCTTTTTTACTTGGTAATGTTAGATACGGTTATGCTTTTAGTGTAAATGACGTGGCATTAATATAATGCTGACTCACTGAGTTCTCAATGGACCTCTCATGTTAGGTTACAGTATCGAAAAGGGACAATAGTGTGATAAAAATATTAAGAGTGTTATAGACCGTTCGAAATCTTTTGATTACTCTCTCTTAAAAAGGTAAGAAGCTTTTAGATTTGAGTGCAGAGAATATAAAATGCAGTGTTAATTTTTGACTTTGTTTTAATGTGATCACAACAATAGTATATATCTGGTTCAACTCATTTATGGACGCGGCCCTTTGTATGCGTGTGCTTGTAAATATGTAACTGAACATTGTGTGGCAGCTGTCATCTTTACAAACCCCATTTAATGCATTTCACGAACTTTTAAAATTATATTAAGTCTAATTAGTATCTGAAGATAAATTTTTATCTTGAAATAATAGACTACCTTTACCTGCAGTAAACTCGGTAAACGAAGTCATAGCTCTTAAGACACGCACATAACTTTCCTTTATAAAAATTATGTACGTTAACTGAAAATAAAGTTTGTATTCAAACAAACCTTATAAACGTGGTGTAATTTTGGGATACTTACTTCATGTTTTATCACTTTTTAATTTTAATATGTCAGACTTAGACAAATCACAGAATTACATAAATAGTACATGACAATAGATAGTAATTAATAATTCCAGCAAACTTTTTAAATGTAAACCTTATTATTCCGAGTTTTAATACTTATTTACACCCAACTAGAGAGTCATCAATATCAAAATATAGTTACACCACAATATAACTATCCCAACAATACACCACGTTTTCACTAATAGCAATACGTTAGAATTGCTAGTAACAAACTTTACCAGTGTGCAATGTTCATACTGTTAGTTATTTCTTGATCACATGAATATTCGAAGTAAAGGATTTATGACTTAGAGTACTTAAACCGAACGAATATCGATCAAAACCAAAATAGATTACACGACTTTCCCAAATTATACTAGTTGTAGTCAATATTTGAAAATCCCTCTGTATCGAATGACCCATCATATAATCTGAACCGAAACTCATTACGATGCAGAAACTTCATACCTTCGAGTATACACGATAACTTAGTTCGCGTAGTAATTTTATTTATGACTGGTATTCCCTGGGGTGAAGTATTTTGCTAGCTAACCTGTATTCCGGAATTTGTTATTCAAGTAATTAGAAATCTACTATGCTGGCAGCTATGAGTTAGCAGTAAGTAGGTTACTGCATTTGCGTGGGTTTCTGGCACAGCGTTTGTTTTTGCGGATATGTATGTGCATAGTTACGAGAAAACGTAAAATATAATACCTATAGTTATGTGATCTTTACGCCTGTGGACGATGTAAGGTGCTGTATCTAAGGTAGATCAGAAGTAAGAAGCATTCATGGATTGTGGAATTTGCCAAGAAATGGTGATTTTTGCAAAGCACCTTTCTTCCTTTTGAAGATCTTCGATTATTATTTCCCTAAAAAAACAAAATCTTTGTATTGAGAGAATAATCATCAACATTTTATATAGAAATGATATAATGGCAAAACTATTATATGATTGATACAGTCTCGAATTATAGACACAAACATCAATATGTGATCCGTGAACCAACGATATCGAAACATCTCAACAAAATGTAGAAAAGTGAATAAAAGTTTACTGTCAGGGTTACAAACATTATGACTCCACAGATTTTTCTTACTTTTATTTTCATGGTTGAGTTCATGAAAGAGGTTATCTCTTGTATTTAACTGTACGTTGTGGACCCCAATTGAATTATATCAAAAACTAAGTTGCTTCATTATCACTAACGTAAAGGTTGTATGCTAAAAAAAGCTCTTTGACTCAATAACTACATCACAAATTACGCAACCAGACTTCAATATCACTTTCTACCTATTACCGAACCAATAAAAACTTCATAAAAAACTAATACACATATCCCATAATTGAAACTTTTATACCTAAAGAATGGTAACAACTTGAAATATTTACTTAGAAACTGACAATAGTTACAAGTGCGATAACTGGAGCGTGGTAGATGCAGTCACGCGGCGCTGAAGTGGTGGCGTGGTGCAAACCATGAATTCTACCGTAAATAACATCTTGCTTTTTGTTTTACTTTAAATTAGACGGGGAAATTGGTGTATCAAGAAATTATTAATTAGAAATGGAAATGTGATAAAGTCAATTACACATAGCACAACCGCTGATCTTTTTACATATAAAACTAAAAACGACGCATGCAAATGTATTTTTTTTAAACAAGTAAAGTTTATAGACTCAAGAAAATAATTAATTACTATAACCTTTATTGTATTTTAATAAAAATACAGCTACTCTACTTTTCAAAAAAGCCTTTTTTTTCTAAAGTGGCGTTATGAATCTAAGGTACTTTAAATTTCCTCGGACTTGGTTACTAAGCATCGTTACTTGAAACGTTTCCTAAATCAGTAAGAAAACGCTAGTCATGTATTTATTTCATGTGATGATATGAACAAACTTTGCTAGAAGGGTCTTAAGAAGGATCGATTGAGAATCTACAAGTTTATTTAACAATTGTGCAAAACGCTTTCATTTCGAACCACGTTTACATCGATTGATGCAAATGTTAGTCAACTCACTCAACGCGAAATGCAAGATATCATTAACTTAAAAGATTTCCTTTACTTTGCTAGTAATGTTTTTAAGTATACCATTTGTTTGAGATTTAACAGCCACTTTTCTAACTTACAATTCAACATTCAAGTAAATTGATTACTTAATTTCATATAGGACATGTGGTGGGTAGACAAACACATGGATTTTTGTGTTGTATTGGATTTATTGGTTTTTCAAACTTTACCCTCATTCTCAAGCAGGGGAGATGAAAGAATTTCATCTGGCCAAAATCAAATTAACTAACAAAACTGTAACATAAAATTAACAAAAATTTTCTCATAGTCACAGTAGTCGTAGTCTCATTATGAAGAAAATCAAAGTCTATTTTGCTTCGCAAACATAATTTTCCACACAATTAAGTATATTTATTTACGTTTTGCAAAACAACCGATCGATAAATTAATTCAGACGTGGCCCCAGTCTTCAATCCTGCGAAATCCACGTATTACGCTTATTTACGTTTTAAGGCAAAAATTGGTTTTCCAAGGCAGAGGGCTCCAAATCCCTAAATGCTTTTTTCCCTAAATGGTTCTGTTAAATAATGCTGCTTGTTGATATAAGGAAAAGTTTTGTTGTGTTAAAGTTATGCGGTATTTTTGAAGCTTCCAATAGTGTAATGCATTATTAAAGATAATTTAGTTTTAATATTTTTTTAAAAAGTAGTTGTATATAGTTTCCTTTAATAATAAAGGTACTTTCAGTATCATTGAAATTATCATTAAAATGTTTGTGAATGCTTTTATATTTGAATTATCATGATATCATGTGTTATTTAAAATGGTAAAATCTTCGAATATTTGAATAGAAGCCTTGATTCTAAATTGTTTTCGTAAGCACATACCTAAAACAAGAAAAAATTTAATTAGTAAACGCACATAGTTACAATATATAATTTTTAAGGCACGATTTTATGTCTATCCCGATACAGCTATCCCGCTCCGTGGAAGAATATTAGTATTAGGTACTTGGTTTTTCTTGAATTAACCTATTAAATAATAATTATTATTTAATAGGCAAATAATAAATATTCATTATTTGCAATTGTTACATTTAACGATAAATAATAACTACGATTGAGTAACTGACAAACATAGACAACGATTAAGGAATAAAATCTATGTAAAGTTTTGACTTTGTTTTAAACATTGGTCAGTTAAAAATATAAGACTAAAACATTTTTTTTCCAGTTTCAAGTTAAATAAAGTAGTTTTGAAGTAAGTAAGTAAGATATATCTTTATATTTTGGTGGCTGTTCGTTGTTCAATCTGATTGTCATGCTATGAAGTAATGTGTCAGAACCTTAAATTATACATTATTATTTTATTCCTACTATATTGACTGCAACCAAGTCTTAAAAAAGTTAATCAAAAGACATTTCCTCCACCATTAATTCAAATCCCCAAAACCAGTTGCAAAAATACACGTCATTATATATATCTCATTAATTACCTCCATTATCAAGCAACTTTTCAAGATGTAGAACCAATTGACGAGTATTACGCAATCCTGATAGAACCTGTCATACCGTACCACTTTTACTTTTGCAAGCGAAAAAAATTAAGTTGCCAACCGGTCGACCGAATATTGAATAACGCGACTGAACTGTAGAAGTACCAACTTATCTGTTCAGTACAAAAAACTGGAGCAAAAACAGTTATGAAGCGACTAAAAGTAAAACTTGATTTACGCATAGAATGAGCGCCATACTTGACTGAAGAGATAAACTGGTCAGAGCGTCCTCTGGTTACAGCGCAATCTAGTGCAGGATTTTGACTGATGTGAGTTTGTTTGGGTGCTGTCAAACGCTTGAACAAGAAGGTGAAATTTTAAAGGTATAACCTTAAGCTAATCTAACGCCTTTTATAATGCTTTTATTTAATGCCTCGAATCACCTTTCCTCGATTTTAATGTCTGCTATTGATGCTTTCTATGGGTTTTATGTATTTTTACTTAAATGCTTACTAAATATTACAAGGTTTGTGTTTTAAATGCTCATTTTTGATGAAATTATTTCAGAATATCGATTCAGGAATGTGGGATTCGTAGATGAACCAAAGTCACCGACTTTGCGGATAAATGAAGCGTTGCTGTTATGTTTTCTGTATGACTTACATTATAATGCAAAAACTTTCAAGTTTCAGTTAACGCTGCGTCACCTACTCGAGTTTTATAAGGGACAACCTGCTGATCATGTCATATCCATATCGGTAATTTATTTTACATCGTAATAATTTTTTTATTACGTCATGAATATAAATTATTTTGCCGAAAACCTATTTTTGAATATCGAGATACGATACCTATGCAGGGATAAGAAGCCTGAGGTAGAAAGTATTCGAAAAATTTGTTGGCCGCCACTCCAATGTGTTCAAGGTACTATTAGCAGATCAATTACATTATTCATCTTTATTTTTGACATTCCACTTTCTACTTACTTTTCATCCTAAATAAAGATTGAATTCGTACTTAATATCTTCCTATCAAAACTTTCAAATTCAATATCCTATATAATTTATTGTTGAAATCTTGATATAACCAATGATCAATCTTCATTTCTTTCGATTCTCAATCAAAATCAATAACCATTCCATTATTTTTATATAAAAGGGGATGAGATCTATAACGTGAGATACAATATTCTTCCTTGTGATATGTTTGCAAAAAGTCTAATGTGTTACGTGATAGATTAGCTACCTGGGAAACTCGGAATACCATGTCATAGACAACACTGACGTAACATTGTAAACGATAGCTAGTTAGTGATATAATCAGTAACGTAATTATTACTTCTTCTATTATTACAGTCGTGAATTAAGAGTATGGTAAGTAAATTCCTAGTCTCACTAAATTAGAGACTGATTAGCCTTATTGGAAATGTTTTCGTAACAGACATTTGATATTAGACATTTTAATTGGAAAAATTAGGGTAATATGTCCAAGTTTGAGTTATGGTCTTGCCTCAAAAGTTTGTTTTCATATAGTTATTGCACATAATATGGTTAAGGAAATGCGATGGCTGGCTCCTGCGTTATGCTCGTGAACGACTGCCGTTAGCGGAGGTTCGTCGTTTGGATATTTGGTGAGGATGGAGTTTTGCCGAGCTAACAGACGTAGATAAGAATTTTTTGTATAGATATGAGAGACGTGGTAACTATATTAAAAATATATATATCCGTGAAGTTTCTTGATAGTTTCTTAGAAGTTTCTTCTATACGAAAGTATTTCCGAACTTGTATAAAAATTGTTGACAATTGTAAAATAAATATTGTTATTTGAATCATTAATTTTCAAAAGCACAAGAAAGGCAAGGATAACAAGAAAGACATAAGATTTAAATTTGTAACTTTTTAATCACTTCAGTTTGAAATCAAAATCAAATAAATCATCAATTTATTTAAGAAAGTATTAAACATATTTAAACGAAGCTTAAGACAGTTTTTTTAATGAATTAAAACGTATCGACGTAACCAACTGTACAATTTGCATCATTCCGCTCCAGAGGAATGTGGTTTAGTTCCTACAAGGCACTACTCGAAAACCTTGAGATAATTAAAAATAACAAGTATTACTTGGCATTTCGGTTATGATTTATTTTTAACAACAAGTTTTATTAGTATTTCAGTCCAATTAGTTAGCCTCGACGATGCAAATAAGCGAACAGATCTTTTCAAAGAAACCTTTTTATAAAAACCATGTTTACAAATAAGTGTGCAAAGTTTATTTTTTACTAAGTATTTTCTATTATACATATTAATTCACTATTGTATAAGCAATCAAAAGCAATATAAAATCGGATGAAATAGATTTTTGGTTGTCATGTTTAGTTGCTTTTATTCGAAAAGTATGTACCTATAGACAAGATGTAGGGAACTTTGTAATTCAAAAAATATTTTAGATATCAAGCCCCGAGCGAGTCTGTAACCACCCCAATCCAGGATAAAAACGGAGAATATTCAGGACTTCCCGTAGCTAGATAGTGTTTTTTTCAAAAGGCGAGTTCATTTAGCTCGGTCTTATAAGCTTCAATTTACTTAAACATCTTTGAATAAAATGTCACATAATATCATGACACTACACTTATGTAAGACATTCGTTAAAACTAATATAAAAATATAATAACTGGTTAGTGGTAAGTCATTAAAAATAAATTCATAACAAGAAAAGTCATTAATTACTTTCACGTAGAAGTTGTTTTTATAATTTTAAATTGATAATTAAAACAGCTATCCGAATTCAAAACTTACTTAATACGATTTCAGCTAACAAGAAAGCTGGGAAACGATCCACGAATTTCAGCTCAAATGCAGTTTTCAATTAAAATTATACCTATTTTACTAAAAACAGCATGAAATAAGATTGTCTTCATAACTTGTTTGTCAACATGTTTTTCTGGTGGTGACATTTTGATCAAAACCAGTCAACACGTTTACGTCACTCAGAAAGGACTTTGTTTCAAAAATAATAAATTCTGTTTTGAAAAAGCTCTTTAGTACTTATTGTTAGTAGCCGCGTCTTGTTCCTGTTTTTCTCGAAGCTTAGTCAGAATAAATTGAGTTAATTTGTTAATGTCAAAATTTGTGGGAGAAGAGTTGTTTGTGGCGGTCGGAGAGAGTTTCTCTTTGTTTTTCCCGGTATAATAACGGCGAGCGGATTGTATGTACGTAGCATTTTATTAAAGGACCGTTCAGACATAAAAGTACCTACATAGTTTCTACGTAGATAAATTTAAAATTCACATTCTATGCATATATTTTTATTCCAACTAAATATGATTTGCAAGCAAATAAGAAATTAAATTAAACGAGTAAAACTCATTTTACTAGTAAAAAAATTTGAAATTTCCATAAATGAAAAAAGACCAGAGTTAATTCGTTGCACGTGCACGCACAAGAGCTAGGAATATATTAGATAATTCACCTTTTTTGAACGATATTACATTTCATATGTTGTGAAAATAAAAGCCATAAACACATAAAGCCTAGGCTAGAATGAAAGGACAGTTACTGTATAGATATAAATGCGCGATGGAATAGTCAAAATGCGGGTTAAAGTGAATGTCCTTGTGTGGTTTTGCCCAAGTAGCCCATGGCAATTTCGGGACTAGAAATAATGTTTTTGAGTCAATCTAACGATAAAAGAATTTTTTAAATCGGTTCAGATATTTTAGATTTATTTGATAAAAAACAAACATACAAACTTTATTCTCTTTATACATGAACCGTCTTCTGTGAATGTGCGCCATCTATTTTAATTTTGACTTGACTGCTTCTTGACAAAAATAAGACGGTGGTTTCCTTGGCTATTAAAGCGAAGACATTGTGCTTGTGAATTTAATCTTTATTGCTTAAAATGTTATTACCTAACTTTCTGTATGTGTTTTTAAATATTTGAAACCTTTAAAAAACTGGTAAACCTTGTTTTAAAAAAAAAGGGAGACGTGCTATACCTACCTATGACTTGTTCGTCATTAGAAACACATTTTTGAATGGTTCAGTAACTCACAAATCAGATCAAGTATGTTTTACAGAAAATTTAGATTGAAGTCTATAAAAGTTATGTTTTTTGGTGTGTGGCATCCCCACCCTTGGACATCAGTAGTCGTGGGTGTGTTATTTATTAATAGTGATTATGACATCGACTAATAATCTTGTCGACCAACACCAGCGGTCGTCAACTACTAGACATCACGAAGTCGCTCGATCTTGACGTAATTTCTCCCGTCGTCACACCCACTCATTACCCGGATAACCCGCTTTTTTTCCCCTGATAGATTTGAGTTTGCCATAGTCAAAGGTCGATCTAAGGACCATACAGCCGCTAGACCACTTAGGTTCCGACCACCGCTCGGTGTCACTAATACTAGGACTAGAACGGCCAAAACAACCCTCCTGCTCCGAAAACCTATACCAACTGGGAAGGTTTCAAGCACACCCTGTCTTCGGCCTTGAAAGCCCCAGACTGCCCCCTCGCGATCTCGATAGTCTATTCGCTCACTGCCGCTATTAACTCGGCCATCAGTGAGAGTGAAAAGGTTGCAAAGCATGGCAAGCCCAAGCTTCCCTTGGACATTAGCAACCTAATCAAAGCTAAAAACGCCGCTCTCCGCAGAGCCAGGCGTTACCCCACACCCGCCTACAGGCTAGCCGCAAACCGGCTACAACTTAAGGTCAAATCCACCATCGCGGAATACAGAGACGTTTAACGGGACGATCTTATGATTAATATCTCTCCGTCCCACACGGCGTACCTCATTCGTGCCCTCAGCAAGTCCACCGAATCGTCGAGTACATACTCGACGGCTTCTACCCTAGATGACTTAAAAAAGTCGCGGTATTCTTTGACGTAGCCAAGGCTTTTGACAAAGTCTGGCACGCGGGCCTCATTTACAAGCTGCACAACACTGGCTTGCCCAACCGACTAGTCAAACTAGTCGGCTCCTACCTTTAAAGATCGCACCTTTCGTTTTAAACAGGAAGGTTCGCTCTCCACCCCCCGCCCCCTCAAAGCGGGCGTCCCCTAAGGGCTCGGTACTCGCCCCTCTATTATACACCACCTACACCAATGACATACCTATTCCGTCTAAAGGTGTTCAACTCTACCTCTTTGCCGACGATACTGCCCTATACGTCAAGGGCGTGCACGTTGACACCCTCATCACCAAATTCCAGAAGGCCGAAAATGACCTCGAAGCCTAGTTTAAAAAATGGCATATCGATGTATATCCAGAGAAAAGTTCTGTGATGCGCTTCGAACATAAACGCCGTAGCCCCTGCGACCCCCATATTCAAATGCTAGGTACGCCCATCCCGTGGGCACTAACCACCAAGTATCTAGGCGTAACGCTCGATCGTACGCTTTCATTCCTCATTCATTTCAGACCTCACATACTCAGAGTTACCAAATCCGCCCGTCTTTACATGGCCCGCCTAAACAGCATGTTAGGCAGGCACAGTAAAATGTCTCTTAGGAACAAGCGAACGCTTTTTAAGGTTTGCGTGAGACCAGTCAAGACGTATGCCGCCCCAATCTTTGCCCATGCCAAACCCTCCTATTTGTATAATCTGCAGGTAGTCCAGAATCTCTTCTGCCGCCGGGCCACGGATGCTCCGTGGTACGTGCAAAACGCAGACCTGCACAGGGATCTCGACTTACCTACAGTACAACAATATCTTAGGAAGATCTCTACCGCTTTTTTCAAGCGATCCGAAGAACATCCAAACCCCCTCATACGCGAATCAGTAGCTTATACTGCTCAGTCCATGCCGTCGAGTTACAAAGTCCGTAGACCGAGAAATGCACTATCGGATCCCCCCAATCAGCTCTCGGCTAATCTGGACCAGCTTAAGGCTACCCAGGCCGAATAACCATCATCCAAATGACATTTGCACCTTATGTGATTTTTATACTCAGCGGGTGACCCTCTAGCGGGTCCCCGCTTGCGCACCCACCTCCCTATCGGGTGGCGCTCCGATGAAAGCTGACAGCATTCCCATGCTACAGCCGGCAAGGTGGTTTTTAGTGGGTAGGTGCCACTCTGGCGAGTCACATAACCCCGCAGAGGCCGGTATTTTCCTGCGGCGGTATACATGACGCATCTTCCACCTCCCTCCCGTGAGGGTGTTGCTTAGGCGGCAAAAAAAAAACGACTAATAATGCGTTGCCGACCGTAGGCTTTAGTTGAAATTGTCTTTGTTACAGTAACTGTACTGGTTGTTCCCTCCTTTTGACCGCAACACAACCACGTAAACGTGTAGACTCGCCCCAGACGAGATCTTAACAAAGAAACTCTACTACACTTTTACTCTACTGTTTAATTATAAAATACCAAATATTATCAGTTGATAGTTAACAAAATTGGGCGTTAATGGTGACAATATTGCGTAAAATCCACTATAACTAACTAATTACATTTCTACTTAATTTCGTTTATATATATTAACTATAAACTAAGTTAAGTAGACTTGTTAGTAAAAGCCAATTATCCGGCTTGCACGTTCTTTGCTTATCAAATGGAAAGTAAAGAGAAATTTTAACGGCACGCAAATGGGTCAGATGCGATTTTAATGCAATCAAATTTGATTTGTTTTTTATTATTTATATTGTTGGTTTTTCTAAATCCGTAATGTGTCAATAATATTACATTATAATTAGGAAAACTACTCGTTCGTCGGTTATTAAATAATCGTTAAACTATGAAATGACTTGATCGATTTCAGTAACTGTTTCGATAATAGATATAGGAACTAGAGATAGGCACATAAATTTGGATGTGTCTGTATTCTCTACGGCTTCAAGAGATAAGCTTGAAACTGCTTTTTATAAAAACGTAGATTAGCTAATTTTCAATAGCATAATAACTTTTTTTGTATTAGAAAATGGCATGAAAGTCTCATATGAAACATGGATTTATAAACGAAATTGTCAAAACGCTCCAAAGTTACAATATACAATAGCGAAGGAGGCCTTCGCTTTTCTTTTATTGTTACACCATCTAGTCCATATAATTTATCAATCATTAAATTTTATCACCATTTTTACCAGCATGTTATACATTTATTTAAACCACGCCGAAGTTTAAAATCAACAATACTTGCAGGTTAAATTCACACAAAAACAAAATATTTAAAAATTCTCAGTGGAACGTGAATCTTTATACTTATTTTGCTATTATATAACGTTTATAAGATTATTACTCGAAACTGTCACTCGTCAAAAGTGGTACGAAATGTGACGGAGAAAGTTTAAAAATAAGTTAACGCTGCAGTCACAGCGCGTATATTAGCCGACTTAAAGCGAGATGAAAAGATTCTTTGTAATGTTTTAAAACTTCAAAATGAGATTTTATTTTATTAAAAAATGTATATTAAAATATTAGGCTCTCTGTCAGTGGGTTAATTGTTTCGAATTTAACTGCTTTATATTAAATTGTATTTTTACTAATTATCTTTATAACTTTGATTCTTACTTAAATTTGATTTTACGAGCAATTTAAATCAAAATAACTAATAACCTAACAAAATAGTCAACGTCATCATACTTTCTATTGACTAACAAAAGTAAGTATCTTTTTTCATATACACAAAACTCTATACGTACGATCCTTTTTACAAAAAAAGAAACGAAGTATTGTGCGAGCGGTCAATGCACCCGGCGAAGGTCCGTCATAAAGTCATATTTTAAGGAGCTGAGGCTGACCAAAGGTGACTTTACAGCTGCCGATGCGACTATTTAATTGCGTTAAACAAGTTTTTGGTTTTAAAATTACATTTATAAACATTGAGTTCCATCTATTAATTCATTTAAACATTTGATTTAAACACAAAAAAATCTATAAAAAGTTATCATTATAAATAGATCAAAAGAGGACAGGACTTTTTCACCAACGTGATTGAGAATTTTGTGAATACGACGCACGCTATTTTAGCAAAATAAAGAAAAGATCTAAGGCCGGTAAAAAATGTAAGCCAGCCCAGGTTCACTATCGAGTATTGCTATATTTCCAGTCATTCTAATGGAAATTGATAGTGGGTAAGGGACATTTCTTATAAACTTGCTAGTAACGATATAACAAACTCAGGTCTGTGCAAGTCGGCCTGAGTAAATTGTCAAGTTTTGCCATAATTGTGTTCCAATTGTGGTCAGTGAAAGTTATATTTACTGGTGCATTTTAGTACTATCCATTTACACCACAGTGAAAAATTAATTGTGCTATTAACTTAAATTTGCAATGTATAATTCAAAAATTTATTCTACCTTTTAACAGATGAAGTAATACATCAAAAGCCAACATCAGTTTGATAACTTTTTTAAAATTAGTAATTAGCAGGCGTTTGTCTTCCATATCACCTGATGGAAAGTGACGTTGAAGACGAGGATCATACACGCCTGTCCAAGAGGTACCTATTCACTCTACACTTCAAAGCTCCAGGGTTATATTTGTCTGGAAAAACAGATGCAGGCAAATCGTTCCACTCTTTGGCAACTCGAACCAAAAATGAGCTATCGAACCGTTTAGTTCGGCTCTTCGGCACGCTAACCACAAACGAGTGAAACTTCTGTCTGCGTCTGGTTGACCGGTGGAGAAAGGGTTCGAAAGGTTCGATCAGCTGAAAAAGAGCATCCGCACACTTTCCAAAGTGTAATGTGTAAAAAACCGACAGACTAGCAACTTTTCGACGATTTGTCGTCGACATACTCATACATAAGAGTCTACGGGCCCTTCGGTCGACAGAATCCAACGCTTCAAGATGGTACTTAGCGGAATTATGTCAAAGATGGCTGCAGTACTACATACAGGATCGAACCTGCGCTGTGTACAGGTTGAGCAACTGTTCGGAGTTGAAGTACCGCCGGACCTTTGCGATGACTCCCAATTTTTTGGAAGCTGGCTGTGCCATGGTTTCAATCTGTTGACCGAAATTAAGTTTCGACGTGATGGTCATACCTAGAAGCCCTAGATGGTTTGTGATCGGTACAGATAAACCTTGGAAAGTGGGCGTCAGGTTGAATGTGCTCTTTTTACCGGAGAAGAGACACGCCTGGGTTTAGGAAGGGTTGAACTTGACAACGTTGGCTTCACCCCACCAAACAAACCCTACACAGTGTCAAATCAACCCGTTTGATCATCGACTCTCTCTAAAATTGTACCTGGTTTGACTCGCTCGCGCATTAGACACATGTCTCTCAACAACAGTGCTGTCATCGGTGTAACCAATAATGCCTTCCGATAAAATAAGGTCATTAATGTGCAGCACGAATAATGTTGCAGAGAGGTACGCCGGTGTTGATCGCCATTAGGTCCGATGAGAAGCCATCGACGACAACTCGAATTGACCGTTCCCTCAGGAAATCAGAAATCCAATCGCTGAGTCCAGATGGTATGCCATACGCAGGAAGCTTGCTCAAGAGGGCTTCGTGCCATACCCGGTTAAAGGCCTTGGAGTTATCTAAGGATACGGCTATTACCTCTCCGTGCCCTTCCAAGGCCATGCTCTATAGATGCGTGACGTACACTAGAAGATCTCCTGTTGAGCGTCCTCCGCGAAAACCATATTGGTTGTCACTGAGGAGCTCATTGGTCTCTAGGTACATCAGGAGACGATGGTTCAATACACATTCCATAATTTTGCAATATGTCAATAGTTGACTGCCCTTTTTTGGTACGGGCTGTACGTTTGCAAACTTCCATGATTTTGGAACTTTTCCAGTCCGTAGAGAGAGTCGATATAGGCGTGTCAAAACAGGAGATAACTTACAACTAAACAGTGCTTTAGAACCACTGCGGGAATGCCATCCGGACCACTGACTTTATTCACGTCTAGATTTAGTTAGCATTTGAGTACCTCTTTCTGGTGAATTTGGACGGCCTCCATTTTGGGGCCGAATGGGGGTAACGTGGGTGAGCTTTTACCTTTAGAATCTAGACGTGAACATTCCACGAAGAGATTTGCGAACAAGTCTGCCTTCTATTTTGGGCTGAGGGCCAAAGACCCGTCAGGCCCTTGCAGTGGTGGCAGTGATGGGCGACAGAAGTTCATCTCAACCGACTTGGCAAGGGACCAGAAAACTTTACTCCCCGTGGGATAGGACAATAACTTGTTCCCGATGTGGCCAATGTGGTCGAAACGAGCGCTTCTGATCACCTTTTTGCAGGACTTGGCAGCAGCATTGTACGCCTGCTTCTTAGCTAGGAGATCCATAGCTTTGCTTCTCCGAGCGCTAGCCCAGGCTCGGTATGCTACATGCTTTCGCTTTTCAGCTAGCATTAAACCATGGGCGGGCTTTGGACTCCAGGGATACATCAGAGAACGGTAAAAAGTACTCCATACCTTGACATATCACACTGGAAACAGCATCAGTACAGCATGATGGATCATCAGGAGTAAAACAAGGATGCCGCCAAGGATAAGAGGCAAAAAAGTGACGCATCTCATCCCAATCTGCTGACTTGAACCGCCATACTCTTCTATTGCCTTTTGGGCTGGTATCGGTTGGCCAGTATTGCGACACAGATTTCACCAGACAGTGGTCGGACGTCCTTAATGGCGGAGATACGGACACCGAGTATCTGTCTGTATCGGTTGTCAGCAAAAGGTCCAAGCAATACGCAGTATGGTCGACAACGTCAGGAATGCGCGTAGGTTCGTGGACGAGCAGGGCAAGACCATGAGTTATTGCGAACCTATAGGTTTCTCTGCCAGCGTGGTCAGTGTCCTGGAACGGGTACAGCCATTCTCCATGGTGGGCATTAAAGTCCCCAAGGAACACCAACTGCGCAGAGGGATAGCGTCGTTGGACCTTATCTGGTATTATGCCGGTATTATTATAAACCACTAAGGTATTCAATAAGTCTAGTTGTCTCCTGAGCTCCCGTGTGTGATCGGTAAATACTGGCGTATACAATTCGGTCCAGGCCAGTATCTGCATAGACCCATAAAACAGAAAACAGATCTCGTCTCTGACATACACGCACACGCCCACATTGGGGTGAAAAAAATCACAACGTTTGGAACCAAGCAACTGGAGTGGTCAGACCTACTGGTGGGGGACTCACATAGAGACCGCGCGGACGCCCATACCCCCCGGGGATCGCCATCGGGCCCTCTCCATCCGGTCGCAAACCGGCACGATGGAGCAATCACGGGATTTTACACAGGCGGTGGGGCAGCATTTCACGAATGGCTAGAACGCTAGTTGGGCCCTGCGGTCAGCCAGTGGTGCACTGTTTCTTTGGATCCCGCTGCCCTCCAGAATGAGCCGCCCGGTGCTTCGTACCCCTTCGAGTTCTAACGGCTCTCATACGTTGCGCATTTACTCGGACCTATTCTTCTCCTATTCGGATCGTGACTAGGTCACTTGGCGGCATGGCTTTGTCTAGAGGGTGGTTGCAATACGCGGTTGAAACCTACCACCTGCAAAATGGTTCTCTCGCCATTCATCGGTCGCCAGAGCCTCGTCCGCTGTCCGGCAGGGTGCACCACGGGCAGGTGAGGTTGGCATTTGGAGAGTTTTGATGGTAGGCGACACTCCCTTAAACCCCAAAATAATTGAAATTTTTGTATGGTATATGAAAGAAATTAAGATTAAAACGTCAAAGCAATGGTTTTTAAAAACCAATTCTGTTAACAGATTTTATGTCACATAATCAAATTACATGTATAATGAGTTATCATTCACATCGCTTCCCGCGATTGATGTACCTTCCATTTCTAATGACTTAGTTCCTGTGAGCAGCACGCCACGATCACGCACAATTTATCATTCATCTATTCTTCTTATCATTTATATGCGAAATGATAATCTTTAGAGAAAATTATTGCCGACACGAATAAAATGTTAATTTGAGAATTAATAAAGATTCATTACAAAAAAATCTTTGTCATCTCAAGTATTCGAGGCTACAATCTCCGGTTGCTTAAATATGATTAACAATTTATTGTTGTCACCATAGTGTAAATTGGTTAATGTAAACTTTATGATTTATTACTTACCTATGACTTGAGCGAAAAGGATATTTTTGGGTAGAAATATCTTTTAAAATTATAAGTTTATCGCGTACGACCTTCAACGTACAATTATTTTTATATTTAAATTATTCAACGAAAATTTATTATTATCACTATTATTATTTTACGTTTATTTTCTCTTCATATAGGTATATGTATGCACGCGGGCCTTAGCCTAATGTACATTAGGGTTAGTTTTCTACTGCAGGGATTCCAGAGGAAGCATAAGTGTATTGCTGGGTATATTGGCCCGTTTCTAAAATAAATAGGACTATTTTGCATGAGTTTAGGAATTTAAATGTGTTTGTTATTATTATTATTAAACATTGAATTATAATTGTTATTATTAAAAGTAACCTTCTTTCTACTGTTGAATGATTAAAACGAAAATACGAGTATCTTTAATATTAATACCATAATAAAAAAAGGTATACTTCTCTTTAGTTCCTGTATCCAATTGATATGAGTTTTAATAATTAAAAACCACCTAATTAAATATTTAATTATCGAATCGTAACTTTTAAATCAAGAAAATTCAAGGAACAAATATTAATAAACATTTTTACAGATCACCGTACATACAGAACGGCTTTCGAGTAAATGAATCGCATTATACGAAGCCTTATTTAACCTCGCAGCTGGTAGACGGGACGAAATTGTCCCGCATTCAGTGCAGACGAACTACAGACTATAAAAATGGGATAGCTATTGAGTTTTACTGCCTCAAGTTAAAGACGATGTCTTTTCGAAGAAATGCAATTTTTATTTGTTTTGCATTAAACTGTGTGTGGTTTGAATACTTCAAAGTTTATTTCTTTGAGTTAATAGGTTATTTTATGGATCTATTTTTATTGCAAATAAATAAATTAAAAATAACAATGTTTATGATAGGTACGCCTAACTTATGTATGGACTTAAGACTTTATGCACTTAATGGGCGATACAGTTCCTGATTTTACGTCTGCTTGGAGATAACCTAAAACCACAGAGGCACAATTGGTACCGCTACATTTTATATACTAGGCAACTTTACAGAGACGCGTAGATATACGAGTTATATCGAGTACCATCTTCGTCTTTATTGTGTCTTTCCATCAAACGACATAAAGATATTATCTAAACTCACTTAAACACATTACCAAATGCATAATATAACAGTTTATTGATTTTCATGGAAACTATCGATAACTTAATCATAAAATTCCCATAGTCTTCAACATGACATGAACCGTAAACTTTAAAGAAAACAGTATAAGAAAGAACTTTGCATTTGATTTACAAGCGAAACTCATGAAGTATGAACAATTTCATACATTACAGTGCTCCTCGGCATACTAACATCATTAAAATGCTAATAAATGCGGCAAAGAAAGTTGCCATGCTTGGTAAAATAAAATGAATTTCAAGGACCTGACGTACTTGTAACAGGATTTTAATGTTTGACTAAATTTCTAATGCACTTTCAATATGAATTTCTTTAAACTTAGTTATGCCGCCATAACACATCCTTGCTAGGAAAGTGTGGCGCGACGAATCGTGGCTTCGCCATCGCTGATGTATTCGTTACTACACTCACGAATTCGGGTTGGTTTTTAGTGTATACATTTTAGTGTATACGCTTGAGTTATGACAAAATATAATAGCCATGAGGTTTTGTACAACCACTAAACTAATTGTCAAGGTTCTAAACAATTATTTTAATTCTTATTTTTATGTACCCCCTGGGTTTGATTCGTTTGCCTCTAGGAATTTCAATTTTAATCTATCACAATGTCTACGCAGTATATAAATATTTTTACATACGCATTAACTTAGACACGTATTAACGGTTTACTTTCTTGTAATCTATTACAACATTTTTTATTCATTATTAATAAACATGTTTTTATTAAAAAGGAATCAACTATTCAATTAGGAATCAAGTATTTAAACTGGAAGAGAAATCGTTAGAATACAAAATGAAATGTAAAACAATATTAAAAAAGAGTATTCATAATAAAGGTATTAAACGTTATTAAGTAGCGAATCGTAAATAATTAGTTTAACATCAAAGATCTTATATTTCTAAAAGATTGAAGAAAGTCTTTTTGAAGATTTATCAGATTTCACTTTATTACGTGTAACGTTTCTTTCTCTCAGTGGTAATTTTATCATAATTACAAGCTTATTTTTTATTCTCATTTCTTTTCGTTTTAACAGATTTGTGGTTCTTTACATTAGGAAGGTCTTTAGCTTAATATAGTACGTAAATTTTATACTAATTTTTAAACATTGCTTTTAAAGGAGAGCTACGAAGTATTCAAACGCACATTTAAGTTCATTATTTTGCTATTTTTAATTAAATTTTTTTTTAAGACTATAAAATGATATAAGCTAGTATAATACTTGTGGAAAAAGTATAAAAATCTGTGCATATTGTTTTTAACCACACTATTGACATTCAAAAACATAAATAATTCGAACAAGAAATAATGCCTAATTTAAAGTAACCACACAACATCAGTATTATTAGAATTACGTGATTATTTACCATCATTCGACTTATGAAGACATACGTACAAGAGGTCAAGCTGATTCAACAACTTGATATGACAACTTCTTTAGATTTAAATATTAAGTTACATAAAAACTAACCATGCATAGTTTTGTACTTTGCACCATACTACACTTTAAGAAAAATTTGAATATCTGAACTGTCTTATGATTCCAGAGGAATGTTTGTATAAAGTGCGAAGATGGCTTTTGTGTGTTTGCCAAAAGTTGATGACAAGAAACAAAAGCAAACGTTCGTCAGGCAACCCAATGCCATCAACATCAAGGCAAAGTAAAAAAAAATACCAATTTTCTATAAAAATAATATAAATGTTCTAAAATAGAATTATTTGTGAAGTGGATTTAACGCTTTCAGGAAATGAGTTGTTAGCAAAGGGATCTAAACTAGAAAAACCTTTTTCTTTTTTTAAACTTAACATCAAAGCAAGCAAATATTTAGATAATTTCAATGTCTAAGATTATTCAAACGATTTTTTTGAATGTGACTGATTATTTTTCGTAGGATTTCTCAACTCAGCGTGGCCTACTGTATGCTGTCCGTCACTACCCTGAGGCAATACGTCCTCGTCTACAAATGGAAAAGTTACGCAATATCTTTGTAAAAAAAAAAACAAATACCTTTGACGCCATAATGTAATTATACTTTGACAGAAACCTACTAACAAAGAGTTGAAAAAAAGATCGGTTGTAATTCTTTTTTAATGAGATGATTTGTTGTTCATAGAAGTTCTTGAATTTTTCCTTGTTTTCCCTGGCGTCTAAAATTGTTATATAACTATGTTTAATATATTGATAAGAATATTTAAATAGCACATATGCAAAAACCTATTACCATTTATTAATTTCATGTAGTCTACATTATTCGTCAGAAGGTGTCACACCGAGGCTCTATACGTCAAATAATACATAATAATTTTGGTATCATATGGGTCGTTACCACTTCTTGTTGGTCACAGTCATAAGAACATTTTTAAAGACCATAACTTTTACTTACCAAGTGAGAGAAAGTAAAAAAATCTCTGGTGTTAAATTACATACCTGTAACAAAAATAAAAATGTGAAAATATTTGAATATGAGTTGCAATATGATATAATTGTTTTCTTAATAGTAAGTAATCTTAGAAGTATTCGACTGATCTTTTACTTAGGTACAATCAACAACTCATCAGTATGTCAAATTTTCTAAATCAGTTTTCAACCTAATGATAATCACAATAGATATCAATTTTTGAAAATTTCACATATGTAGGTTAACGATTAAACTTCTCTCTGTACTTATAATTCAAGTTCCCTGTGACAAAACTAAACATCATTATTTGGAGAGTTTCTTGTAATCTAGTTATTATAGTTTTCTATATAAGTTTCATTTAAGTCACCTTACAAAAAATACATTTCTTTGAAAAAAAAAACAACCATACACGTAAATACCTCCGAGACTCTCACCTGAAGAACAAAGGCCTAAAAATTTAAGAACGCATCATAAAAAATAGTTTTGACACTATGCAACTTAAAAATGCAATAAAGATTTCTTTTCATAGTATAAATGTCTTTTAAAATTACAATTATCTAACATGAGGTATGAAAAACCTATGCATTGTTTGGTATCTATTACAATACATGAGAACACAAAGCTTATGGATACGCACGTTAACACAATACATTGTATGAAAAAAGAAAGCACATTTTGTTTGTCGTCTTGCGAATCGGAAGGCTTTGCTGTATGCCTTTGTGACCCTAAAGTAGATAAGAACAGCTCTGTTGCGTCACAAATATTTTCTGCGAATAGCAATAGATTAAGTCGCAGTGCAGTGGTGCCAACAATTTAAATAGAGAAATAAGTATATTATGCATTCAAATTACCTTTGGAGTACAGTGCGGTGAAAAATGATGTAGGTAACATTTGATACAATTAAAATTGTTATATGGTTAAACAAAAATACAATATATTTGCATAACCCAAGCACGTTTTTCCAACATATAGAAATTTTGTTGGGAAATAGATTTAAATTTCTTGCTACTGAACGTTATGATATGACAATCAGTACGTTTTTAATGTGAACCCACAAAAGTATGTTTATGAATTTTAATTTTAATATCGCCTATAAATGTATATTTAAAATTAACACATTAAGTATCTGAGCCTTCATACAAAAAACTTTCAAGATGCAATTTTTTTTAATCTTTTTATTTGCCATTTGGAACGATTCAACTCATATAACTCCAGACATATGTCGCAGATGGATGGTTGAATTCGATAGTCAACTAACTAGCCGTTTCGTTGGTTGGTTTTGATATCCTGCGAAGGATAAAAATTTAATATTAGAACGTTTAACCAAATGACTAACGGTTCCGTTGAATGTCTAGTAATGATAATTATTTTAAATTAACTGCAATGGTATACAAACACACCTTCATAAAATAGAATTAATAAATGTGTTGATCTAGCTGAAAAGCTATAATGTCTGTTAACTATTTTATTAAACACACAGTTTAAATAACTGTGTCGAGTTTAACTTACGAGTTATACGCATTGGGCCTACAGTTCAATTCACGTTATAGTAGTCCAGGTATTGTGTAACAATGTTGAAAGACAAGTAGAGGCAAGGCCGGCGAGTCTGGCCCGTAAGTTGCAGCGGTTTGACCAATTTTACGCATAATACACCGTATTATTTTAATTAATTACCTTTTAGTTACTATTGTAATAGTGTTTAAATAGGATTTACTGACCAAACCACAGAACTTAGCAATTAAAGTACTCATGTAGGGCGAACGCGTACTTATTAATGTGGTCTGTAGGTGTGTCCAGTGGCGGCAACCGGACCCAGTCACCCGTAGCCTGTTGCCGACACGACTCAGCACAAGATACCGTAGTTTGCCTAGAACCATTGTTTGAAAAGTTAATTTTGCTTTTGTCAACTATATTCAGGTCACAACTTTTAGTTTCCAGGAACCTACACTGAATACTCTTTCCTTTTCATTTTTCCTGTGGAAACAACTGGACACAAAAAGTGTCTACGTCTGCGTGGGGATTAGTTGTTTTCTACTGGTTATGTGCAATTAAATGCTTGCCGATGCATTGTAGCCGTCAAAAGACACAAAGGTGTTTGCGCAGGGCCTAGTCTTAAGAGTGTCTATGGGTAAGAACGTTTTACTTTAGTAAATATACATATAAAAAACTGAAATAAAACAGAAATGTTTACCCACCTTAACCTTATCGTTTTGTAAATATTTTTGTTTTTTCTATTCGTGTCGGCTGCTAATTTCAAACATCTTTAAATTTGAATTCATTCGGGCAAAAATAACCCGAACAAAAGAAGGAAAGGACCTTACAAATTCACAAGACTTATGATAAAAATTACATGCATCTTCAAATATATTTTAATAAAACAAGGAATTATGACAAATCTCTGTCCAGTAAACGATGTATAACCTTTTCCGACATAATTAAGAACAAACGACTTCGTTTAGATATGTCAGCTGGTTTGACTAGACGTTTTTAACTATAGCTCTTCTTCAAGCAGCTACTTTCGATAAAAAAAATTGTAGATACAGACATTGATTCTATTAGTTAAATAACAGGCCGACACACCAAAAAATAATGGCTAACAGAACTTAAACCCAACATACTCAGGCATGACTGATAAACTGATAAACCTAGAATTCGACTTAAAAATAGCAATCACCTTTGTCGAATAGGTTTTTTTATTTTTTATATACAGACCTATAATACGCTTCAAAGCCTTTACTTTCACTTGACCTAGAAAGGAGGTACAATTTATGTAGCTCACGAAAAGTCAGATTATAAACATTGCTACGAATAAATTGCAAGCCACGAAGGTTTATAACCGAATCTATGTACAAAGTTGAGATGATTCGTTCAACCGTGTCATATTTACGCTGGTAAATGTTCCTTGACCTAGACCCCGGTTGTTTGTTTAAACAATTACATATCTTTTTGTTTATTTTAGGTACAAGATAGAAGAAAGGTATTTACTTTACATTTTTGTATCCCAAAATTTATTTTAGAAAGTGAAGTGCTTTGCGACAATATATTATTTATTTTCTGGCAACATTTAGTTAAAACTCAGACCGCGCGTTTCACATAAAAAAAACTTGCAAATATTTTTCAATATAAAATACTCAAGTAAAAATTAGTCAACCAAAGTGCAGCTCTTGCTCTTGTTCTAAAAAGGTTTAATGAAACCAAAAGTTACTGTTGAGTTAACACCTATCGGTAACTGGTGTGATATTATTGCCAAACAAAACGTTTGAGAAGACATTTGGCCATGACTTTTCATGAATCATTTCATGATTTTGAATGCATCGTTATTATAAAGTCGTGTTGATTCTTCGTGCTATGTGCATTATTCGTGAAGCGGTTATGTAAGTGATACCGATGCATATGCTGATAGTACGTTTGCGATTTGTTCTGCTATTTAGGGTTAAACAATCGATGTATAGTAAGTACCATCCACTACTTTTTGATCTATGCATCGTAGTGTGTGACTACAAAAAAAAGTAGGGGTGCTAATTAAACGGACTTGTTTTAAATAGCAATATTCGCCTCTAAAAATCTACATTGCCTGCTTAATTACTAAGTCACCCACAATTTACGAGCGTCTGAACGATACTGTCTTCGCCACTAAAAACATGTTGTTACATGATGTTTTTGCTACAAAATTTTTAATTATCATCCAATTTCGATTATGGCGCTTCGACGGGTGCTCCCGCACCACGCTCGCTTCGCTCGCTCGGCTCGTGCATGCAATAAATGCAGCCTAACATTAACCTAACCCAAATTTAACTACTACGCTTTCTATAGAATATTTAGTAAGTACGAATTAGTTTATTAGAGTCTATGTCATTTTCCCGTTGCTTAGTTATAAAATTAGAAGTTTGATCACGTGGCCAATAAAGAAATTTGTGGTTTGACTTATAATATCCCAAAAAGAATTGTGGCGCGACGTTGTGCATGACACTGACTAAATAAGGAAATGAATTAAAAAACTAAAATCGGATGACCCTTTAAGGTCTCCGCTTGTGCAGCCTCTTCCCTAAATGACTGTCGCTCCGATGAAGGCTTTTAGGCAAAGTAGGCCAAAGACATACAGTTGGTGTTTTAGTGGATTTTCATTATTAGATGCTGCATGGTAAGCATGAGCATTAACCACCTACTACCCTGATCCTCTCGGATGTTCCGGACGGTACCAAAAAAGCTTTGCTTAAGCGTAAAAAGAAGAAAGATCTGAACCGAAATTAAATATTCCGTTACCACGAGTTATACTTCATCCTATCTGACTGAAAACAAAAAGGAAATGCGTAAAATACGAGTGATACCGTATTTAAGTTAAAACATCTGTATAAAATTACCAAATAGGCATTTTGTATACAAATACTGAGTGAAATATTTCAAAACGCGGAAGGCACGACGAACTAGGTGCTAACTCAAATCTTTCATCGCTACGTTAACTAATTTCACGTTAAGTAATTCTTGCGGTTTTATCTTAACAATTTGACAATTTTACGCATTGTAACTCTGTTACAAAATTGTATAAGGATTGTTTGTTATTTGTGTTGCCTTTTTGCAGAAAAATACATGGAGTGAGTTCGGGATTTCACGAATTCCTACTAACATAAACATTAAGATTGTAATGGTTATAAAATTTGCACGGCTGCTTAGTGAAAAATTTATTGATTAATTAGGGGCTCTACCCGCATATCCGGGCCAGCACTTCTTCACTTCTAATATGGTTGAGGAGGGCGGCAGGATCCCGCGTTATCTCGTGAACGGGTGCCGTTTGAGGGTGTAACTTGCCGAGCTAACAGATGCAGATAAGAATAATTTTGTATAGACATAAAGAGACTCTGTAAATAAATTTTTAAAAAATATATACCCGTGAAGTTTCTTGCCAGTTTTTCTTCGCGAAGGTTTTTCCGAACTGGTGGAAGAGTCATGCTCTATTTGACTTCAATAAAAACAAGTAATTGTCAATGTTGAGATATAAAATATTTCATTTCATTTCAGCATCAATTGGCATTGCAGGGCAGCAAAGTTGAATATGAGCAGGTGAACATGAACATGCAGCCTGACCAATGCCGTTTTGCTGTCCTGCATCAAGCCTGAATAAATTACTCATTATACAAAAGCAGAATATGTGTATAAAAATTACACTTGCCTTGACGTTCGACAACTACTGCAGATACAAATGTGACGTTCCATAACATACTTACGCCAGTAATAGCTATTTAAATTGAAATATAAAAAGATGTACATACATAAAATAATAGGTCTTTACCTATGAAGCTGCCGTTTTGCCGTACTGGCCATTTCAAATGAACATATTTTTTTTTGACTGATAATTCTAATTTCAAATTAATTTTATTTGACAAACATGGAATTCTTTTTCTAAAATCGTCATTTGTTTAATAGTAAGTGTTTTGTTTTCAACGCATTCGAACATTTTTCGTCATCATGGATAAGTTAAAAATTCGAGTAATTATGGAGTATGAGTACCGTCGTGGCAGCAAAGCGGCACAAGCGGCACGCAACATCAACGACGTTTACGGAGCGAACACTACAAACGAACGCACCACCCGTTATTGGTTTACCCGCTTCCGTTCTGGAAATTTTGACTTGAAAAATGAACCCCGTGGTCGTCCGAAAACTTTGGTCAACAATGACGAATTAAAGGTAATTGTGAAAGCTGATGAAACTCAATCCACGGCTGAATTAGCAGCAGATTTCGACGTTAGCATCAAAACAATATTGGTCCATTTGCGTCAAATTGGCAAGGTAAAAAAGCTTGACAAATGGGTACCCCACGAACTCAATGACCGCCAGCGCGAAGTACGCGTGGAGACGTGCCTTGCACTGCTCAGCAGGCATACAAATGAAGGAATTCTGAACCGCATTGTTACTTGTGACGAGAAATGGATCCTGTTTGACAATCGTAAGCGCTCAGCAAGTTGGTTGGACCCTGGTTCAGCACCCAAACAATGCCCTAAACGAAAACTTACCCCTATAAAAGTGATGGTCACTGTTTGGTGGTCTAACGTGGGTGTAATTCATCACAGCTTCTTGCCAAACAGGACAAGCATTACTGCAGATGTGTACTGTGAAGAACTGAACTCAATGATGGAGAAGCTCGCACGTCTCCAACCAGCTTTGGTCAATCGTTCGGCTCCACTGCTCCTGCACGACAACGCGCGACCTCATACTGCACAGCAGACGGTCTCCAAACTACAAGAGTTGGGGTTGGAAGTTCTCCGTCATCCGCCGTACTCACCAGACCTTGCGCCTACAGACCTCTCCTTTTTCCAGAATTTGGATAACTTCTTGGCGGGAAAAAAATTCAATACCCGAGAGGCAGTAAAAAATGCCTTTGAAGAATTTGTTGCCTCCCGTCCAGCTGATTTCTTCAAGAAAGGCATCAATAAGCTACCAATGCGTTGGCAAAGATGCATTGATTGCATGGGTGATTATTTTAATTAATAGAAATAAAATATATAAAAAAATTACGCTTCATTTATTTCGTGAAAAACGGCAATTTCATAGGTAAAGACCTAATATTAAATTACTACCGTAGTATGTCAAAATACGAATTTCAAAAAGTACATGCAAATTATTCTGTACATATTCGTAGATGGTAACAAAGTAGTTACCGTTTAAATGGAATTAGATATTATGTCCCCACACTATTCCGTGAATGAGGTAAACATCCTTTGAGCAATATTAATGACACGACGATGGTTGACATTTTGAACCGTTTACTTACATTTAAAACAAACTAAATGGTGTTCTGATTTAGAATAAATATTTTATTTACAATATTATTTCTTGGTATAATGTTTTAACATAATGTTTTTTTTTTAAGTATTTGTCCGGAGGTACATAATTTTTAACCAGAAGGAAAATATTCGTTATTATTTTACTTGTTGCATATTTTTAGTCTCTATAAAATCGTTTCGATGCTTTGAAGGCTTCCAACGACGACACTGCCCAATTTTCTTTTGTTTCATAGATACAAAAGTATCAAACAGTTCCAATCTCTAAGCAAGATTAAAAACAGTTATGTTTTATGATAATATACACATATTTAATTATAATCATTTTCCATGACTCATAAAGAATCCATTTATAAACTGGAACTTTAATAGGAAATCGAAATCTTGGAAAAGTTCTTTAAAATATTTTGTACGCTGAAAAATAAATTTAAATTATTCAATTTCCAAAATATCATAAATCAATTTTAAAACAAAACAAATTAAGTTTTAAACTGAATTATTTTCAAATTCGTCGAATGTCTGCAGTCTACCGATTGGATGGTGGAACATTCAATAATTTATTGATATGTCTAGATTTGGCTGGTCGGGCTTATCGATATTAAAGATTAGATTGGTCTAAGCTCAACTCTACCCACTTTTTTGAGGTATGGTTTTAAAAATGTTTTAAAAGTATAATTTAAAAATTACTCACATATTTATGTAAGTTTATATGTTAAGTAATCATCAGTTTATCAAAAAGTCTTTGCGAACATTTAATTTAAACCAAAACAAGAAAATGTGTATATACTTTAATATGTGTATTTTAATAATTTGTTTCTTTTCAACTTGATTGTTTCAACTTGCTTTGTGTAAATCAATGTGATTTTATGGATCGTGCTAGTGCTAATTGTACTCTTGTCTTTTGCAAATGTTTATTTTTTTATCATTGGGTTGCCTGGAAGATATTGCTAAAAGAGATAAGCTTACATTGTACATATTCTTCTGACCTGTACTCATGTTTTGTAATTTGTTATTTTTCTGTGTACACTAAAGTATATAAATAAAAATAAAATGATATGTAATTTTATTGTTGTGCAAAAAAAGCAAATCTCAACTTCAATAAAATTCTATAAATAAATATTTTAAATTTAAACGTAAACAGTAAGCGTACCCAAGTCCTTGTGGAAGTTTAAAATGACCATATGTTAAATGTCATGGCACACTGGTTGAGGCGACGATGAATCCATTTTGATACCAAAGTGGATTTATGCAAATCAAGTTACGCTTCCAATTAGTCGATGATCTTTGTAAATGTTCTAGATACTTTTACCAGTTGATTGATTTTATTAAAAATATATCAGACGAGGTTATTCATATACGTTTATTTATATCATTTCTACGCCTTGATGATTATATAACAATGAAATTGCTAAACACAACTGCGATTCAATGCTTTTGATAAGCGAAATGCGTATTAAATAGTTGTCAGCCGCATTTAGAGAAATTAACAAGCTACTTAAGATGTTCCTAAATAAAGGTTTTGCATAACGAATCTATACTTTAACATACTGCATCAGTGTCCATATTTGTTTAGTAAAATCCATTATTAGGAACGTATTAAGTAACCATTCGACGTCACATCGTTACGTCGACGTTACACTATTTGCACTGTAGCATGGTGCGGGTGACAGTTTCAATAACGTTTCGTTTCATTCTTGAAAGTTGCCACGATTTATAAATTATGACTTACTATTTCAGCTATCCATATTCGTAATACATGAAATCATTAATAACTGAAGTTAATTAAATTAAACCCAACCAGAATGTTCTAGTGTACAAATAAAATCTAATTGAAAGTAAAATTTAGCAAATTTTTATGCATATAACGTAACGCCATAGACGTATTTAGTGATACGTTTCGTTTCACTTTTGAAAGTTGCCGGGATTTACAAATTATGACTTAGTATTTCAGTTGTACCATATTCGTAATATATTAAATTATTAATAACTGTAGTAAATTAAATTAAACCCAACCAGAATGTTCTCTTCTACAAAAAAATCTAATTAAAAGAAAAATTAAGCAAAGTTTTATGCGTATAACGTAGCGCTATAGACGTATCATGTGGTACTGACAGATGACAACGTCATACAGGCAACTGTCACCCGCACCATGCTAAAGCGCAAATAGTATAGTCTTTACCTAACATAACTCTCTGTCTACTCCAGAATCCTAATTCACTGATTCTGGGGCCCTGTAACGTGTGATGTTGTGCGACTGCTACTTGCGAGGCCCTCGTAGCTGTACTTTTGAATCTTTGACGAGTATCTTAAAGGATAAAAGTTGTAGTACAGACTACTGCTTAAACTCAATAAGGTTAAAGACTGAAACTTTATGGCGGGTGCAGTGTATGAATTAAACGTAAAAATTCCTTTAAGTACCTACGTTATATCGCAAAACTTCTTTACTTTATGTTCGCTCAAATAATTCAAATTTGTAGATACTATTATTTAGCCAATAGGACAAACGCAATAAAAATGAAGTTTTTATCCATAAAATTCAAATATTCTTGTTTAAATTAATGACTTTTGATCACACTTCGAAACAACCTTGTTTTGAAGTTTACACATTTGAAAGGTCAGCTTACAATGTTGCATGCTTAAATACTTTAGTAACAAACCAAAAATACGAGAAATATATTAACAAAAATATTGTCAGAGAATTTATTGTATTGCCTTAAGCTATGAAATACAACCGTGGCGATAGTTAAATAATGATATTAATCGAATATAGGTACACATAACAATTGTCACCAAAATAAATGTAGCTTATTTTTAATATGGCATGTCCTAATAATTATTTACTGGATTTTTATGCCTCATTTAGAATATAATTATTAAAAATAATAAATACCCAGTCAAACACAGCTTGTGGTATACATTATGACCAATAACAGATTTTACTTAAAAACTATATACAGTGCAGCATCATTGAAAGACAAAAGACAAAATAAAACCAAATAAAATAATTGTAGGCTCTTTTATTTATTTATAATAATTTGTGTTTGAGTTATTCATATTTATTATTTTTTAGAATATTTTTAATATAATACTTTTCAAATAAAAATGTTGTTACAAAATATAATTAAAATGTAATTTTTGGTAAAAACTTAGTTCCTACTTCTATCTCTAAAGGTGGTTTTCAAAGTAGATTTTATAAGCTGCTTGAGCCGTTAGCAAATATGTCTACATTGTGAAAAAAATAATTATATGTGTGAGTGAACCATTCGGGCAATAACACAGTTTTGAGAGCAATTTGTGCGATGTTTATTTTCATGTTAAAAAATACTTAATCTCAATATAAATAAGGGATTCGGACCAAACGGCTTACCACCACAATTTTTAAAGAAATATTCTGATTCCCTGTGTTGTCCCCTATATATTTTATTTAATCTATTACTTCAAACAGGGCGCTTGCCTTATAAGTGGAAAGAGTCATTTGTTTTTCCTGTCTTACCCGATTTGGGTTAATAAGCACGATGTTAAAAACTATCGCCCTATATCCAAACTTTACACGATAGCTAAAATGTTCGAGAAAATTGTGTACGACAGGTTGTTTCCAATCTTGAGATCAATCATAGTTACCGAACAAAATGGATTCATAAGTAAACGTTTAATGGAAACAAATGTCTGCAAATTTATCTAGGTCGTATCTAAAGGTATGGACGATGGATTCCAGAATGATACGGTATATACCGACTACTCCAAAGCGCTCGACAAGATTTCCCATTCGAGGCTGATCTGTAAGCTCTATGAGACTGGTATTCACGGGGACTTATTGAGGTGGCTCAAATCCTATCTTCGAGACCGGAGTCAGGCTGTCACGATCAAAGGTTATACGTCTTCTTTCATGCCCATTTCATCTGGCGTGCCTCAAGGTTCCCATCTTGGACCTTTACTTTTCCTAGTGTTAATCAATGATGTAGTAAAGATTTTTCGTAACTGTAGATGTTTGATTTACGCTGATGACATGAAAATCTTTAAAAAAAAATAATTCAATTTCAGTTGTCATTTGTTACAAAAGGACCTAAATAGACTGGTGACTTATTGTAAAATTAACTCGTTATCTCTAAACGTGAATAAGTGTAACGTTATCTCTTTAACAAGAAAATCAAAACCAATCTGTTTCGATTATAAAATAAATAACTTAAGAATCTATAGGTCTAATGGCTTGAGAGATTTAGGTGTTCACCTGGATAGCAAACATACCTTTAACTCTCATTTTAGCATAACAAAGCAAAGCTTTCCGCATGCTTGAATGTGTTTTGAGAATTAGCAAAGAATTTACTAGCCCTAAAACTCTTATATTGCTATAAAATAATTTTGTTCGTTCAGTTCTTGAATACGCCTCTACAGTATGGAACTCACAGTATAACGTCCACATTCAATAATTGGAGCGAAAACAAAATAAATTCATCAAGTGCTTTAAATACCGTTTCCCCCCAGCCTCAACTAGTGAAATTATCAGTCTGCAGAATCGTCGTCATATTAGAGACTTAATGTTCCCGCAAAGGATTTAAAAAAATGAAATTGATTCAGCAGTTCTGTTAGAAAAAATCTATCTGTTGTGCCCTCGCATCTCTTCTCGGAAAAAGAAAACTTTTTGGACCCCGAACTCCAAAACAAACTATAGTAAAAATAACTTCCTTATTAGAGCATGTACTCTGTATAATAATTATTGATTCTCGAATACTGACATTTTTACGTGTCTTCGCAAGGGTTCCGAAAGCATATCATTAGTGTAGTTTCCAATGCCTAACAATTAAGCATGCTTATATGTATTTCATGTCACGTACTATTTTAGTTCTGTACAATATTTTCAACTTTTAATTATGGCTTATTTTTTTTCCACTTTTTGTAAGTGTATTCACCCCGAACGATATTTCTAATTGTTTAATTTTATAGTGGAATTTTATTGGTTTATGTGTTTCTATATGTATTATTTATTGTCTTTATTGTAGGTACTGTTTGTTTCTCGAATAAAAAAAATAAAAAGGAATGAAGTAAATATGTGTGTCGGGTTCTGTAAGTTGGAACACGGAGAGTTATTTGAGAGAAAAGTTCTGGACAATCTACACTACTGTTCACTATATCAAACAATAAAATCATGTCCATAAGACAGCGACGTTCTTCTAAAGTTAAGAAGCAGTGGCATTGGCAACTCTGGTCATAACTACTGGTCATAACCTTGCAAGTGCGGTAGATGAGGTGGTTTGCTGACACTTTTTGGATTATTTCAATATGATGTCTGTGCGTGATGTATTGAGGTGATCAGATTGGACATGCGTATTTCAAAGGACTTAGTACTAAGCAAAATAAACTATTTTATTGATATCTGAGTTTCATTTACAAAATTTTATAAGGTTTTTATAAGGTAGGTTTTATAAGCTTTGTTGACGGCCTAATTTGCATGGTCCGATAGTAGCATCTTAAAATTTACTCCCAGATCATGTACGGTTGAAGTCCTTTTTATTACAGTACCTTAAAACACAGTGCATTAAAGTAATAATTATGTAAGACCAGCTTGGTTTTAGGCGTGAACGAGATACACGGGCATTCATAAATTATTATATTAAAGTAATGTCAAAACCTTGTTCTTACACACGGTAATTTCCTTTATACTAGCCCCTCTTATAAGGATTTTCTAACGATTATAAGTCTAATGCACTTATCGATGTTGCAAGCAATACCGCTTCGTCAAACTGGGTGACCAACCGTAACTATTGCAATAGAAACCCAAAATAAATCCACTATAAACCTTAAAGAGATATCAATAAAGTGCATTTTGATTCATTATTCCTCAACGTAAGAGAGTAAATAACGTGGTAGACGACTGATAGGAAATTGTGTTGCCACAATTGAAATTTAATAACAAACAAGAACATTAAGAATAGAAAAAACAAGTTATAAGTTATTGTTAAATATATAAAAGTAACTGTATAAAGTAACGAGAAAAAAAGAAAAAGAAAATGATCTAAGCCTTCCGTTACTCTATTTCCGTTTCTCATTATTATAAACAAGTGCAGATGTAGACAAAACAACAAACGTGCAATTCTGCTAATAATAACTATAAAAACAAGAACTTTTTCAAAACACTTTTCTCTTCTTATATCTATGATATCTGTTTTTACTCATTTTCGTTTGGGATATACAATGATGAGATGCAATTTAATGTTTTGTAGTTTTCATTTACTAAGTACCTACCGCTAAGAATCTGTAATAGAAACATATTTACTAAGAGTAAAAACAACATATATTTGATGGACTGCATGTTTATTATTTTTGTTTTCTGCTGTTTAGATGGTAGGCCCATCAACGCAAGGCTCAAACCACCGTACTTATGAGACTTTAACTTTTTTCCGATACGAAAGGATTTCTTACGAAATAAACCCTTTTCGTTTTAAATATTAAAATCTCCAGAAACACCGAAAACAGGTTACCGCCATTGTGAATGTTTAAACCACCAGTATATTTAAATATCTAAACAAAGCAAAATGGTATCCATTACACAGCTTGCTAAACCAAAACAAATATATCACCCAGGTTTGCTTAAGAAACCATGTCTTACGTATTTCTTTACGTAATTATGTCGAAAGGTAGACCGCCGCTGTGCCCGAGACCGCTTCTTATCTGTCATATGTCAAAATACACGTTTTGAGGTTACGCTTTGTTCTGTGTCAAATCGTTTGACATTTGGCCACGATTTGTTTAACAGCTATTAACATCATTCAATTATTACGTTTGCTGGTGTGAAGAAATAATTTTTTTCCAATTACTTTCCCATTCAGCACCAACTAATGGGGAATACGAAACACATTTTGAAATTAAAGTCAGCTTCATAGTGTTCGGTGGAAAGCTGTAGTATTTTAACTGTGCGATGAAATGTAAAATATTGTAAAAACTTTTAATATATTGATGCGTTTACAATATACTTTTTATTGTGCTATGTCAGGAAGCTTTTGCTTTTTATAGCTCAAATCAAGTTTTACTACAGGCCTGACGTCAAAGTCACTATGAACTAGACGCTATTATTTAATCTAGATGTATGCACTTAGTAAATTTGTTTGAATATTAACAGGTAGAAGGAAAAATACTACAACCGTTGAAGAGTTCGAATATCATAAGAAATAGTAACAAAAAGTAGTAATTTAATACATGCCAAAACAAGCTACAAGCCTAAATTGATTTCTTTCAGGTAACACGAGTATAATAACACCTAAGAAATAATTCTCGTATCTTGATCGAATTGTGATATTGAATACAATAAAGCATTTCCTATTTGGACGATATATTGTTTTTTATGCTGTTATACATAGCATCCCGATATTAAACTATATTTCCGTTTTAATTAATTGAAATCAATTTAATATAACTATTTGAAGTATTATTAATATGAATTAATTGAAATAAACTCTTTAGACTTCGTAACATTTCATTTTAGAATTATTTATTCAAGAAAAAGAACTTCTTACTTCAAAATGTTAAAGAGAATAATCACACACCCAAATCTATACTTTCATATTAAGAACATTACTTTAAAATGTATCCAAATACATGCATGTAAAATTACAAGACTGCGAATTAAAATTTAAACAAAAAGTTTGTAGGGATAATTGAGAAGTTTTACCTAGATCCACGCTTACTGTAAACGAAGCTTTCATAGTTGGTAATCCGTTACCTAAGCGAAGCTTTCAGAAGCCTTAATCCAGAGGAGATTTCGTAAAGCTTCCACATAAATATTTGGGTGTTTCAGTCTTTAAATAAGACTCGCTTAATTGAAATTAAAAAAAAATGTTTTTTTCATGTTTTGACTTATGTATATTATTATTATTGTTGTAATTATATGTCTTTCTACTATAATAATTATAAAGAGGATCGATTTTTGCGTTAATTTGTAATCAATAACTATGAAATTTCAAAATTAGAACGCTAAATTATACAAAGTCAGTTTTTCCTGTAGTATAATATATTTATGTAAACTATTTACAATTGCCTATGAGAATAATTATTTTTAGTTTGACATAAACTTTATACTATGCGATCCAAGTTATTAACAAAAATTCACGAACTGCATTGGATTAAAGAAAGTAATAAAAAAATATTAAGTATCAAAAAAGTTGAGGGCCAATTTTTATGATTATTATATGAGGATTTAAGAGCTGCGGTCTGCGAGTTTCGCAAGCAAACGGAATACTTTATTCATATTTTTGTTTTATTCTCATCCCATTTATGGAACTTGTCAGAAAGATATGCAGCCTAGATTTGAACTAAATAAATTATAGTGTCATAATAACACTTCAAATAATTTTCCACGTCACATACTTCCTACAGCAAAAAACGCATTCAATAAATAGTTAAGTTATAGATTTTTTTTTCAATATTTATATGATAAAGAAAGTAAGCGTGTCGATCGCTAATTAGATATAGATCAATTAGTTTCCTATCAAAGTTATATAAAATGCATCGAAACATTGCCTACTCAATACTATTAGGAGTAATTATGTACAATTAGTGGTATAATTATTTCGACAGCCATTGTTTGAAACATGCGATCTAGAGTCACGTGGAAATGATGGCTTTTTTGAACTTTTTTCTGTTTTTTAATTACTATTTAGTCATTCTTTTTTAATAAATTACGCAAACTATTGTTTTAAATTTTTCTTGAGAGTATTTGCAAGAATGTTAGAAAATATATCGTTAGTGGGAGTGAGTTGTATCTACATTTGACATTACTGTTTATTTTTTAATCACAATAATCATTGTTTCTGAATACAATTTATTATTGTTATTAATTCATAGTAATGACCAGAAGATATCGGTTCAATTAGTGAAACATAAAAACCACAGTTTTCTTTTCTCAAGCAAAGGTCAACAAGTAGAGAATGTCATGCAAGACTGCCTTTCACAACTTCACATTGCAACGTAACATTATGTTTAATTATAGGAACTAAAAAACATGACAATGAATATTATTAGGAGAACAGACCTCCATTTTTATTTACTAAACGTCCAATTACTTCAAACATGTACTTGAATAAACCACTATTAACAGTAAATATACTGCAATAATTTTATAATTAACCAAGTACGCTAAACATCATGAGATTTCATTTAACTAACTTATTTGTCTGTTTGGTTTTAGCACGTGCAGAGAGGTTTACTGTACGGTACTCAGAACAACTTTGTTGCGTTAAGCGTGCGTCTGGTTTCATGTGTTTTAGCCTACGCTTTAGCGTTGTACTGTGTTTCGCACAGCGTACGATTTCTACATAGATGATTGCCACTTTCACCCAGTGAAACCGTGTGTTTTTATCCATTGTCGGTGAAGCGGTGCGCGCGAAATATTTTCAAATATCGAATGTCTATAGCTAATTTCTTCTTTTCTAAATCTTACCGCAGATTTGTTTCTGGCCAGTTACTTTTGAACAAAGAACGATATACTTCATGGCAGAGACCTTGTTTTCAAAAATAAAAGGCACCACACAAAGATTTAAATTTTTTGTGTTATTAAAATTTTGCATTTAGGTTTTGCATGAATGACAAAATTTGTGAGATTTTCATAACTTTTATATCACCAAATAAATTTGTGTTTGAATTAATGCAATTTAATAATCGAACTTAAACATATCTCAAAAAAAAAAAAATATTAGCCCAAGCTTGTTATTTCAGCCCTAGTCATATTTGAGAAGAGATACCTAAGAGATAATAAGTAGGCCTGCATAAATACTTTCTTTTTTTCAACTTTCGACAAACAATCTAAAGCATCATTTATCAATCAATTCAATATGATAATGTCTAAAACATTTAAATCTTACCGATTTTTGTTAAAACGGTAATTTAAACCAATATGTGATACTCAGAAAGGTGTTTCATAGTACATAGTACGGCGCAAAATTTTAATAGAAAAATAATTATTACTGTTAGGAACAATGTGCCTAAATAAAACATACCATTTTCTCTCGATTCCCAAAAAGTCACTTCCAAAATCTCTGAACCCCACTGCACAAAAGCGTAAGTCACAAAACACGAAAAATTTTTTCACACGAATATGCACTTCGTTATAAAAACTATTTTCGTAGTTCGATTCCTATTTTAAAATTCGGCTCATGGAGACATTTCTGTCCTGTCGTCTGTCCTGGTAAACTGACAGTCGGGGACTGGATGGAGCTGCGGTAAAAGTATAGCTTTGCCTTGGTTGTTCGCAATTCAAAAGGTGTGCGCGAGCGCCGAACGTCGACCTAACTGTCTTGGTACTTGCGGTGAATTCTGATTGGGTTAAAAATCGAAAGTTCATCCCTACAAGGATATCCAACCTTGCCGGACATGCGGCTGCCGAATTAAAAATATTGTTACCTGTGAGGTCTTTAATTGGTTTTAAGATTATTAATCAATATAAGTTTGGTTAATGTTATTTATGTATACTGAAAACTTTAACTTTAATAAATGTATTATTTACTTTTAATTCATAGGTATTGTAATATTTAATTGCTCCCGTACACCTAAGGCAGTATATTCATTTTTATTCTTTGAAACTCTAGCAACATTTGAAAACTGTTATGAGATGCAGGCGAAAATTATCCTTACCAAACTAAGACAATTTATAATTAACAACGGTTGTCAGCTGGGAATTAGCATAGTTCAATACTTTCGATCTTACTTCTTAGTTTTTATTATAATGAAGTGTTTCTTTATCTTCGAACATCAAACGTACAGTGCCCTCACCAATAATAAACTATTGAAATTGAATTGAAATGAAAATTGCTTATTAATATTAAAATCATAGGAACTGGCAATTGTGGCAGTACTCAAGAAAAGTCAACACTTACATCTAAACATCTTGCATTTTGTGAGTACACATAACGTATTCATAATCAGGGTTAAAAACCATTAGGCAGCTCTTTCCCTATATCCGGAACACAATCACAGAAACAGGTTATTATCGCGGTTAAAATAGGACTGATTGTAGTAAAGCCCCGGGCGAAATTTTAACATAGAAACTATTCAACCATATATTTAGAAGAAACCAATATAAATATAAAAGACAAGTAATAATTTAGTGATTTTTCACACCACCTGCACGATTGCACCCCATTATATTATGTCATGCAATCTCAGTCTAAAGCAAGTCATTTAGGTCCTCAGGAAACCGACTGCACACGTTGTACTCTTAAATTTCACAGTTTTTGAATGCGGATGTGGACTGTCAATTAAATATTCATTTTAAAAAAGTGTCACATATACGAGTGTCCAAAAAGAATATGTTCTTAATTGCAACACATCAAGTGCTCGAGATCGCTACATACTAAACAAAGTCCTTTATCACTTATTTACCTGAACGCTATTTTTCATAGTTTTCACCAATAGACGGAGTGATTCAAGAGAAACACTCTACAATATACAGATACAGATATACGTTATTGAGAATACGTTATAGACACATAAACAATTCATTCAGTTTATGTGTAAATTACTTGAAATATAATCATTATTGAAGATTTCGGAAAAAACTAAGCCGGCTAGGAGCTTTTATCGAACATGCTACCTAATCCCTTTGAGTTATAACAAAACAATGTGTGATTAGGACTGTTCCTCTTTTTAAGTTCTACAGAAAAGTCTGCTATGGTATATGTCTCTCTTTTAAAGATAGCTTACTATTCCCTATTGAATGTCACATATACTATGGTAATTGGAAAGCTATTTCGACAGGTACAATTTAGTATTTATATGTATGTATTTTTACTATTTCAAAGACTTGCAGGATAGGAAATAATATACATTCAACATTTTCCAAGCAGGAACATACCCAAAATTTAAATCTAATTAATCTTCATGCTTGAAGCAACAATCTGATGCGAATTCAGTACTAAAAACCTGCAAATCCAAGTAAGATGTCTAGGGCAGACAGTGTTTTGACTCCCGAGTGTATTAAATTGGAAGTTATGAACATTGTTGATAATACTTTACCTAAACAGTCAAATATTTGTACTTCGAGTCTTTACTCATAGTATAAAATGGGTCTTTACCCATGAAATTCAACAAATGGAAAAACAATAAAGCTTTAATTCTTTATCTTAATCGAGGCTGGTATTGTGTTTCTTGTTTAATTATTATTTTATTAAATATTATTAAATATGAGTTCAAGTCTATTCGAATGAGTTGTAAATTATTATCCGCAATAAGTATTTAATTAAATTAATTCTATTTCCTATTCAAAGCAACAAAACTAATCGAATTCTCGGTGTTTGAGCTCTATCTTTTTTAGGGTCTGAACAATGGTCCTAATGTTATAACTTCTCCGATTAACTAGCGCGTTCCTTGAAAAAGCGTTTCTATCCTATAGCACAGAAAACCCTTGCTAGATGAAAGTGTAAAATAAAAAATAAATCCCCACACGAACACACGAACTGTATGGCATCAAAGTAAGCAGAGCTTGTGTTATGTATGACCAGACAGCGAACCCAGAATAGACATTCATATATAAATATAACAACTATGACCCGAGAATAAACACCTGTGTTATTCACACGAATGAATGCCCCGACCAGGGTCGAGCAAGGCTATATTACCCACTACGCCACTCGGCCGTAAAATAAAATAAAATGAAAATACCCAATTCATATAACTCCCTTCCAAGAGTTATTCAAATCTTCAGTAAATATCTCATTCCTAAAGTATCCGGTATCAGTAAAACAGAAATGATTGAATAATATCTATGTTGGCAAATACTTTTATCGTAAGTACTTCTGACTCTAAAGTATTATGCTTATAAAGTGTCATCCATTTTCTACGAACACTGATGAGCGATAGTGAAAGTTCGTCCGAGTCCACCAAAATCGGTAGCAGTATTAAATTGCGAATGAATAGATTAATAATTACATTTTTATGACATTAAAATAGTTACGTCGGTTGTATGACTCATTTTGTTCTTGCGTAATCGTTGTCTAACTTACTCTGACTAAGAAATGTTTTGTTTGAATTTCTGCTTCTGGGGGTAAGTCGTTATTAAAAAATAGAAAAAATTTAAACTTACTTCTATACGGTTTCTACTGAATTTTCGTTGATGATTAGTTCTGAATAAAATAATTATTTCGTAATGTTAATTTGTTCTCTTCCCACCCTCAGTCACTTTTTGTACGAACAGTCAAATTTTATTTTTCATTTTCGCTTTATGGATTCTTTGGGAAAGCTGCCTAAAATTGTAGTAATTGTAGGTTCAGAAATTTTGATAGTGGTTCAATTCATCCCTAGCAAAGCAACGGGCAGTGACTTGTATTTTATAAAAACGATCCCAGAAAAACACCACTTGACACACAACAAAAAAAGTTTGAGATCACTTTGAAAATACGATATCTTTTTTGTTACAGTAGAATAAAAGTTTTTTCTTTTTTTGCTAAGATTGTACATTTAAAAATCAAATCTTTTAATAACAAAAGATGTAGAATATCAATTGTTTTTCTGTATAAAAAAGATAAAATCTTGTTTACGCTCATTTAGAAATCTGACCAACTTGATTCAAGCGTTTTACGAGCAAGAATTTTTACTTTGGGGGAAGAAAGACATTCTACGAGAGAAATAGCACGCAGAGTGGCTGTATCCCAATCCTGTGTCGTGAACACGTTACGGAGGTATCGCGGCGTGGATAAATTTGCTGATCGACCTCGCAGTGGTCGGCCAACTGTGCTTACTGCTGCTCAGAAGCGTTACATCAGATTGCTGACTGCCCGAGACACAACAATCAATGCCTCTAAAATAAAATCTGAGTTGCGGGCTGCTACTGGACTAGAAATCAGCACTCAGACCATCAGTAATTGCTTACACCCGGTTGGATTACGAACGAGAAAATCCTGGCGAGCACCCTTGAACTCACAGCAACGACAGCGACTCAGATTCCAGTGGGCTAGACTACGCCAAAATAAAGAAGACGACGAGGAAAACATTTGGCGGAATTGTCTCTTCGTTGACGAGTCCAGAATTAGCACTCATCCAGACAAACGACGTCTCCGTGTCTGGAAAAGACGTGAGAACGCTGAAAAACAAAGAACTGCCACCGGAACCGTTCAAATCGGTATCCTTTTGGGGCGGTATAATGATTGGTGCTAGAATGCCGTTGATTCCGTATTGTGGCTGGATGACTGCAGCTTTGTACCAAACCATTACTATTTATTGAATTGTCAGTTCATTTAGAATAAACCATGGCTCTTGATTCGTATTGGTTGACGATAATGCATCCGCAAATTGAGCTCAACAAATCAACGCTGCTCTGTGCGAATAAGACATTATTACCAGGTTAGACTGACCTGCCGGCTCGCCTGACTCAAACCCGATAGAGCACGCGTGGGATCCTGTCAAGCGAGCTGTTTGGAACCGTCAGCCACCTCCCCAGACAGTGCCAGAGATCAGGGAAGCCGTTATTCAAAAATGGGACAGGTTACCGCAAGAAATGCTGGATAACTTAATTCTCAGCATGCCCAGAAGGATTGCCGCATGTGTTCGAGCCAGGAGAGGAGTTATCGTGTACTATATAAAAAGAATTCGATAATAATAGTTGATAATATTTAGTTAAAGTCTCTTTTTATTTCAATTATTAATTAGTCAAAATTGCATTAGGACTTTTAAATTCAATTTTTGGTAATAAAAAAAAATTTAAATCAAAAAGTGTATCTTTAAAAAAAACGATGTTACGTAAGCAACATTCTTTTAAAAAGTAAAATTTAAAAAAATATCCATCTTTAGCTAGTTATCTCAAACTTTTTTGATGTGTGTATACCAAAATAAACAAACCGTGATAAATACGGTTTTGCAAATAAAAGGGGATTTTGAAACTTTTAAAAATAAGTATAAAGCATCTGGAAAAAAAAAATGAGCGAATCACATACGAGGAGATTCAGCACATCTTCAGAATGGATCGGGAAATGTTCATGATATTCAACACACCGCAAGGAGGATTGTTTCGTGCTGGGTACCCCACAACCTCACCGATGTTCCAAAGCAGACGCGCGTAGAATGGTGCCATGATATGATTGATAAATTCAAAGCAGGTTCTTCCCGCCGTGTTTACGATATCATAACCGGTGACGAATCTTGAATTTATCAATATCATCCAGAAACAAAGTGCAAGTCAACAGTATGAGATTCAAAAGTCAACAGTCAAAACGAACCATCGCCTACGAAAGTGAAACGATCGAGAAGCGCTGGAAAAATATTTATCGCCAGTTTTTCTACAGTTTTACTTTCAGAAACCAAACTAGCATCAATGCAGGGTGGTACACTACCAAATGCTTACCAGAAGTTTTCGTTGCTACGAGAAACAAGCGACCGAACACGGGGCTCCCAGGCCTTTTGCTTTATCACGACAACGCGCCCGCGCAATCAAGACAAGTGACTTCCTGAACACCACACCGGTAAAACTTTCGGGTCATCCTGTGACTTCTTATTGTTCCCTTAAATTAAAAACCAGATCAAGGGAATATAGTTTTCTGGCGATGGCCAGAAGATGTGCTCACGTATTCGAGAAGGCCATTGGGAAGTACCTGTTGCAGACTAGAAAATGTGCTTTGAAATTTAGTTCAGACGCGTGAAATTTTGTGTAGACGAAAAGATGTAATAAAAAAATATAATCTATAGAACGTTTTTATTTTTTTTCTTAATGCTCTGAATGAATTCTGAGTGTGCCGCGTATAAGCGCCAGTTATATTTTAATATGAGCGACTCCACCCATGAACATAGTTTTGAATCGATTTGAGATCGAGATTCTACTTTAATCAATATGCTAAATTTTAAACCAGAGATATTTAGAGATTTATATAAAAAAAGTTAAAATAAATGTAGTAGTATAGTATTTCTAATTTAAGCTCCTCTTATTTACGCAAGCCAAACTAAAACAATTTATTAATTAAAAAAAATATATAAATTGAAATATTAAGAGAAATAATAGAACCAATGAAATAGAGCAGATCGTAGATTGACAAAGGTATTTAGTAGGTTCACAAAGCTTCTACCTTACAAAACGGTAAGATCTTTATTTATCTACAATACTTTGAGAAATAGAGGTCAAACATAACTGGTCATGTTGGACTACTTTCACTCGGTTTTGATCTCATTTTGCAAGTGGCCTTAATATTTGTTTCTTTTTACGATTTGTGCATAAATACAACTGTAAAATGCAAGAGTAGGTACTGGGGTGATATTAAAGGAAATTATGCCTTTGGTTATGAAATTTTCAAAAATTATATTAACATTTCGGTTTTGAACTAATTATGGAAGATTTTTTGGTTTATTTTGGTTTATTTTATTTTTATTTTATCTTTGCAGGAATATCTTGTATATAAGGGTAAACAAATACAAAAACGTTTAATTAAAAATGTTATTTAACGTACAACCAGTACTTACAAGGTATACAGTACTAAACACAAATTAAAATAATAATAAAAGTTAGGGCCGTATTTAATAAACTCATTTTAAACTCTACTACACTCTTTTTAAACTCTACTACAACGTTTACAGCTCCATTGATAGTTGAAAGCAATATATTGATCTGTATGAGAAATTTAAAGCATTAATACCTAATGCTTGAAATTTCCTTATGCTTTAAAAAGATGAGCTCAGCTGTCTTCACAATCTACTTAATGGTAATTATCATTCGTACCCATAGACCACACCTTGGTAAATGTTCGTTCTTATGACAAGTTTGTTGGAAGACAGATTACTAAAAATTACTTCGTTTCTTGGTCGGAAATATGCTTCAGTTGAGATTGACATCATTCTTGTTTTACTTGCCCTTATTTCCTTTTAACTGCGACTTGACCACGTAAAGGTGTTTAAATATGAAGGACTAATACCATCTCGGAAAATCAGTGAATAATATGACACTAATTATTGAAAAACAAAGACAAAGAATGACACCGTACACACCGTACAAGAGAAACTAAACAAACTGAGACACGCATCTCAGACTATCATCTGTATTCTTAGACTTCGACTCGAAACTTCCTTCACACTGTTGTCGTCGACTTGAGGATTTTTCTCATTGGAGTTAAGGAACCAAACTTCCATTTCTTATAACTGCCTTATAGCTGAGGTTGACTGAAGGATATCTCGAGGAAACGTCTTAAAATATGGGTCTAAGTAGCACCAGAATCTGATCCAATAGTCATTTCCGAAACTCAAGTAAATGGATTTTATATTTATAATGATTGGTAAGATGTCTTTATTGTTAAAATCAAATAATACAACGTCGTCTCAGCGATATGTTGACGCCAATGTTATACATCAAGAGATTGATTCAAGTATATCAATAGGTTGAGCTATTAACATCAACGATTCAACCTCTATTTAGTTTACTACCTTTGTAAGTATTAAAGGTGGTTTTGTATGTATTAAAGGAGTGAACAGATATTCATAATATTTTTTTATCTTTTGAAACAGGAATATTTTTTAATAATAAAGTTAAGAAAAATTGTATACTTTATATTATTAGAAAGAAATTTGATATTTTACCAGTGATGAAATTTTAAACTACAAGAAGTTTACTAGAAGTTATTTTAGTTTTCTACTAATGACTGGAATTTTGGTCTTCAGTGTAGATCTACGACGTATGTATCTTTGACGGCCTGTTTGGTGTGAAGGTAAGTAGCCTTGCCTTCCATGCCAGAGGTCCCAGGTTCGAATCCTGGTAGCGGCAGATATATTATTATATTTGCTTTCTAGTCATGGGTGTGTATGTACGTTTATTTAAGTTTATTTCTAATATTTATATATATAAATATATATATATATGTTTGTAAATATATTTCTTAAGTTCATTTATCCGTTATCCATAACACAAGTTCTTAATGATACTTAACTTGGGCTAGATAATGTGGTGTGATTGTAAGAAATATTTATTATTATTATTATTATCTAAAAACTTGATCTATTTCCTACCAGGTAGGTGCTAACTATAAGAGGTATGGACTAGTAAGAGCATGTTTAACTTTTGGTTGAGGACAAGACTGCGTATCAATTGGGACCACAACTTTTGTTCTAGAAGAATAGTAATAAAACAGTGTGAAGTGGAGCCTTTTCAATACCCTGCCTGTGCACAATATAATCATGGTTGCTTTATTCTAAGTACTCTGGGGTCGGTACCCGGGATGGACCTAATCTACCCTAGGGAGGTCTTCCTAATCAACAAAGGAAAGATAACACACTTTTAACTTTATATTACTTTTATTTAAGATGAATCTATTTTATAGGAAAATACAATGATAATTATAAGACTATTTTGGGGACGAAGCCCGCAATAGAATTCCGTAAAGGAATCCCGTCAAGGAATCCCATCAAGGGATGCCATGGAACAATCTTCCATATTCTATATATTTTACATTTTACAAATAAAATCAAATATTGACAGACTTATAAGTTGCCAGTCATAAATGTCGGCAAGTTTGTTTGTGCAATAACCTCTTTTAATAAATACGGCACAAGCAAACGTTGCAGTACTTAGGACGATAAAATGCAACAAATAAACAAACTAATTAACCTTCGTATTTATAATGTAAGAATTTTCTTTAACGGATAAGATTTTCTGGTCAAAATGTTGTGTTTGATAGGTTTTAATGAAAAAGTGCACTAGATAGTTACACGTAATTCTCTTGTAATATTAAATTTGATTGAAGTTGCAGGTGATCGCTAGTATAGAAACAAATGGATGATATCCATAATTGTAAGTTAAAACCTTAGTTTTACGAGGTAGTGCTCGAAACACATCAATGATGAAATAATTTAAGTTTCTATAGTGTTTCACGTCACTCCTGCATGAAAATAAACAAAAATAGCCTTAGTTATTTCATTATTAATGTTGCGAATAAAATGCATGCAGTTACTCATATGGAGCTTAAGCAGGCAGTGGTTCGTGTAGAGTACATTTAATTTCATAACAATAATTTTAAAAAATCTAAACGCCCGAGCCAGCTAAAAATGTCAAGTGACTTAAAAACTGGATTTATTGTTCCGGTTTTGAGCGTTTTGCCAGCCCGAACTATCTCTGTAGTCGTTTGAACACGACAAGTTTACCTTGAATTGGCTGTCTACCGTCGTTTTGGTTGCGGACGCTCCAAAAAGAATTTATTCAGCTGCAGTTTAAAAAATGAGAGGACAAATTTATAAATTAATGACAAAATCGCATGTAAAATACATCAACCAAAATTTTGGGCCCTAAACTTAGGTAGCTGATTAGCCTAGCTCCTGTATGGATCTTTACAAAGCTATCCAGAAAGATCCCCCAGTAAAAGCCTTTGACAACACGATACATCTTAAGGCCCAGTGCTGGAAATTTTCCTAAAATGAAAAACTATTTTCATATTTTATTTTTCACTTCCAGGTTCACTTATCAAACACATGACTTCAGTTTAAACTAAAACTTCTACTCGTATAAATATATCAATTGACATTGGTAATTTACCAAGAAAATTTCCAATTTTTAGACAAATATGCAATAGTGAAAATGCTTAGGAGAGATTCCCACTACTACTGTGCGGGAACATTTTTAAATGGCCTGTACAGAATTGTTACGGTTTTCTATATTTAAAAAAACGTATCGACAATCATGGATCCAATACGATATCAATTTTTTTTATCTTAGGAGTGATTTATAAAAAATCAAAAGACAACTTTTTCTCCATAATCCTGGTATATTTAGTAAGCCGTCCATTAAATGACATTTATATGCTTTAAAAAGCTTTAATTACAGTAAAAGTAGCGGAAGATGGTTGACATTCTTACATGACGTACTAACATCACATGAGTAGATAATCGGAACAGAGACAAAGCTCCATACAACCGCACGAATCGGTTGCACTACTACAAGCACGCGGGGCATGTGTGCGTGACCACTGGCCGCTTGTCACGTACGCGGCGAGACTTGTCAAAAGGCACAGCCAGTTGACAATCTCAGGGTCATTGCGACGCACGTTGTTTGTTTTGTTAGTTGCAAGTTTAAATATTTTAACGTAAAAACGTGTTATTTTATTATAGGTTGTTTACTGTACTGTGTCTATGAATACTACTAGAAAAAATAAAATAAAATTGCTCGAGCAAAAGTTTAGCAAATTTTTCGATCTTGAAATAAATATTGTCAATATTTGCAATGAAATACTTAAACGTATTAAAGATTGCAAATTTGATATGCCAGGTGAGAGTTTCCCTTTAGATTACTTGGAAAACCTATATGTTAGATTCAGAATTCACCACACCATCAAAAGAAACAATAAATTATTAATTAAATAATAAAATGAAAATTATTAGAGTTAGTAATTTGTGAAGTATTCTATTATGCTGAATAATAAAACTATTTAACAAATGTTTTGTTTAATTTGTCTTAACCTATTGTGACAACCCTACCAAAATACGTAACAATTTTTCACGTTCTTAAGAAGCTCTGTCTCTGTTCCGTTTATCTACTCATGTGCTAATAAGCAATAAATCTGGTACTCACACAAGTTCAAATATCACATTATTTAAACGTTAAATTAGGTAATGAAACTGAGAAAGAGATACAACTATGCGGCTACGATCGATGCGGAATAGAGTTTGTTCGTGTTCATGTCATCGCCTCAGTTTTTTTACTTAGTGACATTCGGATTGCAACTACGTTAAATTGGGTAATTTGGACAGGATTAATGAGGTCTGTTCCTCAGGACCATGTCTATCCATGTCTTCCCCTATTTCAGGTAATTTAATCAAATAGTTAAGGAACCAAAACAAGTTTGATGTTTTCCGAACATTCACAATGAATAAAAATTCTACGTTATTTTATATCTGTAGGATACAGTGAATTTTCCGGAGTTACGGCGACAGTCCAGTTATAAAATAAAATTAGTCCATAACCTATTCCTACGAGTTGCTCATATTCACAGCTTATATTTTATTATACACATTATATAAGTGAACATGTTTTAAGGTCATTCAGATCACTATTTCAAAACGAAATATCTACAAGTGTTCCTTCAACGTGTGTCCACGCTTTAACATTTTGGTAACTGATCGTGTGCCTTTTAAAAACTAGATGTACTTAAAGTTTCCTTGCCAGATGCTTTCACGGTTAACCAGTTGGGCACTTCCTGTAGTAAATCACGATAAATGTCCGGTCAATTATATCTATTATACACTTACATTACACGTGATGTTATGGCAATGATGGTAATTATTTAACATTACCAAAGGCACAAAAATATTAATTAGACTTTTACAGGTTGCATACAAGAGGTTAATAAAATCTATACGTATTTTTCACATCAGGCTTCAAGGGATCTTTTTTTAAATGGGTCAATTTAATTAAGAAATAATAGGAGATATTTTTTTGAGAAATAAGGCGCGATATATTTTATGAAAGTCCGCCATTATAAAATTCAGAACTACGAAGATAAATTGTTAAAAATCTTATATTAAATATGTACATTTTACATATCATCTACAACAAGAAACCTCAACTGAACATATCCGTTCCACAAAAAGTTCAAAGTGATTTTAATAATCAAATCAGTGTCAACAGTCTGTTTTTGACATGTTTATAATTGCTTGTTTGTTTTGTATATCTGATTCATGAGTTTTTTAAACTAAATAAAAATGGTAGTAAATAGAAAGGGTCTCGGGTATAGCAAAGGCGATGTTAAGGAAAAAATTCCACCGTTAATTTACACAATTGATCCAACTGAGTGTCCATTCCGAGAATTTCGAGATAATGAACTTGGAGTCGATTACTGGGGAATGGTATAATATTTATTTTGTCAATAATCTTATTTATGATGAAAATAAACCATATTTATTAAATGCTGAGATAATCAAATGCAGCCGTTTGAGGATACCTTAGTTATGTCGGTTATTCCTTACGCCGCATTATGTCACTGTGTCCTTCCTTTTGAAGCCCTATCTGCTACATACCTACTTAGCGTTGAACTTTATTCTTAGACAAATCCTTCGCTGTCATCTTTATGAAAATTATACCAAAATAGGAGCCACCAGATGCTATGCATATACCATATATAAAAATGCCCATAAAATGCATAAGTCGTTATGATTCTAAGTAAATATTGTAAGTAATATATGGGATATGGGCCACCATGTTGTGTACCTAGTGCGAATTTATAAATTTATTTTAAAAATTAAAAGATAGCCATACCTGGAAGTAAGCGTCTGTGCTCTTCAAACCAAATATGAGGATGGACTACTTCTTACAACACAAAGCTCTGTAACGCGTTTTATGTATAATGTGAAAATATCTTCAGTTAATGTAATATTGTACAATCACTGAGGTTTCTAGATACTTTCACATATTTTTTATTCCATTTCTTGCTGCACCACGTTTTGAACTTTGAATTTTAAGGTTATATTTTAGTTAAGTAAAAATGTTCCTACTATTCTTCTCATTTGTTTATAACTATATAAGTACTCGATATTTGATTTTTCATAAAAGATGACATAGTTTTCAAAACAAATATTACCGATTAAGAATTTAAAAACGATCCCGGTTTCTTGTCATAAACTTTTTCAGCACTACTGGAACTAACCCTTAAATTTAAGAAAAAGGTATGGAATTTTAAGCTTATTTATGTTACGAATGAGCAATTTAATTATATGTGTGTATTTACACGTAAAGGCTATCTTCATTATTTAGAAAATAAAAAAAATTACTGTAGCCGGAGAATTCACAATGACTCATTATTATTTTTTTGTGAAATATTATATGTGCTGAAAAATAGGCAGCATGGCTTAGTCTCTTTGTGTGTCTCATGAGACGAACATAGAAACTATTATACCTTCTTCAAACAAGTGAAGTTGAGTCAACAGTTTTGTTTCTTTCGCATGAATTTACTACATAATTTAGTCAATATTAGTATTTTGTTTGGTAAAACCACTGTCAGGTCAATGTTAGCTACAATTGAAAGTTCTAAAAACATTATGCTAAATACTAATCTTTGAATTTTAAACACTTATTTACCGTTTCGTTTTTCTAAAAAATTACGAGTATAATCTTTTTCTAAATAATTACGAGTACATAAATTAATAATTATAATAATCAGTGTCAAATTCATTTGTAATACATTTTAGGGACCGGCTGCTTTCCGGGCTGCGTCACTCCTGGGCAAGGGGATTGCTAAGCAGAGCATAGACAGCGTTTGGATGGATGACCAAACACAACCTCTACCTCGTTCTGTGCGGCAATACCTTCATGGGTGGGTTAGGGCTGAAAATCTGGCGGAAGAACGGTATAAAGCTGAAGTCGCGATTTTTGAGGTACATTTTGTTTAATGAATAGAGGTTTCAAGCGGCTTCCCTTGGCTAATTTTTAAGCACAGTATTCTTGCTCTTGTCTTTCTTGATCTTTTTGTACCCCTGAAATTGGTTGTAAATTTTTTTATAAGAGTTAATTTTAGCAGTTAAGACGTGAAAGCGTTACAGCATATAATTAATATTATTATTCTATCTTTATTAGAAGTAACTTTATATTATTATTAAAACAATTTTATGAGTAAACCGATATCTGAATTGCTGGTGCATACTGGTAAATGTTTAGAATTCTTCGAAATACGAACTGAGATCTTATGCAATCTTATATCTTAGTTAATCTCGAATTCCATTTGTGAGCTATCTACTGATTGAGGTTTGCGTCTTAACATTGTTCCAAATATGCTGTTGGGCCTTGATACATTATGAAGTCATATTGCAATTAGATGTATGGGTTATCTTTGACTAAGTTAGTGTAACATTTTCAGGAAAATGAACATACGAAAATGGACATGACGAGTATACAGCTTAGCCATGCGCAAGTGCTGCGTCGATCTTCATTCTGCAGAACTATGCTCTCAGTTTCTTTTATACTTGAGAGGGTTGAAGGTCTGATGGTCTGTATTTTTATCGATTTGAGTCGCTTATTACAAAAAATAAACTTTTTTTTACATTCACATTTAATTTATTTCTAATTTACAAATCCGTAAGAAACAAAAATCTAATGCGCAGATACAATTATAATCGTTGTTCAGAGTGTACCTAAAGAGTAAGCTTCCAATATTACTAATTAATTAATACTAAACCATATTCTGTTATTAAGAAAATTTCCTGATTATTTAACTGAGCGTACTGTTTACATTTGCATAAACGGCAAAAAATTTGGTAAATACACCCAATTGTAACTAGCGCATTTCGGGGACTGGTTACTACGCTACTCGGCCGTCAATAAACAATCGTATATCAGCATTTATCTAGGCTATGGAAGAGTTCTATATGACATTTTATACAGTAACACAACAGCGAATTAAAATAAACAAGTTCAGATTTACCTCTCGACTCCGTCTTGGTCTGAATAATTGACTTTATTTAGGCATTTAATTGCTGATTGAATTATACCTAAATATATATTTCTACACCAGGCCATATTTGACAGTTTTTGACATATTTAAGTTAACCTTTTTTTGTTTCACAATAGGTGGGAAGCCAAAGAAAGAACATTTAGATATGTTGTAAAATTGAAAATTAATTCATTAAATGTGAACCATTATTACTCTTCATATCAATCCGAGGATGAATTATTCATAAGTGCTTAACTATTTTACATAATCCTGTATTATAGGCCGCAAGTGAAAACTCGTAAAACCCTTAGCATTAAACAAGAATGAAAACTTGCCTATCCGCCATTTTAGAACGTGGCTGTAAATGTTATTGTATAGCCTTTTATTTCAACTGATCTTCACTACAAATACTTTGTCGTAAATGACAATTCACAGCGGTTCTACTAAAGAACAATAAAATTAAAGTTATTGTTTTCCACAATTTTGCTCACAACAAACTAAAACGGACTAAATTGCAAATTTGTCCCCAAATTAGCGTTAAATCATCTGTAGAGGCGTTGCTAGTGTGTTGCCGTGGTGCACATATAAAATGCTGTTATACAGCACTAAGCAAATAGCAAATAAATGTTCGTAAACTTTAAAAATAATATTAATTTCTGCAATCCGTACACAGCCGGAGCACCAATGGGAAAACTTCGTATTCTCGTGTACCGATGGCTGGCTTCCTAGGTATCATATCTATGCGCCCGGAATGAGAAATGGCGGAGGGGCCCAACATCGACCTTACTTGTCGAAAAATGGTACGTATTAAGCGAATTATTTTTTTTTGTGCTGCTTCGTTAAAGGATTTCTAGCGAATTTATGAAACGGAAAATCTACGTGGGTTGAATGAACGTTTCGACAATAAATAACTTAATAATTAATTAAAATCGTTTTATATTAACATACACATGAAATGAACCGATGCTTTCTACGTTAAAAAACATTAAATTAATTTAGTATCCATCGTTTAATAGTAAAATAAAAACTGTTATGAATGTGGGTTTAATTACAGCAATATTGGTCTCGATTTAACAAATTATAAATAATGCAAGTCATAATAACTTTCCTTTTTGCATATTGTAATAATTGAATCTCTCCAGGGTGCTACCTGGTTCGTTTGTTCTACCTTGGCCAGTGGCGTTGCGTGTGGGTGAACGACACAGTCCCCGTAGATGCTTCAGGGGCTCCTTTGCTACCATTCTCCCCACTTATTACACCCGTCGTGACGAAACATCCAAACACTGGTGCTAAGCATGCCATGAATCTCGTCAGCAACGTGATTCAATTATGGCCGTTGCTGATTTGCAAGGTACGTATGGATGTTTTATACTTTAATTTTTTTAATATTTACTTTGCGATTGTCTTGCATCTGAAATTATGGAAATAGATCGGAGACGAATATGAGTTGCTCAAAACGCACTCCAAATATAAACCACACCACATTATCTAGCCCAAATTTAGTATCATTAAGAACTTGTGTTATGGATACTAGATAACGGATAAATAAACTTAAGAAATATAAAAGCACACTTAGATTATTTTTTCATGTATAAATATTAGAAATAAACTTAACTAAACATACATACACATCTATGACTAGAAAGAAAATATAATAAAATATCTGCCCTTACCAGGATTCGAATCCGGGACCTCTGGCATGGAAGGCAAGGATACTTACCTCCACACCAAACAGGCTCTCAAATAATATCGTCTAAAAATATATAGATTGTAATACCTACGTCTAGAGTGGACTTTGGAGTAACAAGCCGACATGCTATACATATCATGAATTCAATAATTTCTTGTGTGTCAAATATTTGTATTTAAAAGATCCTAATGCAGTCAAAGGAATCAATCTCGACCTTAAGACCAAACAGCCGCTAGACGACTTAGGCTCAGACCACCGTCCGGTGTCTCTAATATTAGGACCCCAAAACGACCCTCCTGCTCCGAAAACCTATACCAATTGGGAAGGTTTCAAGCACACCCTGTCTTCGGCCTTGGAAGCCCCAGACTGCCCACTCGCGAATTCATCCAACTATCTCGATAGCACGGATAAAACCGACTCGATATTAGATTCGCTCACTGCCGCCATTAACTCGGCCATCAGTGAGAATGAAAAGGTTGCTAAGCATGGCAAGCCCAAGCTTCCCTTGGACATTAGCAACCTAATCAAAGCTAAAAACGCCGCTCTCCGCAGAGCCAGAAAATACCCCACACCCGCCTACAGGCTAGCCGCTAACTGGCTACAACGTAAGGTCAAATCTACCATCGCGGAATATAGAGACGTTCAAAGGAACGATCTTATGATTAATATCTCTCCGTCCCACACGGCGTACTATAGGATGGCGAAAGGCCTCCGACTAGACGCCCGTACTTACACCCCTCCGTTGTCTCGTCCCGATGGCACTACCGCCTTCGAGGACGACGAGAAAGCTGAATGCTTCGCCGATAGCATTGCTTCACAATGCTCCCCGAGTACCAAACCCACAGACCCAGCGCACATCCAGGCGGTGGAAGACGAAGTCGTTCGCCAAGACTCCCGTCCAGTAACCGCTGACCCCTTTACAGTGTCTAATGGTGAGATTCTCTTCCTCATCAGGAGACAGAAATCCAAGAAGGCCCCGGGTGCGGATGGAAGTTCCAACCATGTACTTAAGCAGCTGCCTCGGCTGGTGCTTACCTTGCTTGCGATTATCTTCAACGCATGCTTCGGCCTCAGCTACTTTCCAAAAGCTTGGAAGCTACAGTAATAGGAATTCCCAACCCTTGAATATCCCGGCTAATCACAGACCCATCAGCCTACTTAAGGCCATGGCCAAACTTCTCGAGAGAGTCATACTCGCTCGAATGAAGGACCACCTGTTCCCAGTGGACGGTGACCCCCTCATTATCCCCCACCAATTCGGCTTTCGAGCCAAGCACTCGTGCCCTCAGCAAGCCCACCGAATCGTCGAGTATATACTCGATGGCTTCTATCCTAGACGACTGAAAACAGTCGCGGTATTCTTTGACGTAGCCAAGGCTTTTGACAAAGTCTGGCACGCGGGTCTCATTTACAAGCTTCACAACACAGGCTTGCCCGACCGACTAGTCAAACTAGTCGGCTCCTACCTTAAAGATCGCACCTTTCGTTTTAAACACGAAGGTACGCTCTCCACCCCCCACCCCCTCAAGGCGGGCGTCCCTCAGGGCTCGGTACTCGCCCCTCTGTTATACACGACTTACACCAATGACATACCAATTCCGTCTAAAGGTGTTCAACTTTCCCTCTTTGCCGACGATACTGCCCTATACATCAAGGGCACTCTCATCACCAAACTCCAAAAGACCGTAAATGACCTCGGAGCCTGGTTTAAAAAATGGCATATCGATGTAAGGCCAGAGAAGAGCTCTGCGATGCGCTTCGATCATAAACGCCGTCGTCCCTAAGACCCCCACATCCGAATGCTAGGTACGCCCATCCCGTGGGCACAAACCACCAAGTATCTAGGCGTAACGCTCGATCGTACGCTTTCTTTTCGACCTCACATACTTCGAGTTACCAAACTCGCCCGTCTGTACATGGGCCGCCTTAACAGTATGTTAGGCCGGCACAGTAAATTGTCTCTTAGGAACAAGCGAACGCTTTTTAAGGTTTGCGTGAGACCAGTCATGACGTACGTCGCCCCAATCTTTGCCCATGCTAAACCCTCCGCTCTGTATAATCTACAGGTAGTCCAGAAGCTCTTATGCCGCCGGGCCACGGATGCTCCGTGGTACGTGCGAAATGCAGACCTGTGCACAGATCTCGATTTACCTACTATACAACAACACCTTAGGACGCTCTCCACCGCTTTTTTCAAGCGATCCGAAGAGCATCCTAACCCCCTGATACGCAGCTTATACTGCTCCGTCCATGCCGTTGAGGTACAAAGTCCGTAGACCGAGAAATGCACTCTCGGATCCCCCGGATCAACTTTCGGCTAATCTGGACCAGCTTAAGGCTGCCCAGGCCGTATAATCATCAATATAAAATGTCATTTGCACCTTAAGTGATTAGCATGCTCAGCGGGTGACCCTCTAGCGGCTCCCTGCTTGCTCACCCACCTCCCTACCCGGGTGTCGCTCCGATGAAGGCTGACAGCATTCCCATGCTACAGCCGTTAAGGTGATTTTTAGTGGGTAGGTGCCACTCTGGTGAGTCCCACATCACCGTCGCGGAAGTCGGTTGCCTGCGGCGGTATGCATGACGCATCTTCCACATCACACCCGAGAGGGTGCTTCGGCAACAAAAAAAAAAAAAAGCATTTAAAAAGTTTTCAATCAATCAAAATACGGCGTATTGGGAGGTTCACATCTATTTATTAGGTTTGAACGTGGCGCGGAAAGGGAGAAACTAGGGAATAGTATCGCTCTGTATTTCACCTTACAATTAAGCACATTGACTAATCCACTTACTTACGATTAAGCCTAGGCGATGCCATGGATAGATAAGGCAATATTATGGATATCGAGAGACTATTATTTTGAATAAACAATCGTAGATGAAATATCAAAATATTCTAGATGTTCCATACCTATAAAATTTTAAGCAATCGCAATAAACAACGAACTTCAATACAATTAAATCTTTTCTTAAGTTTTCACGATACATACTTTAAATAAAACACTTTTTACCGGATATTATCGCGTATATTTTAGTTAATTTTAAAATTATTTCGACGTTTCGGCATCTTTGCAGTCGTGACCACGGCAACTGCAAAGATGCCGAAACGTCGAAATAATTTTAAAAATTAACTAAAATATGCGCGATAATATCCGGTAAAAAGTGTTTTATTTAAAGAACTTCAATACATTTCAGTATTATCTAAAGATATTAATATTTTTTCTTTACTCCTTTGTAAACTTAACCCTCAAATATTTAAGAACCCATTTCGTTATAATCTTCTAAGGGAATGTTCTAATTTAGTATGTTTACAGTGTAACCACGGTCATGTTCTTGCATAATCATTCCATAAGGGTTACGCAAGGTATTATACATATATGAGAATAAATATTTTCATAAAATACTCTTAATGTTTACTCTAATATTCATGATCTACATTACAAACATAATTTGATATCTTCCAATTTCCTTATACATCAAAATATTCCTTTGCAATGTGATATCACTCTTTTTAATGAGTAACAAAATATATTTTTCAAAAAATTGTTTGACTCATTTATATTTTTTTAGAAATTATTTGCTCCATCGACTTGTCGTTAAAAGTTAAATATTTTAAATATTATTTAACATCAGATAGTTAACATACTTTGCATTCATAAATTTACAATCGTACTTCTGAATTACCAAATTGTTCCGACAAATATAATCCCAGATTTTTCTTTTGAATATGCGTATAATATTCTCGCCCATGACTTTTCATGAAGCGTAAGCTTATGATAAATAAACGCCTCCTGTTGACAAATAGAACACAAAAGTAAACCTTTGTCAATGAAAAGTTAACAAGTTGTGGTAATAGTTATCAGTGTGGTTAAAAATGAAATACAAGGGCTGTTCACAAAGTAGGTTACGTTTTGGAATTAAGACAAAACTATGTACAGGAAAATATTTTTATTATATACATTTGAAAGAGCAACTAAAATACTATTTTTCTACATAATCGCCAAAAAGGTTGAGACATTTATCGTAGCGATGAATGAGCTTCGAAATTCCTTCCTCATAGAAATCCGCCGCCTGAGTGTCGAGCCAGTGAGTCACGGCCGCGCGGAGATCGTCGTCGTCATCCAAACGCTGGCGAACGCCTCCTTCACTGATCACGTTGTTCCCGTAAACTTCACACAGTTGCCGATAAATTTCTATGGGTTTACCGCACCTCACAACTGGCGGGGTTTTCAATGGCGGCGCACATTTCAAAAGCCTGCAGCAACGGAACGAACGACACTACGACCTTCTCCCTTGCACAGCTAGATGCCGACTGAGCTGCCAAACGCTCACACACCAAGATGGCCGCGATAGCTGCGCCCTCTGCGACGCTAGACAAAAACGTAACCTACTTTGTGAATTGCCCTCGTAAAATGGTTCTGTATGTTATTGGATGGGCTTTAGTTTTATATCGGTTGTAACCGTACGTATATAACCTAACTTGCAAGAACCTAATTATAAATTAAATTTTATTTTACTCATACAAGATACCATTAACTAAAAAAAACTATGTTTTCCTATAGGGAGTCATTTTTCATTTTACTAAAGACTGTTATATCATCATCTTTTTATTCGTAATTTATTAGACAAAGCTTGATATGCCGAAGTTCATTCGTCATAAGTCAGCAACAAATCAACTTGGCAATCTCACAAAATATAAAGGTTTCGGCTACTCGCAGATCCAGCTCAAAAATGACTCGTTAAACTTTACCCTGACCTAAAATACCATCTGTCTCAACATCAATCAGTTCTTGTATTGGCCTATAAAAAACTTTGTTCTGATTAAGAATTCCGACAGCGTTTCCACCACTCAATTACCGAGCTGTCTGTTTACTTAATAACAAAATGATACAACTAACATCGTAACTTTTGGTAAATAAACCCCTGCTTGCTATTCTCCGCTTGTAGCTCGTAATTTCCTACAGACGTAACTAATTTCTTTGGTATTTAGGAATATTTCAAAGTAAATACCACAGGTTTGTGCAAACGAAACCGAGCCGGAACGTTTTTCAATTATTTATTTCGTTGTTATGAAACAGAGAACCTAATTCCCGGAACCGGAAAATAGTTAATTAAATTGTATATGGTACATGTAATGTATAGCTTCAATTACTATCGATATTATTGAATATTACTTAAAATAGCTTTTTTCTGTGGTATTTATTCCGGTAGGTACATAGTGAGTATTACGTACACCGAATATTTTCTTATTTATTCTAGGTTACACAAATTTCGCTATAGTTTGGACTGTATGCGACTGGTCGAAAAGCAAGCTTCACATCCTATGTGATTAATAAATAAATACAATACTTATTTCGAAACATTATTAAAACTTCTTTTTTGTCCTCCTTGTCCTTGTTTGTTTCAGTATCATTTGCATTTTAAAAGTTAACATTAATTCACAAAATTTCAAAAACGGGTATTACTTGTTGTAGATAATGTCTACGTATTTCCCACCTTACTGTTCTAAAGATACCTCCGATTTAGATCGCAGACAAATAAATCTTTGGAAAAGCATATACATAAGTAATTGATATGAAACAATATCATAAAATAAAGAATCTGACAGAGGTTCATTCACGATCAAATGTCAAATCTCTAGGCGGTACTTCTACTGAAGTTTTTGTAATGAAGCAAAAACAAGAAAAAAGTAAACTGCTCATGAAATTTCTACAGGCGATCCTAAAGCTGCTCGCTCCAGACATGAGTGCTGATTACGAACTTGACAACGAATATGACAGTCCGGAAGATGAAGAGATAGATGAACTCGATATTACACATTGTTTGACAGGTGGATTAAGGATTCGACTGAATGCAACGGGTATGAATGACATTACATTAGAATGAGTAACGTGCTTGAGGTATGCGTTCCACATTGGTTAAAAAGTAGATAAAGTCTAATCCAGAATTTTTTTACGTAGTAAAGTGTTCCAATGCATTTTTTTGTCATCCTTATGTCATTGACAGTGTTTGATTCACTTTATTAGACATGAAGAAATTTAAATGCCCCTAATGGCTTTGCATATAAAACTTTTCGACAATCCTGATTTAAATTGCGTAATAATTTGGCAGCCGAGCAGCATGGGTAGCCGTGCCTCATACACTGGAGGTCCCAGGTTCGAGTCCTGGCCGGGGCATTTATTTATGTGATAACCACAGATGTTTGTTCTGGGGTCATGGTTGTTTATCTCCCAGTTTGCTGTACATTCATCCATAACACAAGCTGTGCTTCCTTTGTGGCTATTATACTATTTCCATTTATTTATTTTCTCGATGACAGCTCCTGTAAAAACTTGTGTGAGCGTTTTTTTTACATTATGTATGCATTATTTTATAAAAATATGACGTTAACACACGTACAAGGTTATATAATACCAGAGTCGGAGAAACTGATCGGGATGGAGCTATATCGATAAACGTAACACGATAACAGACCCGATATTTTTTTACAAAATGTAAGAAACTAAACTACTGCCGGATACTTTTGTACAAATTTATTAACTAATGTTATATTTCATTACAAGATGTTACACGTATTAATTCTTGATTGATAATGCCAACTGCTTTAAAATTTTCGAAGCTGTCGTAAAATAAGTAGGTATAGGTAGGTGGTATTCGACAATGAAACTAAATAATTATAACGATCTTTATTTATTTATTTTAATTAAAATAAATATATGCGATCGATATCATTACTTATTTGGTCACAACACTACATTATATCAAATTAGAACTGTCATCGAGAAAATAAGAAATTGTTTGTGAGAAAAAAAAGTGTTTGTCTGGGGATTAATTATTATTAAAAATAAATAATAATACTAAGTTAGTTGATCCAAAGTCCTATAAGTAACAGCCCGTGCTGTGAAAAAAAAAGCGAATAATGAATGTTTTGGTTAACAGTAGGTCTACATTTGCTAGAAACAAACATTTCTTACCTACGAAAAATATTTTATGTGTTATTCTAGGAAATTAATTATTATTTATTGAAACATTTTAAAATTTTAAATTGACTTTCTAGGCGAAGACGTTTGGAAAATATTGAACAAGCAAGTTCGTTTATTCACGTGGGACGATGATAATGACACTACTATGATCACTACTAAATCTAAAACCACAAAGAAACCGGTGTCAAGAGAAGTGAACGCTCCCAGGGTATATTCCTCATTAAATGATTTCAAATTCCTGTCTGGTTTTTGCTAATTATCTGTATGTACTCAGCGGTAGTTGAGTTTTTCTTATTTTAAGATCTTGTTTGAGGTAGTAATATGGTTTTTCGTATTGTAACCGCCATAATAACCACGTTTGTGTGGTTGTGTTCCGTATAAAGAAAAGGAACGCCAGGGTAATTACTGGAACAAGGCAATTCCTAATTAAGCCTCCAGCTGGCAACGCTTCATTAATTGATAATCAATAAATAATAATGTAATTAATCAATAATATCTACGATTAACCCTGAAATACTCGCGCCAAAAAATTAACGCAAGCAGTCGCGTGGAGTCCATAAAAAAGAAAAATATTATTTTTATAAAAAGTTTTGATAAATCAGCACAAATCAGGTGATATTGAGATAACTGGTCAAAATTTAGAAACCGAATTTTATTCTACGAAATTTACACTTAGTATGATCAAATGGTCCTGGCGGACGAATTTGACACATATAGTGCATTGGGACCTTATTTTCGCGGTTTAACCAAACCTTACTAATACTAAATACTTGTATATTCTATTTTAAACACTAAACAATAACAGATAAAAGAGGATTAAAACCTTACCTAAGAAAAAGGATCACCTAACTACTCACGCGGAGTACAACCAGACACTATCAGCTTATACCCACTACTGTTTTATGACGCGGTGAGTTTCTAAGGAAGCTACTGACAGCAATGTCAATCTACCCTTAAATTTGAAAAATTACAAATGTTTACATTTTGGTTGGGTTAATTTTTTTTTTCTAAACGTAAGATATTGATAATTTTTTTTAATTATATTTGACTAGTCTTCTGATGGTTTTATGCCGACGAAATTTTAACTGCACACCCAACATTTCTTTTCGTTATAAAATTTCAGCGGTCCTCTTTCACGGCGTTAAAAATAGTAGATACTGCAGATATACCTCCTTACATTCTGCCTGGTATCACTCCAGGATTCCAGATGATATTGTTGGTCACTCTCATAAGGGATTTGCCGCTGAAGAAACCGTTACCAGAACCAGGTACTCAAGCTTCACATTAATATTTTACAAAATCCTAATCCTAACTCAAATAAAATATGCTTCTCATCTATATATATATAACACACAAATTAATTAAACGCGGATTATTAACACGCTTTTGCACTGAAACGGCTGGAAAAATTGAATCCGATTTGGTACGTGGTACTTAAACTACGAACTTTCTTTGGAATAGGCCTATTCTGACCGTTCATCTACTCAATTCATAGTTTAAGCCTGTAACACACAAATTTAATAAATCGCTAATTATTACTACGCTGTTGCACAGAAACGGCTGAAAAAATTGAATGAGACTCATTACGTGCTACTTAAACTACAAACTTTTCCTGGAAATGGCCTATTCTGACTCTATTAATATTTTAAGCCACGGAAGGTAATACATTACCTACCTTTATGTTTCAGAAATTCCTCTATGGAAAACTTATCGCTGGGTAGACTGGGCTCGTAAGCATGGTCTCTATGAAGCTTACGACTGCCCAAGGACCAGATTCCTCATGATTTCAGGTCTTTTGAAGCTTTCTCATGCTCCTCACCTGTTGGATGTAACAAGCACGGAATCCGTAAGTTATATATTTATGGCTATTATAGAGATCATTTTGTTTAGGTTCTGAGTGATTAGCATGCTTTGAATGCTAACTGATCTACGATTTCATGACTATTTTGCGGTTGATAGTACATACCTAAGAACCTTGATTTAAATGTTAAGTTAGGCGAATCGTAGTAGGTAGAAGCGGGCCCTATAAATTGCCTAAAACTCTCTGTGATGTCCCTGCAGTAAGATAAAGTATGTTTTTTTGTGGATGAACAATTCTAAAACAAATTGCCATGGCATTAATAAAATGGTGGAAATAATGTTTTTTTAGATCACTGCTGCTTTCAGGGATGAACAAGATAAAACCAGCAAACCTAATGTGAGTAATTGTTATCACATTTTTGTGTTTCACATTAAATGTTATTTTAGGTTTATTTACAAGTTTGTGTAATTCAATAATGCTAGTTAATTTTTACCTGTACACGAATTGTTTTAACTTGTACATCAGTGTTGACAAAACTTCTACTATTTTTTAACGATTCATACCTTTTATGGATACTTTGCGTTACCAAATAAGCTTAACAGAACTATTTCAACACTATACAAAATAAAATAATGTAGATTTAACCAATAAAACTTTAACATTTTAGAATAAAAAAGGAGAAAAAAAAGATAAAGACAAGGAAAAATTGGAAATGGAAACACTACTTCGACAGCTAAAGCAATTAAAACAAGAACTTCGAGATTGGGTGCTTTTTGACTCGGTGGTTAATTTGTATAGTTTCGATAGTATCATGACGATTTCACAACCCAAAGGGCCCGTGTATACGAGCGCCAATGCGAAAAAGTTCGTCTAGTTAGTAAACAAGTTTCTAATATTTGACGCAAAATGTAGATAAATAAATTTTATTTATTTAGTTCAATAAATACACAGTGGTTTTGAACACTTGATGAAGTTTATTTTCAATTTAAAAAAGTACCAAATTTTTCCCTATTCAAATAAAATATAATAAATTCTTGGGGAACTATCCACGCAATAAACTTCGTCCGTCGCATTCGAAGGCGCAAAACACATAGTACGTCTACCACTCAGTGGCGTCACCTTCAGCATCGATCACGGCCTTTATTATTCGCGGCATCGTTGCTACCAATTCTTCACATTGTTATGTAGTCATTGAGTCTCAGACAATTTTTTTCATTTTGATTGCTTTTAGACCTTGCGCAGCATTTTCTTCATTTTCCACCGTAGGATCTCAATCGGTGACCAAACTGGACTACTTGACGGCTACTCCGTTGTAGGGATCTGATTTCGGTTAAACCAAGCCTTGGTTGTACTCTCAGTGTGACAGGAAGCACCATCTTGTTGAAAGGTTGGAATCGAGGGCACAAGACTTGTTTCCAAAATATTTTGGTATTCTACTGCATTTACAGTTCCTTCTACAAAATGAAGACGACCCAGACCTTGTGCAGCAGGACATGCAGCCTCATATCATTACTGATCCAGGAAACTTCACTTTTCTTTTGATACAATCGGTATGGAATGCTTCATCTTTATTTTGGATAACTTATTTCCGTACATCACCGATCATCATCTCAAATTTAGATTAATCACTCCACATTATTTCACGCCACTACTGTTCTGCGGTACAATTTTCATGATCTTTAGCGAATGTTAGCCTTTACTCTTTCTCTTTTCGTTGTACGACCCTCGTTCAGGTATCGACAGATACGTCTTTATGAATCACCTCTCTCCAGTTCAAGGTAAAGTTCTCCTACGCGGGCACGACGATTCTTTTAAATGATTTTCCTTAAAACTCGATTTTCAGCTTCGCTTGTGATTCACGGCCGACCAGGTTTCTTCAAACATTCAGCCATGCTATTTTTCCTATGATGTTCGATGATGGTCTGAACTGTCTATCTTGGTAGGGATAAGTCCTAGTTAAGTTTTATATGATGAAAATGACAGTGACGCATCATGTGACAGATTTTTTTCTATTTTCAAATAGATTAATATTCATTTTTCAATTAAAACAGGTAGAATTGAGAAATGGATGAACTCTTTTGCATCGATAAAGAACTGACAAACTATTTAGAGTTAGTCGTAGTAAATTAAAATGCCCATACATATTTTAGTAAAAGAAGTTTTTCTTATAAAGTGCCTGATGGAGAATTTTACCCTTTACTATTTATTTTTTCAAAGGCCTGTTTTATGAAAATATAAACACGGTCTTTTAATAAGGACGGTTTGATGTCGAAATGGAATAAAACAAGCTGCATGTGAGACATTAATGAAATTATTTTTTTATTTGAAAGACCCATTTATGCCATTATGTTTTGAATATGACATCATTCAAATGTCCGCCGTGGCTCCAAATGGTGGCGCGGATCCGAGAAGTCCAATTTTTAATGGCTCTGCTGCATAAATCCTGCTGAATCTGAGTGATGGCCTGGGTTATGTTGACTATCAGTGCATCAGTCCATTGCGGCTTATTGGTATATACCTGTGACTTCAGAAACGCCCACCAAGAAAAATTCTAGTGGGGTCAAATCGCACGATCTTGGTGGCCAATTCACGTCACCTCTGCGAGAAAACAAATCGTTCATGTCTATTGTGCGGCACCTAGCGCCGTCATGCTGGAACCACATGTCATCCACGTCCATGTCGCTTAATCTGGCCCAAAAATTTGTCGATCGTGGATCTGTAAGGCGCGCCATTGACGGTGATGGCCTCGCCAACGTCGTTTTGAAAGAAGTATGGACCAAAGACGCCGCCGGCCCAAAATCCGCACCAAACAGTAACTTTTTGTGCACGCATGGCCACCTGGTGAACTTCATGTGGGTTGTGGTCATCCCATATACGGCAATTTTGTTTGTTGACGTAGCCATTCATCAAAAAATGCGCCTCCTCGCTAAAGATGATTTTTCGGCCAAAATTGGGGTCCTCTGCCAAACGTTCCGAAGCCCAGTTAGCGAACAAACGGCGTTTTCTATGGTCATTAGCTTTGAGTTTCTGGGTCAGTTGGATCTTAGTATAGGTGTAGACGCAAAATTCTCCAAGTTGAAGTCTGCGAAAGGCCAAGTTCTTTTGACTAAGAAAAATCGACTGTCTCGGATTCTCCTGCACACTTTCACGGACAGAGGCAATATTGTCAGCCCATCTGGCGTAAGGGTGTAGTTTGATCGTTTACCTAACCGGTCGTCTCAAATTTGGCCAGCAAACGTTGAAAAGTCGACTTTGTACGGCCATCGCGTCTGCCGTAAATTGGGCATAATGCGCGCAATGTTTTCACTAATGAACACTCATTTTCATAATAAAATTATATCATTTGGACGTGCTGCTCCATTGTGTAACTAGCCATGGTGATTTGGCATTAATGACTGAATAAAAAACAACAGATTTGATAGTTTCCGTCAAAACAACATGGCCGCCACAAACTGTCCAAATCGACCCGCCTTATTTGAAAGACCCCTAAGTTGAAAACAGTCAACCTTTTTTATAACTGGACGAACTCTTTTGCATTGGCGCTTGTATAGGCTAGACTTAGCATATCTAGATCACATAATATTACGTAGATAAGAAAATTTGTGATTGATTTTATTGTGACTTGAATTATTAATTTAACCTATTTGCTACATTCATCACAGGACACCTTGCATTCAACAATTTATGGACTGAATAAAAAATATATTGAATCCTTATTTATGATTACTACACTTATTCAATTTTTATCAAGCAGCTGTAATGATATTTAGTATAAACCGAAAACTGCATTGCAATTGAAATACAATAAAAACCGTCAAGATCTTTGCTAATGATCTGCACGGTTTAAATTCAGACTTTAATATCAGCTCTTTACAGATTAAACCCTTCGTTAGAATTGTCGACGTTACATTCTTTCCATCCATGTATCAATTTACTACCACGACAAGTCACGCTTCGATAAGATTTACCAAAGCAGTACCAAATAAAGCTCTAGATGTGCCGTTACCAAGAGGAGCACCACTTTATTTGCAAATCGACAATTATGAAAAAAATGTATTGCGAATATCTATTCAAGTGCTAAATCCAAGAATACTTTTTAACTGTGGAGTGGCTATAACAGAATGTCGTCCGTACGCATATTTGGTTCTGGAACGTTTCGAATGGTTCGTTGACTGCGAAATTGCAGTTGCAAAAGCACATGTTCAAACTGAAGGCTACGATTCTTTGGAGATTTCGCTTGATCCTGGAAGACATTATTGTAGGTATGTATTTTGAAAATCGTTACTGTCAATTGAAAACCTGGATTAACTTGAACTTTTACAATTTACAATGTACAATCGTACAATGTTTGTTACTACTAATAGCGTTATTGGCCTACTGGTTAAGGTGATGACTTCTCTATCTGAAAGTTCCTTGTTAGATCACCGTTGAATGCCAAATGAAGCGAAATAAGGCAACTGCCCTTAAGGTGAAAGAAAGCATGGTGAAGTAGAACATCCAAATTATTAGAAAAACTATATACCCCTTACAAATGATTTCGAAGGTATGTGTTAAGAATACCAATCCGCAGAATGTAACTACAAATTGCCTTATACCACCTCTTAGTTTGGTGAGGCTGATATTCCTGCAGTAGGATTATTAAAACTGCGTTTACGGTTGAAGATGCACGCTACGAATCGTCGCCAAGGGTACATTGTAGTGCTCATGTTAAAAATGCTGTGATTCGTTGAAATTATTTGCGAAATTATGTATTTTCTGAAACAAAGAATAATATATAAGAAGAAAGGAAATATATGGCACGTAATCGGCTCGGATGGTGGTGGGGTTTCCCATTTTGGTATTTGTCGGTGTAGGTCGGATTCCTAATTAAGATTTGGATTCCAGTCAATAAGAACATCAAGAAAGGCTAACTTGCTCTAATTCCATTGTAAATTGTATTTAAGGGAAACACATTTTTGAAAAATGCAGTAACGCTATGTTACGGTAAAATAGTATAAGTGTAGTCAAAATACCTCTATAGTTATTTAAATAGCTATCAGATAAATTAGTATTTTTCATTTCATGTTAGATAAAGTTATTCCTGTTTGCTAATTATTTTCCTTGTATTTTTTATGTAAAATGTGATTGTATTTTGTAATTTTTGTTAACTGTTTCTGTGTTTGTAAAATCTGCAGCATTTGTGGAAAGAATATTTAATATATTAAATAGATTAAATTTTGATCTATGTATATATCATTTACAGACTCTGGGTCCATTCCCCAATGGCTTTCCACATTGCTTTACTTAGTGAATCAAGTCTACTTCTCGGTTCAAGAGATCAAATAATGGCTGCATCAGTAAAAGAATGCCCTTGGGCTTCACGTTTTCTCAATAACCTAGGAACAAGTTTCAATGCATGGATGCGTGTGAACAGATCGTCTGGTCAACTGACGGCACATCTCTACGATAAAGATTTTATGCAGTAAGTCTTTGTTTTATTGAAGCATCCTTAATTCGTCAAACTTTCAGGTAAACTTTCGTAGCTCTGGATTTTTTCAATAAAATATAGATGACATTACTATGGACAAAGACATGTAAAGAAATCATGATATGTGTAGCCTTTCAGTGATAAAAGAAGTATGAAAGTTTATGTCAATAAATCCAAAACAAGTACATCTTTTTAACATTTCTTACAGATCATATCAACCAGATTTGGCGTGGGATAACGAGGTCGTAGGCTACAAAAGGGAACTACTACACTGGATGTTCAGAAAAGCACTTGAGTCTGTTCTGGTGCGAAATTTGCCTTCGTTAGATTTCCGGCCAGTGTGCATGATCTTGCGGAATTATTTTCGGGATCCGGATTTTGGGTTTCCTCCTAAACCTCTTCCTTCTAAGCCTTTGAGGGATATCCTTGCAATGGATCCGTGCGATTGTAAAGTGCCCGTACCTGAAGGGGAAGAAGTTAAAGTTGCTCATGAGGAACTTGAGAGGGAGGTAACTTCATTTTGTAATTGAAAAAAAGAACACTTAACTGTAAGCAAAAGCATTTATGCCCTATTTCTTGATGATTCGTTGATAAGTCTAGATGTGAAAGCGAAACAAACAAACTCAATAAATAAAAAAATAAAAAAAGTTTGATCATGTTTCTGAATACCGCTCCGATGGCTTCCTATTCGATACCGTAGAGATTCTCGTATCTTTTCCCAGCAATTTAACGTACTGTTTAACCCATCCTCCCCTCGGTACCTAAGTAAGCGTTTTTCCTTCACGCACACCGATGATGCTCACTGCAGAAGGAATAAGCGTACTCTTCTCAAAATGAAACCGCATAAAACTGACTTTTTCTCTTATTCCTTCACCATACACGCAGTTAGGTTGTGGAATGCACTTCCTTGCATAATCCGTGAATCGAAAACGTTATCCTTATTTAAAAAGCGAGTAAGAGAACATTACCTTTCTCGAGTCTATTAGCTTGCGTTCTTGTTTTTGTAACCCCCTAGTATTATTATTGTCTTATTGTTCATTTCTTTGAATCATTTGTAAAGGTCAAGTATACTGTGTATATATTAGTTTGCATTTATTTATATATCATGGATATTCTATTTATAAGTAGATAAGTAGTGTATATTTATATTTAATACCATATGTAAGTATATTAGCATTTGTTTATAGTGTTTATCTTATGTATAACAATATATAATTTAGTACACACTAAATTTGCTATTATTCACACTCTCCAGTCTCAGGTCTGTTGGAAGAGATTTCTTTTAGAAATAAGCAGTACCTTTGTACATCATTTGGTAACTTCTTTTTATACTGTAATTATAACCTGTGTGTACATTAATTATTAAATAAAATTATTAAATATATAAATAAACTCTGTAAATCTAAAACTTAAAAAAATTCAAAATATTTTATTTCGTCGTAGGTAAAATTGTACACTCCTCAAAAGTTTTCTTATTCTTAATCGTCATCGATATTGCGTAAGTACGGCTTTTAAAAGATATTATGGGTAGACTGAGAGGAAAAAGCCTCCCGGCACTGTTTTATAAAAAAAAATACTTACAAAATACTTGGGGTAGAAAATATACAATTTGACGACGACATGAAAGAAACACACACATGTCTGTTATATTTTCTTGTTTTAACAATGGCAACCGAATTTGCCGATGTATGTAAAGCCCAAATAGACTGCCCGATTGGCACGAGCCAAATATGCGTGAGTATATCGGGTCAGTCTTGTCAACCTGAACATGATAGGGCCCTTAAGGAATTGAAGATAATTTCTTATTTTCGTTAGCATTGTGCTTTACGAAAACATTTTTATTTTTTTGTTAAGGGAGGACCAGATGAAAAATCAGTGGTGTCAAGTGAAATCATGCAACAGATTCTTAATGAACCTGACCCTCAACATCCCTCCTACATTTGTGAGTATGCCAACTCAAATATCCAATGTGGACTTCTTAAAGCGGAAAGAGAAAAGTTCGTGATGAAAAATGAGGCAGCGACTTTAATTCAGGCATGTTGGAGAGGGGCTTGGGCCAGAAAGTGTCTTAAATATCCTGTACTGGTATCTCCAGATATTATCAAAAGTGTTAGTATGTACAGATAAATACGTTTAATAAAACGAAATCGAGGAATAAGACACTAATTACAATTTCCTAAAGAATATTCAAGCTTGTGTTAATAGTAATGAAAAACTAGCACGTTTACGTTGTCTGTGTATTTTTTGCTTTAAGCATTTTTCAATTATTTAAAATTATTATATTTATTAATTTAATTAAAACTTATATTATTATATGATTCCATATATATAATTGAATGACCTTCATTAAATTTGTGCTTTTCAGTTGAATGACAACGCCTTTGGAAATTTAGAAGCTTTATCATTATTAATGCTTGAGTTTTTCCGGATGTATCCAGGAGCGAAATATGCTTATTCGATTGCATCCGCTTTGAGTGGAATGAACGGCATTCGGCAATATATTGGTACTTCTCCAATTACAAGTAAATGTAAATGGGTTCCATTTTTCCATGGAGTATTTTACTGCCACGCCACTGTAAAAGTTCACTTAGACGTGCAGTGTAATCTTGCTCAGGCGTACAGTACAGTTAATATTTATGATAATGATACGCACACTAAGTTGCCGCAAGCTTATAACTCTCACATTACTTTTGACATAACACCTAATAATCTTGGGTACGAGTTCTAAATATTTCTTCGTTTTTGTTTCTCAGATTTAAACAGAAGTATCCAGCCAAACGTTGCTTTACTTTTCAGTTATACGGTAATGGGACACGGAACCTTAAATCAAGCACTGCCCATCAACACCGATATTCATTGGCAGTTAACAGTTCTTACATCCCTGGATAATGTTTTCCACGTTTGCGATAACGATATGGAACCCTGCAAAGAGTTGACTCTACCTTCAGCAAGCAAGTTGCGCGTAGAAGAGGTTTACTTGCCCAACAAAAAATGTATTTTAGGTGGCATACAAATAGCTGTTAACAAAGAAGAGGCTGTAAATTTTAGAGCAGCTTCTTCTGACCCAGAAGTAAGTTGCTTAGTTTTTTATGTCCAGATTGTCTTGATATGTCTTGGATTAAGGTAATATTTGTACCACCGACGCCATGGAGCCGTCAGTTCAATTTTTACAACTTATGTACCTTTGGGAATATTATACGGCCCAAGTTTCAGGCAATGTTACACTCTTTACCTACACTTACTACTTAGCAACGGATACTCTGTCGCTTGGTGTTAAAAATGCTTGTCATTTAAAACTGTACCTATATTCTTATTAGAATTTTCTTTTAATAATATTTATTGATTAATTTATTTGCATATTAAGTGTTTTACAGAGGTCTTATTGTAACAGTATAGAACTTACAACTTAATCACCCATGCATTGGGTATTGCAAATGTTAGAAAGCATTATAAATAATATAGTATGAAATATTTAATTAGTTTCTTAACATAAAGATGAAATTTTTGTTGCATATATTAAATTTAATTGCAGATGGATTATTCTTATTAGAATTTTTTTTAAATAATATTTATTTAATAATTTTTTTGCATATTAAGTGTTTTACAGAGATCTTATTATAACAGTATAGATCTTACAACTTAATCACCCATGCATTGGGTATTGCAAATGTTAGAAGGCATTATAAATAATATGGTATGAAATATTAAATTAGTTTCTTAACATAAAGATGAAATTTTTGTTGATATATTTATTTTAATTGCAGATGTGATATTAGCGTTCGACCTACTTCATTTCAATATTATTTATTACCATATTACTGCATAATTATTTTTATTATATTTTTAAATTTGTTAACTTTTATTGAATATACATACTTTTAGACTAAATTTTAATAGGTTAACTTAAATATTCATTTACTGAGTACTGAGAGATTTTTTAAAAATTTCTGCTTAATATTGTTGGTTTATTTTGTTGTTTTACATTACGAGGTAATTTATTAAATATTTTTACAGCCATATGATATGGGCTATTTGACAGCATATTAATTCTTGCTGTAGGCATATATAGTCTATTTTTATGACGAGTATTAATGTTATGGGTTTGATGAACTTTTTCAAATGTTACAATATTTTTAATGACAAAAATACACAGGTCGAATATGTAAATAAAGGGAAGTGTAAGCAGTCTTTATTTTTTGAATAATGCCTTACAACTTTGTGAATTGTCTACGCTAGCAAGTATTCTAACAAGCTTTTTTTGCATGATGAATAAATCTTGGGAGTCTACACTAGTTCCCCAGAGCATAACTCCATACCGCAGCAAGGCGTAAGCGTATGCATAGTATATAGATAAAGCGGTTTCCAAGTTTGTACAATTCCTAATTTCAAAAAGAGCGTAACTAAATTTGGCTAATTTAGATTTTATATTTTGTATATGGATTTTCCAATTTATATTTGAGTCTATGTTTAAGCCTAGTAAGTTGAATGTTTCTAAATTTACGTTTTTGTAATTGATAACTAGATTTAGAGGTTCAACATTATGTGGTCGGAAGTGGATTAACTTTGTATTCGTTAGGTTTATTTCTAAATTATGTTCTTCGAGCCAAGCTGCAATTGATTTTTAGTTATTTGGTAGTACAGTTTTTGGGTATGTGTCCTTCTCTACCTTAAATAATATTGAAAGGCACTGGTTTCAAACCTGTTTTGGTAAGATCGTTTATATAAATGAGAAACAGGACACTTCCTAAACACCGCCTTGTGGGATTGATCCAGTTAGGGATATTACTTTTGACCTAATTATTTCAATTGTTTTTTTATCTTCATCATAATTTTGATTTGTACTATTTGTTTTCTATTTTCTAAGTAGGATTGGAACCAGCGATAGGCTGGACCAAGAATACCTAAACCATATAATTTGGAAAGTAGGATTTTATAAGATAATTTTTGATATGCTTTTGTCATTTATGTGTTGGAGCGCATTTTGAACTTATTGGTAAACTGTCAGAGTGGTTGACTTTGATTTCCGGAAAACTTTATGACTATCGTCTCGTATTTTGTATTTTTCGAGAAATGTATACAATCTATTACACATCGCCTTTTTAAATATTTTTGCTTTACTTGGGAGGAGAGCTATGGGTTTATAATTTAGAGGCTTTGTAGTATCATCTTTTCTATGTATGGGTGTAACGAGAAAAATAACATAAAATACGCAAATATTAAGTGCCTCCTATGGGTGTTACCACACCAACCGATCGACGTCGATCGAGTGCTGTGGTAGAAACCGTCGATCGATGTCGACTGTTCCATTCTACCGTCGATCGACCTCAACTGTTCCATTCTACCATCGATCGATTGGCGCGGTACACCCTAAATCTGAAGTACAACACCATCGATGGGCTTTGTCATGACCTTCCTTATATGTGAAACATCCTATATAATTATTTAAATACACCATTCAGTTGGAAATAGAAGCGGTACTAAAAACCACAGACCGGCACGGCATCGTAGTAGAGTGTGGCAAATGTTCAGGTAAAGGAGAACTGTTCTGGCCGTTCATACAACTTGCACCTGCGGAAACTCCTGACATGACCCTATCCAAGACAAGATCAAGATCCCAGAGCAGTTTGCAAGTGAGTAAGAAGTTTTGTTCTTATTATTAGGAAAATCCACGTACTTCGTTACAACAAAGTTAATACCTGTCTCCCAATTTATTTGGTTATCACTAAATTTCAACTATAATATCTACAAAAATATACAAAATGATACGTTATAGCAGAGACTAGTACATAACTATAGACTGACCATCTCCATACAAAAATTCGTGACTCGGAAAAAGCTCAAAATCCAAGCTATTACTAGATGTCGCTCTCAAATAGCTTGGACCAACCTTGTCGTCTTTAATTTTTATATGAATTATTGACGAGAAACGTAATGCAAAATATTTGTTTGTATATTAATACGGACTAAAACTGCTAGATGGCGTTTTCAAATAACCTGAAACCTTAGCAAGTAAATAGTTGAGTTCAATCCAGGCCCTCAATAAGCTTTTGATTTCAGTACTATACGCAAAAATATAATAATTACTAAATAATAATTATTACTAAAAAGAAAGTCAGAACCAAATTATGTATATAAACATATAAAAGACATAAAAGCAAATCAAAGAATATCTAACTGCGTGCATCTTTACCGATAGAGACAAGGTTCTCGAACTATAGGTGAATCATTATGGAACAAGAAATAATTGAGGGAATCTTTATGATTTAAAATAGATAACATAGATATTCAGTTGTATTAATTACTTTAAAAAGTGTCAAAATCATAACATATTAAATAATATCACAAAAAATATATTTATGTCAGCTTTATAATCAAAAATTTTATTTTGTGCTTTTTATTTGTTTGGATTTATGTGCGAAATTATTTTCTTTGATCGGCACGAGTCACAGTAGGCGAGCAGAAAAATTGTGAATTCAAAGAAATGCAGGGAAAAGTTCCAAAACAAACACACACCCATAACAACAACAATAAACGACAAAGAATTCAAATTGTCAAACAAATAAAATGTCATAAAAAGAACAAAAAAAGTTGATTTAAGTTATAAGTGTGTAAATACAATATTTACAAAATATTTCAAAATCCATCCAGCAAGAAAAAATTTTTTTTACTACTGCAAAATATTTATGAGTTTTATGCATTATAAATAAAAATTATGCACTTATTAAGACATAATTTTTATCGATATCAAGAAATAAATTAAAATATAAAAAACCTATTAATTAAATGCACTGAAATTCGTTTTATTATGTTAAGGCAGATAAGAACAAACTGTGGAGATGAATGCTATATTTTTGTGGGAAAAATTATATACTGGCAATACAGTAATCCAGTAACACTACAAATAATATCCGGGGTGGTGTAAAGATTTCTGTTACTGAATTATAAGAGCGGCAACATAGCGTCAAATAATATAATGCACTAGCTGGCAACGTCTGTTGTCGCCTGATACCTACGGATAGTACTTGCAATGAAATATCAAATGATTTTGTAAACAGCTCCATCTTAAGTTTTTTTACGCATTATTTTGACTAAATTTAAATAACTAGTAAATCTAATACAACTAACGCCATCTCTATCTTAAAAAACAACTATTTTTCAAGTCACAAAATTTTGTTAGACATGGTTAGTCTATAGTTATTTACTAGTCTCTGGTTATAGGCACAAGCGCTAAGTAAACTTTATTATAATAATTTATAAATACTACTTTGAAATAGATACTCTGTTTCAGGAGCCATTAAAAAATGCAAACGTAAACTCTAACCGGTCTTTGAAAACGCCGAAAAAGAGCAACCCAGTCAGTGCTCAGTCCAAGAAATCTGCGACTAAGGTAAATTCTACGATTTTAATAAATTTATTTAGAGGAAATTATGAAATCCGACGTAGAGACGTTCGTCAATGCCTCTGAATTATAATGGACAATAAAGTTACGCTTAAGATAGTTATTCTAGTGCATTTCACAAACTTAGAAAAGCTTTTCTCTAAAGAAATTATGACCAAAAAGCTATACATAGCTCCTGAAAGTTTCAGGACTGGTTTTAAACTGGATTTTATTGTTGTTTAATAACTTTGCACCATACAAAGCACCTGAATTTGGAAAATCTTGTTTTTCTTATGGTGCGAGGAAATGGCAATCTCTGGTATCAGAGTTGATCAAACCGCCTCCGGAAATTCCACAGGTCTCTTATATGGCTTCACGATTGTCATCTTGCGACGACAACTGGGACCGACAGCTTACCTTGCCCTCCGAAGTACGGAGATGCCCAAGTACTTAAAACACTGGTGGGCACCTATCTTAGATTTGCCGCACAAAACGTTGCTTAACTTTGACAATCCTCAAGCGACAGCAACATGAATTAAAATGTCAAAAAAATGAAATAAAACATAAAATATGTAATCGCCACTAAGTATTTCAATAGTTTTACGGTAATTCTTTTAGCTAAAACAGTAATAAATTGCTTATTTCGTTTTTTTTCTTTCTAAGTCTTAACGCTATATATTTTATAACGCACTTTTCACAACGTTTCTGAATGTTGAGTATGATTTGGAAAAATTTTGCACTGAAAAATTCTGTTCGTTTGGGATCGTAAGGAAAACAGTAAAATGAATTATTAGTGGTGGTAGAGTTTTTTAGATTCAGATCTCGTCTGCGGCGGTCCTTCTTATTTTAACCACCATAATAATGACATTCGATGATTCGATGTGGGAAGGAACAGTCAGTGTAATTACTGGAACAAAGGTAACTTAAGCCTTCGGTCGGCAACTTATCATTAATCGATAATAATAAAATAATAAAAAAAATAATCAGTAACGTTCGCCGGCTTCGGCAAAGTTAAAAAAAAATCACTTCGAAGGGGAACAGTATGTCTAAAGTGCAATTTGTGAAGGCATCGGATAAATTAAAAAACGGATCCCGTACGTCGGTAAGTTAATACGATTATAAATAAATATTGTTTAAGCTCCTAATAAAGCTAGTTATATATGACATAGCACGATACAACATAATTTATTGCTGTGTACATCAATGTTTATTTTTCTGATTTGTTATCTTTTTTATTGTACTTCAATTATTTTTTGACAGGTAGTTTGACAGAACCTGTGGATATTACCTTGGTCTAGACAATGGGGCTGGATTGGGCAACATAATGAAAAAATTGTAAATAAAATATTTGACATGCTTTCGATTTGTTTTAGTTTCTGTTTGTAATATTATGTTTATATTCCCTTTTTGTACGTTGGAAATTTCCTAAGTTTTATCATTTAGTTTTTTCATAAAATGAAATTTGACAAGGAAATACAAATTATATGCTTATTAAATTTTTCCTTACTTTTGAAACTTAAATTGAAATACAAATTTGAAATACCTATTTTCACATTGCAAAACTAGTATCACTTGATGAATGTACAAACATAAAGAACGTTAGTTTGTTAAGACTTCAGCTTTTAAAAGATCTTAAAAAAAGGCGGCTGAAAAAACCTGTCGGTACTCTTTTGTTAAAAATGTTCTTTCATGACTTTCATTATAGTAAGATATAATATAATTTCTCATGGTTAAGAAATAAACCAGCCTTAATACCTTATATGTGTTGTTAAGCTAGGTTTACCGACGTTCTAACCGTCATTATGTTCAACATCATAAAAATAAAGGATTATCTTAATAACATTGTAACAAATTTGCAGGTGGAAAAGGGTAAAAATGAAAGGCAAAATCCAGAAAATCCGACGAAAATTTACCATATAGAGTAAGAAAGTTTGATCTCATTTGGGAATACCGATTTTTGTTAATCCTTTTTGTGAAATTATTTGAGACTTTAGAAAAGCTAGACACAAAATTGTCTTTTTTTACATAAAGATGTATTCTTGTCACTTAGTGTTGTATAAATAAATAATATTTTTTTTGTAATCACTTATATCTTGCAAAAAGCTGTTAATCGGTGATATAGTGTTTTATTTTAGTAACGTTATAGCTCGGTATGAAAGTGTATTGTTGGGATTGGTCTAAAATATTACATTTTTCTTAGATTTCATATTTATTTACTGGTTTTTTATGTCGAACTTTCCGGTTTTTAGTACTTTTATTTCTCCGTATGAACAAAAATTAAATCAGTATATTTTTCAGGGTAACTGCACCTAATGGATGGCATCTGAACTTAGCACAATGGTGTCGAGTAAAAGAAATAATGAATTCGCCAGATTTCGCAAAAAACGACAGTGTTCCAAAGAAAAACCCAAGAGACAAGGTGTATTACAGAGCTTTTAATATTTACATTTTGTAATCTTCTAAAATAAAATAAATTTATAATCTATGGGTCATGCATAAACGTTAAGAAGATTTATAGACATCCTAAATGTGGCACGAACAAAACTTGACGGTGAAAACTGTTGTCTATAGTAAAAATGTCTACAAACACAAAATTTTAACATAATTCCAGTTTCTATGAAATCCCAGTCTTTAAAATTATGTGATGAAAGATCATTTTTACTGTCCCATTTCTTATTACATTATAACAGAGTAGGTACCCAACATGCAACATTTTAGCTTTTTAGGTTTCGGGTTCAGGACCGGACATTGATGTGTTATTGATTCTGTCAGTAAGATCTTTGAATTTTATACGCATAGATGTTCCAGGGAAAGGAAGGAACTGTAAAAATAAAAGATCTAGATAAAGATAAATCAACGACAGGTTCAACTTATACCCTCGCTACACCTATTCATGGCGATGCGTTTACGGAATTAGAGTGTTCAGTAGCAAACCATGGTAGAGCCATCGCTTCTAGAGATGGCCAGAGAGACTTGAGCTATCTGGCTGAGAAGAAACGTTGGGAAGCACATGAAACGGGCAGGAGCAGCAGATGTTCTCAATTAAGGTAAATAAGACGCTATGATTGAACTGCAAATATTGTTAAGTTTGACGCTTTATGTGACCATAAAAGTGTATTATTATTGTTACTTACATACAAATAACAATAACAACAATAAACAACGGAATTTAACTAGATTAAATTCCGTTTCTTTATGTTTAAAACATGAACGCACCAAATGTGTTCTGATTTTAGTTAATACTATGGTTGAGGAGGGCGATGGCTGGATCCCGCGGTAACTCGTGAACGGGTGCCGTTTGAGGGTGTTCGTCGTTTCGATATTAGAGGGGTGGGAGACTTGCCGAGCTAACAGATGCAGATAAGAACAATTTTGTATACACATAAAGAGACATAGGAGATTTATTTTCAAAAAAATATACCCGTGAAGTTTCTTGCCAGTTTTTTTTTCACGAAGGTTTCTTCAAACTGCTTTAAAATGCTTTATTTGACGTCAATAAGAACAAGTTATTGTCAATGTAGAGAAATAATTATCATATTAATTTTTAACTCCTTTTTCTACAAAAAAATGTATCTTAAAGAATTATTATTTAATGTTCATGACAGCTGTATTATTTCCACTGCAGGAATATCTGCGTTATCCGACCATGGGGTGGTGTCTGAAAATGAACTGCCCCAGAAACCGGGACCTTCATATAGAAAGCTAGCGCGTTAGGCATTATGCCACCGACGCCTCTCACCACTGCGCCATACGCCACACCGGCACCAAATAATTTTATTACAGTGATATACATTTTTATAGAACCTTATAGAAGTTTTACCTAAAAGTTTAAAAGAAGTATTAATAACTTCACTTCTTTGAAGCTTACTCTCGATACTTTAAATAACAAAGTCACTTTTTAATAATCGGCTATTTGTAACAAATTGCAGGAAAGAGTTTAGAATAGAATTTTTGGAAGTCATACCATCTCCTCCATCCATCGAAGAAGGCGTCGTAGAGGTAATATTTCAATTGAACTTCTGCTTCTAATCTTGTACATTTGTATTTTAACCCTTCCCCTCCCCGCAGGTGTAACGGATACGCTATAATTTCTTGTTTAGGTGCTTTGCTGGTTCTGTTAAGTATTTTTTCTGCGTTCAACGATAGCGTTGTTAAATTCAACTCTGAACACTCACTTACCCAAATAAATAAATAATTAATAAGTACATTTTTCTAGGAAATGGTTGCTGCTGAGGGTTCTGTAGCTAATGAGGCAAAACCAGGTAAACTTAATAACTTAAACTTTTTCTTTTATTCTAATATTCTTTATTGTTTGATATCGTCCTATGTCACCATCTCGAGACAGAGAGGCCTCACCTACTCTTCCTAATGGAGACGCACATCTGTAATCCGTCAGACTCGGCACACCTTTGTTACCCAGGGTACATACTGGAGTCCAATTTCCGCCCAAACGCCAGGGTGTGCCAGTGACGAGATCTGTTGTCAGTGTTTCCGTTACTTGGAAGATCTGGACTTTTCCGTCATGTGGGTTCACATTGATACCGGCCTTGACCAATTGATCTACGCCAGTATATATCGGTCACATAGCGGAGATCGGGAGACAACGAGGCTCATGGAGTATCTCAGCGATGCAGCGGATATGGTCGGCAACATTTTCCCTCAGCGCAGCTTGTGTTCCTGGGGGCTTTTAACGCTCACCACGGGCAATGACACCCTTATCAGGACACTGACCACGATGTGACTCAAGGCCTCTCACAGCTTGTGCACGAGCCCACGCGCATCCCCGACGTTACGGGCCACACTGCATATTGCTTAGACCTTCTGCTGACAACTGATCCTGACAGGTGCTTAGTGTCCGTAACTGCACCTTTAGGGACATCTGACCACTGCGTGGTGAAATCTGTGTCGCAGTACTCGCCGCCTGACACCCGCCCAAAAGGCGCTAGGCGAGTATGGCGATACAAGTCAGCAGATTGGGATGAGATGCGGCATTTTTTCGCGTCTTATCCTTGCCGGCAGACTTGTTTTACATCAAACGATCCAACGTGCTGCGCTGATGCTGTATCGAATGTGATGGGCCAAGAAATGGAGTATTTCATCCCTTACGCTGACCTATCCCTTGAAACCAAAGGTCACCCATAGTTTAATGCTGCTTGCCTCACAGCTGAAAAGCTTACGAAAGAAGCGTACAAAGCTTGGGCTGACGCTCGCAGAAGCAAAGCCGTGGATTCGCATGAACTGAAGAAAATATATAATGCTGCTGCCAAGTCTTGCAAAAAGGTGTCGAACTTCTGTCGCCCATCGCTGCCCCCTCTGAGGAAGACTGACGGTTCACTAGCCAACACCGCAAAAGAGAAAGCAGACCTTTTTGTTAATCTTTCTGTTTTTTTTGTTCCCCTTCACGGGAAGGGCAGGAGGATAAAAAATGCTCTGACGCATACACTGGCGCGCGCGATCCAGGTTATGTGGGACTCGTACCAGAACCACTACCCATTAAAAAAACCCCTGTCGGCTCGTGCAATTTTTTTGCTACTCAGCCTTCATCTGAGCGACGGCCAATTAGAGAAAGAGGCCGCGCTAGCGGGGCCCAGAAGGGGTCACCCGCTGGGATTTACATAGCACTAAAGGTGCTCAAAGCACTGAAGGTGAATTAATAGCACTGAAGGTGCTCAAAAATGAAAAATAAAATTTAAAGTTACATTAAATAAATATTAAAGAAGTTAAATTAATTCGAATTTACGTTACAATTAGAAGTTGCGGCCTGAAGGGCTAAGAGATCTAGTGTCAGCTGCGTCGCTACGTTCGTGTGCACGTTTATCGGTCTAGCGACTTTGAATTTCGAATCTAAGACAGGAGCAGTATATGAGACTGAATCTCGAACTAGAGGATTGGGATGGGATTCGGCGCGTTTGAAGAACGATTCTGAGAGTGTTTTGAGGTGCAGTTGCACTGTAGGCAGTTCAAGACCTCTGTGTAGGTCCGCGTTACGCACGTACCACGGTGCGTCTGTGGCCCTGTGGCAGAAGAGATTTTGAACTACCTGCAGTTTGTGCGGGACGGAGGGTTTGGCGTGGGCAAAGACTGGCGAGGTATATGTCATGACTGGTCTAACGCAGACCTTATAACGCGTACATTTGTTTCTGAACGACATTTTACTTTTTCTACCTAACATATTATGTAGGCGGCCTAAGTAAAAACGGGCGAGTTTCGTTACTCTATCGACGTTTGCTTGAAGTAAAGCGTCTGGTCTAAGGGGTCGCCTAAGTATTTGGTAGTGCGCTTCCAGGGGATGGGAATACCTAACATTCGAACGTGCAGGTTGTCAGCAACTCTACGGTGTTTGCAGTCGAAGTAAACCGCAGAACTTTTGTCTGGGTTCACATCGATACGCCATTTTTGAAACCATGCACCGAGGGCGTCTACGGCCTTTTGGAGTCTGGTGGTGAGACTCGGGACACTGACGCCTTTGATGTAAAGGGCTGTGTCGTCGGCAAAGTGGGTGAGTTCGACGTCTTTCGGTGGGGGATGTCGTTAGTGTACACGGTGTACAACAGAGGGGCGAGGACTGAGCCTTGAGGGACTCCAGCCTTTATGGTACGAGGCGCGGAAAGCGTGCCTTCATGTTCGAAACGAAACGTGCGGTCTTTGAAAAACGACGCGATTATCCTAACTAGGCGAGCCGGTAAGCCTATTTTGTAGAGTTTATAAACGAGACCGCTGTGCCAGACTTTGTCGAAAGCCTTGGCTACGTCAAAGAAAACTGCGATCGTTTTCTTTCGTTTCGGATAGAAGTCATCAAGTATGTACTCGACGATTCGATAGACTTGCTGAGGGCAGGAGTTCTTAGCGCGGAAGCCGAACTGGTGGGAAATGATGAGGGGATCGCCATCCGTTGGAAACAGATGGTTCCGCATTTGAGAGAGTATGACTCTTTCGAGAAGTTTAGACATGGCCTTGAGGAGGCTGATGGGTCTGTGATTAGCCGGAATATTATTAGAGGTTTACCCGGCTTGGGAATGCCTATGACTGTCGCTTCTTTCCAAGCTTTTGGAAAGTAGCTGTGGTCGAAGCAGGCATTAAAGATGATAATCTTTTTGCAGACTATTTACGTTTGAATAGTCAAGGTAAAGTCCCGCCCCAGTTACCTCAGTGTGGACCACTCTCTTTGGGATCCGGAAAGGTCGCTAAATCCTGGAAGCTGGCTAACGTGCAACCAGTACCAAAGAAGGGAAGCCGTGCAGATCCTATCAACTACCGACCTACTGCAATCACCCCCATACTTTGCAAAGTTATGGAGCGTGTATTGAACCATCGTCTCCTGGCATACCTTGAGTCCAACGAGCTCCTTAGTGATAACCAATATGGTTTCCACAGTGGACGCTCGACTGGAGATCTTCTTGTGTACACCACTCACTTATGAAGCGAAGCCTTGGAAGGTCACGGTGAAGCTATAGCTGTATCCTGAGACATTTCCAAGGTTTTGATAGGGTCTGGCATAATGGTCTCTTGAGTAAGCTTCCAGCATACGGAATACCAAATGGGCTCTGTCACTGGATATCTGGTTTATCTTGGTCAATTCGAGTAGTCTTAGACAGCTGCTCTTCTGACCTAATGGCAATTAATGCCGGGGTACCTCAGGGATCTGTTTTCTCTGCAGCGTTATTCTTGCTGCACATTAATGACCTGCTAACCCCAGGCATTATTGGTTATGCTGATGAAAACACCGTTGTAGAGGGATACAAGTCCAATGCGCGAGCGAGTCCTTAAGAAATCCGGGCTATGAGTTCGCAAGTGGATTTGGCCTTAAAGAAAGTGTCCGATTGGGGCGAGTCCAATTTAGTCAAATTTAACCCGTGAAAAACACAGGCGTGTTTATTCTCCGCCAAAAAGAGCACATTCGACCTAACGCTCAGTTTCCAAAATGTTTCTGTACCCTTAACCGACCACCTAGGGCTTCTGGGCGTAACTATATCGTCCCACAAAACTTCGGGCAACAAATTGTGTTCATGGCTCAAACTGCTTCAAAGAAGTTGGGAATCATCTCGAAGGTCAGGCTGTACTTCAGCCCTGAACGGCTACTTAATTTGTACACAGCTCAAGGTCGATCTTGTATGGAGTACTGTAGCCAACTATGGGATGGTTGTGCAAAATACCAACTAGAAGCGATGGACGCATTTGAATGAAGGGCCCGAAAAATTATTATCAACTTTGACCTCACCACCAAAAACTGCAAAGCCTCGACCATCGTCGGAAAGTTGCCAGTTTAACAGTTTTCTACAAATTACATTTTGGAGAGTACGCGAATGCTCTTTTTGATCATGTTGAACCCACACCCTTGATACATCGGACTACTAGACGCAGACAGGCCTTCCATGCCTTTATAGTGGGTATCCCAAGAAGTCGACCAAACGCTTCGATAGTTCCTATTTAGTGCGGATCACCAAGGTGTTGAATGAACTGCCTGCGTCTGTTTTCCCAGATAATAGTCACTATAGTCCTAGTTCTTTCAAGCGTCAAGCGAATGGATATCTCGTGGATAGACGTGTAACACCTTCGTCTTTATCGTCACTTTCCATCAGGTGAGATAGAAAACAAACGTCTTATCCTTTACAATAAAAAAAATCGTAAATATTATTTTTTGTAAATTTTTTTTTAGAGGAGTCGGTGACACAGGGTCAAGGGCCTTCGCCGGTTACAGAAGGTTGTATAAAAACTTTTTCTATTATTATTTACAAGTTCACTGTAAACAATTTTATCATTTTGAATATATTCATTACTCTAAAAGCATTTACGAGTACAATATGACTTATTTAAATCTAACAATTGACCATGTTATGTAATAATAACTACAAGCAATTTTTTTGGATAATACAGCTTCGTTAGAAACTTACTAAATATTAATTAATTTAAGTTTATATTTCTGAAATACATACTAAGTTATCATCTTATATTTGCATCGTTTGTCCAATTATAGCATCGACCGTATCGGAAGAAAGTGAAGAAGAAACTTTATTCTTGACGATGCCTGAACAACTAAAGGATAAATTCATTCCGCTTGCCTTTGTGCCGTCGTGTATGAAAGAAAAGGACGAAAAAGCAACGTTAGTAAAGATTTAGTACCTTTAAAGTGTATGAAAAGATTATTTTCCAAATTAAGGACTGGATGTCAAGTTTAGTTTAGTTATTGAGGTAATCAAAAGAATTAGAAAACACTTTAATCAATTAGTGATATTATTCAGTTATTTCGTTATATGGCAAAGGCATTTAGGGAATAGAATAGTATAGTTTATTACCAAATCAGTTAAAAAATTAAAATACACTTAAATCAGAACTAAAAAAAGGGAATACAATATGGGTGGCATTATCACTAATGGATTGATCTCTTCCGAACAACTCTTAAACTAATAAATTATAAGTAGTAACTAGTTATAGTAATAGTTTTTACTCATAAAATATTTCGTCATAACTATCGAATGTACGAAATAATACTTATCATAATATGCTAACCCATAATGTTTTAAACTTGTTCTAAAATTAAAATCTGTAACAGACGAATATCATAAAATCTATTGTCATAAATATCTCTATTTATAAAAAAGAAAACCCATAAATATCAGTTTTAAACGTTCTCGTAGCAAATTAACAGAAGTTAATTGAGGCAGAATTTGAATTTTATAAGAATTTTGTTAATATTCTCCAAATGAATTGAGAATAAATAAATTAAAAAAAACAACACGCTTGATTGTTGCTATATTTTTTCTTCTATATTGTGCAAGCATTCACGCGGGCATACAAACATGCATGCAGGTATGCAAATAAGTATGGAGAAATGCAATCATGCAGTCATGCAAGCATGCGTTTATGTAATCATACGAGCAAGCAAGTTTTTTCTAAACGTGCTCCGCCAGACCAAAAGACTCGTTATGTCTGCCCTTCGTTTGCGGCAGAAGATTCTGGCTCCGCGCTTTTGAATTGCACTCTTTAGTCGAAACAATTCAGACCACGACAAAGTACCCAACTTTGGGCAATAGTTTTTAGGTATACCATTTATCCCAGCGGTGCAAATATTTTAAGACAAGTGTGTTTATGGCAATCAAAATTAGAAAAGTTGATTGTAATGTAAATAATTTTTATGGCTATAATGTTTTAGGCCTAATTAACAAGTAGGTTTTAGGTAGTAGGACTAATAAACAAAGTTCGAAGTTTCAAATATTGTGACAAGTGATGCTTGTGCAAAGCTTGTTACGGATTTTGATTTAAATTACAATAAACTTTATGAGACAAAAAGGAATCTGGTCAATTGAGCAGCTATTTCAGTTCCCCCAGACAACTAGAGTACTAATTCCAAATATATCAAAGTATAAAAAAAAAAATATATTAGCGTTAGATTTTTGTAAGATATGTTATATCGGTGTTTATTTACATTTAAGGATTATTCTGACACCAGAGCTAAACAAAGAATTTGAAGAAAAAGGACGAACACAGATTGAAGAGGCTAATGAGAGAACAAAACAGTTGCAGGCTTACAATGAAGAATTTGTTCTTGGTCGTCAGAAGCGGAGAACCAAACTGATTGAAACTGTATTCATTGGTAAGGATATATATTGTACAAACTGAATGACAAGCAAACACACCGCTTGTATATATGTATACAATGTTTAAACTTTTTATAGAATTGCATATACTAAACTTGTATAATTCGGTACCTATGTAAAATAATTGTGAAGTATTTTTATGTGGTATTTTACGAAAACAATTTAAATATTTCTGGATTCTTTGCAGTAATTATTAGGTCAATACATAGTAAAGATCATTACAATATCAAATTGGTGTTTTTTACGGGGGGAACATAAAGTAAATTTTTTTAAATATAATATATGTATTTAATCAAAGTACGTACCATTGCTATCTACGCACTTTTGCCATCTCATATGTAGTTCATTGATCCCTTTACTAAACAATGAAAAAATAAAAACTAAGAAGCAATTCGGACGGGAATCAATAAAATCTTTGAAGGCGCTTTGGACTGCCCCATCGGAGTTGAATTGTTTCCCTTGCAAGAAGTTATCCAAATAAAATAAAAAATGGTAATCTGTTGGACCAAGGTCCAGGGAGTATGTTGGATGTCTTAGACATTAGAAGCTCCTCTAATTTAGTAGCAATCTGATGTGCAGTGTGTGGTCTAGCGTTGTCCTGAAGCAACAGTAGCCTAGAGCTCAGTTGTTTAGCAGCTAGCTTCTCCATCATCGTTTGCAGTTGCTGACAAAAGACATCTGCTGTAACTGTCTAGCCAGATTTAAGAAAGCTTTAGTGAACGATACCGGCACTACTCCACCAAACGCTCACAAATAATTTTTTTGAGTCAATTTTCGCTTGGGGCAGGATTTGGCTGATTCGCCAGGGTTCAACCATTGCGATGAGCATTCCCGATTGTCATACCGGATCCACTTTTTATCCCAGGTAATGATTCGATTTAAAATCCTTTCAGTATTGAGTATAGTAACGCAGCAGTCGACGCGCGTTTGTCGGTTTGCTGCACTCAATTCATGAGGCACCCACCGCTCAAGCTTTTTTGCCTTCATAATTTGCTTCAAGTGAAGTAAAACAGATTTGTCACTAACACCGCAGCCTACAGCTAACTCGGACGTTGTTTGCGATGGATCCACTTCCACAACAGCCTTCAATTCTTCATTATCAACTTTGGCCTCCGGCTGTCCACGGGGCTTGTTCTGCTGGTGGAAATTTGCAGAACAAAAACGTTGGAACCAAAAACGCACTGTGTTTTCTTTTGCGACACACTTCATACACCATTGCGCCATACACAGCATTAATACTTTTACATTAAGCCGTTTTTGCAGCAATGGTGCCACGGTGTAACTCGTACTCGTAAGAAACGCGATATTTCAAGTTTTCCATTTTGTAAACTAAGTGACGCGCATAAAAAATAACCAAAATAGGAAAAAACAAATGAAAATCAGCTTTCAAAACAAAAATGTGTGAGTAAATAGCTGTATAAATTTGAAATGGAAATTCTTAACCAAAGAGGAGATAAGCACAGATCAAAGTGGCCAGTAAGACAAATCGCCAATTTCATAGGTAAGGACCTAATATCTTTAAATAATGTTTTAAAGAATTTTGTATGATGACGTCACGGAGTTAGTTGTCTTTTTAAAAAGGATATTATTAATCGCACATCAAATAAATAATCACTCATCAATTTATTTTCATCATTTTTGTGATCAAATAAATTGTTTCACTACAAATAAACTTAATGTTTAACAAAACTAGTATTGCAGATAATTCGAAATTAAACATCAATACGACATAAATTACTTTAGGTACAATAATACTACAATCTTATCATAAAGACTGACTGCACAGCAAATTAACTACAACGTGCCTAGATTTTTTACTCATTGAAATAATGGTATTTTGGCTAAATGAGTTTTAAGCATAACGATCTGTTGGGCTTTATTCGATTGGACTATTGAGGAGACGCATAATAGTCTTAAGCCATTTTTGTATTTAGGTAAGCTTGCTTGGTCCCAAATTAGGTAGACCCTGACTTGCCGAGGTCTCCTCGCTGGGTTTCATATTATATTGGGTTAGGTTTGATGTGTGATGAAAATACGCGCGAGCCGAGCGTGGTGGGGAAGCACCCGGCGAAGCGCCATTTTATATTTTAGTGTCAATCCCATCTCTGTTGTTAAAAGTTACTACAAAAATCTATTTTGATAATCAATCAAAGCAAAAAAACCAATATAGAAAAAAATCAATTGCTGATCTCATTACGGTAAACTTAGTGAATAAAAAGATGATTATGTCAAGTAAAATGTTGTTTCATTTAGGTAAACTGCAGTAAGCTATATTTCAAAAATATAAAGTTAATAGTTATAATGTGGTATAGTCCTTATTAGCTTTGCATTAATAAAAAAGCTTTAGCTACTTTAAGTTAAATTGCGGTACGCCGCGAAAATACATTATTAAAATTTTGCTGTGCAGTCAGTATATTAATATTAATTTGGATTATATTTTAATACAAAAAGATTATTTTTTGATTTGCGTTTAAGTACTACCCTTTTTAAAACCGCATTGCAAATATTTATTATAATATCTAAAAAAAACAAGTCTACAATTTTTTATGGATTCTTGTGACATATATATTGTAAACATTGACATGACAAATTAATTAAATAGTAATTAGAATAATTAGTTTGAATAAGGAGCTTTCAAGTGTAGAGTGAATAGGTACCTCTTAGACAGGCGTGTACGATCCTCGTCTTCATCGTCACTTTCCATCAGGTGAGATGGAAGACAAACGCCTGCTAATTATTAATAAAAAAAAAAAAAAAAAAAAAAAAAATAAGAGTCAATTTATTTTGCTCAATATTGTAAAAATCAGCTCAATCCCATAACTCTTCGAGTTGTTACTGACAAAATATATTACAGAAAAGTAATATATCCACATGGTTTTCGAATGAGAATCTGAAATTGTTTCTTTAGTTACCGAACTAAAGTAATTTTGCTGTCGTAAATTATATAAATATATATCCCTTTTAATCCTTAAAAACTTACTTTAGCATAGAATCTTACTTTCAGATAACGATGCAAATATTATTATCGATACTTTTTTCTTTATGAAGGAAATCATATTCACGACATACTCTTGAAATCACTCTTTGATTTCTTACTTTAATTTACTTCAAATTACATGGCATGAAAAATAAAAATACTGTGGATACAAGGCAAAATAATTGATGCCTATTTTATACAGATAATAAATCTGCGTGATGAACACAGATATTCATTAATTAGTATTTTCTATGAATATTTATTAAGGTTTGCTCGCAATGCAACTTTTCAGATTCTAGTTGGGACGATGCGCTGGCTACTGCGTTAGAGGAACGAGATGAAGCCATTGCGCAAGAAGTTCTTACACGGCAGTTGTCAGCTACCAAGAAGAAAGCAGAACCAAAGAAGAAATAACTCACATTTAACATAGCAAGTACTGATTTTTTATCTTGAACTGTATCTTACCTGTAAGCAGAATAACTTGTTCTTAGAGTTTGTTCTGCAATCGCAGGTGACACTTAGTTGTAATATCGATATTTAAAGCTGAAATATATTTTTTATTTTATAATTCTTGGTGTTTCATTACTTTGAAACTTATCAAACTGTTTACTTGTTAATCGGAAAAAAAGTTTTTAGTAGGTTTTGCTTTTATAGCGCTGCATTTTAAAGAAAAATACTGTAATAGTAGTTGGGAAAATACTACATATATTTGTTTCTACTGATTTCACCAGGAACTTGATTTAATAATATTAAGTAGTGCTTCAGCCTCACACTTGACTATGAATTTAAATTGTAATACTCAAAGTGTCCTTATATGAATAGGAAAATAGTAGTCGCGAACCGCCTCTTTTAAAGGAGGTACACAGCTTTATCGTTCAAAGGCAAGATGGCGCAGATTTAGGCTTAGTGAATTGTTGATCTTCCTCGTTCTTTGTACTTTAAATTATGTCCTCAGATAAGACTTAGAAAAGCTTCTGCTATGGATGAACACAATAAACTGTGGGTAACCAAGAATCTGTTTCTGTATTTTTTTAACTGTAAGTTCTACAACAATTTAACTAAGAACTTTACGTAATAACTGCAGCCATTCAAACGAAATGTATTTAATAAAGTAATCAGTTTCGAATCAAAGGTTTCTGTGCGATTGCACTGACACGCATTTTATAATTATACTGCAACACGGCACATAAATGAAAAACATTCATGATCGTTAAACAAATTTCTTAGTTCACAAAAGTCCTTAGGATTTCAACACATCTGAACGTGTTCACTATTATGTATACATACCTGACAGCTGATTCACAGTTCATCGCTTATTTTAAAGTTTTGTTAGAAATCAAGACTGAGCTATGTAGAAAAAAACACAGTTTTATAGAGTACCTTTAGTTTCAAGAGGTTTAACTCACGTTATTTCTGTATTTATTTAATAGGCATTGAAAAAAATTAGAAGCATGTATTAATTCTTCCTAGGGATCAAAAACAATTTGTTTATTATTATTTATGGGCACGTATCCAAAGATGGTTAAGCTATTGATCATTACTCCAAATCATTGTCGATTAGGAAGCCTTCCGTGATTCAGTGCAGATATAAGTAGCAGAGTCAATGCTCCGAGCAGCCACGCGTTCTATCGCCTTCATTGCAATAAATTTCATATTGGTTCTGCTGTGGACATAGAGTACTACTATTCAACGTTATATTTTTATACTTAACTTTATTTTTTATCTTTGAGAAAATAAGCAGATAGTTGAGCGCTGGATTTAGACTCATTTATTGATAAAAGACTAGCCATTGCCCGCGGCTTTGCTTACGTAAAATAATAGTACATAATATTACCACCTTTTTTATATTTTCGTGGCAACCTAATCTAGACCAATATTTGTATAACCTTTGAATTTACTGGTCACAGGCCACTTTTGAAAAATATAACATTAAAGAAATAAACAAATTCTGCAAATATTAAAGTACCTAAATAGTTTTACCATATTTTAAGGTGTAATAATATTTTAAAGAGCATGATACAAACGCCATAAAAAGGATTAAAGAATGGGAGATAGCTCCCGAAGTTACATTGGTTATATTTATAGTCAATGTCCATTTGGAAGGCTCAAGGGTACTGAAATTTTCGAGTCGAGTAACATACCAAGTTCCTTTAAAGGGACTGAGTATAATTATTACGTTTATTATTTATGGTGCCTTTGAGAATGCCTAGCTTCTAGTTTCTAAACTGGAAACCAAAGTCGGCAGTATTGTTGAACGGCAAGGCTGGCCCAAACCAACTACTACGCAGTTACTCGACAAGGGCCGATCGGGTAGTCCAATCGGGCTTTATAGAGGTTGCCTTTTTCGGCTCGTCAACAAAACCCGAAAGGGACGTGCGATTGATTGGACGACTATGCCTCCCAGCGGTGCCGGTGCCGGCCTGAAATGTGGTTTGTGGCCCTTACCGACAAAATCGCTTTATTCAAATCAATATTGTCAGAATGTAGCATAAACACAAGTCTTTTCTAGTTCATTCCTTATCCATACACTCAATCGTTCATTAATTCTCTCAATCGCATCACTCACACTCCTAAGTCATTTTGCTAAAATATTAATTCATTATAAATCAGATATTCCAGATGTGTACAGGTTAATTACTTTCGAGGCTTTTTGCATTTGTAGTTGTGCACGGTCAGCACATAAATAAATAAACCAATACTTTTATATTTTTTATAGCCAGGCACTTCATATGGAACTAATACTATTAAACTGTATTAAAATAGTGAATATTAATATTAAACATAATTTTTAATTCTACATTTTTCCAAATCCTCCCTTTCCGCACTTTCATCCGATGAATCAATTGATTTGTGTTAACTTTAGTTTGTTCTGATATTATAACTAAAGCCTTATCCGTGTTTTAAATTTTTTTTTCCTCCTTAATAGCTTGTAGACAAACATTTTTCCATTTCCCTACAGTAATGCTATTAATTTTTCCTCAGCTAAAGTCATTATAGCACTCTACTCATTGTGGCATCTTTTTTTGCGAAGTTATTTTTCACTATCCCCCATATAATTTCAATAGAATTAAACAGAGGGTGATATGGTGGTAATCGGAGAAAAGTGTGCTTTCGTAATATTTCGTCTATCTTATACTCTACAAATCTCGCCTTATTTTTTAGAATCATTTCATAAAACTGAGGCTTAAGCATGTTCGATGAATATTCAATATTTCTAAACGTCAGCCAGTCAATCATTTGCTGTTTTTTTGGAATTAGAATTCGGTGCATGTTTTTGAATTGAATTATGATAGGGTGCTTAATCAACAACAACAACTCTATTAGGTTCATGGTTCGGTATTAAATATAATACATATTATCATGATAACCACCAGTTTTTTGGTAGGCTTTAAACATGAGCAAGGCATTTGGTACAAAAACATCCATTCCACCGGCATGGACGATAGTCAAGCTGTTGCCCTTTGATACATGTTGCTTTAAACCAGAAGTGCTTCCATCTGGCCAAGACTTTAAGAGGGTCCGTGATGTATGTATATAAGTTTCGTCAGTAAAAACAATTGGTCAATTTTGTTCACGATATTCTGCAATTATTATGAAATAGTTAATTCACAAGTATCGAATTTCGTACTTTTCCATTTGCAGTTTGCGGTTATCTTCTATTGGTTTCTATTTAAAACCTAATGAGATGACGTGTTTTCGTAACGTGCTGACACAACCTCTATAATCTATTTCTTCTTAAAATTTTGCATGTAGTATTTTCATCTCCTGAATTTCTTTGATCCTTGGATTACTTCATCTACTATCAAAATCATCTACTATAATCGTAGGCTTCCGGTTTGGTTTCTTTTTAGAGGATTTACAGGTTGGTCCCTGTTCTGAAGAAAGATATTTGTTTTCTGATAGGATCTTTCTGATGAAAGTCAATGATATTCCGGTTGATATAGCAATTGATGCAGCGGGAGTTACAATACTGCTTGGATTGCTATTGCATTCATTTTCGAAATATTTGTACAAATTATACAAAACGTCTTTATTTGGGAAGTCAAAGGCTTATTTCAACCATGTTTCAACATCGGAACCATTTTTAATTTACGACTTTACAATAATAACACTGAACATCAAATATTACAAACAATAAGAATAAACTACCATTAAAATCAATTCATTCATTTATTAACTAAAACCAAATAGTCAGACCTCACAACAATTAGTAAATTTTATAAATATAATTATTATTTATTTGACATTCACCATTATCTTTTGATTGTCAAAATATTTTCTTCTTCAAAATGTAATGAACTTCGTTTTTCTGACTGTACAAGGAAATTTAAATTTCAAGTTTAGAATTTCTGTAAATATACAAATACTACTACAAATGCAAAAGCGTCTCGAAAGTAATTTACCTGTAGTTGCTTTCTTTATCTCCTGCGCTTCATATCCAACAATTATAGTTCAACATCTGAATGTCGACTCATCTATCATAATCTGAGACTGAATTTGTGCGGATCACTAGTATTATTGGATTCTAGGTTTATGATGTTCCCTTTGGACGAAACTGTTCCAATATGATATTCAAAATTATTTAATAACACTGGGCGTCATCTTGTCTACCTGTGAAAAATCCTCGAATTGCATGAGATTTTATTATAAGTTTCATTTCTTTATTTTATATCTAGGTTTTATAAATTGTTTTTTACTAAAAAGGGTGTTACTTTAGTAAAAAACAATAACTTTTCGTAACATGCATATTTTTGTTGTAAAAATAAAGTTCATTTTCACTTCTTAAAACCTTCAGCTCTTAAAACTTATCGACTTTATATCATTTAAAATATATTTTAAATAAACTTTGAATTTTGATATATGAAAAAAAAATAAAGTAATTCATGAAAAAAAAACTTTTACATACGAAACACGCACGAGTTAATGCTTAAATTGACCATTTTATTTACGCTTTCACCTATTCCATCAAATTGATAAATTATATGGGTTTAATAAAGAAAAATTACCCAGCGTAACAATAAAATACCATTTAAAAGTAAACCTATTATTTTCCGGGCAACTTTAGAACATTACAATGCATTAGCTGATTCAGGTCGAGCCCGCGATGAAACGGGCTAATTTGATTAATTTTTAATTTGCCCTACACGACTCGACCGGGTTACGGTTTCCGATTTAATGATTTAGAAAATAATATTCCAATGTCCGTTTCATCTCTTATTGGTGGTTTATTCTTATCATTTATAATATTTATTGTTCAGTGCTATTATTGTAAAGTCGTAAATAAAAATTATTCCGATGTTGAAACATGGTCGAGATCAGCTTTTGACTTCATAAACAAACTTACTCTTTCATCATCTGATCTTGTACCCAGTTTAATAAGATTTATAATAATATGGATACCTTTCATCTCTCTCTCTCCCAAAATTGAAAAGGGAACTCTGTATGCATTTTACTGACTAGTTATTTAATTTTATATTCATTTTTGTATGTATTGTGTAACCTTTGTATCTCGTTTAAGTGCATAATTTTTAGTATGGAAACTTCACTGGTCTCTGTACAAATAATATGTTGTTTAAGTACATTAATGTTTAATTAATTTTAAGTACATATAATGACTGTTTGTTTCCGGAATAAAGTAAAATATAAAATATAAATAAATCTCTTTACACTACATGTTTTGTAGATATAGCTATAATACATTCAACTTTTATGGTCGGTGAAATTATTCTTTAGATTATCCATGTCCAGGAGCTAGCTTTCCATCATTTATATCATCTGAGCTTACCATTCCTAGTGGTGAGTTTCTCAGAGTAACACGATTCGGCATATCCACGTTATAACTATGCCGAGCATATGCAAATGGGTTTTGTTGAATAAATCATAATTTATAACTGTGTCGGCATACAACTCATTCATAAACGGTTAAATAAGAAAGAAAATTTAAACCTCTCTTATAACTCTTAAACAACAAGGATAGTTTAAATATCTTTTTCTATGAGAGCTTAACTGGAAGAGTTTAAATTAGTTTATAACTTAGAATAGTAACAATAATATGCACAACGTTTTTATAATTTTGAAGAGGTCTTCCTTAAAAGGTCTCCTAAGTTAATTTAAATTTTTTACCTTCAGCTCCAAACACTATTCGGTACGGTAATGTAGAAACACTAAAACGTTTGTGAACAAAAATGTTTCGCCAGTATTCTGCGACAAATGTTAAGTGGGTTTGATGGAGCCCTGCTAATGGAATTCGTCGTTACCATAAAATTGGGGCTACACTTCGGAAGCTTTACTTAAGTTATTGTTATTTGAGGGAGTACTTTCTGACGTCGGGAAAGTTAGTCAAATGACTATTAGTTAAATTGATTTTTTAAATTTATTTATCGTGAAATGAAAAAGGTTAAACAGCACTCGACATTTTTGTTAGCTAAGTGTAAATATATGTAAAAATAAATCTCACTTATTAAGACTTTTCGCTAGCATACATAAATAGGGTTTTGGATAGGTAATTGTGAAAGATCTGTGTTGTTGAAAAACATTTACTTAAAAGTAATCAATCAATATTTAATATAAATATTTTTATTCAAATCTAATGCACATTTTAAAGGCTGTATTTCCCCTGATACAACTTATCCCTTTACGGATACATTCGTAAACGGTTTTACAGTAACATTATTTTGAACTCCGTGATTAAAGAGAACCAACAAATTATCTGCTTAGCAGTTTTAACTCGAATAATTACAGTTTCTAATTGACAATTATAGAAAAGATAAATAATATTATTTATTATCATTCAATCAATTATGCATACTTATCAGTTATTTTTCAAAAATAGGTTTAAAATCCTCTTTGAATTACAACTAAGAAAAACGAAGCATACTGAATCTATAAATTACCACAACGGTTCCGCGAGTAACTAAATCAATACAACTCCGTACGAGTGTGACTCTCCTGTCGTACTCTTAGCGCCATTGTTACACCCTCGTCGGTCCTGACGGCTGAATAATCATCGTCACACCAATTGTAATCATAGGGCTGACACTTCCTAATTAAATGATGCTTGGCAAAGTTTTGATTGCATGCAAATTTAGATTAAAATTTTGTTGGTGATGACATGGTGGTGATGGAAGACGTGTTTTTGTTTTGAAGTGTGTTGATAAGTTTATAATTCAGTGAATGTGAGAACTGCTGTATTTACAAATACAAAACTTAAAGAGACGTAAATGATTCGCGTATATATTTTGCTCTCACTAAAATTAACATCCACTAATCAGAACCTTACTATTAGTAAAGCATTTAATGTGATCAAAGAAAACCCACGTATTGATAATTCACAATTATTTATTATTATTATTTATTATAAAAGTATAACCACATCACATATATTTGTACATTCACGAGGAAACTACTTATACTAACGTAATGTTCGAATATACATGACAACTACGTTGTACATAACAACTATTAAAAAGTAGTTTGAAATACTAAGTAGGTACTATGTTTAAAAAAAAGTAATTTTAAAAAAAATGTGGAACGCTTCACGATTTTGCGTGTCATCCTTGCGGAGAGGCCATGCTATCTTCTCTGTATTGTTCCAAGTTTAGTAAATTTACTGCCGAAGCAAGTACAATACGGGTCCAAATCTTAAAATCCCACTAGCTGAGCAGTGACAACCCTAGAAATTTTGAAATGATACTCAAAGTGTGCCTCACACATACAGTGTAGTTTCAATACGGTTTGAGAATACAGAAAATTATTCCGGAGTGCCTATTGTGCGGTGGTAATGTTAGTGATGTAAAGGTATTGGCTATTTGCATTGAGGACGTCCATTGTCTTACTGCCGTATCGTTTTGAATTAGGTTGCCCTGGTCTGAAGTACTTTATTTACTTAATAGTGACCACGCGCAATTCGTTAGTTTAGGTGAGTTTTAGTTTGTTTCTTATACAATTTCCATTCTTAATTAATTTCTATATTACTGGTGTTTGCACATCACGCTTGTTTTGTTGTTAGTTTAAAAATAGTGCTTATGAGCAAACTTTGATCAGGTGGAAGAATTCAATAAGTATCTATAATCTAGTTATAATAAAGTAGGTACCCAATATAATGTAGTGTTATACTCAGTTATAGTTTACCTGAGTAGCCCTGCCTCATACGCTGAAGGTCCCAGGGTCGAGTCCTGGCCGAGGCATTAATTTGTGGGATGAACACAGATGTTTGTTCATAGGTCATGGTTTTTGTATTTATACAGGGTGTCCCATAACTTGCACGACAAACTGAAATGATGCAAGATTGACGTGTTCCCTACCAGATATAAAATTACCTCACAAAAGTATCTACTTGTTTGTACACACAACAATAAAAAAACTGACCCAAAGCGGCATTTTTCGATAAAAAATTTAAGTCGGGAATATCTTGAAAACGGTGACACTTTTAGTGAGGTAATTTTTTAGGGCACACCTCAATCTTTCATTCATTTCAGTTTGTCGTGCGAGTAATAGGACACGCTGTATATGTATGTTTATTCTGGGTTCCCCCCCTATATGCTGTATGATCATCCGTAACACAAACTCTTCTTACTTTGAGGTCATACAGTTGGTGTGTTTGTCTGGGGATTTATTATTATTATTACATTTTCCCGTATGCGCGCATCCTTGAAAGTGAACTACGATACACACAGATACACACTTACACACTTTAAACTCGTTTTATGCATCGAGGACTAAAAAGAAACAAAAAAATGGCAGGTTTTATGTGTCGATATACTTTTATTCGTAAAAGCACTGCCCGCAAAGCAGAAACATAATTTATGAACGATGATTTATGTGACCTACAGACATGAGAAATTAAAATACTAACAACAATAGAAACTCCACAACAGCTGCTTCCGTTTAGAAACAAGATAATAGATTTGAATTCAATTTATCACACCTCACAACCTAACCTGCCATCTCAAGACAATCATGAGAGATCTCAGATAAGATCTTAAAACTTTATTGAAATAAACGCAGTTCTATCTAGTGGTCATTAAATTACCGTTATATTCTCAACATCATCTCAAGTTTGTCTACTAAAATGCAAAAATAATTTACAAAAAAATGATAGAACGATAAACATGAAGAAAGTGAATTGGAAAGTATTTTGTAAAACTGGAATGAGCTTTAAACTTACTTCTAGCTTTTTTGTAATTTTTGTCTTAAAGAGGAGTTTTATTTTGTTCTTTTTTATAAAAAAAATATTAGGTTATTACATATGAAATTGACATTTTGTAAGTGAGGAACATAAAGTCAATTTTTTTTTTAAATTAAAATATATTTAAAAAATCAAAGTATGTACTATTGTCATCTATGCAATTTTGCCATCTCATAGGTAGTTTATTGATCCCATTACTAAAAAACCATTCCGACCGGAATCAATAAAATCTTTGAAGGCGCTTTGGACTGCCCCATTGGAGTTGAATTTTTTCCCTTGCAAGTTATCAAAATTTTTAGAAGTTATCCAAATTTCGAAGAAAAAAATGGTAATATGTTGGAGCAAGGTCCGGGGAGTACGGTGGATGTCTTAGACATTCCAATTGAAGCTCCTCTTATTTGGTAGCCGTCTGCTGTACAGTGTGTGGTCTAGCGTTGTCCTGAAGCAGCAGTGGTCTAGAGCGATTGACCAGCCTCGGTTAAGTAATGTAACGCAACAGTCGACGCGCGTCTGTCGGTTTGCTGCTCTCAATTCATGAGGTACCCACCTCTCAAGCTGTTTCACCTTTCCAGTTGGTTTTAAGTAGATTCAAACAGTTTTGTCACTAACACCGCAGCCTACAGCTAACTCGGACGCGGTTTGCAATGGATCCGCTTCCACAATAGCTTTCAATTCTTCATTACCAACTTTGGTCTCCGGCCGTCGACGGGGCTTGCTCTGCAGGTCAAAATTTCCAGAACGACAACGTTGGAACCAAAAACGCACTGTGTTTTCTATTGCGACACCGTCGCCATACACAGCATAATACTTCGAGCCGTTTCTGCAGCACTGGTGCCACGGTAGAACTCGTACACGTAAATAACGTTCAAGTTTTTTATTTATTTATTTATTTATTTACTAAGTGACGCAAAGAAAAAACCAAAAGAGGAAAATACAAATAAATTAACGTAAATTAAAATAAATTAATTAATAAACGGTTTTGGAAACACAAATGCGTCAGTGAATAGCTGTATAAATTTGAAATTGGAACTCTTAACCACAGAGGAGATAGATAGAGAATAAAGATCAAAGTGGCCAGTACAAGACGCCAATTTCATATGTAAGGACCTAGTATGATAATTTAAAAATAAAATATTGTATGACTCAAAGTGATGGCAATAACAAATACTCGTAACCCAAACCTTGTTCTTCACCAAATGTGTATAGACTCAAAACCGGGACCTCCAGTACAGGAGGTTGAGCTTTCTACCACCACAACACCAAATATGTATACACGGAAAAGTTTAAAGCTGAACCTAGTCCTGGAGTTTCCTGACTTAAATAATAAATGGTATAAAATAATATACCGCTTTGAACTTTTTGAAGAAATTCATAAAGAAGAACCGTCTAAGAGATGAGATAAGAGGTGAAATTCTCCTGCCCAGTTAAATACAGAGGTTTTAAATAGGTATATAACTAGGGATAAACTGGCATATAGGAGGCAGCCCTATCACAATTTTACTATTGCACGTTTCCACAACACTGAACACGGTAGTAAACCGTGTGGAACATAAAATTCGAACGAGTTTGAATATTAAATAGCGTGGTTATTTACATCTGAATACCGATGAATCCAGCGGTTTTCATTTGTTAATTCGATATTTTAAAATGTTGGAGTCGCTTTCGTTTGTTTTAAAAATAAAAATGTGTAACAAGGTTACTTCAATAGGTTGGACATAATATTTATTTTTCGATACATAGTCGAATTGATAAATTATAATGCTGCATGCAATTCTTACCAACTTAATATAATATACACTATTTTAAGAACATTTTCATCTATACTAATATTATAAAGAGGAAGAATTAGATCTTTTGTATGTTGGTTTATAATAGACAAACTCAAAAAAGTACTTCAGTGGTTTTATACAACTTTTTTCACGTATAGAAAGCCAGTAACAGAGGATACATTTTAAAATTACATACATTTTACATACACAGATACATTTTTAAATAACAGAGGATACATTTTGCCTTCAACAGTCATTATTTATCGCGCGATAAACGATTAATTATACATAAAATAATGTACTACATGTTTATATTACTCAATACGTACAAAAACATGATGAGCTTATACATCTTTCTATTATAGTTAAGTCATAATAACAATTTTTCGAATCACAGTTGCCGGTGCGGTGGTTGCTACAAAAAGAATTTAGTGAAAGGAAAATTGTTGCTATCTTCTATTTTTCTACTAAACGACTAATTTATAAAACTAATGTATATTTTTGTCTTTATACTTGCTCCGGGTCGCTAGTATTTTATAAGTAGCTATTTAGAAAATGGTTGAATTCTATTTTGAATTACGCTAGGCAAGTGGAATCGCCATCAGAACACGATTCCCTTGGCTCGTACATCAAACACTGATTTTACCTATTTGAAAGCGTTTCAAACTTTGACTAGACTAGACTTGAACTAGACTAATCAAAAAAATCAAAACCTTTTACTCCATCACAGGTGAAAAAAAATACTCGTAATGAATGTCTACTTTTTCTCCATCTTCATCGTGATAGCGTAAATACCCTAACTTTGGCTTTATAGGTAGGCCGAGAGAAAAAAAGCCGGCAAAACAAAAACCTTAGTTTCCTCCTTTGCTAACATTGTAAAATACATAAAATATGTGATTAGCAATACAGCTATACTACGAAATTAGAGAAATATAAAAAATGCATATACTACAGCAGTCAATATGCAGCTAGCAACATCGCTGGGCTTTTATGTGACCCTTGTCCGACGACTGCCGGCATAATAACGTACATGCAATCTTTGCCATTTTTTTATGTGCAATTTTCTTAAAAGAAATACACAAAAGGGAAGTAGGCTTTTAAGCGTCCTTCTCTTCCTCTCTTCAAACTTTCGATTGTGATCGAGCTTTGTTTTTTATTTATCTCTTCCTTAATATTGCTATTACCAACTGTTGGTAAATTAAATTGTTCTGCTTACAAAAGCAGAAGGTCGTAATTTTTTAAGAATGGTATAGATTCAAATCGGTCAACAGATTTTTTTTTCTCAATGAAATCTAATCGAAGTACCTACTTCGAATAAAATATTAAGTGGGATTCGAAAATCAAATGAATTATATTGAATTGCTGTTATTTATTCTGCATATAAAAATCATAGACCTCAATCTAACTGAATCATCTTATCCTTTTCCATAACACAACGAAGCTGTTACAATGGCGGTAGTTGAAATAATGGCAATTCGGAAGTATGTTCAGTTAATACTGTAGAAGAAATTAATTAATAAAAATATATAGTGAGCGTTGTCTATGAAGTCGCGGCTCACAAGTTTTTTTCTATAGTAACCCACTGTCGTGTGTATACTAGAAACTAGTGGGGCGTGACACTATACCTGGATAAAAATATTACCTGAAAGACACGAATTAAAAAAGAAACGTAGGTAAGCGATGACCAAGCATAGTATATTTTACTTATAAAGATAAAATAACTTGCAATCATCTGTGTTAATTGAACATTACTGTAGTTACTGCAATTCGAACTTGGAATCAAATTAATACACTTGTTGATTTAAAAAGAATTACTGTTATCAAATCATGATAGCGGACAGTAGTCTGGTCGGCTGGTAGTCAGTTTTCGCATATTTGATAATGAAAACTGACTTATTAACCAATCTGGTGCCTTTGCTATAATTCTCATCACGCATACATAATTTTATCGATGCCAAATCACATGGCCAAGCAAACGTCAAGTATTGGTTGTCTCAATAAAGAGATCTTTTTTATGGCAATCAGCTGTAAATATTTTAATGCAAACTGAAGTAATAATGGGGAGCTGTCAGTTGACGCTCGTAAATAAAATATTTATAAACATGGTAAGTATATATATTTAAAAAAATATTATTCAACCATGTTGTTCCATTTAATTAGCCGCTATATGATACATTCTTACTCAATTAGAGCGTAGAACGTGGTAGCTTGACTCCATAGTGTAGCGTATCGTATTATAGTGAGCCTAGCACTCTACTCGGCCGGTTGTTTTTTCTATGGGCAGCACGACGCTGACACTTGCCTCACATATAACTGTACGAAAAAGAACCTTCTGTTAAAAAACGCGGATTTTGAGGTTATCTTTTTGTTTTTTTTTTTAAAGTTCCGTTTAGATCATGATTTATCAGTTCTTTACGTAGATTGTGGATATTAATAGTGATTTACTTAGACGTGTAAGTTATATTTGTGATATACATATGTCTGCTTCTAGTGAGGACAAACGGGGCTTATCGTCGTAATCGAATTAGCTTTAATTAAATTACTTTCGCGGTTTATGCAGCGTTGTCTCTGTACTCGACAAAATAAGCTAATATTTTGAGAACATTACCTCTAAGTTAATAATTTTGTTAAGTATTCCAGTTATTATCTCTTAAACGAAGAAAAAAATCAAAAATAAACTGGATAAATACTTGAAATTTTTCTTCTCTGGTAAGTAAATCAAATATTTTAAAAGTTCATCATTAATACCTGAACTGGTATGAACGTGGTTATACCGACTTACGGATTATAGTATTGACTCGATTCGAATGATGTTTCCGGCACGATTGAACAATATACGATTCCCAAATATGTAATTCTAGCTTTCAATTCATAAATATCGGTATTAATTCGTTCGATTCACTGATTACTAACCGTAATGAAATCATTATTCAATTAGCAAACAAAGTGTTAATATAACGACTTCCACGATATAAAGATATAAGATATTTTTATAAAAGTGGGGACGCTGTAACTTAATATGATTAATTTGACCTTATGGACCTTATTGCTTATGGCTGTTAACAATCCTGGGTCGTGATTCATTGTGCGATTGGGTATGATGGTCTAATTTATATTTTTTAACCGTTGTGCTCAAAGATCATTTGTAAATTGAACTCATATTGATTTATCTAAGTAAAATTATCAACTAATAAGAAGTATGACTGACTTACCATAACCTCTTTTCGCGGTTGGTTATAGCCATTTTACTAAATCGTTTCGTTTATTTCTGCCAAATTCCTACATTTTTACTTTAAACAGATCGTTGTAAGCCTTCTGCTTTTCAGTAGCTTGTCATCAGGGTATGGTTGGATATGGTTGTATTGAATTAAGTGAAATGTATCACCGCGTAGGTACATTGGATTTTTTTAGTAATTTATGACGATCCCATGGTATATTAAACTGTACATTGTTCGCCCACCTGTAAATCTAAAGGTCGGCAGTATTTGTTGATTGGCAATGACCAACAAATATCCGACTGCAAACATTTGGTCTCAGGTCGCTAAAACCCACATGGCATTCACCGGGCTGCATTTTTCCCGAAAGTTCGTCCACACAAAAGGCTTTGCCGCCCAGCAGTGACAAATGATACCGGGTCGGATATGCGCGTTGCGCCCCTGAGAGAGAATGCAGTACTAATTTATACGTTTGTTTGTTACTCAAAAAGAATTGCCAGATACCATACCAAACTAGTCTTGATACGGTAATTGTTAAAATCAATATTTGTAATAGAAAAAGTTTTTTGCGAAGCGGACTCCCTTGTGGAAATCATTGAAGCGACATGATGACGTAGCAATACACGTGTACTTAACAAATATCTAATGATTAGTTTTACTTTTGTTTTTCTTTGGTACCAGACATACTTTCAAAACAAAACCTGCAAAAAATGTGTAGATTTTATTCAGTGTTCTTCAGTTAAAGTTGTCTTAGTAATAAAGACAAACATAGTGATCTGACGGTAAAGTAAAACTGAAGGTAATTAAATAAATAATAAAAAGTAAAAATGTTTTAGAACATCTCTCAATGTATAGCCAACAGCTCATCAACCCACCACAAATAGGCAATTTTTCTCAATTGATTTTGAACTCTTTCCTGGTGAACATTAGAAAGAAGACTAGTTGAAAAAATGTGACATTTTGTGGTAAATTGATAAGCTATTGACTGTACATACGTAGATATGTACATAGGTATTTACTCCGGAAAGTAAATTTTCAGCGCTGAGCAATAAAATAAAATCATAGCTTCAAACTTCCGCTAGTCTCTTGATCGAGACACTCGATTAGCAGTCAATGAACCACTTTAACCACTAATATCCTATACAATTGACAATGAAGGCTTTTCGTTTCATTTTTTTTTTAAAGATATTTCATTCGAAACTAGATGGCGTTGATCAAAACTCAAGAGTCAATGTCAATCTCTTTGTTGACTGATTGTATGTTTATGTTATGATATATTTAATAATACCAGTTACATATTTATCATAATATTTATTTTCAGTCAGACACACACATCTTATAAAAGATTAATAATATAGTGTTCCTTGAGGTAGATTAGGTTTATTTTATTTTGTTCTTTTTCTTTAAGTAAAGTTTACTAAAATTGATACCTATGGGTCCTTCACCTTGCACATAGCAAGAACCAGTGACGAATTATTTATATTCTAAAGAAGCCCTTTCGGGCGCATATTTTTTTTTTTGTCTATCACTCAGTCTTTGCTGTCATGTCATACTTTTTTTGACTCTTGAGTTTTGATCAGCGCCATCTAATGTTGAAAAAAGAACTATTTTTTATTTTTTTCTTGAAAACCTCTCATTCAAGACGCAGGAAGACTTTTATTAAGAACCTTATTGTTAGGTTTTTTTAATCAAAATACCGTAACAAAATTTTAAATACAAATTTTTGCTGTCTTGGTGATAGTAACAGTTGCGACTACCATCAGAAGTACAGAATTCGATACTAATTAAGTCACTGGTGATTTTCAGTTGTGGGTATTTTCTATGTAAAGGGCTATGCAACTTTATATTGCACAATTTTAGCTTTAAAATTTTAATGTCAGAATTTTTGGTTAAGGATTTTATCAATTTGTAATTCCATTCCTATACGAATTGGCTTTGAATGTCCTTTCTCTAAAATTCGGATCGTTGATATATTTTTGCGAAACAATCAATATATTGAATTTTTATGAATCATACAAATTTTTATAAATAAGTACCTAACCTTTTGATCCGTGTATGGGTTAAATAGAATAATTATGTTATTTATCTTCTTCAGTAGGTTATTGTAAGTTGAAATAGTAATTAAGAATTTTTCTTCAACAGATTATAGAATCCACTAGGTGGCGTGGCGACTCCAAAAAAAGTCGCAAATTTCAAAGCAAGGGAAATAGTATTAAAGGTTTGTATTAATTTTAAAATTACTTAATTAATCTAATTAACAAATGCATATCATTAGAACATTCAAAGCAAAGAATTTTCGTCTTCGAATGGCACGGACACCATCAATCGTATTTTAGTAACTATTACATCGTTTGTAATCACTTTATTGGAATATTGATTATTGATTCGCTGCGGACCAAAACATTTCCCACACATCGCAAGCATTACCAATACGCTCTGTTGAATTTTTTTGCTTTTATTGTGCTACTCACAATTTTAGATATGTAAACTACTCGTAATGAATACCGATGAATATTGCCACTACTAAACTAACACGCGGGCGTAAAGAATTTCACAGTTTTTACCTAGACACGGTTCATATCAGTTTCTTAAAAAAATAACATTAATGTATCAATGTAACACAGGCACCTTGTTAAAATAAATACAAATTAGAAGTATAAACACAACAACTTGAAACGTCTATAAATGTTCTATGTTCGTATAAAATAAAGTCTATTTTTGAACATGAAAATCAGTAATTATACCCTGTATAAGAAATGGTAGAAGCAACGGTTTACGACGGCAATAACATTTTTATTCGAATCATAATTTAATTGACGGCCAGCAGTTAGTGAGTTATAACTAAATGTTCTAAATATACATGGTCTTTGTTCATCGTACTATTTTATTTTTATTAGAAGTGGATAACATACGAGATATATGAGTCTTTTAGCCAAATTATTAGTCTTCCAGTTCATATAACACAAATTAAGAAAAATGTCGCTGAGGGATGGTCAAATTAGACATTTAAGTTAACAGCTAGCCGTTTAGTTGAGTGATTTGTTCAGCTCACTGGCTATCCGACATGTTGAACAGTTAATTATATTATAAAGCGCCAATAAGCGATTAAAAAGCTTTTTTCTTGCAAACTTGATGATACTCTTTGATTTGCGCGTGCCGAACGGACATAATTGGCGTGGTGTGGAAGAACCCGGCGAAGCGCCATTATTTATTTATTTTATTTTATGACTTTTAAGGAAACTTACAGCTAGGTAAACTTTATAGACACGTTCCTAACAACACGTGCAAATACGCATTGGAAGCTGATGGCCAATAACAAGCTTCCTTTTTTTTTTGTTCCCCGTTGAGGCAAGAATATATAAAAATGCTCTTACGCATACCAGAGCCCTACCCACTAAAAAACCCCCTGCATGACTCGTGCAATTTTATGCCTCACAGTCGTCATCTGAGCGACGACCAATTGGAGAAAAAGGCCGCGCTAGCGTAGTTCAAGATCTCTGTGCAGGTCCGCGTTACGCACCAGGGTGCGTTTGTGGCCATGCGGCAGAAGAGATTTTGAACTACCTGCAGTTTGCGCAGGACGGAGGGTTGACGTGGGCAAAGATTGGCATATGTCATAACGGGTCTAACGCAGACCTTATAAAGCGTACGATTGTTTCTGAACGACATTGTACTTTTTCCACCTGACATACTATATAGGCGGCCTAGGTAGTGACGGGCGAGTTTCGAAACTCTTTCGACGTGTGGCTTGAAAGAAAGCGTCGAATCTAACGTGACGCCTAAATATTTAGTACTGCGCTTCCAAGGGATGGGAATGCTAACATCTAAACGTAGGGGTCGCCAGCGGGACGACGGCGTATGTGGTCGAAGCGCACCGCAGAACTCTTTTCAGGGTTCACATCGATGCGCCATTTTTGAAACCATGCACCGAGGGCGTTTACGGCCTTTTGGAGTCTGGTGACGAGACCCGGGACACTGAGGCCTTTAGTGTAAAGGGCGGTGTCGTCGGCAAAGAGGGCGAGTTCGACTCAAGGAATGGGAATGTCGTTTGTGTTCACAGTGTACAATAGAGGGGCAAGGACTGAGCCTGAGGGACTCCAGCCTTTATGGGGCGCGGAAAGTGCACCTTCATGTCTAAAACGAAACGTACGATCTTTGAGAAAGGACGCTATTATTCTAACATGTGATCCGGTAAGCCTATTTTATAAAGTTTATAAACAAGACCGCTGTGCCAGACTTTATCGAAAGCCTTGGCTACGTCAAAGAAAACTGCGACCTTTTTCTTACGCCGCGGATAGAAGCCGTTGAGTATATACTCGACGATTTGATGGACTAGCTGGGGGCAGGAGTACTTAGCGCGAAAGCCGAACTGGTGGGAAATAATGAGTGGATCGCCATCCGCATTCGAGAGAGTATTCCACTTACAGGTAGGTTTATATACGTTCACAAAAAGAGGGAAAGAAGAGAAAACCAAAAAAAGTGAAATTTAAATATTACAAGCAAATTAGAAGAGAAAAAAACCAACAATTTTAATTTAATACTAAAAACTAAAATTAAGTTAAGCGTAATCCAAGAAAAACTTATCACTCAAATATGTTTTAATCTAGAATTGGAGACATTAAATAGATCAATTCCTCATTGCCCTTAGTCAAAATTTTTAAAAATTATATGCTCTTATAATACATGCATTCTGCCTATAGTTGGTATTGCTACGCGGTACGTAAAGTATCTTAGGATTTCTTAACGAAGGTCTATTAGTGCATAGCCCTAAATGCTCCAAAAGCTCCGGGAGTATGAAAACTGAATACAGAAACAATAACATTTCAACAAATCGGCTGGCTGTTCAATTAAATGTCTAATTCAAAGTTCAAATTCAACTCATTACATTCAAACTAGTTTATCTTATCCAAAAACTTAAACTACTCGACAACTAATGCTTTAGTTCTAGTTTTTGCTACTTAACATATAATATACAACAATGTAATTTGACCCAAAATCCCGAAGAACCGGTGACATTTCTTCAAAAATGTATTTCGGAGCTTTTCCTTTTTTTCACAGGGAATTTAATAACTGCGCGGTGCTCGAAATAGCGAGAATTTTCAGTTTCGGTCGACATGGTGTTGTTGCTTGTTCCAGGGATGAAGTGTTAATGAACTGAATTAAACAAAAGGGTGGTAGTATAACCACTTAGTTGGGCAACTAGTGTTATCAGTATCAAGATGATTTAGTCATCGCTAAGTAACTCAGGTCGCGAACTTGTCAGCCGCCCTGGTATTCTTTAAAAAAGTAATCGGTGAAATCGGCATAGTTAGTATAGTTTTATTTGTAGTAATAGTGGCAACGGGAGTCTTGTCTTCTAAACCAGCACTCCTGAAAGTTTTGCATTTTCCATTAGCATGACCTTATTTTACACAAAAATTGTTCCAGTTCCTACTAACGAAGGAACTTTTCAACAAGTTTTAGGCACATATATACATGTTATTTACAAACAAATTATAATCATATTAAATCAACTTTTTAAGTGTTTTCTTGTGTTTTCGTGTGCTACATATGATTTTCAACCGTTGTTAAAAGCAGTTCATTACTCTTTCTGATCTAGAAAACTTTCTTTAAAATAAAAATGTTATAACAAAGAATGATTTAATCAGTAGAATCATAAACGCAGTCTACAAATCAAAGAGCTATGAAAACAAATAAATTTCGCTACAAATTGGAACACACTGAAATTATTTTGAACTAAGTAAATATTTAGACAAGCGAAGCAGAAAACGTTTTAGCTTGGTGCTCGGAACTGCAAAATTATGGAGGAATATTTAGAACTGATACTAATATATACTAATATCTATACTAATATGGTTTAGAGGACGGGTTTCTTTATTTTTTATTCACAGACTTCAAAAAACGAGCATGAAAGAAATGTCAAATTAATATTGAATGGATACAGGTAGCCTCAAATCTTTGATTAAATAAAATAGCGGAATACAGGTAACAAGCTGGTGAGGCTTGGACCTCATGAATCTTGTTAATGGCCATCTTATCTTACTGTCAAAGGATTTAGTCACTAGTTGGGCACTAGGCAAACCGAAGTGGCAATACACGACAAGACACTAAAATAAATTAAATTATGCGAACACGAATTATTTTGTCTCTACTTTTACTTGTCTACTACTTTTGGCTAGTACATAATTATTTTTTTTGCATAATTCTATCTCTTTTATGTCGAGGAGCTATACAATAATAATGATAAGGTCCAATAATATACAAAACCAGACAATGGACACAAAAAATTAAAGGACATACATTATTCGTGATCTTACAGCACAAAATGACATACGCTGACACTGCCACAGTCGTCCCGAGACCATTCAACACATTACGGGGTCAGCAAATCCATCGCCCACTCGGAGTACAAACACCGACATGATCAGTTATGCGGTGGCGATACATCAATATAACAAACATAAATGAATGCAAGATAAAGTACCTTATTATACTCTCCACAAACAATTTTAGATTCAGATGATTACAGGCTGTTTTGGGATAGTACTTATGACGGACTATAACGCATTATGACGGATAAAACAATCCATTACATTAGATCCGACATCACCTTACACGACAAGAAAAACAAAACAGTTTTTCTTATAGATATTGCCATGCCTAATACCCAAAACCTGCGAATAAGACACAAAAGGAAATACAAAGTATACCGATTTGTGAATAGAACTAAAGACCAGTGGAGGGTAGAGCCAGTGCGTACAGTCCCCTTGTTATATCCTCGTCTTGCGTCATTCCTAAATCCATCCAGAACAGCCTATACATTTTGCAGATTTACCCGCTCTCTTACATTTAGTTGCAAAAAGCAGTCATTCTGAAGACTTGCAGGCTCGTCCGGAAATTTCTTAATCTAGACACGCAGTAGCAGTTGCCTCATGTTATTATGTCACTATGCCAGTGTGTCATTTTGGCCACAAGCCCGCGGCATAAATGCTATCGCCAGAAATGGTAAAACACAACAATGATAATCCCCAATAATAATGAAATTGGGTCTGTGCGAGTAAATGTACCAGAGCCGTTTTTTAGGTTCGTAACGTAAGAGGGTCACCTATGTTCCACTATTTTACTTTTATCAAAGGTTCAACCACATACTAAAGAGCGCCATATTGGCATGTCCAAAAATAAACTTGCCTTTCCTTGTTTGTTCCTTGATTACTTACTCCACTGGCTGAGCCGAGATAGACAAGATAAACATTTCTAATTTGTTCTCCTAATTTGAGCTTTGAACACAACCTATTAAATATGAAAACAAGCAAACCCCACCTCACCACAATCACAAAAACTAAGTCGAAAAATAAATAAATCAGTGTATGGTATAGTCAGAATATAACGAAGATAAATTAGACACTGCAGTAATTTCCTTTATTTGTAAATAAATAGTATAATCACTTTAAGTCATTACTTTTTTTTAAACATCTTTTAACAACCAAAATTCTGACATATTTACGTATTTCAAAATGTATCCTTGATATGAAACTACTCTGAAAGTTTTATCCGAGAAATTTTAAACGATGTGTATATTGCGTTCACATTTATCAATGTATCTAGGTACCTATTTAGAGCGATAACAATAATAAAGCCCAGATCCAGTAAACATGATGTGCATTATAAATGTACATACGATTCAATGTATGAATGTAACAATCTAATTATATAGGATAACCATCGCATGATGTCGATGAGTATGTGCACGCCACACAAACGTCTGCCCATACTTAGAATCGACCACGAGACCTAATCTATTTAAGGCTGTATTTAGGGCTGTAATAACCACTATCTCATTTTACTTTATTTGTCAAGAGCAGTCTAGTAAGCAACATCAGCTGTAAACAATAAGGATCTTTTATTTACAAATATTTCCATTCTAATACATTACGCAAGATCATACGTAACGATACAATAATGAAATGTCCATTCCTACCTCTGTGGTGGCGTTTTACCGGCTATGTTATTTTAAAAATAGTTAAATCAATATAACTTTCAGACGTGCATATTTGAGGACCTCAAAAGCTGCTCGTGTTAAATATTCGCTGTGTGATATTTAAAGATAAATTAAATTGCTCACTAGTTAACTCTGAGATCTATGGTTTTAACGTAGCTTGAAAAATATCTTCTTCCAACAAGGCTCGTTTGCGCACACCTGAGTTTAAATTAAACCTAGATTCAACCCATAACGGCACTCAGAGTCATACGGTTAATCAAGGCGCTCTTAGGTATTGGTTTTGTTAAGCAAATCTGGATTTTGAAGCAGCACTGTTACAATACAGATTCGCTTAGCAAAATCCATACATAAGTTTGTATTAAACAACCATCTGACGTCTTTGAGTTTGGCTGTAAATCAGTTAAGTTATTCTTTTTTCAGTGTTAATTCTTATAGGACTGACATAGACAGATTCGAACTGACTTCTAGTTAAAGTAATAACTAAAGCATGCGCCAGTGGGTCTATGATAAAAAAAACTACTATCAACATTGGGTTGGAACAAGGAGTTTAGGAGGTAGTTTCAAACCCAACAAAGGAAGTATTTTTATTACTGAATATTTCGTATGGTTAGTTTACACGTACTAAGTAGTTAAGTTGATAACTAAAATAGTTAAAAATTACGTGTAAACAGTCAGGTAGGTGACAAGAGGCAAGTTAAAATTTTGCCTGCAAGTTATTAAGTAGATTAGGAGGTTCGTTCTAATATTCTGGTAAAAAGGTGGCCGGAACTTCTCACTTTACATGTTTGGACGTGATTTTTTAGTTAAGTACATGAATTGACAAAGCTATTGGCGGCAAGAGCTCGGACTTATTTCGCATTTTCTCCTTTTTCTCAAAATGTCGGAGTGGAGCTTAAAGTCTATTTAAAATTACTAAATTGGTTACTATTTAACTACTTCATACATGTAAACCACACATTATGCGCCTTAAGACCTCTGTGAGTAAGTACTAACAATCAAAACTACGTCCAATTTAGTGCCAATTTAACGGAGCACAAACTGGCAACTAGATCCTGCTAATTGGAGCTAATCATAACCAACCAGCGCGTTGATCGAGTTAAGAGTTTCTGCTACGAACCTCTCGAATGAGGAAAAAAAGAAATTTATTATTTAGGAAATTTACTTTAATAAGTTGACAGATAGTATTTAACTAGCTGATGTTAAAATTATTGTTTTATGATTTTTTTTTTCAGTCGCACACACACATTTTATAAATTGTTAATAATATAGTGTTCCTTAAGGTAGATTCGGTGATTTTATTTGATTGTTTTTTTTTCTTTACGTAAAGTTTACTGAAATTGATACCTATGGCTACTTCACCGGAACCAGTGACTAATGATTCATATTCAAAAGAAGCCCTTTCGGGCGCATATTTTCTTTTGTCTTTCACTCACTCAATCATTGCTGTCTTGTCATGCTTTTTTTTACTCTTGAGTTTTGATCAGCGCCATCTAATGTTGAAAAAAATAACTATTTTTTTTAATTTTTAATCGTAGAATGAAAACCCCTCATTAACATACATTTAAATAAAACGGCAACATTTAAACGAGCCACACTAGTCAGTTTACAGATAAGTTCATAGAAACCTTAAGGTTTGTCAAATTATTGTAAAAGTTTATTTATAGTCCGACCAAGGTGTCTGTAGCGTTTTTTAAAACCTTTACTTACCATTTTATAATGTGTTAACTTTAGTCTTAATTTTTTTGGGTGCTAATTAAACGGACTTCTTTTTAAAAGCTTTATTTGCCTCTAAAAATCTATATTGCCTTCTTAATTACTATGTCACCCACAATTTACGAGCGTCTGAACGATACTGTCTTCGCCACTAAAAATATATTGTTACATGATGTTTTTGCTACAAAATTTTGAATTATCATCTTATTTCGATTATGCGATAAATGCAGCCACTACGCTTTCTATAGACTATTTAGTAGGCGTTGCAAAAAGACGAATTAGTGTATTATTTTGTCTCATTTTCCCGTGGCTTTGTTATAAAACTAGAAAGAACGTTGGCGAGATTCGCCTTATAGTTAAAAACAAAACGACAAAGCGTTCACACTCGACAATATAACACAATTCAATAAAAAATAAATCCCCTACTTTTTCAAAATTCATTACATATTTAAAAGAAAGGCATAAAAAGTAATCAATTTCATTTTTCGGATTTAAATTGTAGATTACGGAAACATTTTCTTTTTGTTGTTGTTTGTTCTTTTTGCTCGCAAGAGCAGGGAAGAAGCTAAGCCATACAGCCTTGTCATAAATAAATATGTCATTATTTGATTTCATTTTCTTTGTGTCTTAAAATACACGTAATTAATTGATCTTTACAAGAACGTTACAAGCGAACAAGTAAACATAAAATAAGCTAAATTAAGATACTTTTTAATGATAAAATAAAAACTTCAAACATACGTCGTAACCGTATGAGTAAAGTCCTTTGCCTTTCTAGAAGGAATAAATATGAATGAGGTAAACAATTAAAGAATAAAAAAAAATAGTCGCGGAGCAATCTTAAGTTATTGTTATTATTGTAATTGTGCCGCTGGAAATAGGACTGTGGGATGTTGCTCCCATGTAATGAGTATATTATGGTACATGGATTATGCAAGATATTTGGAGCACCAGCGGCATTTCTCGACAATGTTATAATTGAATCAAGAAAAAAAAATTAAGTGTTTTTTTATTAAGCTACCCTTTTTAAATAACTGATTTCTACAATCCACTAATCGTTATATCCATGTGATCAACTGGTAAATGGCATCTGAGTCCATAGCTAACATATTTTAGTTACAGTTTTATAAAAGCATTATGAATAAAACGGTGTATACCTAGAGTACAGGCTTAGGTTAAAATATTGCCAGAAATAGAAAATAAAACAGCTTGTAATAATAATAAATAATAAGTAATTGTAATAATAGTAAATAATAATAATCCTAATAGTGATTTCTTTGAGTAGTGATAAAATTAGTGCCACACAGTTGAATAAGTGATATTCGTAAAAACCTAACCTAAAATTATTAGTGTTTTTTAAGTAAATTATCTTTTTTCTCCCATCTTTTAATGATATTATTCAAAATATAATTTGATATATTTAATTCACTCTATCAAAAGACACACGTTTCATTAAAGCATGTTTCTAAAGTTTTTTTTTTATGTAAGGCAGAATTTGTATTGAATTTGCCGTCATTCTTTGATCACGTGGCCAATAAAGAAATTTGTGACTTGACTTATAATATCCCATATTTTTTTATTGGCATATACTTTAATATAATGGCAACATTTAAACGATACTAGTGACGTTTGTCAGTTCACTATTTTTGAATGATTACTTGCATGCTTAGTTTTATAAAAATGTAAGGTAGGGCGGTAAAATAAGGGACAGAAGGCTCGCAATGGCGACTCGAATTAATTTAGAAATATCATGTATTCAATCTATGATGGATTGTATTTATTAATATAAAATATAATATATATATTTAGCTTCGTAATCAGGACTAACAGATAACTTGACCATTAGCATACACTTAAATTTTTTGTAACTTCTGTTGGTTTTAACCTTATTTGACACAATATTATTTTGGCACAATGAACTTTATCAATTTATTTATTACTTAAATTGTGATTATTGCATATTGTTATTTTTGTGATCTTTAATTATTTTTTTCCTTATGTCAAATTTAAGGTATTATTTTGTAAGACATTTGATTGTTACGTCACGGAGTTTGTTATATTGCTTGCAATTACAACTCTACAATTTTCTATGGATTCATGATGACAGGTATTTATTGAAGACATTGATATGACAGTATAACCGAGAGAAGTTAGAAAATATACACTACGTCAGAGATTAAGTGTAAATCAAATTATTTTACGCATTTTCGTTTGAATAAGTTTAATCGCGTTAACCTGTAACCTTTAATAACAACATATACTATAAAAAGTTTATGTCTCAAAACAAATTTTGAATTCGAATCAGCAATTTAAAAAAGCATTAGCGTAAAAAAGCAACCATTAAAAATGCTTCTCTATGTAGATTTTGCTTAGCGAAGTTACACTTGATCTAAGTCTAGATTTACTATGGAAAATCTACAGTAAGCAAAGCCTTATTAAACCGTTAAACAACTCTGAGTGCGATCGTAAGACTGATAATTTGTTGAAGAAGTTAGCATCCGAAACAAACTTTCTCGGCGGAGTTATACTATTCCTGATTGGAGTTCCACTTTTTTTGTCGTATTGTCAAGTTACATTTGCATTTCATCTAATTGATTCTGACAGGTCAGACTGATTGTGATATTAATTACGAAGCGGTTAGTAAATAATTACTTTGTGATTAATTAGTTTTTAATTATCACCTAGTATTGTTTCAATTAAGCTTACTCTGTATCTTTACATTTTGTGTCATGGAAAGAAAATCTCGTCTATTAAGAATTTTTATCCTGAATTTTGGGTACCTTACTGTGATGGGATGGTCTTGAGGGAAAACAAAGCCTTTTTTTTTAATAACCAATTTTTCCAGTTCTCTCTCTCGACCGCTTTTCGAACGCAGTCGATTATTTCAATTATTGTTCGACCTCATATAAGAGCAAGTATCTAAAATTGTTCTTTTTATTTTATCTAAAACTCATAAAAAATATACTAATATAAAAAAGAGCTCATAAAAAAAACGTTCGCTTAATTTAATTCAACAAGCAAGAAAAATACACCTGTGTCCTGACATGGAAAACTATATAATAACGAAATACTAAATATCGGGAAGTACGAGCATTGGCGTTCTAGCTCATTAATTTTAAACCAAATAATACTATCAAAACAAAACCTTATTACCGTGGGATAAAGTCTACATTTTCTTATTTGTTTGTATGTGTCTAAGGGGTTGTCATAGAAACAATTTTGTTCTGCGCGCGCATACTCACACATGCTTACTCACTACATTGAAATTTCCCCTTATTGTGTGAAAGAGAAAGACTCAGTACATTCAGCAGCAAGTCTTCGTCATTTTCTGTATTTATAAACTATATGGCAAAAAGTTTTGTATATTTCATTTTTAATCATTGTGACTTTTTCTATTTGTTGAATATTTATTTTATTATTTTTTATTGTATTAATGAAATTTTAATGCATCTGAATTATTAAATGCGCACAACTTTTTACTACTAATATGTGTAACAGACAGATAAGTTTATTTTATATAATCTCACATGAATAAGAACGAGAGAAAGAACTTCAAAATCAAAGAAACAAAAAGTTCGGTACTGCAAAACGTATGTTAAATAAAATTGACTGCAGTTATACAGTACCTAAGTTATTTAAATCAATATTACTCGTAAAATAAGTTTGCTGTATAATCGTGTTATCTGACAAATGAAAATACAATTTCAACTTTTCTGAAAGCAAAACAATCGTCCAGTAACGTACATAAATATTTCTATTTATTTCCAACTAAACTCAAACATCAATAAATCCACTTAAAATATTACACGTCCTTGAAATTCTAATTTAGGATTAGGAGTTTTGACTGCGACTGTTCATCGCCCTTCCCACACACGGGCGCCCGTGTACGTATACGCTGTGTTAATGTGTACGTGTTTTATACGACAGATTCTGCGCGATGGACCCCAGTGTTCTTGCAGCCATGGATAAAGAGGCACTGAAAAAGCAGATTGAGAACATGAAGTATCAGGCGTCTATGGAACGTTGGCCGCTCTCAAAAAGCATCGCCGCGTGAGTAATCATCCATTACTAAAAAAAAGATAATCGTGAATAGCGTCATACGTGCTGTGCAAGGGAGTTGCCTGTGATCTGTGAATTATCAAAAATGGTGCATACAAGTAAGGTTTTGAGGTTTAAAATCGAGTGTTGTCCAGACGTATGCTCTTTTTGTGGTATCAAGGGGTAAATGTTGCCATTGTGAACTCTTACGGTATGGTTTATGCAAATTTAATTTTGTATAACTTGCTTGTACCTTTTTAATGAGTTTAGACTACTTATACATTTTTTCCCTTTCTTCCAAAAATGAATGCTTTTCTTCCTTTTTATTAATGTCACTGTTGGGTTCGTAACCTATTTGATAGCATCAATCGAATTATTATTATTTTTTAAATGTTATATTCCATTTTTTCTGTAAAAACTGTAAATTTTACACCATTGTTGTTGATGTTTCTTGTTAATTAGCCTTTTGAGTTTGATCCATTGTTTCATGTTTATAAAGGAGGTTAATTGTTATTCATATTTGGAATAACTCACTTTACGTTAATTAGTGGTGTGGGAAATTGCCTTTTTCTTACTATTGTTTAGTCCCTAAGCTGTGACAAAATGATGTAATATATAACTTGGCTTATTTATTATGTTTTATGCTACAAATTGTAAAAGTTTCAGTTTATTTTATTGCTAAAAGTAAGATTTACTTATATACAAGGATAGGCTTAGGATTCCAACTTTAAATAACCAAACGTTTATATCATATCAGAAAAGCACCTATTTATGATTACTTTTAATCCATAACTCGTTCTATGACATTGTTTAATTCAGCACTGGAGATAAATAAATGTGTATAACAAGAAAAAGGTAGCGAATAAAAGTCGTGGTACTTAGATTAATTTCTTATTTGTTGGCTACCTTGGTTAATTACTTCATTATGTTACAAATTATCTGTCTCAAATTTCCTCTCATGTTACACTTAATGTAATAATACCATGTTAATATAAAAGGAAAACCACAAACGTTATAAAACCAAATTATTTTAATTAATCATGTTTATAATTCCTTAAAACTCAGCTCACTTGTTTTATTATATTATTTTGTTCGTATATCTCGTAAAATTATACCAACCAATATGTATAAAAAACTGCTTATAATAAACGGGTATTTTGAAAACCAGCGTTGTCTAATGGTAACGTAATGCTAAAAATGCCCATTTGACATAAATGTTATTGCTTTTAAATTTCTTATTAATTTTATTATTTTCAATTGGTATCATAAACAAATTTTTATTTATTTCTTTATCTGACTTATGACTAGATAGACAACAAGATTATAGTTTACCACGTTACAGTTCGCCGTTCCGTAATAATTATGTACGGTACGTATGGATGTATGGTACGGAATTATTTAATCTACAACCTACTTTTTGTCGAAGTACCTAAAGAAGTCGTATACATTTTATATAAGAATTGTTGGTTCCCAATACAAAATGACTGATTATTGTGAATCTAAATATGGGAATTAAAATGGGAGATCACAAATTGTACTATTGTACTTAGAAAATAATGTTTTTGAAGTTACAAACCAGAAAACGTATCGGAAATAATATTATTATATGAAAGTTGTTTATCTTCTTTTGATTGGTATGGCTTTAGGGAAAACACAGATGTTCAATATAATACCGAGTTGAACAAAAAAATGCCATTTGGTGTAATTTTGTCAAAATTATGTGAAATTGTTAAATTATTAAACTCAACTTTAGGTAAGATGCTTAATTTGCTTATCTAGTTTGATTAGTAGACTTATTCTAATAAATCGCATATTTTAGGGCTTGCTTTTTCTGTCGCAGAATTAAAAAAAAATGTTTATTTACTTACAAGAAAATGAATACTTTACAAAAAACTTGCTATTTGATAAAGATTTTTTTCAACAAGTTACCGGCAAAAGCAACCGGAGCAAAAATGGAATGAAAATGTAAAAATGGTAGGATTGTCTGTCTTATTGTGCTCGCCCAGTGTACCAGTCTTGGTTTGCTCGCCCGCACAACACGTTCAAAATGACATATTGCTTGGTGAAAACTATTCAAAATTTGAACGCTCGAAGAAGTCGAAGTTGTATATTATTGTCAACTTCCTAGCTGTTGCGGCTACATGAGGTGAAAAAATGTGCTAAGCAATAATCAGCTGTAACGCAATGAAACACGATTTAAATTTCAAGTCTTCAAGTGACGTCACTTTTGTATTAGACCCACTGTCAATTTGTTTTTTATAAAATAAGGTATAAAATAAGGTAATATCTAAGTCGAAATCAATAACTTGTATGTATAATTATATAACGTATATTTTACGCCACTTATGAAGTAATGTTCATATGGTTTTAGGGCTACAGTGACTGGGTTTATTTACATAATATGTTTCAAGGAATTCTGTTGGTTAATAAAACAGTTTTAAATATATTTTATCGCGTTTGATTGCATGTTTACATTTTTACTTGACTAAATGTAATGTATGCCGAAACGTCGTGTTAAAGTATTTTATTTAATAGTTTTATTTAATACATTCAATTCTGAAGGTAATATTATAGTTTTTGTGGTATCTGTTGTATCTAAATTCCATTAGTATAGATCCATTAGACATTAAAAACCTTGGCCAAACCCTCGCATATATTCTATTATACTCTCGGTGAAACCAAAGGCAGTTCAAGTCAAGATGTAGATAGTGAAGTTAAATAAAATATATATTTCAGCACATTTGCTCGTAATGTGACTCTTATGGCAAGGCATTTAGGTTCATAATTCAGCTTATTATAAACTCGTGTTTTCTACTTTACATTTTTATTCTATCTCTGCAAAGAATTTCCATATCTAAAACTCTATGTCTATATTTTTGTAAATAATTAATCTATTTTAATTTACATATGATATATCAATCATCTAAATTACCATTATTTTATCAAGTTTTATATCTTTCGCTACATATTAACCTTAATTTGCATATTCATTGCATTATTTTGTGTTTTTTATATTTTTTACATAGGTTGTTTAGGTGCAGTCTATGTGGGATAGATCCCGAGCATAAATAAAATAAATAATTGTTTAAGCTGCTAATAAAAAATGTCAATAGATAACAATACAGGTCTGTTCTTTTCCTCGCATGTGTGTTGAAAAACGTCGTATAAAACTCGGCTCCCTTATGTTACAATAATATCGCCTCGAGTGTAACAACCAACAAAGCACACCTGTATCATAATGTACTATTCATTAATTCATTAAAATAAATGAACAAGCTTCGTAAACTTAGTAAGTAAATTTTGTTCATAGGTATTCTTATAAAAATTGGGCTTTATTCAAAATAGCGGTATTTATGACTAAACAAAGGTGAGCTTCATCATTGTTATGTACCTTCGTTTTATAAAGCCAGAATTAATCTTAAATAAGGAGGATCGATATCGCTTAAGGTGGTTCGATTTCCATACAAAAAACAATCGGTATTCACTGATACAGGATATAGAATAAATCTTTAATTACGAGTTCTACAAACTATTTTCTAGTTAAATTTGTCGCGAAATGAATAAAAAACCATATTTTTCATTTAGAAATCAAAATTAAAAACTGAAAATTTTCATCTAATTTACAAATGTGTGTGTGACAATAACACGCTATGCGACGTTGCCTCTTCGTGCGATCACCGAAAAAGACAAACGCTCGGGGATGGTTGCTCGTGCGCTATGTTGCCGTTCTTACTGTCTGTCTGCTCACGACTTAGTTGACACTTTGTTTTGTTGGTTATTTCTTTCTTACAAATAATATCAACAACGCGTCTTTAGATTCATAATTTGTTTTTGAATCCCTTATGCATTTACTGTGTCGTTTATACGCCAATCAGCCGTCGTGAATATCAAATTAATCATGGAAGGAACTTCAAAGGCACTTTCTAGAAAACACAAATATTCCGGCCCACCGAAATCTAAAAAAAGGGCTCGAGCTCAACTAAAACGCCATTACGGGGATGGTGTATCGTAAGTAATTATTTGTTTTACTTCTTGATTAGGTACCTACCTATATTTTCTGTCATTTGGCCTGCATTTGGGTAGCTAGGGTTGGAAAGGATGATATTAAAGTACTTAGTTTCTGTCTCCTTTTACATAGTACCAGTCAACAAATATTCTACATATTTTGTTCTTTCAGTCGTGTGGAGGTATGGCATACAAAAGAGAATATAGCTATAGTAGAAAGTGAAGAAGTTAAAAGTACAAGGTTAGTTTTAGTATCCTATACCTACAATACATGTTATGTGTACATGTCATAGCGAATACCATATTTTGAATGATATGTTTTAAAACTGTATTTTATTTCAGGTGTAGTGCTAAATGAGGAGGCAATTACTGAAATACAATGTTTTCCTTCACTAGCAAGAAAATCAATAGACATCCTGACTGCTCCGTGAGAGATGAGAAGAATTTTCCCATTGTCGAAAAGAATGGAGTTTTATCATTGAAGGAAAATCACAATTACTACTACCAAGTAAAACATGATATTATCGCATGACACTTATTTTGTAAACTTTATTTTTATTTTAGTAAAGCCAGCAAACAAACACTGGAGCAATCTGATGGTAAAAAACAATCCAGGCCAACATATATCTCTATGTATGTATGCTAATCAAAGGTGAAATTATTGAAATAAAAAAAAATTATTAATAATACATTAGTGACCCAAGATTTAAATGTTCAAATTCAAATGTGTAATTTCCCTGATTGGTCTTCCCTTTTATCTGAAAGACAACTCCTTTACACATTTTTATTATGGTGGTTGAAATCGGGAACTGAAACTGGGCTTCATCTTCAAATTCAATTATATCATGTTACCGGTTTCATTCCACCCAGGGGTGCATTGGCATGGCTATATTATAGATATAATTAAGTAAATCCGGGCTATGAACAACATGTGTGCTAAATTTTTATATATTGTTTGTATTCTACCAGGTACTAATTATGGTTTTCTTTTAGGTTCAGGGCAACTAAGGATTACAAGAATGAAAAAATGTTATATCATTGGTTTTGTGAATTCAACTACGCCAATAACTGTAATTGAAGTACTAAAAAATGAACCATTTATTAAGAAAATGATCCTTAAATTGGTTTACTTTTATAAAAACTCCATATAGCCAGAAATAATACAAAGGCAAATACAAAAGGGAGCTAAATGTATTGATCTAGAATAAGTGTATAAAATAAAAACCCATTCGAACTATTGTGTGTTTCTTGATTTTTATTATTGACAAGACCTATTATCCCAAAAATCCTCCTTAGTATCCTACATAAACAAATATACAAACATTTTCTGCTGCATATTTTTTCATACTTACACCTAATTTATCACAATATAAATAAAGTCCCCGCATAATCACACTGCCTTGCCTACTGGGCCCCAAGAATTGTGTTACCAAGTAGCGGACTATGGGGAGGGAACCTAGAATTTTAATAAATATAGGTATAACATCCAAGACCTGGTTTTTTTTGTTTTTTATTAATTCTTGTTCCGTGCGAGGATCGAAACCGCGACCTCACGATCTTACGGCTAGCACTTTAGGCTAACATCTCAGTGTGATCCAATAAAAGAAAAATTATTTGGTACACCTTCTATCACAAACATATTGCGTTGGATAGGGACCCATAACACCACAAACATCGGGTTTTGACGGCCTCCATAGTGCAGTGGCTAACTCACCAAGCTGTTGATCAAGAGGTCCTGGTTTGATTGTCACACAGAACACAAAAACTGTTCCGGTTCTAGGTATATATGTAAATAAGTACCTGCTACTTGGCTATACATATGATAATCCATAACACAAACCATGGCTTTCTTAGGCGCCATGGATTACTACTTTGGGGATATTATAACAGTAACATATACGCAAAAAGAATAATTTTTAAAGAACACCAGAATTTCGCCGCCTCCTTTTTATAATCTGGTCTAAATATAGCTATATTATAGTTAGGTACTTATATTTCTATCCCAACGAAAAAAAAATACTTCGGGGTTCGAACTAACATCTTGCCGCTTAGAATCTAGGCGCACGCATAAAACGCCAGCATGCTATATTTGTGTCGTATTACTACGTAAACTAAATATCAAACACTCGCTACGAGGAGGCCATAATACATGTAAAAAGGACGCCGTCTGTTGCGCTCTCTATCGCACTTGTAGGAGTTTTGTTTGCTTGTGTGCGATATGCTTAAACTACGTAAAGGAATACATAATTAACTTATTTGGATAGTACGATACAACAAAACGTGTAAAGTAATTTTTGGCAATTCTGTATTTATATAAAGATGTCGCGAAACATCTTTAAAGTCAAAAAATTTTAAAGCTGATTTCACAAATAAATAAAAACCAGAAATTTGTGGAACTAGCGCCATCTAGCGGGACTTTAGCTTTTTGTAGGCTCATCGAACCACCTTAAAGGTTTTTAATAAAAGCAATGTGGGACAAGGATAACTGAGTCTAATTAGAAATTTGCAAATTTTTATTATAAACATTATTTAATATAAAATATGTGTATGATTCTATGCTATGAATAAAATTAAAAAAAAAATTGAATGTTATACTTATTTTATTATTTAACAAGCTTTCTTAAAACACGTTTGGGTCCATTTTGGGGCTAACATACTAAATAGAAAAATTATCGTTTCCTCATTCTATAATTATAACTTACAAAATAAGGCCCACAGAGTATCCCTTGAGGTAGTAAATATTAAAAACTAACAAACTTTAGAAAGCTATCCACGTTTAAATTATTTTGTTGAAATGTGGGTGAAACGTTTACAAGGACATCGTTATAGCTCTTTCATTTTATCTTCAAGAAAATTTAATGCCGTCTCTTTCTTTCCGTCAGAACAGTTTAACGTATGCCTCTTAAAAGCTCATGAGCTTACAGGAAGTAAATTTTCGCAACCTTTCCCTCCATTAAACTGACGTTTATTATTTAACTCGAGAACTATTAAACGAGGAGGATTTATTCGCATCTCAAATTAATTGAAACGAAATAAGAATAAAATGTATTTAAAAAATGTTGTTATATTTTTAGCTAGATAAAGCAATTTGTTATTTTAAACAATCAAGTATTTTATGCTAATGTGCTTGGAATGTTATTTCATTATTTGAAGGAAATACTTGTTTATGTAACCTCAAGTACAGTTTGTGGCACATTATCCGATCGGCAGAAAAGTGACCCTGTGTGTTCAAGAGATGCTTTTTAAAAAATTACTCAAATCTTTTGTATATCTAATCATAATGGCTTTTATTAGCATTTTATTTTCGATTTTTTTTCGGCCTTTACTAGGAAAATATTTCTAGGAAAATATTATATATATAATATGAAATTGTTTACAGGATGCGAGAGTATGTAGAGGAGAACGAAAAGAACGATCCTCTTATACACGCCCCTGACAAGAAAAACAACCCCTGGGCCGAGAAGGGGAAGTGCGTCATCATGTAAACCCGTCTAGGTAAAACTATAATATCATCAAATTCTAAAACAAATTTTGTTTAAGCGGTGGATAATTCAAGTTCTGGTCAAGTCATCGAAGATGTGACTGCTATTGCTCAAGCAAATGATGAGGTTGAACTACTTACTAAACCTAAAGATTGAGATAATTACGAAGATACTGCCAGACAATATGCGATGTAGTTTTATAGTTTTATCAATATAAACTAAAAAAGTTAATATTGTAGCAAAACCAAATTTACAAGTCACTTTTATTTTGTTTTATGTTAGTAATTTTATTTTTGTTTTCGTAAAAGAATCTAGTCCTTATAATACGAATGTAAGGCATGTACATTTGGACTGTGCGCGACGCAAGGATGTACTTATAAATAATTTGTTAAAAGAATAAAAATGGTTGTAAATACGTTAAATTTTGTATTTCTAGTAATAGAAGGTTTGTTCAGGAAACTATCTATAGAGATATCGAGAATGTAATAACTAGGGAATGAGATCAAAGGAAGAATGTAAATTTATAAATTCAATTAAGTAAATATTTTACATCCAGCGTCAGTTCATTGGTTTGTGTTTGAATGTTTTATTTTAAATTACTATTATTATTGCGTTGAAGTTAGCCTATAAAATAATCATCATGTCAGTTTCAAATATGAAAAGATCTCTTGTAATCCCATATAGATAAAGCAACTTCCTCTCTCACCTGTTTGTATGGGATTTCAGGTTCTTATTATGAAATCAGCTGAAATAATAAGCTTAGTTCTTTGTAATTTCAGTTGCCCATACTAATGCATTTGCGACCTTCAAAAGAATTTTGCCATCCATAAGGTAGAGAATTAACATAAAAAAGTTAAATTCAAAGATTCTTTGAGCTCACGAATCTTTGTATTTAAATAAAACAATATAACTTAAAACGTAGGGTTAATCGCAATCACAACTTAACAATTATAAGCTGAATCACAGAACATAGCGTGAATAAATGTTTGGCAATAAAGAATTGTAGAGATACAAACGACTAATTGAAGATGTAAGGTGTAATGTTAAAAATAAAATATAATCTTGTTCGAAACAAAGTAATGTTAGGCAGAATTAGCATAATTTTATATGAACACACAGGTACATTCCGCAGTGCCATTATCCAGTAATGCTTATATAATAATATAGCTTAGCGATTTTTTCCTCTATCTCTATTTAAATAAACACTAATAGCTCTTTCCCAATCCTATTCTCAAATTAGTCCTTTGTTTCAACGTATGTTTTCTATTCGAACTTTTGTTTAATTAATGTCGACTCCAAACTTACCTTTAGCGAAAAAAAAAACAAATTCTAGCACTTTTTAGCTTAGTATAATTCAAAAAATTATTCTTAAATTCTACCTAAGTCTTTAATTGAGCCTATTAAAATTATTGTAGTTTCAAAATTAAAATTCTTACTAATATTTACTATAAGATTTTATTGGATAGAGCAAAAGTGCTTTTTACAAAATCTGGTCATTATTATGAGGTCAAGGAACATAAAATATTGAAGTAGAAAAAAAAGATGCGTTGAGAAAGACAAACGTTTTGTTCTGAACATTTTGTTTGACGTACTTTTGCTATTTCTTGATAAACTAGCTACTAATCTAACATTCCATATTAAAGGATAACTTCCAAGTCTTATTTCAATTAAATAGCGACATAAACTTATGCACTGTAGATAATTATATAGAATAAAAAGTAAAAGTTTAATAATAAACTTTAATATCAAGTATGTAAACTACCTTTTTCCTAATCATATCTTTACGTGAATTACGGAGAATCATTCTGGCTGTGAGAGCTTTGTATTGATTTAGATGCTTTACTCAGCACTACACATTGTTACCAAATTGTTTTGTAAATTATGATAATGCTACCGACAATAAGATTCTTCATAGAATATTTGTTTGTTTTTTTACTACTTCTGGGCTTTTAACTAGGGTCAACTAAAACTTCTGAATGATTTTGAACGCTGCTACTAAAATTTTAAGGTTGATCGCATCTAAAAAAACTTGATTAAACAGATATCTACCCGTTTTTATTGACCACGGTTGTAAGCACTCATTTTCCTAATACGTTTTACAGTCGCTAAATAAAGAATCCAATACCATGGTTTTCTTTGCAATTTACGTATTCCAAAATACCGTTTGTGCGTCTAGTTCTTCTTCAAAATAATTCTGAACTTCTTTCTTAGTCATGACTTAGACTTTAGAAATTATAGCGTTAACTATAAGTAGTCTTAAGTGTAACTAAATAAGGAACAAATCAAGTTGTTTGTTAATCTAATAAAATTTAATAAAAATGCAATTCGGAGAATTAATCCTAGTATATCTAAACCAAGTTTTAAATAATAGATTGATGAACTTAATGATAAGGCAATGGATGGCAAAATTCTTTATAAATGAAACGCAAACTCTTTGGTTGATGAAGATGAATATTTTTGGGCTACTGTTATCATTATGTTAAGAGTTTAATTTTATTGTTCAGTATTCTTTATGGAGTTGTATTTGTATTAAACCAAAGAATGATTTTATTTGTCATCTGTGTGCGAGACTAATTTCTTTATATTTATTGGCGGAGATTTCATATGATAATGGTTTTAATTATAATAAACTAGATTAGATGAAAAAATCACATTATTGTATTAAGTCTCCGTGATCCTGAATCGTGAGGATTGAGGCATTATCGACTAACTTATTGGATTTATCAGTTTAAAATCTAGGTAAGGTGATATTGGAAATGATTTTTTTAGAATCAATAGAAGTAAGGTAACGTATGTATAATTATGTAATCAGTAATCACTGAAGTAAATGAAAATCTGTAATAAGAAGTGTGTGTTTTATTTAGCCTGCAGCACATTTTGGTGTAAGATAATTTTATTCTTTTTGACCTGAGGCCCATATTCCAACCAGCAATGGGATTATTTAAGCTATTGTGAAAGAGGTAATCTTTTTTGAGAAACTTGAATCATAGATCCCAATTTAAAAGTTATTAGGTCCATATGAATAGATCTCACCTAACACATGCGTCATCAAAAAGAAACGTGGAAACGAAAATTATACAGTTTTTCAGTGTCTAATTCTGTCCCACTATCTCTTTTACTTTAGTGAGATTTTTAATCACGCCTTAGAAATAATAATTTGATGTAAATGGGTAATGGTCCCCTAGGTAGACTGTTTTCATGCTGTTGGGAAACTTATCAAAGAATTCCTATGGAATATGATCTATAAACGTAGCGGCTTCTCAGTAGTTAGTCAGGCGGTTCCAAGATTCAGTTGTTCGTCAATGTTATTGTTGACACAAGTTCACTAACATAAACTAATGTGTACTACAATCAAAGTTTCCATGTCATGTTTTTACTACAGAACTACTAGTTTCATATTGCTTCATGTTTTTTTAAATAATTGTTAAGTCGGCTGTGAAAAACATAGAAAGAATTAACTAAGAATAACTAAATAAACATAATATTACTAACCTAACAATTTACAAGTTTTTATCTTTTTAGGGGATGAATCAAAAAAGTTAAAACTTTATCAATGTAATTACATTTAAAGCCAGATCCAAATACATTATCAAATCAAAATAATAGTTTACTTTTGCAACAGTTGGTAACTTGGTATCTAACCTATCAGTTTCATTCCGAACACATTCCATGAGCCTCCATAACTGTCCATGAGGACAGTTCCTCTCTAGCACCGTTGCACGAACCACACACAGTTGGGACTGTCGTGGAGGCCCATAATAAATCTAAAAGCACCCAACGAAACTCATCCAGAACGAACTCATACACAAAGGACTAGCTATCTTCTTTTATTTTCATGTTTAATAAAGTAATTCATCGAACAAATAAATAGGAGAGCACCAGATTAGTTAAGTCACACGTTTCAAAATGTTTATGAGATGGTTCCACGTGAGATAACTTCCTGTTTGCAGCAAAATCTTATTGGATGCTATAGTAATATAAATGTCGGTTACCATAATAATATACGTGGGTTGCATCAAATCATGACAAATATCAGCTAGAAAAAAATTTAGAAGCAAGCAGTCCCTTCAAACTTGGCTTCATGCATTGTATTTCCAGTATAAACGGTTCGGTATTAGGGTATCTATAAAATTAAGCATCAAATATAATAGTAATATTGATAATTGACGGCCGAGTAGCGTAGTGGTCAGTAGCCATGTCTCATACGCCGGAGGTTCGAGTCCTGACCGGGGCATTCATTTGGGTGATGAATACAGGTCATGATTGTTGATATTTATATAAGTATGTTTATTCTGGGTTCCCCCCCAGTAGGCTGTAAGGTCATCCATAACACAAGCTCTGCTTACTTTGGGGCCATACAGTTAGTGTGTGTGTCTGGGGATTTTTTATTATTATTATAATTAACAATATTAAGGCTCATAAATATGACCAAACCTTTAATAATCCCGCTTAAAGGGAATCGGCCTTCAATAAGGTTACAGGCCATTTAGAGTCTACAACTCTTGCTTAATTATATAGTGATGTATAATAATAATAAATCCCCAGACAAACACCAACTATACGGCCCCAAAGTAAGCAATACTTGTGTTACGGAGGACTGAACCTGGGGGGATCCCAAAACAAACGTCCATATTTTAAATAAAACACTTTTTACCGGATATTATCGCGTATATTTTAGTTAATTTAAATTAACTAAAATATACGCGATAATATCCGGTAAAAAGTGTTTTATTTAAAGTATGAATCGTGAAAATTTAAGAAAATATATAAACATCCATATATAAACAAAAACAACCAAGAATCGAAAACAAACCTCTGTATTCATCTAACAAATGAATGTCCCGGCCAGGACTCGAACCTGGGACCTCCGGCGTATGAGGCAAGGCTTCTACAAAACACGCCACTCGGTCGTCAGTAAAAAAAATAACATATACTTGTAGTAGAGGATAGACCCAGTAAACTTTTCGCCAGTCGCTTATCATTGATCGCATTACTTCAAGAGGAAGAATACTAGAAAAATCACTATAATTAGATTAGGTATATCTTAAAGGTTCCGTATTTAGTTCCCTTTTGACCAGCTACATATTTTACAAATTTGTAGGGTGGTTTCTCTGTGACTATTGTATATCGTGGACACCTGTGATGTAAACAACACAGAAACACTTCTGACATAATATAGATATACCATCTTCAAATTCTCTATATTCAAATAAAAACAACACTTATTTTTGAACTTATGTGATGCTCTTTATCTAAGTAATAGATTACTACTCAAAGAAATAAAGTATAATGTAAAAAAGGTTAAACGTTGGCTCCATAATATAATTTCAATTATTTCCAAAAAACATATTATAACACAGTAATTTAATAAAATGTTATATGTATAATATTAAAACTATGGAATGGTCATCCTAAATGAAGCTGGCCTAGTCATCAGTCTACCTCAATTATTTGTAAAACTTAAATTGACATCTCTTGTTTTTATTTGTTTTTAGGTATATCTTCTTGTAGATCATCTATGGGTGTAATTATAGTTTTATAGATTATTGAATTAGAAATTTACTTACTTAATGGCCGCTGTAAGCATTTGCTTCTGTTTATAATCAGGCGCTCGGCTTATGTTTTCTTTTAGATTAAAACTTAGGAGATACGTATACATACATTTTATATTGTTTATAATATAGAACAAAACTCAAAAACTTCAATTCTGACCCTTGATGGCCAGATTATGTACGATTTCATTTATACAATTCCAAGGAGAAGAGTATTTTTATATAGGGGGGCCAGAAAAGTGACGTCCAAAATTATTTTTAGGTGCCTCGTGTTGAGAGGTATCTGAATCACCCCTATATATATGTTATACGATATTTCATAGTTTTGGAGTTATGATTTTTTAAATGAATTTTTGCAAAATTCCGACCGAATCAGTGCCAAAATTTTTTAAAAAAAGTTGTGGTTTTTCAGATTTCTATTTTTTCTACTAAATCTCTATGAACTGTGTGTTTATGCATAAAATAAACAGCCATATAAGTTTTACTAAAAAAATTACCTAAAGCTGAGAATTTGTGTTAAGTGAGTTATCATTTAAATTTTCAACTTAAAATTTAAAATCGAAACTGGTAGTTTCTTCGTTTTAAGTATCTTCAGAAAACGCGTTTGACTCTAAGCTTTCATAATAATAATAAATATAATAATAATAATAATAAAGTAGTATTTTATAGGCTATTAATCGCTGAAATCAGCCATTAAAGACAGCGAGGTGGACTAATTTGAATAAAAGAAATTCCTTTTCTTATCATTTGTAAGATTGATCAATTTGTTAACGAACCAAAAATAATTCTAGAAAAGTTTGAAGTTTATTTAAGTTTTGAAAGTTATTTATTTTTAAGTTTAAGGGCAAACGTAAAAGAGATGTCTAACGCATTCTCTGAAGCTACTTAAAAACGAAGAAACCAGTTTAGATTTTAAATTTTAAGTTAAAAATTTAAATGATAACTCACTTAACATAAATTTTTAGTAACTTTCATTAAAGTTATGACGCTGTTTATTTTATGCATAACCACAAAGTTCATAAAGATTTAGTACCAAAAATAGAAATCCGAAGAAACCTTCTACTTTTTTTTAGAAATTTTTGAAACTGATTCAGTAGCAATTTTGCGAAAATTCATAAAAAAAATCGTAACTCGAAAACTATGAAAAATCGTATAACATACCTAAACAGCACCTAAAAGTAATTTTTGGACGTCACTTTTCTGGCCACCTTGTATTATACGAGTTGCTGTAAGGTATAACCCTAAAATAGTGATGGAATATGATAGTTTCCAATCTTCCTACAATGGGTGCCTATGATTTAGCAATGGCATTTTCCTGGTATGCATGCAATTGGAATGCTCTTAGACCCGGTAATGCGCCTGACATACGCCACATTTATTCTGCACATAGGTCACATTCTACAATAATCAAAATGCCTACACTCACCCAAGCTACGCAGTAATCTAACTACGTAGTGCGTCGGACACATGCCACAAAGAACTCTGAGCACACCTTTCAATCATCAGATCCAGTAGGGTTGAAAATGGCACGGTAAACATTTAAGTATTTTTCATACGACGATCGCTGAAATTTTTTTTAAAGAAATTTCAAACAAATACGTCAACTTCGTTTGATTTGTGGAATATCTGTTATATTTATCATATTTACGATTTATTTTAAGCATAGTAGTAATGCTCGGCGTCATATACCGAAAAATGTGATAACTACACTTTTCAATTAATACACCGTATGACGCAATCGGTAGTCCTGCTGATCCGAAGGCCGTGGCTTCCATGCCGCTGGGGATCAACATGTGTGTGCATGAGCAAGGAATATGCTTGTAGCTCATATGGAACGGATAAAGCTTGTGTCGACCGAAAGCGATAGTGACATGGAGTTGTAGACCCTGGCAGCTTTAAGTCATTATTAAATTTTTCAGATCTCTGATCTCAGACCTTACATATAATATTTTATAATGAGTATATTCCAGTTGATACGCAAGTTTTTGGTGCTTACAATTACACTGTTTAAAAGATGTATTTTATTTGTATATTTCATACCAACCTAATCCAAATCTATTCTTTTCAAAAGTAATATTTTGCTACATTTAACTACTTTGTGGAAGCCGCGTCTATTATGAATACAAGTGGGCTGATTGATGTCAGTGGTAGCAGTCGTAGGAGGTCTCATGCGCCGGAGGTCCCGAGTTCGAGTCCTGGTCGAGGTATTCATTTGTTTGATGAGCACAGATGTTTGTTCTCGGGTCATGGTTGTTGATATTTATATATGTATGTTTATTGTGGGTTCCCCCCTAGCTCGCTTTACGGTCTCCATTACACAGGCTCCGCTCACTTTGGGGCCATCAGTGGTGTGTTTGTCTTGGGATTTTTTATATGTATAAATAATGAAATTAATTTAATACATTACAAGATTTGCATTAGGATTCAAAACATGAAAATACCATATGTTTATCTCATAATGGGATCAGATTTGATTTGATCAGGAATGGAAAAATAATTACATTACAAAAGTTTAATTTTTTCATATAGAGCGTATTGTGCCTATTTACCGATGCACCTTGTTAAAAAGGTTAAGAAGCTACGAAGCCAATTTCAACCAGCGCCCTCAGCGGTTGCGGTTCACGTTATTTTATCGCAAATTTTTGCGGTCACATACAAACCGCGTGAGCTATACAGCACGCAACAGCTATGGGCGTTGTTACAACCGCCCCGTGAGTTCAGAGACGCATCGAGGTCCTAAAATGCGGCGGTTGCGCAGTCTCGGTCTGCGTGCGTTCTCGAGCGCACGTCGATCGCAGACGCCTTCCCGCTCTTTTAGCCCCCGCGCTAATTGAGCACCCAAATTTCATAGTTGTTTACCGTATTAAGTTTCTAACGCCGTTTTCACGACGGACAGTGGCTCTTTAACCGTACTTCTAATAAGTTTCTAACGCCGTTTTCACGGCGATCAGTGGCTTGTTAACCGTACTTCGTGGAACGTGAGCTTCGTCGACGGGAATTCGTTGTTCCAGGACTTCAAGTGCCGTGTTCGAGTAAGTTATCCGCGTCGTCCTCAACCACCCTACTGCGTGTAGGGTGGTTTTTAGGAAGTTAGTCATCGTTGTTAGGTTCATATATTGTCCCTCCCCAACCCCTCCGCAATGGCTTCCCTAAGCATTAGGGAAATTCAAGATCAGCTGGTCGCTGCTCACGACGCTAAAAGCTCCTACTGCACCCCTAAAATGATTCAAACACTTCAATCCTTTCTCCCTCACATCGAGGAATTGATTTCCAAACTGGTCCTTCAGGCCACCCCTGTCCCTCAGACCCCTCAGGTCTTAGGCCCTCCCGCGTCCCCTTCCTCCAGTGACATGGAGTGCGAAGTAGACGCCCCTCTGCGCCGCAAGCGCGCACCCGCGACTGAGTCTTCCTCGGACGCCACCCCAACTGGCCCTGAGCCTCCCTCTTTCACTCTTGTTAAGAAGCGCTCTAAGAAGCGCTCGAAACAAGACCCGGCGCCCTCCACGCCGTCCCTACACCCCCTGCGGCGTCTTCAACGCCAGCTGCCCCGGTGTCTTCAACACCCGCTCCGGCCCCAACTTCTGTCAAGGCCAAGGTCCCACCACCCGTTTTCCTTCGGGAAAAGGGTAAATGGACTGAGGTCTCGACACTGTGCAATGAGCACAAGATCCTTTACACCCGAGCGGTAAACTCGGGTGAATCTATTAAAATCACTGTCTCGTCGATAGACGATTTCCGAGCTTTGACTAAGCTCCTCACCGATAAGCAATATGCTTATCACACTTATGCTCTGTCAGAAGAGCGTAAGATCAGAGCGGTACTCAGGGGAATCCCGTTCGAATTATCGAACGAGGCCATCCTGGAGGATCTGCAGTCCCAAGGCTTCCCGGCACTCGCGGTGCATAAAATGCACAGCAAGTACGGGAGGCAACACCCTCTCGCTTTGGTGATTCTCGCCAACGTCCCCAAGTCCAGAGAGATCCTGAAAGGGGTTAGCTCTATTTGCGGCCTCTCTGGGATCTCAATCGAGGCGCCTCATCGCCGCGGTCATCCCGGCCAGTGCCATCGGTGCCAGTTGTACGGGCACGCGGCAGCCAACTGCCGCGCACCGCCCAGGTGCGTCAAGTGCCTGGTCCCGCACTTCACTAAGGAGTGCAATCGCACTCCTGAAACTCCCTCTCCTCCCGATTGCGTGCTTTGTGGCCAGTCCGGCCACACCGCAAATTACAAGGGCTGCCCTCGTGCACCCCGCTGTATGCGCTCCAATTTCAAAAGGGCGGCGCCCAAACAGGCCCCGCGCCTTTCTCAAGAAAACTTTCCGCCGCTGCGTAGCCGGGTTCCTCCGGCTTCTAAGCCTACACAGCCCAGGCCTGCCCCAGAAAACTGGAGGCAGCGCCCCGCATCGAATCCCATCCCGGCTCCTCGCCCATACAAACCCACTCCTCAATCCTCCGTAGCAGACGATATGCGTATCGTCTGCGACGCTATAAAAAATGTCGATGTTAGTGAAATCGCAGTCTTAGCCCGTAAACTTAGGGCTTCACGTACTCCGACAGAGCGTTTGCTAGCTCTGGCGGAGCATAGTTCCCTTCTCAATTCATTGTAGGTTCATTTAAATGAATTGATCCCTAAATCATGCTTCGGCCGACCTCTGCCCAGCCCCGGCTTCACCGGAGGCTGCCCAGAACGGCCACCAACTCATGTCCCTTTGAGCACCTTCAGTGCAACTTTCACTACAGGCGGAAGACCCGCTAGCGGGTCTCTGCCAGCGCGCCCAACTTCCCGACGGGTGTCGCTTCCGATGAAGGCTAACGGTAATAACTACAGCCAACAGGTGGTTTTTAGTGGGTAGGTGCCATTCTGGTGAGTCCCACATAACCCCCCCGCAGAGGAATTTACCTGCGGGCGGGTATGCATGACGCATCTTCCACCTCCCTCCCGCGAGGGTGCCTCGGCAGCAAAAAAAAAAAAAAAAACGGGTGAAATCTATTCCAAGAGGTATGATGAACCATACATTCTGCAACAGAATTTGAAGAAAACATTTTGAATTTTTATCAGAATGGTGTTTGTTACATGTCATTATAATATTGGTGTAATAGTTATGAACACAGTAACAAATTATATAATTAAACGACTACTAGTAAATTCGACACTGGCACATGTAAATAATAGAGAGACAGAAAGATTTAGCCACATAATAGAGTTTGACTTACTGAAGGCAGTAACAATGTTAAGTTAAACTTTGTTTAAGTAGAAACATGAAGACTTATAATTCACAATTCTATAAAGCAATCAAGCAAGCGATATTCAATAAATTCCGAAGAATATTTAAAACTGCACATTGAAAAAATCCCAATCCAATCTGAAAATACAGTAAATTCAAGTGCAATATCCTACGTAAGCTCTCAGCAAATCGGTGAAGCTTGGGTACTTAAAATTCTGTTCAATTACCTCTAGCTATAAATTATTCTGGAAGGTTCTAGGTGGCATTCTCAACTGAAGCACTCCCTGGACAGTTGTTCTCAATTGCTTTCTTCATTTTATGCTTTCTTCGGCTTTTACTGAAAAGCTAAAGTTAGCGATCTGAATAACTAAAACGCTTTATTAAATCGCCTTGTGCGTGCACTTCGGTGAACTCTTTTTTAGATACCGATAGACCAGAAGCTTGATAGTTGCATTTTCAACTTTTACGTATAGTACACGTACTGAACAGTCTGCAATAAGTTTTAAGAAAGTAAAACAGAGTTGATAACCTTTACGGAATTCCAATTGCTTGCTGGCATTGTCAATTATGTATTGTTTAAATTCTTTAAATATTTTTATTTTTTTGCTAGCAAAAAGTGACATCTAACTAAACGATATCTCTAAGCTACAATATCGCATTAAGTGAGTCTTGATATGGTTAGTTGTGGGGTGTTATATAATAAATAAATATTGTTGGATAATTGCAGCAATTATGTTTTGTTATTACAATATTTTTTTTATCTGGATCACGTAACTTAGGTGTTACCACATCAGCATGGATACACTTGTTTTCGATAACGATATGAATTTTATTATACTCGTAGTTTCCGGCTTACAAAGCAAGTGTTGGTATGTAAAATTTTGAACACTTTTATCTGTTTTCATTGCCTAATAACTATACAAACGTATAATAATATAAGAAATGTTTACTCTTAATACAACTCTACGATGATCATATGTATATTGGTGAAGAAATAACATCTATTTTTACTTCGAATCAAATGTGAAAGAAACAAGCAGCAGAATTTGAAAAATTGAAAAACCCGACTGATTAAGTTATTTGGAAATGGGAATTCCGGGAAATAATATACCCTATGTCACGCGCAACTGATATGAATCTAATGACATCGCATATGTTAAAATTCGTCAACGGTGAAACTGTAGATAATGCCAAAGAAATACACTTTCACACATGTACACACTCGAATAAAAAAACCCTTCTTTAGGCACAGTCTGGTAAAAAAGTGCCTAAACGTATAAAAAAAGAACAATGTACAATTGCCATGCATAAATATAAACTCTTCAAATTATATTTGCTACATAATATTTATATGTTCGAATGTACACACATTTTGTGGAAAACACCTCTAGTATACGAGTAGGGTGAACAAACACAAGGGTCGTTGTCATAGCGACAATCGCAAGTTACCCCTTTGATGTTTTTTGTTTAGGATAATATGGGCTTTTCGCAAGGTTTAGCACTGAGTTTAAAATGTAATCCCGGAACATCTAAAAATAGATTTCTTAGGTGTTTATGGCGTGTAACATATTGTCTTCATTCATTTAATTTTGTCTTCATCGTCACTTTCCTGCTTAAATTGAAGAATTACTCAGTATTTATATATGGCGTGTAACATATTGTCTTCATTCATTTATTTTGTCTTCATCGTCACTCTCCTGCTTAAATTGAAGAATTACTCAGTATTTATATATGGCGTGTAACATATTGTCTTCATTCATTTATTTTGTCTTCATCGTCACTTTCCTGCTTAAATTGAAGAATTACTCAGTATTTATAAAGTTACGAAAAAATAATTTTGTTCATTTTCATATAGCCATTTGAAATAAAATAAAAGTCATTTTTAAATATTTTAATAACCATTAAGTCTGTAAGTAAGATTTCTGCCTATCATAAAATTTCCTTAAAGTGTACTAACAAGTTATCAATAAGAGCATAATTTTTTATTCTTATTTCAAACTAGCGTACATATCTACTTGTGTCGTAGATAAGCCGTGAAGTCAGGTGATAAGCCATCCAGCCAGTATGAAAATGTCACCTCTAAATCTGTGTTTTTTATACGATGCCATTAACGAACGTTGCACGTGCTTTAATTTTTTAGTTAAAATATAAGCACACTATATATTATAAAATAAACATAAACAATAAACAAATAATTTTATTAGCATTTATAAAGTACAATCCGACAACTAACTGAAAAGTAAAAATAAATTTATTTGAAGTTTTTATTATCTCGAAGAATTCATTCACAATTTTGTTTATAAAACGTTAAACACACAACAGCTGCTGCTAAACACTGAAACACAACATTGGACATATTATAGTAATCCCTTGATAGCTAGACTTCCAAATCACCTTCTACTTAAAATCTATCGCTGGTTCAAATTTCTATTATCATACAGCCCTTAAGGTCCTTAAATATAATATTAAATAACGTTCCAATAAAATTAAAACTTATATTTAACAGCAAACTTATGCTTCCATTAGATTTCTTAAAGCAAAGACTAACGCAAACAGGAGACTCGAGATTTGTAAAGGAGAACTTCCATTGCAGGTTTTCTCAGAGTGATCGGTCGCGGCAAAGGTTAAGTTGGCCAGGTCTGGGTGCGAAGACGTAATGCCATCCACTGTGTTTTTATCAGCTGCTGATAATGCCGTGGTTCTAGACAGGACCCACGCCCACACTGTAAACAAGATTTTGTTTTGAGTCTATTACTTTTATTGCACTCTCTATTGTAGGCAAATGAGAGGCTCAAATTGCTGTATTCTTATTTGATTATTGAAGGTTGCTGTAGTTAGTTATATTTTGCACAATCGAGTTGAAATTTAATTAATTTGATCTTTACCAGAAGTCGTATTAGCCGAGATGAGCTCACAGTGGTATATCAACGCGTAGCCATCATAATTGGTCCCAACAACAAACAATTCGAATGAGGAACCTGAAATAAAACATATTGTTATTTTGAAATTTGTGATTCCACGACAGAAATTTTACGGAAAGTAAGTTTAAAAACCAGTAGCAATCGGATTTTTATTTGGCTGGGTGCTGAATAATAACACCTGGAGAATCCATCCAATAGACAATTTTAGTACATCTGTTTAATCTAAGTCCAAAGAACTTACCACTAAAAGTTGCAGTGAACCGCGCCGTATCATTGGAGCCTACAGAAGCATTGTAGTTTCCGACCTGGTTACTCTCAACTCCATCCACCAGCTCCAAGATGTTCAGAGTTCCAGCAGTGTCATTGAAAGTGACCGTGGCACAACTACCTCTTCCGAAGGGAGCCGATACGCTGGACACGACGTTCCATTTGCCGTCCAGCTGGTGACAATATGTAGTGGAGTTAGTTCTTTAGATTGAGTAATGAAAAGCGTAGGAATCATGATACATTATCTTTAAATAGTTAAAATAACATTACGAGCACTATTTCTATAAACATTGCATTTCTCAAGGACAGCTAACTAAGACCAAGGATTTATTATTATTGATTTCCGATTGCCGGAAGATTCTCGGTACAAGAAGATATTTCAAGTTATAAATTATCTGCAGAGAAAATAAATAAATGCTTATGGTAGTTCATTCATGATAGAGTGCCAAGCATAAACCTACGTTTATTTATATCAACTCAATACAAAAGGTAAATATTGATTACGTTGTATAGTAAAACCGGGTACTTAAGTCTTTTCTCCAATCCTTTATATTTAAGATATTCTATTTAAAATTAGCTCTTTTTTCCAATTTTAACATCTGTTTGCTTTCAGGTTTTGCTTGCAAATAAGCGATGATTTAATTATTCGTAATGGGGTAAAGAATATAACTCAAAATATAAAACATTTTATGTCTGTAATGAAAGCACACTTACATACTCCGTACATGCATCACTTAAAGTTACATACCCAACCATTTTGTAATATACAGCAGCTATTTGTAGACTTTCATATTTCAAGTATGTACGTAAAGCTTCCAAAAGATTTAGGTACTACATAAGTTTTTACAAGAAAGGTAATAAATTATGATTAAATCAGAAGTGTACTTTACATTGTTTTTTTATAAGTAGTATTAAGTAAAATAACTTACCCTAGTATAATTCAAGGGTACGGTTTCGGCAACATGAGTAAAATTACAACCATTTACTTGGCCGTTAAGCAAATGAAAGAACGCAAGGAACGCTGTGGCACGCAACATTTTTTCGCACAAATAAATCACTAAAGCAATCTCTGGATATTGATCTGACTATCGTAATGAGCCCCGCTATCGCGAAGTACGCAATATATGTTGAAACTTTATCACTTTAAGTATGCTTGTTCAATAAAACTATAGCTATCCGTCAGAGTCATGATAGCAGATACTTGTGAATCATCCAGTCCAGTACATTTTTAGTTTTCGTATATTCATGCCATTTCAGGGTATTTAGGTATGTTTTGGTAATTTGAAGTGACAAATAAAAGAACAACCATTCCCAAACTGCGTGCATAAATGCATCTAATTTTCTTATAAAATATTGAATTATCCATTTTTTTCGACTACTTGTTTATTTGGTTAACCAAATATAGGAATAATAAAAATTTTATTGTACCGTAGATAATGTAGACCTGTCTTATCTAATTAGTTATTAACATAGTTAAATTAACATCGATAACCAAATATGAATTACGTAAGGTTTCGAGTGTAACATGAATTCCTTAGAGAAAACAAGTATCACCTTTGTCAGAACTGTATTTTTTGAACGGCATTTTTTTATAAACGTAAATACGACAAGCTGTAGGCATGAGTATGCCTCAGTTATAGCTCTATGGTCAACGTTTGTTTTGAGATCTTTAATTTATGAACCACAAAATATATATATATATATATATAAACACACACACATATATATATATATATATATATATATATATATATATATATATATGTATATAATAATTTCCTGTTTTAAAACTTCTTTCTGAAATGTGTTATAACCTCCGCATTAGTAAAATGACCTAAAATTTCCTTAAAAAATCTTTATCTTTGTCCAATCTTAGTATTATAAAAAGGAAATATTTACCTTATTTTTTGTGTTGTTAACTGATAAATTCTGTTACCACTGAAAAGATTTTGGAAATTAATTCTCTTTGTTTATAGTAAAATGGCGGCAGAAATGTGATGTTCTTACATAATGCAGGTGGAAAATGGCTCCAATACTACCACAGATACTTTTACTCACACAAACTCAATTATATTTTTCAACGGAATAAAAGAAAAAGAATAATGCAAAAATACTTTCGTCTTCTGAGCAAAATATTATAATCCTACTAAGTTTGTAAGTATGGATGGATGTTTGTTACTCTTTCACGTAAAAACTACTGAATGGATTTTAATGAAACTTTACAATAATATAGCTTATACATCAGAATAAAACATAGGGTACAATTTAAAAAGGTATTGTGGGAATTGTCCAAAATATCAAGTAAGTAGGAAAAAATCTACCATCTGCGAGCTATTCTGGCGTGTGCTGCCTAAACCGCTAGAGTTACACATATGTAATGTATGATGGAATGTTTATCTACACTAATAATAGGTCTTTACCTATGAAACTGCTTGTATAGACGATGATGAAGAATTGTTTGAAAAGATGTATTAAAAAAATATAGTCTATAGAACGTTTTTTATTTTTTCTTAATGCCCTGAATGAATTCTGAGTGTGCCTTTTTTTTTTTTTTTGCTGCCGAGGCACCCTCGCGGGAGGGAGGTGGAAGATGCGTCATGCATACCCGCTCGCAGGTAAATTCCTCTGCGGGGGGGTTATGTGGGACTCACCAGAATGGCACCTACCCACTAAAAACCACCTGTTGGCTGTAGTAAGCGTATACTGTTAGCCTTCATCGGAAGCGACACCCGTCGGGAAGTTGGGCACGCTGGCGGAAACCCGCTAGCGGGTCTTCCGCCTGTAGTGAAAGTTGCACTGAAGGTGCTCAAAGGGACATGAGTTGGTGGCCGTTCGGGGCAGCCTCCGGTGAAGCCGGGGCTGCGCGGAGGTCGGCCGAAGCAGCATAATTTAGGGATCAATTCATTTAAATGAACCTATAATGAATTGAGAAGGGAACTATGTTCCGCCAGAGCTAGCAAACGCTCTGTCGGAGTACGTGAAGCCCTAAGTTTACGGGCTAAGACTGCAATCTCCCTAACATCGACACTTTTGATAGCGTCGCAGACGATACGCATATCGTCTGCTACGGAGGGTTGAGGAGTGATATTGGATGGGCGAGGAGCCAGGATGGGATTCGCTAGTGCAGCGGGGCGGTGCCTCCAGTTCTCTGGAGCAGGTTTGGGCTGGGTAGGCTTTGCAGCCGGAGGAACCCGGCTACGCAGCGGCGGAAAGTTTTCCTGAGAAAGGGGCGGGGCCTGTTTGGGTGCCGCCCTCTTAGAATTAGTACGCATGCAACGGGGTGCACGGGGGCAGCCCCTGTAGTTTGCGGTGTGGCCGGACTGGCCACAAAGCACGCAATCGGGAGGAGAGGGAGTTTCAGGAGTGCGAGTGCACTCCTTTGTAAAATGAGGGACCAGGCACTTGACGCACCTGGGTGGAGCGGCGCAGTTGGCCGCCGCGTGCCCGTACAACTGGCACCGGTGGCACTGGCCGGGATGACCGCGGCGATGAGGCGCCTCGATCGAGATCCCAGAGAGGCCGGAAATGGTGCTAACCCCTTTGAGAATCTCCCTGGACTTGGGGACGTTGGTGAGAACCACCAAGGCGAGAGGGTGTTGCTTCCCGTACTTGCTGTGCATTTTATGCACCGCAAGTGCCGGGAAGCCTTGGGACTGCAGGTCTTCCAGGATAGCCTCGTTCGATAATTCGAACGGGACTCCCCTGAGTACCGCTCTGAACTTACGCTCTTCTGACAGAGCATAAGTGTGATAAGCATATTGCTTATCAGTGAGGAGCTTTATCAAAGCACGGAAATCGTCTATCGACGAGACGGTGATTTTAATAGATTCACCCGAGTTGGTCGCTCGGGTGTAGTGGATCTTGTGCACTTTGCACAAAGTCGAGACCTCGGACCATTTACCCTTTTCCCGAAGGAACACGGGTGGTGGGACCTTGGCCTTGGCAGAAGAGGCCGGGGCGGGTGTTGTATGCACCGGGGTAGCTGGCGTTGAAGTCGCCACGGTGGGTGTTGAAGACACCGGGACGGGCGTTGAGGACGCCGGGGCTTGTTTTGAGCGCTTCTTAGAGCGCTTCTTAACTAGGGTGAAGGAGGGTGGCTCAGGGCCAGATGGGGTGGCGTCCGAGGATGACTCGGTCGCGGGTGCGCGCTTGCGGCGCGGAGGGGCGTCTACTTCACACTCCATGTCACTGGAGGAAGGGGACGCGGGAGGGCCTAAGACCAGAGTGGTCTGAGTGGCGGATGTGGCCTGAGGGGCCTGGGGAAGTGCGGTGGCCTGAGGGGCCTGGGGAAGTGGGGTGGCCTGAGGGGCCAGTGTGGGCAATAACGCCATGAAATGAGGGATGAATTTGTCTAGGTAACGAACCATTCCAGGGGGCACGAACATGCCCTGTTCATGGAGACCATCTAATAACTTTGTCCTAATCTCGTCAAAGCTTAGGGAAGCCATTGCGGAGGGGTTGGGGAGGGACAACAATATATAAATATATATACTATGAACCTAACAACGATGACTAACTTCCTAAAACCACCCTACACGCAGTAGGGCGGTTGGAAACGACGCGGATAACTTACTCGAACACTCGAAGACTCGATGTCCTGGAACGCAGATCTTGCCGGAGCGGCGACGGCGACGCAGTCGGCGACGTCGGGCAGCAGGCGGCGAACGAAGATTAGTCGTGAAAACGACTTTTCTATGAAATTTAGGAAATACGGTACGAAGCCTGGGTCGTGAAAACGACCCCTGAAATTTGGGGTGCTCAACTAGTGCGGGGACTAGAGAGCGGGAAAAGCGTCTGCGATCCACGTGCGAACGAATCCGCACGCAAACCGAGACTGAGTGTGCCGCGTATAAGCGCCAGTTATATTTTAATGTGAGCGACATCTCCACTCATGAAACTAGTTTTGAATCGATTTGAGATCGAGATTCTACTTTAATCAATATGCTAAATTTTAAACCAGAGATATTTAGAGATTTATATAAAAAAGTTAAAATAAATATAGTAGTACAGTATTTCTAATTTAAGCGCCTCTTATTTACGCAAGCCAAACTAAAACAATTTATTAATAAAAAAATATATAATAGGTCTTTACCTATGAAACTGCCGTTTTGCCGTACTGGCCATTTCAAATGAAAATATTTTGTTTTTTGACTAATAATTCTAATTTCAAATTAATTTTATTTGACAAACATGGAATTCTTTTTCTAAAATCGTCATTTGTTTAATAGTTAGTGTTTTGTTTTCAACGCATTCGAACATTTTTCGTCATCATGGATAAGTTAAAAATTCGAGTAATTATGGAGTATGAGTACCGTCGTGGCAGCAAAGCGGCACAAGCGGCACGCAACATCAACGACGTTTACGGAGCGAACACTATAAACGAACGCACCACCCGTTATTGGTTTACCCGCTTCCGTTCTGGAAATTTTGACCTGAACAATGAACCCCGTGGTCGTCCGAAAACTTTGGTCGACAATGACGAATTAAAGGCAATTGTGGAAGCTGATGAAACTCAATTCACGGCTGAATTAGCAGCAGCTTTCGACGTTAGCATCAATATTGGTCCATTTGCGTCAAATTGGCAAGGTAAAAAAGCTTGCCAAATGGGTACCCCACGAACTCAATGACCGCCAGCGCGAAGTACGCGTGGAGACGTGCCTTGCACTGCTCAGCAGGCATACAAATGAAGGAATTCTGAACCACATTGTTACTTGTGACGAGAAATGGATCCTGTTTGACAATCGTAAGCGCTCAGCAAGTTGGTTGGACCCTGGTTCAGCACCCAAACAATGCCCTAAACGAAAACTTACCCCTAGAAAAGTGATGGTCACTGTTTGGTGGTCTAACGCGGGTGTAATTCATCACAGCTTCTTGCCAAACGGGACAAGCATTACTGCAGATGTGTACTGTGAAGAACTGAACACAATGATGGAGAAGCTCGCACGTCTCCAACCAGCTTTGGTCAATCGTTCGGCTCCACTGCTCCTGCACGACAACGCGCGACCTCATACTGCACAGCAGACGGTCTCCAAGCTACAAGATTGGGGTTGGATGTTCTCCGTCATCCGCCGTACTCACCAGACCTTGCGCCTACAGACTTCTACTTTTTCCAGAATTTGGATAACTTCTTGGCGGGAAAAAAATTCAATACCCGAGAGGCAGTACAAAATGCCTTTGAAGAATTTGTTGCCTCCCGTCCAGCTGATTTCTTCAAGAAAGGCATCAATAAGCTACCAATGCGTTGGCAAAGATGCATTGATTGCATGGGTGATTATTTTGATTAATAGAAATAAAAAATATATAAAGAAATACGCTTCATTTATTTCGTGAAAAACGGCAATTTCATAGGTAAAGACCTAATATTATAAAGAGAAAGGACTTGTATTTTTGTGTGTGTGTATGTTTGTAATGAATAAACTCAAAAACTACTGTGCCGGTTTCAAAAATACCACCAATTTTAACATTTTAAAAGTTGATAGAAATAATGACCAAAATTTGACCATGTTATTCATACTTCTGTTTGAATCCTTATCTAAATAAATCATTTTGTTTTCAAGACTGTTTCAATTCATCTAGATTACTTTTTGAATTGTTCAAATCGATTATTCCATTCAATAGATATTACGGATTTATTAAGTCATAGAAATAGAAAAAATAAAAGCTGTCGCGTTGTGCATGTTATTCATACCTTTTGATTAATCCTTATCCAAATAAATTACTTTGTATTCAAAATTGTTTCAATACCTGTAGATTACTTTTTTAATTTTTCAAATCGTATATTCACATATCGTGACACATAGCCAACAACAAGGTCAAGATTTTGATGTTCATAACGAAGGCTTGGTACAAACCGAAAACAAACTTTTAGGATTGAGAGACAAAAACTTAAGAGACTTTGGGTTACCTTTCCCCAAATCGCTCGCTACAAAATGTAGTTAATGCCATACCAAGCTGTACATACATACAATGGTAACGAGTTATCAGTATTTGTCAACTCAAATGTTGTTGGCAACCGCGACCGCACATTAAAAGACATCAGAAACAGGCAATTTGATGGGAGGTGTAACCTTTGTGTTGGCTGGAGACTTTCGCCAAACACTACCGGCTATAACAAAAAGTACACCTGCCAACGTTATTAAAGCGTGCCTCAAATCATCAGCTTTATGGCAATCAATTGAAACTCTTAATTTGCGCACAAATATGAGAGCACATTTAAGTAATAACCAAAATGGAAATTTTTAAAAAAAAATACTTTAACTTGGAGATGGAAAATTACCATCGACAGTTGGAAATAGCCAAGTATTATAAAGTATTATAAGCAAAAGCTTTCCTATGTTATAAAATAAACGTGTCCTCTAAATTTAGGCTTTTCATATCGAGTAGTTTTAGCTGTAAGTTGATAATAATGACAAACAATTCTAGGTGCTCTGCACACTGCACTGGACGTCAACATATGCGACATTACGATTTTAACGGAGTTGCGGTGCGATCCGTAGTAGCGCATGGATTTTTATTTCGAAGGGAGGCGTTATTGATTTGTACACGGTGTTTGATTCTGTAGATTCTCAGGAACTATGCAAATAATATCAGTTTTTAGTCTATTACTTTTTATAGCACTCTCTATTATAGGCAAATGTGAGGTTCAAATTGCTGTGTTCTTATTTGTTCATTGAAGTTTTCTGTTGTTAGTTATAATTTGCAAAATACATGACGGCAGCATTCTTAACAAGTTCTGTGTTCGTTTAATGTACTACTAGGACACAGTGGACACAAAACTTTACACGTATAGATTGTCGACGCTGGATCCAATAGTGTTTACGCTTACCTACTTTAGTTCCTACTTTATCTACAGTTATACGAAGCATACGTTTGCTAACATAAGACATAAACACAGCTTAACTGCATTATCTGCCGTAAGCACTTTGGGACTCATGGTAAATTGTATAGCTTTCTAATCAGTCCCGTTACTTACCAAAGACACAGTAATAGTCTCTTACAGAACCAGGCATATAGTTATAATAGTTTATAATATTAAAAGTAACTATGGAAATTGCAATACAGTGATAAACACTTGTGTATGATAAGTAAGTTTTATCAGAAATTAAATCTGCAAGTAGGTCACAGTAAGTGCCCCACTTATAAGAGATTTCACGATTCTGGTGAAATACCGTTATCGTATATTGATTGTCATTGTCAATCATCAATAAGACGGTAACTGACATTAAGACCCATTAGTAACATTGGCAGTGATAATATAAATAAGTCTAAAGACTGATTCTATTACCATAATTGTGTATCGGTAATGGATTTTATGTTGTTCTGGGGAAGTACTGTAGCCATTTTCGTTTTAACCACCGTAATTACTTGGTAAAGGTAAAGGAAAATAAACCCTGAGAAATTACTGTAACTATGGCAATTTCCAACAGAAACTACCGTGTTCAAAAAATAATCAGTATTAATAATGTAAACCGATTTGGGACGATGACGTCCATGCCATGGGGATGGATGCCTGATACCTGATCTTTCCATCAAGTGCATCTTTTGCTCATGAGTTGTCTGATAGATAAAAAGAACTACACGATTTTTGTGTTATTTAGTTATAATATAACCGCAGCTGTAATATCTATATCAAATGTGTCAGTCTGAAATTTAGAAGACACGAGATTTTACTATAGTCCGGTCAATCTAGACATTTGAAGGTACATAAATTTACAACAAGCTAAAAATCAGTAAAATCTAGTGACTATGTGGTCACTTGAACTGCGCCCTATCACACCGCGACCTAGCAGATCTATTGTATGAGTCCACCTGTTTATAGCTCGCCGCTTACTCTGATCGAGTCCAGTAAGCGAATCACCTTCCTGACGGCAATGTATCCGATCTCCCTTGTATCCAGTTTATGTTTGTCCAAGTGTGTTGATCGTTTCTGTACTAGTGCGACTCATTAACATAGTATATGAAGAGGCGTTTCTTCTTCCGTGTTACAGAATCTGCAGCACGTAGAGTCCGCTGCGCCTAGGTTGAACATGCAGTTATTTAGCTTGCAGTGAACTGTCAGTGCGCGCATCATTATTCTAAGCTCTGTTGACCTGCTGTAGTGTTTCTTGACCTGTGTAGGGTTTCGAGTAGCTCTCTATTAGCGCCCTGGAATGTTTCATGCCCTCTGCTTCGGTCCAGAGGCGTTTGCTTTCTGTTAGACAGAGGCTTGTTAGTATTTGTCGTGTTAGGCTCCTAAGGATTCCGCAGAAAGGTTCTGGACCTGTCTGTTTCTACACTGCACCTTCTCTCGCCAGTTAATCAGCCTTGTCATTTCCTGTGATGTTTGAGTGTCCTGGGACCCATTTTAGGCGGACCGTGTTTAGTTTCCCAAGCTTATTTAGAGTCTCTTGGCATTGCATTACCAATTTGGAGTCAACTCTGAATGAATTTAGAGCCATTAGTGCTGCTTTGCTGTTTGAGAATATATTGATTATTTGGCCTTTGTAGGATTTGCTGGGATTGATATCCGCACATCTCAAGATTGCATATATCTCAGCTTGGAATATTGAGCCATAGGCTCCTAGGCTGGAGCATTTGCTAAACCTGGGTTTTACGCAGTGTACCCCATATCCTAACTTATTGTCCATTTTGAAGCCATCAGTGAACCAGATAAGGCTATGTTCTTCCCTGTGAATGTTGCTCTTGCTCCATTCTTCTCTGTTTGGGAATCCTATCTGGTAGAAATTTTCGAATTGAAGCTCTGGTAGCATGTAATCCGTGGGCATGTTTATAATTGGGTATTTGTGGATGAGTTTCTCCAAGTAGCCTGTATTTTTTGAAAGCCATGCATTTCTTCTTTTGATTTGGCTCTAATCATGCCCCTTCCAGCCTCTTTTAGGGCTGTGAGATGCAGGGGCGAGATTCCTAAGAGTGCATTTAATGCCAGGTTTGCCGTACACCCCATTTTGATCCAACCATTCTGTTACACAGATAAAGGGAGATTTTTGCTTTCTGTGTGGCGTTGTTTAAATGTTTATTGTAGGTAAGTTTATCATCTAGGATGATACCTAGATATTTTACATCTTTAGAAAATGCTATAGTGGTTCCATCAATTGTAGGAGGTTTGAGCTTGTTAAGTTTACTTTTTTTGTTGAATGGCACTATAACAGTTTTGGTGGAGTTGATACTTAATTCGTTATCTTTGCACCATATTGTTGTGATGTTTAGCGCTCCTTGAATGCGATATGATAGGGCCTCCTGACATGATCCTCTAACGATTATAGAGATGTCGTCGGCGTATTTTATCACATCGTAGCCTTTAAGGCTTAGTTTCTCCAAGAGTGATTCCATCGTCAGTGTCCGCAGAAGGGGGGATAGGACTCCTCCCTGCGGACTACCTCGTGTGGTAAGAACTGTACGGTATGTTCCATTCAGTTCTCGTTTTGCTGTACGCGATTGGAACATTGATGCGATCCGTCTTTTTGTGGTGAGGTCCATGGACTTGTGTTCCAGTCCACGTAAGATGGAATCCGTGGGAATGTTATTAAACGCTCCCTCAATGTCCACGAATGTGCATAATGCAATCTGTTTCTCCTCCAACGCCTTTTCCTCTTTGTCGGTCAGTTCTGGAAGAGCCGTTTCTGTGGATTTGCCTTTTTGTTAGGCGTGTTGCGACGGTTATAGTGGTTTTTGTATCAGGATTTCATACCTGATCCAAAGGTCAACTCCTTTTCCCATCGCTTTTAGGAGGAATGATGATAAACTGATAGGTCTGAATGATTTTGGTATTACTATTCTTCTCTATATACTACCAAAGAGTTTTATAAGATGTGGAAGGAGAATCGGGAAACCATCTTGTAGCAAGGCAGGGAAGATACCATCCTCTCCTCCACTTTTGTATCTTGAGAAGCTCCTTATAGCCCATATTACCTTCGGCGGCCTAAAAACAATGGCGGCCTGTCGCTAGTCTTTATTTTGTGGTCACCGAGTTTTTCCGTATATCGGGTCAGATGCGGCATTCTCTGGTAAGAGCACTGAGCCTGGAAAGTGCGTGCGTGCTAGGAGTTCCAGGGTTTCTTCTTAATTTGTGGTGCAGTTGCCCTCTTTATCTTTTAGTAGGCCTAGTTTTTTGGTGGGAGTTTTTGCTAGGAGCTTTTGAACCCTGGCAACTTGGGGCGTCGAATCTTATTCGTCACAGAAATTGCGCTACGAGTTACGTTTAGCCTTTCTTATTTCTTTATTATATTCTGTGAGGGCACTCCTGTATTTGTCCCATGAGTATTCTGATTTTGCATTTTTGGCGTTATTGAATAGCTTCCTTGCCATTTTTCTATTCTATCCTATTTTCCTTGGTATTTTCCTGTTTGATTCTGAGTTTTGGGTGGGCAGCTTTCGTGGTATGCTTACGTAATGCTTGCTTCTACAGTAACTGCCGCCAGGTTCATTATCACATTTGATTTTATGGCTTTTGGTATAGCCTTAATTTTATCAGCTAGTATTGCCCTGCATGGTAAAAATGTTATTTAAGGTCAAAGGTCAAAAAAAAATCGATTTTCACGATTTTCAACAAAATGGTCGGTTTTATCATAAAAATACTTCAGTCAAAAATTGTATATCATATAATTGCGTATAAAAATGTATCAACATTGTTTTTTCCTACGAGTCACCGTTTCCGAGATATAACGATTCAAAAAAGTTTAAAGTTATAATCGTCATAATATGCAGTACGCCACGTGTATGTAAGGAAAATACCTGCTTAGATAAGTATCGATATGCATGTTTCGTTAAAAAAGCTAAATTCTTAAATATTGTAAGTAAAATTATGAGTGTTCTTACAGTATGTAAGTGTTCTTAATAAATATAAGTAAATAATCTGTAAGTATATAAGTCAAACGTCTTATATTCATATCTTCTATGACGGCTGCTGCGCAATTCGTTGGCCCAAACATAGTCAATATATCGGAAAGCAGATTACGGATCATAATAACCTGATAAGTTTTTCTACAATGAAGTCTGTTTATGGCTATTAATCTGAAAACTATGATAAGATATCCAAAATCAATCAGACATTTTCTTTTAAAATTAGAAGACAATTGGTGAGTAGAACTCGTGACTGATGTTCTAGGTAAATAATTATTTAAAATTATTTTCTTTAGGTTACAAAACTTTTGAATAAACATTTTGGAATACATAGTGAGATCCACAAAGAAGTACCCCTCTACGTTTTTGATCAAGGTCGCACTCTACGATGAATAGACTAAACAAGTAGTGAGGCACGTCTGAGTGGAGTGCCATCCACTATAAGTAAATGTATTATATATATATATATATATATATATATATATATATATTAAAAAGTATAAGAATCATTAAACTTTCCACAAAATAGACGACCGACCTATTTTCTAGAAACTCCTTAAACACTCTATATACTAATAAAACACGCCAATGTAAGTATGTAACTCTACAACAACCCGATCTGGTATAAGGAAAAGCTTTTATCCTAATGACGGGCCCATATTTTAGGAAACAAGGCTATTGAACTTTTTTTTGTTACGCCAGGGTATATTGCTAACTGTTATTTACCTAATGAAAGTAAAACTGTGGCACGTATGTTGTGGTAGCAATTTCGATAAAACCTAAAAACTGATAGGGCTCCATAATTTTTAACTGTCGGCCATTTATTAGTATTGATCCGGTCAAACCCACCGGACCTCACCCTAAACAGATAGCACGAGCTTTACCGCCTATATAACTTAATGTAAGTAAAACTGATAAAAAAATTAGTTAGTGAAGTGGCAATTTCATTAAGGTGCGTAAGTAATTGTAAGTAAAAATTAGATTAGCCGGTCCTTCACATAATTTTTTTTAGGTTTTATTACTTAATTTGATTACAGTTAAATGACATAAAATGAACAGATTAGAATTTTTGAGGAAATATGTGTAACCCAAAGAATCTCGCATGGTTTGGGTGTAGAACCCATAAGAAGAATAAAATAAAAAGAAAGGAAATTACAACACCTTGTATTCTCCTTTTTGATAAAGAATCTTTTTAATGGTCGTATGGAAAGTGAATATATATAAATATAAAACCAATAATCAAGATAATCGGTTATGTAATAATATCCAATGCATCTTAATAAAAACAGATAGGTACTAATACTTTAAACCAGTAATTTAGAATATTTCTCGGTACTGTCATTTAGCTTTCCAAGGCACATATACCTAGGTACAGGTATGTAAGCTTAGAAAACTTTAGAGCTTGCATTGACATTGGTGTCAATGGGAGGGTAACGAACTTGCTTGCAGGTGGAATACAGATAGAAAAACAATCGCACTCTTTCTCCTGAAAGAGATGTACTATAATATTATTAGGACTTACAATTGAATTTGTTTAGAATTGTCAAATTATAAAAATTTTCATAATATTCAAACACATCTACCTTAAAACAGACAACTATTCCATTTTTATCATCACACATAAGCGCATACCGAATAGTTCTTTTAACGTCTCTGATGGAACATTTTTCGTGTTCTTAATTTTGTACAATCAGACATAGCTTTACTAATGAACATAGTAATGATTGTTAATTGGAATTTACTTCAGCGCCAGTTGGATTGAACTAAAAATATCTTGTGTAAAAATAAAGTCGAATTAACCTTTTTGCAGCGACCTCGAGTCTTACGATTCCTGGACATTAACTGACTTTGATGTTTATGAAAGAAGAAAATTGATTAAAATTTACATTAATACTTGAGGTCTGTTTTGAGGTCGGTACCGTCTGGAGCTCAGTGACGAGCGTGTCGTATGCTCATTTCACACCCCCCGCGGGTATACTGCGGTTTCCCCATTTTTCTCTTAGCGATAGGATGGTCCAAGGTTAGATATTTAGCGATGAAATAATCAAAATCATATAGTTTGAGAAAAAAAAGGCTAACAGAATAATTTCATACATACGAGTAACTCACTTGTCTCCATTAGGAACAGTTCTTGGTCGCCATACTTACTCAGCAATACATTAATATGAATATCAATCACACCAACATTAGTATTCCGATCTGAGGGAGGAGGCGCTGCAGTGCAACTGTTAACATTAGCTCACTGTAAAAATTAAGTTAAAATTATTGAATGTGAATAAAGCAAGTTAAAAACAGTGAAAATCTATAAACAGTAATTCAACTCATGTGTAAAAGTAATGTGACCTAAGGAATTGTGAAACACAAGTGTTTTCACAGAGTTAAAATCGAGAACAAAAACACAATAATACCGTTGTCTAAATAAAGACAGAAAGGTTTTAAAATCTAGTTTAAAAATAAAAACAGTGTAACATCAAGAAAATCAGTGCTGTGATAAATATAAACTACAAGTGAAGTGTAAATTAAAAAGCATCTAGAAAACTCTATACAACTCTATTATTGCAAATCATTATTGAAGTCGATAATCAGTAGCGATATCTATCGATTTATCTTTGAACTATCTGGAAAATCATATTGCAAAAACTTCTGCTACTCACTGATAGAGGATACTATGTTAAATGCTAATCATCACTAAAATTCATAGACAGCAATGACATCTAACAATTAACGCCATCTATTGACATCAGATTTAAATAAATCCTTAATTTGATTGTTTTCTGATTTTGAATTAGCTAAAACCTGCAAGAATGCGCAGTGTGTACAATATACCCAATAGAGAATACTTAATATGCTTCTTATGTAGTAAACATTACGATCTGCAATGCGCAAACGTATCTGAAAAATGTTTTCGAAACACGATGACTACAGACCACAAGGAGAAATGGAAGTGTCAAGCTTGTTTTGCGTAAAATTCCAAAAATTCACAACACAAATACTCCATTGAAACCTCAGCCTTAAGAAGCCATCCAAGATGAGTCAAATAATATGACATAAAGATCTAAACCAACCCATACCGCAATTAATCCAGCCACAGACTATTTGAATGATTCAGATGAACTTTGATGCGATGATATTTTAGGAAACACCTTAACTAAAACGGACACAGACCAAGAAAGAATAACGTTTGAAAAGTTTGAGAAACTTAAATCAACAATAAAATAAAACAGTTGATGCAAAATTAGAAAAAATAAAAACTGATATACTGGAAACCATAAAAATTACAAAACAAGAGCACGTAAATAGTGTAATTAAAATAATGAGAGACGAACTCAAGGAAACTACGGACGTGGGAATAAAAGAGCAGAGCAATATTAAAGCATATATAAACAAGATTGATACTTAATAATAGGTCTTTACCTATGAAACTGCCGTTTTGCCGTACTGGCCATTTCAAATGAAAATATTTTTTTTTTTGACTGATAATTCTAATTCCAAGTTAATTTTATTTGACAAACATGGAATTCTTTTTCTAAAATCGTCATTTGTTTAATAGTTAGTGTTTTGTTTTCAACGCATTCGAACATTTTTCGTCATCATGGATAAGTTAAAAATTCGAGTAATTATGGAGTATGAGTACCGTCGTGGCTGCAAAGCGGCACAAGCGGCACGCAACATCAACGACGTTTACGGAGCGAACACTACAAACGAACGCACCACCCGTTATTGGTTTACCCGCTTCCGTTCTGGAAATTTTGACCTGAAAAATGAACCCCGTGGTCGTCCGAAAACTTTGGTCGACAATGACGAACTAAAGGCAATTGTGGAAGCTGATGAAACTCAATCCACGGCTGAATTAGCAGCAGCTTTCGACGTTAGCATCAAAACAATATTGGTCCATTTGCGTCAAATTGGCAAGGTAAAAAAGCTTGACAAATGGGTACCCCACAAACTCAATGACCGCCAGCGCGAAGTACGCGTGGAGACGTGCCTTGCACTGCTCAGCAGGCATACAAATGAAGGAATTCTGAACCGCATTGTTACTTGTGACGAGAAATGGATCCTGTTTGACAATCGTAAGCGCTCAGCAAGTTGGTTGGACCCTGGTTCAGCACCCAAACAATGCCCTGAACGAAAACTTACCCCTAGAAAAGTGATGGTCACTGTTTGGTGGTCTAACGCGGGTGTAATTCATCACAGCTTCTTGCCAAACGGGACAAGCATTACTGCAGATGTGTACTGTGAAGAACTGAACACAATGATGGAGAAGCTCGCACGTCTCCAACCAGCTTTGGTCAATCGTTCGGCTCCACTGCTCCTGCACGACAACGCGCGACCTCATACTGCACAGCAGACGGTCTCCAAGCTACAAGAGTTGGGGTTGGAAGTTCTCCGTCATCCGCCGTACTTACCAGACCTTGCGCCTACAGACTTCTACTTTTTCCAGAATTTGGATAACTTCTTGGCGGGAAACAAATTCAATACCTGAAAGGCAGTACAAAATGCCTTTGAAGAATTTGTTGCCTCCCGTCCAGCTGATTTCTTCAAGAAAGGCATCAATAAGCTACCAATGCGTTGGCAAAGATACATTGATTGCATGGGTGATTATTTTGATTAATAGAAATAAAAAATAAATAAAAAAAATTACGCTTCATTTATTTCGTGAAAAACGGCAATTTCATAGGTAAAGACCTAATATAAGAATAGCTATACTCCATTAAAAACTCTAGGAAATTAGTACTATACGGACTGACAGAATCAAGACACGAAACAGAAAATGAGTTATATTCGCGGGTCTCACAAATTATTCATAATGTTTTGGGTTTGAACATAGATCCTTATATGGAAGTTCTAAAACGCCTAGGAAGAAAAAGAGCATGCAGACCACTCATGATCGAATTTATGAATAAAAGAATGACAAATACATAGTTAATAACTCAAAGCAATTTAGAGATACAGGTCTAGCTGAACAAATGTTCATGAAAGGCGACAAATTACAGGAACGAAACCTATTACGTCAAAACCTTCAAAACGCTAGAAGAAACGGACACCACGCTATTATAAAGAACAATAAACTCTACGTCAATGGCTCCGATTACGCAATCACCGCCGAGAATTACAAGCCAAAAAAGAAGCAGAGTGAACAAGAACGTAGACTGTCAAAAGACCAGTAAATAACAATACTGACTTAACAATAATATGTCAGAATAAGCAAAGTGTAGGTAGTAAATTAGACATCCTAGAACAATTCCTAAGCTCATCAAATATTGATATTTAGTTGCCAACTGAAGTATGGAAAAATAAGAATTTCTGTAACTCTATTGTAATACCAGGTTATGAAGTAGCGGAATTTTTTGTCGTGAATTACATACAGGCGGTGGTATTTGTATACTTACTAAGGAAAACATAGATTATGTAGAAAAAACTGATATAAAAAGTATATCCATAGAATATTTTATAGAATATTGTCCAATTGAATTATTAAAAATAAATTAGTTAGTTATAATCTTATACAGAGCAGATCGCGGTACGAATGTTTATTTGAACAAATTAACAAATTATTAAGAATAATAAATACCAAAGATAAAAACAAGAACATTTTAATAACAGGTGATTTTAATATAACTATATACTTAAAAATAGTAAACAAAAGTGTAATTTTTAAATAACATGCGAACTGCTAATCTAAAATCTATTATAAATGAACCAACGAGAGTTACTAAATACACGTCGTCTGATATAGACTTGGCCTTTGTAAGTAACGAATCTTCACTATCAGATTTCGGTGTTAAGGACTATGGCTTCTCAGACCATAGAGCCATTTATCTTAAATTAAAATCACAATATAATAAAAGTACTAACGTAACATGGGTAACCAAAAAAAGAATATTCACAAAAAATAAAATTAAGCAATTTAAAAACATATTAAAAGAAGTAAATTGGCATACAATATTAAACAATAATAATGATTTGAATAAAAATTATGAACTATTTCAAAATGAAATAAAAAGAATCTTAGATAAATGTATTCCATTAACGGTAGTAAAAATAAAAAATAAAAGTGAAAAGGGCTTGTTAACGGCATAAAATTACCAATTTCAGATTTTAATTAAACAATTACCAAATTCAGAAAATAAATATAAAATAATATAAGATAATAATAAACTTAAAAACTGGTAAAAATAAACATAATAAGTATAAAAATGTATCTCTAAAACTTCAAAACAACGTCATAAAAAATCCACTTCAAATTTCAAACATCTTTAACGAAACTTTTACAGCAGCAGGAGAGTCAAAAAATAAAATTAGTGTAGAGACAACTGGCCATCCTGTAAAAAACCCTTCAACTTGCTCATTTTTTCTCTACCCAGTTGATTAAACAGATACACCAAATAATTGAAGGATTGAAAAATAAGTACAGCTTCGGAATTGATGACGTTCCACCCACCTTGATAAAACAGTGTGCAGATGAGCTGGTCATGCCCCTAACCCAACTAATTAATCGAAGTTTTTGTGAATGTCAATTTCCTGATGCATTACAAATATCTCTCGTTAAACCCCACACTAAAAAAGACGATACTACAAACCCTCTTAATTATAGACCCATAGCTCTCCCCCCAAGTTTCGCAAAAATTTTTGAAAAGTCGATGTGTAATAGATTGTATACATTTCTAGAGAAATACAAAATAGTAGATGATAGTCAAAATGGTGTCCGGAAATCAAAATCAACTACTCTGGCAGTATATCAAAACGTTCAAAACGCGCTCCAGCACATAAATGATAGGTATCATGTTTTAGGCTTGATGCTCGACATGACAAAAGCATATGAAAAAGTATTCTCTTTTATAGTTATATAAAATAGTTTATAGTAATTTGGAAAGTATCCTACTTTCCAAATTATATGGTTCAGGTATTCGTAGTCCAGTCTATCGCTGGTTCCAATCCTGTTTAGAAAATAAAAAATAAATAGTACAAAATGACCATTATGATGAAGATAAAAAAACAATTGAAACAATTAGATCTAAAGTAATATCCCTATCTGTATCAATCCCACAAGGTGGTGTTTAGGAAGTGTCCTGTTTCTCATTTATATAAACAATTTTACCAAAGCACTAAACAGGACTGAAACCAGTGCCTTTCAATATTATTTAAGGTAGAGAAGGACACATACCCAAAAACTGTAATACAAAATACCTTAAAATCAATTGCAGCTTGGCTCGAAGAACATAATTTATATATATAATTTATATTTATAACAAATAAACCTAACGAATACAAAGTTAATCCACTTCCGACCATATAATGTTGAACCTCTAAATCTAGTTATCAATTACAAAAACGTAAATTTAGAAACATTCAACTTACTAGGCTTAAACATAGACTCAAATATAAATTGGAAAATCCATATTCAAAATATAAAATCTAAATTAGCCAAATTTAGTTACGCTCTTTTTGAAATTAGGAATTGTACAAACTTGGAAACCGCTTTATCTATATACTATGCATACGCTTACGCCTGGCTGCGGTATGGAGTTATGCTCTGGGGAACTAGTGTAGACTCCCAAGATTTATTCATCATGCAAAAAAAGCTTGTTAGAATACTTGCTAGCGTAGACAATTCACAAAGTTGTAAGGCATTATTCAAAAAATAAAGACTGCTTACACTTCCCTTTATTTACATATTCGACCTGTGTATTTTTGTCATTAAAAATATTGTAACATTTGAAAAAGTTCATCAAACCCATAACATTAATACTCGTCATAAAAATAGACTATATATGCCTACAGCAAGAATTAATATGCTGTCAAATAGCCCATATCATATGGCTGTAAAAATATTCAATAAATTACCTCGAAATATAAAACAAGAAAATAAACTATCAATATTTAGCACAAATTAAAAAAAATTCCTAATTGAAAATTGTTTCAGTAAATGAATATTTAAGTAAACCTATTAAAATATAGTCCTTAAATATGAATGAAACCTAATAAAATATAGTCTTAAGTAGTATATTAAATAAAAGTTAACAAATTTATAAATATTTATAAATTTATATATAATAAAAAGAATTATGCTGTGATATGGTACGTAGCTAGATATAGTAATAAATAATATTGAAATTAGGTAGGTCGAACATTAATATCACATCTACAATTAAATTAAATTAAACGTATGCAATATAAATGTCATCTTCATGTTAAGAAACTAAATGAATATTTCATTCTATATTGTTTGTAATGCCTGGTGATTAAGTTGTAAGTTCTATACTGAAATCGTATTGGCTAATAAATAATGAGCGACATACATGACTTATGCTTGTACTTATTTATTTAATGATTTACTATTAATCGTTAAAAATATAATAACCGTCGTTATCTACTACCATCCGCCAACGATTCGGCAAAGAGTGGATGGTATTCCTGTAAAACTTTGCCGGTTTTGCTTTGAAGAATTCATCTATGTATTGTTGCATTTGATGTTCATCATTGAAGCTTTTTCCTTGTAAATGATTCCTGAGAGACCGGAATAAACTGAACTCCGTTGGGGCTAAGTCCGGCGAATATGGAGGGCGTGGCACTATTTCCCAGTTGAGCTCCAGGAGCTTTAGTCGGGTACTCTTAGCGATGTGCGGCTGGGCTTTGTCGTGAAGGAAAAATATTTTGTCATATTGTGGACGTTTACGACGGAGTTCAAGCTTTAGATTTTAGAGTTGATTACAATATACTATTGCCGTCATCGTGGTATTAGTAGGAAGAATTTTCAAATATTAGGTCTTTACCTATGAAATTGCCGTTTTTCACGAAATAAATGAAGCGTAATTTTTTTATATATTTTTTATATCTATTAATCAAAATAATCACCCATGCAATCAATGCATCATGCCAACGCATTGGTAGCTTATTGATGCCTTTCTTGAAGAAATCAGCTGGACGGGAGGCAACAAATTCTTCAAAGGCATTTTGTACTGCCTCTCGGGTATTGAATTTTTTTCCCGCCAAGAAGTTATCCAAATTCTGGAAAAAGTAGAAGTCTGTAGGCGCAAGGCCTGGTGAGTACGGCGGATGACGGAGAACTTCCAACCCCAACTCTTGTAGCTTGGAGACCGTCTGCTGTGCAGTATGAGGTCGCGCGTTGTCGTGCAGGAGCAGTGGAGCCGAACGATTGACCAAAGCTGGTTGGAGACGTGCGAGCTTCTCCATCATTGTGTTCAGTTCTTCACAGTACACATCTACAGTAATGCTTGTCCCGTTTGGCAAGAAGCTGTGATGAATTACACCCGCGTTAGACCACCAAACAGTGACCATCACTTTTCTAGGGGTAAGTTTTCGTTTAGGGCATTGTTTGGGTGCTGAACCAGGGTCCAACCAACTTGCTGAGCGCTTACGATTGTCAAACAGGATCCATTTCTCGTCACAAGTAACAATGCGGTTCAGAATTCCTTCATTTGTATGCCTGCTGAGCAGTGCAAGGCACGTCTCCACGCGTACTTCGCGCTGGCGGTCATTGAGTTCGTGGGGTACCCATTTGTCAAGCTTTTTTACCTTGCCAATTTGACGCAAATGGACCAATATTATTTTGATGCTAACGTCGAAAGCTGCTGCTAATTCAGCCGTGGATTGAGTTTCATCAGCTTCCACAACTGCCTTTAATTCGGCATTGTCGACCAAAGTTTTCGGACGACCACGGGGTTCATTTTTCAGGTCAAAATTTCCAGAACGGAAGCGGGTAAACCAATAACGGGTGGTGCGTTCGTTTGTAGTGTTCGCTCCGTAAACGTCGTTGATGTTGCGTGCCGCTTGTGCCGCTTTGCTGCCACGACGGTACTCATACTCCATAATTACTCGAATTTTTAACTTATCCATGATGACGAAAAATGTTCGAATGCGTTGAAAACAAAACACTAACTAATAAACAAATAACGATTTTAGAAAAAGAATTCCATGTTTGTCAAATAAAATTAATTTGAAATTAGAATTATAAGTCAAAAAAAAAATTTTTTTCATTTGAAATGGCCAGTAGGCCAATTCTCGTAATAAAAACCGCGGCGATGTCGTAGCGACTCGACTGTAGAAGTCACTTTCGTATTCTCATCCGTCGATTGGACCGATTCTAAAGTCGTTCTGAAGTCGCTCTATCGGAATGTCGCTGAACCGTATTCACATCCTGAATCGAGTTTCAATCGTTTCAAAACGATATCACAATGGTATTCTACTCCTACAAATGACAGTTATTTCGATCGGATGTCAACGACTTAACGTCAAAATAAGCGATCCAAAAGTCGTTGAACAAAAGTTCATTCTACGGGACGTTTACAAAGAGAGAACCGCTGTTTTTGTATTTTGAAGAGGCTAAAAATGAGCTAAGAGTTAGCTAGATATGCCAGAATTGCAAAATTGACGCGAAAAAGAAGAAGTTTATTGAGGTTCACAAGATGGAACGCATTCACGATGCCGGAGAAAGACTTCATAAACGTCTCACAAAAGTGTTGGTGCAGAATCTCATTGATGAAAAGAAGGAAAACGGGATTCTTTGTCAGTAAAAGATAAGGTTAGTAGGTTTCTATTCTGCTAGCCCACATTATTTATATACCAAATTAAAAGGTAAATATATTAGTTTATGATGATATATACTAAGGTTTACATATTAGATAATAATATTGTAACCTTAGGTAGGTATAACTAATTGAATGAAACACTTTTTAAAACTTTCTTTACAAACTGTTTTAACTTAGGTTACCTACTCAAATAAAAATAACCTTGCATTAGACATCTTCATTTTTATTGGAATAATGTTAAACATACACTGATGGTCTTATATTACTTTCAGATTTTTACTGGTTGCCTGTAAGCTACACTGCAGCCCAGAAGTTTCTGGCCAAATGGTCAATGCTTGAACAGTTTTAGCTAACATTTCAAACAGAGCCTCGATTGCGGTTCCAGTACTTCGTGAGATGGAAAATCAATCTCAGTATATTGTGGCAAAGGAGAGCTTCACAAATGAAGCAGCTAACATGGAGACTTTTCAAGGACTGCATAGAGTTAATGTAGATCTAGAACAGAGCAGGATGGCTCTACAAGCAGTTATATAGACTATAAATGGGGTGAATAGTCATAATAAGTTCAATCTTTAGACAGAAACAAAAAATAATTGTGTTATATCAAATCTAATTTGAATAATTATGTGTTGCATAAAGATCTTAAAGATGACTGGATGATATCATGTTGTGCTTATCTCTTATGAAAGTGTTTATACCTAAGATGTGTCCAATATTATTATTATCATTTATTAAACTTTAACAATTTTTTTATCTTACATAATTTGGTTTGTAAACATTATATGGTTTGGGTTTTTCATGTCAAATTACTGTATAATTGTAAATTTATATGTAAACTACTTAGTTATGGTAGGTTAATATTTAAAGAAATAATTACCATGTGTGTGGAGCCTGAGAGCTAAGTGTAATAAGTGTAAGTGTAATAAAAAATTAAAACACAATTGTAAAATATACTATTTGGTTTTATTTAGCTCTTAAAAATTTATATTTACTACAGTAGCAAAACAATAACCCGAACCATAAACATTGGCCTAAACTGCAACTAGAGGTGCTTCTTCAAATTGTTATCACTGAAATATTATAATATCAACAAAAATTACATTCACTACACAATAGCTTGTTAAAGCAACTGGCAGCTTAGTAAAAACCCTAAAACTTGTCAAGCCCTATAATTTTACAAAGGCGTTCTTCTAAGGGACTAAGTATCGGAACATCTTTGGGGCCACCACGAATCTGCGAGCTTCGTGAATTCTTCGGACCGTATTTGAGAGCCGACGTTTTAAATCTGCAACCTACACTTTGTTCTATTATTTCGCTGTCCCGTGTCCGTCGATGGTTACTCCTGACAATTTTGAGCTCAAGTCTCGTCCCTCCTTAGATCGGACACGACCTAGGGCTAAGTTCTAATGCTTATTATTGATTTATGGAATCAACAAACAGTTCGAACTGTCGTATAGAAACTCGCGTTTGATATTTAAATAAATAAGTCTTTGAACAAGAAATTTCTACACAAGTTTCTTGCTTTTGAATAAAAGCAAATAATAAACTTATTGCCAATTTGACAACAATAAACTTTGACAAACAATTTGATGGCTGAATCGAAGACAATGACGTTTATCAAGATGCGAATTATTCGATCAATTGAAGTGAAAAATCGCTTTTTTCAGCATTTATTTCTCTTTGGCTAGTTTAAGTTAGTTGGAGTAGTTATTTCTGTATTTATTTAATTAATTACATGTTAAACACCGTATTAAGAATTTAAAATATTTATAATTTCTTGGTAGTTCAGTGATAACTTGAATTGGCAACATCTTGTGTCACTCGATTTAAAAGTCGTTCAGTTTCGATCCTATTGAGTTGAAGTCCTATCGAAGCGCGTCTGAGCAATACGTGAATACCGATTTTGGATAGAACTTCGATCGAACGACTTCTGCACTACAGCAATCTTTCAATTGTCTGTTTTTACAAGAATTGGGCTACAGGACGGCAAAACGGTAGTTTCATAGGTAAAGACCTATTATATTACTCCATGTATGTCCCACCAGACCGAGAGCATCACTTTCCGAGAATGAGGATCTTTTTTTGGCGTAGCTTTACCTGGTTCGTTACGACCCAGCCACTGGCACTTGCATGTGTGTTTGACAAAGATAACTCACTTTTCGTCTCCAGTAACGAGATGGTCTAGCCAGCTAAATGTGCGACGGAACGATAAAAGGTATGCACAGATATCTGCACGATAAGTCAGTTGATCTTTGTTCAACTGGTGGGGTACCCAAACACCATATTTGTACGTCTTCCCCAAACCGTGCAGATACTTTTCCACCGTGCCATGAGAGCCGAGCTTAAGAGCCAAATTGCGCGTAGTGCTTCGAGGATCTTCTTAAATTAATGCCTTCAGTTTATTTATATCTATTTCTACCGGACGCCCAGACCTTCGTTGATCGATCAAGGAATAGTTGCCCTTGCGGAATTTTTGTTACCACCGCTTTGCTGTAGCCTCGGGGACTGCATCATCAGCTATCCTCTGGCATATATTACGTGTAGCTTCTACAGCCAAATGCCCAGATTGGTACTCATATAATAAACATTGCCGAATATGCGTTATAATATTACTCATTTATTTCGTGGTTCTTTACGCAATGACAACTGAAACATTACTGACGACATGCTTTTTTTTTTATTCCCCGTTTGGGCAGGGGGCAAAAAATGCATTTCGCATCTAATGAGCACTACCCACTAAAAAACCCCTGTCGGCTCGTGCAATTTTTTGCCACTCAGCCTTCATCTGAGCGACGGCCAATTGGAGAAAGAGGATGCGCTAGCGGGGCCCAGAGAGGGTCACACGCTGGGATTACATAGCACTGAAGGTGCTCAAAGCACTGAAGGTGAATACATAGCACTGATGGTGCTCAAAATGAAAAGTAAATAATTATAAAAAAAGATTTAAAATGGCAATATAAAATTGAATTAATTCGGATTTACGTTAGAATTAGGATTTACGTTAGAATTAGAATTTACGTTAGAATTAGAATTAACGTTAGAATTAGAATTTGCGGCCAGAAGGGTTTCGAGATCGGCTGACAGTCTGGTGGAAGAGTACGCTTGCGCATCCCTAGGCCTAGCGACTTTTAATTTCGAATCTAAGACAGGAGTAGTATATGAGACTGAATCACGAACTAGAGGATTGGGATGGGTTTCGGAGCGTTTGAAGAACGCTTCAGAGAGTGTTTTGAGGTGTTGTTGTACTGTAGGCAGTTCAAGATCTCTATGCAAGTCCGCGTTACGTACGTACCACGGTGCATTTGTGGCCTTGCGGCAAAAGAAGTTTTGAACTACCTGCAGTTTGTGTAGGAGGGAGGGTTTGGCAAGGGCAAAGATTGGCGAGGCATATGTCATGACGGGTCTAACGCAGACCTTGTAAAGTGTACGTTTGTTTCTGAAATACATTTTACTTTTTCTACCAAACATGCTATTTAGCGACCTAAGTAGTGACGGGCGAGTTTCGAAACTCTATCGACGTGTGGCTTGAAAGAAAGCGTCGGATCTAATGTGACGCCTAAGTATTTTGATACTGCGCTTCCAGGGGATGGGAATGCCTAACATTCGAACGTGGGGATCGCCAGCGGGACGACGGCGTTTGTGGTCGAAGCGCATCGCAGAACTCTTTTCAGGGTTCACATCGATGCGCCATTTTTGAAACAATACACCAAGGGCGTTTACGGCCTTTTGGAGTCTGGTTAAAAGGTGCGGAATACTGTGGCCTTTGGTATAGAGTGCGGTGTCGTCGGCAAAGAGGGCGAGTTCGACGCCTTTCGGCGGGATGGGAATGTCGTTGGTGTACACGGTGTACAGCAGAGGGGCGAGGACTGAGCCTTGTGGGACTCCAGCCTTTATGGGACGAGGAGCGAAAAGCGTGCCTTCATGTTTAAATCGAAATGTACGGTCTTTGAGAAACGACGCTATTAAACTAACTAGGCGATCCGGTAAGCCTATTTTGTAGAGTTTATAAACGAGACTGCTGTGCCAGACTTTATCGAAAGCCTTGGCTACGTCAAAGAAAACCGCGACTGTTTTATAACGACGCGGATAGAAACCCTCAAGTATGTACTCGATGATTCGATGGACTTGCTGAGGGCAGGAGTGCTTAGCGCGAAAGCTGAACTGATGGGGAATAATGAGGGGATCGCCATCCGTTGGAAACAGATGGTTCCGCATTCGAGAGATTATGACTCTCTCGAGAAGTTTAGACATTGCCTTGAGGAAGCTGATGGGTCTGTGATTAGCCGGGATATTCAGAGGTTTACCCGGCTTGGGAATGCCTATGACTGTTGCTTCTTTCTAAGCTTTTGGAAAGTAGCTATGGTCGAAGCAGGCATTGAAAATGATAGCTAAGAAGGTAAGCACCTGTTGAGGCAGGCGCTTAAGTGCGTGGTTGGAAATTCCATCCGCACCCGGAGCCTTTTTGGACTTTTGATTTCTAATGAGAAGCAAGATTTCGTCATTAGAGACTGTGATGGGGTCGGCGGTGATGGGGAGAGTGTCTCTGCGAAGGACTTCGTCCTCCACCGCCTGGATGTGTGAGGGATCAGCAGGTTGCGTGCTGAGCGAGCATTGGGCGGCAATGCTGTCAGTGAAGCATTCGGCTTTCTCTTCGACTTCGAAGGGAGTAGTGCCATCGGGACGAGTGAGAGAAGGAACGTGAGTGGAAGTGTCTACGCGTAAGGCTCGGGTAGGGGGGACGGAGAGATATTCGCCATGAGATCGTTCATCTGAGCGTCTCGGAGTTCTGCGAGGCAAGACCTAACTTTACGTTGTAGCTGATTCACAGCTAATCTATAGGCGGGCGTGGGATATTTCTTGGCTCTCCGGAAACCCGCGTTCTTAGCTTTAATAAGCTTGCTAACGGCTAAGGGAAGCGTGGGTTTACCTTGCTTAGCAACCTTTTCGTTGTCACTGATGGCTGAGTTGATAGCGTCAGTGAGAGAATTGACTAATGAATCTATTTTATCCGGACTATCAATTTGATCGGGCGAGATCGCGAGCGGAGAGTTTGGGGCCTCTAAGGCTGAAACTAACGTATTTTTAAAGCCTTTCCAATCGGTAAAGGTCTTAGGAGAGGTGACGTTATCGTTAGGTGGTCCTAGCACGAGGGAGACGGGGCGGTGGTCAGAGCCTAGGCCATCGAGCGGTTCGATAGACCTGAGCTCGAGGTTGATTCGCTTGACAATTGCAAAATCGAGGATGTCAGGAGAGTGGTTTGGGTTGTCGGGATAGTGAGTGGGAGTGATGGGAGAGATGACATCTAAGTCGAGTGAGTTTGTGATGTCGAGGAGAGTGATACCGCTGGTGTTGGTTGATAGGCACGTCCAGTCAGAATGTTTGGAGTTAAAGTCTCCGAACATAATGACTGATGGCCGAGGGCGGGAATGGCCTCAAAGTCACTGCGGATTGGTCTGGTGTAAATAGGTATGTAGATTGAAGCTATGATGATGGTCGGATGACCAGTCATAGCCAATCTACACACAGTGGCATCTATGTTGAGGATAGGAGGGGTAGGGAAAGGACAGCAATGGAATCCTCTTTTGTAATATATAGCAGTGCCGCCGAAACCGTCGGAGTTGGGCCTGTCGTTACGAATAAACGCGTACTTGGGAATAGCGAATCCCCTGGAGCGGTTTGGAGTTAGCCACGTCTGTTGAAGAAGCAATAAGTCTGGCTCGTAGTTCTGAAGAAACAGTTTGAGCTCAGGAAGGTTAGTATTAAGGCTACGAACGCTAAAGGAAACTAGTGATAAGCCCTTGGGTTTGATACGACAGGACGCGGGATTTGCGGGTCTAGACATTATAATTATTAATTAAGTTTATACGAAAAATGGAATTTATAAAGAGCTTAGTAGCGAGTGATGCTCGGCTAACGCAAATAGACGCTCTTGAGGAGAGCGGGCGGCTCGCAGTTTGCGTGCGAGTACGGAGATTTCCTTAATGTCGACGTTTTGAATGACGTCAAACACGGTCTTCATGTCCTCAGCCAACGACGACTGAGGTGGACGGAGACGACGGAGCGGGACGCGGGCCTACGGGAGCTACGGGAGCTAGGATAGGACGGGAAGGTGCAGGTGGAGCGGCCGGACGCTGTCTCCAGGACAGAGCCGGAGTAGGTGTCGGCTGCACGGGCTTTGCTTCCGGGGGACCCCGGTTGCGCAGCGGCGGGAAGTTAGCGGGAGTGAGCGGCGGCGCCGGTTTAGGCGCGACCCTCTTGGCGGTGGAGCGCGGAGTGCGCGGACAACCCCTGTAGTTAGCTGTGTGGCCAGACCGGCCGCACAGCACACATGCAGGGGGGGAAGTGGAGTCAGGTGTGCGAATGCACTCTTTTGTGATATGCGGATCGAGGCACTTAACGCATCTGGGAGGGGCTGAGCAATTGGCCGCTGCGTGGCCATACAGCCGGCAGCGGTGGCATTGCCCGGGGTGCCCGCGAGGATTGGGACGCTCGACAGAGATATTCGAGAGTCCGCAGATTGTGCGAGCCTCTCTGAAGATCTCCCTCGAGTTGAAATAACAATGCTAAATAACTTAACTTAAAAATTAAAATAACTAATGCTAACGGAAAACGCCTACCGCGGTTTGAGTGCATCTTGTGCACTGCTTCAGCCGGGAAATCCTGGGACTTAAGGTCTTCGAGGATTTCATCGTTTTCGAGCTCAAACGGGACGCCCCGTAATACTGCGCGGATCTTACGCTCCTCTGGGAGGGCGTAAGTATGGTACGTGATTTGTTTAAGTGAGAGTAAACGAGTAAACGCGCGGAAGTCGTCGATAGTCGCGACTTGGATTTTAATAGTATCCCCTGCGTTATTCGCCTTGAGATAATTGATTTTGTGCTCTTTGCAGCGCGCTTTCTCGCGGAGGTAGACGGGCGGAGGAAGCTGAGGCTTAGGTGGGACGGGAGCGCAGCGCGATGCTGGCTTGGATGGAGCCGACGTATTCGCGGTCACTTGTAGTGACATTAACGGCGCGGGGGCGGGTGTTGAAGACACCGGGGTGGGCTCGGGTGTTGAAGACACCGTTGCTTTCTTCGAACGCTTCTTAGAGCGTTTGGCGACTAATTGAAATGCGGGCTCAGCAGAGCCGGTTAAAGTAGCGGCGCCCGACGACGGTTCGGACGCGAAGTCGGAATCGGAGTCGCTCCCGGGAGCGATACGCTTACGCCGCGACGCGCGAGATGACGTGACCGACGTGCAGTCTATATCAGATGGAACGGGAGACGCGGGAGGGCTGGTAAAGACCTGAGGGGTCTGGGAGTTGGTGGCCTGAGGGGCCGGGGTTGGGGCCTGAGGGGCCGGGGACGCGTTAAGCGCAGCTACGGCCTGCGTGAATACCTCGTCAGAGATTGAGACGCCCGACGCGGCTAGCGCCTGGGCGAACGCTTTCGCGAAGTTAATTACGCTTTGCGAATCCATGGGAGGGGTTGGTATGAATACTAAGGAATGTATATTTAAGTATATAAAAGATGCCTAGAGTTCCCTAAAATAAACCTAGCAAACCCTAGTGGCTAACCTTCCTACCTGCGGTAGGGGGGCTGGGGAAATAACTTAAAACTAACCGTTGTTCGCTGAAGGCCGCTACTTAGAAACCTAAAAAAAAGGGTACGCAGGTAATGAGTTGACCGCGTTAGGGTCAACCTTAACTGACAGAAAGGAAAATACACACGAAAACAGACAGATATGATAAAAATAAATATGAAAATAGGAGAAAAATAAATTAAAATAGAGAAGAGAAATAAAATAAAAATAAAAGGACTGGTTCAGTACAAATTCGTTGTCACCGTTAAGTATCCTTTGTACTGAAACCAGACTGCTTACGCTGGGCACTACACAGCACTCAGCACAAGCACAACACAACTTAGCACATCACTTTGAAGACTAAGGGGCTTTGTCACAAAGAAAAATCACACTTCGATAGCACTCAGAGGGAGTAGAAAAACCTTAAAAACCGTAGCATGGAACCAACACGCTAAACTGTGACGTCAGTAGACTGAGCGCCACGGAATATCGGGAAGGGACCGATCAACGGAGAACGTGGTCTTGCACATCCGTACCGGGCGGCGATCGGAGCGAGAATGATGACGTCATGCTTTTTTTTTTTTTGTTCCCCTCCGCGGGAAGGGCAGGAGGATAAAAATGCCCTGACGCATACTCTGGCGCGATTCCAGAGTTATGTGGGACTCGTCCCGACGCCTACCAGGACCATACCCACTAAAAACCCCCTGTCGGCTCGTGCATTTTTGCCACTCAGCCTTCATCTGAGCGACGGCCAATTGGAGAAAGAGGCCGCGCTAGCGGGGCCCAGAAGGGGTCACCCGCTGGGATTACATAGCACTGAAGGTGCTTAAAGCACTGAAGGTTAATACATAGCACTGAAGGTTCTCAAAATGAAAATCAATAATTAAAACAAAAATTAAAAATTGCAAAATAAAATTGAATTAATTCGCATTTACGTTAGAATTAGGATTTACGTTAGAATTAGAGTTTGCGGCCAGAAGGGCTTCGAGATCGGCTGACAGTCTGGTGGATGAGTACGCTTGCGCATTCCTAGGCCTAGCGACTTTGAACTTCGAATCTAAGACAGGAGTAGTATATGAGACTGAATCACGAACTAGAGGATTGGGATGGGTTTCGGAGCGTTTGAAGAACGCTTCAGAGAGTGTTTTGAGATGTTGTTGTACTGTAGGCAGTTCAAGATCTCTATGCAAGTCCGCGTTACGCACGTACCACGGTGCGTTTGTGGCCCTGCGGCAAAAGAGGTTTTGAACTACCTGCAGTTTGTGCAGGAGGGAGGGTTTGGCGTGGGCAAAGATTGGCGAGGCATACGTCATGACGGGTCTAACGCAGACCTTGTAAAGTGTACGTTTGTTTCTGAAAGACATTTTACTTTTTCTACCTAACATGCTATTTAGGCGGCCTAAGTAGTGACGAGCGAGTTTCGAAACTCTTTCGACGTGCGGCTTGAAAGAAAGCGTCGGATCTAATGTGACGCCTAAGTATTTAGTACTGCGCTTCCAGGGGATGGGAATGCCTAACATTCGAACGTGGGGATCGCCAGCGGGACGACGGTGTTTGTGGTCGAAGCGCATCGCAGAACTCTTTTCAGGGTTCACATCGATGCGCCATTTTTGAAACCATACACCAAGGTCGTTTACGGCCTTTTGGAGTCTGGTTACAAGGTGCCGAACACTGTGGCCTTTGGTATAGAGTGCAGTGTCGTCGGCAAAGAGGGCGAGTTCGACGCCTTTCGGCGGGATGGGAATGTCGTTGGTGTACACGGTGTACAGCAGAGGGGCGAGGACTGAGCCTTGAGGGACTCCAGCCTTTATGGGACGAGGCGCAGAAAACGTGCCTTCGTGTTTAAATCGAAACGTACGGTCTTTGAGAAACGACGCTATTAACCTGACTAGGCGATCCGGTAAGCCTATCTTGTAGAGTTTATAAACGAGACCGCTGTGCCAGACTTTATCGAAAGCCTTGGCTACGTCAAAGAAAACCGCGACTGTTTTATAACGACGCGGATAGAAACCGTCAAGTATATACTCGACGATTCGATGGAATTGCTGAGGGCAGGAGTGTTTAGCGCGAAAGCCGAACTGATGGGGAATAATGAGAGGATCGCCATCCGTTGGAAACAGATGGTTCTGCATTCGAGAGAGTATGACTCTCTCGAGAAGTTTAGACATTGCCTTGAGGAGGCTGATGGGTCTGTGATTAGCCGGGACGTTCAGAGGGTTGCCCGGCTTGGGAATGCCTATGACTGTCGCTTCTTTCCAAGCTTTTGGAAAGTAGTTATAGTCGAAGCAGGCATTGAAAATGATAGCTAACAAGGTAAGCATCTGGTGAGGTAGGTGCTTAAGTGCGTGGTTGGAAATTCCATCCGCACCCGGAGCCTTTTTGGACTTTTGATTTCTAATGAGAAGCAAGATTTCGTCATTAGAGACTGTGACAGGGTCGGCGGTGATGGGGAGATAGTCTCTGCGAAGGACTTCGTCCTCCACCGCCTGGATGTGTGAGGGATCAGCAGGTTGCATGCTGGGCGAGCATTGTGCGGCAATGCTGTCAGCGAAGCATTCGGCTTTCTCTTCGACTTCAAAGGCAGTAGTGCCCTCGGAACGAGTGAGAGGAGGAACGTGAGAGGCGTTGTCTACGCGTAAGGCTTGGGCCATGCTATAGTACGCTTGGTGAGACGGAGAGATATTCGCCATGAGATCGTTCATCTGAGCGTCTCGGAGTTCCGCGAGGCAAGACCTAACTTTACGTTGAAGCTGATTTGCAGCTGTTCTATAGGCGGGCGTGGGATATTTCTTGGCTCTCCGGAAACCCGCGTTCTTAGCTTTAATAAGATTGCTAACGGCTAAGGGAAGCGTGGGTTTGCCTTGCTTAGCAACCTTTTCGTTGTCACTGATGGCTGAGTTGATAGCATCAGTGAGAGAATTTACTCATGAATCAATTTTATCCGGGCTATCTAATTGTTCGGGAGAGATCGCGAGTGGAGAGTTCGGAGCCTCTAAGGCTGAAACTAACGTATTTTTAAAGCCTTTCCAATTGGTAAAGGTCTTAGGAGATGAGACGTTATCGTTCGGCGGTCCTAGCATGAGGGAGGCGGGGCGATGGTCGGAGCCTAGGTCATCGAGAGTTTCGATTGTCCTGAGGTCGAGGTTGATTCGCTTGGCTATTGCAAAATCGAGGATATCAGGAGAGTGGTTTGGGTTGTCGGGATAGTGAGTGGGAGTGATGGGGGAGATGACGTCTAAGTCAAGTGAATTTGTGATGTCGAGGAGAGCGATACCGCTGGTGTTGGTTGATAGGCACGTCCAGTCAGTATGTTTGGAGTTAAAGTCTCCGAACATAATGACTGAATGGCCGAGGGCGAGAATGGCCTCAAAGTCGCTGCGGATTGGTCTGGTATCACTAGGTATGTAGATTGAAGCTATGATGATGGTCGGATGACCGGTCATAGCCAATCTACACACAGTGGCTTCCATATTGGGGAGAGGAGGGGTAGGGAGAGGACAGCAATGGAAGCCTCTTTTGTAGTATATAGCGGTGCCGCCGAAACCGTCGGAGTTGGGCCTATCGTTACGAATAAACGCGTACTTAGGTATAGTGAATCCCCTGGAGCGGTTTGGAGTAAGCCATGTCTCCTGGAGAAGGAATAAGTCAGGTTCTTTGTTCTGAAGGAACAGTTTAATCTCGGGAAGGTTGGTGTTAAGGCTGCGAGCGTTAAAAGATACTAGGGATAAGCCCTTGGGTTTAATACGACAGGTCGCGGGATTCGCGGGTCTAGACATTATAATTTACTTATTTACGAATTTATACAAAAACAAAAGAATTTACAGCGAACTTAGGAGCGAGTGATGCTCGGCTAACGCGAATAAACGCTCTTGAGGAGAGCGGGCGGCTCGCAGTTTGCGTGCGAGCACGGAAATTTCGTTAATATCGACGTTTTGAATAACGTCGAACACGGTCTTCATGTCCTCAGCCAACGACGACTGAGGTGTGGAGGACGGAGCAGGACGCGGCCCTACGGAAGCTACGGGAGCTGGGATGGGTCGGGAAGGTGTAGGCGGAACGGCCGGACGCTGCCTCCAAGACAGAGCCTGAGTAGGCGTCGGCTGAACGGGCTTTGCTTCCGGGGGACCCCGGTTGCGCAGCGGTGGGAAGTGAGCGGGAGTGAGCGGCGGCGCCGGTTTAGGCGCGGCCCTCTTAGCGGTGGAGCGCGGAGCGCGCGGGCAACCCCTGTAGTTAGCTGTGTGGCCGGACTGACCGCACAGCACACAGGCAGGGGGGGAAGTGGATTCGGGAGTGCGAGTGCACTCCTTCGTTATGTGCGGATCCAGGCACTTAACGCACCTGGGGGGAGCTCCGCAGTTAGCCGCTGCGTGGCCATAGAGCTGGCAGCGGTGGCACTGCCCAGGGTGACCGCGGGGGTTGGGACGCTCGACGGAGATGTTTGAGAGTCCGCAAATTGTGCAGCCTCTCTAAAGATCTCCCTCGAGTTGGGAGTATTGGACAAGATAACTAAAGCTAGCGGAAAGCGCCTACCGCGGTTAGAGTGCATCTTGTGCACTGCTACAGCCGGGAAGCCTTGAGACTTAAGATCCTCGAGAATGTCTTCATTACTGAGCTCAGACGGGACGCCCCGTAGTACTGCGCGGATCTTACGCTCCTCAGGGAGGGCGTAGGTGTGATACGCGATTTGATTGATCGACAGAAGCCTAGTGAAAGACCGGAAGTCGTCAACGGTCGCAACCTGAATTTTGATTGTTTCGCCAGCGTTGGCGGCTTTTAAGTAGTTAATTTTGTGCACTTTGTACAAGTTAGAAACCGCGGTCCAGCGCGCTTTTTCACGCAGGAAGACGGGCGGAGGGAGCTGAGGCTTCGGTGGGACGGGAGCGCAGCGCGACGCTGGCTTCGAAGGGACCGACGGAGACGCGGTTACTTCAAGCGATTTTAATGGCGCGGGGGCTGGTGTAGAAGACACCGGGGAGGGCTCCGAAGCACGGAACCAACACGTCCGCACCGCGTGGCGATCGGAGCGAGAATGACTCGCTCTTTATATACCCACTGCAACAGAACGTTCTCGACCTTACCCCAAATTTCCAGAAAATAAAAACTGAAACGCTCATTACTTATTAGCCAACCCGATACTATAAGACCTCTATAAACACTTAATATGAAAATAAATAAATAAATATTTTTTATCTGAAGCGCCTAGGTGAGAAACTATATGAAATGAAATGAAATGAAATATTTATTTCTAAACATTGACAATTCCTTGTTCTTATTGACGTCAAATAAAACATGATTCTACCACCAGTTCGAAAAAAACCTTCGTGAAGAAGAACTGGCAAGAAACTTCACAAAATAGTCCTTTGCATTCTAACCGCCAAAATAAATAGGTAACACAACGGTTATGTAACGTAAAAAACGAAGGTTCAGCTTAAGTAATTCCTGAAACAAAACGGATTCCAACTCAAGTCTACGCTTGATCAGCTTGGATTTCATTTTCCAGATGTTGTCGACTAACAAAATCATCAAAAAGTGGGTAGTTAATAAATATGACGCAGGAATACTCCACGTTCTCCGCTGTAAAAACATTGCTGCCACCTACAAAACCAGAACGCACTCACTAATCAAAGAACGTTACGCTTATAACTTAAGCCACGCGGGTATGAGTGATGTAAACATCGTATGAAAGGCTTCACTCGTGTCTGGTCTGGACAATTTGACTATAGGCTTCACTAGCATTGTGTCTAGTTGCTAGAGCGAGCACTGAGCGCCAAGTATAGCTATAGAAAACGAAGAATACTAGATAAAGCAAAAAATTGATTTTATATTTGCGTTAACCTTCTCGTAATGTGGCAAATGTTTAGGTGAATTGGGGATGGTTTTTGATAAAAATGTGATTATTGGTAATATGCCATGTTACTCATCAATGAAATTAAATTAAAAGTCCCAAGAATTTATTGTCTTTTACTTGCATCGCTAACAGAGAAATAAGTTGCTTTATAATGTGTTTCAAGACTTCTTTTTCAACTTTTAGACAGTAAATAATTAATGTGAGTGTAGCCGGAATTTTTTTCACCTCTTCCAAAGTCTTCGTAATATAACATAACTATGTTATATTTAACAAACGCGGTAATGTCATAGAAGAGGTACCTTATTAATAAATAGTGTCATGCAATACGTGTGTGCTCCGTCAATAATGGTCATATCTGTACATATTCTTTAGTAATTGTAATGTATGAGCTTAGGTTGGTAGAGTATTATTTTATATAAGCATATTATTAGCATATTGGGGGTATTAATGAATCTAGCAATGTGAGTCACTTTGGAATATAGCGGTCAACAGTCATACGTTTTTCTCTTGACTCCCGTTTATATTACCAGGTTCCCGTAGGAAGCTCCATAATTCTCAGTAACGATTATAAAATATTGTGGATATTTTTTTACCTTGGTAAACATTGTTTCTAGAACTTGTTTTTAACTTACAAACTTTCAAACGTTTGGTACATGAAAAAAGCCAGAAAAAAGCCAAAAACCAATTGCTTTACTTTTTCAAAAACGGGCAATCCACAAGTGACTTATAATAGCAACTTACACTTCGTACTATCCCACAACAAATTTAAACTTAAAATAATGCATGAACGCTGAACTAGTTAACAAGACCGCGAGTGGGGGATAGTGCGGCATGTACCGGTGCTCTCGCAAAACCCAGAGATTTATAGCGAATACACTATTTACTAAACTGGTGACATTGCTAAAGGTTGTAGTACTCTGAGAGTTTAGTTTAATAACAAAAAGTGTTTTGACATTTGCAGTAAGTGGTTAGAGACTCCTAGACTTAGGTATAACATATAGTGTTTAAGAGCAGTTCATTTTTAGAGTGCGTTAAGCAAGTGAACATGCAATTACAATTGAATGTCACACATGAAACTGTATTATGAAATATACTGGCGGTAAAAGTGCTGTTATTTTCATGCTATTAAGCTATTCAAATGTATATACATATTTATGTAAATGGTTATATTAACAAATATGTAGAAAATACGAGGTTCAGGTACAGTAAATATATTATAAAGATATAAATAAAATAAAATTTACATTACATCTCCCGATGAACCTAGAACCTACATAACCGTCTCAAGAGTACCACAAGTTGCAACAATATGAAGCAAAGTCTTGGCTCCAAGCCATTCGATTTGTTCCCCCGAGATTAGAATGTTAATATGGCATACTTTGTCATATGCCCTGTTCAAGGCAACATTCGTTATATAGAACAACCACATATATCATGGACATAAATTGGCTTAGCGTTTGAAGATTCCGCCGCAGTTTTTCTGTTGTTCATGTTAGCGAGACGACCTCCAGTAATTTAATGGTTGCCTTTGTAAACTTGGGAACTTCGAGGAAGTTGTTTTTCTTTGTTGCATTCTGGTTATGTATATTTTGGTTCAATAGAATGATGATGTATTCATTTCAGGTATAACAGGTGTTATGGTACAGTCGGCACACTAGACGGTGGCCCAGGCTTAGGGCGAGAATTTTTTACACGTTGGTAGGTATTTTATAGGGATCCGAATGCGAATCTCAACCTGTAAAGCTCTGAACTGTTCAGCTCATCTTTGTTGAGTCAGCTGCAATATCACATCTACAGAATCTAGGGATATTCTATATTTGATCAAATAACTAAAATCCTATGAAGAATTTGCTGATATTGTAAATGGAAGAATTGTAGCTTATTTTAAAGTCTATAATAATAAATAAAAACACTTCGTAATTTTTGTTGAGTTTTAAATAATAAGTTATTTTTTTTATTCACCGTAGAAAATTTGTTTGATAAAAATACTTAATTTCTTTTATATCTATCTATAGGTTGTAAATAAAATTACCAAAATGTTGAATAAAAGAATAACTTATAATCAGCGTTGCCACATCTTACTTTAATTAGACATCGGCATCATTGTTCATACTTAAAATTAAGTTGTCTATGTCTTCCTGCGGTATGAGGTCCCAATTTCTTTGCAAGTATTCGTAAAGTTATTATTCCGTCATCAAATTTGGTGGGAAATGTCTCAAAGCTCTTCGTTGTAACATGTCCCAGGCATGCTCGATAGGATTTATCGGGCGGCTGTGCAAGCCAATCCAAAAATTTAATATCGTGGTCGCGGAGAGCGGCCGACACAAGTTACGCCGTATTGGAAGGAGCATTATCGTGCATGAGAATAAATTCCTGGCCCATTTGGATTCTGTGTGGGACAATTACAAACTCTACTACCTCCTCGAGGTATTTTTGTGCAGTCATGGTTTCTTGGATTCAAACTGCTGGGAGCTGGCTTCGTCTACCAAGCCGAATTCCTGCCCACACCATGATTGTCCCGCCTTGGTATGAGTGGATCTCCTGAGGGTGCCGTAGACGGCTAACTCTGTGTAGAGTTCTCCAAACGCGTTTTCTTCGTGATCTGGGTGAAACCCAAACCGGGACTCATCGGTGAACAGCACCAAATACAATTGTTCGTCATCCCATGATAAATGTTCCGCCGACCGCGATTGCCATGTCGCTATGCTGAAACACTAAACGGTCTTCGAGTATGAAGATCCACTTCATGCAACCTCTTTCGCACAGCTTGGTCGGTTACCAGCAGCTGGTGGTCCTCCTGGAGCCTTTCTACTAGTTGCCTCGCTGTGGTATTGGATTGTCTTCTAGCGGTCCTTTGGAGAAATCGATCCTGTCTCTACGTAGTAATACGATTTCTTCATATCAGCCACATCCGCCATATCACCAGTACTGCGATAACGTGACCACAACCTTGATATCACGTTTTGGCTCGGGCCTCGGCAACGACGCGTTGAATTGCACCATTTTCTAACATTTCATCTAGACTCAAATGACCCCGTCAAATGACCCTCTTAAAGTTTACACGGCATGTTAAATTTAAAAAGAAAACAATCTGGATAAGATTTTCATTCATTAATATCAATAACACAATTTTAATTTTCCCTAACGTTTCGTTAAGGAAAATTATAGAAATATTTATTAATAAATTGTATTACTATCAATTTTACCGCCGTGTTTTGTTTTTTTTTTTAATTTACATTTTTCATTTTGGAAAAAGAATAAAAGGGGTTTTAATCTGAATATAAACTTTTTATGGAAACTAATAAAGAATTTAAACTATAAAATCGTAAATGATTTAGGATTATGATATCCCTAGATTCTGTTGATGTGTGTTTCATAGGAATCGAGGTTCAAACAAAAAAAAATTGCTTATGTATGTATTTCTAATGTGATCAATCACAACCACAATAAAAAGAGACATTTTATGACAATCACATCGATCAGTCGATTACAATTTATTAAATTAAAATTGAAATATAATATTTTTATGAATTGATAAAAATTAATGCTCTTTCAGTAGCCAAAACATGTACCAAAACATGAACCCATTTCAAAATCTGTATTCTTATTTTTTTTAATTAATAATGGATCTAATGTCTAAGATATATCATCTGTTATTAAATGACGATTAAGATTAAGATGACATATGCTAGATAAGCCTAGATTCAAGAGTGACATCTAAAATCTAGACAACAATGAATTCTGTTAACTAATTAATCAGGTTGAATTGGGCCTAAAATTTCTTCCTTTCATTTGACGTGATATTCGATTATATAACTGATGAGGGTATTAATAACGCGAACTGACTTGAAACTGTCCGCAAATACCTAGCAACTCCATAGTAGCGAAGAAGGAAATGTAGGCAACCTTTGTTTTTTCAACACCAAACTCAACTAAAGATCGATTTTCAAAAATAACAGTTAAAAAAATTTTAAACGTAAAATAAAATATTTAAATATAGAGTACATAGAGTTTTATGTGATATATCATAAGAAAAGTTTGGCTCATTTATGATTTCATTGTAGACGGCTACAGCCCTCAAACAACCGAGCAAGCATAATTTGTCGTGGCGGAACGTGTCGTGAATACCAGGCAAGCTCTCTATATTTACTAAGTTAAGGATAAACCTACGCTAAAATGCGCATTTAGTAATCAATAACCAATTCGAGCGCGTCCGTCCGACTCACTATAAATATATTACAATTTAACATACATAATGTTGTCATAAACAATATGCTCTAATAATTGTACTATTGTGAGCACTAGATGGTGGTAAAAACGAAATCATACACAATCATTACGTAAGGACTCACGACATACAAATATACATGAAAATCCTATTCCTACTGGTATGCGAATCTATATTATTTTTTTAGGAGACCAGCACCAGGCATAACGCCAATTTACCAACCCCGGTACAATTTATACGGTCGTAAGGCGTACGGGTAAGTCAGGTTAATTATTATTATGAAAAAAATAATACCTTTCTGAAATAAAAAAAATTCATCACGAAACTTAATTAGAGAGAACTAAATATATTCACGAACGGTTTGAAAAAATTCTTCCGTTAGCGTTAAAAAATTTTACGTTAACAATTCAATTTTAAAGAGTACTGTCATATTATGGAAAAATCAAACAACACAATTCTTTAATAACACTGAACATTTCATTTTAATAGCACTCAGAAAAAACTCAAGCGCAGAGAAAATAAAATTAAAAAATGTACCTTCGAAATTACTTGATTCACGACAAAATTTAACTTGGATGGAGGGTTAGTTCTCCGTTGGCTTGAATCCAAACTATGCTTACATACAGAGGGGTAAAGGTAGGTTCAAAGGGTAGCCTTTCGAAATACTGAAATTATATTTAACAATATTTTACTCAAGAGTATAATACTACATTTACCTTGTGTTCGTCTCTGTTTTAATCCCGAGTGCAAGTACATCAGGAACTTTTTTCTTTTTTTGACGCAGGATAATCCTCATGGATACCCGGCTGAGCTTAATTGTATTGTCGTCTTCCGTCTGGACGCACGAGGCTGGGTCACGAGGAGCTTGCACAATCCGTTTGCGGTCCGTCAGCATTAGCTGGCGCTTTGTGCGAGCTTTATTGCTTCGCAGAATGATCACACGGCCTGCTAGGCCCTCTCAGTCTCGACTACCGCGGGAACCACGGTTGGGAGCGACAAAATAGCAGTGAGAGTGCGCTACGCTTCGTACCCCACACGTGGCGTACCTCCAGTGTGTGCTGGACCGTCTCATCGAAGCAAGCATCGCAGTGGTGGCACCTGGTAGTCGGTTCCCGATCGTTCCGAAACAGGTTACTCCCGAAACAACCAGGTCCTGAGTCAGATGATAGGTTAGGAATCGCTTACTCAGCCACTGCTAGAACACCGGACTAATTGCCTCGATGGTCCAGAGTCCGGCGCTTGGAACCGCCAGCCTGGATTCCCACGCTTCGGTAGCCCGTTCGCGTTCCTTCTATGTGCCTTTCGTACAGTGACGCGAGGGCTCTCGCTTTCAGGTCCCAGAGAATAGTACCAGCCCACATGCATAACCCCGTACTACCCTGATTGCAATCACCCGCTGGTCTTGTGTCAAGCGGGCAACATTGCTGCTAGTCAGGGCGCTGCCAGCCCACATATGGGCCTCACACAGGACCATCGGTCGAACAATTCCCGCGTAGAGACGCAGACATGGCGTCTCAGGTTCGCTGACATTCGGTAGCAGTCGTCCCAAGACGACAGCCGCCATCAGCAGCCGAGGAACAAGGCACGCAAAGTGTGGGCCGAAGTTTTACTGGCTATCGAGGATTACCATCCATCGCTATCGCGCATTGACGGCCTCACGTGGACGTTCCGGGTCGGCACGTTCGGGAAAACCGCAGCCTCGGACTTTTTGAGTGCTACCTGAAGTAGGTACATAAGGTACAAACCTAACTTATGTTATTTCGCCAACGTTGTTCTATGGCTGGTTTACACGTATTATGTAGTTAAGTTGGTTACTAAAGTATAACTAAATTGTTAGTTAAGAGTCAATAAAGTGACAAGTGGTTGAAATTTAGCATCCAAATGTAGATTAAGTAGATTGGATTCGTTCAATTTTTTTGGTAATTAGGTGGGCGGGGCTTATTACTTAACACTTAGGCAAGAGCTTGTACTGATTTCGCATTTTCTCCTTTTTTCAAAATCTCGGAGTGGAGCTTAGACTTTCTTGAAGAATAGTTAAATTAGGAATAGTTGTGGAAGATACGAAGAAATAAACGTAGACCTTTTCCAAAATCTAAGTATAGAATTGACGAAGCCCTTAAGTTATTAACCGCCTATTAGCAGGCTTCACAACTCAAATGTCTTGAGATATTAAAAAATAAATAAAACATTTCTTTATTTCGGATAATGTAGCTTTTTAGTGGTAGAACTTCATTCCTTTTGCTAACCATGAACTGATATAACTTCGTACATACGTAATACCGACACATCACATTAGCATATTTGTGAAAAAAAAAAGCGCTTAGGACCTTTCTCGGCGAAGCTGCAACAAAGACCACGCCTCAATACGACATTACTAACTCCTCAGGTACATTTATCTTTCTCAAAGCGCTCGAAATCACCTGAAACTGACCACTCACGACGCGAAATACAAGTTTAGCTTCAGCGATAAATCATCAAGTTAGCGCTTCGTACGTACAGTCGACTTGGGAAACAATTTACTGTAGGAATTGAAGGAAAATAACGTGGTATAGAAGATGGTTGGGTTACCTTTTATGGGAAGGAGAACTGTTGGGAACTATTGAGAAAATTGCAATTACAAATTGATTTCACTTTACTAATTACATAACAAATTTCCATAACAAAATACGTAGTTTACACGCCGCCGTATCATAAGAAAAAAAAATAAGAGAAAATACATTAAATTAAATAAGAAAGTCAAGGAACGACTTAATGTTGAAATTTCTTACATTGGTACCGTATATATTACGTATTTACGTTTTTCTTCAAGAATAACGAGATATATTTCAGAGTCCTATTATATCTGCATATCCGAAAGAATCTTTTTTTATTTCTAGTACATCTTTGTTAGTTTTCAAATCTTGACTTGACTTCGGATTGAAATTGTAAATTGTTAATTTTGAACAAAATGAATAAATAAAACCGTGAATGATAAGACGTGATTACGCCACATAAAGTCTTTTAGTATGGAATTGGCGATAGCTGGTTTGTGTACTTCACACATTTTATGCATTGTAATCACTAACTCATTAAATCCTTTTGTGGTTGCTCATGATGCTCTGAGGTAAAACTTAAACTAAGAATCATGGGCAAAAATGTAAGTTCAAGATGGAAAACTTTAATTGGAAAATGAATCAATGAATTTATAAATAGTAATATATAAATATCATAAAACTAGCTACATTTCATAGAAGCGAGGATATTCAATAAGCGAAAAGATATAATAAGCCCAGGGTTTATGCAAATGCTGGAAACATTATTCAAACCCAATCCATGGGATTTAGACGGCACGGCTGAAAAGCCTGTTGCATTACTGTCAAATTGTTTTTAGAGGAAAAACACTAAGGCGGCAGGAAAATTGAAAATAAGAATACTTTGCAAATGGAAGTTCTATCTCGATAGTTTGCAGTAAAAGTATAAACTTATATTACCTATAAATTTTAACTTTGTTTTTATCAAAATAAAATTTTGTATCAAATTTAATTGTGATTTATTTTCCTGACATACGAGTATTATTATAATCTAGCAGTATTCAGATTAAACCCGACATGCTCAAACGCACGGAAACCTTTTTACGAGTATATATATATATATATATATATAAATATATATATATATATAAATAAAAAGAAATATATTTTTTTTAAACATCCATGGACATCATCCATCGTAGGTGTTTTGTTTACTAATATTAATTATGATTTTTTATCGGCTAATGACGCGATCACTAGGGATCGCCTTTGTTCCAGTAACTGACCCAGTTATTACTTCCCTTTCACCGGAACACAACCACATAAACGTGATTATTGTGGCGATCAAAATATGAAAACTGTAGTAACACACCAGACGAGACCTTATCACACAAAACATTCTTACTAGGATATGCTTCTCACAATGAAACCTGTCCTTAACACTACTTTGTCTACTTAATAAGATGAAGATCAGTATGAAACGCTGATCTAGGTTTATGTTTACGTTTTTGTTGATGAGAAGGTCGCCGTCCATTACACTCGGCGATATTGAAAATAATCATTTCTCACTACTGAAAGTTACTATCTCCCAGAGGGTAGTGATTATTATCAAATATGGAATACAGTCAATGAAACGAGTGAAAATCAAGTAAATTTATTGAAAGCTACTTTTAAGCTTTAAAGGAAAATTGGGATAAAAATTTCTGTTAATCAATATCACATTCTTTAGTTTTTTTCTCCACAAATTTGAATTAAAAGCTGTTCAGAACGTTTCATAAACTTTAGAAAATATTTAAATAGACTGGCACGTAAAAACAAATTTAAGATTTTTGGTTCTTAAAGATTTAGGTAAAGGAACCATTTCCTTAATTTCCGTCTTATGTCTATCATATATGTATATCAATCATAATCAGTCTTATGACATTCAATATAGTTGCTAGGAGGTTGACCACGCTGCCCCTTCTAGATTGTGATTAACAGGTATTTACTACTAAGCTCTTATATATACGATTCTGCTTCGCCAAAACCATAATTAGATGTGGTTATTTCTAATTACATTTTTATTTACAAAGTGAGACAACTACAGAGGGATTGAGCCCTGCGTTTCCTAAAGGATGTTCTCTCCTTTACTGTGGTTGTCTGGAGAGAGTGTTAAACGGCATTGAATCCGCAGTTAGGACTATTAAAGCAGTTTGATAAGGTGACAAAAAGTTTTAAATTATTAAACATAAAGTATTTTTGAGTCAAAAAATTGAGAGTAGATATTCTGCACAATATTTCATACAAATAAATTAGTTTATAGGCTGCTGGGTTGCAGTATTTTATATTTGACTGCATGCCAAACAGCTTTTCTTGTAGCCACCTATTTACCCTAGATTTGCGAGTAAACATAATATTTTGGCTTAGCCATATACAAAATAAACGTTATTTAGGCTTTGTCTTGATCCAAGATTTACGAGGGTCGGACGTAGCGGTTATTATTAATATTACTCGTGTCAGACTTTTTTGTACACGTTCTAAAATGCAAAACGACTTGTAATAAAGATTAGTAGTTAGTTTGTTTTCCTTTGCCAGTCAAAAATATGCATCTCACTTTAGTATTACTACCATTTTTATACTATTACTATTATTATATATACTAATTATATCTTTTTTTTTCAATAATTTTCAATAACCGTTATTATTTCTAACAGATTACGTTTTATTCAAATTCTGCCCCTGCTGAACTATTTCAATTCTTTAGCTCTTTCTACGCATTTTCTATAAGAATAAATAAAAATAAAAATACATTTCCTAGTGTGGTAACTAGGCCCACAGGTTTATTTCAATGCTATTCAATGCTATCAAAGAAAATTTGTTAATTACATATTAAATTAAAGACAGTGATGGCTGTATAAGGCTTGTATATACCTGACAAGAGATAACTTACCTGAGATCAATAATACTCAATTATTGACTACGTCTATTTAATAGATGATTAAACGAACTTTCAAGTGAAGTTCTATAGCTATTATATGAGTCGCTTCATTCGAAAATAGTATATAATTGAACAGGTAGTCCTTTTAAGCCAAAATACTAGGTAACTTCGCACAGTTTTAGAGTATGTCATTTGACTTATTCAAAAAACTTTACGTCTGTTTACTTGATCATCCCCGGTCCTGGCAAGTCTTCATTTTTTAGAGATCAAAACAAAATTTTTGCGTGGGTTTCGGGAGGGACGGGTCCTTTATTATCTCCAAATGAAGCGACTCATATAATAGCGATAGAACTTCACTTGGAAGTTCGTTTAATCATCTATTATATTTCGTCGCTTCATTTTTTAGATAGTATATAATTAAACAGGTAGATTTTTAGAGATTACATTTTTTTTTCTTTTGTCTTTACAAATTATAATTTATTTAAATACGTTTATTCATTAAACTCCTTACTTTAGTACATAATTTAAGAATCCAGTAATTTTTAGGCATTTATTATACACTTGGTGATTGCCAAATTAATTAAATCAATAAACAGAATAATTTAATTGTAATTAATCTCTTTATCGGAAGGTTTTAAGTGGTTTGTACTTTATTGAGTACGGAAAAGGCAAAGTCATTTCGTGGGTTTTAATATAGGTTTATGGTAAAATTTTGTAAAGGACTGAGAGTTTTAGGGTCACCCAGCCGTTTCTCGGATAACCTACACTGAGCACGTGCTGCGTGCTGAGTGCGCTGAAAACACTCCTGTCAACGCCGCTCGTACCTTGCATCTGGTTTATCCATCGACTTAGCGTCCGACTTGACGCGGCTCTGTGAAGGGCCTTTCATGTTACAAACAAGAACTCCCAGTTCGAAAATTTAATATTTTTTGTCACCAAAAATATAATCTTTTAGGAGGATTTTTAAAGAGACGAGGCTGAATGGTGTGAATTTATTTAACCGAATGAACAACCCTTATTAAATTGCTCATTAAAAAAACAAAGGACTAATAAAACAGGTTTTTGAACATATCAGTATTACGTAACGTACAAAACTCCCACCATGACCTCAACGTGATGTCGGACTGACAAATAGTCATGGATGCCAGAGAAGCGACCATCAACGTCAGGGTCTCTGGCGAACAGCCGCGCCACGCGACGCCGCCCGGAGTGTCTCGCGGCACCCAGGGTAAGGCTGGACTGCTTTGCTTTTGTGCTGTTGTGGGAGTTAATTAAATCTTTTGTTTCAATTCCAATCAATTCTTTTTCTTACACATTTTAAGACAAGGGAAAATGGAAAGAATGGTAAAAATATGCAGAGGCCCAATTAATCGTAAACGCAATCGACTGCATCCGGTTCAGGATACTTAGTTACAAATGCGTCACATTTGCAAACAAACATTAAACCAAAAATCCATAAATTACTTACCTCGCCAAATGCCATAGCCAAATGTGTCTAGTTAGAGTATTTAAATGTGGAAATTGAATTGTAACTAGTAGCGGTGCTATTATCAATTAACAAAGAAATTATTAATTATCAAATTATCAAAAGGTATTATCAAAGAAACGGCTAGTAATTCTAGGTAATTGATATGGTATTCTTTTTCACAATAAAATTAATTGTTTTGGAATACTACGCCCCAGCCTGTTCTGAATGCATCTGTATATGTCTTATAAATTTGTGAAGTAATTGAACAGGATTATTAATTGCCTTATACTTTTCTACCAGATTAAATCTTCTAACAATAATTTAGGGAGTTTAATTTTTGCCTCATAGTTGTACTTATTTTGTAGCTAAAAAGGCTGCGACCAGTACTTAGATATATGTTTGACAAAATCTCGTATCGAGCATATTTGAAGTTTCATAAATTATTTATTATTATAACGCTTATCGTCAGGTACTCTTCGATGTTAAACATAAAGCCTTAAAAAGCAAATTCACAACAAGTGTCAAATAACTTCGCGCAAAATTTTTCTAAATACCCCGGGAGCAACGGATAATCCATACGGCATGGCCGTAAACTCGTATGTGTTAGCTCAAACATATCGTGGTCTTGAAATTCAAAACGTAAGTATTTTTTGTAATTAACAAATATAGGTAGAAGTAGGTATGATGTTTCTTATCTATGTTAGCTAAGAAACCATTATGAGGAATTAATTTAGAAGCTGTTTTATAAGATTCCATTTAAAAGTGTACTTTTTCTACAAAATTGTATAATTTTATTTATTAATTCTTTTTGTTTCATTCGAACCGTTTTTTCGCCGTTTAGTTTCGGCGCCAAAATATTTTTTTATTATATTTGTTTGATATAAACTGGTCACTTGAGGTATAACGAGGTTTTATAGCCTCTAAGTGTAACAATTGCTATTATCATATTTTGTTTTTCACTATGCGACAAAATATGTTTGGGAGTAAATACTGGTGTAATATTTTGAATAATATTGACCATATAATTTGCATGCGCTATTGTTATTATTGCGTAATACTAATGTAATTAATAATGATATAAATTGGCAAAATATATAAGTAGCTTAAGTAAATTTTTTTAATGTTGTAATTTGACCAATCTATTTTGAGATAGATCAAATTAAATAAAAAAAGAAGACTCAAATTCATGCCAAAATGATTTTATTTTAATAAACAATTTCATTGTGAAATGAATTTTAATATAATGTTACATCTGCAGATATCAGCAGACAAACAGCAGATATCTATATCAAAACATTGAGATTCTATTTGCCCAGGTAAGTAAAATTAAAGTAAAACTAACTATATTCAAATTACTAAACGACATTATGTAATTGACAGTAGAGCATCTATCCAAGTCTATAAGGTGATTTTTCTTTGTTTTTATAATTGAGGTGATCTGAAACTATGTTAGTACCTTTCACTAACAAAGTACATGTTAACACACAACTAGGCACAACTAGAACACAAATAGGCTTATATGTATAAAAACAAAGAAACGTATATTTTAATTCAAAAATAATTTGAAAATCATAATGATCTACTGACATCCGCCCAGTAACGGCTGAAAGTGATTTAAGACCCGTAAAGCCCATTTACACTTCACAAAACAAATATGAACAAACTTTTTAACATTGTCTTATTGGAAAATATAAATTACGCTTAGAAAATGAACCATCAAGTACCATACAATATGGGGTTTAATAAATCTCAAGTGTTGATAGATGGAGTTCGCCAACTTTAATAAAAGAGGCTCGGATATCGAACTTTTCTAGGATACAATGGACGCCACTTATTTCTCAGTTTATCGATTCATTGGTAAATATGGTTTGGATTTCGTTGTAAGATATGGATCGGGAAATGATTTATTGTTTGACTCTTTTGTAGGTTAGAAGTAGTGGAGGGTTAGGAAACTTTTGTGGAAAGTTTTATCTTACGTCTTCTTAATCGAATCATAACTGTTTTAAGCAGATACAATCGTAAGTTGATTACTGAGTCTAATCATATACAATGACTCACTCACGTCTTATTCATAAAAATAAATTTATTAATTTTTTTGTGAATCACCATTATCGCTCAATGAATATTACCACGACATGATATTATTTGCATGCTATACTTTTACTTACCAAGCGGTAATTGTCCTTATCTTTTTTAACATGACTAATATTTGTTCTAGAATTCTTTATCTATCTACTTTATTTATATGCATGTGCCTAAGATAAGTATTGTTATAGATACGAGTACGATGAGAATCTATAGCAGTGATTAATAGCAGGTTCTTATGTGAGGTAAGACTATCTCTTACGAAAATATATAAAAAGGCTTAAAGGGAAAGTTATGTTTTTGTAGTCTGTATTAAAGGTAGTCTGAGAAGATTGGTTGTTTCACTTTAACTTCAATGAAGGATATATCATGACTGAGAGAGGATTCGTTGTGATGGATTTATGTTACAACAATTCCTCCACGTATCTGTTTCTTCAATTCATAGAATTTACTACTGTCACCAAGAAAATTATATTCTGTCCTGCGTTCAGGTGAAAGGTGCATATTAAATTTGTTTGATCCTGTAGGAGCCGCATTTTTTACCTTCCGGCATTTTTTACCTGATAGTCACTACATTTTGTAAACAGCCCGCCCATTACATCTCTCTATCCTTTATTGTACACGTTACTTAAACATCTGATATTAACATTAAAGCCTTACTGAAACAATGTTCTAAAACGGCCAAAAATAAGCTACAGCACGTAGGTGAGCCCGAAAATTGCAATCAGCTTTCAGTTGCCATCGACGGCTGGATCGCCGCCAACCGAATCCTCTGCCAACTGCCTGCAAACGAAGCCAGCATACCTATATCAAATTTATTTAGAATATTATATCTGTATGTTTTGTAGGGCTAGACTGTTGGCATGTTAATTAAGTAACTATGGTTAATGTCTGAGTTGATATTAGTAATTCAACTATCTAGCATATTTAAAGGATACATAGGGGTAAATTAAGAATTGTATTGTGGCACAATTTTATGAAAATAAAATGAAATGCTACAATTAACTACAGTTACTGGAGATTATTTAATGATCGTTCACGTTTTCGATTCAAAACTTTAGTGAAAAATCTTTTGTTTATATAAACATTATAAATAGAATGGTACGTGGTACACTTATCACAGGCAGGTACACTTATTATCCTCGAAAACTTACAAGCAAATCCGGGCGCCGAAACAAAAGGTAAATCCAAGGTTGAAGTTGTTTGTACATTTTTAAACTTAATGGTGTGCAGGGGGCAGGATCCAAACTGAGGGAAACATAATATTTGAAAGTTCGTATGCGTGCTGAGAGCCTGCCAAGTACACTTCATTGATTTTTATGGTATCAAAGAGGAGTTTGTAGTTTCTGTCAAATACACGAAGTCAACATAATTATATTCTCGCTTTAAAACCACTAACTCTTGCCCGCGTCGGGGCTCCTTTTACGTAAAGTAAAGTGTGTAGGATTTTAGTTCATGTAGTTTATTTTACGAATAAATTCGAAACCTCATTAGTTTTTTTTTATTTATTTGTATTGACTTTCTAAGAGTCGTCTCGATGTAAAAGTATTTTATTTTTATTTTATCTTTAAGTTGGACAGCAACGTTTTTTTTTTCAAATAGTGATATGTTTTTAAAACGAGTAACAAAAAATACAAACATATGCACGTCACGTCTAGGTATGTACAGCGTACAGATAACTATCAGTAATCTTTTGATACAATACCTTAGTTATAAAGTATAGTAAAGTTAAAATGTAACAAAATAATATTAATAAATAAGTACAAAATATGAGAGGACATGTTGAATTTAATTAAACCACAACGATCAATGACGACCACGGATGGCATTTACCATCAGGTGTGTATATGTATAGTAAATAGCAACTGATGATTGTGACTATTAAAATTGCATGATCCTCGACATGTAATTTAAGTAGTGATTCGACGGCCGAGAGGTGTAGTGGCTAGTAACCCTCATACGCCAGAGTGATCGTTTTTTGTTATTTATATGTTTTTATGTATTGTTTAACCCCTCCCCTCAGTTCACTTTATGGTTCATAATACAAGATTTGCGTACTTTGGGGCCATACAGTTGGTTTTATTATTTTACATTATTGACATAAAGATAATCATTATATTCGTCCTTCCTTTAATTTAATATCTATTGCACTTCCACCTGATTGGCAACTAACAATCCTCCAACAAAGCTCCGTTAAGCTACACGACAGTTACATTTGCAGACCCTTAGAAGTTTGAGATACTCGTTGATAAATATTTTACTCGTACTGGGATCACTACTTAGGCCTAAGTCGGTAGCGAGGTTGGTCCGGTTTTAATTCATCCGTGGGCACAGTTACTCCGAGTCGTTGAGCTACTTTCAGTACTATGTATTTAGTTGAATACATCGTATGTATCCTAGCTAAGGACGCACACCACCCGGCGCTACGCGTGTCGTGTACACCTGTGCGTGGGGTCGCCGAGTTGCGGCCCGCACCGCGCGTTGTGAGGAGGTACGCCGCGGCCGATTACGATGCAATAAGGAGTGCTCTAAGTGATGTAGATTGGGGGAGTGTTCTTAAGAACGGTGACATTAATGTATCAGTTGAAAAATTCTATTATTTTATTAACCAGATAATAGCTAAGTTTGTCCCTTCAAAAACTGTAGCCAAGGAAAACAAGTATCCGATTTGGTATTCGCCACTTTTAATAAGACTTATTAGAAAAAAAAATACATAAAAAATGGAAATGCTATAATAGATTAGGTGACTATAAAAAAATTTCTGAACTTCGTAAACAAACCAAAGATTTAATTGAATCATGTTATAATTCATTTATATCTAGGACAGAAAATAATATAAATAAGAACCCAAAGCAGTTTTGGTCGTACATTAAATCAAAAAAGTCTAGCAACATCCCCGATACTTTGCATTACGAAGGTAGTACTTCTTCTGACGGTGAATCTATTGCTAATCTTTTTAGTGCATATTTTAAATCAGTTTTTGAAGAAGACTCGTACTCTGTACCTTTTACGATACAGGAAGCTAATGAAACACTGATTACCTCCGTTGATATTTCTCCATATATTGTGGAAAACTATTTAGGTCGCCTCGATGTAAATAAGGGTAGCGGCCCGGATGATCTTCATCCTATTTTTCTAAAAAATTGTTGTAAAGATCTTTCTTACCCTGTAAGTATCCTTTTTGGATTGTCTCTGTCCAGTGGTATAATGCCCGTAGTCTGGAAACGCTCCTTTGTGGTACCTATCTTTAAGAGCGGCAATAAACATGATATAACGAATTATTTGAGAAAATTATTTACGACTCTTTATTTCCCGCTATCCGGCCGCTGTTAACTACATAACAGCACGGTTTTGTTAATAAACGTTCCACAGAAACTAACTTGTGTGAATTTTTGGATATAATTCTTGAGGCCATGAGTAAAGGTTATCAGATTGATGCCGTGTATACCGACTACTCAAAAGCCTTCGACAAAATTTCGCATTCTCTGTTAATAAATAAAATTGAGAAAATTGGTATACACGGTGACCTACTACGTTGGCTCACATCTTACCTCAGGGATCGATCCCAGGCTGTTGCGGTTAAGGGATATACATCATCTTTTGTTCCTATTACATCGGGTGTGCCTCAGGGCTCTCACCTCGGCCCACTATTATTTAACATATTTATTAACAATGTCTTAAACTGCTTTGGTTACTCCAAGGTTTTATTGTTTGCAGATGACACAAAAATTTATATTACAATTAAGTCTATTAAGGACTGCTTTGATCTTCAGAATGATTTAACTGCTCTTTACGATTACTGTTTGCGTAACAAATTATATTTAAACATAAAAAAATGTTGTGTTATCTCCTATTCTAGAAAAAAAAAATACTATTTATCACAATTATACAATAAATAACACACCACTTAATAGAGTGACTGAGGTGAGAGACTTGGGATTGTTTTTGGATGATCATTTATTATTCCGGTCGCATATTCATAAAATAACTGCAAAAGCCTATAAAATGTTGGGATTTTTATTTCGACAAACAGTAGACTTTAGAAATGTGAATACATTAATAGTTTTATATAATTCCCTTGTAAGGTCGCATCTTGAATACGCCTCTACTGTGTGGAACCCGCAGTATTCGGTATATAGGGATGCAATTCAACGTATTCAGGACAAATTCTATAAGCGTTTAGTGTATAGATTTAAGACAATCCCATGTATTGACAGACCTTGAAACGCGACAAAATTATTTTTCTTTACAAAATACTTAATAACTTTGTTGATTCCTCATACTTACTAAATAACATTGACTTTAAATGTCAGAGATGCAATCTTCGGTTAAAATTAAGATCTACTTTTGCTCTTCCAGCCTGTAAGACTAATTACAGTAAAAATCGCTTTATTGTTAGAGCCTGTGATTTTTATAACCAGAATTATCAAACCTTAGATATATTTAATCTGAAACCCCACAAATTCATATCTACCATCAAGCAGTTAAATAAAAATGGCTTTAAAACTAAAACTTTCTATTGACTTTTCCATAACGTATTATAACTTTAAATTGTAACTTAACTTCTGTTTAATGTACCCAATATTTATTACAATTAACAGTGAAAACTTTATTGGCTTGTAAACCACCTGCTTGTAATATTTTCCTATGTATTTATATAATGCTGTATGTTTTCCTAAATAAAAAAAAATAAAAAAAACTCACTTCGCTTTTGAAATATTTTTAATTTGTAGTCTGTTAGTTTAATTTCCAATACAAAATAGTATTAAGCTATCATTTCTCACTTTTCAAACCATAAAACTACATAGAAATTAAATAAACAGTATATAAGAAAAACATTTTTACATAATTCTGTTGTCAAAAAACATTCATAGTCTAAAATAATTTCACTTAACGATATATTGCAACGGTTATTTCTTCATAGGGTAACTTTAGCTAGTTGCAATGAATTTCATAATGCAAGAACTCAATGAAGAATGTTCTTAAAGTGATTATAAAAAGAATTTATACGAAAACTTCTTCAATTAAATCAAAATTGTCGAAAACGAATAACCGTGCAACTACGAAAGCGAACGCAAATGAACTTAAATCTTAAACTATGTAGATACGGTGCAGTTTTACTTAAGCGAAAACGAGAACTTACTGCTATTGTAGTGTGTATATGATGCCAATATAAAATTTTAAAAATCTACGGTGTAAATAACGCTCCGAGCACCAATTTTATAAATATACCATAGGACCATAAGGTGTTTATATATGACCGTAATCTGTCGATACGACAATTCATGAAGCACTGCTCTGAGCTTTTAATGTTAGGAAATGAAACCATCGCAATGAACAAAAAGGTATTGAGCACGAACAGTACGCTTATTTATTACAATTTGCATCGGATTTTCCGGAATATTTATTAAGGTCCCAATCATTTAAATAGCATGGTTGACGTCAAAACCAGCGCATAAATACCCGTTATACATTTGATTGAGTCGATGCGACATCAATATTCTAATAGCTATAATAAACACACAACTTTTCAATATGCCTGTCAATGCAGGAATATTGTAACCTTACTTAGTCTGTGTTTTTGCCATACTGCAACTTACAAATAATTTAGGCAAGAAATTTACAGTGCAGGAGAAAAAGGCTGTAGATAAACACCGTGAGGTTGTTGAAGATTATTTCACAAACTCCTTCACTTTTTGAGTTAAATACACTTAAAAATATATATATTTTCGAATGTTTGTACCTAATTCTCTTGTATTAAAATTATATATTAAACTATAAATAAATAAAAGCGTAATATAAATAGTTCTAAAATATAAAATGGTTTCTTCGTTATGGTCACCCTAAATATGCAATTGCAAGAATGTAATTCGCCAATGAATGGATATTTCGAATACTATCTGCGGACGATTCTATCGAATTTATTCAGAAAACTTCTGAAATCTACGTGCTTTGAAGTTTAAAAATGTTTGCCTTGTTTCATTACTTTCATGCTTAAAACGTTGCAGAAACAGAACGTAATTTTGTATGACCTAAATTTAAGAATTTATTATATTATACATCAGGTTTCTCGATTACTATCTAGCATAAAAACATATTTGTCAGTAGAGTGGTGTCGTGGGTAGTAGCCCTGCCTCATACGCTGGAGGGCCCAGGTTCGAGTCCTGGTTGGGGCATTCATTTGTGTGGTTAACAAAGATGTTTGTTCTGGGGTTTATTCTGACCCCCAGCTCGCTGTGTGGTCATCCATAACACAAGCTCTACTTCGTTTGAGGCCATACAGTAGGTGTTTTGTTAGGGGATTATTAGGTTATTAAAAAATAAACAAACAGCATTTCCTAATGATAATAGCACAGAATAGATTTCCCAAGTCAATCTTCGGAGTCAGGCTTATTGCCTTTTGTGAGAAATGATAAAGTGTACTACGACAATGTTTTAATTACGCTACTGAATATATATTTTTTATCGCGTAAATTTGTTGGATATCGTTTATCGGATTAGCCAGTGTCCAATGCGGTATCGTCTCTAGCACGCATTTCAGATGATACATTATTAATTTTTCATCAAATAAATGAAAATCAAAACTAAAATCTAAGAAGCAACATTGTCTTTATCCTTTACAGACCCAAAGTAAACATGGATGAAGTAATTGGAAATACCAATAAACCCCTGCTTCCTTACTGATATTGTGAATGCGTCAGTGAGTTTGTTTGTTTGTGTATTTCGTTTTCAAGACTAAACTATGCAAGCGATAGTAATAAAATTATGTCAGCACGGCGCGGTGTTAGGTCCAGAAAAAAGCATGGGGTAACATTCATCCAGAACTACTATTCTCGAGGGCTAGCTGAGCGAAGGCGCACGCAATATATAGTCGCCTATAAACATTAAGGTAACTAAACATATCATTAGAAGTGTGTATGATGAATAAATCTGGGATATTTTAGAGTTAAGCAGTCCGTCTAAATAAATTATTTGTGACATGTTTTGAAGCATTACATAATTCGCGTAGACGCCAGTCGTCGGTTCATTGGAGCATATGATATGGGCAGGTTATACAGGTCTCATTTGTTCCATTGAGCAGGCTAGAACAAAACTTCTGTGAGTTTAAAATACGTCTTCCCTTGGTATTACGAAATAAAGCTAGCAACTACTTTATGGGTTGTTAGCAAAAGAACTAGCACTTTAATCAAAAGGAGGAAAAATGTCACAAAACATCAAAAGAATTGTTAAATAAAACAAAAGACGAACTGACTTTTCGTATTCACAAAGATAAAGAATTGAATTGGATGCGACAAGTCAATTGTTGCTAAATTAGATTATAAAAATGTATGTACTTTTAGCTACTGCTACATGGTGTCCAAGTTTTATAAGTGCATTAATTCAAATGTTTGATTATGTTCCAAAAAAATTAAATAACTACTTATTCTGCTTAGTTTTGAATAATAAATCCCCATAAAAAGATTTCAATTGTATCAGAGCTTGTTTTTGGAAGACCTTACAGCGAACTGGGGGGGGGAGGAACCACTCGGCTTCAAATGTATACAAAATTGTTGATACTCAAAGTAATAAGGAAAATGCAGAAATATTTCTTTACAGTTAAACTTGTTATCTCCAGCATTTAGAGTACTTTCCCCGCAGCTGGCATTGTCAAACCTGTATTTGTAACAGATATAATTTATCCCTCACAAGATATCCTTATCGAAATCTCTAACAAACGGTGAAACAGTATCACCTTGTATTTAAGAAACATCCGTATATGAAAGGCTAACAATCATGACTTTCGACATTTGATTTCGTGAAATCCGTAAAAATCATGAAAATACTCCAAGTAATTTACTGCCTTGTCTGTTTGTCTTTACCGTTACCAGCTGTCTCTGCAAATTATGATCTGATTACTTCAGCGATTGCCTATATTATAAAAGACAATATCAAAACGGTTTCTTTCATTACTTGTAGAGGCAAATATTGTAAGTATCTTACATCGAGTACATTTTATTTAAGGTTATCTTTTAATTGAATGCGTTCGTGTTAGCTTTGAGTTTACTTGTAAAGAAACAGAACGCAGAACTGATGATGGTTAAGTTGTGGTGAAACGTATCTTACAGCCTATTTGATTCACCCAATATTTCCTAGTGATTCCCAGACATCTTGTGTTTTGTATTTTCTTTTACGGTATTATTTTATTGTTTACCTGATAGTATAGTGAAAGTTGTACCTACTTTAGTCCTAAATATTATTTCTAGCTATTGTAATAGAAAGGCATCCTTTTTGAATCCAAAAGCCATTTGAGATCGTACAATGCCACAGAGTTAAACAAAGTTTAGATATATATATCGATCATTAAAAACATTTTTCACTTTCATGTTACCAGGGTCTCTAAAGTTCGCGCAGAGTTGTGCAAACTTTTCAATGAAGTTCAAAGTTTGTAGCATACATGAGTTGAACAGGGAGAAGTCAAATGCTTTGCTGTGCCTCAGAGAGAAATATGAGAGACTGGGTGTCGTCATACAAGCCAGCTGTGATTTGTTTGAAGAAACTATGCTTCTGGTAAAGTATTTGTTTGAAAATAACCGTTTTTGTTTGCTTTTTAATAACGAGTATATAGTGAGTGACCCCTATACATATGATGACTGTAGAGTTGTGATTATTAATAACCGTAATTAAAACAATAAGAAAGACAAAAACAAAGAAAGAAAAATAATATAATACAACGCCTAAGGAGTCATCTTTGTTTTATTTTAGTGATATTATAAAACAAAGATGACTCCTTTCAGAACTTTATTATTGACAAAGGCTTAAGTCCATAGTGTTTGAGCCGTCGGCCGATGATGTTTCAGCGTATAATACCGTCATGATTATTTTTCATAGATTGACTATATAGTCATAAACCATATTTAAAAGGTTATTGAACTAACTTTTTTGTTTTTGGTATTTAAATTAAATAATGAAGTCAAAGGAAATCTTACGTACAACACTAGAGCCACTTGACCAAAATCTTAATTAGAATATAGAAAGAAAACACATTTATAACCTAAAGGCAAGTCGAGGAGGTCTCAAAATGCGAGAAACTGACGCTACTGAGCCACATTATCTCTCGACCCGAAGCGAGTGTTTGTCGCGTTTAGACACCTTCTCGGCTAATTATATGCTAGCCCCGTGCAACTTTAATAGACGCAAACAAGTTTCACCTTCCGCGCTTATGAAGCTTGTTTTCATCTTGAGTTCTTATTGTATAACACAGGAGAGTTTTTTTGGATAATTAAGTTTATTTTATGATAAAATACGTTCTAATATAAAGGAAAATCAAAAAGGAAATAACATGGGAACAAAAAAAGTCAAAAAAAAAGGAAAATGGACAGAGCACATCCACTTGTTGCAAAATAACAGAATGAATATTGGATTGACGTATTTGAATTTTGAAGTTTGGTGATAGGGATCCCGAACTAAAAAAAACAAAACTCACAAAAAGTTATAGTTGCAATCGAAATAATGCTTTGCTAGATTATACAATTAACATAATAAAGTTTGTAATATGTTTTTGATTTTATTTATTTAGTTTTAAATGTATACTTTATATGTTTACTTTACTGTTTATGAAAAGCTTTATGCCTTTATCTTTAGAATAAGCCACCAGCAAAACTTCTTTTGCATTGGATCGGTAACCCGAACTTTGCGCAGCTATTGTATGGAGACTCCTCACGTTTAGTTTCTTATTAATAGTTATAATTTTATTGGGAAATATTTTAGTTCTGATACTTTATTAAATAATCATTTACATAAATGATACGAATTATCGTGCATTCCATTCGTCCATTAAGTGCTGAAACAAAAAGCTTACTGACGGCTTAAAATGGACTTAACCCTTTCAAAATTTTCAGGAAATTATTTCGGCTTTCACAAATTAATAAACATATGGCCTTTTATATTTTACGTCATTGCTTATTTGTGCCAAAATTAATTTATTATCTTCGCTGCTCACAATTTTGGAGACACATTAATTTACTTCAGATCTCGATAAAAAAATGAAGTCAACTCTTTCGAATATTCTCAACATAAATTTTGATAATAATTCCTGGGATCAAGCCAGTTTACCAGTGCGCTTCGGTGGTTTAGGAACTCGAAAAATTTCTTCTCTATCTTTGCCAGCCTTTTATCTTCTATTTACAGTAATAAAGATATTATCAATAAAATTCTCACCTCTTCTTTTAGGGGCGAAATTTCTCATCTTTCGGATGCCGAAACGCACTGAAATATTGTATCAAACAGTTCAGCTGTTCCACAAAATCCCGCGACACAGCGTCAGTGGGACGACGTTGTATTTTAGAGCGGAACAAATAATTAAATACACCTAATTTAACAGAGCGCGCTCATCTACTAGCGGTGGGTTCTTGGGAGTCTGGGTTATGGTTGCAGGCGCTTCCGTCATCTAACTTGGGAACCCTTTTTGACAACTATAGCTTTAGACTTGCCTGTAGTTTACGTTTAGGAATAAAATTGTGTGCTCGACACCGCTGCCGCTGTGGCGTGTTGGTCGATGAGCTCGGTCGCCATGGCCTTTCATGTTCTCGCAGCGGTGGCAGATTATCTCACCATGCCAGTTTAAATGACATCATCCATCGGGCTCTTGTTACCTCCAACACTCCCTCGGTTCTTGAATCGTCAGGACTGTTGCGTTACGATGGCAAGCGGCCTGATGGTATAACTCTGGTCCCGTGGAGGTTGGGTAGGCCACTGGTGTGGGGTGCAACCTGCGTAGACACTCTCGCGGCTTCTCATCTTTCTACAACTAGTGCAAAATCTGGTTCTGCTGCTAATAACGCTGAAAGCCTCAAAGTGAGACAATATCAGAATTTGGGTAGTGGGTATACTTTTGAGGCTTTTGGCGTTGAAACCATGGGGTCCTGGGGACCAGGGGCTCATCGACTTTTTTTGGACCTAGCGAGGCGATTAGTGGGTGAAACTCGAGACCCTAAGGCTGGCACCTACCTCGCACAACTAATTTCTATTGCGATCCAGCGTGGTAATTCAGCCAGCCTTTTGGCTACGTTGCTTTTAATGGATTCAAGTTTAGATTTAGTTTTTTATTTGTAGCATTATTTTATTTTATTTTATAATTGTTAATTTAAGTAACATATATTATATACATATACAGATAAATAATAATATAAAACAAAGCCTAATAAAAAACTTTGACTGTAAAGCAACGACGCTAAAATGCCGTCGTAAATGTTGCCCAAAACAAGTTCCTGCCAAGGGATCACGCACGATTTTCACAAAGCCCTGACCCCAGGACCCCATAGTTTTAACGCCAACAGTGTCAAAAATGAATAACCATGTTCACACGTTCCGCGACGTGCATTGATACTTTTGCGGCATCACTTTTTTTCTTGAAATTTCACACTGATTGCTCCTTGCTTTCTCCTGAGCATTATTAGGAAAACATGGTGATTATGGCGGTATAAATAGGAAATAATGTTATACTAAAAAGGTACATAGTAATATAAATACCAATTATTAATTTTGTTCAGGCATCCAGAAATCAATATTTGGACCACAGACACAAATGGTTAATTTACGTCGACAGCTATAACTTTACTTATTCCAATATGCATCGCGTCGGTAGGAATCTGAGAAAAAGTGACCAAAAAGATATAAATACAACGACAGCTGATCAAATTGATATTGGAGGCGTTGAACGAGTATTGAAACCCTTGAACATGAGCGTCAATGCAGATATCACAGTTTTTGAGAGAATAGGTAAGTATAAATTCTTAGAAGATTTTTTCGGCTTGAACAATTTATTTATATTTAAATCTATTCATTGCCGACCTACTCAAAATTAATATTACGTCTATTCAGGAATTTCAGACTTTCGACTATACGATTTGTATAACTATGGAAAAATTCAAGGGGGTGAAATTATTCAAAAGGAATTGGGGTCGTGGCGTAGTCATACAGGTAAACTTAATAAAAATTATGTCGTATTGTTCATTATGGGGCTCCAATTGATCATCTTAAATATTTTTTCTATTTTTAAGGCTTTAGCATCAACAATGATGGTTACAAATTCTATGATCGCTGGGATTTCGATGGACTATCGATAAGAATGCATGCTGTCGTGAGTGCTCACTATCCGTCTTCCTTATCCGTCTATTGCCGTCCTAGTCCCAGAGAACACAAGTATAGTTTTAAACATAATAAAGGTGGTACATGTCTGTTAGGGTTCATATTACAGATCAGGGTCCACTTTACAGCTACACTAAATGATTTGAAAAAATATTCCTTAAAACTGAATAAAATCCTGAGGATATATATTTGGGTCCTTGAGTTAGTAATACGATGAAATCAAATTAATAAATTACGAGATTATTTATTTTAATAAAAAAAATCACAAAAATCGAGATTCTTCAAAAGTAACATTGACAGAGATATGAAAATAATTTGAAGTGGCAAAAGTCTTAGTTTTTAAAGTATCCATTACATTAAGCACTATTATAAAAGAAATGTAAAAATCACACTTGCAAATAATATAAAATTATTTATTAATAAGTATCTCTTAAATACCACAGTGATAGTATAGTAGTAAGCACTTTCAATAAAAAACAATTGTTTTTTATTGAAGCTCTAATTAAGAAAGAAAACGAACCAAGACACTTGTAGCTGGCGTTCTCTGGAAGAGAACAGTATTTTTCTATACCATAAAGATAGCATAAAATTTTTATCATCCATCGAATTTTAATTACCGTATCAATGAATTGACTGTTTACTTCCACATTTAAAGAGATCCTAACATACCGTACAAAACAACTTCACAGACGACCATTCCGTCCAAGAACCCGGATATAGAGTTACTAGTGGGTCGCCGACACAGTCCAGCAGTGGCTGACATGACAAGGACCAGTGCCTCCATTCTCCGAGTCATAGCGGAAACGCACAACTTTAGGTATTTCCTCCAAAAAATAGTTCCTTTGCTGGTAAAATAAGCTAAATAAAATAGCACCTCTGTTATGTGTTATATGATTTTGCATAGTTTTCGCGTTACGAATTTTTTTATAAATTTTCTCAAAAGCTATGAAAAATCGTATAACATAAGTAATAACATAGGGGTGATTCAGACACAACACGAGGGACCTAAAAAAATTTTTTGGACATCACTTTTCTGGCCACCCTGTATGTCAATTTTACTTTTATTATGCAGAAGAAATAATTGTTTTTTAATTTGTAGGTATAACGATTTCAAACTTTAAATTAAAAAGAAATAAATTATTTTAAGAAAATAAGTAATCCTTTTATTAAGTTAAAACAGACCCCATACCTACTTATATTCCAATAGTTTCAATTAAATTGTTTTTGGAATTTTTAGGTACAACGTTACTGTGGCTGAAATATGGTTTGGAAACATTAATAGAAACAGCAGCACAAAGGTATCTACGTTTTTTGAAAAGTTATACTTTAATTACATTCTTTTTATTACTGTGGTGATATTTCAAGCTATAGCTAGGCAAGCTATAGCTTTTAGCATTGCAAACTGCTAAAAAGAGTAAAGAAGTTACACCGTTTCTTGCCAAATTAGATTGTATTGCCTCGGACTTAAGGCTCATAGACATTAATAGAAGAGCAATTCCAGTAAACCAGAGTTAAATACCAGCAGCATATTTAACCTACCCACCACCTACAGTTACTGACCCTGACTGACGAATAAGGGCGGATGTGTTGGATTTCTCAGGATTTTATGATGAGCGTCGGTTGTGCAGTGGTCAGGCGACAACCATCTGTCTAAGTGGCCCCTTAGTTGGGTTATGGCAGCTGTTTTACGAAAGGCGCGAATTCAACAAACCTATGATGGGCAAAATAAAAGTTTTTTAAATATTTTTCATTAATAAAAAAGTTTTCAAGGTAGTCACATAAGCTAGTCACTTTGCACTTTGGGCCCTTTTCAACTTGTTAAAAATAATTTCTAAATAACAATGTGACATAATTAATATATTTTTGCAAGAATGTTCTCAGCGGATTACACTATGGTGAACAGGATATAACTCCAGTACTTCGTTATTTGTCAGAATTCAGTCCATATTATGACATTATACATCCGCCTGTTACTACGCTAGAGTAAGTTCTATTCAATTTCATTGTTTAAACGCAATCAATAGTTTAAAATTATGTACAAAAATGTTTACAGATAGATCATTATTTTCATGATAGAAGTTAAATACCACTATTTGCACCGGATATTACCAAAATTCTAGGCAAATAAATAACAGGAATACATCTATCCCTTAAAATACGCGTTGCTCTGGATAGGTTGTTTAGTTTATTCATAGAATATTACAGATGCAACTTCTCTAGCGTTTCTATTATGTAGCATTTTCAGAAAGAATCAAATTTTTGTTACCTGTTCTTTAGCGCGCTTATGTTTTAAGGCTCATTTGCAATGACTAAGAGTTAACACTGTAACACGGAGTGAACTAACTTGGGATAAAATAGTGTCATGTGTGTCTGTCAATCTCGTAGAAAAAGGCAGTGACAGAGGGACACTTTAACGAAGTAACTAGTCTAACTCCGGGTTAAACTGTTAACTCAGGACAACGCCAGTGGGCACCTTGCTTCGAGAGTTACCCGACTTAAGCACTTTCAGGACAAAATTTTACTACCGCATATCCACCAAAGGCCCAGGAAAATACGAAAACAAGTTCCTGACTCCATTTTCCAACGGGGCCTGGCTCTGCGTGGTAGCTATGAGCTGCACATGTTGCGTCGTTCTCTTGCTGGCAGCAATGTTCGAACGCCGTCCATCGTGTCTCCAGTACTCTATATTTTCAGCAATCTCAGCTTTGTGTCAGCAATGTACGTACAAAACACTTTACTGCGTTTCCAAAACTGATTTTCATTTGTTGTTCTTTTATTTATGAACATAAACAGTCTTTTGAACTTTTGATATCAAGAAGTCCTGAAATCATAAAATTAGGTATAAAAAAAGTTATTTATTAGGCGTCCGAAATATTAAGTAGATTTATATAGATACACAAACAATTATATTTACATATTATTTTTCAGTTTTTGCTGATAATGAGACAAGTGTAAGAATACATTCGACAGGTATGAAACATACAATATACACTAAAATATATCAGATATTCTGACTACACGAACGTTAATAAAATTTTTGGTAAAATGTACCAAAAGTTTTCCTGGATATTATTTGTATATGTCGCAGTATGATCAGATAATACGTATTATTGCAAAAGTTCCGGAACAATAGCGAACAGTTTAGTGATTGCAAAACACAAAACACACGCAAAGACGATGTCGTAATCATTTTAAAATTATTTTCGGTATTTACTCTACGATTTAAAATAGTTAAAATTGGCAAGTCATGTACTCAATTCATCCGATCATAACAATGAAATTACAAACCAATCAGCCTGCGTATTTTCTATGCAACTAAATCGATGTCGATTTTGTAACATAAATACCGAAAAACGTAAAATGGTTGCAAAATCATCTTTGTGTGCTGTGATTTGCAGTAATTAAATTGTTCTCAAAGATTCTAGTACGTTTACAATGATACATATACACACTTAAGAAAACCATGCTATCTTGCAGCTCAAAAACTAGCAATTTTCATCACTGGTTTATCCAGTGTGCTGGTGTATAACTACTACACCAGCAGTGTAGTGTCGTGGCTACTGAATGGGCCGCCGCCGTCCATTAACTCATTGACAGAATTACTGGAAAGTCCCCTGGAACTAATTTTGGAAGATATTGGATACGCAAAAAGTTGGGTTCAGGTCAGTCCGAAATGAAAAATAATTCGGTAAAATCCTGCTTTCAAAAAGTTCTTTGTCCTAATTTTCATTAACAATTTGAAGAAAACTATGAAAAATCTTATTTCCCGTTTCTTTGATTATTTTTACCATCGAAACTATGTATACATATATATTGTGATTTGATTCAATCACACATTTCGCTTACAAATCCTGTATAAAGCCATGCTTTCAACAGTTACCTGGAGTTTATTATTTTGATAAAAGAAATGCAGAAGTAGAAGATGCCTTGCGCCAGCGCAAAATATACAGCAAGAAGGAGGGTTCCCTGCTGTATACGTCTGTAGAACAAGGCATCGAGGTAGTTAAAGCTGGGGGTAAGTAACCTGTTCTCCCATCAATACATAATCGCTAGATTTACTAACATTAAATGCGAAAAAATAAAAATCTAAATGAGTCGAATAGACAACTGGTAATAACTAAAAATGTTCATTCATTATCTTATTTCAGGGTATGCTTTCCATGCTGAAATGCAAAGTGCTAATTTTGAGATATCGAAGAAGTTTACCCAAAATGAACTCTGCGAGTTGGGGTCGGTACAGTCTATGCCAAAGACGTTGGTCTACGCGTCCGTTCCGAAAAACAGTCCTTATGAAGAGTTTTTTCGCTGGAGGTTGGCTTTTTATTTGTACATTATGGTTTACTAATTATTCAAATATTCTAATAGGATAAAAGTCAATGAAAGCCATTATTACATTAAAATCTGCGAAAAATATACTTTGTCTCAACGCACGGCGCCTTCAACACAAACCATCGACGTTGCGGTGGTATACCACGCCGAATACAAGAATAACAATAAATAATAAATCCCCAGACAAACACAAACTTATGGGCCCAAAGTAAACAGAACTTGTGTTATGATGACCATACAGTGAACTTGGGGGGAACCCAGAATAAACATACATATATAAATACAAACAACCATGACCCGAGAACAAACATCTGTGTTCATCACACAAATGAATGCCCCGGCCAGGACTCGAACCTGGGACCTTCGGTGAATGAGACAAGGCTACTTACCACTACACCACTCGGTCGTCATCATCGGTGGATTATCAATCGAATCAAATATCTAACTTTTTACCCTCTCCAGTAACTCAACCTTCAGGTTTTCACTATCAACGTTACATTGGTGAATGTTCTTTAGTTTAGTTCGCCTGACGGAGCGAGGCATAGTCTCGTGCATCCAGCGGCGCACACGCGCTCAGTCGCTCTCCTGCGAGGGCCGCTCCCCACGAGCGCTGACTCTCGGCGGTGCAGCCCCGGCCTTCTTGCTACTGGCTGCTGGATATCTGCTCGCAGTTCTTATCATGTTTATGGAACGGTTCGTTTATATTAAGTGTTAATGCCGTTTAATGACCAAATCCGTCATAATTCAAACATTATAGTTAAGAGCCAGGAACTGACTGACTCCTGTAAACCTTAGATCCCCAACTCCAGTGGGCACCGCATGTTGCCGGGTTAGCAAAACGACTTGGCTCTGCCGCATATTCTGTAAAAAAATGATACAAATTTCAAATGAAACAACTGCTCGATTAGTGTGCTCGGTTAGAGTGCTGCCGCCATCGATACTATGTTTATTCTACTACAGAACAGTTCTTCTTCACGGAGAAATAAATATTTGAATTTGAATAGGATTTCAAAGATGCTTTGTTAACGTGCACCAAAAATACCTAAGACGTAATCTAATTGGCTGTACATTTTTTCCATTTTGAAGATTTTGAAAATATAAAGAATATTTTATTAGTTAATTGTTCAAAAAATGTCATTGGCAGCTTGTGAGTGGTAAACATATAAACAAAATACTTTTTAAACGCAGAAAATTTGTGTTTGAGTTAAACTTTACTTGAGACTAAATAAAATAGTGGTTCTAAAATTTAAATTTATTTTCAGGTACTATTACAAGTCCCACACCCTGAAGAATAGATCCTTGAAGAATACGAAATATCGCTTTCAGAACTAAATAATAAAGAGATTGTTGTAACTGTAGCATTAGGCTGTTTATGGAATGTTCACTGAAGTTAGTACAGAAATACTTCACACTAAATGAAATTTTAAAGCAGGTTTTTTAAATTCAAATTCACAAATAAATAGCACTTACACAAACTTCAGTCCTTGTTTAACTTCCTAAAAATATAAAGTAGTAACTGTCCTTACCAAACCCTTGGCTTAACATTTATTTTCGGCAATATATAGTTTCGTCGCAGACACATTTTGGGGAAACAATCTTGAATGCCACATTTTCTATTACAAGAGAGTTTCCACCTGATTAATTTTTAATATTAATAAAAAAGTAACTGTTTTGTAAAGACAAAAGAGTGCAGTTTTGTCTGTTTCTATTGCATACCGATGTGGATGATCCCGATTTTTTAAGAATGACAAGACAGAGCGTGTGTAAGTACCTCTTTTGCATCTCTACTTATTTCTTGGTCAAAACTGTACAAAAACACTTCCATTTTAGTTTGGTTTTTTATTGGCGACGGCCATATACGGGTTTTTAAAAATCTGTAAAGATTACGTAGGTACCTTAAACTCGAGTATAATTAAATGGATGTTTTTTGTTTTGACGCAGGACACTCTTTCCATACTGAAATATTGAGAAGTGCTGCCACACTTCTAATACTATTTGTAGGGTCTTCCTCGAAAAGTGTTAGTATTCTCTCGTCAATTATTACATTATGACGCACATTGTGGCCCCTTGGTTCAGCAAGATGTATACTGCCAGTCTCGTGGAAACGTCTATGCCTGTCTTGAAAGACTCTGCGTCTAGGTAATCGCCTACCAGGAAAGCGTTCCTGGTAAAGCCGTTGCGCTGCACGACCAACACCATGAGTGGCTCCATAAGCCATCATAATGTCGTCATTGCAACAACAACAACAATAACAAAGTTAACAAAACTTAAACTTAAAACAATGTAACAAAAAAATTACAAAACACAACGAAAACAAAGTAACAATAACAAAATGAAAGACTCGTAGAGGAAACTAAGATGCACGTTAGGTAGCAGAGGCAGTGTCTCAACTGGACTAAAAAAGTGATGTTATTTGCTGAAAACAATTAAGAAAGAGACAGAAGATAGATATAACTGCGCAAGAATGACACGGCAAATACTACCTGTCTCTCGTGGTGTCACTAATGCAAAAAGGGTTTTTTGACAGAATTCTGAATACTAGCAAAATGTGTCCCGCTTCACTTTAGTGAATTTTCAAAATTGCTAAAAGATTATTATGACATGTGGCAATCATTAGAAAGAGAACAGACTAGAGAAGTTTTTAAAGGAGTTGGAAGATCCCAGTCGCTTTTCTTTTTCTTATAGCCTATATCTAATCAAATAATTAAATTTTAATTAAAATTTTACATATTTCGAAACTTTAAAGGTAAATTAAAAAAAAAACTAGATATAAAGGTAAGTAGTTGTAAATTTTTACTAATCATAGAACAATCAAATTAAATTAAATTTTGTGATTTTTAGTAAAATATATTTGTTTTGACGCCGAACAAAATGGATAAACATACCCACGTAAGATGAGGTTTCTTAAAGAGTTATTTGGATATTCAAAAAAAGTTTCCTTTTCTTAAAATTAACAAATTTCCTATCGTAACAAAGGAGTACCTTAAGTTTATAGAAAACCTTTTGCAATAACTGATGAACGTATATAATAACAATATTGTTAATTTAACGTATGAGGAATATATTTGACTACATGCTCTTGCACGTTTATTGAGCCAGGTCATATTCTTAACCTTAACGTGAAAAGGTAGACCTTAAAAAATGTTTGATTAAACGGCTAATGTATTATTGAAATACTTCGTAAAATTTTCCAGGGTCTAGGCAGACCTCAATTGCTGATTATTGAATCACATTAAGATTCTTATTTAAGATATTTGAGCCTCATAGATATGTATGTAGATATAGAGAGTCATATATTTAGATATATGTAAGAGTACTACACGTAGTAGATCCTCTACCCGCTTTGTAGCTCTCACTGACTGATTAGAACATTATTTTGATTGCATCCTTCAAACAAACAAGACTGTCGAATTTGATTCGAGCTTACTAGTCCTGACCTGTAAGCCATTCATCATTCAGTGACGTTCTACATTAAAATGCACATGCAAGGCAATAGACATTTTCATCTCTACTGCCTACAGCATACAAGCGCTCACTGGGTCTCGAAAGATTAACTTCGGAAAATATCGAGTTTGAAATGAGTTTGAAACTTGGAGACCGACTTTCGCAGATCTGAGTTAGCAATTTAACTCGGAGTCAGCTGGTAATCAGTTTAATATCTCTCCATCACTGTCCTTTTCTAAAGGGCTGATAGGCACATACAGGAATGTTATAATAAAAGTTAGCTGAAATTTTTAACTCACACCCGAGCACTCAGGATATCAAATTTTGAATTTCAATCAAAAAATCTCTGAAAACTGAGAATAGCGTTTGTGACAAATGATTACTGACCCCTTAGACTCATTGACTAAAAGCTCGAAAATAAAATTTTTGCTGCCTAAAAAATTATAATAAATTTAATTAAAGGTCCTTGACTCTCACTCGATTCGTTTAGTTCATACACCATGCACCTATTCTTTTGTTTTGTTTTTATTATTTTATGTTTTTTTTTTTATTTTCATTCAACAATATCCACAAAAAGTCATCTAAATTATGTAACCGACATAGAACAAAATTGTTTTTTCCATTATTTTTCCAAGTTTCCATTATTTATCTTATGTCACGCAACAAGGGCTAATTTGCCTTGTGATTTGGAAGTGCACTGTATCGCCTGTCCATACAATATATGAGGATTCTGTTATGGCATTAAAGAGTTTGTATATAGCGTTGGCTGGTCTTATTAATATACTGATATGGCGATTTTGAACAGGGCGACCCAAATTCAATAAATACGTGATCAAAACTAAATAAAAATTTTTTACAGATTTGGTCAAAGTTTAATCATATTAGTTTCGGTATCCTGGGATTACGATTTCTTTTAAAAAAATATTTCATATACGGAATGTGTGTTATAGTTTCAAAGAGAACATCAGTTAGCTTATAAGTAAGGTACTATAGTAAATGACTATGGAATATTAATATCACATTGGTAATTAACTTTTTTACAAACTTCCTCAAAATGATTTCAGTTTATATCACATATAACTAGATTGTTTTTTACAATATTTGTGGGTCAAGACAGGCATAAACTGTCACGTAATAAAAGTTTCGGAATAATATTATACTTTATTTTGCATTTACTTTTTCTTTATTTCTTACACAACACTACACAATAATATTTCTGCCAATTTCAAGTGTTATATATTAAAAGTATTAGTAAATTAATACAATCCTTCATTTCTTTGCTAAATATTTACATTTTATTTTTTACTTTATTGACAAATTGCGTCAACTCAATTTTTTATGACAGCAATGGAGGCTGCCAAACAGTCATAGGCATTCCCAAGCCGGCTAAACCTTTGAATATCCCGGCTAATCACAAACCTATCAGTCTACTCAAGGCCATGGCTAAACTTCTCAAGAGAGTCATACTCGCTCGAATGAAGGACCACCTGTTCCAAGCGGACGGTGACCCCCTCATTATCCTCCACCAATTCGGCTTTGGAGCCAAGCACTCATGCCCTCAGCAAGTCCACCGAATTGTCGAGTACATACTCGACGGCTTCTACCCTAGACGACTTAAAACTGTCGCGGTATTCTTTGACGCAGTCAAGGCTTTTGATAAAGTCTGGCACGCTGGACTCATTTATAAGCTGTACAACACAGGCTTACCCAACCGACTAGTCAAACTAGTCGGCTCCTATCTTAAAGATCGCACCTTTCGTTTTAAACACGAAGGTACGCTCTCCACCCCCCGCCCCCTCAGGGCCCCTCTATTATACACCAACTACACCAATGACATACCTATCTCGTCAAAAGGTGTTCAACTCTCCCTCTTTGCCGATGATACAGCCCTATACGACAAGGGTGTGCATGTCGACACCCTCATTACCAAACTCCAGAAGGCCGCAAACGACCTTGGAGCCTGGTTTAAAATATGGCAAATCGATGTAAATCCAGAGAAAAGCTCTGCGATCCCCATATCTGAATGCTAGGTAAGCCCATCCTATGGGACTAGGCGTAATGGTCGATCGTACGCTTTCATTCCGACCTCACATACTTATCCGCCTAAACAGTATGTTAGGCAGGCACAGCAAAATGTCTCTTAGGAACAAGCGAACGCTTTTTAAGGTTTGCGTCATGACGTATGCCGCCCCAATCTTTGCCCATGCCAAACCCTCCTATTTATATAAGCTGCAGGTAGTCCAGAATCTCTTCTGCCGCAGGGCCACGGATGCTCCGTGGTACGTACGTAACGCAGACCTGCACAGGGATCTCGACCTACCTATAGTACAACAACACCTTAGGATCCGAAGAGCATCCTAACCCCCTCATACGCAAGTCAGTAGCTTATACTGCTCCATCCATGCCGTCGAGGTACAAAGTCCGTAGACCGAAACATGCACTATCGGATCCCTCCGATCAGGTCTCAGCTAATCCGAACCAGCTTAAGGCTGCCTGGGCCGAATAATCATCATCAAACTGTCACTAGCACCTTAAGTGGTTATTTTTCACAGCGGGTCCCTTCTTGCGCACGCACCTCCCAACCCAGGTGTCGCTCAGATGAAGGCTGCACGCCATTCCCATGCTACAGCCGACAAGGTGGTTTTAGTGGGTAGGTGCCACTCGGGTGAGTCCCACATCACCCCCGCAGAGGTCAGTTTTTTCCTGCGGCGATATACATGACGCATCTTCCACCTCCTTCCCATGAGGGTGTTGCTTCGGCAAAAAAAAAAAACTTAGAACGTCAATCTATTTCAAGCCATCCTACCGATAACATCTCCAGTTTATTAAAAGCCAGCCTACTGGTAACATCTAGAGTCTTTAACAAACCAGTCTACTACAAAGTGACGCTGAAGCTGAAGAAACCTGACTCTGAAGCTGCCTCATGCAGAAGCTACCTGAAGCTGCCTCATGTTGAAAACCCCGACATTGACGCCTGATTGTCGCCTGAGCATCTGCCACTGACCCTGCACGCACCTAAGCACCTTCACCATGGAAGCCTTCGCGGCGACCCCTCTGACTAATTCATGTCCGTGACATTTTTTTTAATAAAAACTTTTATTACGTGACAGTATAAACTGCAAAGAATTTTATGATCACGAATATTAGTAAAAAACTTGATTGGATTCTTGGTTGCTGTTCCAGAAATTCTGGTACCTTTCCTTTTCTTAAATCATTATAGAAACATGTAAACGTCATTATTATAGAATATAAAATAGCATTTGTTGTTAAGAAGGTCACCGTCCATTACACCCAGCAATATCAAAAACAATCATTTCTCAATACTGAAAATGATCAACGACATGATTCACGAAGGAGTTCAAATTTTTACAATTCAACAAGTTTTAATGCTTGCTCAGCTTGAATATAAATGCTTAAAACTGGATATAAATTTAAAAAAACTAGGGTAAAATAGTTAAACTCAACTCAACTGCACAAAGCAAAAGATAAATAAGATCAAAAGCACCGCCGCCGCCGTCGCCGTCACGGCTACGGTGTCTTATGAAACAACTCCTAGTATTGACCACATGAGCATTTGCGTATGCAGTTATTCTTTTATGATCATGTGTGCCCTATTAAATTACGATGTGGTCAATGCAACATACGCTTACCTTTTTGAAGCTGTAATAAAAATCTTCTACAAAAAATTATAATATTCATTTACTTTTTTTAGTGGTCAAATTTGGCTGCTCACCTATATTTTATTTACTGTTTAGGACACTCAGGTAGTGACGGGCGAGTTGGTTTTCTTTAACGATGTGAGGTTTGAACGTAAGCATTCGATTTACAATGACGCCTAGATATTAAGTAGTGGGTTTTAAGGAGATACGGGTACCTAGCATACGGCAAACGACGGCACTTGTGCCCGAAACGAATGGCAGAATTCTTTTGTGATTTCATTTCTGAAATTTCTTAAAATTAACTCTGAAATGTGACACTCTAAAGTATAGCCTGTTTGGTACGTGTCTATATTTTCTTTCGAGCCTTTTATGTTTATTAAAACTAACTTAAAAGTATGCTTATTACATAGATAGATATTCAATAGGATCAAAAACTGCCATTTAGGCTCAGTATACATGTAGGAAAACTTCAAATAAGTTTTCTAGTTCTATGTAAAGTTTTATGATTTTAGGTCTTTTCTGCGCATAATTCTGAAATGTGACACTTTAGATAGAGCAAAGTTTTTTTTGCGTTTCATACGGTGTCCCCAATCGATACACGTAGGTTTTATTGTGCGCCACTATTTCGATTCCTGTTCAACTTATACTGTATATACAAACTTATGTTACATTTGCTATGGAGCCTTTTATATTAAAAATAAATTCAAAGTGTGCTTTTTTCATAGATAAATGTTGTATGAGGCCAAGAACTGCTTTTCGACCCGCTTCAGCGTGTATAATGCTTCAAATAAGGTATTTAGATCTGTATAAGGTTTTTCAGTAATGAACTTTTTCTGCGAATTTATTTATTTGCAAGAAAACTAACAGCGATACAATGTATTAATCACACAAAATGTAACATCTATAAGGATAGCTAATAACAGGTTTTCCTTTATAACTAAATATTATACAAATTGTTGACTTATCAAATCCAACATCTTAAACATATTATGAAGGTAGTAACATTTTATTTTAATTTTTCATTGCTTATTTTTATTATTTTTTTTGAGTATTCGTTAAATATTTCGTACATAAAATAAATATATTACTAGTATATGGAACCGATATATGATCAATATCGATCAATTATCGGTAAATATTCCGTATCGCGCCACCAGCGATTTTGAGTCTGATTTTTTTTACAGTCGCGTTATAATCTGTAAACATCATAACTAGTATTGTTATGATGGCGCATGACTTTGTTTAGCTAAAAAAAAAAAGAAAATTATCAAGTGCAGATCGTATGTACCCACTTTATGTTGAGTCTAGAAAGTAACAATAAATAATTTTAGGTGCGACGACGAGCGCAGCGAGGAGGAGCGGGTTAGTCATTATGTAGGACATGCCGCGCAAGCCGAGCGAGCGGGGCGAGCGAGCCGCGGCAGCAGTCGGCGAGTGCCAAAAAGCGACTTGTACACACATGCCCATTGAGTTAAAATGAAAGAGCCTTAATGGAGAGTAGATAATAGTTGTTAACCGATCAATTACTAAGTTTGATAACCAGAAAAGATCCAATTAGTTATGATGTTCACAGATCATAACGCGACTGTAAAAAAAAATCAGACTCAAAATCGCAGGTGGCGCGATACGGAATATTTACTAAATTATCTGTTTATAAACTCATTTACAAACAGTTCAAGAAAACATTTAAGTTTTTAGCATTCCTTACCTATCATCCATTTCTGAAGTGTCCAAGTTGCTCACTTTGTACATTAATTAAACATTTAGCTCCTTCACTGCTTTTATAACATATCTTTTGAAACTAGACTTAGAATTTAGATAAGGACCAATAGAGTGAAATAACTTGTTATAAGTTGCCATAATGCGAGAGACGACCTCATTTTTAGGGTTATTGGTGTAGTGTTTAGGAATGTAAAACAGTGACGTGTGACGAGTGCAAGTTGGAGGTGCTCGAAAGCATATTTGTGAAACAAGATCTGGGGAGTCTACCACGCTGTTAACTATATCATACAACAGACGATTTATGTAAGTTTTGTATGGAGGTGACCAAATCGGAACAGCGTTCTCAAAAATACTCCTGACGTATGCAAAATACACCAACTTAATAGCAGTCAAATCCGCGAATGGCTTGCAAACAGGAATGACAAAGCCAAGACTTTATCAAGCCTTATTAACAACTACATCGATGTGATCTGCAAGTAACATCCTACTATCGAAATAAACACCTAAGTCTCTAATAAGTTTAGTTATCTTTATGGGTTCATTGTTGCGTTCATAGCTATATGTGATTGGTTTTTCGAGAGAAGCTAATTAGTTCACATTTGTGTATGTTTAGTTTGATATTATTTACATTGTAGTAGTTCTGTAACCTAACTAAATCTTCTTGTATAGAAATACAGTCTTTTATATCATTCACATTTGCAAAAATCTTGGTGTCGTCCGCATAATTCAGAAAATTTGCATGTTTAAAACAAGTCCAACATCGTATATGTACACATTATAGAAAAGAGGACCCAAGTGCGATTCCTGGGGCACCCCAGATGGAATAGAAATAAAATTCGAACGGTACCCACCTAGCACAACGGTCTGAGAACGATTCGTGAGATAGGATTGCACCCAGCGGAGCAGGTCACCATGGATACCAAGGTTACTTAATTTTCTTAATAAGATTACATGCTCTACGCGATCAAAAGCTTTTTTAATATCCGTATATACTGCATCTACTTGGACGCTACGATCCATTTTTGTTAGGACGTAATTAGAAAACAAACTTAGGTTAATAGTAGTCGAGCGCTTTTTCATAAAGCCGTGTTGGTTAAAAGCAATTCCTCTAGATACCTGCGAGTAAATTTCAGTGTACACAATTAGTTCTAATAATTTCCCAAGGTTATTTAGAATAGAAATGCCCCTATAATTTTCTATTAAAGCTTTTGAGCCCTTTTTATGAATGGTATAATTAGCGCCGACTTCCATGTAGCAGGAAACACGCCCTCACGCAAAGAATGGTTAAAAATAATGGTGATGGGAACTGAGAGCACGTTGGCGCATGTAGACCAGAATACTGGAGGAATTCCGTCACTACCCGCCTCTTTATTAGTGTCAAGTCGCTTCAACAGTCTTTTGACTTTGTCTGTTGTGGTTTGTACAGAGGACAAATCATCGGAATTCACTCCACCATTACCATTTGTTACTTGTGTTAAATCAGAACCAGATGTTACAAAAACATTTTTATAAAAACAGTTAAATGTATTGCAGATGTCTTTGCCCTCCGTGAATTTGGTGCCGTCTAAACACAAGGTTTTTGGGTAGCTGGACCCACCTCGCATTGCCTTTGTAAATGTCCAAAATTGTTTTGGTTGGGTTAGGTTCACATTACTCTCTCATTTTAATTATCGCTGTAAATTTTCTGTGGCACTGTTTTTATACTCGACATTCTCTAGCCCGCAACAAAGAAAATTCATCATAATCTAGTCGGTTACCGTATTTCTTCCAACGAGAATGAGCTTTCGCTTTTCCTTTTATAATATGTATGAGTGCTGGAGTATACCATGTAGGATATGTCCGTTTTCCACAAGTTTTAAGTAAGAGGGGACAAATTCAGCCTCGTCCACTGTACCAGCGTTCAATAGCGTACTCCAGTCCTGATCTTTTAGGGATTCAACAATTTTTTCAAGGTCAGCCCTCCTAAAGTTGCGTTTTGGTAACGCTGATTCAGCCATGGGCCGCAATGACAGATCTAGTATCTCTTAATTAAAAACAGGGGGCGCGTGGTCTTTTTTAAGCAAAGGAAGACGACTACGAGTAATTGACAATGGCAAATGTGAGAAAGACAGATCTAATATATTACCGGCGAAATTTTGTGGACAATTATTGTTTAAACTATACGCGTCTGCTGGACCACCCCTAGTAAATACGGACTCTTTAGAGCCCCACGAGATGCATGGTAGGTTAAAGTCACCTAGTCGTAGGTAATTATCATTCGGATTAATTTCAATAAAATCTCTAGTTGATAATGTAATTTCTTTAAGCATATTCGGTATTTTCTGTGGATCGGGTGGTACATATACAGAACTAATCTGCAAATCGGTGGTAGAACTGCACGCGCGTGCTGGTATCGTGACCCATAAGAAATAAACGCCTGTGACCAGCGTCAAGTCTCGCCGCACTGCTCCCAGTTCCCGCTTCACCAAAATAGCCCACCTCCAGTCCTTTTGTTACATTTTACTAAGTCTCTGTCGGCACGAAAAACATCATACCTAGCATCGCAAATCTCGGCATCGAATATTCCGGTACACAGCCATGTTTCCGTCATAACAATTAAGTCGTAATCACCACACAATATACTATGCCTTAGTTCCGTACATTTAGTGCGAAGCCCACGAACGTTTTGGTAATAAATATTAAAATTATTATTAGACATGATTAATTGTAAAAGTTCCTAATATTACCTGAACCATTAGTATTACTTTGAAAATAAGCTTTGTATGCATATTTATTATAAATAATACAAAGTGGCAACGCGTTTCAATAAAATAACTTATTTGCGATAAATCGATTACAAAGATAGATTTAGGAGGGTACTTTAAAAATATTATGTCTAAAAATATGTTGAGCTGACAATAACAGTGAAGAATAAATTATAATTTTGAGGGTACTTTGAAAATATGACATACAAAAATGTCTTGAACCGGCAACAAATTGGCCTATTCAACTCTTGTATTATAGTGTTAACGCTAAATGTATGTGCATTCATCTCGGTGTATGCAGACAATGTTGTGTAACAATGGGTATGGTGCTGTACGTGAATAAGTAATATACTAGACGTTAACTTTATAATACTAATATAAATACTAATACAAATACTCTTAAAATCATTTCTTATATATGGAGTAAAAATATAATTTTTTATTGAACATGTACATAATTGTTCAATAATTTACAGATCCAAATAAAATGTATGAGTAAATTGTTTTAATTTTTAAATAATTAGTAATAGACGGTTCTATATAAACATATTAATTAATAAAAACTATAGAAAGAAAGAAAATCAAAATGCAACAAGGAAAAACAAGGTACATCACTCGCATTATCAAGCAACTATTCAATTTGTAATTGTGGTAAGTAAAATATCGCACATATCTTATTCGTGTAGTTAATTTCGGTATGCAAATGTGAGGCGTAACGGGTCTTGTCATAGAGTAAGCATAAGCAGTGGAAACAGATACAACAATAAAATGCACCAAAGTAAACACAATAAATTTAGGGATTACTTTAACATTTTTATCAAGTACGAATGAAATATGAATGTGCCAGGAGATTAAAAAATTTGAATATAAATTAGATATACCTATGAAATTTTTGAAAGGTCCGTTTCGTCCGTGATTTGAATGAAAGGTGAAGTTTCGTTTTTTCTTATGAATATGCGTCCGTATTTTATCCACACATAAGTTTTTTTACTTTCCAAGTTCCTTGCATTTTTTAAGTAATTGCTTGTTAAATGTCGTTAGATGCTCATTGATGAATAATCGTTGACCGTTTTCTGGCTGACTGAACCAGATTTTTCATTTCAACGTACTGCTGTCGGATATTATTTATATCAGATCTAATTTCAAGAAACCCAGTATCAATATTTTCTTTCATGCACGAGATATCATGCTGAGCTTCCGTCTTCCACTTATTCATTTCAAGTGTAAATGACTTGAACATCTCTATAAAATCTTCATCGTCATCATTATCACGTTTCCTTTTACGAAATGTCACGGAACTTGATCCCTCAGATTTTGTTATGTCTGATTCTGAACCGAACTGTTTGGTAGGTGATCGGACTAGAGTCACTTCTGTTCTTGATTTACTCTGTGACGCGATTTAAAAATATCACTATAAACTTTGACCAAAGAATTTTAAAATCTATAATACTTAAGTTTATGGTTGGAAATTGAGTGTATGTTTTATTGTAATTATTATAAGCCAACAACACGAGCGAATAATTATGAAATATGACACTTATGATCATAATGGTTGTTTTTCTCGTCTTCCCCAATCGATATGTGTAGGTCAAAGCGAACGCCACGATTTTGTAAAAAAATTCAATCGGAAACGATGGCAAAATCTTCAAACCCAGGTTCCTTCTTGGGCGAAGAAGTTATGTTCCAAATGGTTTCTTACAATATCCTAGGCACGTGGCTATATATTAGGTTTTGACACTCCTGTTTAAAAAAAAAGAAGACATTGTTATATTATTCCATTATGGCAAAATATCTAAGTAATTTAACTAAATTTTTTGGAGTTTGACAGACTATTTCAAGACAGGTCAAATTAAATGAGAAAGCAACATCAAATTTATTCCAAATATGGTATTATTTTAACTATAATTTTTTGATAATGTTATATCACTCATATAAAGTAGATATCAATATAAAAATGTGAGATTATATTTGGCATAACTCACTATATTCCAATTACTAAACAACATTAAGTAACTTCTTGAACGGTATTTTGTTTGACATATTTGACAGCAGAGGACTTTTCAAAGTCTATAGGGTGTTCTAGGTTTTCTGACACTTGTCATGAAAGCGATGTTTTAATTTTATTAATACTTTTATTATACTACTGCTTGAAATTGACAGAAATAGATATTGTTTGCTAACAACAGCTGATTTCCATAAAACACAAAATAATAATAATAGGGTGCTCAAAGGAAATTCCTTTGCAGGTACTATGTATTAGTTCCATGAGGTGCTGAAACTATGTTACAAACATAAAAATCCTTTCACTAAAAATCAAAGAACATGTTAGCTGTCGAACACAAAAATAGGCATATATGTATGTAAACAAAGAAACTTGTATTTTAATTCAAAAACGTCTTGTAAATTATAATGATCTACAGACATCCGACCAGTAACGGCTGAAAGTGATTTAAGACCCATAAAACGAAAAAAATAAAAAACCATAAAATCAAACTCTTCGCAAAACAAATATGAACAAACTTTTTAACATCATCTTATTGGAAAATATGAAAGACACTTAGAAAATGAACCAACAAGTACCATAAGTGTTGATAGATGGAGTTCGCCAACTTTAATAAAAGAGGCTCGGATATCAAACTTTTCTAGGATACAATGGACGCCACTTATTTCTCAGTTTATCAGTTCACTGGTAAATATGGTTGTGTTCGTCAGAGTAATTCGTTCGTCGGGTGTAATTTGACGAAATTGGTTGAATTGTTAATAAGATAATTCTACCTAATTGTTACTAATTATTACCTATTCTAAGAGAATTTTTATTTTGCCATTTACAAAGTTATGAAATAACCAAAATGAGCCGCCAACCTGACGTCGGAAATCATAAATCCATACAGTCGCTCAAAAGTTCCATTGCCAAATTTTATTTGTTTTTTTAGTTTTAGTTATTGTCAACTTTAGTCAAACCTTTTCGAAACTGTTTCAATATACGTTCTTGTAGTGGAAAAATACTTGCTTCTTAATTTTTACTAAGTATCTAATTATTACGTAGTTACCTACTATTGTTGTCATATATTTAAAAAATACCATTCGAGAATTAAAGAAAGTTTCTCATGGATTTTTCAATTTAGTTTAATATTTCTGAATAAATCAACCTGAGAAGTTATTTGCAACACATGTAGTTACACACAACATTCAATAACATACAACAATCATCTATTAATCAATTAAGCCTTTCAACAAATACGACACAATTTGCTATTATACGCTTGGAGCTTTTTGATAAACGATACTTTAAATCATGGTAGCAACTCCATTTAGTTTTCCTGAAGCAATGGGCTTTATAATGACCAATGCTATTTACATTGGGCTTTGCTGCTGGTACGTATCCTATCAATGAGTCCTATTATTTCATATTGTTTGTTATGGAGGTTTATCTGGTGAGGTAAACGATCGAGAGATAAAGTGATTAGTTCAACAGCTACACAGATTGTAATTGGAAATTTTTAAACCAGTGCAATCATTACGGTGACATTCTACCATATTATATTCCTCTGTTAACATAGCTGCCACAGATTCTTCTATGTTTTTTTTTACTAAAATCCAGAGAAAGGAATGCTAACTTTCTTGCCACGTTATTTGCAATACATTCTTTATTCGTACAGACTTCAGTTACGGCAGCGCTGTATATAGTATTAATCAAAATACGCTGGAATATGTGAGAATCGTTGCACGCACACTGTATGTAAGTTTGTCATTTAATACAGACTATTTGAAATACTTCTCAAGTATTTCTGCCTTGCATTTATAAAGATCTTTTTTATTAATCTTATCATTGGTCATGATTTTTATAAATTGGCAAAAACTGTTAGTGGTAGTTTTATCAATAGTATGTTTGATAGAAAATCCATCAGCATAAGCAGCTGCAAATATTTGAGAGACTGCGACAAAGGGGCATGTTTTCAACAAAAGTATGATTGATTCCAGTCCTTACTTTATAACCATTGAGTAGCAATGGAATTGGCTTAACAGATTAACAGAGAAAAAAAGACTTTTTTTATCGTGTTCAGTTCCTTTCCTTTACCCCTCCAGTTCTCAATATATGATGGATGTTCTGTGAATATTGATTCATCTGTAAAATCTGTCTTTTATCGCGGTGTAATGTTTGTTTCTTTTTCTTCTTTCTTTATTTTCTTTTCGTTTCTTGCTTTAATGGACTCGTTTTGGTTATTGCTTAATGCGACATTTATTTCTCCAGATTAATATTCATGATCATATTTTTATAAATTTGTCAACTCTTAATCGATGTGATTTTGTATTTGTTTGAATTTCTTGATATTTTTAAAATAGTTCTCCACCCCCGAAGACGTTGGAGAAATATTTTTGATGGGTATATTGGTACCATGATATTACTCTAGATGGGAAGTTGTCGCACTAATCGAGTTAAAGTTGGGATAAAAGAGGGCATTTAATATAAATGTCACGACTTGCATCTTTCTCAGACAGCGTATTTAATCATTCTATTTCGGCAATTTTGTTATAATACCACTGAGGCTGTCGATAACCTTTTTTTGCTTTTATCTGTTCATGTTGTCCAGTTTCTTTAACTTCTTTATCAATTTTCGAATTTGTATCTTGGGCTATTGTTGTTTTCGGTCCTTCATTAATATCGAATACATCATCATCTATTTTACTTATAAGCTGCTTCAGATTATTCTTTGCTTTGTCAATCGGATTTAGGGCTGTCGTACTCGATAAAACAGACAATTAATAAATTTTCAATAATAGCCCTTGTCTCATCGTAAAATGATGAAGATTTGGCTTATAACAGACATTGACAGTAAAAGTGTTTAACCCTGGGATCCATATTCTTGAAACAATTAAAGTTGTGTATCATTTGAACAAAATGACTGGTATCTAAACGTATATAGAAATCATTCAAAAATGTAGTGTTCTTCTCGTCATTTAACCTCATAAAATAATGATTTATATATTCGTTAGTGAAATCGAATTTCGTGAAGGCTTTAACAACTGCATTTATTAAAGCAAATGAGTCATCTACCACAATCTTATTAGGGGTTACTTTTTTCTGTCCCCAATAAACAAGCCATTCTTTAATATTACCAGAAGTATGACTCTCAGATATCATCTGACTGATCGGTACGCTACGTTCGGTTTTCTCTGTAGCCATGATACATTGATACAAAAAAATATGCTTCCTAACAATATTATCGTGGGTTGGACCAAATCCTTTAAAAATACTCCCTGTAGCGTCAATGCTCAATATTACTCGGTCTGTTTCTGCATATTTCTTTAAACATTCTTCTTGAGGCTCTGACCTGTAATGCACGTAAAACGGATATAATGAAATAAGTTGAATAACTTTATTATATGGAGAAGTGTATCCCATAGTTCACAAGGATAAAATCGGATTATTATGATAGTAGTCACGCTGTTCTCCTTCATATTTGATTTGTCTTAGACAGCCAAGAGTGGGGACATGGGCAGGCTCAATATCGTCAAGCTGAATTTCTTAATCAATAATTTTATTTCTCAGTACAGTAGCCAAATTATTAGCAATATTAAAAAGCAAATTCATGTGGTAATTCCTGCCTTTTTACTGGCGTTAGTTTAATTTTCTTTTTAGGTCTGCAGTTTTTGTTTGAATTTGTGATTGAACATTCACACTTAGCTATCTTCTCCGTGGGCCAATTAATAACGACTTTGATAGCCGCTCACACTGATTACACGAGCCATTGCATACTATGCTTTCTTCGTTCTTGACAAAGTGCGTTTTGAACGTCCAAGAACATAACAATTTACTAGCTTTACAAAGTTCTTCATCTGCACCCACTCGTGCTTTGGTAAAACATTTTTTTCTGATATGTACAACGTAGGCCTTGGTTCCTTTGTATATGTTTCGATATAATAGATTGTATTCTTTGCCGCTGATACGTATCCAAGAGAAATTGAATCTCTTTACATTTTAATTACTTTCTTGATCTATTGTATCTACATTCCAACTTTTTTCTGATTCATCACTAATCTCAGACGCCACTTTACTCATTACGTTTTCATCACTACGATCATTCTCTTCTGAAGTACTTGAATCACGATCATTACCAATAATAATAATAATAAAAACACTTTATTGCTTTCAAAAACAGAGTACAAATTTACAATAGAAAACTTAAAACTAAAGTGGGCAAAGGCGGCCTAATCGCTAGCAGCGATCTCTTCCAGACAACCTTTGTGTGGACGGAAAACTACAAAAAGAAAGAGAAGTAGTGCATTATAAGGAAAAAATACAGTGCAATAAATAAATAAATACATAAGGAATAAATGCTAAATACACAAATATAGTAACATAACACTAATATATAATTAATAGTAAACTTATAATAAATAATTGTAATTGTAGATAAGTAATTGTAGATCACAACTATCCCAAAAGATGTTTATGGACTTTGGATTTAAAAGCGGTTATGGACTTCGAGTGCCGTACAACAGCCGGTAGCTTGTTCCGCAGATGAGCGGACCTGACTGTGAAGGATTCGTGAAAATATCCTGATCGAGTAAGTGGTGCCTCAATGCGGTTATCAGCATCAGATCGTAGATCGTGGTTGTGTCGTACGCCAAGAAACCTGAAGCACTCTATAAGGTAACAGGGCGTGCGGGGGTCATAAAATACTTTGTATAACAACGTAAAAACATGCTCCTCCTGCCGCAGCCTGACTGGCAACCATCCAAGCTTGCGTTCGTGTTCTGAGACATGATCGAACTTGCGCAATCCATTAATGAATCTGATGCACAGATTCTGCAAACGCTGAAGTCTGTCAAGTAAGTCCTCGTTGAAATCGATGAGGCAGACATCAGCATAGTACAGAATCGGCAGAAGCAACGATTGCGCAAGCTCAATCTTTGTCTTGATGGGTAAAAGATTTCTCCATCTTCTCAGCGAACTATATGCAGCATATATTATACTTTCCTGCTCACGTCGATTATGTGAGGCGTCTAGGAGAGAAAAGAATCAAGAATAACGCCCAAGTTTCTTACTGCACTGCTAACATTAAAAGAAACATCACCTAAGTAAATGCGTGGCATAGTACGTAACTTAAGCTTAGCAATTTGTTTAGTACCACCAATAATCAGAAATCGCAAGCCATCTTGCGATTTCTGAGGGTTTATTGCTAAGCCACGTGATTGACTCCATTCAGTTATTGTGGCGAGGTCTACATTAATTTTGTCAATCATGCTATCGATTTCTTTAACAGTACCCTGGGTGTAAATTTGCAGATCGTCAGCATATAAGCGGTAATGACGTGAGATAAGGGGTGTCACAAAATTTATAAAGATTGAGAGAGGGAGAGGTGAGAGGACACCCCCTTGAGGTACTCCCTGGGTGAAATCAGAAAACTTAGAAAACACATCATCTACACATACACATTGCTGACGACCTACAAGATAATTCCTAAACCAAGCTGTTTCCTTGTCTGAGCCAAAAACCATACGCAGCATAACCGACATGACATCGCAATCAACCGTGTTAAATGCATTGCCATAATCTAATAGAACCATAGTTGTTGAGACATTCCCAAACGTATGTCGTCATTTACATTTATTAATGCGGTTGTTGTGCTGTGCCCAGGATAATACCCAGACTGAAATTTGCTAAGGAAGTTATTGGAATTCAAAAATGCATTTAGTTGATTAGAAACAAGTTTTTCAAGAACTTTAGAAAGAAAGGGAAGGATACATATGGGCCTAAAGTGAGAAGGAAGTGAGGGGTTGGGAGTTTTAGGAACAGAAAAGTACCAGTACTGAGCGAGAAATTAAAAATGTGGCAAATTATAAGCATTAGAATCTCAGAACCGATTTCAAACACTATCAAACAGATGATTAATTTAAGAAATAGGGCACACTTACGCTATCTTCGTTCAAAGTCTGAAATCCACAATAAATTTTATAAAGAATTGAAGAAATTAGTAAAAGTTAGTATTTATAACGAAAAACGCGCTTACTTTGACCAATTGGTTAATTCTAATATTTCTAACGGAAAAGCTTTTTGGAAAAACATAAGGAAGAATATATTGCCAGATTCTTGTATTATCAAATGTCTTCCGGATAGTTTTAATGATCCTAACAAAATCAATGATCATTTTTTAACACTGCCTGAGCCAGAAAACATATCGATTTCACAGCTAACGTATTTTGAGTATAACAGATTTAATTCTGCAGCACCCTTATTTACACTAAAGCCGGTGTCTGAGATAGATGTTGCTAAATATATTTGGTCAATTAAATCTGGGGCAGTAGGTAGTGACTCTATAAGTAGTGACATGGTGTTACTTACTTTGCCACAATCCTTGACTACAATTACTGCGATTGTTAACCAATCTTTAATTAGCGGGAAAGTGCCCTCTCAGTGGAAGACAGCTTTAGTTACTCCATTACCAAAAAGTGAGTACCCGAGTGATTTCAAGGATATTAGACCCATTAGTATATCACCGTACATGTCAAAAATACTTGAAAAGGCTGTATATACTCAAGTTGTAGAATATGTGGAAGCTATTGGCTTGCTGCCAATCTTTCAGTCTGGGTTTCGCAAAGGTCGAGGCACAATCACTGCGTTGCTTGACGTAACCGACAATATACTTGCTGATCAGGATGCTGGGTGCGGTACTTTACTGGCTCTGCTTGATTTCTCTCGCGCCTTCGACAGTTTAAGCATCCCTTTACTACTTTCAAAGTTATCTTTCTACGGATTTGATAGTACCTCAATTGCGTGGTTTCATAGCTATCTGACAGATCGATATCAATCAGTTAGGCTGCGAAAACAAGACGGTTCACACTTATTATCGATTCCTAAACCTTTATTGCGTGAAGTTCCCCAGGGATCTATATTAGGGCCTCTTCTTTTCATTATCTACTGTGCGGATTTACCTAACAACATCAAACATTGCAAATATCATTGCTACGCAGATGATATTCAACTTTATATCCCAGTTTATCCTAACCAAGTGCCTGAAGCAATTATTACTTTAAACGAGGATTTGAATAATGTCGCTTTGTGGGCTGTAAATAACTCTCTTAGCCTCAACCCGTCCAAATCCAAGTTTATGGTATTAGGGTCAAAAATGCAGACTGACAGGATACTAAATAGCAATCTGGCCGTTGTAATTAGGGGCGTTGCATTAGAGTATGTTAGCGAAACACGAAACTTAGGTATAACCTTTGACAGCCACTTATGCTTCGAGAGTCACGTGGCCAGTCTCGTAAGGAATTGTTTTTACAGGCTTAGAATTCTGTATAAAATACGTGATTATTTATCTGTAAGTGCGCGTATAGCTCTATGTGAATCCCTAGTTTTGTCAAAGCTCAACTATGGTGATATGGTTTACGGACCTCGCCTTCTTTATAATACCAAGAAGATGATACAGCGCGTGCAAAATGCATGCTGTCGGTTTTGCTTTGTAGTGCCACCTCGAAGTCACGTTTCGCCTTTTATTAATAATGCTTCGATGCTTAATATGGAGGCTCGCCGTCGATCTCATCTGGCTACCCTAATGTTCGACCTCATGAACACGAAACAACCAGAATATCTCTACAACAAGTTAAAATTTCCCAACTCTCAACATAGATATGGTTCAGGTGTTCCAAGAGCATTACGGGCACCGCTGGCTCTCCACGCTCACAAAACAGTAGCATTTACGGGATGCTTTAGACATCAAGCAACAAAGTGCTGGAATGATTTACCGCCTCCTATACGAACAATAAAAAACAAATCGCATTTTAAGAAAAAGGTCAAAGCGAAATTTTTGGATCAACAAAAAATCGGATGACGCACGGTTGCGTTGGTGTCTATTTACAGTGGGTTTCTTTTTAACCAGTTGTAATTTTATGTACAGTTATATTCATGTAATACTATGATTTACATTGAAAGCCATTTTATATGTATACGATATACTTTACAGTTTTTTAAACGTTTCTTTTATATAAGTTTATATGTGTATTTTATTTATATTGTGGACATTGTGGTTTAACTTGTAACATTATATAATTTCATTGTCTGGTATTGTTGCATGTGTCTCTGCGTTAATCACTTCAGGTGACAACTGAAAATCAGTAGTCTGCCTAATCTGCAGACATCATACTGAGGTGTTGCCTTTTTGCATCCAACTGTGTGTATGTCACTGGTGAAATCCTAGTTATTATATGTTCTTTCAATTTTTTAAATCTTTTTTTTTTTGTTTGTTTATATTTAAGTTAAATATAGGTATTCTTTTTAATGTAGTGTTACTTTTTTTTTTTTTTTTGTATGTCTTGTAATTCTTATGTTTGTGTTTTGGATGCAAATAAACGATATTCTATTCTATTCTATTCTATTCAATCATGCTGCGGCTTAAACCATCATAGCCTTCAGCATTTGATTTGATTCCTTATACGCTTGCCGCAACCTCATGCTCAGATACTGTTCTAAAGGAGAAAGCGGATGTTGAGGCCAGGACATGGCAGACAGATATTGTAGCGTAGCAAGTTTTTGATTATGTGGAACTGAAGAACTTATGTTGAAATGTTTGTTAAAGGAATCAAGTTCAAGGTGAAGGGGAAGCGACGAAGGAGATTTGCCGATACCTAGACTTCTCAGAAACGACCACACCCTAGCAGGTTTTCCATTCGAACAGAACTGTAAATATGTTGACGTTGCGCATCTCTACACATTCTGCTACATTTATTGGATAATTCTCTATAACGACAGCATTTTCGTCAGAGGGATTATGTTTATATTTAACCTTTGCAGCATTGCGCTTTGCCATCATAATTTTTATATCCTTAGTAAGCGAAGGAGCGGGGAGATGTTTGAGCCGAACTGGTTGAAGTGGAGCATGGACATCAAAGCTTGGGTTATACTTTAATTAAAAAGTTCTAACTTTAAATAAATAGTCGGCGCTTCAAACAACGCATGCCAGTTTGTGCTGCTTAAGTCAGATGTAAACTTCTGTTTGTCGATGCCATTGTAATTGCGCTGTAAAATAACACGAGGCTTATGTTAAGGACATTTAATTTTATATGAGATAAAAAGTAGGTCGTGGTACGAAAACGCGTCGGCAGTGACGCTGTCAATGGTTGTTAACATGTTCAAGGGATGAGACTATACTTAAATCTAACAAACATGGTTGGCAGTTTGGAAAATGATGTGTTGTAGTTGATGGAAGGATATGAAGGTTTTTAAAATCTATAATTGAGCGTAGTTTTGCAGTACGGTGGTCATTTCTGAGAAGGCAGGTGTTGAAATCACCCATAATAATGGTGTGATCAACAGTAGGCACGAGTGACTCCAACACCAACTTGAAAGCACTAAAATAGTCATGTGTAGATTAGGACTACAGAATACCCCCAACAAGACCGTAGTATGACCAGCTAGAACTTCTACGAAAAGGTGCTCTGCAGCCTCAGTGTATTGAGAAGGGGATTTGCTTACACCACGAAAAGAGAAGTGAGATTTTAGATATATAGCGACCCCACCGCCTCCCTTACCAACTCTGTCATTACGAATAAGGTGAAATCCGGGAAGAGAATAGGAAGAGGACGGAAGAGAGGGTTTTAAAAATGATTATGACACGAATATAGCATTTAAGTTGGGGTTATTTGAAAACGACGCAATCAGGTCTGTATAATGTGCAGGAATGCTTTGATCGTTAATGTGAACGGCATTGAAATTTTAAAGAAATCCTGAGAAGACAGAATCCACCAAAAGGACTAAGGATTCAGTCGTGCTGTAAAAACTGCTGTCAGGTGACGATGTTGCAGTTAGGAAACTCGAACCACTAACCGAAGAGTTATCATCTGCATTATAAATACCTTGTAACATATCGCTCACTTATTGCAAGAACGTCATTTCTCAAAATCGTGGTATTTTAAGATAATTATGAAAAAGCGAAGCTTTATCGATATATTTTTTAGTGTAATAAAGACAAAAACTTGCTTCACCGTAAATTCGCCAGATGGCGATATATGTCTAAATTGCACGCTGTCGCTATGCGTCTTGTATCATTTCGATAAAGTTCTATCTCAGTTACTCTAAAGTGTTCGACGACGACGCACGCATCTTGCTGCTCAAGGACGTCTTATTTTGGATTAATACGATACTGCAGCAAATGGTAAGTACATTTTTTGACATAAATATTGTTACTATAAATATAGGGCATGGTATCTTGTGATAATTTAAAATCGAATCTTGTTTTCAGGCGTCCCGGGGACGATTATTAGTTGATCTCGTCAATACTCTTGACGAGACCGACATGGAAAGGGATGGTGAATCTATTAAAACATCGGAAATGGTTATGGATTCTGTTAGTACGCAAAATATATCCAGATCCTCTTCTTCATCATTAAGTTCATCGAGTTCGTCAAGTTCATCCAGTGAACATGAGATGTCTGATGTTGATGAGTCTACTAAAACAACAGGACTTATTAAGAAAAATACAAATAACCAAATTATGTCATCTTTACTAGGTATATTCCCCTTTAGTAAGCAATCATAAGATTTAGTATTAAACTATATTTGCTTATTCTATACATTTAATTACAGATGGTCAAAACTATTCTTCGATAGCTTCAACTAGCACTCAACCACTTTTTGATCCCTATGAAGAAGTTTATGATTCAGATAAAGATCGAGATTATGTGCCGGATGCAAACAGTAGCTCTAGTGAAGATGAAACAACTTCTCGGCGTGACGAAGTAGTGATAGCGACATCTAGCACTCCCGAAAAGAAAGGCCGAAAACGTTAAAATTGGAGAAGAAACGTTTTGAAAAAAGCACGAAATACAGATAAAGCTTATGAATCTCACACATCGACAGAGAAAATAAGACCGGAGAGAAAATTGAAGCCAAGTTGCTCAGATAAATGCAAATTACAATGTTCCCTGGCGTTTAACGAAAGTGATCGAACGTTTCTTATTGGGCCTTAGGTGACATAGAGCTGCGACGGCAATTTATTTTTAACTGTATACAAACTATCCAGCCTCGGTATCGCTATATCCGAGTTGGAGGCACACGAAAGCCCAGAGACAATAATCGATCATTTTATTTTAAGAAGGACGGCATTAATATTCGTGTCTATAAAACTTTTTTTAAGAACACCTTAGATATAAACGATCGACCAATTCGTACTGTCATAGAAAAAGAAAATAAGATAGCAGGAACATTATTGGAAACTGATCGACGTGGGGAACATGGCCAGCAAAAGAAAGTTGATGATGACATTAAAAAGGGAATCTCTGAATTCATTGAGTCTATTCCGAAAGTTAAGAGCCATTAAACTCGGGCAAATACCTCAAAACTTTACATTGATGGGGGCAAAACAATAGTTGACATTCATCAGAATTATCAAAATCATTGCACAGCTTTTGAAAATTACGCTTTATTTATAAAATTTTTACGAAAGATTTCAATATTTCATTTTTGTTCCTAAAAAGGATTTATGTGAACTTTGTCATGTTTTTGATAATGCTAATGAATCGGAAAAACAAGCGCTACAGGCAACCTATGATACCCACCAAGAAGAAAAAGGTTTGTCGAGATTAGAGAAAGATAGTGACAAAAACGTAACAGACCCACATGTTTTGATTGCTGTCTATGATTTGCAAGCTGTGGTTCAATTGCTTAAAGGTAATGTCTCCTTGTTTTATTACAAATGCAAATTAAACGTGTTAAATTTTACGATTCATGATATCATTAATAAAATATCTGACTGTTACATTTGGGATGAGTCCAATGGAAACAGAGGAGTTAACGAACTAGGTAGTTGTGTTTTTAACTATTTGAATGATGCAGCTGATGCTGGGAAAACGGAGATAGTATTTTATAGTGACAACTGTGCTGGACAACAAAAAAGTAAATTCATGGTAGGAATGTATTTGTATGCTGTTAGATGTCTTAATATAAATAAAATTACCCATAAGTATCTTATTAAGGGCCACACCCAGAATGAGGGGGATGCAGTTCATTCATTGATTGAACGACAGATTAAACGCCAGATAAGAAGTGGCCCTATGTATACACCGGAATCTTTTGTATCTGTTATAAAAATGGCTAAAAGAAATGGACCGATTATGAATGCTTCTATAACTTAAAAAAAATGTTTTCAAGCTTAGGATGTGTGAATCTTGGACCAATGAAAATTAATGAAGCCAAAATATTGGAAGAACGGAAAGAATATCCCAATTCATTATTTTATAAAACATCTTATAAAGATCAAGAGTTTAAAGAGGTTTCTATTATCAAACGGAAGAATAATATTAATATTAACCCTCAATAATTTTAAAAACCAAGTATTTCCGACCGCAAAAATAGTGATTTAATGGAGTTAGTAGATAAAAATCACATACCATCTTTTTAAAAATTATTTTTTGAAAATTTGTAAGTATCTAAATGCTTATGTGCAATACTGTTTAAGTGTATGAAACAAAGTAGACTTATTATTTTAAAGCTCATCTGGTTAAGAGACTGAATTAAGACACTGTCGGTTAAGAATTAAGACTTAATAATAATTTTTATTTTAGTTACCTTACTTAAAAAACAAATGCCGAATAAAATGGCTGTGATTATTAAAAGTATTAGAGTTGGTTCAAAAGCTATTACTGTTTTTTTTTTAACTGATTATTTGAACAATAACTTTTTTAGTTAACCTCTAATTGACTTACGAGTGTAAACGTATTTTTAGGTTTGTCTTAGCTTTATATACTTTCAGAATTAATGATGTGAATTGCCAATTAAGATGGTTGTGATTACAACTAAAAAATTTAGAATAAGATTTGAAAATTATTATACCTACTGTTACTGTTTTTAAAGAATATTGATTTTTGAGAGACTTAATAAGATTTTTGTTACGTTAATAATTTTTACTTAATATATATCTCAAGTTTAGAGATTATTAGTTTTTCATTTTGTACTTTTTATAGCATTTACTGATTTTGTTAAAAATGTTTCTAAGAATTCATAGTTACTATAAATACACAATTTTGAGATTTTAGATGTTTGTTTTAATTTATAAATTGTTTCAGTCACTTAATAGCAACAAAGTCATATTGAATGTAATATACTATAACATTTGATAGTTTTTGTTGTAAGAATGACGTATTGCGGATAAATACTTTTACTATTCAACTTTTTATTACAATAATGACATAAGTGCGGACTATATTTTTTAATTTATTTATTGGTGGAGAACCGTATTTTTAAGAGAACAGATTATTGTTTAAATTCAAAGTTAATTAATGTACGAAGCCAATTAAATAAATTTGGTTCTATATCACTACTTTTTTAAGATATTCTAATCGTTCAAAGTTTTATACAGCCCTCCTGTGAAATGACTATTTTTCAATTATGTCGGTCTTGCAATAAGTGAGCGATATAGTAAACAATAAATAAACAAAATTTAAAATTATGTGTATTATAAAAATAAATACTAGTAAATTACAATATTCTAATATTCTACTTGTATTAAATTAATCAAAATTAGTAATGATTTTTTTATCGTTAAATATATAGCATTTTCTGATATTTTATAATCCATTTCCTTTCTTATATCTCTAAAACTTGATCACAAGGTGTGCGGGAAGCGCGTGTTGGGAAAAACAATGAAGGAATTTTGCAGCGTCTTAATCCTACACCTATATAAAGAATGAAAAGTACTCACGTCCGATCCCACGCTCACCAGACTTTAGTTCCTTATAAAATCCCTTTTAATCCTGGATATGGGGGCCCCCTTAGTGAATCAATTTGCCCAATGGTTATTGTTCCTCCATTCATTAGCAGATTACAGCTTTATTTTAGACTATTGATTATAAAAAAATCTGGATTATAAATGCGCTTACGGCGCAGCGATCTTACACGATCGGTGAAAGAGAAGCAAGTGTGGTTCTGTGGGTTTTGACATCTAGCAAACGTGTCTCAGCCTTGCACATAAAGCTGGCTTGCGATTGGCCGGATGTATGGTCTTGAGATAGACTCACGATTGGTGCATTTTAAATAGGCTAAAGATCATTCGCTGCCTTTAACAAAATTAACCTATGATGAAATGGCGCCAAATTTAAAGTGAAGTACGATTACCAAACACAAGAAGAAGGGAGTTCGTTCTTCTTACGAAAATAATCGCCGTATTTTACAATAATTTCTTTTTTTTCTAAATCAACTATGTGTTTTCTTCCTCGCTTCATTTTACACAATTTGTAATACATAATAAGGGTCGATTAAATTTTTTTTAACAAATTAACAAACACACAATGTGTTCTTACAAGCAGAAACATAAAACTTCATTGCATGCAACAACAAAGTGGTTCATTCCTGATTTTGACGGTAGTTACAATTTTTTTTATAAATATCTGCGACTATACCCTCATTATTCATATTGTATACACTTATAAGGAAGATTGAAATAATGTGTTTGCAACAACTACACAAATATATCTTCAGGAAAACGAAACGTAATAGGTAGATTGTAACTACGTACTATTATTTAATGTTAGAAATCTATATTTTCCTTGCAGTTTCGAAAAGGTTTAACTAAAGGTTTTGAAGGTAATAACTAGGTAATAAAATTTGACAATGGCGCTTTTGAGCTACTGTATGGATTTATGATTTATCCGCCATTCTGTCGTCAGGTTGGCGGCCTATTTTGGTTATTTCGAAAGTTTATACATAGTAAAAAAAGGTAATAATTAGTAACAATTAGGTAGAATTATCTTATTAACAATTCAACCAATTTCATCAAATTGCACCCGCGATTCTGACGAACAAAATATGGTTTGGATTTCGCTGTAAGATATGGCTCGCAAAATGATTCATTGTTTTACTTTTGTGTAGGTTAGAAGCATTGGAGGATAAGGAAAACTTTGTGGGAAGTTTTAACATACGTAATCTTTATTGATGCATCACTTTTTAAATAAGATATAATTGTAGGTTGATTGTTGAGTCTAATTCTACACAATGACTCACTCAAGTCTCATTCATGTAAATAAATTTACATAACATTATCGCTGAATGAATTACCAGGACCTCATACTATTTGCATGAAATACTTTTACTCACCGAGTGGCAAATGATGTTATATTTTTTAACCTTTGTTCAAGAATTCTTTGCTAGTCTATTTTATCTATAATTTTTATTTACATGCATGTACCTAAGATAAGTATTGTTATAGATATAATGAGAATCAATAGTAGGGATTATTTCCTAGGTAATCAATATTGAATAGAAGTCTTGATAAGTTCAGAAGGTCAACAGGCTGGTTATAGAAATCATATTAAATTTAATATTTATCAACTTATGTCGATAAGTTTTAAATTTCATATTAATTTAAGTATAATATACATTAAAGGTTTTTTAACAAAAAGATAGTCTTGCAAAAATATCTAAGAAAGCTCAAAGCGACAGCAGGTAATCTGAGAAGTTGGTTGCTTAATTTTTACTTGAATGAATGATATAATATCACGGTTCATGGATTTCTGTTACAACAATTCCGCCAAAATATATGCTTCTTCAATTATTTTATGAATTACTACTTGTAAATTAAAAGAATTTGGTCATTAGATGTAACCATAGACTGTTATATTTCGTCGCTTCATTCTTCAGATAGTATATAATTAAACAGGTAGTCCTTAGCACAGTTTTAGAGTATGTCATTTGACTTATTCAAAAAACTTTACCTCTTTTACTTGATCAACCCCGGTCCCGGCAAGTCTTCATTCTTTTTTCGTGCGTGGAAACAAGCACACGTCTTATACCAATATTAAATTTAATATTAAAAGTTAAATATTAAATATGTTCTAAAAACTGTACTAAAAGTGTACTAAAAGTTTGAAAATTGGAACAAAAAATACAGAATAAACGAAAGCGACTCGTTATTTCTTCCGATGAGGTAAGCCATTTTATGTTTTTTCATAAGTAATCGCGGGTATCTATAAACTATAATTTCTCTTTGTTGAAAAGATGCAGAAAACACGTGTTATCTATAATAGATATATCACGTTACCCGCATAAATTCCTGGTAATCTTCTACCTGATATTTATTATTATAAACTATAATTTCGCTTTGTCGAAAAGATGCAGAAAATACGTGTAATCTATAATTGATATATCCCGCTATCTGCAAAAATTCGTGGTAGTCTTCCACCTATGTTTACATGTTTATTATTATAAACTATAATTTCTCTTTGTCGAAAAGAAATAAATGATTTGATTTGATTTGAAAGATGCAAAAAATACGTGTAATCTATAATAGATATATCACGTTACATGCATAAGTTACTGGTAGTCTTCTACCTGATGTTTCCAGTTATGAAATAACCGCTACAAAAAGGGGGATGAAATTACTTCTTGAAAAAGGAGATACAAAATTGTAAAAAAAAGTAATAATAATAAAAAGTACACCGAAGCTATCCCCAAACATCGACAGGCAACCGGTCAATCCAGTCGGGAAACTGGATGGGACCTCCTCGTTACCCATCAAACAGGGGGGGTGACGTCAGTGGAAAGTGCCAGAGCCTCCACTTCGGTGTCCACATTTGAATTCGACGTTCGACGCAAAATTCAATTAGTCCGGGACTCGTGCTCCGATTCAACCATAATTCAGGTAACGCAGGTCTAATCCATTACTTTTACGATTATTGGCCTAAAATAACAAATAATGCAACTATTTTAAAATGGATAAATAATAATGATGATAATTTTAATTCCATTTCATGATAAAATTCCACCGGTATTTACTCCCAAAAACGAAATATGATAATAGCGTTATACCTCAAGTGACCAGTTTATATCAGACAAATATAATAAATATGTATTTTTGGCGCCGAAACTCAACGGCGAGAAACGGTTCGTACTAAACAAAAAAAAATTGAATAAATAAAATTATACAATTTTGTAGAAAAGTACACTTTAAAATGGAATCTTATAAAACAGCTTCTAAATTAATTCCCCATAATGGTTTCTTAGCATACATATATAGGAAAGATCATACCTACTCGTACCTATATTTGTTAATTACAAAAAACACCTACGTTTTGAATTTCAAGAAAACGATATGTTTGAAATCACATACGAGTTTACGGCCATGCCGTATGGATTATCCGTTGCTCCGGGGGTATTTACGAAAATTATGTGCGAAGTTATTAGTCAATTTTTGTGAATTTGGACAAAAATCGACTAGTACCGACAAAGTCGGTAACATTTTTGGCTTTATGTATAATATCGTACAGTACCTGACGATAAGCGTTATAATCATAAATAAATTTATAAAACTTCAAAAATGCTCGATACGAGATTTTGCCAAACATATAGGTGTAAGTACTGGTCGCAGCCTGTCTAGCTGCAAAATAAGTACAACTATGAGGCAAAAATCAAACTCCCTAAATTATTGTTAGAAGATTTAACCTGGCAGAATTGTATAAGTAAATATACCATTTCCTGTTCAATTACTTCACAAATTTAAAAGAAATATACAGTTCATTCAGAACAGGCTGGGGCGTAGTATTCCAAAACAATTAATTTTATTGTGAAACCAATTTAATTGTGAAAGACAGTTCAGCCGGGGAAGAAAGAAATTGTGCAATATTATTACGAATTGATAATATCACTGCTATTAGTTACGTCAATTATTATAAATAAATATTAAGGATTCAATTTCCACATTTAAATACTCTAAGTATACACATTTGGCTACGGCATTTGGCCAGGAACTTAATTTATGGATTTTTTCTTTAATGTTTGTTTGCAAATGTGACGCATTTGTAACTAGGTATCCTGAACCGGATGCAGTTGCAGTCGATGCGTTTACGATTAATTGGTCCTCTGCGTAATTTTAATAATTTCCTCCATTTTCCCTTGTCTTAAAATGTGTAAAAAAAATTGATTTGAATTGAAACAAAAGATTTAATTAACTCCCATAACAGCACTAAAGCAAAGCAGTTCAGCCTCACCCTGGGTGCCGCGAGACACTCCGGGCGACGTTCGCGACCCTGACGTTGATGCTCGCTTCTCTGGCATCCATGACTATTTGTCAATACAACATCACGTTGAGGTCATGGTGGGAGTTTTGTACGTTACGTTATACTGTTATGTTCAAAAACCTTCTTTTTTTCGTTCTTTGTGTTTTAAATGAGCAATTTAAGAAGGGTTGTTTATTCGGTTCATTAAATTCACACCATTCAGCCTTGTCTCTTTTGTAAGGCGAAGATATGGGCTATGATGAGGCAAATTTTACAAGAAGCCTATAAAATCAAACCAACTAAATCGAAGTACACAATTTCTTGGGATCCAAATATAGTTCTTAATCAGTTTTCTCTATGATATCATTATATTACTTTAACTTTAGAAAACATTACCAAAATGTCACCGTTAACATCGTTAGCCGTATGCACCGGACAAGGGTCCAGTCATTAAATTAGAAAATATAGTTTATACATCCGTATACATAATCATAATAAACATGATTAAAACCACAGCCCCAAATCGTAAACAACCTATGTTATCCTTGCAAATCTTTAAAAATAACATAATGCTATGTCCTTTATCGACTCTAAAAGATTATGTTTTTGGTGACGAAAAATATTAAAGCTTCGAACTCGGAGTTCTTGTTTGTAACATGAAAGGCCCCTTCACAGAGTCGCGTCGAGTCAGACGTCGGTTACGGTTACGAGTTAAGTCGGTGGAAGAAGCAGACGCTAGGTACGAGTGGCGTTGACATGAGTGTTGATATCAGCGCACACAGCACGCGGCACGTGCTCAGTGTAGGTTATCCGAGAAACGTCTGGGTGGACCTCAAACTCTCAGTCCTTTACAAAATTTTACCATAAACCTATATTAAACCCACTAAACGACTTTGCCTTTTCCGTACTCAATAAAAGTACAAACCACTTAATACCTTCCGATACAGAGATTAATTAAAATTAAATTATTCTGTTTATTGATTTAATTAATTTGGCAATCACCTAGTGTATAATAAATGCCTAAAAGTTACTGGATTCTTAAATTATGTACTAAAGTAAGGAGTTTAATGAATAAACGTATTTAAATAAATTACAATTTATAAAGACAAAAAAAAAAAACTTAATCTCTAAAAATCTACCTGTAATTATATACTATCTGAAGAAATAAGCGACGAAATATAATAGATGATTAAACGAACTTCCAAGTGAAGTTCTATCGCTATTATATGAGTCGCTTATTATAATTTATCGCTTAATATACATGATGCATATTAAATTTGTTTGGTCCTGTACTGTCACATTTATTTATTACCTTCCGGCATCTTCGACCAGATAGTCACTACATTTTGTAAAGAGCTCACCCATGACAGATACCTCTCCTTAATTATTATATAATATTATTATATGATACTTAAACGACTGATTTTAACATTACAAGCTTACTGAAACAATGTTCTCAAACGACCTTTAATGAGGTACAGCACGTAGGTGAGCCCGAAAATTGCAATCAGCTTTCAGTTGCCATCGACGGCTGGATCGCCGCCAACCGAATCCTCTGCCAACTGCCTGCCAACGAAGCTAGCATACCTATATTAAATTTATTCAGAATATTATAACTGTATGTTTTGTAGGACTAGACTGTTGGCATGTTAATTAAGTAACTGTGGTTAATGTCTGAGTTGATATTAGTAATTAAACTATCTAACATATTTAAAGACTACAAAGGGGTAAGTTAAGAATAGCATTGTGACACAATTTCATTAACATAAAATGAAATGCAGCAATTAAATTACTTGAGATTGTTTATTGTTCGTTCACGTGTTCGATTCAAAATTTTAGTGGAAAACTTTTAAGTACGTCCCTTTTTAAGTTGTATTAAATACGTGGTATTTTAAATAATTAAAGCATGTTCACATGTTCACAAGCCTTGAAAACTTACAAGCAAATCCGGTCGCCGATATAAAAAGCAAACACAAAGCTGAAGTTGTTTGTAAATTTTTAAACTTAATGGTGTGCAGAGGGCAGGATTCAAACTGAGGGAAACATAATATTTTGAAAGTTCGTATGCGTACTGAGAGCCTGCCATTGGTTTTTAAGTTGTCAAACAGGAGTTTGTAGTTTCTGTCAATTACACGAATTCAACATATATTCTCGTTTTAAAACCACTAACACTTGCCCACGGCTCCGTTTACGTAAAGTAAGGTGTGTAAGCTTACAGTTCATTTTGTTTATTTTATGACTAATTCGAAAACTCATTCGTTTTTTATGTTACTTATTTGTATTGACTTTCGAAGTCCTCTCAATGTAAAAGTGTATTTTTTTGCAGTCTTTTACCTTGGGTTTCAATGGTTCGAAGTTAATTCAAATTAAAAGAAGATTTCACCGTAGGGTTGTCAATAAAACAGGCTGTATTGTCCTAAAACTTTATTGTCATTTGCTAATGTCGATCACCATCATATTAAACTTTAGGAAAATTTGTTTTACAAACTTATACAAATATAAAAACTTTTCTATTTGTATAAGTTTAAATAACAAATTATTTTCAATTAGTACTACCCCGTATCCCACATTTTCATCCAGTCCTCATTACAGCCCAAAAGAACAATTTGTTAATAAAAAAACCAAAAGAACGGCCTCTGTAATTACAGCGTTCCCATATATTAGTGGAAAGGTTACGTATAGGTTGATAGAGGTAAAAAGGGATCGAAACCTTTACCTAAAATGGGTAATTCTACACCCGACGGCAACGCAGTAATGTTTTTAAGACTATAGGCATTGTATATCATAGCAATCTATATTATTTTGGATCAAAATATATAATTAAAATTACAAGAAAGTTAACGACTACAAAATCGGTACTCCAGGCTTTGCCCGCTAGTACTACAGCCAGATAAGACAGAGAAGAATGGTATATTAGAAGAACAATTTTACATAATTTGTTGTCAAAACACATTCATAGTCTGGAATAATTTCACTTATCGATTTCTTGTAACGGTCATTTCTTCATGGGGTATCTTTAAAATTTTAAGAACTCAATATATTATGTTTCTAAAGTAAATTTAATCATTAAAAGTAAAAGAATTTACACGAAAACTTGGTGTTCAGAGAGCTTTTCATTTTTGGATTCTTAAACTATGTAGATACGGTGCAGTTTACTGAAGCGAAAACGAGATTTTACTGCTATTGTAGTATGTATACGGTGCCCATAAAAAATTTATAATTACTATCAATAAAATTTTAAAAGCTCTCCGAACACCAATTTTATAGATATAACGGACCATAGAGTGTTTATGTTTGACCGTAACCTGTCGATATGACGCACCGCTTTTAGATTCATCCTCTGAGATTTTTGTTAGGAAATAAAGTCAGCAGAAAGGTAATGGGCATGAACCGTATATTTATTTGAATTCCCGTCGGATTTTCCGGAATATTAAAAAGCACGATTGACGCCAAAACCAACACATAAATACCTGTAATACATTTAATTGAGTCGATGCGGCATCAATCTTCTATTAAGTATAATAAATATAATGTAAATATGATAAAAATAATGTAAATATGATAAATATAAATATAATATGCCAGTGAATGCAGCAATATTGTACCTTACCTAGCCTGTGAAAGTTGCATGTTGGGACGAACATTCACTTCCACCCTGCTGATTTAGTATAAGCTAGAAATAAGCAAGAAAAGTACAGGAAAAAACGAATGTAGACAAACACCATAAGCTTGTTAGAGTTTATTTCACAAGCTCCTTTAGTTTTTATTTTAGTTTAGAGAGACTCAATTATCGAATTTCTGAATTGTATCATCTTGTTTTGAAGATATGTTTTAAAGTATGAACAAATAATACCGCAATAAAAAAAATAATTTTACTATCCCAAATAACGTTGGCAAAATACAACTTTAGGGTGTCCATAATGACTATGGACACCCTAAAGTTGTATTTTGCCAATTAATAGATATTTCGAAAACTATCTGCGAACGATTCTATCGATTTCATTCAGAAGATTTCAGAAATCTACGTTACTTGAAGTTTAAAAATGTTTGTTGCCTTGTTTCATTACTTTGCAAAACATAAAAATTTTAAAACGTTGTAGACACAGAACGTCTAGAGATTATTAAATTATAAAAAATTACAAACAGTTTTTTCCTAACGATAATAGAACAGAATAGATTTCACAAGTTATTCTTCAGAGTAAGGCAATAAAGGCACTCCTCTGAGAAATTATAAAGTATTACGCTGCATACTTCATCCTTAAATTTGTTGGTAATCGTTTATAGGAGTAGCCAGTATTCATAGCAGTATCGTCTCTAGCATGCATTTCACATTATAAAGTATTAAATATACATATAATTAAATAAAAATCAAAACTAAAATCCTAGAGGCAATTATTTTATTATTTTTAATTATTAATTTAATACACCAGCGAAATGTTCATCTTTATTATTGTCAGACCCAAAGTAAACATGGATCATCTAATTCGAAATACCAATAATGCGAAAGAAAGTTTGTTTGTTTCTGTATTTTGTTTTCAAGCCTGAACTATGTAACTATGATTGTCATGAAATTATGCCACCAAGGTATAAGGTGTCCAGAAAAGGACATGGTTTAACTTTCATCCAGAAAAAAGTACTATTCCCGAAGGCTAGGCGAGCGAAGACGCGTACAAAACAAAGTCGTCTATAAAAATTACTTGAAGCAAACATATCATCAGAAGAATCTTTGTCTATGAGAATTGAATCTGAAACCTCTAGTTATAGAGTTAAGCAGTCCGTCTAAATAAATTATATGTGAATATGGCTTGTTGTGAAGCATAACATAATTCGCGTAGACGCCAGTCGTCATTCTATGAGAGCATATGAAATTATACAACGTTGATAAAAGCGAGAGGCATTTAATGAAACCACATATACTATAGGTGCCTACTGTTAATCCGAAACTATTAAAATAATAAACGAGAAGTATACGAAAAAACTTTTTTCAAAGAACTTAAATAGCTTATAATTAAGTTAAAATGTAAACATCCTTTGTTGAGTAGCCTGCCGCCACCTGCGTAACAAATTGCCAACGTAGCATTTGAATAGCATAGCGCGTGCGGCGGCGGACTCACCGGCTCGTACACCTACCTACACAGCGGAGCGCCCGGGTTTGATGTGGATGATAATGTATACATGTGTTGTAGGTAACGTTGGAAGGTATGATCAAGGTACAATCAAAATATAAACAAAAATAATTAATTGTAACACTTACACATTAAATCTTCAATTGTTCGAAATGTCCGCCGTTTGCAATGGTACACAAATTATAACGACGTATAATATTGTTATTTAATCGTGCACGTCTGTCGCGTACACTTCACTTTTCACAAACCCGCAGATAAAAAAATCGATTGGAGTGAGATCCGGGGTCCGTGGTGGCCATCGTACTGGTCCAAATCGACCAATCCACTGCTGTCCAAACATTTCTGTGAGAGCTCTCTGGAAGACATCACTGAATGTGGAGGAGCTCCGTCCAATTTGTACCATAAATGCCGATAATTGGCTAAGGGTAGTTCTTCAGTATATTTAGCAACGGGACCGGATAATATCTCCAAAAATTGTACTGCGTTAAGGGTGCCGTCAATAAAAACAGGGCCAATAATCTGGTCCCTGTGTATACCAGCCCACACATTAACAGAGAAGCGGTACTGATGCTCTGACTCCCGAATCATGCGTGGATTTTCAATACTCCAGTATCTGAGATTTTGTTGGTTCCATATGCCATTGCGTGTAAATGTGCTCTCGTCGGTCCACATGACATTTAATAAAAAATTCGGGTCGTCAGTAACTTTGTCAAGTATCCACTGACAGTGAGTACGCCTGACTGGCAAATCCCTTCTTAAAAGGGCTTGAACTTTTTTAAATTTGTACGGTTTGCGTTTATTCCTTTTTAAAATGTTATGCACGGTTCTATGGCAAACTCTAAATTGGCGTGCGGCTCTATGCAGACTCGATGTGGGGTTGCGGTCAAAATAGTCAAGAATCTGTTGCTCGCGCGCTGTAGGTATCTGCTGCGGTGGGACTCCCTCCTGATGCGCAGCTAATGGTTTGTTATATATAGCCATAGCAACATACTGATCTATTTCTATTTCTGTTACGCTTATTACATTAGAGTGAGACAACCGTGATCTGTACTTTTGTTTTTACTGCAAACTTACGATGCGAACTGGCAACGTCGCATCGCTCGCGTGAATTTTGTCGTTTAGATAACTACGTATGCCTATAGTACAAACTTACGATCAGGTGATAGGGAAGATACAGAGTGTTTAAATGAAACTAAGTAAAAACTAAAAAACATTCCTGTGACTAAACTGTTGCTTACATTGATCTGATTTTTGTTGTGTAGCCTGATAATGATACACAAAATATGTGGTTTCATTTAATGTCTCTCGCTTTTATCAACGTTTTATATACATATACAAATATGCATATACAAATATGCATATACATTTGTTGACATTGTATTGTACTTCTGTAATTTTTTTAAATTATATGAAGATCAAACTCTTTGTCCGTTTCAATACGAAGTTTAAAATTACATATTCCTTTGTTATTAGAAACAACGTACAACCCTACACCAACGAGTAAAAGCTAGCAACTACTTTATTGGTTGTTAGCAAAACGCTTACAGCACTTTAAAAGAAGGAAAAATGTCACAAAACATCAAAAGAAAGATTAAATAAAACAAAAGATGAACTGATTTTTCCTATTCACAAAGAATACAGAGATTGATTTGAATGCGACAAGTCAATTGTTGCTAAATTAGATTATAAAAATGTATGTACCTTCAGCCATTGCTACAGTGTGTCCAAGTTTAAAAACTGAATAATTTTCTAATGTTTGATTATATTCCCAAAAAATTAACCACTATACTTATTCTGCTTAGCTTGTCATTTATACGATACTTATGACTCAAGAAATATTTTGCGCTAAAACTTTATTATTATCATCTAGAACAGTAGATGTAGCTTTGAGTAATAAATTCCAACACAGACTCCAACTGTATCACAGCTTGTTTTTGGATGACTGGGGGGGGCCCAGTTAGCTGCATGGACCACTCCGCCTCAAATGTTTACAAAATTATTATTTATTGTTTCTAAGAGTTTATTTAGCTGATACATAAAGTAATAATAAATATGCAGAAAAAAATCCTAGGATTAAAACTTGTTATCTCCAGTATTTAGAGTACTTTCCCTCCAGGTGGCATTGTATATCCTGTATTTTTAACAAATATAATTTATCCCTCACTAGAAATCCTAATCAAAATCTCTTATAAACACAACACCTTGTATTTTGGAAAAGTACGTATATTAAAGGTTAACAATCATGACTTTCGACATTTGATTTCGTGAAATCCGTAAAAATCATGAAAATACTCCGAGTAATTTACTGCCTTGTCTGTTTGTCTTTACCGTTACCAGCTTTCTTTGCAAATTATGATCTGATTACTTCAGCGATTGCCTATATTATAAAAGACAATATCAAAACGGTTTCTTTCATTACTTGTGGAGGCAAATATTGTAAGTATCTTACATCGAGTACATTTTATTTAAGGTTATATTTTAATTGAATGCGTTCGTTTTAGCTTTGAGTTTACTTGTAAAGAAACAGAACGCAGAACTGATGATGGTTAAGTTGTGGTGAAACGTATCTTACAACTTATTTGATTCACCCAATATTTCCTAGTGATTCCCAGACATCTTGTGTTTTGTATTTTCACTAACGGTATTATTTTATTGTTTACCTGATATTACATTAATATTTTGAAAAATATATTACTAGTATAGTGAATGCTACACTTTAGTCCTAGATATTATTTCTAGCTATTGTAATAGAAAGGCATCCTTTTTGAATCCAAAAACCATTTGACATCGTACAATGCCACACAATAAAACAGAGTGTAGATATATATCGATCATTGAAAACCTTTTTAACTTTCATGTTACCAGGGTCTCTAAAGTTCGCAAAGAGTTGTGCAAACTTTTCAATGAAGTTTAAAGTTTGTAGCATAAATGAGTTGAACAGGGCTTTGCCGTGTGTCAGAGAGAAATATGAGAGACTGGGTGTCGTCATACAAGCTAGCTGTAATTTGTTTGAAGAAACTATGCTTCTGGTAAAGTATTTGTTTGAAAATAACCGTTTTTGTTTGCTTTTTAATAACTAGTATATAGTGAGTGGCCCCTATACATATGATGACTGTAGAGTTGTGATTATTAATAACCGTAATTAAAACAATAAGAAAGACAAAAACAAAGAAATGAAAATAATATATTATAACGCCTAATCACTATAATACAACAAAGCCTAATAAAACACTTTGAATGTAGAGCAACGACGCTAAAATGACGTCGTAAATGTTGCGCAAAACAAGTTCCAGCTAAAGGATCACGCACGAGTTTCAAGAAGCCCTGACCCCAGGACTTCAGGAGTCTTAACGCCAAAAGTGTTAAAAATGAATAACCATGTTCACACGTTCCGCGACGTGCGTTGATACTTTTGCGGCATCACTTTTTTTCTTGAAATTTCACACTGAATGCTCCTTGCTTTTTCCTAAGCATTATTAGAAAAACATGGTGATTACGGCGGTATAAATAGGAAATAATGTTATACTACAAAGGTACATAGTAATATGAATACCAATTATTAATTTTTGTTTAGGCATCCAGAAATCAATATTTGGACCACAGACACAAATGGTTAATTTACGTCGACAGCTATAACTTTACTTATTCCAATATGCATCGAGTCGGTAGGAATCTGAGAAAAAGTGTCGAGAAAGATATTAAGATCAGGACAGGTAATCAAATTGATATTGGAGGTGTTGAACGAGTATTGAAACCCTTGAACATGAGCGTCAATGCAGATATCACAGTTTTTGAGAGAATAGGTAAGTATAAATTCTTAGAAGATTTTTTCGGCTTGAACAATTTATTTATAATTAAATCTATTCATGTACGGGGTAAATTAATTAATTATTGATTATAATGACTATGTACTATCTTATTGTCATTAATTATTTGCTGACATTCTCGTTTATAATTTTATATTTAATTTTTATTTCTGTAAAGTGACCGATTCTAATTCTCACTATCTTATATTGATATGGATGTATAATTTCTGGAAATAAATGTTTGTTATTATTATTATTGCCAAACTTTTCAAAATTAATATTACCTCTGGGCAGGCATTTCAGACTTTCGACTATACGATTTGTATAACTATGGCAAAATTCAAGGGGGAGAAATTATTCAAAAGGAATTGGGGTCGTGGCGTAGTCATACAGGTAAACTTAATAAAAATTATGTCGTATTGTTCATTATGGGGCTCCAATTGATCATCTTAAATATTTTTTCTATTTTTAAGGCTTTAGCATCAACGATGATGGTTACAAATTCTATGATCGCTGGGATTTCGGTGGACTATCGATAAGAATGCATGCTGTCGTGAGTGTTCACTATCCGTCCTCCTTATCCGTCTATTGTCGTCCTTATCCCAGAAAACCCAAGTATAGTTTTAAACGTAATAAAGGTGGTATATCTGTTAGGGTTCATATTACAGATCAGGGTCCACTTTACAGCTACACCAAATGATTCGAAAACATATTCAATAAAACTGAATAAAATCCTGAGAATATATATTTGGGTCTTTGAGTTAGTAATGCCATGAAATTAAATAAATAAATTACGAGATTATTTATTTTAATCAAAAAACATAAAAATCGAGATTCTTTAAAAGTTACACTGACAGAGATATGAAAATAATTTGAAAAAGTGGCAAAAGTCCTAGTTTTTAAAGTATCCATTACATTAAGCACTATTATAAAAGAAATGTAAAAACCACACTTGCAAATAATATAAAATTATTTATTAATAAGTATCTCTTAAATACCACAGTGATAGTATAGTAGTAAGCACTTTCTTAATAAGAGCTTCAATAAAAAACAATTGTTTTTTTTCCACGAACCAAGACACTTGTAGCTGGCGTCCTCTGGAAGAGACTACGGACAGTGACAGGTGAAAGGCATTGGACCTGATTGGATGATAGTTAAAAAAAAATAGTATTTTTCTATACCATAAAGATTGCATAAAATGTTTACCATCCATCGAATTTTAATTACCGTATCAATGAAATGATTGTTTACTTCCACATTTAAAGAGATCCTAACACCGTACAAAACAACTTCACAGACGACCATTCCGTCCAAGAACCCGGATATACAGTTAATAGTGGGTCGCCGACACAGTCCAGTAGTGGCTGACTTCACAAGGACCAGTACCTCCATTCTCCTAGTGGTAGCGGAAACACACAACTTTAGGTATTTCCTCGAAAAAATAGTTGCTTTGCTGGTAAAATATGCTTACGCACGCGCGTTAGTCACGCGTGCTTTTCACTTATATATCAATTTTACTTTTATTATGTACAAGAAATAATTGTTTTTTATTATGAAGATATAGCGTTTTAAAACTTTAAAATGAAAATGAAATAAATTATTTTAAGGAAATCAGTAAACCTTTTATCATATTAAAACAGACCCCATATCAAGTATCCGTATCTACTTATATTCCAATAGTTTTAATTAAATTGTTTTTGGAATTTTTAGGTACAACGTTACTGCGGCTGAAATGTGGTTTGGAAACATTAATAGAAACAGCAGCACAAAGGTATCTACGTTTTTTTAAAAGTTAAACTTTATTTACATTTTTTTTATTACTGTAGTGATATTTCAAGCTATAGCTAGGCTTCTAGCATTGCAAACTGCTGAAAACCTTTTCTTGTCAAATTAGATAGTATTGGCTCGGACTTAACCTGTTTAACCTTAACGTTACTGACCCTGACTGACGAAAGAGGACGGACAAATTTTACGAAAGATGTGAACAATTTCGAAAACCATTTAACCAACCTGTTTATGTGCAAAATAAAAGTTTTTAAATACCGTAAAACGGTTTTCAAGGTAGAAATAAGCTAGTCACTTTGCACTTTGCGCCGTTTTCAACTTGTTAAAAGGAATTTCTAAATAAAAACAATCTCCTCATACATGTGACATAATTAATATATTTTTTGCAAGAATGTTCTCAGCGGATTACACTATGGTGAACAGGATATAAGTCCGGCACTTCGTTATTTGTCAGAATTCAGTCCATATTATGACCTTGTACATCCGCCTGTGACTACGCTAGAGTAAGTTCTATTCAATTTCATTGTTTAAACGCAATCAATATTTTAAAACTTTTACAGATTTCTATGTAAGATCACATCTTGAATACGCTTCTACCGTATAGAGCCCAAATAATAAAGTACATGAAGACTCTATTGAATGTATTCAAAGAAAATTTGTAAGTGTATTAAGATTTAGGTTGAAAAATATGGATAACCAGCTGAAAATGATATATTTGGAAGAACGCAGAAAATAGAGAAACTTAATATTTTTGTATAAATTGCTTTACAACTTGGCTGTTTCACCCTATCTAGTTAGTCAAATTGGTATTCGTCGCAAACGACCTTCGTCCCGCAATAAAGATTTATTTGAAGTACCGTTTGCACGTACAAACTATATTAAACAATTTCATAATGTAGATATACGAGTATTTCACCTCACAGGTTCACAATTTAAACAGGCCGTATGTTTTAAATAATTGTTTTATATTCTTTAGGTATATTTCTTTACCTTCTTTTATAGTTTTTTTTTAATAATTTTATGTTTTGTTTAATTTTTCTTCAATTTGCTACCCATAAGCTAAAAAAATAACTGAACATCATTGGGAACCTCTTTGGCTTTTGTATTATTAACTGGTATTTTATTTTTTAAGTACTATGTATTGCCTGTTTGTTTCATTTACTTCAAATAAATAAATAAATAAAACTATTATTTAAAATACAGAGGTAAACGTAGGAACTATTCGCACCGGGTCTTACAAAAAAATTAAGGCCAATTAATAACAGAAATAGTTCTATCCCTTAAAATACACGTTGCTCTGGACAAGGTTGTTTAGTTTATTTGAATTTCGAATAGATAAAACTTCCCTAGCGTTTCTATTATGTAGTATTTTCTGAAAGAATCAAATTTTTGCCTGTTCTTTAGCGCGCTCATGTTTTAAGGCTCACTTGCGCAGAACAAAGAACTAACACTGTAAAACGGAGTGAACTAACTTTGGTCAAAAAAGTGTCATGTGTGTCTGTCAGTCTCGTAGAAATAGGCAGTGACGGAGGGGCACTTTAACGAACTAACTCGGATAACTCCAGGTTAAACTGTTAACTCAGGACGACGCCAGTACCAGGCACCTTGCTTCAAGTGTTACCTGTCTTACACACTTTCAGGACAAAATTTTACTACCACATATCCACCAAAGGCCCAGGAAAATACGAAAACAAGTTCCTGACTCCATTTTCCAAAGGGGCCTGGCTCTGCGTGGTAGCTATGAGCTGCACATGTTGCGTCGTTCTCTTGCTGGCAGCAATGTTCGAACGCCGTCCATCGTGTCTCCAGTACTCTATATTTTCAGCAATCTCAGCTTTGTGTCAGCAATGTACGTACAAAAACACTTTACTGCGTTTTCAAAACTGACTAGTTGTTCTTTTCTTCATGAACGTAAACAGTCTCTTAAACTTTTGAAATCATGAAGTCCTGAAATCATAAAATCATAAAATTCCATCTAAAAAAGTTACTTGATAGGCGTCCGAAATAATTGTATATTTATGTGGATAAACAAGAAAATTACATTTAGATATAATTTTTCAGTTTTTGCTGACAGTGAGACAAGAATAAGAAAACAATCGACAGGTACGAAACATATAAAATACACTAAGATATATCAGATATTCGACCTCCACGCCCGTTCACCTTTTTAATTTAAATTTGGTAGAAAGGAGTAAGGCTAAAAGTTTTCCTGAGTGTTATTTATATATGTTGCAGTATGATCAGATAATGCGTATTATTGCAAACGTTCCGCAAAACACAAAACTAATCATTTTAAAATTATTTTCGGTATTTACTCTACGATTTAAAATAGTTAAAATTGGCACTCCAGGTACGCTATTCAAACAATCATAACAAAGAAAATACAAACCAATCAGCCTGCGTATTTTCTATTCAACAAAATCGATGTCGGTTTTGTAGCATAAATACCGAAAAACCTTTTAGAATGATTGTGAAATCTTTTTTGTATGTGCCCTGTGTTTTGCAGTCATTCAATTGTTCGCAACGATTCTAGCATGTTAACAATGATACATATACACACTTAAGAAAACTATACTATTATGCAGCTCGAAAACTAGCAATTTTCATAACTGGTTTATCCAGTGTGCTGGTGTATAACTACTACACCAGCAGTGTAGTGTCGTGGCTACTGAATGGGCCGCCCCCGTCCATTAACTCATTGAGAGAATTACTGGAAAGTCCCCTGGAACTTATTTTGGAAGATATTGGATACGCAAAAACTTGGGTTCAGGTGAGTCCGAAATGAAAAATAATTCGGTAACGGATCAAAAAACTACTTCCAAAAAGTTTTTGTCCAAATTTTTATGAACAATTAGATAAAAACTCTGAAAAATCTTATTTACCGTTTTTTTTATTATTTTTACCATCGAAAACTATATAGTTAGCGATCATAAATATTATTATGATTTGATTCAATCGCTAACAAATCCTTTACTAAGCCACGCTTTCAACAGTTACCTGGAATTTATTATTTTGATAAAAGAAATGCAGAAGTAGAAGATGCCTTGCGCCAACGCAAAATATACAGCAAGAAGGAGGGTTCCCTGCTGTATACGTCTGTACAACAAGGCATCGAGGTAGTTAAAGCTGGGGGTAAGTAACATATTCTCTCATCAACACATAATCGCTAGATTAACTGTTCATCCATTATCCTATTTCAGGGTATGCTTTCCATGCTGAAGTGCAAAGTGCTAATTTTGAGATATCTAAGACGTTTACCCAAAGTGAACTCTGCGAGTTGGGGTCGGTACAGTCTATGCCAAAGATGTTAATGTACACGTCCGTACCGAAAAACAGTCCTTATAAAGAGTTTTTTCGTTGGAGGTTCGCTTTTTATTTGTACATTATGTTTTACTCATTATTATCATTATCATTATTTAAAATATAATAAAACTCAATGAAAGCCATTATTACATCAAAATCTCCGAAAAATGTACTCAACCCTCGGCGCCTTCAACACAAACCATCGACGTTGCGGTAGTATACCTCACCGAGTAAAGGAATGATTATCAATCAAATCAAATATCTAACTTTTTACCCTCTCCAGTAACTCAACCTTCAGGTTTTCACTATCAACGTTACATTGCTGAATGTTCTTTAGTTTAGTTCGCCTGACGGAGCGAGGCATAGTCTCGTGCATCCAGCGGCGCACACGCGCTCAGTCGCTCTCCTGCGAGGGCCGCTCCCCACGAGCGCTGACTCTCGGCGGTGCAGCCCCAGCCTTCTTGCTACTGGCTGCTGGATATCTGCTCGCAGTTCTTATCATGTTTATGGAATGGTTCGTTTATATTAAGTGTTAATGCCGTTTAATGACCAAATCCGTCATAATTCAAACATTATAGTTAAGAGCCAGGAACTGACTGACTCCTGTAAACCTTAGATCCCCAACTCCAGTGGGCACCGCATGTTGCCGGGTTAGCAAAACGACTTGGCTCTGCAGCATATTCTGTTAAAAAATGACACTAATTTCAAATGAAACAACTGCTCGATTTTTTCGATATTTCGTTTAGCCTCATGAAATATGGCATTCTGTTGTGTACTGCAGTGCTGCCGGCATCAATACTATATTTATTCTATAAGACAGTTATTTACAGTTCTTCTTCAAGAAGAGATATCGACAAAGTTGAGAAATAAATATTTGGATTTGAATTTTATTAGGATATCAAATATGCTACGTTAAAGTGCACCAAAAATACTTATGATGTAATCTGATTGGCTGTGCATTTTTTCCATTTTGAAGATTCTATTATTAGTAAGAGAAAGACTAATTATTAGTTAATTATTCAAAAAATTGCATTGGAAGCTTGTGAGTGGTGAACATAACAAAATACTTTTTAAACGCAGCAAATTTGCGTTTGAGTTAAACTTCACTTGAAACTAAAGAAAATAGTGGTTCTGAAATTTAAATTTATTTTCAGGTACTATTACAAGTCCCACACCCTGAAGATTAGATCCTCGAAGACAACGAAATATCAATTTCAGAACTAAACAATAAAGAAATTGTAATTGCAGCATTAAGCTGTTTATGGAATGTGCTTTGAAGTTAGTACAGAAATACTTCACATTAAATTAAATTTTAAGAGTTTAGTTCTTAGATTCGATATTCACAAATAAATAGCACTTACACAAACTTCAGTCCTTGTTTAACTTACTAATAAAATAAAGTAGTAATTGTCCTTACCAAACCCTTGGCTTAATATTTTCACCAATATATACCGAAAATAAATATTAAGCCAAGTCTTTGTCACAGACACATTTTGGGGAAACAAGCCTGAATGCTACATTTTCTATTACAAGAGAGTTTCCACCTGATGAATAATAGTAACTGTTTTGTAAACTTATTTATTTATTTATTCTTTATTGTACACCACAAAAAGATACAAATGAATATCAGTAAACAAAAAAAAAATAAAGTAGGTACAAAAGGTGGTCTTATTACTAACAAGCAATTTCTTCCAGACAACCTTTGGGTGAGAAATTGGAGACCATGTAGGTACTTGGGTGCCTTAGGCGTACATACATAATATATATACACATATACTTCATTTTATTTACTTAAATAAATACACATTACTATTACATAAACTTACTTTCTAATAATACACAAAAAAAAATAATATAAAAACTATAAACTTACATACAATGTAAATAAGCACAACATATTATATAAGAGGATTAATAGATTATTATGAAGACTTGTACTAATCTCTATGTATGTTTGGAGAGGAAGTATTGTTTGACCAGTTTTTTAAATGTTTGTATTGTTTGTGCAGACTTAATTTTTAGTGGCAATTTATTCCACAATGAGACCGCGAGTGCTGAGAATGATTTTCCGTAAAAGTCACTTTTGTGTAAGGGCGTTGATAACATTAAATTGTCAGCGGAACGTAAGTGCCGTTGGTGATGTGAGTAACTTACTCTTATTTTTTTAAACTGATGACCGCATGGATATCCAAACCTGCTAAAATTTTAACATACGTGTGTATAAATCAAACAAAACTTTTAACATGATAATGCCGAACTTACACGATCATTATATAAATAATATGAAACCAAAAGATGACAAATTACTCCAAAAAAATCATTCATTTTTGTTTCTACAACTTAAAAGCGTAAACATGTTTTTCAACGATATGATCAGCCTGTTGCTAACCAATGCTAAACAGTACGCCCCCCAATAAATTATCCCAAATTGAACTCATTAATTCCATGATAATTTCTGCAGTAAATTCTTGCCGGCAATATCACATGATCTGAGATAAACAATGGAATCACCTGGGGTGGGAGATTCAATCAGAATCTGGCAACCAGCCACGTGTTGTGTAACTAACTATTTAAATAAATCTGGCTTTGCCCAGCTTTGATGGATTGCAGAGTTTTTAAGCTATGGAAACTACGATATTTAGCTATTACTACCCGTAGCTTTTGGTGGGTATTAGAGATTTGACTCGGTTTCTTTGTTTAGAATATGTTCGATTTTATTATTATATTATATTAAAATATATTTGTTTTGACGTCGAACTAAATGGTACGATATAACCCACGTATAGTGATGTTTTTTGAAGAGTTATTTGGAAGCACTTATAATTATCTTCAAAAAAATTCCTTTTCTTAAAATTAACAAATTACCTATAGTAACTAATTTAAAATTTAGGAACCAATAGCAGTAACTGCTTGATAAATAAAGATATAATAACGTAATATTTCGTCGCGTCATTCTTCAGATAGTAGTATAATTAAACACGTAGTCCTTTTAGGGTCCTAGGTTACTTCGCACAGTTTTAGAGTATGTCATTTGACTTATTCAAAAAACTTTCCACTCAGCAGTGGCACCGTCTGTTTACTTGACCCACCCCGGTCCCGGTCTTCGTGCGTGGTAACAAGCACACGTCTTATACCAACGATTAACTTAACACTTTAATATTAAATATGCTGAAAAGATCAACAGAAGAAAAATTAGAACGTTCTAATAAAAAAAGTTCGAAAATTACAACAAAAAATAAAGAATAAACGAAAGCGACTCGTTATTTCTTCCGATAAGGTAAGCAATTTTAGGTTTTTTCATAAGTGATCACGGGTATCTATAAACTTTAATTTCGCTTTGTCGAAAAGATGCAAAAAGGTGTAATCTATAATAGATATATCACGTTATCCGCATAAATTCCTGGTAGTTTCTACCTGATGTTTATTATTATAAACTATTATTTCGCTTTGTCGAAAACATGCAGAAAATACGTGTAATCTTTAATAGATATATCACGTTATCCGCATAAATTCCTGGTAGTCTTCTACCTCATGTACCTTATTATAGACTACAATTTCGCTTTGTCAAATAGATGCAGAAAACACGTTATCTATAATAGATATATCACGTTATCTACATAAATGCCTGGTAGTCTTCTACCAGATGTTTCTTATTCCGATTAATGCTGTGTAGTACTCGTTTTGTTATTTTTGACTTTTTATTTTTCAATAAGTTTTAAAACTTTTAGTACGAGTACAGAAAATCTGAAAGGGATAGAACACGATATCTGTATTACGTAATACTCTATTAGTTCAATGTTTTTTTCAAATCTGAAAGTCGTCATTAAAATTATTTAAATATAATGATGAACCCAGTGGACGAATCTAGCTAGCCATTTCTGTTATCGCAATACCAGAACCCGCTATGTAGACGCTCCCTCATATGTTACCACTCAACAGGAGGCACCTAAAAAAAAAGATACCGGTACATGCGTAATAGGGGGGAATTTTGAGATTAATTATTGTTAGCACACGGAATGTTGACTACTTGTGGAATACGCATGGACCGAGAAAATACCTTAAAGTGTAGTTGACTAAGGAGGTTTTCGCGTAAATCGGTAACCATACTGATGAGCAGTACTCCAAAATACTTCTTACCACTGCACAATACAAAAGTATCAATAAAATGGGTTTTCTAAAGCTTTGTAAGCGTAATTGCCGTGACGAAAAAGCTTAGCATTCGGTTTGCTTTCTTGAAACGTTTGTCTATCAATTTAATAACACGACATCGAAGCAAAACAAAAGCATCATAGTGTCTGGGATTCTTATGAAGTTTGTACCGATTATGGAACATTTGTTTTTCTCTAACTTTGCGAATAAATGCGTTTGAAAACTATTTGGGACACCTCGTGCTTCTTGGTTTTACTTTAGGAGTGTACTTTTCTAAAACCTCATAAACGGCATTATAAAAAAAATTTACAAATTCGTCACAATTAAGGTTTGCAGCATGGTATTTCCAAACAATAAGCTTAAGTTCTTGATTGCATTTATCATAATATGTTCTGTGGAAATTAAATCCATGTACATTATTGCACATACCACCAAGAACATCAAATTTACAATATGTGAGTTTGAACGGAGGATGAAAGGTATCAAATTGACTGATTGGCATTGTGGGATTTAATTTAAAACTCCCCATGCAATTTGTTATCGTGTTTACAAGAGATATAGAGTAATATTGTACAGTTCATAAACAGCTTCTGACTAAGCGGCAAACCAGAAGGTGGGAGTCAAGCAAGAGAACTTAAGTGAAAATCTCCCAATAGACAAGTGACGTCATCTGGGTTGCTTGTAATGATGGTGTTCAAAGGATCAATTTTAAAAAAAATAAGTTGTTCGGTCGGTAGCTTGAAACATAAGCGGAACAAAGATTTTATGTCGTAGACTTGGAAATTTCAATTTGAACCCATAAATCCTCGAAACAATCCAATTGCCTACGAGACAATACTTTAAAATGGAATTCATAGATATCAAGACTCCCACATTCTCGCTCCGATCGCCACGTGGTGCGGACGTGCAAGACCCCGTTTTCCGTTGATCGGTCCCTTCTCGATATTCCGTGGCGCTCAGTCTACTGACGTCACAGTTTAGCGTGTTGGTTCCGTGCTACGGTTTTCAAGGCTTTTCTACTCCCTCTGAGTGCTATCGAAGTGCGATTTTTCTTTGCGACTAAGCCCCTTAGTCTTCAAAGTGCTGTGCTAAGTTGTGTTGTGCTTGTGCTGAGTGCAGTGTTGTGCCCAGCGTAAGTAGTCTGGTCTCAGTACAAAGGATACTTAACGGTGACAACGAATTTGTACTGAACCAGTCCTTTTATTTTTATTTTATTTCTCTTCTCTATTTTATTTATTTTTTCTCCTACTTTCATATTTATTTTTATCATATCTGTGTGTTTTCGTGTGTACTTGTCCTTTCTGTCGGTAAAGGTTGACCCTAACGCGGTCAAATCTTTACCTGCGTACCCTTTTTTTTAGGTTTCTAGGTAGCGGCCTTCGGCGTACTACGGTTAGTTTTAAGTTATTCTCCCCAGCCCCCCTACCGCTGGTAGGGAGGTTTGCCGCTAGGGTTCGCTAGGTTTTTATTTAGGAATTCTAGGCATTTGTTATATAAATAGGTGCTAGGTTTGCTAGGGAACCTAGGCATATATTATATATCTATATATTACATATTGTAATTCCAAGCCCTCCAATGGACCTTGTAAACATTCTTAGGTCGTTCGCCCAGGCGCTCGTTGCGTCCGGCGCCAACTTATCAGATGATGTAATAACGCAGGCCTTACAGGCATCTATCGCGTCCCCGGCTCCTCAGGCCTCAACCCCGGCCTCTCAGGCCTCCAACGTCCAGACCCCTCAGGTCTACAGCTCTCCCGCGTCTCCCGCCTCGTCCGAGATGGACTGCGAATCGGTCGCATCCTCTCACGCGTCGCGTCGCAAGCGTACCGCTCCCGGGAGCGACTCCGAACCCGCGTCTGATACGTCGTCAGATGCCGTCACCTTAACCGGCTCTCCTGAGCCCGCGTTTCAACTTGTCGCCAAGCGCTCCAAGAAGCGCTCGAAGAAAGCTTCGATATCATCAATACCCGAGTCCTCCCCGGTGTCTTCAACACCAGCCCCCGCGCCGTTAAAATCGCTCGAAGTAACCGCGTCTCCGTCGGTCCCATCGAAGCCAGCGACGCGCTGCGCTCCCGTCCTGCCGAAACCTCAGCTCCCTCCGCCCGTCTTCCTGCGTGAAAAAGCGCGCTGGACCGCGGTTTCTAACTTGTGCAAAGAGCACAAAATTAATTACTTAAAAGCCGCCAACGCTGGCGAATCAATCAAAATTCAGGTCGCGACCATCGACGACTTCCGGTCTTTCACTAGGCTTCTGTCGATCAATCAAATCGCGTATCACACTTACGCCCTCCCGGAGGAGCGCAAGATCCGCGCAGTACTACGGGGCGTCCCGTTTGAACTCAGTAATGAAGACATTCTCGAGGACCTTAAGTCTCAGGGCTTCCCGGCTGAAGCAGTGCACAAGATGCACTCTAACCGCGGTAGGCGCTTTCCGTTAGCTTTAGTTATCTTGTCTAATAGATGTCGAGGGAGATCTTTAGAGAGGCTCGCACAATTTGCGGACTCTCAAATATCTTCGTCGAGCGTCCCAAGCCCCGCGGTCACCCTGGGCAGTGCCACCGCTGCCAGCTCTACGGCCACGCAGCGGCTAACTGCTCAGCTCCCCCCAGGTGCGTTAAGTGCCTGGATCCACATATAACGAAGGAGTGCACTCGCACTCCCGAATCCACTTCCCCCCCTGCCTGTGTGCTGTGCGGCCAGTCCGGTCACACAGCTAACTACAGGGGTTGCCCGCGCGCTCCGCGCTCCACCGCCAAGAGGGTAGTGCCTAAACCGGCGCCGCCGCTCACTCCCGCTAACTTCCCGCCGCTGCGCAACCGGGGTCCCCCGGAAACAAAGCCCGTTCAGCCGACGCCTACTCCGGCTCTGTCTTGTAGGCAGCGTCCGGCTGTCCCGCCTGCACCTTCCCGACCCATCCCAGCTCCCGTAGCTTCCATAGGGCCGCGTCCTGCTTTGTTATCGTCACCTCAGTCATCGCTGACGCAGACGACATGAAGACCGTGTTCGACGTCATTCAAAACGTTGACATTACGGAAATTTCTGTTCTCGCACGCAAACTGCGAGCCGCCCGCTCTCCTCAAGAGCGTATATTTGCGTTAGCCGAACATCACTCGCTTCTAAGTTCGTTATAAATTTTATATTTTTTTATTTTTTTTTTAATTTTGTATAAATTCGTAAATAAGTAAATTATAATGTCTAGACCCGCGAATCCCGCGTCCAGTCGTATTAAACCCAAGGGCTTATCCCTAGTTTCTTTTAACGTTCGTAGCCTTAATACTAACCTTCCTGAGCTCAAACTGTTCCTTCAGAACAACTAGCCAGACTTATTGCTTCTTCAAGAGACGTGGCTAACTCCAAACCGCTCCAGGGGATTCGCTATACCTAAGTACGCGTTTATTCATAACGACAGGCCCAACTCCGACGGTTTCGGCGGCACTGCTATTTATTACAAAAGAGGATTCCATTGCTGGCCTCTCCCTACCCCTCCTCTCCTCAACATGGAAGCCACTGTGTGTAGATTGGCTATGACTGGTCATCCGACCATCATCATAGCTTCAGTCTACATACCTAGTGGTACCAGACCAATCCGCAGCGACTTTGAGGCCATTCTCACCCTCGGCCATTCAGTCATTATGTTCGGAGACTTTAACTCCAAACATATTGACTGGACGTGCCTATCAACCAACACCAGCGGTATCGCTCTCCTCGGCATCACAAATTCACTTGACTTAGATGTCATCTTCCCCATCACTCCCACCCACTATCCCGACAACCCGAACCACTCTCCTGATATCCTCGATTTTGCAATAGTCAAGCGAATCAACCTCGACCTCAGGTCTATCGAACCTCTCGATGACCTAGGTTCTGACCACCGCCCCGTCTCCCTCGTGCTAGGTCCGCCAAACGATAACGTTACCTCTCCTAAGACCTTTACCAACTGGAAAGGCTTTAAAAATACGTTAGTTTCAGCCTTAGAGGCCCCGAACTCTCCACTCGCGATCTCTCCCGAACAATTAGATGGCCCGGATAAAATTGATTCATTAGTAAATTATCTCACTGATGCTATCAACTCAGCCATCAGTGACAACGAAAAGGTTGCTAAGCAAGGCAAACCCACGCTTCCCTTAGCCGTTAGCAATCTTATTAAAGCTACGAACGTGACTCTCCGGAGAGCCAAGAAATATCCCACGCCCGCCTATAGAACAGCTGCGAATCAGCTTCAACGTAAAGTTAGGTCTTGCCTCGCGGAACTCCGAGACGCTCAGATGAACGATCTCTTGGCGAATATCTCTCCGTCCCACCAAGCGTACTATAGCATGGCCCGAGCCTTACGCGTAGACACCGCCTCTCACGTTCCTCCTCTCACTCGTCCCGATGGCACTACTGCCTTTGAAGTCGAAGAGAAAGCCGAATGCTTCGCTGACAGCATTGCCGCACAATGCTCGCCCAGCACGCAACCTGCTGATCCCTCACACATCCAGGCGGTGGAGGACGAAGTCCTTCGCAGAGACTCTCTCCCCATCACCGCCGACCCTGTCACAGTCTCTAATGACGAAATCTTGCTTCTCATTAGAAATCAAAAGTCCAAAAAGGCTCCGGGTGCGGATGGAATTTCCAACCACGCACTTAAGCACCTACCTCAACAGATGCTTACCTTGTTAGCTATCATTTTCAATGCCTGCTTCGACCATAGCTACTTTCCAAAAGCTTGGAATGAAGCGACAGTCATAGGCATTCCCAAGCCGGGCAAACCTCTGAACGTCCCGGCTAAACACAGGCCCATCAGCCTCCTCAAGGCAATGTCTAAACTTCTCGAGAGAGTCATACTCTCTCGAATGCGGAACCATCTGTTTCCAACGGATGGCGATACTCTCATTATTCCCCACCAGTTCGGCTTTCGCGCTAAACACTCCTGCCCTCAGCAAGTCCATCGAATCGTCGAGTATATACTTGACGGTTTCTATCCGCGTCGTTATAAAACAGTAGCGGGTTTCTTTGACGTAGCCAAGGCTTTCGATAAAGTCTGGCACAGCGGTCTAGTTTATAAACTCTACAAGATAGGCTTACCGGATCGCCTAGTCAGATTAATAGCGTCGTTTAAAAGACCGTACGTTTCGATTTAAACACGAAGGCACGCTTTCTGCGCCTCGTCCCATAAAGGCTGGAGTCCCTCAAGGCTCAGTCCTCGCCCCTCTGCTGTACACCGTGTACACCAACGACATTCCCATCCCGCCGAAAGGCGTCGCACTCGCCCTCTTTGCCGACGACACCGCACTCTATACCAAAGGCCACAGTGTTCCGCACCTTGTAACCAGACTCCAAAAGGCCGTAAACGCCCTTGGTGTATGGTTTTAAAAATGGCGCATCGATGTGAACCCTGAAAAGAGTTCTGCGATGCGCTTCGACCACAAACGCTGTCGTCCCGCTGGCGATCCCCACGTTCGAATGTTAGGCATTCCCATCCCCTGGAAGCGCAGTACTAAATACTTAGGCGTCACATTAGATCCGACGCTTTCTTTCAAGCCACACGTCGAAAGAGTTTCGAAACTCGCTCGTCACTACTTAGGCCGCCTAAATAGCATGTTAGGTAGAAAAAGTAAAATGTCTTTCAGAAACAAACGTACACTTTACAAGGTCTGCGTTAGACCCGTCATGACATATGCCTCGCCAGTCTTTGCCCACGCCAAACCCTCCCTCCTGCACAAACTGCAGGTAGTTCAAAACCTCTTTTACTGCAGGGCCACAAACGCACCGTGGTACGTGCGTAACGCGGACTTGCATAGAGATCTTGAACTGCCTACAGTACAACAACACCTCAAAACACTCTCTGAAGCGTTCTTCAAACGCTCCGAAACCCATCCCAATCCTCAGTTCGTGATTCAGTCTCATATACTACTCCTGTCGAAGTTCAAAGTCGCTAGGCCTAGGACTGCGCAAGCGTACTCTTCCACCAGACTGTCAGCCGATCTCGAAGCCCTTGGAGCCGCAAATTCTAATTCTAACGTAAATTCTAATTCTAACGTAAATCCTAATTCTAACGTAAATGCGAATTAATTCAATTTTATTTTGCAATTTTTTATTTTTTTTTAATTATTTGATTTTCATTTTGAGCACCTTCAGTGCTATGTAATCCCAGCGGGTGACCCCTTCTGGGCCCCGATAGTGCGGGCTCTTTCTCCAATTGGCCGTCGCTCAGATGAAGGCTGAGTGGCAAAAATGCACGAGCCGACAGGGGGTTTTTAGTGGGCATGGTTCTGGTAGGCGTCGGGACGAGTCCCACATAACTCTGGAATCGCGCCAGAGTATGCGTCAGGGCATTTTTATCCTCCAGCCCTTCCCGTGGAGGGGAACAAAAAAAAAATCAAGACTCCGCCTTCATGACTCTTACCAAACTTACTCAAAAATGAACCTTCCTTATCCCTGCGTGGAACACAGTATCTATTATCAAAAATTTCAGAAATGAGAACTTTCTCGGTTAGCCAAGTTTCACACAAGCAAATAATATCAAATTTATTAGTAAGTATTGTATTGTAAATATCATCAATTTTAGTATTCATACCACGTAACGTTGTGACGCCGTATATGTACCATGAAAAATATCCAAAACTTAAACTTTACAACATTTAGCAAATTAGCTTCGGGAGTTCCGAGCTTTTAATTATGATGTATGCAGAGTCACATTTTTTACTAGACACGCGGCCGTTACGTATTCACACCAATTGGTAACCGCATTCCTTGGCCTTCTTACGAGTAGCAGAATGAAGTGCCTTGTTAGTAGGTGAGGGGTGTTCCTGCACGTAAAAGGTTTTCTGTAACCAGCAATTCCTAAGGAGGAAGAGTTGAGTTTATTACTGGGATTTGCACGATTGTAACGGTGAAGTGTAGAAAATAATTCATCACCACAAAATGAGCTCTTGAATTTGACTAGTACATGTCGGGGGCGCTGAGAGTCCTAATATTTCTTAGCAATGCGAGTGCAACTGATTACATCCCCATCTTTCAATGTATGCCAAATGACAGAAGCACACTGTTATTTCCAAATTCTTCTCTCTCATACGCTGTTCAACGTTATCCAACTGTTCGGCTATATCTTGCATATTTATAGTTCAAGTTCGTTTATAATGTGATGGTACTTTTCACTCAAGAATTTCACAGACTCATGAAGGTCTTGCAAATCTGTTTTTTAGCTCATGACTCTGTTCGTATTATCCTAGTAAAAAGAGAAGCAAGTTCACGTTTTATTACCTCTTAAGTCTGATCTCGTATGGTACTCTCATTATTGTCAGGACACAACGACTCATTGAGCGGTGACTGAAATGCTTTTTTAGAACTGCCCTTCAAATCACGCACTAGCGTGTTAATATTCCCTGATTTAGGCTGCTTACTTTTGCACTCATGGCAAGCCCACTTGCCTTTTTGCTCTGTATCCATTTTCTTGTTACAAAAATTAAGGCTAATAAATACCTACAGATTCTAAATCACACAATTTAGTGCATTGAAAGTACCGTAGATATTCATAGTTGGCAATATTTTGCAAACATCCAGCACAAATAATATTTTGCTTCAGTGACATAATCGTATTCGTATCTTGTTGCAAAATAATTAAGTTCAAGGAACCACTGAAAGATGGCGTTGTAATGAAAATACCAATTTTAAATATGTGTACCTTTACTACGTGAAACGTTTAATTTATCACTCTGTGTATTCTGAGTCTATGTTTACAAGACTAATCGTCAATATTTTTGTTTTATAATGACTTATACTAACCTGCACAAGAATCCATATAGCAGTCTTAATTATTTTTGTTTCACAAAACTCACTATAAATACAAAATGGTCAGGTTCCGGCAATAATATAACTTATTTCAAATAAAACTTTAAATAACGATGACGAACAATGTTTGCACTTTGATGGCACAGAGGCAATGACATTACATATAGACAAGTCATACCCAAACATTACCGCATAAAAAAACGGCGTCAATGTAACTATAGATACCTACCAGACATATAGAGTAATATAACTCGTGAGAGAAGAAAAGAATAATACGGTTCACTTGATGTAAGAAAGAGATAACTATGTACTTCGTGACGTTGAATTGGTCGCAAGCGTACGTGACGTGGTACGTTAAGTGTAGAAACTCTATAGCGTTGTCTCTTTTACTCCCACATATAAAATCATATTACATCTCGCTCTTCGAGTTTGTTAAAACGAATGGCCATGTCAATTTAAAACGTCATTTTAAATAGCGAAACAAAATAATGAATAAGATAGTTATAAAAAAATAGAACTTACGCATGAAAATAAACGTTTATTCTATCTTTAACAGTAACAGTGTAGTTTAGTACACTGTCTTAAAACACAAGAAAGCACTGTACGGTATTAAAAACACAGAATAGGGGATATGTTTCCTGTCTATATGTGATATGTCATTGATCTTAGGGGCACAGTCAGTGACATGAGTGGAAATCAAATAATATCTGTAAATTATTTTAAGTGCTTTCTCAACTTGGATATAAATGCTTTTAGAGTATAACTAGTTGTGGCGGTTTAAAAATTACTCAACTGTATAAAGCAAAAGATAACGCAGCTGCAATACCTCGCTGTAGTTAATTCCAAAAGCACCGCTGCCGCTGCCGCCGTCACGGCCGCGGTGTCTTGTGAAACAAATCCTAGTATTGACCGCATATGCATTTGCGTATGCAGTTATTCTTTTGTGATTATGTGCGCCCTAGTCCGATGTGGTGGATGCAATATAGGTTTACCTTTTTGAACTATTAATAAAGGCCCTTTACAAAAAATCATAATTTTCATTTACAGTGGTATAATTTTGTCAGTACACCTATATTTTATTTACTGTTTAGGCGACGCAGGTAGTGAATGGCGAGTTAGGACACTCTATGAATGTGACGCTTGAAGATAAGCATTCGATCTAAGATGATGCTCGATGCACCATTTCTGAAACCAATCACCCAAGTCGGTAATCATCTGGAGTTTCGTAACTATACCCAGCACAAGGTGACCTTTGGCATTAAGAGGGAGGGTTTCTACACCATTTGACAATATGGTTATGTAATTGTGTGTAGATGGAGTATAAGTTGGGTTGTAAGAAACTCGAGTCTTTTATTCTTCATTTCGAGACTTAAGTAGATTTAGACTAGGACTCACATGAGTTTGAGTCTTCACACCTTTGAGTCTTTCGAGTCCTTTCGAGTCTTTTAAGTTCTTTGAGCTAAACTTATTTATTTTGTTATTTTTATAGTAAATCCTTCACTTTTTACTGTATACTAGCATAAAATCAACAAATAAAGGTATAAAAGTAATTTTGTCCGCTACAGTTCATTCATTCATTTAAAAGGCCTGTGGCCAATCATGGTGTTTGCACTACTATCGAAGGGTAGCTAACGTCATGCCTAAGGTACGTACCCCACGAAAACTATAAACGCAATTAAGTCCGGTTATACCAAACCAAATTAAGTTACGTACCTAATAAATCAATAATTTGGTCATTGCTATTTTATTCACTCCAAACTACAGCTATGAATCGAGAGGACTCAGTCGTGTGTTCTTTTAAAGAGGCACAGTCTTTGAGTTCTTTGTGGTAGGACTCCAAATTCTAAAAGACTTGAGCTGTAAGTTTTATTTATAAGACTCGAGTCTTCGAAAGTAGCTTAAATTTTATTAAATAAGACTCGTAGACTCGAGTTTCTTGTGACACTAAGTATATAAAAGATGCAAGGACTGCGCCCTGGGAGACTCTAGCCTTGAGTGACGGGATGTGAACAGTGCCTTCGTGTTTGAAACCAAAGATGCCATTTTTCACATAGTATCTGACTATCCTGACTATTCGATCCAGCGATTACGTATCGTAAAGCTTGGGAATTTGTGCCAGACTTTATCAAAAGTCTATTGAAAACGATGTGTGCTCATATAACTCTCTCCAGAAGTTTACCCATGGCCTTCAGAAGCCTGATGGGTCAGTGAATAGCCGGGATGTTCAGGGGGTTTTCCAAATTTAATGAATGCCTATGACTGTTGCTTCTCTGCGTGCTTTTGCAAAGTAGCTAAGGTAAAAGCAGGCATTGACGATAATTGTTAACTACAAATAAGCTTCGTAGCACTATTTAAAGTTTTTCTGTTGAGATCTTTTCTGTGCATAACTAAGAAATGGGACAATGTAGATCAAAGTGTTTTTTTTTTTGGCGTTTCATACGTTGTCCCCGATTGATATACATACAATTAAATCTTGAAATAATAAATCGTAGTGCTTGCATTTTTTATTAAAACTAAGTTAAAAGCATGCTTATTTCATATAAAAATGTTAGATAAGGCCAAAGACTGCCTTTTAGACCCAAAACAACTCATTTAAGGCTTTAAATAAGTTTTTTAGATCTACAAGGTAACTTGTAATTCGATGTATTACTTACTGTATTACGATGTATAACTTATTTCCAATAAAATTAATTATAATGTCTCTAATACCAACGAAGCTCGTTATCGAGATATTCAATATTTTTGGTTTTGTTAAAAAACCCCGAATTAACTACAAAAAATTCAATAAATATAAAATCTAGTGTTTTAAATAAAGTTGTGTAAATTTTTATCAGTTACCAATACATCAACAAACATTTATTAATACTAATACTAGCACAAATATAGAACATTTTAAAATAGCAAGTGAATTCTCGGTAACGAGTCTTTTATAGTAGACGTTGTTATATTGTTCCATTATGGTATACACAAATTTAAAATTATTTAATCTTATGATATAATCGCAACGTACCAGTAACAATAGCAAATGCTATTGTTAATATTGCGTAATATATATTTATATTTCCAATTAATAATTATATGAATTAGAAAAATACATAACTTACTTAACAATTTTTTTTCTTTTAATAGACATTTTCAGTTCATTTTTATATAACGTTATATCACTCACATACAGCAGATATCTATATAAACATGTGTGATTCTATTTGCCCAGGTAGAACTTACTATATTCAAACTAATAAACGACATAATGTTACTTGTTTAACGGTATTTTGATTGACGTATTTGACACCAAACTACCTATCATAGTCTAAAGGGTGATCCAAGGAAATTATATACTTTTGCAGGTAATGAAATGAATTGAAATGAAATATTTATATCTCAACATTGACAATTACTTGTTTTTATTAAAGTCAAATAAAGCATGACTCTACCATCAGTTCGGAAAAACCTTCGTGAAGAAGAACTGGCAAGAAACCTCACGGGTATATTTTTTTCAAAATAAATTTAAAGAGTCTCTTTATGTCTATACAAAATTATTCTTATTTGCATCTGTTAGCTCTGCAAGTTTCCCTCTCCCAAGTATCCAAACGACGAACACCCTCAAACGGCACCCACTCACGAGTTAACGCGGGATCCAGCCATTACCCTCCTAAACCATATTAGGGGGAAGTGAGCGACCCGTTACCTGACGCTACCATAAGAAGAAGTATTTTAGTGACAATGACGCTTTAGATATTCATCGGGACGAAGAACTCAACTAACGAACAGACACATTACACATGTTTTGTTACAAATACTAGTATAATCCTGTTAATGGCTTATACCCATGGGCTTTTATCATTCAAATAATCGGATAGTTTGTAAATGTTTTAGCACACAACTTCTGCTTTATAGTTTCTTTGTATTTGTCAATAGGAAAACCTTGGATATCCTCAGGAACCTTATTATAAAAGCATATACATTGACTCATGAATGAGTTCGTGACTGTGTGAAGCCTCTTATTATGAGCTGCCAGCGTATTTCTATCTCTTGTGTTAACATTGTGCAGATCTTTTTTTCTTTTGAACAAGGTTATGTTCTTTTTTACATAAGTAAAATTTTCTAAAATATATTGTGAATGGAAAGTAAGAATATTTATTTCCTTAAATTTACTTTAAAGTGACACCCTCGGACCGAGCTGATAGATTGCGCGGACGACCCTTTTCTGCAGAGTAAATATAGTATCGATGTCGGCAGCACACCCTCACAAAAGAGTGTCATATGTCGTGATGCTGTGGAAGTAACCACAATAGACTAATCAAGCAGTTGTTTCATTTGAAATTTGTCTCGTTTTTTTAAACAGCATATGCGGCAGAGCCAAGCTTTTTCGCTTAACCATCAACACGCGGTCCCCACTAGAGTTTGGCGTCTAAGGTTATGCCCAGATATACAGTTGAGTTTACAGGAGTCAGTGCCTGGCCCTTAACTACAATATTTGTGTTTCATTTGGCAGTGTAAACTTAACACATTTAGTTTTGTTTTTTGCTCGATAGTCAGTTTCTTGTCTTTCAATTTTAAACAAGAAGGAAGTATCGTCAGCAAACAATATGACCTCGTATTGATTCTTAACAACCAATGGCAGGTCATTGACATATACTAAAAATATGAAAGGACCAAGAACTGAGTCCTGGGGCACACCCATTGTCACTGGCAATTCTGATGATTTTTCTCCATTTATTCCATGTTTCGGTTTTCTGTTCAAAATATGTGATTTAATCAAGCCAAACACTCGTTTTTTGTGCCGTAATGAGAAAAGAGAGTAAAAAAATAGTAGTATGATCCACACAGTCGAACGCCTTGGACAAGTCACAAAAGACACCAATAGCAGCACACGACTCCTCCTGACGACGCATCTGTTGTAGTATGTATAAATTCCATGAGGTGTTCTGAAACTATGTTGGTACCTTTCACTAACAATTAAAGAACATTTTACTGTCGAACACAAATTGGCTTATATGTATGTAAAGAAAGCAACTTGAATTTTAATTTAAAAATAATTTGTAAATTATAATAATCTACAGACATCCGCCTAGCAGCGGCTGAAAGTGATTTACACTTCGCAAAAAGGTGAAAGATGCATATTGAATTTGTATGCTCCTATAGCGGCAGATATTGCCTTTCGAGGTCTTTGACCAGATAGTCACTATATTTTGTAAAGATATCCCATGACAGATACCTGTCTTTAATGGTACATATAAGATACATTAACGAATGATTTGAACATTCCAAGCTTACTAATACAATGTTCTAAAACGCCCTAAGATAAGGTACAGCGTGTAGGTGAGCCCGAAAATTGCATTTAAATTTCAGTTGCCATCGACGGCTGGATCGACACCAACCTTATACTCTGCCAACTGCCGGCAAACGAAGCCAGCATACCCATATCAAATTTATTTAGAATCTGTATGTTTTGTAAGGCTTGTTTATGTAAGGTTTTGTTAATGATTGTGGTTAATGTTTGAGTTGATATAAGTAATTCAACTATCTAGCATATTTAAAGGTTACATAGGGTATGTTAACAACTGCATTGTGGCACAATTTTATGAAATGAAATGCTACAATTATTTAATGAACGTACAAGTTGTCGATTTATAACTTAAGTGAAAAGACTTTTATAAATATTATCTTTTGAATACTTTTAAAGGTACAATTAGAATAATACGTGGGATTTAAATAATTAAAGCATGTTCACATATTTGAAACCAATCCGGGCGCCAAATTAAAAGGCAAATCCAAAGTTGAAGTTCTTTGTAAATTTTTAAACTTAATGGTGTACAGAGGGCAGGATCCAAACTGAGGGAAACATATTGAAAGTTCGTATGCGTGCTGAGAGCCTGCTATTCATTCAAATGACATGACTTGATTCAAAAATAAAGTCATTGATTTTTATTGTATCAAAGAGGACTTTGAAATTTCTGCCATATTCTCGCTTTAAGACCACTAACTCTAGCCCACAGCAAGTTCATTTTGTTTATTTTATGACTAATTCGAAACCTCATTCGTTTTCATGTTACTTATTTGTATATTGACTTTCTAAAAGTCGTCTTCATGTAAAAGTATATTTTTATTTATTAACTTTGTTTTCATTTGCTAATGTCGATCACCAAACATCTTGTACACGAGTTTTTTCTTACATATTATACTTTAGGAAAATTTGTTTTACAAACTTATACAAATATAAAAACTTATACATCGTATAAATTTGAAATGAGAAATTATATTAAATTATAAACGCCCCGTATCCCACATTTTCATCCAACCCTTTTTACGGCCCAAAAGAACAATTTGTTAATAACCAACAAAACCAAAGGAACGTTAATTCTGGTCTCTGTAATTACAGCGTAAATGTAACGTATAGGTTGATAGAGGTAAAAAGGGATCGATCCCTTTTTAGCCGCAGCCGACGACAGCGAATTAATATTTTAGACTATAGACATTGCATATCACAGTATTGCATAACCATTATTTTAAATATATAATTAAAACTAACAAAAAAGTTAACCACTACAAACCGGTCTACCAGGCTTTGTCCACTAGTACTATAGCCAGCTAGGAGTATAAAAAAATAAAATGAATAGTATATTAGAAGAACAATCCAACAAACAAAGAAAGCGAAAACGAGATTTTACTACTATGCATACAAAATTTATAAGTACTATCGATAAAATTTTAAAAATTCTTCGAACATCAATTTTATAAATATAATAATGGACCATAGAGTGTTTATGTTTGACCATTACCTGTCGATAAGACGCACCGCTTTCAGATTTATCCTTTGAGATTTTATGTTAGGAATTGAAATCACCGCCATGAGCAGAAAGGTAATAATCGGCATGAACAGTATATTTATTAGAACCTAGATATATACATATATAATAACCGCCGGTTGACGCCAAAACCAACACATAAATACCTGTAATACATTTAATTGAGTCGATGCGGCATCTACAATACGCCAGTCAACTATTATTACAACTATTCAATATGCCAGTAAATGCAGGAATATTGTACCTTACCTAGCCTGTGAAAGTTGCATGTTGGACAACATTTACTTCCACCCTGGCGATTTAGTAAAACCTATGAATTAGCAGTAAAAGTACAGGAGAAATAAGGATGTAGACAAACACCATGAGCTTATTAGAGTTAATTTCACAAGCTCCTTCAGTTTTTATTTAAGTTAAGGCCACTAGATTCAATTAAAATACTCTGCAAAAAAATATGTTTACGAATTTTCGAATTTTATCATCTTGCTTTGAAGATATGTTTTAAAGTATGAACAAATAATACCGCAACAAAAATAATTTTAATATCCCAAAAAACGTCGTCATTATGGGCACCCTAAAGTCACAATTGCAAGAATGTAATTTGCCAATGAATGGATATTTCGAAAACTATCTGCGAACGATTCTATCGAATTCATTCTAAAGACTTCAGAAATCTACGTTTCTTGGAGCTTACAAATGTTTGCATTACTTTGCAAAACATAAGCATTTTGAAACGTTTTAGACACAAAACGTCTGGGGTTTATTAAATTATAAAAAATAAATAGCTTTTTCCTAATGATAATAGAACAGAAAAGATTGCAAAATTTAGTCTTCAGAGTAAGGCAATAAAGGAACTTCTCTAAGAAATAATAAAGTATTACGCTGCATACTTCATCCTTAAATTTGTTGGATATCGTTTATAGGAGTAGCCAGTATTCATAGCAGTATCGTCTCTAGCATGCATTTCACATTATAAAGTATTAAATATTCACATAATTAAATAAAAATTTAAACTAAAATCCTAGAGGCAATCTTGTCTTATTTAATTTAATACACCAGCGAAGTGTTCATCGTTATTATTGTCAGACCCAAAGTAAACATGGATCAACTAATCGAAATAACAATAATCCCAACTTCCTTACTTATATTTTAAATTCGAAAGAAAGTTTGTTTGTTTGTGTATTTCGTTTTCAAGTCTGAAATATGCAACCAATAGTCATAAAATTATGCCACCACAGTATAAGGTATCCACAAAAGCGGACCGTCTAAATAAATGATATGTGACATGTTTTGAAGCATAACATAATTTGCGTAGACGCCAGACATCGTTCATATAGGATATGAAATGTGGTTGGTTGTATTTGTCTCATTTGTTCTATTGAGCAGGCTTCTATAAAGTTTTTAAATTATATGGAGATCAAACTCTTTTTCTGTTTGAATATTGAATATACAAGGGAAGGTTTAAATTACGTATTCTCTTGGTACAAGATACAAGGTGCAGCCATACACCAAAGAAATAAAGCTAGCCATTACTTTATGGGTTGTTAGAAAAACGCCTACAGCACTTTAATCGAAAGGAGGAAAAATGTCTCAAAACATCACAAGAAATATTAAATAAAACAAAAGACGAACTGACTTTTCTTATTCACAAAGAATAAAGAGATTGAATTGAATGCAACAAGTCAATTGTTGCTAAATTAGATAATAAAAATGTATGTATCTTTAGCTACTGCTACACGGTGTCCAAGTTTAATAAGTGCATCAATTCGAATGTTTGATCATATTGACGACAAAATAAAACTAAGCATGACTGAAGAAATATTTTCCACTAGAACTTTATTATCATCTACTAGAATAGTGGATGTAGTTTTGAATAATAAAATAAATCCATAGACAACGACTCCAACTTTTTTTTTTTTATTGATCAACACATACAAAATATACAAAGGTTTTTTTTACATAGCACCGTCAACAAAACTTATTGCTAGGTTAACTGGCAACGGCGGGGATCGCGAAAAAATTATGGATTATAAATAAACGTACTTAACTAATACACTCTAGCTAAGTCTATAAAATATTGTTTGAGATAAGTTTTACATTTAGTTCCTGATACATACTTATTAACAATGAAGTTAGGTAATTTGTTTAAGATGTCTGGTAATACATATTCCCATTTTCTCTTGCCATATATATTTTTATATTTTTCTAGTTTAAATTTTTTCATATATGCAATTGGTCTTAATTTATTACTACGCTTATATTCTATGAGGTTTTTAACATTACATGATTCCATGTTTAATATTGATAATTCAATTTTACCTTGTACCGGCAAAACTTTAGTGTATTGGAAAAGTTTAGAATAATCGTTGTTATAAATTTTTTTTATTTTCAGAGGTACAATTTGTTTTCAATAATCTTATTTGTAAATTATATATATTATTTATGTGAGTTTTATATGTTCTACCATACGAGGACAGGCCATAATCAATTATTGAGTCTGCCAAAGCTAAATATAATAATCTAAGTGATTTATAGGGTAATCTGTATTTAAGTATAGTTAGTTTACTTAATATGGCTCTTAGCTTTTCACAAAGAAAACTAATATGTGGAATCCAATTAAATCTATGGTCTATAGTTAGACCTATGTAGATGTGCTCTTTGACTAGGTCTATTTTACTACAATTACATAAGTCCAATACACCATGCAAGCAGTCATGCGAGTGGGCCAGGATTTTTGGTATATATATGGTATTATTGTGCGACGAATGTATGTGCATTAGTTTAGTTTTAGAACTATTAATCACTAATCCCACATCGTGTGACCACTTACATATTTCACTAAAATTATATTGTAATAGTTTTTCTGCCCTTTGAATGTCCTTATCTGCCGCTACAATGCATGTATCGTCGGCAAAATGGTAGATCGAGCCTTCCTTGACCAGATTACACATGTCATTGACGTATAAAAGATACTCCGTGGGACCGATGATTGAGCCTTGGGCGGTGCCTTTATCTGTCTTTACACTTGTACTAATAGTATCATGTATTTTTACATGAGTGTACCTATTTGTCTGGTAATTTTAAAAAAATCTAATAACGGTCCCTGTAGGCCACATTGCTCAAGTTTATTAAAAAGTGTTTTATAATTTAATAATTCAAAGGCTTTGCTGAAATCAATAAAGGCAACTATTACATGTTTTTGTTCATCTAAGTACTTATTGATTTCATTAGAGAACTTATGTAAATATAAAAGTTGAGAAGTACTCTTTTTTTTGGAATCCATACTGATTTTCATTTATGATATTATGTTTATTTAGGAATAAATTTATTTCATTTCCAATATACCTCTCAATAACTTTGTCTATACAAGATAGTATTGTTATAGGTGTAGTTGTTGTAGTCTGTGTGGCTACCCTTCTTATATATCGGCCTTATTAGGCCAATTTTCAAGTCATTCGGATATCTCGACGTAGTAACACAACAGTTTATGAGATGGGTAGTTGCTGGTGTTATTATTTCATTAATAATTTTTAGATCCCTTGCCTTAATCCCGTCGATGCCGGGGCTCTTATCAACATTAATTTTGTTCAGCAGCGATAACGTCGTTTTATTGTAAATTTTTTTAAGTCTCATAGCTGCATGCACAGGTCTATAAATATGAGACTGGTCAAGAAAGGCAGAGTTACATTTAATTTCTAAAGTTATTTACATTGTTTTTAAATTCTTGGGCAAATTTATTTGTCAACGCCTGTAACGGTTGTTTAAAGTACTTCATAATCGTCTCATCTACAGTTTTTGTAATGTTTCCACAAAGTCGGTTAATTAATTTCCACAGGTTTTTACTATTACTAAAGTTATTACAGATTTCCTTCTTATAATATTTATTTTTAGCTTTATTAATTAATTTATTTGTTTTATTACGATATCTATTGTATATAATTCTATTTTCCATATTTGCGGGATTTTTTTGCCAAATTATAAACAACTGGTCTCTTTTATTACACATTGTTCTTATAGTGTTATTTATCCATTTACATACTGACCTTTTATTATATGAAATATTTACAAAATAGGAGCATCTTTCATATATATCATTAAAACGTTGCAAAATGAAGTCGTATATGGCATCCGGATCATGACATGATAATACCTCACTCCAGTTTACATTCCTCAGCTCATTTATAACCTGTTCATTGTTTATTTTTTTTGACACAACGTGACTGAGGTGCCGGTGAGTCACCGACCGTGTTATCAGTGACCGCGCACCCTATTATGTAATGATCGGCTATAGATGTGTTAACTACTGCAGAGCTAGCCGACCGTGGTCCCGTTATCCGCATAAAAATATGATCTATGCAGGACTTACACATCTTTCTCGCTCCGATCGCCACGCGGTGTGGACGTGCAAGACCCAGCTCTCCGTTGATCGGTCCCTTCCCGCCATTCCGCGGCGCTCAGTTTACTGACGTCACAGTCTAGCGTGTTGGCTCCGTGCTACGGTTTCCTAAGTCTTTCTACTCCGTCTGAGTGCTTTCGAAGTGCGATTTTTCTTTGCGACTAAGCCTCTTAGTCTTCAAAGTGCTGTGCTAAGTTGTGTTGTGCTTGTGCTGAGTGCAGTGTTGTGCCCGGCGTAAGTAGTCTGGTTTCAGTGCAAAGGATACTTAACGGTGACAACGAATTTGTACTGAACCAGTCCTTTTTATTTTTATTTATTTCTCTTCTCTATTTTATTTATTTTTCTCCTATTTTCATATTTATTTCTATCATATTTGTGTGTTTTCGTGTGTATTTGTCCTTTCTGTCGGTAAAGGTTGACCCTAACGCGGTCAACTCTTTACCTGCGCACCCTTTTTCAGGTTTCTAGGTAGCGGCCTTCGGCGTACTATTGTTAGTTTTAATTTATTCTCCCCAGCCCCCCTACCGCTGGTAGGGAGGTTAGCCGCTAGGATTTGCTAGGTTTTTAGGAACTAGGCATCTTTTATTATACTTATTTTTATTAATATTACTGTCCCAACTTTCCCTTATGGATCCGCTAAGCGTTATTAACGCGTTCACCCAGGCGCTTGCTGCGGTAGGCGTCTACATCCCGAATGACATCATAACGCAGGCCTTGCAGGCGTCAATCGCGTTCCCGGCCCCTCAGGCCTCAAAACCGGCCCCTCAGGCCTCAAACCCGGCCCCTCAGGCCTCAAACCCGGCCCCTCAGGCCTCCGACGTCGAGACCCCTCAGGTCTTAAGCTCTCCCGCGTCTCCCGCCTCGTCCGAGATGGACTGCGAATCGGTCGCATCCTCTCACGCGTCGCGTCGTAAGCGTACCGCTCCCGGGAGCGACTCCGAACCCGCGTCTGATACGTCGTCAGATGCCGTCACCTTGACCGGCTCTCCTGAGCCCGCGTTTCAACTCGTCGCCAAGCGCTCCAAGAAGCGCTCTAAGAAAGCTTCGGTATCTTCAATACCCGAGCCCTCCCCGGTGTCTTCAACACCAGCCCCCGCGCCGTTAAAATCGCTCGTAGTAACCGCGTCTCCGTCGGTCACATCGAAGCCAGCGACGCACTGCGCTCCCGTCCCGCCGAAGCCTCAGCTCCCTCCGCTCCGTCTTCCTGCGTGAAAAAGCGCGCTGGACCGCGGTTTCAAACTTGTGCAAAGTGCACAAAATCAATTACTTAAAAGCCGCCAACGCTGGCGATACAATCAAGATTCAAATAGCGTCCGTCGACGACTTCCGCGCGTTTACCAGGTTACTCGGATTAAACCAAATCGCATATCACACCTACGCCCTCCCGGAGGAGCGTAAGATCCGCGCAGTACTACGGGGCGTCCCGTTCGAACTCAGCAACGAAGACATTCTCGAGGACCTTAAGTCTCAGGGTTTCCCGGTCACAGCAGTGCACAAGATGCACTCCAACCGCGGTAGGCATTTTCCGTTAGCGCTAGTAATACTGTCCAATACTCCCAACTCGAAGGAGATTTTCAAAGAGGCTCGCACAATCTGCGGACTCTCGAACATCTCCGTCGAGCGTCCCAACCCCCGTGGTCACCCTGGGCAGTGCCACCGCTGCCAGCTATATGGCCACGCAGCGGCCAACTGTTCAGCTCCCCCCAGGTGCGTTAAGTGCCTGGATCCCCACTTCACTAAGGAGTGCACTCGCACTCCCGAATCCACTTCCCCCCCTGCCTGTGTGCTGTGCGGCCAGTTCGGCCACACAGCAAACTACAGGGGTTGCCCGCGCGCTCCGCGCTCCACCGTCAAGAGGGTCGCGCCTAAACCGGCGCCACCGCTCACCTCCGCTAACTTCCCGCCGCTGCGCAACCGGGGTCCCCCGGAAGCAAAGCCCGTTCAGCCGACGCCTACTCCGGCTCTGTCTTGGAGGCAGCGTCCGGCCGTCCCGCCTGCACCTTCCCGACCCATCCCAGCTCCCGTAGCTCCCGTAGGGCCGCGTCCCGCGTTGTCATCTTCCCCTCAGTCGTCGTTGGCTGAGGACATGAAGACCGTGTTCGACGTCATCCAAAACGTCGACATTAACGAAATTTCCGTACTCGCACGCAAACTGCGAGCCGCCCGCTCTCCTCAAGAGCGTTTATTCGCGTTAGCCGAGCATCACTCGCTCCTAAGTTCGTTGTAAATTCTTTTATTTTTGTATAAATTCGTAAATAAATTAATTTAATGTCTAGACCCGCGAATCCCGCGTCCAGTCGTATTAAACCTAAGGGCTTATCCCTAGTATCTTTTAACGCTCGTAGCCTTAATACCAACCTTCCCGAGATTAAACTGTTCCTTCAGAACAAAGAACCTGACTTATTCCTTCTCCAGGAGACATGGCTTACTCCAAACCGCTCCAGGGGATTCGCTATACCTAAATACGCGTTTACTCGCAACGATAGGCCCAACTCCGACGGTTACGGCGGCACCGCTATATATTACAAAAGAGGCTTCCATTGCTGTCCTCTCCCTACCCCTCCTCTCCTCAACATGGAGGCCACTGTGTGTAGATTGGCTATGACTGGTCATCCGACCATCATCATAGCTTCAGTCTACATACCTAGTGGTACCAGACCAACCCGCAGCGACTTTGAGGCCATTCTCGCCCTCGGCCATTCAGTCATTATGTTCGGAGACTTTAACTCCAAACATACTGACTGGACGTGCCTATCGACCAACACCAGCGGTATCGCTCTCCTCGACATCACCAACTCCCTTGACTTAGACGTCATATCCCCCATCACTCCCACTCACTATCCCAACAACCCGACCTATTCTCCTGACATCCTCGACTTTGCAATTATCAAGCGAATCAATCTTGATCTCAGGTCCATCGAACCGCTCGATGACCTAGGCTCCGACCATCGCCCCGTCTCCCTCGTGCTAGGCGCGCCTAACGTTAACGTCACACCGCCAAAGACCTTTACCAACTGGAAAGGCTTTAAAAATACGTTAGTTTTAGCCTTAGAGGCACCGAACTCTCCGCTCGCGATTTCGCCCGACCAATTAGACAGCCCGATTAAAATAGATTCGATAGTCGATAATCTCACTGATGCTATCAACTCAGCCATCAGCGACAACGTAATCATTGCTAAGCAAGGCAAACCCGCGCTTCCCTTAGCCGTTAGCAATCTCATTAAAGCTAAGAACGCGGCTCTCCGGAGAGCCAAGAAATATCCCACGCCCGCATATAGAACAGCTGCGAATCAGCTTCAACGTAAAGTTAGGTCTCGCCTCGCGGAACTCCGTGACACTCAGTTTAACGATCTCATGGAGAATATCTCCCCGTCCCACCAAGCGTATTATCGAATGGCCCGAGCTTTACGCGTAGACACCGCCTCTCACGTTCCTCCTCTCACTCGCCCCGACGGCACCATTGCCTTCGAAGTCGAAGAGAAAGCCGAATGCTTCGCCGACAGCATAGCGGCACAATGTTCGCCCAGCACGCAACCCGCGGATCCCTCCCACATCCAGGCGGTGGAGGACGAAGTTCTCCGCAGAGAATCTCTCCCTATCACCGACGACCCCGTCACAGTCTCTAATGATGAAATCTTGCTTCTCATTAGAAAACAAAAGTCCAAAAAGGCTCCGGGTGCGGATGGAATTTCCAACCACGCACTCAAGCACCTGCCACAGCAGGTGCTTACCTTGTTAGCTATCATCTTCAATGCCTGCTTCGACCATAGCTACTTTCCAAAAGCCTGGAAAGAAGCGACAGTCATAGGCATTCCCAAGCCGGGTAAACCTCTGAACATCCCGGCTAATCACAGACCCATCAGCCTCCTCAAGGCAATGTCTAAACTTCTCGAGAGAGTCATACTCTCTCGAATGCGGAACCATCTGTTTCCAACGGACGGCGATCCTCTCATAATTCCCCACCAGTTCGGCTTTCGCGCTAAGCACTCCTGCCCTCAGCAAGTCCATCGAATCGTCGAGTACATTCTCGAAGGATTCTATCCGCATCGTAAAAAATCAATCGCGGTTCTCTTTGACGTAGCCAAGGCTTTCGACAAAGTCTGGCACAGCGGTCTCGTTTTTAAACTCTATAAAATAGGCTTACCGGTTCGCCTAGTCAGATTAATCGCGTCGTTTCTTAAAGACCGTACGTTTCGATTCAAACATGAAGGCACGCTCTCCGCGCCTCGTCCCATAAAGGCTGGAGTCCCGCAAGGCTCAGTCCTCGCCCCTCTGCTGTACACCGTGTACACTAATGACATGCCCATCCCGCCGAAAGGCGTCGAACTCGCTCTCTTTGCAGACGATACCGCCCTTTACACTAAAGGTAAAATAATCCCGTATAACATCACCAGACTCCAAAAGGCCGTAAACGCCCTCGGTGTTTGGTTTCAAAAATGGCGTATCGATGTCAACCCAGAAAAGAGTTCTGCCATTCTATTCGACCACAAACGTCGTAATCGCCGCAACGATCCCCACATTCGAATGTTAGGTATTCCCATCCCCTGGAAGCGCAGTATCAAATACTTAGGCGTCACCTTAGATCAGACGCTTTCTTTTAAGCCACACGTCGATAGAGTAACGAAACTCGCGCGTTTCTACTTAAGCCGCTTAAATAGTATGATAGGTAGAAAAAGTAAAATGTCTTTTAGAAATAAACGTACGCTTTATAAGGTCTGCGTTAGACCCGTCATGTCATATGCTTCGCCAGTCTTTGCCCACGCCAATCCCTCCGTCCTGTATAAGCTGCAGGTAGTTCAAAATCTCTTCTGCCGCAGGGCCACAGACGCACCGTGGTATGTGCGCAACGCGGACCTGCACAGAGATCTTGAACTGCCTACAGTGCAACAGCACTTCAAAACACTCTCAGAATCGTTCTTCAAACGCGCCGAATCCCATCCCAATCATCTTGTTCGAGATTCAGTCTCATATACTGCTCCTGTGTTAGATTCGAAATTCAAAGTCGCTACGCCGAGAAACGCGCACACGGGCGAACCTTCGCAGTTAACTTTAGCTCTCGAGGCCCTTCAGGCCGCAAATCCTAATTCTAACGTAAATTCTAATTCTAACGTAAATCCGAATTAATGCAATTTTTATTTTTCATTTTTAATGTTTTTATTTTTACTTTTCATTTTTGAGCACCTTCAGTGCTATGTGAATCTCAGCGGGTGACCCCTTGAGGGCCCCGCTGGCGCGGCCTCTTTCTCCAATTGGCCGTCGTTCAGATGAAGGCTGAGTGGCAAAAATGCACGAGCCGACAGGGGGTTTTTTAGTGGGTATGGTTCTGGTAGGCGTCGGGACGAGTCCCACATAACTCCGATCGCGCGCGCGGAGTTTGCGTCAGAGCATTTTTTATGTCCTCCTGCCCTTCCCGTGGAGGGGAACCAAAAAAAAAAAAAAAAGGACTTACACATAATAATCCCCTTTTTCTCAACTCGCGTATACTGGTTAACTGCACAGTTTAATCCTAAAGCCGATAACGTATTCAAGTATAAATTTTTTATGTTATTTTGGCATTTAAAGTCAATATTTATATCTCCGATGAGTATTAAGCCGTTATGTGTATTAAAACTTCTGAGCAAGTGATTTATTTCTCTAATGAATAACTGCTTGGAGTTCTTCGGTGGTCTATATGCTGCACAAATGTTTATTTTATAGTTATTTGTAGTTACTAGATAGCCAGTTATAGATTCACAGTAGCAGGTATTCGATTGCATTGTCCTCGTAAAAGTCAGGTTTTTATGAACATAAAAAATGATACCGCCACCTTTTTTGTTGAGGCGGAGATTGGTATACATATCATAATCCGGTAATTCAAATAATTGTTTACATGTCCTTTTTATGTTAACTTCAGTTGATATAATGAGGTCTACTATGTTTAGGCTGTTTGTTATAATATATTCTAGATGTAAAAAATTAAGAGTAATTGATCTGATATTAACATGAAACACGGTTATTTCGGTGTTTTGGGTTCCGATGGAGCGCAAGTAATCATTCCAACAATCAACATTACATTCGTTTATTTCGTTATCATTGTAGTTCATAATTAGGTAGTGAAGTAAGTTTACTATCAGCACTTCAGTATTTTTTTTTAAAGTACAGGAAACACTAATTCACAGTTTATCAGAATTAATATATCTGGCTACTTAGCTGTGTGCCCTTGTTGCAAGGTGACCTTCCACTTGCCGATGTCACTCGGCGATTTTATAGTGAAGGATTTTTAATTTTCGGACTTTCTCACTAAGATGACACCTTTTTTTAACCATACAAATTTCACTAGATTTGTTTCTTTGAGCTCCTTCTTTGTTCTCCACTGTAGGTGAGCGTTAGCTGGTGTAAGGCTTTCTCTAAGAAAAATTCTCGAATCGTAGTCCCGTCCTAGGGCACGGGCGGTGAGTGTCATAGACTTGCAGCTCTCCAGCCATGGGTCACGGCACCCATCGCGAAGTACCGCCACGATGGTTGAGGCGTTTCTTTTCTGCCCCGCTGATGATTTATTTATTTTTCTATATACTTTTATCACATCTGTGGGATCCTGTCCTAGCTTTTCACCAATTTTTTGTGCAAGCTGTGATATGTTTTCTTTTTCATCTATATCTATCCCACAAATTTCTATTTTGTTTTCTAAGTTGCACTGCTCTAAATTGTTGACTTTTTGTTCCATCAAATCATATTTTATTTTAATGTTGTTATATTTGTTTTGGACATCTTTACATTGATTTTCTACTATTTTTACTTTATTTTCAAATAACTCAACTTTTTCTTGATAATCATCTATTTTATCTGCGTAGAATTGTAAGTGCCGCGTCAGTTTCTCTTGTATGACTTCTCTAATTTGACGACAAATGTCCATCATGATTTTTTCCGTTAAAACGGACTCTGCACACGTTGTAGTGTGTTGTTCATTGTAAATGTTGTCTTCGTCTTCTCCATCTGGCAGTAAAATGGATGTGCGTTTGTTTTTTGATTGGATGCCACAATTTTTCCATTTCCATTCTGCCTCCGTTGCAAATAACGAACTTAACTGTTCGTTTGTTATTGCAGCACACGTTGCATGTATCCATTTACTGCATTTCGCACATTGAATGCCAGGATTTTTTTTGCGAACTGAATGGCCCCAAAAATAGCAGAGCTGGTGTTATGAAACCACTCGGCCTCAAATGTATATGAACAAAATTGATGGTTTTTAAGAGTTTATTTAACTAGTACATAAAGCAATAAGAAAAACGAAGAAATATTTTCTTAGAGTAAAACTTGTTATCTCTAGTATTTAGATTACTTTTCCTACAGGTGGCATTGTCAAACTATATTTTAAACAAATATAATTTATCCCTCACAAAAAAACCTAATCATAATCGCTTATAAATAAAGTACCTATAATAAAGGCTAACAATCATAATTGTAGTCATTTGATTTCGAGAAATCTATAAAAATCATGAAAATACTCCGAGCAATTTACTGTCTTATCTGTCGTCTTTACCATTACCAGCTGTCTTTGCAAATTATGATCTGATTACTTCAGCGATTGCCTATATTATAAAAACAATATCAAAACAGTTTCTTTCATTACTTGTGGAGACAAATATTGTAAGTATCTTGTGTCGAGTACATTTTATTTAAGGGTATGTTTTAATTGAATGCGTTCTTGTTAGCTTTTAGTTTACTTTACAGAATCAGAATGAAGAACTAATGGTTCAGTTATGGTAAAATTTATCTTACATCTTACTTGATTCACCTAATATTTTCTTTTAGAAAGTATTACTAAAAGCGATTCCCACAAATCTTGTTTTTTGTATTTTCACTTGCGGTATTATTTTTAATGTATGCCCTAAAATTAGATAAATAATTTGAAAAAATTGAGACTAGTTTTGTGAAAGCTGGACTTTAATCCTTCATACTATTTCTAGCTTTTGTAACAGAAAGACATCTTTTTGAATACAAAAGCCTTTGTACTTTGTAAATCAAAATATGAAAATAAATCGATAATTAAAAACATTTTTACTGTAATGTTACCAGGGTCTCTAAAGTTTGCGAAGAGTTGTGAAAACTTTTCAGTAAAAGTTTGTAGCATAAATGAGTTGAACAGAGAGATCACATGTTCTGCCTTGCTTTACACAGAAATATGAGAGACTGGGTGTAGTTATACAAGCCAGCTGTGATTTGTTTGAAGAAACTATTTGCTCTGAAAACCACTTGTTTTGTTTGCTTTTCAATATCTAGGGAACGAGGACGTAATCCACCTAATAGTGAGTGGTATCCATACCTAGGATGCCTGTTGAGTTGTGATTATTAATAACTGTAATTTGAACAATTAGAAAGAGTAAAACAAAGAAAGAAACTAATCGTACTAACATTATAAACGCGAAAGTTTGTAAGTATGGATAGATGTTTCTTGCTCTTTCACGTAAAAAATACTGAATGGATTTTAATGAAACTTTACAATTATATAGCTTATACATCAGAATAACACATAGGCTACAATTTATAAAGATATTGTGTGAATTGTCCAAAATATCAAGTAAGTAAGAAAAAATCTACCATCTGCGAGCTATTCTGGCGCGCGCTGCCAAAACCGCTACAGTTACACATATGTTATGTATGATGGAAATGTATATATTTTTTAAAAAAATAGCCCGCCACAGTATATATCAATATCTTATGTGTAAGCCATTATAGCCAAAATAGTGAACCATAACTACAATAAAAATTGATAAAGCAGAGATATTATGAATAGATATTTAAAATGATCAGTTTCGGAAATACGGTTCAGCTTAGGATGGACGTTTGTAGGTTGTTCACGACTGCGCAGGTATATAAAGTGCGCCGAGGACCGCGCCGCTGCGGACATTCTCGCTCCGATCGCCACGCGGTGCGGACGTGCAAGACCCAGTTCTCCGTTGATCGGTTCCTTCCCGATATTCCGTGGCGCTCAGTCTACTGACGTCACAGTATAGCGTGTTGGTTCCGTGCTACGGTTTCCAAGGTTTTTCTACTCCGTCTGAGTGCTTTCGAAGTGCGATTTTTCTTTGCGACTAAGCCCCTTAGTCTTCAAAGTGCTGTGCTAAGTTGTGTTGTGCTTGTGCTGAGTGCAGTGTTGTGCCCAGCGTAAGTAGTCTGGTTTCAGTGCAAAGGATACTTAACGGTGACAACGAATTTGTACTGAACCAGTCCTTTTTATTTTTATTTTATTTCTCTTCTCTATTTTATTTATTTTTCTCCTATATTCATATTTATTTTTATCATATCTGTGTGTTCTTCGTGTATATTTGTCCTTTCCGTCGGTAAAGGTTGACCCTAACGCGGTCAACTCTTTACCTGCGTACCCTTTTTTTTAGGTTTCTAGGTAGCGGCCTTCGGCGTACTACGGTTAGTTTTAAGTTATTCTCCCCAGCCCCCCTACCGCTGGTTGGGAGGTTTGCCGCTAGGGTTCGCTAGGTTTTTATTTAGGAATCCTAGGCATTTGTTATATATTATAGGCATACATTATATATTTATATATTACATATTGTAATTCCAAGTCCTCCAATGGACCTTGTTGATATTCTTAAGTCGTTCGCCCAGGCACTCGCTGCGTCCGGCGTAAGCATACCCGCTGACGCACTAACGCAGGCCTTACAGGCATCTATTGCGTCCCCGGCCCCTCAGGCCTCAACCCCGGCCCCTCAGGCCTCTAATGTCCAGACCCCTCAGGTATATAGCTCTCCCGCGTCTCCCGTTCCATCCGATATGGACTGCGCATCGGTCTCATCCTCGCGCTCATCTCGCAGGAAGCGTACCGCTCCCGGGAGCGATTCAGACTCCGCCGCGTCCGAAGCTTCGTCGGTCGCCACCACCCTAACCGGTTCTCCTGAGCCCGCGTTCCAGTTAGTTGCCAAACGCTCTAAGAAGCGTTCGAAAAAAGCCGCGGTGTCTTCAACACCCGAGCCAACCCCGGTGTCTTCAACACCCGAGCCAACACCGGTGTCTTCAACACCAGCCCCCGCGCCGTTAAAATCGCTCGAAGTAACCGCGTCTCCGTCGGTCCCATCGAAGCCAGCGACGCGCTGCGCTCCCGTCCCGCCGAAACCTCAGCTCCCTCCGCCCGTCTTCCTGCGTGAAAAAACGCGCTGGACCGCGGCTTCTAACTTGTGCAAAGAGCACAAAATTAATTACTTAAAAGCCGCCAACGCTGGCGATACAATCAAAATTCAAGTAGCGACCGTCGACGACTTCCGCGCGTTTACCAGGTTGCTCTCGTTAAATCAAATCGCGTATCACACCTACGCCCTCCCGGAGGAGCGTAAGATCCGCGCAGTACTACGGGGCATCCCGTTCGAGCTCGCGAATGAAGAAATCCTCGAGGACCTTAAGTCCCAGGGTTTCCCGGCCGAAGCAGTGCACAAGATGCACTCTAACCGCGGTAGGCGCTTTCCGTTAGCTTTAGTTATCTTGTCGAATACTCCCAACTCGAGGGAGATCTTTAGAGAGGCTCGCACAATTTGCGGACTCTCAAATATCTCTGTTGAGCGTCCCAACCCCCGCGGTCACCCTGGGCAGTGCCACCGCTGCCAGCTCTACGGCCACGCAGCGGCTAACTGCTCAGCTCCCCCCAGGTGCGTTAAGTGCCTGGATCCACATTTTACGAAGGAGTGCACTCGCACTCCCGAATCCACTTCCCCCCCTGCCTGTGTGCTGTGCGGCCAGTCTGGTCACACAGCTAACTACAGGGACTGCCCGCGTGCTCCGCGCTCCACCGCCAAGAGGGTCGCGCCTAAACCGGCGCCGCCGCTCACTCCCGCTAACTTCCCGCCGCTGCGCAACCGGGGTCCCCCGGAAGCAAAGCCCGTTCAGCCGACGCCTACTCCGGCTCTGTCTTGGAGGCAGCGTCCGGCCGTTCCGCCTGCACCTTCCCGACCCATCCCAGCTCCCGTAGCTTCCATAGGGCCGCGTCCTTCTCCGTCATCCGCACCTCAGTCGTCGTTGGCTGAGGACATGAAGACCGTGTTCGACGTTATTCAAAACGTCGATATTAACGAAATTTCCGTGCTCGCACGCAAACTGCGAGCCGCCCGCTCTCCTCAAGAGCGTTTATTTGCTTTAGCCGAGCATCACTCGCTCCTAAGTTCGTTGTAAATTCTTTTATATTTGTATAAATTCGTAAATAATAAATTATAATGTCTAGACCCGCGAATCCCGCGTCCAGTCGTATTAAACCCAAGGGCTTATCCCTAGTATATTTTAACGCTCGTAGCCTTAATACCAACCTTCCCGAGATTAAACTGTTCCTTCAGAACAAAGAACCTGACTTATTCCTTCTCCAGGAGACATGGCTTACTCCAAACCGCTCCAGGGGATTCGCTATACCTAAGTACGCGTTTATTCGTAACGATAGGCCCAACTCCGACGGTTTCGGCGGCACCGCTATATATTACAAAAGAGGCTTCCACTGCTGTCCTCTCCCTACCCCTCCTCTCCTCAACATGGAAGCCACTGTGTGTAGATTGGCTATGACTGGTCATCCGACCATCATCATAGCTTCAATCTACATACCTAGTGGTACCAGACCAATCCGCAGCGACTTTGAGGCCATTCTCGCCCTCGGCCATTCAGTCATTATGTTCGGAGACTTTAACTCTAAACATACTGACTGGACGTGCCTATCGACTAACACCAGCGGTATCGCTCTCCTCGACATCACTCACTCCCTTGACCTAGACGTCATATCCCCCATCACTCCCACTCACTATCCCAACAACCCGTCCTACTCTCCTGACATCCTCGACTTTGCAATTATCAAGCGAATCAATCTTGATCTAAGGTCTATCGAACCGCTCGATGACCTAGGCTCCGACCATCGCCCCGTTTCCCTCGTGCTAGGACCGCCGAACGATAACGTCTCATCTCCTAAGACCTTTACCAACTGGAAAGGTTTTAAAAATACGTTAGTTTCAGCCTTAGAGGCTCCGAACTCTCCACTCGCGATCTCTCCCGAACAATTAGATAGCCCGGATAAAATCGATTCATTAGTAAATTCTCTCACTGATGCTATCAACTCAGCCATCAGTGACAACGAAAAGGTTGCTAAGCAAGGCAAACCCACGATCCCTTAGCCGTTAGCAATCTTATTAAAGCTAAGAACGCGGCTCTCCGGAGAGCCAAGAAATATCCCACGCCCGCCTATAGAACTGCTGCGAATCAGCTTCAACGTAAAGTTAGGTCTTGCCTCGCGGAACTCCGAGACGCTCAGATGAACGATCTCATGGCGAATATCTCTCCGTCCCACCAAGCGTACTATAGCATGGCCCGAGCCTTACGCGTAGACACCGCCTCTCACGTTCCTCCTCTCACTCGTCCCGATGGCACTACTGCCTTTGAAGTCGAAGAGAAAGCCGAATGCTTCGCTGACAGCATTGCCGCACAATGCTCGCCCAGCACGCAACCTGCTGATCCCTCACATCCAGGCGGTGGAGGACGAAGTCCTTCGCAGAGACTCTCTCCCCATCACCGCCGACCCTGTCACAGTCTCTAATGATGAAATCTTGCTTCTCATTAGAAATCAAAAGTCCAAAAAGGCTCCGGGTGCGGATGGAATTTCCAACCACGCACTTAAGCACCTACCTCAACAGATGCTTACCTTGTTAGCTATCATTTTCAATGCCTGCTTCGACCATAGCTACTTTCCAAAAGCTTGGAAAGAAGCGACAGTCATAGGCATTCCCAAGCCGGGCAAACCTCTGAACGTCCCGGCTAATCACAGACCCATCAGCCTCCTCAAGGCAATGTCTAAACTTCTCGAGAGAGTCATACTCTCTCGAATGCGGAACCATCTGTTTCCAACGGATGGCGATCCTCTCATTATTCCCCATCAGTTCGGCTTTCGCGCTAAACACTCGTGCCCTCAACAAGTCCACCGAATCGTCGAGTATATACTTGACGGTTTCTATCCGCGTCGTTATAAAACAGTCGCGGTTTTCTTTGACGTAGCCAAGGCTTTCGAACTCGCCCTCTTTGCTGACGACACCGCACTCTATACCAAAGGCCACAGTGTTCGGCACCTTGTAACCAGACTCCAAAAGGCCGTAAACGCCCTTGGTGTATGGTTTCAAAAATGGCGCATCGATGTGAACCCTGAAAAGAGTTCTGCGATGCGCTTCGACCACAAACGCCGTCGTCCCGATGGCGATCCCCACGTCCGAATGTTAGGCATTCCCATCCCCTGGAAGCGCAGTACTAAATACTTAGGCGTCACATTAGATCCGACGCTTTCTTTCAAGCCACACGTCGAAAGAGTTTCGAAACTCGCTCGTCACTATTTAGGCCGCCTAAATAGCATGTTAGGTAGAAAAAGTAAAATGTCCTTCAGAAACAAACGTACACTTTACAAGGTCTGCGTTAGACCCGTTATGACGTATGCCTCGCCAATCTTTGCCCACGCCAAACCCTCCCTCCTGCACAAACTGCAGGTAGTTCAAAACCTCTTTTGCCGCCGGGCCACAAACGCACCTTGGTACGTGCGTAACGCGGACTTGCATAGAGATCTTGAACTGCCTACAGTACAACAACATCTCAAAACACTCTCTGAAGCGTTTTTCAAACGCTCCGAAACCCATCCCAATCCTCTAGTTCGTGATTCAGTCTCATATACTACTCCTGTGTTAGACTCGAAGTTCAAAGTCGCTAGGACTAGGAATGCGCAAGCGTACTCATCCACCAGACTGTCCGCCGATCTCGAGGCCCTTCTGGCCGCAAATTCTAATTCTAACGTAAATTCAAATTCTAACGTAAATCCGAATTCTAAAGTAAATGCGAATTAATTCAATTTTATTTTGCAATTTTTTTTATTTTTGTTTTAATTATTGATTTTCATTTTGAGCACCTTCAGTGTTATGTATTCACCTTCAGTGTTATGTATTCACCTTCAGTGCTTTGAGCACCTTCAGTGCTATGTAATCCCAGCGGGTGACCCCTTCTGGGCCCCACTAGCGCGGCCTCTTTCTCCAATTGGCCGTCGCTCAGATGAAGGCTGAGTGGCAAAAATGCACGAGCCGACAGGGGGTTTTTAGTGGGTATGGTCCTGGTAGGCGTCGGGACGAGTCCCACATAACTTTGGAATCGCGCCAGAGTATGCGTCAGGGCATTTTTATCCTCCTGCCCTTCCCGCGGAGGGGAACAAAAAAAAAAAAAAAAACGCGCCGCTGCAGTTTTGGTCTGCGTGCGTTCTCGAGCGCGCCTTCCCGCTCTTTTAGCCCCCGCGCTAATTGAGCACCCAAATTTCACTGGTTGTTATCGTAATATATAATTTCATAGTTGTATACCGTATTAAGTTTCTAACGCCGTTTTCACGGCGGACAGTGGCTCGTTAACCGTACTTCTAATAAGTTTCTAATGCCGTTTTCACGGCGGACAGTGGCTTGTTAACCGTACTTCGTGGAACGTGAGCTTCGTCGACGGGGTTTCGTCGTTCCAGGACTTCAAGTTCCGTGTTCGAGTAAGTTATCCGCGTCGTCCTCAACCGCCCTACTGCGTGTGGGGTGGTTTTTTAGGAAGTTAGTCATCGTTGATAGGTTCATAGTATATATATTTATATATTGTCGTCCCTCCCCAACCCCTCCGCAATGGCTTCCCTAAGCCCTGAGGAGCTTCTGAATAAGCTGATCGCTGATTACGACGCCCAAGGCACTTACTGCCCCCCTCATATGATTCGCACACTGCAATCATTTCTCCCTCTAATCATGGCACTGTTCACACCGGCCCCTCAGGCCACCTCCGTCCCTCAGACCGCTCTGGTCTTAGGCCCTCCCGCGTCCCCTTCCTCCAGTGACATGGAGTGCGAAGTAGACGCCCCTCCGAGCCGCAAGCGCGCACCCGCGACCGAGTCATCCTCGGACGCCACCCCAACTGGCCCTGAGTCTCCCTCCTTTACGCTTGTTAAGAAGCGCTCTAAGAAGCGTTCGAAACAAGACCCGGCGCCCTCGACGCCCGTCCCTACACCCCCTGCGGCGTCTTCAACGCCAGCTGCCCCGGTGTCTTCAACACCCGCTCCAGCCCCAACTTCTGTCAAGGCCAAGGTCCCACCACCCGTTTTCCTTCGGGAAAAGGGTAAATGGACTGAGGTCTCGACACTGTGCAATGAGCACAAGATCCATTACACCCGAGCGGTAAACTCGGGTGAATCTATTAAAATCACTGTCTCGTCGATAGACGATTTCCGAGCTTTGACTAAGCTCCTCACCGATAAGCAATATGCTTATCACACTTATGCTCTGTCAGAAGAGCGTAAGATTAGAGCGGTACTCAGGGGAGTCCCGTTCGAATTATCGAACGAGGCTATCCTTGAGGATCTGCAGTCCCAAGGCTTCCCGGCACTCGCGGTGCATAAAATGCACAGCAAGTACGGGAGGCAACACCCTCTCGCTTTGGTGATTCTCGCCAACGTCCCCAAGTCCAGAGAGATCCTGAAAGGGGGTTAGCTCTATTTGCGGCCTCTCTGGGATCTCGATCGAGGCGCCTCATCGCCGCGGTCATCCCGGCCAGTGCCATCGGTGCCAGTTGTACGGGCACGCGGCGACCAACTGCCGCGCACCGCCCAGGTGCGTCAAGTGCCTGGTCCCGCACTTCACTAAGGAGTGCAATCGCACTCCTGAAACTCCCTCTCCTCCCGATTGCGTGCTTTGTGGCCAGTCCGGCCACACCGCAAACTACAGGGGCTGCCCTCGTGCACCCCGTTGTATGCGTTCCAATCTCAAGAGGTCGGCACCCAAACAGGCCCCGCGCCTTTCTCAAGAAAACTTTCCGCCGCTGCGTAGCCGGGTTCCTCCGGCTGCAAAGCCTACACAGTCTAGGCCTGCCCCAGAAAACTGGAGGCAGCGCCCCGCATCGAATCCCATCCCGGCTCCTCGCCCATACAAACCCACTCCTCAATCCTCCGTAGCAGACGATATGCGTATCGTCTGCGACGCTATAAAAAATGTCGATGTTAGTGAAATCGCAGTCTTAGCCCGTAAACTTAGGGCTTCACGTACTCTGACAGAGCGTTTGCTAGCTCTGGCGGAGCATAGTTCCCTTCTCAATTCATTGTAGGTTCATTTAAATGAATTGATCCCTAAATCATGCTTCGGCCGACCTCTGCCCAGCCCCGGCTTCACCGGAGGCTGCCCAGAACGGCCACCAACTCATGTCCCTTTGAGCACCTTCAGTGCAACTTTCACTACAGGCGGAAGACCCGCTAGCGGGTCTCTGCCAGCGCGCCCAACTTCCCGACGGGTGTCGCTTCCGATGAAGGCTAACGGTAATAACTACAGCCAACAGGTGGTTTTTAGTGGGTAGGTGCCATTCTGGTGAGTCATTGTGGTGCCAGTCTGGTGAATTTACCTGCGGGCGGGTATGCATGACGCATCTTCCACCTCCCTCCCGCGAGGGTGCCTCGGCAGCAAAAAAAAAAAAAAAAAAAACGCGCCGCTGCTTCGCTTCAGATGAAGGCTGTGAGGCAAAGGATTGCCAGTCATTCAGGTGGTTTTGGGTCTGGTAGGCTCGGAGCGAGTCCCACATAACCTCGATCGCGCGCGGCGGGGTATACGTAAGAGCATTTTGTAGATCCTCCTGCCCTCCCAACAAAAAAAAGACGCGCCGCTGCCATTAGAATTCAGTTATTCGCAGCGAACGCACGCATTCTGGTGGCGCATGGGCGAATAGTTGCATTCGATTTTTGCGATTCGATTCAACACTGACTGTTAGCATATTTCATTTATTTATATTTTAGCGTTTGTAAATACATATCGTGTCTATTTAGTTTAGGTTAGGCATTTATTTTCTTGATTTTCTTAATTTTTATGTGTTATAATCTGGAAGTACTTTTTCAGGTAATATTAACACGTCTCATTAGTTAAACCGTAAAAACATATAAGTTAGGTTATTTTTCTTGACTTTCTTCAATTTATAATAATCAGGAAGTATCAGATTCCTTTGTTTGTATCAAGTACAAGTTTGTTAGCTCAGGTTAGTAATAATTTAAAAAAATATATATCTATTACACATTTCTTTTGTTTTAGATAGTTAATAGGTTAGGTTTATACCTCTTAATACTTATTACTTAACTGTGTAATAATCCGTAAGTATTTATAATTTAATTGTTTATGGTAGTACGTGTTTACTAAATAACGTTGTGTAAAGTAGTAGGTACGATTTATTGTAAGAATGCCACGAAAAAGATCCAACCTCTCTCAGTGCAGCAGAAATGCTAAAAGGATGAGATTAGTTCGATCACAGGAATCTGAGGAAGATCGTGAGGCAAGACTCACTGCATCTCAGGAACATCAGGCCAGGTTGCAGAAACTTCGACTCAGCGAGATTCTCGATTGAGTTCAAATCGTTTTCGAATGATGACCACTCGAATTAAGGAAAACATTTGCATTTGACATTAAGTAAGCGAGCTCAAATTGGAGGCAACGAAAATGCTCAAGAGTTTTCAGACTTGCTTCTTCAGATCGGTAACGGCGTGTATCCACAGGAACAAGGAAAAGTTGTTCGTAATGAAAACCTATGCTGCAAAGTTTCATTAATGCGAGACCTCATATCATCTGTGCATGGAAACGCAACGCAAATACCAACTTGCGAAAATTCCTGGCTTTGCGAAAGAGCTATTTCGACCATCAGCAGCAATAAACGCTGAAATTTTGAGCTTTGTTCCGGGGAGCTTTGTTCCCATAATGTAGAGTATATCTCCATTAACAGAGTTATGGAAGAAGAAGAATCTACCAGCTACCCAGTAGAATTTTTAGAATCCCTCAGTGCTCCTGGACTACCAGCTCACAAAATAAAATTAAAAGTCGGCGTACCCATAATGCTCCTTAGAAATTTAAGCCCGCACAAACTTTGCAACGGACCAGATTAAAAGAGACTAATTTACGACGAAATCTGATAAAAGCAGAGATTTAAACAGGGTGCGGGATAGGTTTGTGGAAGGAAAAGTGTTTTTATTTCTTGGATTCCTCTCATTCCAAACAATTTTCCATTTAGTTTTAAACGAGTCCAGTTTCCAGTGAGCCTATGTTTCGTAATGACAATTAATAAATACCAAGGTCAGACACTAAAAGTTGTGGGTGTGGATCTAAGTATTAGCTGTTTTTCGCACGGTGAGTTATATGTGGCTCTGTCACGTGTTAGCAATTCTTGCAGCCTATATGCTCTCATCCCCGATGGCCATACGTCTAATATCGTGTACAAAGAAGCATTACTGTAAATTCGATTTTTTTTAGCTACCTAAAACGGTGTTTATGAACCAATATTAACCAAAGGTTATATGTAAAAAAATGCTGCCCAAAGTCACTATTCCACGTGAACGAAGTCGCGGGCACAGCTAGTAGTACTACAAAAACCAACTATTAATATTTTTTCAGGCATCCAGAAATCAATGTTTGAACCACAGACAAAAGAGGCTTATTTACGTCGACTGCTATAACTTTACTTATTCCAATATGCAGCGCGTCGATAAGAAGCTGAAAAAAAATGAGGAGAAAGATAATAATACGACGATAGGTGATCAAATTGATATTGGAGGTGTTGAACGAGTATTAAAACCCTTGAACATGAGCGTCAATAAAGACATCACAATTTTTTTATTTATTTATATTTAAATCTATTCATTGCCAAACTATTCAAAATTAATATTACCTCTGGGCAGGCATTTCAGACTTTCGACTATACAATATGTATAACTATGGAAAAATTCAAGGGTGAAATTATACAAAAGACATTGGGGTCGTGGCATAAACATACAGGTAAACTTGAAGTAAAATGTCGTATTGTTCATTATGGGACTCCGATTGATCATTCTAACATGTTTTTGTATTTTTGAAGGCTTTAGCTTTGACATTGATGGTTACAAATTCTATTATCGGCTGTCTTGAGTTCTCACTATTCGACCACCTCATCCGTCGTCTATTAACGTCCTTATTCCAGGAAACACAAGTACATATTTAAACATAGTAAAGGTGGTATCTTATCATATCTAGGGTTCATATTACAGATCAGGGTCCACTGAAATGAAATGAAATGAAATGAAATGAAATGAAATGAAATGAAATGAAATGAAATGAAATGAAATGAAATGAAATGAAATGAAATGAAATGAAATGAAATGAAATGAAATGAAATGAAATGAAATGAAATGAAATGAAATGAAATGAAATGAAATGAAATGAAATGAAATGAAATGAAATGAAATGAAAATGAAATGAAATGAAAAGAAATGAAATATTTATTTCTCAACATTGACAATTACTTGTTCTTATTGACGTCAAATTAAACATGATTCTACCACCAGTTCGAAATAAAACCTTCGTGAAGAAGAACTGGCAAGAAACTTCACGGGCATATTTTTTTCAAAATAAATTTACAGAGTCTCTTTATGTCTATACAAAATTATTCTTTTCTGCATCTGTTAGCTCGGCAAGTCTCCCTCCCCCCAAGTATCCAAACGACGAACACCCTCAAACGGCACCCGTTCACGAGTTAACGCGGGATCCAGCCATCGCCCTCCTCAATCATATTAGAGGGAAGTGAGCGACCCGTCACCCGACGCTACCATAAGAAGACGTACTTTAGTGACAATGACGCTTTAGATATTCATCGGGACGAAGAACTCATCGAACATACAGACACATTACACATGCTTTGTTACAAATACTAGTACAATCCTGTTAATGAGGGGATTATACCCAAGGGCTTTTATCATCCAAATAATCGGATAGTTTATAATATGCTCTAGCACACAATTTCTCCTTTATAGTTTCTTTGAATTTGTCAATAGGAAGACCTTGGATATCCTCAGGAACCTTATTATAAAAGCGTATACATTGACTCATGAATGAGTTATTACTTTATGAAGCCTACTATTATGAGCTGCCAGCATATTTCTTCCTCTTGTGTTAACATTGTGCAGATCTTTTTTTCTTTTGAACAAGGTTATGTTCTTTTTAACATACATTAAATTTTCTAAAATATATTGTGAATGGAAGGTAAGAATATTTATTTCCTTAAATTTACTTCTAAGTGACACCCTTGGACCGAGCTGATAGATTGCGCGAACAGCCCTTTTCTGCAGAATAAATATAGTATCGATTTCGGCAGCACTCCCCCACAACAGAATACCATATGTCATGAGGCTGTGGAAGTAACCAAAATAAACTAATCGAGCAGTTGTTTCATTTGAAATTTGTCTAATTTTTTTAACAGCGTATGCGGCAGAGCCAAGCCTTTGCGCTAAACCATCAACATGTGGTCCCCACTGGAGTTTGGCATCTAAGGTTATGCCCAGAAATACAGTTGAGTTTACAGGAGTCAGTTCCTGGCTCTTAACTATAATGTTTGTGTTTACCTGTTTGACATTTGGCAATGTAAATTTAACACATTTCGTTTTTTTTCATTGAGGAGCAAATTATTAGCTGGGAACCACTGCTCTGTGTTGGAGATGCATTCGTTCACCACTCGATAGTCAATTTCTTGTCTTTTGATTTTAAACAAGAAGGAAGTATCGTCAGCAAACAATATGACCTCGCATTGATTCTTAACGACTAATGGCAGATCATTAATATAAACTAAAAATAGGAAAGGACCAAGAACTAAGCCCTGGGGCACACCTATTGTCACTGCCGATCCTGATGATTTTTATCCATTTATTGCAACTTTCTGTTTTCTATTAGAAATATATGATTTAATCAAGGCAAGCGCTTTGTTTTTAATGCCGTAATGGTGCAGTTTCATGAGTAGAGTAGTATGATCCACACAGTCGAACGCCTTGGACAAGTCACAAAAGACACCAATAGCATCACACGACTCCTCCCAGGCGCTGAATACGTGTTTTATGAGCTCAACACCGACATCGGTTGTTGAGCGACCCCGCGTGAAACCAAACTGCTTAAAATTCATTAAACTATTACCGTGAAAATGAGAAAGTAATTGATTTAATATTAATTAATCTTACTGAGCGTTGGTAGTATAGATATAGGTCTAAAACTATTAGGGTCAGACATACTACCTGCTTTGAATATTGGAATGACCTTACTCAATTTCATTAAATCAGGAAAAACACCATTATCAACACAGTCATTAAATATACTGGCTAAGTACGGGGCTATACCATCAATGACAGATTCAATAATTTTAACAGAAATCCCATCTAAATCGGCAGTATTTTTTACTTTAATGCTTTTAAATGCATTTAAAACTTGTGGAACAGTGACATGTTTAAAAATAAAATCAATATCGCATGAATTTACATTTTCCGTTAGCAGTGACTGTGTAAGAGTGGAACATGAATTAATACTCGAAGTAGTTGACACATGGATGGCAGTAAAAAATTTTCAAATGCTTCAGCTACTTCTTTGTCAGTTGACAACACTTTATCATTAATTTTTAAATTATATTTGGTGTGTGGTTCTTCTGCTTTCCCAGTATCCTGATTAATTATATTCCATGCAGTTTTTGAAGTTTTCAGGTTAGTACTATATTTAATTTTATTATTAATGTAATTAGATTTAGCTACATTGCAAACTCGTTTAAATAATTTTGAATACTTTTTAACATATTCATAAAATGTCTTATTATGATTATAAGTTCTTTCACTGTACAATTCATATAATCTATTTCTACTTCTGCATATTCCCACTGTTGCCCAGTCACTAAACCTAAATAAATTATTATTTATACATATTTTCTTTTTTTTAAAAACAGAGTCATATTCATTTCTAATTATATTATGAATAGAGTTATATTGAGTAATAGGATCTCCACAGTAATCTAATTTAAATGTTTTTTCAAATACATTTTTCCTAAATGTTTCAAGCCGTCTCTCATTCATGAGTATAAAGGTAATTTCTCTTTTTAGAGTCTTTTTTAGCCCAATATCAAAAGTGGCCAACTGCCCACTATGATCTGATTGTAGTTTATTAATTACTGTCTTTGTACATGGCATTAAATTTGTAAAAATGTTATCAAGACATGTGGCTGAGGTCGCTGTGATTCGCGTAGGCTCTAAGAAGAGATTTTTTAGGTTGTAACAATTAAAAAGACTCAAGAATCGTTTACTTTGTGACGTCTCTACTAATAAATCAATATTAAAATCGCCACAAATAATTATTTCTTTGTTTTTGTTATTTACTCTATGTAATACCCCATCCATAGTGCTCTCAAATACTTCAAATGGTGAGGATGGGGGTCTGTATACACTTATTATAACAATATTCCCTATCTCAATACAGGCTATTTCAACTGATCGCTCAACAGACAGACTTACAATATCAGTGCGTTCTTTAAATGTTAGGCTCTTATGAGTGATGATCATTGAGCCGCCGCAAGTTGTTTGTTCTCTGTTGAATGAACTAGCAATTACATGATTCTTATAAGAAGACATAATTTGACACTGTGTGGGCCAGTGCTCTGTGATACATAGTATATGAATATTTTCACAGTTTATGAATAGTTCAATCTGTAATTGCTTACCATCAATGCCCTGCATATTTCGATGGACTATGTTAAGAAAATTATTTTTTACATTTTTATTGCTTAAATTACTACTTAGAATACTGGTGCTAGATGTATTATCTATTGTCACTAACTTATGTTTAAATTATTTCTAATAATATGTTTTGGAATATTACATTCCAACGGGTCAAAAGTATAAAGTGACAATAGAAGCAGCGGTTGTAGTCAACGAATTAACTGTTATGCATAAATATATGATAGCGAGTATGCTATATGTCGTAGGTCATTATTGTACAAATTGTACCTATCATTGGTCATATATGGCTTGTTAATAAATGTATTTAAATCAATAAACTGAAACTTTGCACTATGACGACATGTCATATTGTGTACATCTATATTTAGTCGATGCTTCATATTATTTTCTGAGGGGTTCTGGGTAAATGGAAATGCAAACAAACTAATTTTACTAATATTCTGCCTGCAATTCAATCTAGCAAAACATGCTGTCATTGTTTTCCTACTTAGTTGCTTACATCTGCCTACTAATATAATCAATATTGTATTAGGGTTAAATGTACGGGATGTAATTTTATCAACTATGTCATAATATGAAGCACCGGGGTAACAATAATTAGTTATTGGCCCCCCAACACACCGAGTAAGTTGCAATCCCATGTTCTTACCAAGTTCATCGCTATACATAATTATATTTAATTCACTTTTATTTGACTTATTATCTAAGCTACTACCTGAGTTTGATACTACATGCTCAGTGAGAACTACAGCTAAACTAAATGATTCGAATAAATATCCATTAAACTGAATAAAATCCTGAGAACATACATTTGGGTCCTTCAGCTAGTAAAGTGATGAAATTAAGTTAATAAACTACGAGATAATTTATTATAATCAAAAAAATATAAAAAACACATGTAGGGATACAAAATTTGGGAAAAGGGATATGAAATTGAAGTAACAAAAGTCTTAGTTTTAAAAGTATCCATACCGCCAGGAAAGCGTATTATGCAACATGTATCTACGAAGTATTATAAAATAAATGTAAAAATCTCACTCGAAAATAATCTTAAATTAAACATATTTTTAGTAATAACTGTCTTCATTAGAGCTTCTATAAAAAATAAATTGTTATTTTTTCATGATTCTCTGGAGGAGACTAAGGACAGTGACAGGTGAACTGCAATGGATCTGATTGGCTAATAGTTTAAAAAATAACAGTATTTTTCTGTACCATAAAGATTGCATAAAATGTTTATCACCCATCAATTATAATTAACCGTGTCAATTTAATGACTGCAGTGTACTAATACCTTTAAAGAGATCCTTACATTCTTTACATTTCAAACATCTCCACAGAAGACCATTCCGTCCAAGAAGCCGGACATAGAGTTACTAATGGGTCACCGACACAGTCAAGAAGTGGCTGACATGACAAGGACCAGTGCCTTCATTCTGCAAGTCGTAGTGGAAACACACAACTTTAGGTATTTCCTCCGAAAAATATTTACTTTGCTGTTGAAATATGCTTACGAACGCGCGCTGCGAAGTTTCGCTTGTTTATTCATTTTACTTAATTATATTATAAAGAGGAAATATTTGTGGTTTTTATTTAGCTAAAGTGATTTCAAATTTTAAAACAAAAATTTGAAAATTATTTTAAGAAAACAAGTAATCGTGTAATAAAGATAAAAAAAACACCCTGTAGCTGGCTACTTATATATTCCTACGTGTCATTTTCTTGGTTTGGAAATTTTTAGATACAACGTTACTGTGGCAGAATTGTGGATCAGAAACATTAATAGAAACAGCAGCACAAAGGTATTTTCAATTTTTGAAATGATATACTTAAAGCACATTTTTTTCTACCTTAGATATATTCCTCTAGCATTGTAAAATGCTGGAAAATTTAAAGAATTAACACCGTATTGCCTCGAATTTAAGGCTCATAGACATTAATAGAAGAGCAATTCCAGTAAACCAGAGTTAAATACCAGCATCATATTTAAACATAGAACCTACAGTTACTGATCCTGACTGACGAGTAAGGGCGGATGTGTAGGTTTACCAGGATTTTATGACGAGCGTCGGTTGTGCAGTGGTCAGGCGCCGCCGATCTGTCTCTGTCAGAGTGGCCCCTTAGTTGGGTTATGGCTGCTGTTTTACGAAAGGTGCGAATTCAACAAACCTGTTAATGGGCAAAATAAATTAAATATTTTTAATGTTTTATAGCTACAAATACTACTACTTATAATATTATGATTATTATATATATTACGTTATTAGGTCTTTACCTATGAAATTGCCGTTTTTCACGAAATAAATGAAGCGTAATTTTTTTATATATTTTTTATTTCTATGAATCAAAATAATCACCCATGCAATCAATGCATCTTTGCCAACGCATTGGTAGCTTGTTGATGCCTTTCTTGAAGAAATCAGCTGGACGGGAGGCAACAAATTCTTCAAAGGCATTTTGTACTGCCTCTCGGGTATTGAATTTTTTTCCCGCCAAGAAGTTATCCAAATTCTGGAAAAAGTAGAAGTCTGTAGGCGCAAGGTCTGGTGAGTACGGCGGATGACGGAGAACTTCCAACCCCAACTCTTGTAGCTTGGAGACCGTCTGCTGTGCAGTATGAGGTCGCGCGTTGTCGTGCAGGAGCAGTGGAGCCGAACGATTGACCAAAGCTGGTTGGAGACGTGCGAGCTTCTCCATCATTGTGTTCAGTTCTTCACAGTACACATCTGCAGTAATGCTTGTCCCGTTTGGCAAGAAGCTGTGATAAATTACACCCGCGTTAGACCACCAAACAGTGACCATCACTTTTCTAGGGGTAAGTTTTCGTTTAGGGCATTGTTTGGGTGCTGAACCAGGGTCCAACCAACTTGCTGAGCGCTTACGATTGTCAAACAGGATCCATTTCTCGTCACAAGTAACAATACGGTTCAGAATTCCTTCATTTGTATGCCTACTGAGCAGTGCAAGGCACGTCTCCACGCGTACTTCGCGCTGGCGGTCATTGAGTTCGTGGGGTACCCATTTGTCAAGCTTTTTTACCTTGCCAATTTGACGCAAATGGACCAATACTGTTTTGATGCTAACGTCGAAAGCTGCTGCTAATTCAGCCGTGGATTGAGTTTCATCAGCTTCTACAATTGCCTTTAATTCGTCATTGTCGACCAAAGTTTTCGATGACCACGGGGTTCATTTTTCAGGTCAAAATTTCCAGAACGCAAGCGGGTAAACCAATAACGAGTGGTGCGTTCGTTTGTAGTGTTCGCTCCGTAAACGTCGTTGATGTCTCGTGCCGCTTGTGCCGCTTTGCTGCCACGACGGTACTCATACTCCATAATTACTCGACTTTTTAACTTCTCCAGGATGACGAAAAATGTTCGAATGCGTTGAAAACAAAACACTAACTATTAAACAAATGACGATTTTAGAAAAAGAATTCCATGTTTGTCAAATAAAATAAATTTGAAATTAGAATTATCAGTCAAAAAAATAAATATTTTCATTTGAAATGGCCAGTACGGCAAAACGGCAGTTTCATAGGTAAAGACCTATTATATATAATAAACCACTTGCAACAGTATCTGATCAAAATCCTAGAGCAATAAATAGCAGGAACACGACTATCCCTTAAACTCACGCTGTTCTGGTCAAGGTTGTTTAGTTTATGTTTTCAATATTATTGATGATTTTCACTCTCCTATTACGTAGCATTTTTCACATGTGTAGCATCAAATTTCACCCTTTTTGTTTTAAGGCTCAGTTGCGCAGAACTCAGAATTAACACCTTCACTTGGAGTGAAATAACTTGGGTTAAAATAGTGTCATGTGTTTCTGTCAGTCTCGTAGAAATAGGCAGTGACGGAGGGACACTTAACGAACTAACCAGTTTGCTTCGGCACCTTGCTTCGAGTGTTACGCGTCTTACACACTTTTCAGGAGAAAATTTTACTACCGTATATCCACCAAAGGCCCAGGAAAATACGAAACCAAGATCCTGATTCCATTTTCCAACGGGGCCTGGCTCTGCGTAGTAGCTATGATCTGCATGTGTGCCGTCTCTTGCTGACAGCAATGTTCTGAAGTAAAAAACGTTGCTATTCCATGGCATGACTTAATACCACATTTACATAGTAATTTTATAGAAGAATGGAATAATTATCACCTTAAGACTCTAGCAAAAACTGGTACATGGTATGGAGAAATAAATAAAGCTGCTGAAGTAACACCTTGGTTTTCAAAAAGCAAATATTACTTGAGAAGAAAGTTTTGCACCCAAATATGTCGGCTAAGATTTGGCCACTGCAGATTTAATGCTCACCTTTATCGAATGAAAATAGTTACCTCACCTCTATGCACAGAATGCAATGTAAACAATATTCAAAGCCTTCATCATATATTTTTCGATTGTCCTAGCTTCAGTTTAAATTGCATCCTACTTATTGATTATTTAATGGAGATTTATGAGCAAAATATCCCGCAAATTTTAAAAACGTGGACTTGTTTTAAGCCTATTTATGACTATTTAATTTCCTACTTTGGAGATATATAAACGAACACAAATCAAAGACTTTAATGATACCTTCCTGAAATGACTACCTATCACTGATAAGACGAAATTAATATAAGAAGAGAAAGAAGAATTGGCTATCTAGCCTTAGGAAAACAGGAAAACAAGAAGATTATTTTACAAACAAAGATTTGGCCCATGCGCCTTTTTACAGACCATTCAAGAATTGGCTTTATGGTATTTATAAGATAAATATAAAAGATTTGGCGTTAATGCCTTGTAAATCAAAATATTAAAGATTAAATCATATAAGAACAGGCTGTATGGCTCGGCTCCTTTGCCTATCCTTGAATTATAAATACTACTACAAATTGATCAAGTCAAATCAAGCTTTATAATTCAACTATTTTTTTGGAGACTTCTACACATGAAGCTAATATATTACGCTCACTGTTTACTTAAATAAGGATTTGCCAATATTCTTTGTGTTTGAGTTAAGCTTCACTTAAGACCAAACAAAATAATGGTTCTGAAATTTAAATTTATTTTCCTAGAAGGTATCTCAATTTGAAATATCGCTTCCAGAATCTTATAATAAAGAAATTATATAAATTGTTGCATTGTGCACAGAAATACTTCACATTACGTAGAGTTTTAATGGCTTAATTCCTAAAGTTCGAACATCACAAATAAATAGCACTAACACAAACTTCTTTCCTTGTTTAACTTACTAATAAAATAATTCTTTAAGAGTTTCCACCTGATAAATAAAAGTAACTGGTTTGTAAACTTACTGTTTTGGTTTAAACTGGTGAACGCATGGCTATCCGAACCTGCTGAGATTTGAACAGATATAAATCACACAAAACTTATAAAATAATAATGCACGAACCTTTATGTAAATAATGATCATTATCATTATCCGATTATTATGTAAATAACATGAAACAAAAAGAACCAAACAGGCTGTATTAATATATTTCCGTAAAAAATTATTTCCTGAATTTAATAATTACGCAAAGATGAAAAACTACTCCGAAAAGTTCATTCATTTTAGTTTCTGCAACCTAAAAGCGCAAACATGTACTTCAACGACATTATCAGCCTGTTGCCATCCAATGATTACCACCCACCTTTTTATATATTAATTCCTACTTCATGCAATAACCAACACTTACCAAATAAACGACATATTAAATACTGTTTTGGAGATGCTGATTATTCTATAATTAATAATGAAATTCTTAAATATAACTGGAATGAACTTTTTAGCAATAAATCAGCAGAAGAATGTGTGGAATTACTTTATGAATGTATCTATGAGGTTATAAGTAAACATGTACCTTTTAAATATGTCAGAAAATCTAAATTTCCTGTTTGGTTTACTCCGTCCCTTACACATATTTTTAAAAATAAAGAAAATGCATGGATTAAGTGGAAAAAAAGTAAAAACGTATCTGATTATAATACATTCGCCATGTATAGGGCTAGATATAAAAAAAACTCTAAAATTTGCTATAAAAATTACCTTACTTTAGTCGAAGCCAGCGTTAAGAAAAACATAAAATATTTTTGGTCCTATATTAAAAATAAGAAAACACAGTCTGATATACCTAATAATGTATCGTATATGGGATGCACATCTGATAGTCCTGAAAATATATGCGAACTTTTTTCCAACTTTTTTGAATCAGTTTTCCAGCCAAGTGACGTTAATGAAACATTTTCTACTCGAGATATAAGTGACTTAGACTTAAAAACTTGTTCGGACTTCACTATTTGTGATATAACTCTCTCAACTAGTGACGTTGTAAGAGAACTAAAAGCACTAGATTCTTCCAAGGGACCTGGGGTCGATAACATTACTCCTTTATTTTTGAAAAATTCAGCTGATTCTCTAGCTGAACCTCTGCAACATATATTTAATATATGTTTAAAGGATGGGGTCTGTCCAGCTATTTGGAAATCTGCCAAAATAGTGCCAGTTCACAAAGGTGGTTCAAAGAGAGATGTTTCTAACTTTAGACCGATCTCTATTTTACCTGCTCTGTCGAAGCTATTCGAGAGGCTGGTATATAACTGTTTATATCCGCTTCTCCACCATATAATTATTCCCGAACAACATGGTTTTGTGAAAAAGCGCTCAACATCCACAAATCTTTTTGTTTATGCGACTCAAATTTTTAAAAATATAGACGAAAGAAAACAAACAGATAGTATATACACAGATTTTCGAAAAGCATTCGACAGAGTAGACCATAAAATTTTACTTGAAAAGTTGGCTTTTAATGGCATACGTGGCAATCTCTGGAGATGGTTTAAATCTTATATCACGAACCGAACACAAAAAATTGTCATCAATGGTTATGAATCTAAATTAATACCAGTCACGTCAGGCGTCCCGCAAGGATCGATACTAGGGCCGCTTCTATTTATCTTGTTTATTAACGATATTAATACCTGCTTCCAACATTGTCAATATCTTCTTTATGCAGATGACCTGAAAATATATCTTACTATAACGGATGAAAATGATCAACAAAAGCTACAAAGCGATTTAAATCGATTCAGTGAGTACTGTAATAATAACAAATTACAGCTTAACTTAAACAAGTGTAAATATATCACTTTCTCTCGAAAAAGAAAGATCCGACAGTTCTCTTACTTCTTATGCAATGTCCCACTTGAACGAGTTCAATTTATTAAAGATCTTGGTATTATTCTAGACAGTAAATTGACGCTGGACACTCATGTTGAACACATTTGTAACAAAGCCTATAAGATGTATGGTTTCGTGATGCGCTCTAGTAACAACTTTAAGCACTCATCCACTTATATTCATTTATATAGGTCACTGATTCGTTCACATCTTGAATATGCTGTCTTAGTTTGGTCCCCCTTCTATGCTAAATATGTGTCACAAATTGAAAGAGTACAATATAAATTCTTAAGGTGTATGCATTACAAGTGTCATCATGGTCGACTGTCGTATGAACAACTGCTCAAAAAGTACAAGTTAATGAACCTCAAATCCAGACGTTTACAGTTTGAAGCAATGTTTCTGTATGATCTCTGTAGTAACAAATACGATTGTAAATCAATTATTAATAATATCTATTATCGCGTACCAATCAGATCACATGTTCGGCTAAGTCGAATTAAACAATTATTCGCTGTTCCACTATGCCATACTAATGCAGGAAAACGTTCACCACTGTATCGTCTCACTGACTCATATAACAAATATTTTTATGATATTGATGTTTTTGCAACCAAGCCTGGTAAATTTAAGTCAACTGTTGTTAAAAAGATTACTACACTTAATACCTTACTCACTCAAAATTCTACTTAGTAATACTCTTAAACATTAAAAGTACATAAACTTTTCATGGCCTAAAGACGCTTATGCCCACTATATACAGTTATATACAGTTAAATCCCAAAATAGTAGTATTGTATTGCAATTGCAAATAGTAATATTGTAACTTCAATATTTTAATTTTACATATTGTAATTTTTATAGCGAATCTGTAAATGTATCCGCTCTCTTCTTACTCACACTGTTATAAATTATAAATCATTGTGTTATATATAATCTGTGGTTGACGGTATTGGTGTCACGATTATGCCTATGCATTATTTTTAGTATTAAGTAATGTACATTGTGATACTGTTTGTTGACCCCAATAAATAAAAAAATAAAAAAAAAAATAAAAAAAAAAAAAAAATGCTAAAAGGTAGGCCTCTCAAAAAATTACTCCAAATAGAACTCATAAATTGCATGCTAATTTCTGCACTTAATTCTTGCAGTCAATATATAATAATACATGGACTGAGACAAACAGTGAAATCACCTATGGTGGGAGATTCAATCAGAATCTGGCAACCAGCCACGTGTTGTGTAACTCACTATTAAAATAAAGCTTTGCCCAGCTTTGATGTATTGCAGAGCTTTTAAGCTATGGAAACTGCGCAATCCAGCCATTGCTAGCTTTTGGTAGGTTTGACTTGGTTACGTTGTTTCGTTTCATAAGATTTTGTGAATTATCGGAAAACATTTTTGTTTTGATGCTGAACTAAATGGTTAGACATACGTAAGATGAGTTTTTGGAGAAAAATTTCCTTTTCTTAAAATTTACAAATTATCGTATCAAACCATAAATTGATAATAAGCCAAATGCATTAAGTGCTTGATAAATTTATATTTCACAGCAATATTTTTAAGTTACATTTATTAGGGATATTTATAAATTTTATTACATTCTCTTGCACGATTGTTGAACGAAACTTAAAGTGAACAGGCTGACCTTAATATGTTTGATTAAACTGGTAATGTTTTATTGCGATACTTCGATTGATTTTCCAGCGTCCAAGTAGACCTCAATTCCCGACTGTCTAATTATATGAAGATTCCTGATGTTTTATTTTTTAGCTTCCTAGATATTTATTTAAATGTACATTATCTCACACAGAGAACGTCATACAGGGTGGCCAAAAAAGTGACGGGGTGCCTACTGCCGTCACTTTTCTGAAAAAAATTTTGGATGCCACTTTTCTGGCCTCCCTGTATATTAAGATCTATCTACGAGTACTAGTAGATCTTCTAGTGGCTTCGTAGCTATCACTGACTGACTGAAACATTATTTTGATTGCATCCGTCAAACAAACTAGATTGTCGAATTAGATTCGAGCTTGTTAGTCTGGATGCTGAATCTCATTTTAATGAGTTTACAAACCTTGACCTAGTTTAAATTTTTTACTCAGGTTCGAGCAAGTGGCACTCTAGATATGATATTGTGAATCTCAATCGTAAATCTCCGGATTATTATCAAGATATTTCACTTATATCATATCGGATCAAGATATTTCTCTCATCGCTATCTTTTAGCTGTGACAATCGGCTACAGGATCAGATCGACTCGACTCTTGTGACAAATGATTATGGAGTACCCATAGTCACACTGCCAAAAATATTTTTTTCTGCCTTAAATTCAAAATAAAACGACATTAAATTTTATTAAAAGTCCTTGGCTCCCACTACTCCCAGGTACATGGTGTATCAATTTATACACCATGCACCTTTTCTTTTACATCTCTTTTAATCTTTTCAGAAATATTGAAGATTACTTTTCCTGAAGTTTTGTTTTGATTCAATAATATCCCTAAAAGGGCACCTAAATTATGTAACCGACACTGAACAAAATGTTTGCGTATTTTGTTCTAAGGCACTACCGTTTCCATTATTTACCTGATGTCACGCAACAAGGGCTAATTTCCCTTGTGGTTTGGAAGTCCACTGTACGGCCAGTCCATAGAATATATGATGATTCTGTCATGGCATTATAGACGTTTGTATATAGCCTGGGCTGATATTGCCAATTTACTGATATGGAATATTGAACAGGGCGACCTGAATTCGATGAATACGTGATCAAAACCAGGCGACATGATGGATTTGATAGATTTGGTCAAAGTTTAATCATATTTGGCAAAGTTTCCGTTTGCTGAGATTACGATTTCTTTGAAAACTAATTTCGTATAATATATGTCTGTTTCAGTTTCAAAGAGAATATCAGTTAGCTTATAAGTGAGTTACTAGTCAATGTCTATCGAAAAATAATATCACAATGATAATGAACTTTTATCAGTAATAGTTATGAAGACAAAGTTCAACAAAATTCATTTCAGTTCATATCAACATTTGTTGTGGGTTAAGACAGGTTTATACTTCACAGAATAAAATTATATGATCACGTCTATTGAATTCTTGATTAGAAAATAATATCGGTCAAATAATTGAAAATATGATTGAACTGAACACGTGTTATGTTACACAGCTAAAGTAATCATATCAACCACACAACAGGGTCGTAAAAAAGTCCATGATTATTATGTTTAACATTTTCCAGCCGGTGAATTAGCACGCTCCGCTTGATGGGAACCGGCACCATTGCTTATGGACCCCAAATAATTTCAACAGTCAATTCCAAGCAGCCAAGGTTGTCTGAAGAAATCACTTCGTGGTGATAAGGCCACCTTTTGTACGTTTAATATAAGCATCTATGTTTTTTTTCTGCTTTTTGTTAATTTTCTAATTTGTAAGGTGTTTTTTTTTGTTTTTTTTTTTTTCGAAATGGACAGTTTATTTATGGCCTTATGGGCCTTTTAAATTTCACCGGACTTTGTAGCTTAGCACTGACGGCGTTTAGCTGGAACTTAAACTACTCCTACATACGATACTACTACATGGTTCGGAAGGATCATCTACTGCCAAAGAACCAGCAAGAAACTCAGTAGGAATGCGTACGACACGTTAGCCTGGCCCACCAGTGGGTTAGGCGAATCGAATGCCGTGTTGGCCTATTTCTAACTGGAACACCGGCGTTTCTTGTTGTAATATCATCGTCGGGATCTGTTAAGACGTTACGCGGACGCCTATAACGAACCACCGCGTCTGGGATGGCTGTGTATTCAGATGACTTATTGACCAGTGGGTTTGGATGGTGGGGAGCATTATCGAAGTGGCGTCTAGACGCCAACTTCATGAATGTGGCAATGGTGGGCAGCTCGAGATCCTTGTGCAGATCTAAGTTGCGGACATAGGACCCCGACGCATACGTATTTTGAATAACCTGCAAGTGATTGATATTCGACTTGCTGGCATGAGCGAAAACCACACTGGCATATGTTGGGGCGGATGCAAGTTTTGTAAAGTGTAAACGTATTTCTAAGCGACATTTTACTTTTCTTGCAGATTAGGGGGTGCAGCCTACCCATGACGAAGGCGGCTCGGTCCCGGACTCGTTTTATGTGATCCGCGAATGTAAGTCCACTATCTAAAGTGACTCCTAAATATTTGACTTTTTTAACCCAGTACCAAAGAGAAAGATCTGACCTAATCTTTTGGAGGGTTTCCTAGAGGTTGTCCTAGAGCAGGTTGAAAGAGAGAAGTACACTGCTGCACTTTTTTCTGGGTTGACTTCTATTCTCCATTTCCTAAACTAAGCGCCTAATGTGTTGGCTGCGGATTGGAGTGTTCTAGTTAACCTACGTAGATTCCTATCAGATGTGTATAGCGAAGTGTCGTTTGCGAAGAGCGCGAGTTTTACGTTCTCCGTCTTCGGCATGTCACTAGTGTGTACTGAAAACAAAGTCGGAGAAAGCACCGAGCCTTGAGGGATACCGGCTAATACAGTGCGGGGATTAGAGAGTGCACCATACAATCTGTAACGAAAGGTTCGACCCTGTAAAAAGTCTCGTATGATGTGCACGAGGCTGTCTGGCACGCCTAGTTCAAAGAGCTTATATAATAAGCCGTTGTGCCAGACTTTGTCGAAGGCTTTAGCCACGTCAAAGAAAAGCGCACCCGTGCCTGTCGGTTTTCAACCTATGTTCCTTTGCTCCAAGATGTGCTCCGTGATGCAGTGCACCTGTTGGACGCAGGAGTGACGAGACCTAAAGCCTAACTGTTTATCCGGTAACAGGTGCTTCGAATGGATGACCTCTCGGAGCCTGTTCAAAATTATCCTTTCGTATAATTTGCCTATCGCGCTAAGCAAGCTAATAGGATGGTAGCTTGTAGGTAGATTAGCCGGTTTTCCGGGTTTCCTAATACCTATGACAATCGCTTCCTTCCACGTTTGCGGAAAGGAGCAGTTTGTTAGTAAGTTATTGAAAATAACTACTAACAGTTGTATGAGTGCGAGTGGGAGAGCTTTCAGAACCCTGTTTGGTATTTCGTCTGAACCTGCTTTCCGTGGTTTTAAGTTTTTAATTATTGTCTCTACCTCTTCCACCGTTACCGGTTGGAAGGTGTCTGTTGGTGGGTTGCCGCATTTAGTTTCGACTGTGCTATTCATAGTTTCTATGTGGAGGGCTTTGGTGCTTTCTGTACTTGGTGTACATTGTTGGGCTAAGCTATGGGCTAGGGTTTCAACTGTTTCGAAGTCATGAGTCCACGGGAGTCATGGGCGGAGGCCTAAGGAGCGGAGGCATCGATGACGCGGTAGAGTCCATCTTAAGAGACTTCACCAAGCGCCAGTAAGCCAGTTGTTAGACCGCAGTTCGCGAATGCGAGATTTAACATCTCGCTGGAGGGCCCTCATATGGATGCGGTTTGCCTCGGTCGGAACGTAATCGTACGCCCGGATAGCTGCGTTCTTTGCTCTAAACAACTCCCTCACATCCTCAGGCAGGATCCAGCGGCGATCAATCGCCACCGGAACCCACCTTGAAGATGCACTGATAGCAGTTCGAAGGTGGTTGGTGAAAGCACCGATCGCTGCATTGGTCTTCTCGATGGATGACAATGGTGTTCAGGGCGGGTCTGTTGGTTGCTTGAAGGGCTTCCGTTAGTTTGGCCCAATCAATGTGTGCCCTCGTTTGAGGAACGGGGTCACTTGGGATACCTAGCTGCATGACTACCGGTCGGTGATCCAAAGTAAGTTGGTGGATGACTTCTACTGAGTGCACCGTTAAGTTAACACTTTGTAGGATTGCTATATCGAGAATATCGGGGCGATGATTTGTGTTGTATGGATAGTGAGTCGGTTCCCGAGGACCCACTACATCACAGCTTAGAAAATCTAACATGTGATGAAGACGACGGCCTTTTGGGTTGGTAACTACGGAGTACCAACCTTAATGTTTCGAGTTAAAGTCACCAGATAGTATTACGGAGGGACTCATATCGAGTAGCGACTGGAGGTGGCTTTGAAGAATAGCTTTATCTGGTGGTTGGTAGATGCCAGCGTGATATCATCGCTATTATACAACAGGAAACTTCGATATTCTCGAGCTGTGGGGGATCGATAGGTATACAATGCAGTGACCTTTTGTAATAGATGAGGGTACCACCTTTATCAGCGGTAAGCCTATCGTTGCGAACGATGTTGTAGTTCGCTATTTTCGGGTCCTTGTGACTAGGTTTCAAAAAGGGTTCCTGCACAAGTAAGATGTCGATTTGGTTTTCTCAAAGCAATTCATGAATTTCACTACGCTGATGTTTAAAACCATCGGCGTTGAATAGCCGATAGTGAGGGACCGAGGTTTTAATCTAGAGGACGCCATTTAAAAGTTTAGTTTATTGAATTTTTGGACGTTGGCGATAAGCGCCTGGTGTTCGATCGCAACGGAGCACGTCACCTGGAAGTCACCCTTTACGGCTCGTAGTTTGCGAGCCAAAGTGGTGATTTCTCACAAATCGAAACTTGAGGTGAATTCGCTTACAAGCGCGAAGTCTGAAAGTGGCTCTCCACGGGACCTGGCCGTGAGAGGAGAAGGCATGCAAGCAGGTGCTAACCTGACCTGCTGTACCTGAGAAGACGGCAGGGTGAGGTGCCATGAGTTTCCTCACCATGGTAGGTTGGTTCACCCATGCGTTCTTGGGAGGCGGTGGAGGACCGAGAGGGTCACATAGCGAAGGCTGCGGTTTATTGGGTGGGCCGAGCTTTGCAGCAGGAGCAGAGGGTGGACACCTTTGCTTCGCCTTCTGCGCCTTTTTGGGGTTGGGCTTTGGGGCCCTGGGGCATCCTAGGTAATTGGCAGTGTGGCCAACCGACTTACATAAGACGCATGCAGGAGGTTCGACAGATTGCGGGGTTTACGCATGTCGTGATCACCCAGGCACTTGACGCACCTGGGCTTGGCGTGGCAATTTCTAGCCGTATGGCAATAGACTTGGCATCTATGGCATTGGCTGGGTATACCACGTTTGAAACGAATCTCAACGGTGATCCCCGAAAGTCGTGCTATAGTTTGAAGGTTGATAATCCCTATCTATCTATCTATAATCCCTATCGATCTAGTGTTACCAACACTAGGTTGTACGGCATACGATCTTTGCCATACATACGGTGGACGGAAATGACCGGGAATCCCTGGTCTTTAAGATCCTGGAGAAGGAGCTCTGACTCAATCTCCTTCGGTACGCCTCTAAGGACGACGCGTAAAACGCGCTCCTCCTCGAGCACGTAAGTGTGGTACTCAATGGATTTATTATTCAAGTAGTTGGTGAGGGCGCGGTGATCGGCGGGTGCGACGGTCACTACGCGGATGCCGATCGCGGTATTTTTCACGTATGTATGATTTTTAAATTTGACATATGTGTGAACACAGATGTCCACGCCGCTTTATCGCGGATGAAAATAAGAGGCGGATGCCGACCGGTTTGGTTTCGGGGTAAGACAGATTATTACTTAAATTTGACGCGTGCATGGACTGCAGCTTCCGCTTTTTCGGAGTTTTGGACTCATCGCCGGATGAGTCCGAGGGCTTGGCCCTTTTTTATCGTTCTGCGACGCCGGTTAATACCTCGTTGGATTCGATGGCTTGGGCGGGAGCCAGGGTATCGCAATCCATCGACGATGAACTACGAGTGGACCAAGCCACGGACGAGCGCGAGCTAGAACGATCGCGTGAGGGATTGATGGATGCGGGTTGACGCGCCCGTCTCTCCTTTTTTGTCGGAGTTTTGGTTGTGGGTTTGAACCCACTTTAGAATTTTGTCCAGATGTCTGGACACTGCGAGCGGACGAAGGCCATGAAGGCTTCGATATATCTGCCTCCGCGGTAGCCATAGGTACCGCGGCCTGAAAATAACTTAAAAATTTACCCTAGTTCGCCAAAGTCCGTTACCTGGAATCCTAGAAAGGGTACGCAGGTAAAGAGTCGACCGCGTTAGGGCCGACCTTTACCGACAAAAGTGCACGAATTATACACGAAAAGACACAAATATGATAAAGATAAATATGAAAATCAAAATAGAAGATTAAATAAATAAATAGTAGAAATAAATAATATATAAAATAAAGGACTGGATCAGTACAAATTGGTTGTCACCGTAAGGTATCCTCTGTACTAAAACCAGAATACTTTACGCTGGGCACACACAGCACTCAGCACAAGCACAACACAGCCCTTTGAAAACTAAGAAACTTAGTGGCAAAGAAAAAATCACTTTGAGAGCGTTCGGAGGGAGTAAAAAAACCCAGAAAAACCGTATCACGGAGCCAACACGCTAGTCTGTGACGTCAGTAAACTGAGCGCCACTGAATATCGGGAAGGGACCGATCAATCGGAATGGTCTTAGAACTTCCGTACCAGGCGGCGGTCGCAGCGAGAATCATTTGTATGGTGTGCAATAAAGAGTATGATTATAGTATGTAGCTTTCCCTACCTTTTATCGTTATAGAAACGTGTTAACGTGGTTATTTTGGAATATAAAATAGCAAAACAAAATATTAACAAAAAGTTTTCCACGGCCACTGCAACATAGCTTAAAACGATAAATGTTACGAATACACTTTTTGTTTTTAACAACATCTTACATAGAATTCCCGCTGTTTTCTAAGCTATAAGTAAATATTATTTTCTAAGGTTTTAACCGCAAATTTCAGGACGGGTGTATTATTGTTGAAAGTGAACAGCATAAAGATATTTCTTTGTAGCCTGCGAAACCCTCATAATTCCACCAAGACAGTATGTGTGTACGAAGAACAACAGGAGCGACAGATGTTTGTCAATTTAGATACAAAATAGCTTTTTAAAATGTATAAACAGGTACCAGTAACCCGAGTTTTTAGTGAGTTTTTGTTCGTGTAGTTACTTAATGTGTGAGTCAAATATTTAAAGAATATAGTTTTATTATAATGTATTTTTAGGTGAGTTTTGTGATCAAACTTACAATAATTATAAATTTACATTTTAACATTTGTACGAACACTAAAAATATATTAAATAGTTGCGAACTGGAGAGTACTTAGTCTGTTTATAAGAAATTTGAGTGTAAACTGGTGTGAGTGGAAGAAATCGCTGTTAACTAAAGCTCGCGATACAGAAATCCTTGCGGGGGATTACTTAATATAAAATGATCCGTAAATTCTATATTAATATACCCATTATCATAGATAGACAACATCTGCCTTCCGTGAAGATGGCAATAGTTACCTACGTCCATTGTTGCAAGCTTCCTTTAGAACGGGTGTCTATTACTTTAGAGATCGTTGGGAAGTAAACAGAACTTTACTTATCTCGGTTAAATTAACTAGGTATCTTCGTGGCAGAACTTATTTAAAAACCATTATGTAAAAAAAGTTTTACCACGACCACGACAGCCTTAATAATCCCACTGCAGGTACATGAGCCTGTAACACTTCAGTTTTACGTTTGATCTTTCCTTTTTAAATTGTATTTATATTTTATTAAATATTTATGGCAATCAGCTGTTGTTACTACACAACAACTATTTCTGCCAATTTTAAGTATAATAAAAGTATTATAGAATTAAAACATTTCTTTCAAGACCATGTCATAAAACAATTTTTTTTATTCTTTACCCTTAGGGGAAGGCAAAAGGATCTAGCCCATGCAGCCTGTTCTTATGTTCTCTTTGACACATTTTCTTGTAGTATAAAATATAGCCTAGTAACAATATTTATATTTTATTATTTACCTTCGTTGACAATCATGTCAACCCATTTCTTAATGACAGCCATAGAAGCTGCCTAACTAAGACTAAGCCTGTTACACACACTCCATTTCATAGTAGTAGTAGTAGTAGTAGAGCCATAAAATAACTCTGGATGGAGTCAAAGACACCCTCTTTTTTAGGCTACAAATAGGTAGAACAGGTTTCACCCAGCTCACAGGAACTTTTTCCACGTCTCTAGAGTAAAAATTATGACTTCTAGAACACTTTTAAGTTTGCAGCTGCCATATTGGACGCTATATTGAAAAAAATAAATTGGGATATCTCCGAATCCCGTCATCGTAGGAGGACGCGGTTTTCTTTAGTGGTGACTGCTCTGTTGAGCCTAGACACAGCAATCACCACCAAAGAAAACTCTACTTGATAAGTCATCTCTACATAGAGTCGAATAATTTATTCTGACCAAAATCTCTGTAAATTTTTACAGAGTCACCCCTTTTTAAGGCATTGAGACAGCATATTTTACTGTACAAAATAAACCTATTTACATTTTTTGTTTTATTTTCCTTTATATTATTATAATTATATACAACTTTTACAAATTTACTTTTTTTATAATTATTGACGCATACCTCTGAATCATGTGTCGCACACCGGCAAAGAATGAGGGCGACAGTCAAAAATCTCCAGCAAAGACTGTGACCTTGTCTAAGGTCAGACGTAGTATAGGCGAATGGGAGGCTGCGAAGGCAGACTCGCCAAATACAACCCCATGGACGACGAAGATGGAGCAGGTAGGACATGTGAAACAAAACAAAAATAAAATGGCAGAAGCAAAAGCATGCGTAACTAAAATAAAAAGGAACTTGGGTATATCGAGGAACCTAAAAACGAAGATTAAGACGGAAGTGACGGAAGCTGTCGATAGGCTATACCAGATTGTCAAGGAACTGGAAACAGCTCCTAAAAACAAGAATGACAAAAACACCGAAGACAGCGAAATACCGTGTACACAACTGCAACATCGAGAACACCCAACCACCATGAACCTGAATGTGGAGCTGTTCGAGGAACTACAAAAAATTGAAAAGACCTTCCAAGAAAATAACCGATAAATTGAGGAGCTCACATAGGTACTAGGTATACACACGGGAGAGCTGGAAAACATGAGCAGACTGCAGATAGAAAGAGTCGCCCTACATTCTGTCATTTTAGCTTCCAAAGATGAAACCGAAACTAGTGAAGAAGTTCTAGATAAGGTACGTGAAGCGGTCAACGCAAAAGAAGGCTGGATCAAAGTCGAGGAAGTAAGAAAGGCAAGAGACAGAAAGATACTCATAAGCTGCAGGACAGAACAAGAGAGAAACCAGGTGAAGGAAAGACTGTTAAATGCAGGAAAGCGCCTCGCCTGTGAAGACGTCGAAAACAAAGACCCTCTGATCATCTTGAGGGACATCTTGCAGAAAAATAGTGGCTCCAACATCGTAAAGGCCATCCGAAATCAAAACAAAGATGTAGTTTATGGACTAGATCCCGATAAAGACCGCATCATTGTAAAGCACCGAAAAAAGGCAAGAAACCCGCACGCGAGGCACGTGGTTCTCAGGGTGGTAACAAAAGACACACTGGAACATCTCGTGGTCCTGTTTAGAAACAACATCAAAAAAGCGTGCGACGAATCAATACCTAAAAAAAAACCGAAGAAAAACTTACCTTGCCATGATGGTCCAAGCACCTGGAACAGCTGAAGAGGGAAGTCTCCATCCAAAAAATCAGGATCAGTCGTGCCGCGAATGAAGAAGAAGCAAAGGAGGCCCAAGTCAATAGCTAGGACCGGGAGAGTTTGTGGGACGGTATATAGAGTCATCGATAAAACAACTAAGAGAGAAGAAGACTGTCCGCTACAAAGCAACGGACAGTTACTTGATGCCGCAAGTTCCTCCCGTCTTCTGGCGGAGACATTCTATCCACGGGACTCTGAAGAGAGTATAGAGCATAAAAAGCTCTGGCCAGCAAACTCCTTCAACGTAAAGAAGGCACCGGGCGCCGACGGCCTAACAGTCGATATCTGTAAGAGGGCTATTTAACTCGATCCCAATCTCTTCCTGTCAATAGCAAATAAATGTCTAGAGCTGCAATATTTCCCAAGGGTGTGGAAGAAAGTGGTGGCCGTTATCCTAAGGAAACCGGGAAAGGAAACCTGTAGAGCAAAGAGTAAAGGCAGAAAGGGCTCCTCACCCCGTAGAACATATGCGCCTGGAAAAAATAACCCTGACAAACCAGGAAGAACTTAACGCTAATAGCGACCACGATATACGTACATTTACGGATGGCAGCAAAATTGACGGACCGGTCGGCACCTCTCTATCCTTATGGAATAGGGAAGCCGAAACCAAGTCCGTCAAATTTAGTCTGCCATCCTATTGTACCATATACCAAGCAGGACTCTGGCGCTGTGTGAAGCGAGTGAGGAGATTCTACGCAGAAAAGAGACATCATTCGCGCTCTATAGCGATTCTATGGCTGCACTGCAAACTATAGTAGAACTGAACAGTCCACATTCCCTAGCCGCAAAAATCAGAAAAAACCTGAAAACTTTATCTCGGTTAAATAAAACTTGCGTTTTATACTGGATTAAACGTTGGTATGGCAGGGAATGAGCGGGCTGACCAGCTCACTAAAGAGTCACGGTCAAAGACCAAGATGCACTATGACAAATACCCAACGTCATTCGTAAGGCGATGCATCAGAGAAGAATCTGTCCACGAGTGGAGCGACCGTTCTAAAAATACCCCAACGGCCGGACGACAAAGCTGTTCTTCCCAGATGCAACAGCAGCATGTAAAATAGTCAGGAAAAGGAAAATCACTAACATAACAACACAAATACTCACTGGGCATGGTGGGTTCTCTGAGTACCTGAACCGCTTCAGGTGTAAGGAGAGCCCATCATGTGCATGCGAACCCGACATTGCGGAAACTGTAGAGCACGTACTTCTGGAATGTCCAATACATATGAATGATAGATTCAACAATGAACAAAAGTTAGGGGTCAAGATGGTGGCTGCAAACTTAAAAGACATAATGATGAGTAACCGCAGGGATAGTTTCTTAGACTACTGTACAAAAATCGCCGTACAAGTAATTAATCGTATCAAAACGAAATAATAAAAATTTTAGCAAACATAATATAAAAGGTAAAAAATGTATATAAGAAACAAAATTGTCAGTAGGTGAGATAATAATAAATAAGATAAATATGTACCCCTAGAAATAAGTAGAGTAAGTAAAAACTGTAAAATGTATATAAAATTGTGTCTAGAATTAAGGTTTGAACTGTAAAAGAGAAATAAAAACAAGGCGCATCAGTTATTACCCCTAATGTAAAACAACATAAATAAATAAAACACGCCTGAAGAAGTAGCCTTAACATAGGAGTAGGGTTTTAGACGGGCAACCCCACCCGTAAATATGATTTAATGAGGATGGATGAAAGAAAGAATAGTATGTGGAAAGAAAGGGCGAGAAGCATAAATGATAGAACTGGAATGAATATAAAGTCAAAACAGTCTGTGGCATTACCGCCAGAGGTAGTAGTATAAAAAAAAACTATCATCAACTAGATGGCAAACTGAATACTTTAAACGCTTTGAAGTAAACTTTTGAAGGAAACTTTGAAGTATTCTACAACTATTAATAGATACAGTAGCGCCAACACTAATAGGAACTCACTAAAGATTCCTAGCTGGCAAGACTAATACACTAATTCTGAGACTTCAACATGCATTTCGAATTGAATGCGAGCCCGGCTATATATGCTGAGATGCTGAAACTGAGGATCGAGCTGAACTCGGTGCTCCATCGCTGCGGGGGCGCTGCTCTTCGCCGCACGCTTTGTCTGCGGCGCTCTAGCCACCGCGCACCCCACTCCACGGTGCCTACGTGCCGAGCCTGTCCCTGATTGCGCCCAATGCTGCCAGCTACTGATGCTGCCTGAGCGCCCTCGCCGTCGGAGCCTTCGCGACGACTTGTAAAAGTCCGCGTAATAAAAAGTATTACGTGACAAGCCTCACCCAACTAAGGGTTGGTGTAAAGCAAGTTATAGTCCACCACGCTAGACTACTACGGGTTGGCAGACTTTTACACATACTTTCGAAACAGTTTCATAGGCTTCCTCACGATGTTTTCCTTCACCCTTAGAGCAGTCAACTTTATGCACTTAAGTTGTAAAAACTCAATGGTACATTTGGCAGGCACGGGGATCGAACCCGGTACCTTAAGATCTATCTTCTATTCTATTCTATAGATCTATTATCTACTGCGCCACTGACGCTTCGGCCTACGGATGATACACTTTAAAAGCCAAAGTTAAGGTGTATTTACGCTAAGATAATGAGGATGAAGTAAAAAAGAGTAAATATTTTTGAATTTTTTACATCGAATTGATTTCGATGGAATTATATTTTTGTTATGATAAACTATTTCTATAGAATTGAACTTTATATTATGTGGCTACCTGTTTTCTAACATCACTTAGTTGTACACTAGTTATAGGAAGATGGGAAGCCTTGAGAGTGTCTACGCAGGTTGTATCCCACACTAGCGGCGTACCCATCCTCCACGGGACCAGTCATACCATCAGGCCGCTTGCCATCGTCACGCAACAGTCCTGACGGTTCAAGAAAAAAGTCACTTAACATGACTTTACATACCACTTGCCATAACCACATCACAAAAACGCATAAATCCTCTTTTGCTATCTCCTTAAAGCATGTCTATATCCCGACACACAACTTCTGTTCGCCGTACACAACAGCATAAGTGTAAATTTTTTCCGGAGCACGTGGCTGCGACTCGACGAGTGCCTAAAGGAATTAGGCTAGGATCAGGCCACCTGTAATTCAATATTCTACTACCGGCAACTGACGATTTTGATAAAATTGGAAAATGTACATGGAAGATAAATAGATTATTGTACAACTAAAAAGATATTTATGTAATACATGTTATATCGTAACGGTTGAAAAACTACATAAGTAGCCTAATTATGAGGCTTTGATGAGGCTATCTTATTAAGCAGGTAGGTACTTACATAATTACTGAATTCTATTGAACCACAACTCTGATTAAGGATTAAACTTGGAATACATTTTCCGTGAGCGCATAAGGCTATTGAAAATGTCTCATTTATAATGCTGAAAGCATTGATTTTGTGAAATGTGGATTCGTACATATCAGAATCAATGTGAATAATAAATTATTTGTAGAGGCTTTAATGTTGAAATCAAGATTTAAAATGAAAATATCGTTATTTCTTGAGCGGAAGCTGATGTGATTGTTGGCGCGTGAATATTTATACATTATACCTCAATTATACGATTATTATTTAATTTTGAGACACATTATATCATACATAATACACCAAAAAACAAAACTAAAATAATATCGTGTAATAATTACTAAACCTAACCTATTCGACATTCTTGACATAAGTTTATTACTGACCTAATAAGAACTATCAGCAAGGTTCAAACAATAACATAGTTTTGCCATTGGCGTATCTGGGCACGCATAAATCTGGCCCCTTGGACAGAAAACAAAAATTTATGGCACCGTCCGCGCCAGCCGCCGACTTAACTTGCGGTGTTTCGAGGGTTAGGAGAATTGCGAGTTACCTGAAACTTGCGAAGTATGCCTTTGAGTTTTAGATGTCTTGGTAAGTGAGATTGTTCGAATACCAGTGTTTTCTTATTTGATATGAGAACGTGAGGGAGTGGAATACTTCCACTCCCTCACGTTCTATATTGCGTTTTGTTTTATATTGCGTGTTGAAAAGAGATACTTCTTTCGTACCAGCTTATGGTGAAGATGTTTTGTAATAGTTGAAATTGAAATTAATATAGAAAAGTTTTTAAAAAGCTAGATATAGTACATAAAATAAAGAATTCGTTGAATCAAAAGTTATTCTTATAACGATTATAAAGTTTAATTTTGTCGTTCCTCACTAAGTAATATCAAAAACGCTGACTCTTTTGGATTAAACAAAATATGCATCGGTTTAGATGTATTGTTCGTTCTATAAAATCATTTCTTTCTAGTTTAATTGGTTGTCCGCGAAAAGCCTAAGACTTGAACCAAACCTATCTCCCCAAAGTTAACTATAACTTCACTATTACTATAATAATGTAAAGGGGACTGGGTCAATAGCGCCTCAAAACTTAAGCACCATTTGTTTTGACAACTCTGTAATTTATGTATTCAGGATTTGTAAGTATAAAAAAGTTGTAGATTTAAGTAGAAATTGTCTGAGAAATCACATTACTTGGTTGGATTGGTATAGTTTTGTGGCTAAGAGTTGTAAATAATAAGACTAAGTACGTTTTATAGATTTCAGCCTAAAATAAACTATCGAAAGAACCTAGTTAGGTCCCATTTTATTTACATAATTCCCGGTTTCTATTGATACAGTAAACTCTGAATCGACCGTTATCAGTCTCTTTTGTACTTTATTTCCTTTTGCCATATAAAAGCCATATTAATTTCTTTTTTTTTGCTTTTACTTGGCTAAAGCCTTAGACAAGGTCTGGAACAACGGCTTATTATTTAAGCTCTTCGAACTAGGCGTGCCAGACAGCCTCGTACCCATCATACGAGACTTGCGCACTCTCTAATCCCAGAGCAGTGTCCCGCAAGGCTCGGTACTTTCTCCAACGTTGTTTTCATGCCAAAGACGGAGAAAGTAGTGCTCGCGCTCTTCGCAGACGATACCGCACTATACACATCTGGTACGAATCTAAAATGCTTCATCATGACATGCCAGTATGCCTTTCGCTCACGTAATCAAGTCTAACCTCAATGACTTGCAGGTTATTAAAGATAGGTTCTCTAACAAACGCGTCAGGGCCCTGCCTAATTTTGGCAATTTAGATTTGCATAAGGATCTCGACCTGCCCACTCAACCCGTTGGTCGATAAGTCAGCTGACTACGCAGCCAACCAAGACGCGGCGGTTGTTATCCGCATTAAGTCTTAATGGATCCCGGGGACGGTTTACAACAAGGAACAATGGCGGCGTTCCAGTTAGGGATAGGGCAACACGGCACTCAAATAGAATAACACACAGGTGGGCCAGGCTAACGCGTCGTCTAAAGTTTTCATGCATTATCAATGTACCAGCCCAGCCAGTTCCGTCAGTATTCGTGTTGACACCTACTAAATCAAGTATTTTTCTTCATTAATTCTATTCCAATTTTTAAATTGTTAAGAAAACCTTTAATTTTAAATATACCATTTCAGAATAAATAGGTTTTCCTTTTTTTTTTTATTACTTTTTATAAGCCCCGTATAACATTGGTGGCAACGGAGCATTACGAAAAGTGTTAATTGTAAAATAGCAATTTTCTAAAGTTTTTTGTAAGCAAGTGCAATACAATAAAAGGTGAAAAGTGAAAACAAAACCTTCCACATAACCATACAAAACAAATCATAATCATACAAACTGAAGTCGAGTGATACGTAGGCATCTTCACATTCCTACTGGGTTTCTTGCTGGATTTTTGGCAGTAGATGACCCTCCGAACCAGTGGTAGTTTCAATATGTGCCTTCCCAAGCCGAGATCCGTGCTTTCTCGGGCATATCGTATATAAATAATAATATAGGAGTAGTTTAACATCATTCTCGCTCCGATCGCCGCCCAGTGCGGACGTGCAAGACCCCGTTCTCCGTTGTTTGGTCCCTTCCCGATACTCCGTGGCGCTCAGTCTACTGACGTCACGGTTTAGCGTGTTGGTTCCGTGCTACGGTTTTCAAGGTTCTTTCTACTCCCTCTGAGTGCTATCGAAGTGCGATTTTTTCTTTGCGACTAAGCCCCTTAGTCTTCAAAGTGCTGTGCTAAGTAGTGTTGTGCTTGTGCTGAGTGCAGTGTTGTGCCCAGCGTAAGTAGTCTGGTTTCAGTGCAAAGGATACTTAACGGTGACAACGAATTTGTACTGAACCAGTCCTTTTTATTTTTATTTTATTTCTCTTCTCAATTTTATTTATTTTTCTTCTATTTTTCATATTTATTTTTATCATATCTGTGTGTTTTCGTGTGTATCTGTCCTTTCTGTCGGTAAAGGTTGACCCTAACGCGGTCAACTCTTTACCTGCGTGCCCCTTTTTAGGTTTCTAGGTAGCGGCCTTCGGCGTACTACTGTTAGTTTTAAGTTTTTCCTCCCCAGCCCCCCTACCGCTGGTAGGGAGGTTAGCCGCTAGGATTTTGCTAGGTTTTTAGGAACTAGGCATCTTTTATTATACATTTATTTATTAATATTAGTGCCCAACCCTCCCTAATGGATCCGCTAAGCGCTATTAACGCGTTCACACAGGCGCTTGCTGCGATAGGCGTCTACATCCCGAATGACATCATAACGCAGGCCTTGCAGGCATCAATCGCGTCCCCGGCCCCTCAGGCCTCAACCCCGGCCCCTCAGGCCTCAACCCCGGCCCCTCAGGCCTCAAACCCGGCCCCTCAGGCCTCCAACGTCGAGACCCCTCAGGTCTACAGCTCTTCCTCGTCTCCCGCCTCGTCCGAGATGGATTGCGAATCGGTCGCATCCTCTCACGCGTCGCGTCGTAAGCGTACCGCCCCCGGGAGCGACTCCGAACCCGCGTCTGACAAGTCGTCAGATGCCGTCACCTTAACCGGCTCTCCTGAGCCCGCCTTTCAACTTGTCGCCAAGCGTTCCAAGAAGCGCTCTAAGAAAGCTTCGGTATCTTCAATACCCGAGCCCTCCCCGGTGTCTTCAACACCAGCCCCCGCGCCGTTAAAATCGCTCGTAGTAACCGCGTCTCCGTCGGTCACATCGAAGCCAGCGACGCGCTGCGCTCCCGTCCCGCCGAAGCCTCAGCTCCCTCCGCCCGTATTCCTGCGTGAAAAAGCGCGCTGGACCGCGGTTTCAAACTTGTGCAAAGAGCACAAAATTAATTACTTAAAAGCCGCCAACGCTGGCGATACAATCAAAATCCAAGTAGCGACCGTCGACGACTTCCGCGCGTTTACCAGGTTGCTCGGGTTAATAAAATCGCGTATCACACCTACGCCCTCCCGGAGGAGCGTAAGATCCGCGCAGTACTACGGGGCGTCCCGTTCGAACTCAGTAACGAAGACATTCTCGAGGACCTTAAGTCTCAGGGTTTCCCGGTCACAGCAGTGCACAAGATGCACTCTAACCGCGGTAGGCGTTTTCCTTTAGCTTTAGTAATCCTTTCAAATACTCCCAACTCGAAGGAGATTTTCAAAGAGGCTCGCACAATTTGCGGACTCTCGAACATCTCCATCGAGCGTCCCAACCCCCGTGGTCACCCTGGGCAGTGCCACCGCTGCCAGCTATATGGCCACGCAGCGGCTAACTGTTCAGCTCCCCCCAGGTGCGTTAAGTGCCTGGATCCCCACTTCACTAAGGAGTGCACTCGCACTCCCGAATCCACTTCCCCCCCTGCCTGTGTGCTGTGCGGCCAGTCCGGCCACACAGCAAACTACAGGGGTTGCCCGCGCGCTCCGCGCTCCACCGTCAAGAGGGTCGCGCCTAAACCGGCGCCGCCGCTCACCTCCGCTAACTTCCCGCCGCTGCGCAACCGGGGTTCCCCGGAAGCAAAGCCCGTTCAGCCGACGCCTACTCCGGCTCTGTCTTGGAGGCAGCGTCCGGCCGTCCCGCCTGCACCTTCCCGACCCATCCCAGCTCCCGTTGCTTCCGTAGGGCCGCGTCCCGCTCCGTTATCCGTACCTCAGTCGTCGTTGGCTGAGGATATGAAGACCGTATTCGACGTCATCCAAAACGTCGATATTAACGAAATTTCCGTACTCGCACGCAAACTGCGAGCCGCCCGCTCTCCTCAAGAGCGTTTATTCGCGTTAGCCGAGCATCACTCGCTCCTAAGTTCGTTGTAAATTTATTTTTTTATTTTTGTATAAAATCGTAAATAAGTAAATTATAATGTCTAGACCCGCGAATCCCGCGTCCAGTCGCATTAAACCCAAGGGCTTATCCCTAGTATCTTTTAACGCTCGTAGTCTTAGCACTAACCTTCCCGAGATTAAACTGTTCCTTCAGAACAAAGAACCTGACCTATTCCTTCTCCAGGAGACATGGCTTACTCCAAACCGCTCCAGGGGATACGCTATTCCTAAGTACGCATTTACTCGCAACGATAGGCCCAACTCCGACGGTTACGGCGGCACCGCTATATATTACAAAAGAGGCTTCCATTGCTGTCCTCTCCCTACCCCTCCTCTTCTCAACATGGAGGCCACTGTGTGTAGATTGGCTATGACAGGTCATCCGACCATCATCATAGCTTCAATCTACATACCTAGTGGTACCAGACCAATCCGCAGCGACTTTGAGGCCATTCTCGCCCTCGGCCATTCAGTCATTATGTTCGGAGACTTTAACTCCAAACATACTGACTGGACGTGCCTATCGACCAACACCAGCGGTATCGCTCTCCTCGACATCACTAACTCCCTTGACTTAGACGTCATATCCCCCATCACTCCCACTCACTATCCCAACAACCCGACCTATTCTCCTGACATCCTCGACTTTGCAATTATCAAGCGAATCAATCTTGATCTCAGGTCCATCGAACCGCTCAATGACCTAGGCTCCGACCATCGCCCCGTCTCCCTCGTGCTAGGCGCGCCTAACGATAACGTCACATCTCCTAAGACCTTTACCAACTGGAAAGGCTTTAAAAATACGTTAGTTTCAGCTTTAGAGGCACCGAACTCTCCGCTCGCGATTTCGCCCGAACAATTAGACAGCCCGATTAAAATAGATTCAGTAGTCGATACTCTCACTGATGCTATCAACTCAGCCATCAGCGACAACGTAATCATTGCTAAGCAAGGCAAACCCGCGCTTCCCTTAGCCGTTAGCAATCTCATTAAAGCTAAGAACGCGGCTCTCCGGAGAGCCAAGAAATATCCCACGCCCGCATATAGAACAGCTGCGAATCAGCTTCAACGCAAAGTTAGGTCTCGCCTCGCGGAACTCCGTGACACTCAGTTTAACGATCTCATGGAGAATATCTCCCCGTCCCACCAAGCGTATTATCGAATGGCCCGAGCTTTACGCGTAGACACCGCCTCTCACGTTCCTCCTCTCACTCGTCCCGACGGCACCATTGCCTTCGAAGTCGAAGAGAAAGCCGAATGCTTCGCCGACAGCATAGCGGCACAATGTTCGCCCAGCACGCAACCCGTGGATCCCTCCCACATCCAGGCGGTGGAGGACGAAGTTCTCCGCAGAGAATCTCTCCCTATCACCGACGACCCCGTCACAGTCTCTAATGATGAAATCTTGCTTCTCATTAGAAAGCAAAAGTCCAAAAAGGCTCCGGGTGCGGATGGAATTTCCAACCACGCACTTAAGCACCTGCCACAGCAGGTGCTTACCTTGTTAGCTATCATCTTCAATGCCTGCTTCGACCATAGCTACTTTCCAAAAGCCTGGAAAGAAGCGACAGTCATAGGCATTCCCAAGCCGGGTAAACCTCTGAACATCCCGGCTAATCACAGACCCATCAGCCTCCTCAAGGCAATGTCTAAACTTCTCGAAAGAGTCATACTCTCTCGAATGCGGAACCATCTGTTTCCAACGGATGGCGACCCTCTCATTATTCCCCACCAGTTCGGCTTTCGCGCTAAGCACTCCTGCCCTCAGCAAGTCCATCGAATCGTCGAGTACATTCTCGAAGGATTCTATCCGCATCGTAAAAAATCAATCGCGGTTCTCTTTGACGTAGCCAAGGCATTCGACAAAGTCTGGCACAGCGGTCTCGTTTTTAAACTCTATAAAATAGGCTTACCGGTTCGCCTAGTCAGATTAATCGCGTCGTTTCTTAAAGACCGTACGTTTCGATTCAAACATGAAGGCACGCTCTCCGCGCCTCGTCCCATAAAGGCTGGAGTCCCGCAAGGCTCAGTCCTCGCCCCTCTGCTGTACACCGTGTACACTAATGACATGCCCATCCCGCCGCCTCTTTGCAGACGATACCGCCCTTTACACTAAAGGTAAAAGGATCCCGTATAACATCACCAGACTCCAAAAGGCCGTAAATGCCCTCGGTGTTTGGTTTCAAAAATGGCGTATCGATGTCAACCCAGAAAAGAGTTCTGCCATTCTATTCGACCACAAACGTCGTAATCGCCGCAACGATCCCCACATTCGAATGTTAGGTATTCCCATCCCCTGGAAGCGCAGTATCAAATACTTAGGCGTCACCTTAGATCAGACGCTTTCTTTTAAGCCACACGTCGATAGAGTAACGAAACTCGCGCGTTTCTATTTAAGCCGCTTAAATAGTATGATAGGTAGAAAAAGTAAAATGTCTTTTAGAAATAAACGTACGCTTTACAAGGTCTGCGTTAGACCCGTCATGTCATATGCTTCGCCAGTCTTTGCCCACGCCAATCCCTCCGTCCTGTATAAGTTGCAGGTAGTTCAAAATCTCTTCTGCCGCAGGGCCACAGACGCACCTTGGTATGTGCGCAACGCGGACCTGCACAGAGATCTTGAACTACCTACAGTGCATCAGCACCTCAAAACACTCTCAGAATCGTTCTTCAAACGCGCCGAATCCCATCCCAATCATCTTGTTCGAGATTCAGTCTCTTATACTGCTCCTGTGTTAGATTCGAAATTCAAAGTCGCTAGGCCGAGAAACGCGCACACGGGCGAACCTACGCAGTTAACTTTAGCTCTCGAGGCCCTTCAGGCCGCAAATCCTAATTCTAACGTAAATTCTAATTCTAACGTAAATCCGAATTAATGCAATTTTTATTTTTCATTTTTAATGTTTTTATTTTTACTTTTCATTTTTGAGCACCTTCAGTGCTATGTGAATCTCAGCGGGTGACCCCTTAAGGGCCCCGCTGGCGCGGCCTCTTTCTCCAATTGGCCGTCGCTCAGATGAAGGCTGAGTGGCAAAAATGCACGAGCCGACAGGGGGCTTTTTAGTGGGTATGGTTCTGGTAGGCGTCGGGACGAGTCCCACATAACTCCGATCGCGCGCGCGGAGTATGCGTCAGAGCATTTTTTATGTCCTCCTGCCCTTCCCGTGGAGGGGAACCAAAAAAAAAAAAAAAAAAGTAGTTTAAGTTCCGGCTAAGCGCCCGCGACGCTAGGCCACAGAGTCCGTTGAAATTTTAAAGGCCAATATGGCCATAAAAAAAGTCATTTGGAAAAATATCTAGAAAATGTGTAATGCCCAACTGAGGCTCTCACTTTACAATTTATCAATAACACACGTGAATAATTATGTCCATGAGCTCGGATTTTACCAAGCATACCTCTTTTGAGGCAAACTTTATGTACTTAATTTAAATAAAGATGCAAGGTCCTTATAAATAAAAAAATACATAACTTCCTGTACAAAAGTCTGGTACTAATGTAACTATTACCACAGACAGAAAAACACACACTGAAATCTTTAGGTATGTAGGTTTTGCTAATATCATTAAAAGATGTCTCGAGATAAATCTTTGAAAAATATATTTCTGTATGATATCAATAAAAATATATTTTTCCCTTTATTTGTTCACTTCAAGAAATATTGATGATTTATGAATATCCACCAATTGTCGGCCAAAAAGCAATGGCCCATGAAAACGAAGGTCCAATAGGATGGAAACTACATCAAGGTTTTGTGCATCAGCACTGTATGTGCCATATGACTTTTGATATCAGATTTTTTTTACTTCAGAAAATCTACGAGGCATAGATAAAAACTTGAGAAAAGATTTAGTTTTTAAGCGGATGCGAAGAATTTTAATGTATTCAAAAATATATAAATGTCCTTAAACTAGATTTCTTCCCAGTTTTTTTTCTACATTAACATGACATCGTATAGTCACACTTAAAAAACAAAAAAATTTTTGGAGTCATCAATAATAATTTCTATAATTAATTAACACCAACGACCAAGAACGTCTATGGGCACGGATGTCATTTACCAGCAAGGGGAAGGCATGCTCGTTAACTGGCTATAAAAAATGTTTTGCAGAGGTTTGCCGTAACTGATTCTGCAACGTTTTACATAACATAATTTTGTTTTTTTACTTTCAGTTACTCCATTTCAGTAATGATATTTAAAGAAGTAAGTATGTGACACGTATTCAATGATTTAAAAATAGTTTTTTAACAGTTATTTTATACACCTTTTTCAACAATGATACAATGCATTTTAGTAGTAAATTTTTCTGTAGACAAGGCTCGTCTTAGGCGTTACTTCCAATAAGAAATTTGGAAGGGGTACCGCATGTACCGTGTGTGCCGGCGCGTGTGCCCGATAAAGTTGAAAAATAGCATTAATTAAAAGAACAAAATCAACTTTAACTGAACTCTTTTATTGCCAACGTATCAAAAATGACCCTCCAACTATTCCTACAAAAAGAAAATTCCGATCTACGTCAATTCCAAATCTCATGATTTAATTTCAAGCTAAATCCATGTACTAATTTTCCAGCAGTAACATATCTGCAAAAGCAATATATCCAAGTCATCGTCTTAAAACTCTCTCGAAAACGGTTTTCGTCGCGACCGATCAAGTCCAGTTACAAAACAATTTGTCGGTCTATCCCCGGGGACTTTAATCGGATTATAGCCAGCTTATATTCCTTAAGAAGTCTGCTATAGACGTGAGAACACAATAAATTTACTAGCAACAACAATATTACAACGTTCTACAAAAGGTGATTTGTACGAAAACTCGATTCTTATTGTAAAATAATGGTGTTAATTGTTGGGAAAATTCTGTTGTTATATTTGTAGAAGGAGACAAAAGAAATACATATACCATGTATTTTTCGGTATTACGTAAGAAAATCGATAAGCGATAATGGCGCGATCATCGCTGTACTAAAATAAAATTTCATTTTACATAAAATTTATATCATATGCTGTTATTGCTAGTACGTTGTACGGTTTTTTGACAAAAAGATACATAAAGGTGTAATTCCTAAAAACCAAATCACATCACATAATCCAATTCAACATAAAACTATATATAAAATATAACTACATAAAACAATGCATACATTATACTACATTATACACAATTAACACAATAAAACTATAAATGTATAAACAATAACCACATGAAACATTGTACCATAAACTTTATAAAGTTTTACCTTTTATACATGAACTATTAAACATCGACATAATTTTATCTTTAATAAAAAATTTTAAATTTAATTTTTTTGACAACGGAGCCTTACTACTACTCGTCAAACATACTCCCGTCACTAATTATCATGGTAACTAAATTATTTTTGATATTTGCTAAGTGACGAATGCCTGAACAGATTTGGATGTTTAGAGCCTGCACTTTCTTCAGCACTCCGAGCTTTAATAATTTATTGAATAGTGATCATTTTCGTGTATTTCATACATACCGTTTTATATTTGTTCCTTATTTTATACTGAGCATCTCTTCAAATGGAAAGATCGTTACTTAGAGACAATTTTCAAATCAGACTTCAATAATAGATTTGTAACGACCTTTTTACAGCGATAAAATCTACCATTAATGAGAAGATGGCCCTAAGATACGATGCCGTAAAACGTCCATTACAGAGCGTAAAAGGTTTTGGAGAAAACATGATTATAAAGTGCTTATAAAAATAGTGCCCGTTCGCAATGACTAAATATAGTTTTAGACAGCCATTATGGAGGTGGCGTTTATAAAACCCTCTATAATTTTTTTGATTGCTAATTGGCAGGAGGTTGGCCTTCCATTTCACCTGATGGTAAGTGATGACGAAGACTCGCCTGTCCAAATAAAAAAATTCTTTATAGTTGCTTTAGTAAAAATGCTTTTAGCGTCCGGCAAAATTTAATAACTTCTACTAAAAATTTGTTGGTATGCTTGTTTATGTAATCGATCATCTCTAAAGCTACTAAACCAATTTTATATACTACTAACCATTATCAAAGCATGTTAAAAACCTTGCAATAGTGTATATATTTTATTATGGTATCCTTTTTATGGAGTCAGGAGCTATACGAATAAAACCCTTGCTACACGGTGGTTAAGGCCGTCGCTCACAGAGGTGATTGCTAGTTTATCACCGTGTGGACAGCGGCGTGTCAAGAAACTGTCGACTTTGCAACGCCCTTCATCCGCACCGGGATAAACGATAAAAGATTTATTTTCTCAACCCTGACAATTACTTGTTCTTATTGATGTCAAATAAAACATGACTCTACCACCAGTTCAAAAAACCCTTCATGAAGAAGAACTGGCAAGAAACTTCACGGGTATATTTTTTTTCAAAATAAATTTACAGAGTCTCTTTATGTCTAGAAAAAGTTATTCTTATCTGTATCTGTTAGCTCGGCAAGTCTTCCTCTCCCCAAGTATCCAAACTATGATGACCCTCCTCAACCATATTAGAGGGAAGTGAGCAACCCGTCACCCGTGGCTACCATAAGAAGACGTACTTTAGTGACAATGACGCTTTAGATATTCATCGGAACGATGAACTCAACGAGCAAACAGACACATTGTACATGTTTTGTTACAAATACTAGTAAAATCCTGTTAATGAGTGGATTATACGCAAGGGCTTTTATCATCCAAATAATTGGATAGTTTATTATATGCTTTAGCACACAACTTCTGTTTTATAGTTTCTTTGAATTTGTCAATAGGAAGACCTTAGATATCCTCAGGAACCTTATTATAAAAGGGTACACATTGACTCATGAATAAGTTAGTGACTTTATGAAGCCTACTATTATGACCAGCAAACATAATTTTTCCTCTTGTGTTAACATTGTGCAGATCTTTTTTCTTTTGAACAAGGTTATGTTCTTTTTTACAAAAATTATATTTTCTAAAATATATTGTGAATGGAAAGTAAGAATATTTATTTCCTTAAAATTACTTCTAAGTGACACAGCCCTTTTCTGCAGAATAAATATGGTATCGATGTCGGCAGGACTCCCCCACAACAGAATGCCATATGTCATGAGGCTGGGGAAGTAACCGTAATAGACTAAACGAGCAGTTGTTTCGTTTGAAATCTGAAATTTTTTTAACCACATATGCGGCAGAGGCAAGTCTTTTCGCTAAACCATCAACCTTCGGTCCCTACAGGACTTTGCGTCTAAAGTTATGCCTAGAAATACAGTTGAGTTTACAGGAGTTAGTTCCTGGATTGTTCCTGGATCTTAACTACAATGTTTGTGTTTACCTGTTTGACATTTGGCAATGTAGACTTAACACATTTTAATTATTTTTTCTTTCTTTTACTTTTTCTCTTTTTTTTCTTTCTTTTCATTAAATCACTCTTAAGTAAATGTTTTGCTCAGTAGATCTGGACTTATATGCAGTAAAGATGTGGTACAGATTCAAACCTGTACTGAAGTAAGCCTTCTTTAACCATATAATGATTGTGAGTGCGGACTCTAGAGGTGTTTTAATACAGAGATAGTAATTATTTGATTGTCATGCGTACTGGGCACAAACTAATTAGTGATGCTACGCATCAGACGAACATCTTCCTAACTACATCACTAGGAACCCACTTTTTCAATTTGACAACTATTTTTTTTTTAATTCAGGTTGTTCTTCGATTCTTAATTTTAATCTGACGGCATTGGATTCTGGCGTAATGCCATTGTGGCAGCGCGAAAGCCCCTCTTCTATTCTACAATATATTTTATCAATCCAAAAGATAAAGAAGGTAAAATAAATAAAAGACTATGAATTTTTTTTATTTCTAAACTTTTTTTATATTTTTATATGCTTTGTTTGTATTGCATGGGAGGCAAAAGGGTTGAGTTCAAAATGTTCGTGTCGTCGGCCACTTATGTTTCAGTAAAATATATAGTTATAATTATTTTTATTATAATAATCAATAAGGTTAATACCATACTTTATAATCACTTGAGCTAAATACTAATTAGATTTTTTATTTTTTAGTGTTAAAATAGCCACCATTAGAGTGAACTTATAATAACTATACTGTATTGCACCACAAATTCTTTAATCTAAAAATATTTGTTACTTCATTTAATAGGGAAAATAGGAAAAATAAACAATTAACTACTAATTCATTATTTCTTGTGTTAGTTTGCTATGTCATTAGTAAGCAGGCTGCATTCCCTTGTTGCACAAAAACAGAGCGTATTTTTTTTTTTATTGAGGGTTGCCGATCAAAGAAAATAATTTCGCACATAAACCCAAGCAAATAAAAAGCACAAAAATAAAATATTTGACTATAAAGGTGACATAAATATATTTTTAGTGATATTATTTAAAATGTTATGATTTCGACATTTTTTAAAGTAATTTATTCAACTGAATATCTTTGTCATCTATTTTAAATCATAAAGATTACTTCAAGTATTTCTTTTTGCATAATGATTAACCTATGGTTCGAGAACCTTGTCTGTATCGGTAAAGATGCACGCAGTTACGTATGCCTTGGTTTGCTTTCATGTTTTTATATATTTATTTACATAATTTGGTTCTGACTTTCTTTTTAGTATTTATTATAAAATGTTATAAAAATTGAGGTATAGTCATTTTTTTACGTAAAGTACTGAAATAAAAAGCTTATTGAGGGCCTGGAATGAACTCAACTATTTAATTTTTTAAACGCGGGACATCGGTACCTTTTAATATTCTCTTGATTTTGCACAACAATTAAACACCGTTATTCTTATTAAGTAACCCAGAAAACATTTCTTCTCAGAATGTTTGTGACAAAGAAAGATAACCTAAAACCGTATATCATTGATTGAGTGTTAGCATTCATCATTCACATTGAAGTGACAAATGACAATTGTTCGCTCGAAAAGTAGCAACGGAGCTGTCATAATCAAAAAGTTCTAACCATAGACATAATTCCTAGTTTTTTTTTTATGAAGACTACCTGCTATGGTACTGTGTGTGTTTGCCAATGTCTTTAATATTTTTGGTAACGCATTCGTTTGAGTGATACTGTTGTAGCGTAGTTTCAATAAAACACAAAATTCTCTCCTGTGTTTATTTTTTCGGTAAAATTTAAAATATACAAAGATGCCTGTAAATACAAACAGAAAAATATAAACAAAATTGAAATAAAAAAATAGTCACACAAAATAGAACAGAAATATTAATACAATTAAATTTGCTCTGAAAAGAAAAAATAACAATAAAATAAATTTTAATGAATGAGAATCCTTACCAACAATTTTGGCTACGCACACTCGTGAACGTAAAAATAAACTTTGATTTTAGATAATAAAATATCTTAACTATATAATTTTGAATGATAAACTCGGAAAAAATAATAAATAAATAGATTCAAGTTGCTTTGATGAATAATTTTTCGTGACTGACTTGTCAAATCAAAACATTGCCGTTCTCCGACACTACGTAATTCCTAGTTTAAAATTACGTCGGAAACAACAAAAAAATAAAATTTACTGACAAAAAGAGGTCGAAATAGACAACCGTCACAATACCCCGGGGGCCGGGAAAAAAAAAATCTGAAAGATTTTTTTTAGTAAAATTTCAAATTCAAACCAAATCAAAATAAACCGCATATACATATCGAATTTTAATATTTAATCTGCTAAATGAAAGAACAATCAAAAAAAAAAAAAAATAATAATTAAAAGCAAAATGAAAATTAATATTAACATCCTATATAAGAATTTTTCTGAAAAAACATCCTGTATATATGAAAAAAAAAAAAATAATACTGATATATTGCATATCAACAAGTTATTTAATAGAAAAAGAAAACAAAACAAACGAGAGAGAGAAAAAAAAAAAAAATCCTAAATAATTATCTTAAATTACATGGTTCATGAATGATAGAATTTTTAACATGTTCCTGGAATATACAATGTTAATATACATCGTTCAACTCCATCAACGTACATTATAATTACAACATACATTCTCTATCATACTAGTCTTATTCCAACTACTGGAAATAAAACGTCATGCAGTTAGAGTTGCTTATGAGGAATCGTATCCTAAAAAAAGTCAACTCAATAGAGTTGAACGCAACGGCAAAAGGCTTTAATAGTTGCCATCCGCTGAAAATATTAATAGCTTATGGCTTCTTTAACGTGTCGCTAAATCCCGCACGGTGATTACTATAAACAAGTTTCAGTTAAAGACTGAAATAAATATGCCGGAAAGCATATGAAAATAATTCTCACAGGAAAGTGAATCAAGCGTATAAATAATACACATAGGTATGGTTTAGTTTAACGAGTTACCATAATAAACGCTCGTGCAGAAGGCTTAATTTTACAAGTTGCAAACCGCTTGAAAAAAAAAATTGAGAAAAAAAAAAATTGATAACATTTAACAAATTATACTATAAAGTATAATACAGATATTGAAAATAAGAGTTTACACTCCTAGAATTGCAAATATTAAATAAATTACACAATAAGTTAACCTAATACTACGATGATGATAATTAATTATAAGTTTTGACCAACGTCAATGTTAATGGTATAGCCAAACGATAATGAGGTGCATAGAAAAAAAAATAAGACAAAAAGAATCGGCTTATGCTCGCCGTGAAAATTCTCTCTCTCTCTGAAAATTCTTCAGGGCTATTTTGTAAAATTTCTGTTTCAGAATCTACATTAATATTTAATAATAATGATCGTAGTTCGTCTACAGATTGCGTCGAAGAAAAATTTATATTTCTGATTTTTAATTCATAAATTATTTCAGGTTTATTTAATTGTGAAAAATTCATTGCAAAATCCAAAAAAAAATGTTAAAGTGAAACAAATTTGTTAATAGTCGTTATGCAGAATAGAGCCTTAAAAATATACGTATTTTCAAATGATGAAAATGAATAGAAAATGTTATTTAAATAGTGAAATTACTGGGTTATAGAATGTTGTGTCTTCAGAAAATTTCTTCAAGGATATTATAACGAAAGAAACTAAAGAAACTTAAATGTCTGAATAATTTAGCAGTATTTTGATATATTATAGTAGATATATTATAGTAGATACATATATAAATATATTATAGTGAATGTTAATGATTGAAAATGGTAACAAATAAAGTTTTATGCCTGACCTCAATAATAATTATAAAAAATTATTTTTAATGTTGCAATTCTTCTGTTCCTTTTGTTCCTTCTGTTGCAATTTCTCCTCTCTTCTCCATAAACTACGTTTGAATATTCGGGCGCCAGTATGTAGCGTAGTTTCAATAAAACACAAAATTCTCTCCTGTGTTTATTTTTTCGGTAAAATTTAAAATATACAAAGATGCCTGTAAATACAAACAGAAAAATATAAACAAAATTGAAATAAAAAAATAGTCACACAAAATAGAACAGAAATATTAATACAATTAAATTTGCTCTGAAAAGAAAAAATAACAATAAAATAAATTTTAATGAATGAGAATCCTTACCAACAATTTTGGCTACGCACACTCGTGAACGTAAAAATAAACTTTGATTTTAGATAATAAAATATCTTAACTATATAATTTTGAATGATAAACTCGGAAAAAATAATAAATAAATAGATTCAAGTTGCTTTGATGAATAATTTTTCGTGACTGACTTGTCAAATCAAAACATTGCCGTTCTCCGACACTACGTAATTCCTAGTTTAAAATTACGTCGGAAACAACAAAAAAATAAAATTTACTGACAAAAAGAGGTCGAAATAGACAACCGTCACACTGTTTCTAATGATCGTTTAATTGATAGGTGCTTTCTGTTACGTAGGCAAGTTCGATTACAATACATCATGCAAATCTACAAACAATCAGTTAAATTGCAATTTGCCCCAAATACTAGCAACCTTTTATTGCCAAACTGTCTGTTTAACAAGGTTAAAAACTGATTGAGATAATTTGACATTTTGCGGTAGGTTGATGAGATGTTGAATGTTCCTAGAATTATTTTAATTGTACAAATATAAAATCAATACACACGCTGTTCCTTAAATGTTTTACATAAACTTAAAAATAATAATACTCACGTCATTGATTTGGTTTTCTCTGATTCTACGCAATTCAACAAAATATATATAGCAATACAATTCAATTATGGAAAATATGTACTTATACTGTTTGAATAACAGTAAAATCCACAGAAGATAGAAGCTCTTACTGTTTTAAAATAAATTGTAACATCTTACATGCATAGTGATGTAAAAATTTCAAGAATACGACCAGAATAAAACAAGAGAGGATTTCTAGCATCTTGCTTATTTAAATGATGTGAGCAACTAAATCCATATTTACTGGAGCTTCTGCCGCGCATAATACTTGAAGAGAAAGAATTCATGTTTATATTCCTTTATGAAAGTGTGAATTTTTTGAAACGTAAATTCACTTATTACATCAAAATATGGTTAAAACAGACTAAAACATACGTAAAGTTTTTATTTGAAATAAAATATCTTATGCGGCCAACTCATGAGTAGCTATTTTTATTGACTTAAAACACTGTACATTATGCTTAGCGGTAGTAGTTTCTTTGTTAAAAAAGATTTTGTTTGGGGCGGGTCTAATTGGATCGCTATAATAATGACGATTGTGTTCCGGTCAAAGGAAATGAACAGCCAGTGCATTACTCTAACAATTTCAACTGAAACCTACGGTCGGCAATGCATCATTAGTCCATAATATAATCACAGTCACTATTAGATATTAAATAAAACACCCACGACTTATAATGTCAATGGGAGCAGATTCCACTTACCACCACTCTCTCGTTTCCCGGGCTATAAATATTTTCCTGTATTTACCAACACTATTCTAAGCAAAATTTGTCTCTCGATCAAACAGCAGCCCACGTCGCGTCGGTTCTGTAAATTAGCCACCCTCGCAACGCAACCACCAATTACCTAAAACCAGACAACGATAATAAGCCGTTAGATACCTCACTCTTTGTTCTTTACTAATTTAATAAGACTTAGGTCATCATTGGAAATTTTTAAATTTATTGTTTTGTTATAAGCACTTTCAATTTCATTACGTATGCTGCACCAATTTAGCTTAAAACACAATCCGGCCACCAGGTCTCTTAATTAACTTATTACTTAAATATATCTTCTAGTACCTACCTAGAAATGTTGTTTAAGTGAAATCATATTTGTACCATATTTGCAATAGATGCTAAAGGATTAACAACCCTACCAACAATGAAGTACAAAAAAGTATCTCAGGATGCAAATCCAGAACCTCTGACGGTGAAAGTAGAGCCTTTCTTAATAGCTGTCTCTCTAAATTCACTCATATCAAGACACAGTCACCTCCCTTAAAATGTAGAGTCTATTGTTTGTGTGATCTTTGCTCCCAGCCAGCCACAACCTGCAGTTACTTACACAATTACCTGGTGATTGAGTAATGGACCATGATTGAGGATCAATCTAGTTATGGTCGGATTGATGCATGATTGAATTTTAACGGTCAATTTTCAAGCGCGCTGTGGCTTGAGATTTTGTGTTTAATCATAATTTGAAGCTTGATGCGATAAAAAACTAGTTTTTACCTAATCTTGAAAATCTTATATATTTATAACTTTTCATGCACTAAAATATGCACTAGATATAGTACTTAATAATGTCATGCAAGTAAGCCATGAAGGCTTCCTTAATTTAAATTTTACATTTACCACTTTTAAATGTGCTATTTTCTGTTCATAAGAAATAAGCGGACACAAATGTTAAAGTTTTATCTAGTAAATAAAACTATATATACAGAGCAAACAAGGTTTTAATCGAAAAATGTGCCAAGCTCAGGGACGGGTCTAGTACCAAGGAAAGGTACCACAAAAGAAAACATTTTAAAATTAAAACAAAATTTTATTAAATATGTATGCTGGTTAAATTACTAGTTAGCAACAAAAAAGGTATGTGTGGTTATTTTTTTAAATATTTTAATACGTGTACATTTCGAAGGATTATTTTCTGATTATTTTTTCGTCTTTTGATTTGACTGACAACCTGTACCCCAACAAATACCTAAACTGAAGGTTGTAAAAGTTCTTACTGTAAATTGTCTCAATCATTATTGTTTTCAATCTATGCTTTTTTATATAATTTTTAAAGCTTTTGTGTGATCTTTGGGTGTTTAATCTTATACTTTTAATTAATGTTATTTTTTGAAGAATTGTTAAAAATTTTAAAGCGTATATTTGTAAGAAAATTTGGGGCAATTGTGTTATTATTTTTATTGTGATTAAAGTTATTTTATTTAGGGTTATGGTGACTTGTTTTAATTGGACAAAAATAGCCAACATTAACCACAATAACCAAAAAATGGTTAAAACATGCAGAAATTCTGTTATTTTTTATTTAATGCCCATAATTTCTAAAGAACATGGGATGGATTTTTTTTCTGATTTTTCTAATGGTGGTTACCATCTATCCTACCGTCCCGTTTGGGCTTGACGTTAAATTTTGGGACACCCTTTATATTGCCTAGGAGAAAAATAACTAAGTATTAAAAAATGTAATTACTTGATAGACCTCCTTCAGCAGAAGAAATATAAACAAATTAGCTTTGCAAGTATAAAATAGGGCCGAATATTGTTTTACTTTATATCTCAATATGATCAACTTAAAAGGACTTATTGTAAATCCTATAATACGCTGTCTATGTAAAAACTATTGTCTATGCTATCCATCCTTGCCCACTTTTATACAAAGTTATAACCCGCAAATAGAAATGGTGATTAATTTAAGAAACAAACTCTTCGAAAGAAAACGTTTTTAAACCGTTATTTTAATTACAATTTTCAGTTAGTTTGTAAGAAATAGTTTTAAACCAAAACCAAACCAGTTGAAAGAGTTAAGTAAGTTTTTATGCTCTAAATCGAATGTATTGTGGTGACGATACCGGCGCGCTCACTCGGCTTAGCGCGCGATTTAAATATAATTTGTGCATACATTCCGCCAAACCGCGCGCTGTCTGTGCGAATCCATAATCTTTTACAACTTTTAATCACTATTTTTGCATCTAATCCTAATGATTATTATATTCTAGCGGGGGACTTTAATCTTCCCAACATAGAGTGGAATAATGGTGTCCACACAATTTTAAGAAAAGGGTCTTTGGAAAACCAAAACCAATTCATTAATAAACTATCGTACCACGGCTTAGTTCAATATAATTACTTAAAGAATTCGTACAGTAATATTTTAGATCTTATATTTTCTAATACACCCCAGAGCTTTGCGAAGTCGGAGTCGTCACTTGTAAAGGAGGATTTATATCACCCAGCAATTAACATATGTGTAAGTGATATCTCAATTAAATATATAAAACGGACCATTAGGCAAATTAATTTATTTCGTAAAGCTGACTATTTAAATTTAAATTTATTTTTCTCATCCTATGACTGGACATTCTTGATTTCGTCCGAATTACCACTAGCTATGGACAAATTTTACGACATTCTGAATTTAGGTATTAGTAGGTATGTACCAAACAAAAAAGTTTCTCAGACATATGTCTACCCACCTTGGTACACTAATACTTTAATTAATTTAGTACGAGAAAAAGCAAAATACCACGTACTTTGGAAGAAGTATAATAATAATTTGGATTACCAATCTTTTGCAACATTGAGACGTTGAATTAAAACATTGGAACCTGACTGCTATGCTTCCTACATAAAACTTTCAGAAGAAAAAACACATAAAATCAAAGAGAGGTAACAGTTCAAATTATCCTAACGAAATGCACTATAATGGTTTAATTTATTCTAATGAACTTGATATATGCAATGCTTTTAATAATTTCTTTTGTACAAATTTTAATCCTCCAACTCACACTTACTTAGATTTTCAAGAGAAAATAACCATTTGTAGTGACGTAATAACTGACATTGAATTGAAATATTCCGATAAACTCAAAATATTAAAAGGTCTAGATAGCTTTAAAGGTGCAGAGTGTGACGAATTACCACCGTACTTTTTTTGTTAGATGTACCGACTCATTGGCCGCTCCCCTGACTGTGATTTTCAATCGCTGTTTTTGTGAGGGCTATTATCAAGATACGTGGAAAAAAGCATATATCGTACATGTGCATAAAAAAGGTGTAAAGACAGCTATTGAGAACTACAGACCGATATCTAAACTCAACGTGTTAGGGAAAGTAATGGAAAGAGTGGTCCATCAACATACTTACCCTGTTATTGTTCTTAATATACCTTCACAGCAACATGGGTTCATGCGCGGGCATTCAACTAAAACTAACCTTGCTGTCTTTGTTAATGACGTGCTTCGAGGAATGGACGAAGGTTTCCAAATTGACACTATTTACACGGATTTCGAAAAAGCTTTCGACCGTGTTGATCATATTATTCTTCTACGAAAGCTTCAGGAGCTCGGGATCCGTGGAAATCTCCTCAGGTGGACAGAGTCTTACCTATGCAATCGTTCACAGGCTGTTGTATTGGCTGGACACCGTTAGGAGTTTATAAATGTTCCTTCAGGGGTGCCACAGGGATCTATATTAGGTCCCCTACTATATGCAGCATACTTATACGATATTGGCGATTGCTTTTGCTATGCTAAGTATTAAATGTATGCCGACGACACTAAAATCTATGCCAACTTAAAATCTATTGAAGACTAAGAAACTCCAGAATGATCTTAACCGCTTATGTCAATATCATAGAGCTAATCGTATAACTATTAATGTCTCAAAATGTCTTTAATTCAGTTTCACGCACAAGAAAAACAAACTCTCAACCCAGTATACCTTACCTAGGGGTAATTCTTGACCCAAAATTATCGATGACGGAACACTTCGCAGCGACAGTCTCAAAAGCTTACAAAAACGCTTTGTTACACCAAGTTACACGCTTGTTGCGTGTAACTCGGCCATTTTCAGATTCGGAGTGTTTAAAAACATTATATTACGCCTATGTTTATGTAAATTAAAAATAAATAAATAAAAATGTTCGCAGCGTGCTCGAGTACAGCTGTATCGTACGGATTCCACATTATGTTACTTACGCCCAAGATATAGAAAATATTCAATTTAAATTCCTTACAGCCCTTAACTATCGCACTCAAATTAAAAAAGGCAGTTATGAAGTGTTGTGTCGTAATCACAACATTCAACCATTACAGGATAGACGAACTCTCCTACAAATGTTATTTCTTCACGATATCTGCAACAACCGTATCGACAGTCCTGAATTGACCTCGCTTGCCTTGCAATTAAGAACACCTAGAAGGCGCACGAGACACTGTTCTCTATTTCAAATTCCATCCAGCAATAGTAATTATGCAAAAAGTCAGTAGTTACTCGTATACTAAACTGTGATAATAAACAATTTCAATGTCTTGATATATTCCAATTGTCTAAACAATCATTTAAAAAACAAGTCGCCAATAAACTACTGCCAATTAAAAAATAAGTAAACTTGTACCGGTGGTGTAGTGCTTGCACACATTCTAACTCGTAAACATGATCACATTTTCATTCAATTATTCATGTATACTGACTGTGTAACTAACATAGACACATATACTCTCTCACATACACTGAATTGCGTGCTATAACTTTGTATTTTTTTAAACTTATAAATTCTTGTTAACTTGTAATGTAAATCCTGTTTGAAACTAGCTTTAACCTACTCGTAACAGTATAGATAAAAAATTGTGAACCTGTCATTGGCAGTATGTACCTATTCATTTAAATCAATTGTAATATTTCAAAGTTCTGTTGGTTCTGTAATAATAAATAAAAAAAAATAAAAATAAAATAAACTCTTATGATAATTCTTGTGAAATATAAATATTTTTAGTTATTATCAGGATTACTTTTTATCAATAGCTGTGTGGCTGATTGCGCACAAACTTATTTGTCAAACTATTGCCATGAGATCACCTGGCGACATCGCGCATATTCAAACAGAACAACGTGCGCAAGTAAGTGAAACTCATTAAGATTTGAGTCTTTTGTCGCCTGTGCCTCGCCTGCTATATTATAAAGATCGTGAACTGGGTACAATTTCAACGAGTTTAAACCGAGTTTCCTCTAACTGCTTTTGAAAGATACGAAAGCCTTACAATTAAATGTTAGTCATGCATTGCTCTAAACATATTTTCCAGGGCATTATTATTTATATGCGAAGGATTGATTAAAATAAAAGTTTTTTTCATTTGACTTCATACAATATTTACGAAATATTACAAACTTTAAAAAAAAGTTGGCAATGCTTAGTTCCATAAACATCTTTTTAGATTCCATAATTTATGTCCTCAAATATGTTCGTACACGAACACGGAAACTCAAAAGTACTTCATTTTAAAACAAATTACAATAAACTGTTCTTTTGGTATCTATTTGAATGGACTAAATTGAATTACCATAGATACCTGGCCTTCATAGGGTATAATTTGTAAGAAAAGTACTATTTATTTATTATCTTTGCTGCTCACAATTTTGGAGGTACACCAATTTACTTTCGGTTCTTGATGAAAAAATGAAATCAACTCTTACGATTATTCTGAATATTTTGATCATCATTTCTGGGATCAAGCCAGATTACCAGTGCGTTTCGGCAAGCGGCCTTGTGGTATGACTCTGGTCTCGTGGAGGATGGCCGCTGGTGTGCGATGCAACCTTGCGTAGACACTCTCGTGGCTACAACAATCTGGTTTGGCTGCTAACAACGCTGAAAGCCTTTAACGTAGAAAATATGTGTCTTTGGGTAATGGATATACTTTTGACGCTTTTGGCGTTGAAACCATAAGTTTCTTGGGACAAAAGCCTCATCTTTATTCGGACTTAGCGAGGCGATCGGTGAGTGAAACTCGTGACCCTAAGGCAGGCATCTACTTTACTATAGAAAATATAGAAAATCTTTTGCGGCGTGCTTTTATCGTATAATTACACTTATACGTACATTCTGGAATTGTAAATTATTTAAATATATAAAGTAAATAAATAAAGAAAATCGTTACAAAATTAGTACTGAATATATCGCAACAAGATAAAAACTCTACTGATGTAAACCTCAAATAGGTATGCAAAACAAATTAATTAACAAATTAATTAATTAACTTTAGTTTAAGTTTCCTATTGTAAATTTGTACTCTGTTTTTTGTGAGCAATAAAGTGTTTTTATTATTATTATTATTATTAATTTGTGTTTATTTACCAGGTATCCTGCAAAATTCGTAAAATACTTTAGAAAATCTTTACCTACACCATTTATACATTGATTATATGAGTTTCAATTGAACATATTTTCAGTATGAAAACACCTTAGTACTAAACAAACGACCACTAAAGTTCAAATCCCCGCTGTGAATGGAATGGCAAATTTAATAACCAAAGATTTGCTACAATGATTGATTAGGCGATCATAATATAGTGTTTACATAATGAAACACTTTTTGATAACATACATGGTTATAATTATCTTTTTAACTACTAACCCGATGTCTACGTAAAAAATAATGATAACCCCAATCACAGTTCAGTACCCGCCGAATTAATACAGTCGTTAACAAAATTCATAAAGCGAAAAGGAAAAATTTAATTATATGTTTTTTCAACCTTCTGTGAAAGTCTTCGAACATGATAACTAAGCTTTGCCCACGACTTTGTAAGCATGGCCTTCATAGAAATCCAGGCACTTTTTTATATACTGTGTACCTATGTACTACTGACCAGCTTGTGTATGTACACGTTTTCAAGCCAAACTCTCCCTTAGCATAAGGCTAAATGATGGCTGGTTGGATTTGCTCAATAATTAATTATTCTTCTTAAAAATATTAGCTTTAAGGCGGTAATGATAACGATAACTCAACAACAAAACTCATTAATATTTTTGTAACCGCCTGGGTTAATTAGGTTAGCTACATGACATATCAGTGTGCGACAGTATTGCTGGTTTTTGGTTGACTTATTCATCGCGTTTGCTACAAATTTTTATCAGTTTATAAACTAACTCCACAATTAAACCATTTTATTTTTATTGCTCGTCATGTGGATTTATTTTACGTTGACACTATGCATTTTTGCAGGAAATATTGTGAGTATCACATTTACTCAAACCTTCCTTAATTTATTTTGAAACAGAAGATTAGACTAGAAACTCAAAGTAAAAGTTAAAAAAAGTATTCGTTTCTTTTGTTATTTTGTTATGCTTGAAAAATGATCATTTTGGTTTGCTAACATTCAAACTTACATTCAAGAATATACATACATGCTGTATATATATTCATACATGCTCGTAGATATTGTTATTTAATTTCGCAGATATAGATCTATTAATTAGAATAAAAGAAATAGAAATAGTTTTATTTTTTTTTATTTTATAAATATGTTTGATTGCCTTGTCCTTATTTCTTCCTTGTTTCTTTGTTACAATAAGTGCCACATTAATAAGGATAGATAACGTATCTATTAGCTATATCGCTAGAATATTGTAAATCTTCAACCATGATCTCCAAATGAATGCGTCGCACTTTTTTATTTAAGCTGACTGAAGCTTTTTTTTAATTTATAGTCCACATTTTGTACAAAAGATATAACTATAATAATAATAACACAATAAATAGATATATAACAAAGTATACCAGTGGATCGAGAATCGTGAAACTTTCGTCGGTTCCTTAATTTTGTAGTGTGTTTTTTAAATTTCACCTCCTAAAGTTGTGATTTCGACTTGCAGGTATACTAATCAAGCGACGAAGTTAAAGATCTCATACATTTCCAATCTTGCTTTAACAAGACTAATTCATATGCTCATTAAACTAATCTTTATTTGCTACAGGTGTCATTCCAATTGGACGGAGTGATATCTGGGAACAAGTATGGGGGAGTGCCTCTAGGGCTGAGCTTTGGCCGTGGTGTCATAGACGTTGAGGGCGTATGCACTCAATCTGGCGTGACTTGCCAGAACTGCTCCCATGCCGTCACCTGTGTGATGCTCCCGGTGGGGTGGCTAAAGGTGAGGTGGAGAAATTAGATTATAGGTATATTTCTATGACGTCAGAAACTTTGAAGAAGATGCAACGCAGCGTATGTAGTAAAATTAGCTTTGGTCTCTGTATAACAGTTTCAGACAGAAGATATTTAAAATACTAATAAATTCTTATTTTAATCATTGTTAGTAAGTTTTGTTTCCATATTATTAATTAATGTAGGACAGCAATGCAGCAGAAATAGTTTGAGCTATTTCTGAAGCTAGGTATGCAGGCATAATTTTGATAAGTTAACTTTTAACAAATTTTCCTCGTCTCTTTGTCAGAACATCACTCAAGCCTAAAAGGAAAACGTCTAAGAATTCTGATTTTATTTATCTTTTCAAAGTTTCAATCAAATCAAACAAAACTCTTGAAAATGTTTGAAGTGTATTTATTTTTAACAATACTAAGGATTTTCAATGCATTGAAAACCCTTTTTTTATTTCATTTTCCAATAATGTCGTTTACTTTTTGAAAAAGAACAATCCAGCTACCACAATAGATAGCATGTTTGACTCCAAGGTAGAGTAAATATTTGTATAACCAGCAATACGGGCTTCGGATTTTCCTTTTTTTTTCTTTTATATAGTGTGCATTTATTGTAAAGTCTACTAAACATCGCTCTGTTGTAATTGGTTTCTGTTATTCATGATGGTTATCATACCACATGCGTCATTATCTTTATTGCCATACGGTACTGATATCTATGTTTTATGAACACTTCATATTTTTTATGTGTATATTTCAGGTACCACTGGAAGAATGCACAAACGGCATGAGTTGTAACGGTCAATTAGGGGGGTGTTCAAAAACAGCCGTTCCAGAGTGTGAAATTGTTAGTCAGAAGTATCAACATACATGTGAGCAGGTAATTGAAACATTCGTTTTATTGACTTTTTTAATGAAACCTAATAATATGCATGGAACATATTTTATCAAGGTTTCATATCAACTTATAAAAAACTAAGTATAATTGTATATACTTATAATTATAATAATATAGTATAATTGTATTAAAATGTTTTTACATATTTTAAATATTTGGATTAATATCGAAATAAATGATAAGCCTTCCTTTTTCAAATTATGCCACATACCCAATTGAATGGGTCGCGACGGCGCGGTATCTGTGGCCCCGATTTGTTCACCACAGTTCTCAGTTAGGGTGTTACGTCGACGTCGACGTCGATCACCCTTACGAATCCTGGTATATTTTCAAATGTTTGTTTGCGATTCTTGCACTAATCATTTATGTCTACGATTTTTGATAGAATATAAGTTTTGAAAACTATTGTATTAAAAAGTTATATTTATTTATTTTTTGAACAAACTACAAAAACACGCATGCGGAGAACAAACTCACTGTTATACCGATTAATGTAATCTAAAGTGACAGAATTTAATACATTTTACAGGTAGGAATATTCCCTGACGCGCACGACTGCAGGAAGTTCCACTTGTGCTCTCCTCCTGAAGCCATGCCTGATGGTAGACCAGCAGATCATAGGGAGGCCCTGTGCCCTAGACACTACGGATACAACCCGCAAACTGCGCAATGTTCTGTAAGCATTACTTTAAACTTTTTCAATAGTAAAATAATTAAGGTAGAAGAGTTTTAAACACAAATTGGAATAAAATTATTTCCTTATAGTTAATTAGTTTGTTTAGTGCACTAGTTTATCACAAAGGAATTGAATATTTAACTAACGACTTGACGACCGAGTGGTGTAGTGGTAAGTAGCCCTGCCTCATACGCCGAATTGTATAATTTTATTTTAATTTTACTATCGAGATTTATATAATTATGTATGTTTATTCTGGGTTCCCCCAGTTCGCTGTATGGTCATATATATATCACAATCTATCGCAATATATCATATATATAACACAAGCTCTGCTTACTTTGAGGCCATACAGTTGGTGTGTTTGTCTCGGGATAAAAAAAACAAGAACCCTTATACCAAACAGCTCCAGCTTTACTTCAGCCAGTTACTTATGTCGGCATGAACACAAACAACAAACTCTTCAATACGTATATTGACGAGACCTCTTATTATAATTAGTTTCTAACACTGCAATTATTACTTAGGTTACTTATTTTAACTTACTTTTATTAACATTGATTCTGTTAGATATTGTACGATTCTCAAATAGTTTTATTGCCTGAAACAATTACTTTAAAAATGTCTACAAGAAACAAATAATTCACGAACTCCACAAGGACTAGGTAAATTACAGAAATAGTTAAATTTTATAGAGATAAAGCTGAACCTACAAATGACTGATATTAAATGGGTCCCCTCATTTATTAATGGAACAAAAATAAATCTGATTTTTTCAGCTGAAACTACAACACGGCCAATGCAAACAAAAGCCAGTACCTGACTGCAAAGCAGCGGGACAAACCGGAGTCTTACCTGACTCTCTAAACCACTACTACGTCTGCCTTCCCAGATATGGCACCATCACGCCCCAGATATTCATTTGTCCTCACGGCTGGTATTTCTGGGGAGGATTCTGTAGACCCGAGTTTCCTATTCCTACAAGCACTGACGCAAGTACGATGGAAATTACAACAACTGAAAAGCAGAGTGCAATAAAACCTACAACCTCAAAAATCGAAGCTTTCTTTTCAACTGACAAGCCAGTGTCTTTCGCACCGGACACTTTTTTAGCAGATAAATTCCCAGTTGCAAATTATGACGATTTGTCTAATGTTGATGCGGTGCCTTCTTCTAATGAATATGGGGGTTTTCATCAATATGATTGGTGAAAACTGTTTTGAAGTTAATTAGTAAATTGTTGTTTTATATAAATTAATTACAGAAAGTATATACTAGCGTTGCTTTATTTTATAATCGCAACATTTCTGTGGACTACGCAAAGAAAATATTGTGATGACCAATAAACTTTATAAAACGAATTTATATTATTTGCCCTGTTGTTGCAAAGATAATTTCTACTATACTAACTAACTGCAACTTGAACAAATTTACAGGGTCGTTTTTTCAAAACGGCACGCGCATCTCCTGAATCGTAAAGAAAGCGCTTTGCTTTCCCTAGTTTCCATTCTGTTAAGCACACGGTCTTCTCCACTAACAAACAATAATAGATTTCACAGGTTCTGACCCTTCATCTCTTCGATGCGAAGATCCGAAACAATCTGCTAAGCCAGACCTTTGTCCCTGAACAGCGAAGCGACTTATCTGCGCGATCTATACTGGCTTCGCAAGTGTGGAGTTCGGGTAGGTTGCCAGTTGCAGTGGAGATTAAAAAATATTATTTCTTAGGAATTTCTTTATGATTAGGTTCTATTATTATTAGAAGCTACTTTTATGTTATTTTGAGTAAAGTAAGTATAAGTTTATAGAGCATGAAAAGGAGCTATTAATCCTGAAAAGATAATAAATACAGATACATTAATTACGTAAGTAACGGTAAGTTCGAATCTTACATGGAACACAAGAGTTGGCAAAATTATTAATAAACCTTTTACAAGAGCACCTGTCATTTACCTGTATTTTACACTGTATTGTACACCTGTATTTTAATAAATCTATTTTCTTCCCAGACAAACACACCAACTGTATGGCCCCAAAGTAAGCAGAGCTTGTGTTATAGGTGACCATACAGAGAACTGGGGGAACCCAGAATAAACATACATATTAAATACTAGCTGTGCCCGCGACTTCGTTTGCGAGGAATAGTGACTTTGGGCATCATTTTTTGGATATAACTTTTGGTTAATATTGGATCATAAACACCGTCGTTTTAGGTAGCTAAAAAAATCTGCTTTACAGTAATGCTTCTCTGTACACGATAATAGACGTATGGCCATCAGGGATGAAAGCATACAGGCTGCTATGATTGCTAACACGTGACAGAGCCACATATAACTGACCGTGCGAAAAACAGCTAATGCTAAGATCCACAACCACAACTTTTAACGTCTGACCTTGGGCTTTATTAATTGTCATTGCGAAACATAGGCTCACTGGAAACTGGACTCGTTTAAAACTAAATGGAAAATTGTTTGGAATGAGAGAAATCCGAGGAATATAGACACTTTCACCTATTCCGCACCCTGTTAAAATCTCTGCTTCTGAGCATTTTCACTGCCACCGATTTGAGCTCGAATATTTAATGACAAATGCAAAGGGATTGTGTAATGCCACAGTTGAGAACTCTTTAGTCAGGCTCTAACTTCATCAGCCCTTGTTCCACATGGTAGTACAGGGAGAGTCTGACGAAAATCGCCACAACAAAGCATAGTAATGCCACCTATAGGATGGCTATTTTGCTTGACATCACGCAACGTTCTTTCTACTGCTTCAACTGCTTTTCGGTTTGCCATTGTACACTCATCCCAAATAATAAGACTACAATCACGAAGAACCTTAGCTTTATCGCTGTTTCTAGAAATATTACGAACAGGTGCGGTCTAAGTCGATCGGAGTTATGAACATTTTATGAGCAGTTTTCCCTCCTGGCAACAAAGTGGCTGCTATGCCCGATAAAGCGACAGCAAGCGCAATTTCACCTTGGCTTCGTACCTTCGCCAAAATCACTTTGGTAAGAAATGTCCTACCCGTTCCACCGGGAGCATCTACAAATAGCATTTTTCCCAAAGCACTGTCAACGCTGCGACACACCCGATCAAATATTAAACGTTGTTTTTCAGTTAGTCTCGAGACATTAGTTTGTAAAATTTCGGCCAGATCTACACTACTCGTAATCTCTATTAATACGTCGAAAGATGGCTCGGGCATGTCATATTGAGAAGGAGGATTACCCCCAATAGACGTAACTATATCTTGAATTGTGCGTGCCTGAAAAAGCCCTCAGCTAATTTGTTCTGATACTTATGCCATTATTTATTATTATTATTAACTGTGAAGCATCAGAAGTGCACAGAACACCAGCATGACTGCAAACAAATGGTGCAATTGCTGAGGACTTTCGCTAATAATTGCTCCAGACAAAGCATCATCCCAGTGTTTATCCCCATCCAGTAAGTAACGTGCCTGGCAAGCCGCTAGGTATGTATGGTGTACGATAGTATCAACCTCTCGGCGCTTGGCAAAAGAAGTAGGCCCCCAAACAACGTGTAGAAGTAGGCGCAGGTAAAAGCATTCGGATGCGACGTATAAACCCTTCCAAGGACGTGATCTTTAAAAATACCTGGTTCACCTACTACAGCTGTTCCACGTCTTCTGCGGTTAAAATACCCTGTTGTTTATTATAGGTATAATACGATGGAACTTCGTTGTATAAGAGTGACTTAGCAAATGCGTCTGTTTCGCATAGATTAAAGAAAGCGAGCAGTGTGGTTCGTCTTGGGTTTTCTGAACGGTACATTACATTGTCAGGGTTGAACTATATCCTTTGTCTACCTTCAAGATGAACGTCAAGACAGATAACAATCTTTGATGAATTGAAAAACGCTGAATTCTAATGGCAGTGGCGTGATCTCGGTGCGCTTTATATACCCGCGCATTCCTACCTACAAAAGTCCATCCCAAGACGAACCGTATTTCCGAAACTGATAATTTTTAACTACTATTCATAATCTTTTTTTATTGACAATTATTATAAAGGATAGTAAAGTTTCAAGCACTGCTACTAACAGAGAAAACGAGATAGAAGATAGATACAAAATAGTTAAAAAAATGTTCGACGTGATTCTTTAAATTTACATAACTTTTTTATTTCTGAACCGAATGTTATGAAACAAACACTAAATATTTAGTTAAACTTACCACGATATATTAAACAGCTTCTAAATCGGATAAGCCGTTTCTGAGAATAGCGTGCACAAACACACAGACAAACAGACAAACACACGAACAGACAAAAAAAATAATTACATTTTTGGGTTCAGCATCGATATAATAACAATTACTGCTATTTATTTTTTTTTTTTCAATGTACAGATTGCATGTTTCTTCAGTTTTATTATATGTATAGGTAAACAACCATGACCCGAGAACAAACATTTTTTCATGGGACCTCCGACGTATGAGACAGGGCTACTAACCACTACGATACTCGTAGTGTTGTTGTGATATCTAATAAAATGTACCTTACAAGATTAAATTATTTCTTACCTTTTCAATATCCAGGATAATATAACTTTTAGTTTAATTAAATGGTTTTGATAAGTATGTATAAGTTGCAAGCGGATGATTCAATTAGACATTCAAGTAAACAGCTAGCCTAGCATGTAACAAAGTTTATTACTAAGCAAGGAATATGCGCGTTTTAATTATTTTCTTACAAACTAGATGATATCCTGCGGTTTGCGCAAACCGAGCAAACGAAGCAACTGACAAGCGCCATTATGAAAAGATTTTTATTTTCATAATGGCGCGACCACAAAAAAAGAACGAAACGTTCAAACAAACGGACTGCTGTTAAGTTGAATATCTAATTCAACTATCCACCTGCGACATATATGATATCTATGCTTATATGTCTTACAGGAAACCTCCACCACGTTACTATATAAAAATATTGCAACTTTGAACTCTAAATTAAAAATATTAAGCTTCAGACAGTTTACTTTTTTTTTGTACACAGTTTAAACTTTAAGTTCCAAATCTCATGGAACTGCGATTGGATGAAAAGCGTTTTTCTCAATTTATTCTGTGTTGCGCCACCTGCACCACAGGTTACTTATTAGGATTTCGTGACTATTAGGGAGGATCAATAAGCTAATAAAGTAAGGGGTTTATTTCCGATACATGTTTTCATATAACACCTTAGTAAATTGATACTTCGCAAGATATTTTTTCAAAATTATTCCGATTTTTGTCAAAAAATCTTATGTAATACCTTCTTTTTTAGGATGTGTTAAATTATTTACACAGTTTCTGGTAGCTAACATTTGACCACTTCCTTGAAATAACATTAAGCTTAAAAACACAGTAAATTTTAAATTATAGAACTTGGAAATGCAAAATCTTAAATAAGACACATTCTTACTGATTCATCTCAAGTTTACTCAAATATTTGCATGGGATAAATTGTATAAAATACTATACTTGAATAAATTCTTCATTTAAATAGCTATCAAATATAGTGCAAATGTTAAAATACTCAGACAAAATAAACTAAAATTAACTAAAGCAAACACCAAGTCTTAAGAAAAAATGTATAACAACAGAAAGGAGCTTTTTAAGTATTACACGACAAAATCTACCTCCATTAATCTCTATTTTAATCCCCGAAAGTAACTTAAGTAAGTTGCCACTTACCAGTAACCTATAATATAAATATTTAATACTAATTCGACGAGTACAACCGTCAATACCCGTATATTATGTACAGTCGGCGTATTCGGCAGAGGCCTGAGCCAAGGGCGAATATCGCTTGCGCGCTATTCAGTTTTTTGTACACGCACGGCATAATAACGGATGACGACATTGTAAGGATTTGGAATTGGAATCTAAGCCTGCACTAAATCTCTCAACTGTACTTGCATACACCATACATACACATTTACAAAGGCACACAACACGCCGACACTGCGACCAAACTCCAATAATGCAGCTCTAACGGTGTACAAAAAACGAACACCTCTGACATTAGACAGTGGAATTGCATCAGAGCTCGCAAACACCGTGGGAACCCGCCGCGCAGGACGTTGGATGAGTGTGGACCGGCCTTATTAGGCCTAGACGAGCCTTAGACGCCTCCGATATGTACTTGAGGTCGTCAACTTGCATGCCGATATGTTTGATGGTAATTTTAGCTGTTTTGTGTGGATTGTCTTAGAATTGTGGAATGAATTTTTGAGTCAAGTTATATTGTGATTTTTTATAGTTTTCAAGCAATTACATCAATGTCTCCTGTCGATGATAAAAAAATACTTTCATTGAAGGTTATTCAAAGTTAAATCTTTGGGATACCGAAAGGAATTTGAAATATGTCCCATAAAATCCTAAATTAACTTTGAAGTTTATTTTAATTTTTAATTGATTGTTAACAGTCTAAAACTTTTAACGTTTAAAAAAATAACCATGCATAGTATTAAACATACACACAAACAAACACGTCATTCAATTGTGAACTAAAAAAGCATATTCTATTTTTTATGCGTCTATAATTATATTGCACTTTCAGTTTGAAAAGTTTAATTAACTTTTTTAATATTAAATAATAAAAAGGTCATTAAATAACAAAAAGGGATTTGGCTGCACAAATCAACCACCACACCTCCCAAAAAGTTTCAGTCAATACATTATTTACAAAAAAAAAGCAAAAAAATACGCGCCTATAGATGGTTAACATGGGCTTTGTACGAGCATTAGTAAGTGAATTTTTATTTAAATATAATAATTATAAACAATGCATATTCAAATGAAATATTCAACATGAAACAGTTGTTGTATTTGTTTGAAAAAAGAACAAAAAGCTATAAAGCTTATTCACCAAAAACTTTGTTTTGTGCTCTCTATGTCGCATAAACAATCCAGTTCTACTTACGTGTGACCGCCATCACATCCATGTTTATCTTGTCACCTGTCATAAATAATTTAAATTCAGAATGTTTTCAAATCTGCTGTAATTATAAATCATCTCTTCCACACAAGCTAGCAACTAAGCATTTGTCAGGCCAAAATGCCAAGCGGATTCGTTGCGAACCTACGAACCGCTATGTGCTATAGTGTGTACACCTCACCTTGATATTTGAGTGGCAATTTAATGCTTGGTGATTGGTTAATGGTCTGGCCGATAATTATTTAGATTTTCTTTATGCAAATCATGTACCTACTTAAAGTCTTTTGTATTATAAAATATTTATTTACTAGGTTTAATATTTTTAATAAGAACAAGTTTATGTTTCATTGCATGAACGAGTTCTCAACTAATTTAGTAGGCAAGACTATGAAAATTTTAATTAAAATAATAATAAGTTAAATTAAACAATAATAGGCATCATGTGCCAAGCATCAACTCAAAACATGACTTCAAATCTTAACTTTATGACGTCGTAACTTTGTAAAATGTTAATTACAAACTATCAAGTAGCGTCGCTCCTTTCACAATTTAAGACATACATTTACCAACAAAGCTATTCGACGAGACAGCACTACCGAACCTTCATTGCGCGGCACCGCACTGACTCAATCGCAATGCACTCCCCTCACTAGCCGCTTCCAAATTCAAAAATTGTTTTTTTTTATTTACGACATCTCCCGTCCCGCGTCCAGTGACGTGACATTTTTAACAAACAAGATTTGCGCGGGCCATTTGTTGTTGCAGTTTTGGTTATATTTTTATTAACATAAGGCTTTGTGTGTATTGTTTTTAATCTATTTTGTGAACGTTTGCCGGCTGATCTTTGATTTTTTGTTTTGAAGGTGAGTTGCATATTCATTAACATTTTTGTTTATATAATTTTTTTAGTCAATTAAGAGACACAATGGTTGTACTTAGTGCTATTTTAAGTTCGTTAGGTTTTTAACTAAATTACTTATAGAATATTTTAATAGGTTGAAACAGTATAAAAGAAATTTTTATAACATACAGAGGTATTAACTCTATATTTTATACGTTTGTTGACCAATACGACCCAAAAGTTTTATGAAGTCATATATTGCATACGGCGCGTCGTAAATTTTGGTAATAAGCACAATTTTTAATTTCACCCCCATTGATCCCAATTTGGTAATTCTGAGCAGCGATAAATTTAACAGAGGGGCCACGAAATTACTGATTAATTCGATTTTTGCAAATTTTGATAAGCATTAACAGCCTTACTTTAATTGTTTTGGGAAAATAAATTGCTATTTATGTGTCTGCTTAAAAACTAGAAGCAAAAGCAAAATTTTATTAGTAGTTTGTTAAAGAGTAGTATGTGAGAAGAAATACAGTCATGTTACCAGCATATTAATAAATACAAGATACAAATACAGTATATTTGTAAAATCTTGCGGATTTTACCTCCAGGTTAATAATCTTCTTGGCGTACTTAAATTTTTACTATGAAAGTTCACAGATTCATACATTAGTTCCGCTTGCTAAATTATATAAAATATAAAATATAAGAATCGCGAAGAATTTTAATTTTAATAAATTAAATCTTGAATCACTTTTTGCGGGCATCATTTTTGTGTTTAAACTCAATAAAATAGGTATACATACAGAGGAATTACTACATATGGAATTTATAATACAATTTTCAATAAACAATCAGAATTTTGCACTTGTACTGCTATGAATTTACCTTTACATCCGTGTGGCGATGAATTTTGATTGACCTATCAATCAATGCAGTATTGGACACTAGTTAACTTTTAAATATTTGCAATAACTTTGTTGCAATTGGGATTCCAGTGATCTAACATAATAGTTTAAGGTTAATTTTTTCGTTTGACGAATAATAGTAAGGTTTTTATATCTTTAACTATTTTGTTAGACAAACACTTTTTTTGTCAACATATTTATTAAAACACGCGTTATTTGAGCTTTTTATTGTATTGTATTTGTATTTTTATTGATCACAGTTTTACTGTAATGTATAATTTGGCATTGGTCACGAAGCAATAATAAAACATCCTATAGTTGGTTATATTGATGTAGCAAATGATCTGCTCGAAGTCAAATCTTCTAGGTTCCAATGGATGCATTTTACAAGGACAAGTTGTCTTAAAACGTAAAAAAGTTAATTATAAGAAATCCCACAACAGCATTGCTAGCAGATTTTGGAAGTTATGTTATCTTTGTAAATAGCAATCTAGCAACAAAGGTAACATAACCTCCAAAAGCTATTTTATATATGAGAAAAAAACTCGGTTTTTAATATTGCTGGAATGCGCTGTTTTAGTTATGTTCTCGAATAAAATGTATTGCACACACCTCAAATATTATATTGACGCACACACCTGGAATATTTTCAACATAAGAGAAAAAATATATTTTCTCTTATTTTATGGATGGAATGTTCCCAGTAATCGAATCGGCCGCATAAAGACATCGATGTGGCAACCACTGATAGGTTAATCGATGTTGCGATACAACACTTTTGTTTATCGATGAAAAACTATATTTTGCAACACTAAGTATTGGCGTTGTTTGGGCGGCTGATTGCCTGTGGTGGAATATTGCGAATACTGTTTTACCGTCTCTTATATCTATCTTATATCAAAAAATTGTAATGTAGGTTCCCGAGGCGGCTAGGATAGGTGGAGAAAAGAGCTTCCTTGATTATTATACATTCTTTCTAATAGTGAGAAGTGTGAAACAATATAATTTAATATAATAAACATATTATTAAATTATATTGTTTTCGCAACAAAATCAACGTGAGGCAAGAAACCTATACTCGTACAGTCGAACATCACATCTTATAACATCTATTTATATTTTTTTTAGGTCTTTGTTGTACTAAAAAACACATCTAATATTATTTAAATAAATGTGTCTTACCGAATCGATCAATTTGCCGCAGATATGTGTGTCGGGGTTAACACCTACCTGTGAATAATATGTCAGTGATGAAATGATAAAGTACCCAAAAACATTATTTAGGCTACGAAACAATTTCAATAATATATTTACCTTTTTCATAACAAATATTAATGTAGTGCTAAATAACATTATGTACAACGGATTTTTGGATATGGACAATCAAAGTTTTAATGCTATGACAGATGTGGTAGCGTCACGTCAACCAACAAATAGAAAGCACTTCGATTGCATCATAGGCTCCTGGTACTGTACAAAGATTTTACCTAGTATGTGGTTTTCATTAAATATTACGGCGTATACCAATTTAGGAAAACAAAGTTAGGGACGCCTTGTAGCACGACGGACAGAGTGCGGGCTGATTAGGGGCCGTAGTCAATTCGCCAATCTATGATCGCTTACGCTATATTCCCTTTTTATTAGAATCTTTATGGAGCATCACACGATGTAACGACATGCTACATAGAAAACACTTTATGAGTTTTCTATAGCCATCATAGATTGGGAACTTGGCTAAGACCCCAGGAAAGAAATAGTTGGCGCAATCTGGTGGCGGCCTATGTCCTGCAGTGGATAGCGATTCGTCTAGATTCCCCAGTTATGGAAACGGTTATAAAACAAGTTTTTCGTATTGAAAGCAGTTGTTTTATGATTTCTATGTAGTTTATATGAAAAAATAAACAAACCATATTACCTTCACAGGCATAAATACTAAGTTTCTTATTTTAACAAAAAAAACTTCTGAAGTGATACACTTCTCTTATTATTTTTTCAGGTTTCTTTTATAAGTTTTTCATAATCAAAAATATGAATCAAAAAGCACACTGAGAAATACTTCATATGTTTACTACCCCAGAATTTCGTGGCCCAGAGTTACTGAGGCAGAAATTGCGTCTTACAAATAAAATAATCCATAAATTATTTAATGTTACTTACTAATCGATAATCATATGTTTCAATGACATTCGATTATTTAATTACCTTTGCTAAATGTTTTACCTCAAAAACTATGATTCATGGAAAATCACTTTAAGTTTAGTTTTATGTACGAGGGTGGATTCAAAAGTTCGTGGCTTAAATAAGAAAACACAGGAATAATGAAATTTTTTATATATTTTTTTCTACATACTCTCCTCCTAGGTCACAGCACTTAGTCCAGCGGTCCTCCAAAGCCTTGATCCCATTTAAATAGAAGGTCTCATCAAGGTCTTCAAAAAAAGCATCTACGGCTACTTTGACCTCCTCAGTGGTAGAAAATTTCATACCACCTAAGTGTTTTTTAGTTTTGGAAATAGGTGGAAGTCAGAAGGTGCCAAGTCAGGTGAATAAAAATTGAGGGATGAGGAAGCAATTCGAAACCAAAATTCACTATTTGAGCCATCGATTCTGCAGATGTGTGAACACGAGCATTGTCCTGATGAAACAAAACTTTCTTGGTCAACAATCCTGGTCTTTTAGACTTTATTTCTTCGCGTAAACGACGTAGTAGTGTGCAGTAGTATACAGAATTTATAGTTTGACCTCTTTCCAGTAATCAACCAAGATGACACCCTTAGAATCCCAGAAAACCGATGCCATTACCTTGTTTACTGAAAAACACCTTGGCTTTCATGGGGGTCGGAGATCCGGGTCTCTTCCATTGTTTGGATTGTTGTTGGTTGTTGTTGTTTGGATTCAGGAGTATAGTGATGAACATATGTTTCGTCCATAGTAACAAAGCTTGCCAAAAATTCGTTTGGATCAGCTTAAAAAAGCTCTAAACAGTCTCTAGAAATCGTGAGCCTAGTTCGTTTCTGTTCAACTGAAAGGAGCCGCGGAACCCATCTTGCAGACACCTTGCGGAACCCTAATTCGTTAACGAGCATGTTTTGTGTATGTTCATATGAAATCCTATCTATGAAATCCACTATCTCATATACCTTCAATCTTCTGTCTCCCATGATGAGATCACATATTTTTTTGATGTTTTCCGAAGTCGTAGCTGTAGAAGGCCGTCCCGAGCGGGGGTCATCTTTGATGCTCTCTCGTCCACGTTTAAATTCAGCTGTCCACTTTTTTATCATTGTTTACGACGGAGCAGATGTTCCTAAAGTAGCCACCATATCTTCTTAAATCTGCTTTGGAGTTAAGTGTTTCTTGTGGAGGTATTTGATCACGGCACGGTGCTCTAAACTATCCATTTTCAAAATTAATGAGGCTTACTCTCACTTAATGTTCAATAAAATAAATAATTACGCATGTATCTCAGAGAAAATTTGCACAAAGACTGTTAAAGTCTAGGTTTCATAGGGTAGTTTTATAATAATACCTTATCTATGTTAGGCCGCGAAGTTTTCAATTCACCCTCGTATAAAAAAAATTAAGTGACACTCATGAAAATTTAGCATATTCTTATTATTATTTAAATGATATTATATTGAACATAAATGTTTCGATATTATGTTATAAATAGATAAACACTTACGAATAAAACAGTGCACAAAGTCACATAAGCAATGATTTACACGTGATATGTCATCGTTTATGTATAGGTATATCCAGGGTATATCTAATCTTTCCATGTATACCAAACTACTTCGAACATATCTTGTTACACTTACTCATCTGCGACCTAGCCATCCAAGTTCAAGTGAAAGTCTAGCTTTAATGGAGAAAGTGGAAACGCCATTGATACTTTACCCATGGCTTATGGCAGTAAATTATGACGACCTTTATGGGATTCTTATATGGGTAGTAAAACAATTTATTGAGCAACGCTTTCCTTTATGGGATCAAAGTTTAATGTTAATCTTCGACCTCGTTAGTTGACTATTACCATCAGAAAAAGCATTTCTATACACCTCATTATTCATTCTATGGTAACACGAACTAAAATATTGTTAATTTTGGACATTTCGGCATTCATATGTGTGATGAACACAGGTGTTTGTGCTAGCTAGGGTCATGGTTTATTTATGTGTGTATGTTGATTCTGGGTCCCCCTCAGTTCACTGCATCATGCTCTGCTTTCTTTGGGGCCATACAGTTAGTGGGATTTATTTATACATTTTTTATGTGACGAAGATTATTGTAACTATTATTAGGTACTATAATAACATCTACTTTCAAAATAATTAGGTATGTAGTAAGTGGCATCCACGACGTCGTACCCCTCTCCTTTTTTGGACTACGAGGGCGGAATGATAAGTCTGGTTAAAATCTATAGAAGCCTCCTTGCTCACAACTCTTTCGAAGAACTAAATAAAAGCTGTCAGCCAGTACCGTACGTCACTTTTTCGTTTTTTTACGACCACTAAAGAAAGACAATCAGCACATATGTTAGTCTACGACTGTAGACTAAAATAGTAGTGGGGCGCGTCATCGCGAATGGCACTCATTATACAAGGTATAGTGTTCGACGGCCGAGTAGCGTAGTGGTTAGTAGCCCTGTCTCATACGCCGCAGGCCCAGGTTCGAGTCCTGGCCGGGGCATTCATTTGTGTGATGAACACAGATGTTTGTTCTCGGGTCATGGTCGTTGATATTTATATATGTATGTTTATTCTGGGTTCCCCCAGAGTTCGGTGTATGGTCATCCATAACACAAGCTCTACCTACTTTGGGGCCATATAGTTGGTGTGTATGTCTGGGGATTTATTATTATTATTATTATACAGTAGCATGCTATAATCACTTGAACGAAATGTCTCACAAATCCAAGTGTAACATACTACGGCAAAACCAATTATTCCGTAAAGCCTCCATCTTGTGTAGACTTTGCGTATTATAACTTATGGATGCGGGTTACAACTGACGGTGACTAATGAATTTTTATTCCCCTAAGTAGTGTTTTCAAGAGATAATGATGAGAATTGTGCACAAAATTACAGAATAAAAAAGCAGATATTGAAAGTTAACTTTTACATAAATATTTCGTAGTTCGACTAGCAGTTCCGCATAGCTTCAATTAATAAGGTACCGATTACCTTTGAGAATAAGAAATAAGGTTCTAGTTTCAAAAATGGGTGCAATAAATCTTAAGAATTTTGAAAGTTTTTAAATTTATTAATTATTAAATATGCTTTTTTGTGAATAAAAATTAATGTTACCATGTATCTTTTTTTTAAACGAAATATCTGATTGTTTGACTTGTTAGAGTTTGGTTTCAGAGTTTCTGACCAAAAAGGTAGTTTTGTCGAAATGAAACATCAATAAAATTAAAAGAAACTATTAACTAGTTCTTTTCTTTGAGACCTCTAAAAGCAACTAACGCGTAATTCGGTAAGATGCACATTCTGGTACTCTCCAAACGAATTCCATGAACAATAACAGCAAGTTCATAAAATATTTCCTCAGATAATTTTTATTTTATCACTAAATTGTTCCGGAAATGATCTTAAAAACGCAATTTACCTGTCAGGTGGAACCTGTCACTGCACTTCCGATTGGAATGATAATTACAATAATTAATGTATATATAATGTATAGGTGAATAATATACTAATTGTATACGTTATGTTCTAGGTCACCTAGCAAAATAAATTAAACTTATATTGCCATTCAAAGATAAGGACGTGCATTTTTTCGTGATAATTAAAACAATTTTTCTACATACCTACCTCATTTTTTTAAAGATTTTCGCACGATCATAAGTTCTTCTAAACCGTTAAAGCTGTTTATGTGTAAGCGAATTAATCTCCAGGTTTCAGATTGGAGCCTTTGTTTAGATTTAAATGTTGTTCCAATAACAAATTTATTTTTTCCTCCTGCACCTTTCGTACCAAACTAATGATACGTAGGCTTCAGTGTTATCTATTATCCTTTCTGTACCAGCGTATTTGTGAACAGGTAAATGCAGTCAAAATAGCCTCAAGTTCTTTTAAACTGTATATTTCTAAACTGTACCGGTCACTAACCAAAAACAACTCACTGAACGGCATTCCGTTTGGTTCTCCTAAAAATCTCCCAGATTAAATGGTAAAGTTTAAAAGTGCTCGTTGAAGCTAAACAGCTTATTATAATAGATTTATTTACGAATAATGTTCTATTAAACGGACATATGACAAATATTTTGTCCCGTGAATCACGATTGCACTGAGTCACTTGATATTTTTTGCATTTCTTTGAAACGAAGGTTGTCCAATACGGAAGAGATGAATCATTTTGACTAGCTACATTTATGCCAATGAAGTATTTTATGTACATTCTCGTACATACATTATTTCTGAAGACCGTTACTCTAGTCTAACTGTAATATGGACAAATGAGGTTTTGCAACTTAAGTTCAAAATTAACATTAAAAATATTTTTATTTCATCATAGGTAACAAAAATGCACTGTACGAAAGTCTTCATTTTCTTCATCTTCATTGAGATTGCGTAAATACACCTTAACTTCGGCTTTAAAAGGGTAGGAGAGGAAAAAAGATGGCGGACTAAAACCTCTCGGCACTGTTTATAAAAAAAAATTGAATTCATGGGATAGAAGGTATACAATTTGAAGACCCGACATAAAATCCGGTTATCCTGGAGATTTAATTTCATTGTTTCAATTATATTTATTCAAAAACGATCTAGGTATTTACTTAATAAATAAACTGATATTTCTTTTAATAACTGCAAACTACTGCCAAAATAATAGCTCCCTTTTTATGTTGTATTACCAATGCAGCGACCGAAAACAAATTCGGTGTTGTAACCGCACCACGCTTTATTGTTTGGTCCACTCTGTCTGCCTACACTGAAGTAGACGTCAATGGCCATCGAAACTGTTTTCACAATGAAAATTCACGATTTTTCGCGGTTTTTTTCATAACTGTAAAATTATTCTATAAGGTACACTTGGGATTATCACCAACTCGTGGTAATTGAATTTAAAAACATCTTGCTCATCTGACGGAGCAAGTCAGAATGTATTCCTTCTTTTATTTCTGTTATGTTAAACGTATATTTAAATGTATTTTCTTCTTAATTCATAATAATTCATATTAAACTCTTTACTGAAATGTCGCGGCATTCTGACGTGCTTCCTAAGGCTTAGCCGTGACGTACCGATTTTTTATTACGTTTTTAAGTAGGTATATGTAGTTCTAGAACTACTACTAACGTAGCTACTGATTACATGGGATATTTTGATAAAACATATCCTGTGCTAGCTTTATTGTTTCAAAAAGTTTATAAAATCAAACAAATCTTTCCTTCTTATGTTAATGGTTTAGTATAAACTATGGTTTTAATATGGTTTTGTTTGGAGGCTTAAATAAATAAGACTTTCCGCCCCTAAAGACAATATGTAATTCTATAGTCATACATACATACATTGATTGTTAATAATCGATTGTTCTTGTTTTAAGTTCGTTACGTTCGAAAACCTTGAATGAAAAAATAGCCAATATTCATCCTGAATACCCTTAACGAAGCTCTACAAAGTTATTTCTACAATAAATTTCAGTTTTTTGGTATAAAAATTAAGCTTCCACCAGCGATCGTGCATGATCGATTCATATGCAAATTTCCAAACGATTCTTTTGCTGCTGACTGGATAACGTAAAATAGAGCAGGAATTCGCCTTTTGTGTACTTGATTGGATAAAAATTTGAGAGATGAAATTAAAAAGTTTATAATTCTCAAGGTTTTCAACGATGTTTACCGTTGTTTTGAGATATCGGAATATGGTTTAAGTATGCTTTTCTATTCATTATGTTGTTAACCTTTTTTTCTTTAAAAGTAAATAATCTGGTTTTTAAATAAATAATTGGATTCGAAACCGAGTCGAATCTTAATTTGGTAAATCATTGTATATAAATGTAACCCAAGCCAATTTATTCAGTGCAGTAACAAAAGCTTGATTCACTCAAACTCGTCCTAATATATTTTTTATCAACCGTAATAACAGTAAAATTAATGATATAAAATCTCCAGCTTAATCTTTACCCGCTATCAACTAAAAACAATATCTTTTCTAATAAATGCTCTAAGCAAAGACAAGAAGGCGACGTTTTTTTATAAAAACGGAAAAGCATTGCGACTGAGGGCGCCACTGGCTATGACACAAAAGTACGATATCCGCCTTTGGGTCGGCAGCTAGTGTTTACCTCTTGCATACGAACGTCCAGTGGTCTGTGCCAATTCTTCGTGATGAGGCCAGGGAAACTGCGGGAAATATCTGTGGAAAAGTAGTAAATGAATAAGTGGACCTACAAATACACACTATAAATAAACGGTACCAAAGGATTTAAATAGGTCATGACTATTAATAATTTAAAAATAAATATCATGATCGAGTCAACATTTGACACGCTTATTTTGTTTCGAAATTAATAAAATTAAAGACGTAAGTTGATTCGTATTCTTTAAACAATCCAAAATACAAGGTTTTAAATAGTTATAGGTAATTATACTTCTGTAAATATTTTCAATGACATTTTTTGTAACCTTCATAGTAACTATATTTGACATTAAAGTCAAAATATTTTTTATAAACCAACATATATTCTGAAAATCTTTAGAGGTTAAAATATTATATTTGTTTTAATAAAAGCTAGTTTACAAATGCTGCAACAGGGCAGTTAACAGACATAAATTATATAATATGGAACTTTTTTTTTATTTTGTACTCGAGGACCTGCGGTGATTTTACGCACATAACTCCTGAACCCATGGAAATTCCGGGATTAAATAAAGCCTACGCGACTACTACCGATTAATTTACCTTTCTAATGGGACAAAATTATTTAAGTCGGTTTATGGGTTACCTGTCAGCAAACAAGTCTTGACAAGCAAGCTGATGATTTGATTCTAGTTTTCCTATGACGAGTGTTTAGCTGGCGCGACTTCCAATGATGTGGAAAAGGTGAATCATAGGAAATATAAACAATTAGGCATTTATAATAAATAAAAAATCTTCAGACAAACACACCAACTGCATGGCTGCAAAGTAAGCAAGTCTTGTGTTATGGATGACCATTCAGTTGTTTATATTTTTGAATCCTTTGGCTTTCAGACTATGGTGCCCTGGAGTCAGGGTGCTCGTAGACCCTTTAGTGAAAACGATTGATGAGTGAAACTCATGACCCTAAGACTGGATCTTATTCACAACGGCAATTATGCCAGCCTTTGGGCCGCTTCTAGGCGATAGCTTTCTTTCTCAATAGTTGGAAAGTAATGATGGAATGATGACATTTCGCTTCTCTAAGATATTATTTTTAATTAATTTAACATTTACTTGAAGTAAGTAAACGTTATTGTATAGTTTAACTCATTTGTACGAGCGGCCCTATGTTTTAGTCTGCTTATAAATATATGCAACTTTACGTTTGTGGCAGCTATCATGTTTTCAAACCGTGTTCTCGTCGTGTGCGTGTACAATCAGTTAATTTTATCAGTAGATTTTTGTCAATCACACACAATTGCCTCAAGCATACATAGGACCGCGCACACAAATGACTTGAACTATATCTAAGCCTTCATAATTTTATGTCTTAAACCTAATTTATTAACTCAGTTAACGTAAGAGAACCGCTTGTCGTGTAGCCTAGAAATGTCTGCAGGTCGTTGAACCTTGCAGTACATCCGGTGCGTGTCTACCAGATGACGGCTTCTACATCCGGTTTACCAGTTTTCTATATTATGCAGTTTCCCTTTTACGGTTCCTCAATAGTGTTTCTTGTCTTGTTAGATAATATGTTTGTATTTGTTCGAATTAATTTTGGATGTGATTTGTTGGAAACGGTTTAGGTTAATATTTTAGATCGTAGAAAGTTTGAGTGTTAAAAAAGGTACACAAATAAACTAAGTTAATTCCTGATTATTTGTGTTAAAAAATCTGTCTTAACTTTTTGGTTACGTTACTCAGATCTTCACATTTTTTCTACTAATCTAGCTACGTCTAGAGTTAAAAGCATAATACTCGTAGAAACCATTTTTATATATAATATTATTCAGGAAATTGTATAAAGACATTTACACCATGTAAATATTGTTACGATTACTCAGAAACAAGATATGTTCAAACAACAGGAACCAATGGCTCACACCCACTAATCATCTTGTAATCATAATAATACTACCTATTAATTATACAAAACGCCGGCATTAACCATAACGCCAAAGCCACTACCATGATATAGTGTCCTGTATAACAACGATCTATCTGGATTACCAATCAGAGGATAATGGATATTACCAAATGGAGAAGACGATATTGTTCATTTTTCCTGGGCAAGAAAATAGAACAGCGATAATACTACCAAATATTTATATTTTTAATGTACATTTTTTTTTCTTTTAAATCTGTAGTTAAATGTGAGAATAAATACATAACAATAAAGAATAGATAAATAAATATATTGTGTTTGGCTGACTTTGTCGACACAATCAGAAACTAAGTTAAGTTGTACATTTACACACACATAAGGCCGCGTCGCAGAACTCAGAAAGAAGTCATGCGCACAATTGAGATGAGTTATCTATCATAAATTAGATGAAAGATGGGTTAACATGTACGAAGATTCTTTGTAGCTCCTTCAGATTAACTAACTCTAGATTTCGTAACATCTTTTGAAGTAAAAATCTATCGACAGTCAATTTTCTTAAGAATAGAGGAAAACGGCAGCCTTCGTAATACCTTAATCAAATTAAGTTTGGGAATAACTTAACTTATCCATTGGTCTTATATATATTCATCACATAATATGAAAATTAAGAATTTTTTAAAACTATTTTTACAAAATTCGCCTTACGTTTACACGTACTATAGCGATAGAAAAGAAAAGGTACATCGTTCTATACATAGTTCAATTTCGCTGCTCTGACAATAAGGGTCAGCTGGACAAAGGCTCCCCCTCTTTAGGGGTGGTAAACACGGAAGCTATACCTTACACATACTGTTTGTTGAATTGACAACTTTCCTTTAGAAGGCCTGTTCTAATATTTTCAAGCAGAACATAATTTTGTTAAGCTAACAAGCGAGCTACGAATGACTGAATTTTTTATTTTGATAGATCTGCAATAGAAATTATATTATTAATACTTTGAATTAATATATCATACAGCTTTTCGTGGCAGTTGAGACCGATGCAAGAGTGAGCAAGCGACATGATCTGCCAAAACTTAATTAAAAATTAAAATTATTGGAAACTATTATATTACTATACCATTTAAGGATAAAGTATAGTTGATTTTACTCTTTACATTAATAATGAAGTTTATTTCAGGTAATCAACCATATGTGTACATTTTTTTCTTAAAATGAATGGTCATACGTAATGGTATAGAAGTATCGGCTTATCGCATCGGTTTTAAATATTTGTCTTTTACGTCAAATAAACTGACCCGTATAGTATATAATTTTTTTTAATTCAATTAGTACATGTCTGACTCCAAAGCAGTTATGCTAACTTTGAAAGATTTATCTTACTGACTTTTTCAAAGCTCGCTCTGTCTGCTGTATTAGCTAAAAATGACTTAACCAATGTTTGTATTTTAGTCATCTTTAGTCATAAATCATAACAGTGTATTTGGTGAAAATAGTATATTATGCTCATTTTGCAACAACCTTAGATGTCGAAGGCAACATTGCAGATTAATCGTAAGTGTAGTAGTAAAATATGGATTATTCACGCAAAGAATGTTAAAACTGTTTTTTTTTGTTTGCAAATCGACTGGATCCATCTTGCTATAGTTTTTCAAACTTCCATATCCGTATTTTCCGTAAAGGATATTTCGAAAAGATATTTTTATTATAAAGAGATAAATATCTAATTGCGCATTTAATTGTTATAACTATTCCCTAATTTTCAGAATTTTATTTCATTTCATATTTTATTGTTGCTGTCACTAAATCTGAGAGCCTGTTCGTGATACATACCTACCTCATAACAAGTATTCCAAATTCATAAGAAAAACTTTCTTTTTTACATCAAATTAAATTTTATTTCATCTAGATTACAGTCGTTACAATCATGTTCTGTTTTATTTACGCCAATTACATTTTCAGAATAAAAGTAAAAGTTACTGATTCAAAGAAATATGGGGCGAAAGACATATTTATATATGTATAAAAATATCTAATTGTTGGGTTTGGTAGTACTTGTTGAAAGACAAAGCCGGCCCGAAGCAATAACGGAAGTGCTTTATGCAGATCCTTAGTTTTATCTCGTGTCGCCAAACCCCAAACGGCTTTGACCATGCGGCCTTTTTTTCCCGAAAGTTCGTCATCGTCGTCGTGTTCGTCGTTGCCACTCGGCAATGTCGATTTATGGCGGCCCAAATATTTAAGTAACACCCTTATGGGTCATTTTAAATTATTTATGTATTTATTAGGTCACCAACAGAGTGTACATCAAGACGTAGGTTTATAACATAAAAACAAAATTACATTCTAAATGCCACTATTATTTGGTCCTACAGTAGTTACTATTTGAATTAACTTTTTTATTCGAGTTATAATTATTAATTTGGATTATTTAAAGACTCCTTAGTTCTGTGCCTAATTAATAACAGACCTGCTTAGTAGATAGGACCAAAGTTCGTATCCTGGCTGAGACAGGCTTTTAGAACAGTTAAAAGTTTAAAGTACTAAGTTTTGCTGTTTTGGATTGGGACCATACTGATGATTTACGTAAACAAATCTTCGTATGATTAAAATTATTATTTTTTATATAGTCCTGCCCTAAATGTTTATAAAAAAAAACAATATCATTTTTACATTCTTGAAAACCTGTGTAAGGTTGTAACAAACATTTAAGTGGCCCTTAATAGGGTGCATAACCTTTTACTTTCATCCCTTATTTGACTCCTTAAGATAAAACTGCCATTTAGTTTGGTTATTACTATGAGATCATTCTTGAACAAGCATTTTGTATCCGCTTTGTTTATCAAACAGCTTTTTTATACTACTTTGTCATTTTTCCATAGATTCCGGTACGTGTCTGAAACCGGCTCCACGTCCGGGTTCGAGACCACAAATCCGGGACAGTTTAGAAGAACCCGGTTTTGAAATGCACTTTTATTATCATTTGAGTTTTTATGACAGCTCTGATTGTATACCTACTGTTTGCGGTTTGGATGTATAAGAAAGGAAGTGATAAATATGGATGTAGTTATTTATAGTATCGATATATTCAAGGAAAAAAGGAGGAGGTTAGCAAGTTTTTTCTAATATTTTCATAGCCAGCAAATGAGCTCATGAGTCATCTGATGGTAAGTGGCATCTGCACCATGGACATAATTAGTTGCAGGTGTTTTATTTGTCAATAATTAACCCGTCAAGTGTCCCTTGTACCACGTAGGTACATAAGAAAAATGTTCGGAAGTGTCACATTTATCACAGATTGAACGAAATGAGTTACTTAACTTTCTAATAACTTATTATTAGTACTTTGACGTAATTTAACGGCCTGTTTGGTGTGGAGGTGGACCCTTGCCTTCCATGCTAGAGGTCCCGGGTTCGAATCCTGGTAGAGGCTTTTACTATATTTCCTTTCTAGTCATGGATGTGTATGTATGTTTATGTAAGTTTATTTCTAAGATTTATAGATGAAAAACAAATATCTATGTGCGCTTATATATTTCTTAAGTTTATTGATCCATTATCTAGTATCCATAACACAAGTTCTTAATGATACTTAATTTGGGCAAGATAATGTGGTGTGATTGTTAGAAATATTTATTTAAAAAGAAAAATAATTATTATGTCGACGAATGATATGTTACTGACCGCAGGGTTCAGTTGAAATGGCCTTTGTTTCAGTAATTCGACAGCAGCTTCCTCCCTTTATTCAGAACATAACCACATAAACATGATTATTATGGCGTCAGAAAAGGAAGGCCTATAGTACTACCCCAGACGAGACCTTAACATAAGAAGCTCTCATTTCTCTTTGTTGCGAGCTAAATTAATTAAAAGAAACACAGGGTAAAATTAATTTAATAAATCCCACTCAGAGTGACTAACCACACAAAATCTAGTTCATACCTACGACTAGACCATAAGTCTGAATCCAGACGTTTATCATAATGTCGATGTAATTTGATCTTTTAGTAACTACTGCTCAAATTTTGCATTGAGCTGGTTTGTTTAGGTTTTTAACTGAAGTTCTACTACGATCTATGTTGGAAGTGCTGATAACTTTAGATTAAGGGGTAATACTCGGTTTAGTATTTTAATCTTAGGCTGTGGTTCGGATGAGTGAAGTAAAGTAAATCGCAATAAGAAGTTATGATAAGTCAACTGTGAAACTCAAGTATCTATTTATATTAAGGTCATGTTATTTCTTTTATGAATCTATGCAAACATATTTATTTGCTGTAACTGTGACAGTTATTTAAATATAATTAATCTCATTCCTACTGTTCACGTTATACAGTGCCAGACCAATCATGCTTTATATGTCCAAGGTGATATATAAAAAAATTCGGTTCGATTTCCCTCAAAGTCTGTTATTTCTACTCTAACGGGCTGCGGCTTCTACCGTTATTAGGTGCAAACAAAACAGACTTATATTTTCGTCGTCTCTAAATTTTGTTGATAACTATTTATTGTGTATTATGTGTAGACTGGCTCTCGGTGACAATGGTAAAACCTAACCTCTGACTGGAATTTCAGGAGATATGTGTCCATGATATATGTTCGATTTATGAACATCCGTAACTCGAGCAACTAGTCCTACGTTCAAGCTCAGAGAATTCAGTCGGTCACTCAGGGCGCTCATTAGTACAGATTTTGCTAAGCCAATTTATACTCAATGTATAATTTATCTAGATCTAGAGTTTCTTAGCAAAATTTATAGGAAGAAAAACCTTAGGTAACCATATGACGTTTCCAAGTATGGCCATTTGTTGTTTTGTTTGTTTAAATTTCTTCAGGTAAGATTGTTTGCTTTCTTTTGTTTTTTTTTTTTCATATAACATGCGTCTTGTAACTTATTGATCCACTTCGTTGATAAAGATTTGCTTTGAATCTTCATGACATTCAAGGCAGTTGAATACATACGAGTGTACGACCCAATCAGCTAATGTTGCATTCTAATGGATCAAAACCGGTCTTCTTAACAAAATTAATATGTCATGTTTTTGATGCATTACACTTAGATTGGCCTACATCCCGAACAAAGTTATTTATGGCTAGTTTTACTGTTAGCAATTAACTGTTACTTGAAATATTTGGTATTTAATGGACTAATAGGAAAGTATTCTTCGTTTTTGATTATAAGTTAAGCATTAGAAGATGTAAATTATAAGTGATAGTGAAACTAATAAAAAAAATATGGATTATATTAAATGATTCCAGTCTCGTTGGAATAACCACTAACATATCAACGAAAAGCCTATAAACCAATAAAATTAAATTTAAGGACTAGGACTCTTGAAAAGTATTATACTATGTTCGTGTAATAATTTACTTTAAGGAAACATTTAATAAAATAAATGGCTCTTCAGAATTGAAGTCCAAACTAACACAGACTTGGTTGACTGTTAAGACTTGTTCTACGATGCAACTAAGAGGTTCACTTATAGATTATTTTCCAAGCTTTTGAAGGTTTTTATATAATTTCAAAATTGCTACAACGGGTGGAAGATACCCTAAAAATGAACGTACTATTCAGCCAATGTGATCAGACTGTACCGTTGCTTAAAAGATACTAATGAATTAATTTGAGACTTTAAAATGTTTCATATAATTATCTTATTATCTTCACAATATTCATTAAAACCACATATTCAATTTACATGTGATTACATAAATTACAATACAAAATACATATCTGCAGCCACTTATTAAAATATTGCTGAACTCATTACTTCAGAATTCGCACAACCACGAATTCAGTTAAGAAAATTACAATAAGAACAAACTAGTACACCAAATACTTGTGCAAATATGGTAATGCGAGTTTACTCCAGTTTTTATGTCAATTTTACATGGAAATGTATAAAAATCTTTATTATTGTGCATGTAGGGTTGCAATTTGAACGATGGAAATGCAGGTTTATGATGCCGAAATACCGGTATTATTACTCTATTTTAAATTGCCGAACAGGTATTTTTTCGTGAAGGTGATAATGTTGCTAAGCGAGCGTGGTACGTAGGAGTCTGCAGACTTTTTAATTGAGGGGTTTCGGTGATCATTGCAGTTCTTGAGTTTCTGTTACTGCGTTTACGGACTATAATTTGACAGCATAATCGATCAACGGTTTATTCGAAATGATATTGTGGACTTATTTCGTTTTGATTTTTTTTAATGAAAAATATGTCGTTTGATTTATTTGGAGAAAAATATTATTTTGGTAGAATATATGGTGAATGAGTTTTTTCTGAAATCTTTCTGCAAAAATCACTTCTGCAAAAAGAGTGATATTTAAACTTTTTTTTTACTGCACAATTAAAATTAAGCAGAATACATTATTTAATTTTGCCACTCGAAAAAGACCGCTCTAAAAATTATGAAATCAAAAAGATACTGAACAAAGATAAATTAATTTTAAAATACTGATTACGCAAATACACAAATCTCACCAAATTACTGTATATCAAAAACTCCATCCATCCCGTAAAACTCTCCTGAGACCACTATCGGTTCCAAATAAGACTACGTTTTGATCACACCTCCAAATGCTATATAAACGCCTCGAAGAATAAGGGAAAAAAGGTGAAAAGGTGAAAAACCCTTTGTCCTTGAGCCTTCGGACCCTTTGGGAGTATTAAGTGACAGTTTCCACCTAACAAGTAAATGGTGTTGGGTATGCGGGTACTTTCACGAGTTATTTTACACCCGTGTAAGCCTGCCCTATGTAAGGGCGTGAGCTAAATGGTCTGGTGCGAAGACAGTATATAATTTGTGGATTATCTTTTTTACATTTTTACATTATCTACCGATTGCGCCGGTAGTATCCATCTTAATTCTGATTGTACAAATGTTGGTTTAACTAAAGTAAAATTCATAACAATCATTTACACCAACCATCAGCTATTGAGCTCAAACTACACTTTATACGTAAATCAAATCCAGACCCAAATAATTGCTTTGATTACAATAGACTGTAGCCCAGTCACTAGGGCGAACACAAGCTGTTAGTAACCAGAATAAACTTCTATATTTAAAAAAATCAAAGACTAATATTACCGTAAATTCTTGAAGATTGATATACCAACTAAACTCGCAAAGACTTAATAACGCAAGTATAGAACATTAGATAAAATTGTCTTTGTGACAAGATATTCGACAGAGTAAAATAAAACCAACTCTATCAACAGTAGGTACAACACGACGAGTACATACACATTGGGAACCAAAATTACAAAGATTCCAAAAAGTACTAACTCAGTTAGGAGGAATCAGTCAGTATAGAACCTAAATATTGTATATTGCAAAGTAGAAAATTAGAAAAACATACTGATTTCAAAATATTCAGCATAATCCAGTTCAAACGTAGAAAACTTTTTAAACACTAACTGGAAGGTCTCTCATTAGTGTACGTTTAAAAACAACTAGATAAAAAATAGGCGAACTCAGTCGGATCACGCCCCAACTCTGCGGTGGAGACAAACAATTTTCCCGAAGTTGCAAAGTTTCACCTGAGAGTTTTATTTACATGCCCTCATTACACAGACTAAAAGTAATTTTGTTGAGGGCTATTTTTTCTATGCTATTTGACATAAAAAACGTTGGGATAATTTCTTTATCATCTTAGAAAATGATTGATTTTGTATGAACAATTTTGTTTATCTTTGCCTATTGAACTAAAAATGAATATTGTAAATTCGTTATCTGTGGATTCTAAAACCATTTATTTGATAATTCTAACTTTGGTGATTTGCTCCGCGATTTGCTCGAAGGTTCAGAGAGCGAACAAAATATGTACCTCTTTACAGGCAAAGCCGCGGTCCAAATCTTGTTTGACATATAAATGTTTAGGTTTCAAAAATTTGGGAATATATTTTTTTATAATTAAAACATTTTTAAAGCGTCATGCTGTGCAGCATTCTGATTTACACAGATTTTGTGCTAAATTTCGGCCAATTAGTAATAGTAAAAACTATTAAAATAATAATTTTATACTTGTTGTCTCGTCTTTCCGTCAAAGTCACAAATATACTTGAAGTATTAAGAATTTAAAGAGGTTGGTAATGTTTACAGCTACACAGTTGTCGAGACTTGAAATGTCCCAAGATCGGACAAATTACGTTGGTAATAAAGCCATGGTAAACTGCGCAGGCTCTTTACTCTTGTATAGGTACGGCGCGTGAAGAAGAATCCGAAATAAATGAACCAAATAACTTATAACTTTATATAACCGATTGATGTTAATAAGCGGTACTTAAATATACCATAATACTAAAACAAAAAAGGTTAACTAAAAATAACTACATTTCAGACACTCGATAAATGATAAAATATTTTTATCACACCGCAATGTTCATACTTTATCAGGAGTTATTACTTCATAAAACAGCTTCTGGATTAAATTAACACCCTGTAGTGTAGGTGGTGATGGTGGATACAAGTCCAGTGCACGTGGAGTTAGGCGGCCCACAAATTGACCGCAGAATCCAGACCAGACCAAATTAGATCCGCGAAATTGACTGCCTTGATTATTTTAGGATGTTTCAGCTTTTTTGTGTTGTAATTTAAGATGTAGTAGTAGTAGTTAGTATACGGAGTTTTTGGATGCGCTGTTTTTTGTTTCTTTATCAATGTTATTGTTTTAAATAGGTTAATTAAAAAAATATAGCACGTTTCAACAGTTTGATGATATATCTCTCCATTTTAATCCATTTAAAGAGAAAGTTTATTCTTAAGTCGTTAGCTAAATTCAAATTCAAATATTTTTCAATAATGACAATATTTTGCTTAGATTGACGTCATATATACCTTTAGCTGCATCAACTGTCAAGCAATTTTGATGTTTCCTTTTCACGAAGATACCTATTATGAAAGAATACTACGCCATTCAATATGAGCCGTTTTGGTTAATATTTTGTTTATCAAAGTTGGCTTGTTTTGTTCTATGTATCTCAAACCATAAATAATAGACTTAAAGATCAAATAAAAATTAAGACACTCTCCATAAAATTGTTACGGTATTAATCTCCGAATAGTTGACAATTTGTATGCAGCCATTTTTAGGCCACGTGATTGTATTTAAATATAACTCACAAAACATTGTATCTCGATATTTTAAAAATTACTTTGTCTTACAATTAATCGTAAATGACAATCTAATTATAACTGATCTCTAATCTCTAACCCTACTCCAATAACTAACAAGATCGAAATTATTATAAAAATATAATTCTATTTTCGTTTTAGAAGACTGTCTAACATCTCCACCTTGTTGGCTGTGCCATCAAATTCTAATAGGTAATCCATTTTGATGGAGGGTACCGGAGTAGCTGGCTCAAATAACGTTACAAAGCAAGAGATTAAACGATTTTGATTAGATGATAAACTGACAACTGGTTGAATCATTCACAGTACAGTATTCTTTCCTAACAGTAAAGATGATGGTGATTAATGTAGACTAGAATTAAGACGCTAACGACAGCACCGCCATTCCTTACGTCAAGAATGCCAGGCAGCTTAAGACATATAAAAAGAGGAAGCGCTAAAGTTACAATTAAGTAAACCACTATACTCCTCGATATGTTTGTCAAACGAGGTTTGGCTTGATTCCTGGTTCCTCAGTTTTAGAACTAAATTACTTTTTAGGACGACAGTGTGTAGGTTAACCAAACCTAAATAAAACAATACTACGGAAAATCCTCCACTACACTATTGCAGCATCGACGACGCTACGTAATAACGAGTACCATGGGTAAATTTTAAACAAGGGAATACAATACGTCACATACATTTTCCTACTGAGTTTCTTGCTGTTTTTTGGCAATAGATGACCCTTCCAAACCAGTCGTAGTTTCAATATACAACGTCCTAAGCCGATGTCCGTGCCCTTTCGGGTGTCCTTATAATAGGAGTAGTTTAAATTCCGGCTAAGCACCCTCGGCGCTCGGTCACAAAGTCCAGTGAAATTGAAAAGGCCAATAGGGCCATACATAAACTGTCCATTTCGAAAAAAAAATTTAGATTTTTTTTATGCTGAGAACAAATACGACTTGGACTAATATGTCCACCTTTTTTTGATTTGATTTATACATTTTCCCTTATACTTACCTACACATTATCTAAGTTTTCAGTCATGTCACAAAATAAAATCTTTAAGCTTTATACTTACGCCGACTTGCACGGATCTGAGTTAAAAACTTAAGCTAACTCAGGTTTAAAATATTGTTGTATGTCTCTCTCAGTTCAATAGAAATTGAAAGTGATAGACGGACAATTTGAATGAGTAACCGGAAAACTCCCGAGTTAAATGTTAACATAGGTCCGCGCAAGTCGACTTTAGGTATTGTATGTTTGAATTTTAGTGCATACATTTTAAAAACACATTAAGGTAATGCATTAGGTTTATGGCTCTATTATTTCCGCGTATATACATAGCGACCGATCTACAAATTTTTGTAGGGAAATCAGTGGGTTTTATCAATGTTATTGCATTTTTGACATGGAAAATTACTCTATTACTAATAAACAACTCTTAGGAATATTGACTTAGGATACCATTTTAGATTATAGGACGTTTTAAAGTTACCTAAAAATATTATCACAACCCTTCCACGATCACCTGTTTGGAAATACTAAATCAGAACAGTGAAAATGCTTCGTGAACGAATCGCCTTAGTTACTAACCAAAGTATCTGCTTCAAGTTAACTTTTGAATCGGTTGCCAAATTTGGCGAAGACGATCTAGTCATGAAACTGAACAACCTTCCCAAAGAAACAAGGGATGAAATATTTAAAAAAATTGTACTTCCCTTAAAAAACGATGCAACCGAGTAGCAATTGATATGAATTGCTACTCGAATGGAAGTCCACATTTTTTTTTGCTTATATGGACCCATTTTTTTTTGAGTAATTCGGCTTCGCAAATGGACCGTTTACACAATTTCGGCATCTAGGTCAAGAGTTACCCGGTATATGTCTAAACACTCTTCAAACAATACTTTAATTCAAGTGCGATTTTGAAAAAGTCATATAACTCCTATTTACTACGAGACAAAGACCGAAATCCCTGTTTTGAATCCTGAAAAAAGGAATTACCGATGAATACATTATTTGTTGACAAATCATGCAGTTTTCATGCTCAACTTAGTTTAAAAACTAACAATAAACCTCGGCTGCATCAAAGAACTTAAACAGCAAAAAAACATGAATAGCGTCATAATTCTCCTTGAAATATACCCAGTTGACGCTAGCGTTAACCTTAACCTACACTATTTCTTTCTACAACCTACTCTTTACGTGTTATTCTGGTGATTCCATTTAAAAATAATTTGATTTAAAATAAAACGGAGAAAGCAGTTTTTTCTCTTTATAAATAAACATTGGTGATTTACGTAAGTAATAATTTAATTATATTTCAGTCCGCGATTTCTTGCAACTTGGCCCACTGCTCTAATTGTCCATCTCAAGTTTCATTTACTGTTACTAACTGTACCGCTACAGTTTTGGACATGGTCCGCTTTTTTTGTCTTAATTACCGGCCATTTTTGTCTGCCGAGGAGGGCCAATTCTGGACCCTTTTTAATAGTTAAGAAATTTGGCTGATATTTAATTAATCTTAACGCAGCTCCTATTTTGATAAAAAAGGAATCGGCTAAAATTTTAACGAACACTACAAATTGTAAATCGTAAATTATTTAAAATTCGTGAAATTATCATTATATATTTTAGGTTTATTTTAACATTTTAAGATCATTGGAACACTTCCGAATTTGTGAAATATTATTTCTGGTCTTTGGTACGCTAAAGCGCCACTTTTATCAATGTCACTCGGTAAACTCAAGAAACTATAATGAGACATGCAATGTAATCGATATTTATCACAAGTTCCCATGTTCGGCCCACGCAGTTACATTGCCTTACTTATGTTAATACCTTATTTATTACGAGTACTTGGGTTATTCGCGCGTATTGGTGGAATCTGGTTCGGTTTTTTACAAACTGAAACCTGTTACGGCTTCTGGAATTTTGAAAATGCTCTTAATTTCACTGCTCTTGTTTCATAATCGTTATTTTTAAGGAGCAAATATTCGATGATAAAGAATTGAGGATTTCGTTTTAAATGAACTGGGGTATGCTCAAAATAGTATATATTTTTTATGAAAAAAGTTTCGAAGTGAAGTCGGTAAGCAATAGGTTGTTTTACAAGATAAGTAGGAATCGTTTGGTTCAACTAGAGTCAGTGAGTGAATCAAAGGACAGATTAAATTAAATTTAGGTATTGTTAAGATGGAAGGATTTTTTTTTATTTTCTTCACAAGGCATGCAAGTTATACAACTACTTTAAATTGAGCTTAGAGTTAAATAAAAATTTCGTCCAATAAATTAAACTGTTTATTTGTTATGTTCTCTTAACGTAGTTTCACGTAGCGATATATACCTCATTAGTTTTGGTTTACACAATAAAATTGACAGGTTTTAAGCATAGTTAAATACCGGTAATCAATTTAAAGTCATTACAGTTAACACGTCCAAAGACAATATTTTTTGCTTTGTACAAGTAATGGAATCAACAAGGAAACCAATCGAACTAGTCTCAAGACTGAGCAAATTGATATTGATCAGTGTATAGACAGCATGACCACTTTCAAACACTTTAAAACTTAGTAAGTTCTCTTTGTTGTAGTTAACAACTTTAAGAAAATAAAGAACATTACAGTCACCCTACGTTAAACTTCTCTTATACTTGTTTATGTTTCAAGTTGTTATGAAATGTTAATGGATACCAAGAATAATGTCATATTTGGAATTTAATAATGCTTAAAAATTTATTTGAATTATTAACGATAGGTACAACAGTAATTCGTGTCTACTCTTTCAGGCTAAAAGACCGAAATGAATTAGATGTAATATACATATAGACTATTATCGATAATAAACGGTCTAGTAATTAAACCGAAATTCTCACTAAATAAGTATTTACTTTAAAAGAGTCAGATACCAAAAACCATATTCTTAATGTGGATAGTACGCATGCAGGGTTGTTGCTACTCTTAGGCTAGGTATATTTATTGAATCTTTATTTATTTATTTTATTTATCTTTGAAAGACCAACATTTATATTATAACATAAAAAATTAATATTAAAAAATAACAGAAAACCAATTACAGGTCTTCACTAATAACAACTAATGTTTAAATGTAATCACCACAGAATTTAAACTAAGAATTGACAACAATTATTTGTTGTATCAATACATTTACATATTTTCTTTCCATCCCATCCCAAAGTAGCAGCATCCAAAACTAATTTAAAAACTTAATTTTCTAATTATTAACAAACAAGTAGCACAATTTCCAGAGTTAATACATATAACTCAATAGAAAACATAAAACAACCTTCCCATCTACTTGTCACTTGTCTCCCAGCATAAATTTTTTTTTATACCAATAAAAAAAATTGTGCGTATTATCTATTTTCTCTATTACAATCGAGTATTTATTAAGTAATAAATAAAGATTCCACTGTAATCCACATTTCTATACCATCATTATAAAGGGGCAAGGCTTGTTTTTACTGGACTTAAAATGAACGGACCTATTATAACAATTATTTCACTATTAGAAAGGTACATTATCCAAAAAGAAAGCTGTATAGGATTATCCTGAAATACTTACGAGATCAGAAGTTACGCTGAAAAACACGGACCTCCTCACGGATATCTAAAATAAGTTAGGAATCTATCAGAAATACATCAACCTACCTATAAAGTTTGACATTTTATTTACAGGAAGTTATACATTTTTATTATCATTATATGTATATTTATATATATACTTCGTTTTATCGAAATTCCAGCACTCGACCATGTCTCAGAACTGCAAGAGAACGTACACAGCGACGCGTGACGCAAATAACAACACGCTGTATCATAGCGCGGCGGCACCGGGTTACGGTGGCAGGAGCTTCCAGCCGCCTGCTGTCGCTACGGGGGGGAACTATCAGGTACATAAAGATAGATTTTACTAGCTTGGTCAGGGATGCTTTCGGAAATAAATGATGTATACTACAGCCACATGCAAATCAACAATAATGGCAACGCTGGGTTGCGGGTAATTTCAATCCACCTTCCTATACGTGCCTGGGCCCAGGGCTTTTGCTGAGTTAACATTATGAAATTTAAAGCTACAGATAGATATAATATCAACAACATAAAGTTTCAGAACATCTTGCAATCTGAAAACAGAAATTTAAATACTTGAAATATAATAAGAAAAATTAACAGTAGAGGTTCTACTAAGGCTACATGTTTTTTTTATGAATTATAACTAATACACGTCCTGTTAATTGATATTGCATAGTGTAAAAATTCAATTGAAACACTTTTTTCACTTCTTTATAGAGAGCACTCGTGACGCGCGAAAAGAAACAACGAAACGAATGACCGTTGGAGATTTGACATAATATGTCATATTATGCTATATGACATACTGCTGTGATGCCAAAATAAAAAAGAAAAATGCAACATATTTTTCAAATGTTCTTTATTGATAACTTCATAAAATGTGTAAAAATGTTTCAATATTCCTGTGAAATATTCAAGAGTATTAAACCTATTTTTTTAATGAATCCTTTATATTTCCAACACAATAATCATAAAAATGTGAAGACGCCGTAATCATAGTACATTCATTTCAATTTCTTTTGTTTTACAGATCTTATATTTTTGTAGCTTTTTTATGCAAATACAGAATAATTTTATGCATTTTTTAGCATACATTTCGTTTTGTTAACCACCAAGCCCACAACTTTCTTCCTCCTTTGATTCAAACCTTTGGGACATTATTAAAAGTAAAATAATAAAAGTCAGTTTCAAAAACCTTTTTAAAAATTTGGTTTATTATTATAATAAAGTAAGGTGAGAAAGAATAGGTGAGCCAAAGCAATACATTTCTGATAAATCGTGATTTTAAAGTTGATTAATACTATTTCACATTATAATAAAAAAAAAATTCAAAAATATTGTTGGATGGTCACAGGGCTAAGAAGCGCCTGATTCCTTATTAATATGTCTATGTACGTACGTCGTCCAAACGCTCTGTCCATTAATTCAACGGTCCTTACTGTCCAACTGCAAACGTCTACGGCTTAGTTAAGCTATTTACTCAAGCCCAAAGCCACAGCACCAATTATGTAAATGACCACAGCAGTGCCATCCAAATCACAAGAGACCAATTAATAGAACAATCACCTTGTGCATCATATTATTATGTTCATACCATGACGTAAGCCCGTGTATGTTTCAGCAAATGACAGCGAAAGTACTGTTCGGTGGAGTAACGGCGATCAACGACCTCAAGAGAACAGAAACAGACCGAGAAACTAGAAGGGCGCACTAGAGACATCTACTTGGAGGTAATTGAAGCTATTTTTGATTTTTGACGCTGCCTATTGAGAAGTTTGTGAAACTTAAACACTAGCGCTACCTAGTGTTTTACACCGGTTACAACTCACAGCTGTTCTAAATGTAGTTATTTAGTTGAACTTAATCGTGAACGTTTCACAATGTAGTACAAGTGTTACATCGCAGATGGCGCTGGCACAAATACAATTTCACAATTCTATTTCCAGGAAGAAATTAAACCAACTTCATTTCCAGTGCAATTGGTTTTTCCATTTGCGACGACCGAAAAATTTCAAAAATTTCTTTTAAAATTTCAAAATCTTGACTTCTTATTTTTTTTTTAGGGAGCTGCAATTGTGATAACCGAATGTAATGGAAGCTAAGGAGTGATCTCGCAAGAAGAACGTCCATAGTTTAAGATTCAAATGTACTATGATATATAATTTTTATTATAAGTGAATTATTTAGAATTAAGTACTCTATATTCTATAAATATTTTATAGCGAATTCTATGTAAAACTAATCGAAAATGTAATCATAAAATAAATTGGAAATTTAACAAAATTTTGGTACCTAATTGAAATTTTCTAATTTACCAGCCATTAAACTTACGCACAAATGGTTTTAAAAGAGTGAGATTTTCTCTAGTAAACTAAAACTCAAACCTAGATAGGAACCTAAATGGTAGGAACATCAGCAAAATATATACCTGCCTACTTTTTAAAAAAATATAAATAAACAGCAATCAAACAATTTGGTTAACATGAATACCTACACATATAAAAAGACTAGGAATTTCGTTGACATTACTATATAATTACATACAGTTAAAAAGGATTTTAAAACTCTGTGGTATTAAGCGTGCTACATATTTCGGGTCGATATTTATCGACACACTCTCTTATGTTATTTCGATACATATTTCTAAAGAAAAGGATTGTCAATAAAGCTCGGCTGCGCTGACTCCATATTTCGATGATAAAACCAGCAATATAAGGGTAGGTATTGCGTTTGTTTCGGGTCTACTAAGTTTTGTTGCTTAATAAATGCTAAATCAAATCTGCGAGACTTGTTAAGCATCCTATAATATCACCTTGAAAATCTTAGATACAAAAAAAAATATGTTATAAATACTATAAACTCAAATCAGCATTTTTTATAAACCTTTGAAATACGTTTTAAAGGGCACCTCTCATGAGTGCGAAAATGTAAAATGAAACAAGCAAAACTTCTTTGGAATTTAATTCCAAAAAGAAACTTACAAGTGTAGTGAAATCCACGAAGTACGAAGGCGCGTCCCTTACTACTCTTTTGGTCTATGGTTGTATGCTATGATTTAAAGACCAAAAAAGTGGACCGCGCCTTCCTATATGGTTACTCACTGTGCTGTAAAAAATAGGAGTAAACAGTATAAATATATAAGCATGAGCGAAAAATTTTTGCAAGTGAACTAGAGGAGATTTTTCGTAGTGGATTCGTTCTACCTCCTGCAGTCCGGTCAAATTGAACGCAGCCCGCACCCTTTGTGAACATGAACATTAATACGGCAACCAGGCATCTTAAAAAGTAATATTCTTTCTACATTATTTTAGATATGAATACGGATGGCATAATCTTGTGTCAGAAGATATAGGTATCAATTAATAACAAAAACAACCGCCTGGTCCACGGCCCGCTATCCAGCTGCCGCGTCGTTCCCCACGCGACCGCCTGCCAAGTGTGCTCGCAACAGTTAGATCGCAATTAATTAAATAAAATATATAAAATGGAAATGATAGTCACCTAACGTGCGAGCTGCGTTCGATTCGACCGGAAGCAGAACACATTCAGTGTCACACGAACTTCCGATCTGAGACCGTCTAATCGGAAACCTACGTAGTTAGTAACTATTCTAAATAATACTAAAATCATGTTTTCTTTGTATTCCCTTCAGTGCAGATGCTCTGCATTATTTTAAATGTATGTAATATGAATCTATTTCACTAATAAGGCAACAATGTAAAGCCAGTACGCGTAGTTATAGTTCTATATACAAGTATTTTTTATAATAAAATTGTTTATTTTGCAGCACTTTGTTCTGGTTTTTTAAACCCACGTTCAAATCCCTAAGTTATTAGTTTTAATTTTTAACTGGATATCCTATATGTCTGTCTAGTGTTAGCAGTGTCTTGTGCTAATAAAGGCCCTTTTTTTTTTGGGCATCAAAGTTTTGTGCCAAAATTTATCAAGTCTGCCGTGGCTTTACAGCTGTTACCTTGCCACAACAACCGGGTCGCATTGTTGAGCTATAACACCTAACATAAATGCTAACCATCGGTACCATGAGATTAATCGCATGCTCAAACTACACCTATTTATCAGACTCTAGTTCTTTCTTAATCCAGGTTGTAGACGGTAGATAAATGAAGAGGCAGAAGTTAAAGGTTAGAGAGGGAACAATAAGGGGGAATTAAAGATTACACAAACATCCAGAACCCACCTGTGTTCACACAGGCGTGGATTAAGTAGATATAGGAGGCATTCACAACACACAAGACTATATTAATAAGAAACCTTAATGTACAGTACTACCTATGCATAGCAAGTACTAAATCATACTGAATGTTTACCTACTATGCGACCAAGCCAAAGTCTATGGATCGAGGCAATTGAATCTACCTAAAATAACATGCTTTTCTGACCCATATGAACTTTAAAAATTTTATATTTGCTTAAACGAAACTGTGACTCGTTTTCTATTGTATTGTACTAGCTTTAGATCCACATGACAGTAAATTAAATGATATAAAAAAGAATTCAAAACATGAACAACATGGCTCAAAATTGTGCATTTCTTGTGATTCCGAGAATAATTTAAATTAATTTTTTAAATTTACATAATATAAATCAAAATATCCTTTAATCGTCCCTAGTAAAATTCAAATTTGAAAACTCTGGTATCAAAGACAGGACTACATCTGGGTACAACAAGATACCAAGAAGAATTACAAAAGCATTACCAGCGAACAACCGTTCCGATTATTACGCATGCTCGTTTGCCGGCTATGATAAAGTAATTAAATAGTTAGGTTCGTAAAATTTTACTTTATTTATGAATTTTACTTTATTTAGCGATAAAAAAAGTAAACACTTAAGTACTAATATTCCCCTACCTGCTCATTAAAAAAGGTGTCTAACTATAAAATTGACAAAAAATCATCAATCAACAGTTGCCGAAACAATCATAAACCCATATAGGTTTATGCTGTGATACTACATATCTACCTAAGGTAGCTCTCTATAGCAAATTCACCTATGGTAGCCCAAGTAAAGCTAGTGCCCTATCAACATACACAGCGCGTCCCATGTTGCATACGTTGACGCAACCATCACCTTGACACGGCTCACGCGTCACTGAAGCTATGTGCCCTGGTGATTATGGTCACATGCGTAACGATGCAATGGATTGACTGTTGAATTGATTTCTAGGAAAATAGTTTGAAATCACATGCTTCTCGGATTGATATACGTTTGAGATTTCGGGATAATAGTAAGCTTATTTATTCCAGGTATATCCGTATGTCAATTCTCTTTCGAATCCGTTTAGCCGTTTTTGCGTAATTGAGTAATTTGTAGTTACTCAATTGAGTAGTTTGTATTGTTACAAACTTGCATATTTCTAATATTAGTCGGACGGGTAGATACTAAAACGAACGGAGCACATTTCTGCAAAATTATTAGATTCATGATGACTTGGTCAAGGTTATCATTGGTTAAAATCATCAACAACTTCGATCGCATATAAAAACTAGATGCACAATTTTAAAGAAATAGGACTATTCAAACTGTCCACCATGTTTTAGAAGTAGGTAAGTCAAGAAATTACAATTGATACACATCATACCTATGTTATTGCAATAACAACTTTTATTGCTATTAAACTTAATATAGTGTTTTATACTGACTTCTTGACTAAGTTAATTAGTATTTTAATACATTGTTAGTTAATACACACATACTTTCCGAAAATATGATAATTTATTCTTTTATAGAGATCTAGACTTGTCTTTTTACAATTATTTGAGATGTTTACTGTCAAAGTGACCGAATGAAATCGAACATTACAAGGAAAGAGAACCCAAATAGTTATTTGGGTTCTCTTGTGGTGAGAACGTTTTCCTGGTCCTGATTGTGTATGTAGTTTTTATTTAAAGTCGATGATCCACAATTATCATACTTATTTGGATTTTGAAATGTATGTACTTATAAAACTGATTTTTCTTCGCCAATAAAATGGAAGGTTTACTTAGGCGATCGAATAACAGGCTATTTTAATTGACCAATTAATGATTATTCTAGTATAGTAAGGCTACGGTTTGTGAAAAAATTTAATAAATTTTTGAATGTGTTAAAATTACGGGTAAAAAACTTTAAAGTACATTTTACTAAAAACTATAAAAGCTTGCCTTGCGGGAGTTAATTATATATATAACTGCTCAGCTCCCCCCAGGTGCGTTAAGTGCCTGGATCCTCATATAACGAAGGAGTGCACTCGCACTCCCGAATCCACTTCCCCCCCTGCCTGTGTGCTTTGCGGCCAGTCCGGCCACACAGCTAACTACAGGGGTTGCCCGCGCGCTCCGCGCTCCACCGCCAAGAGGGTCGCGCCTAAACCGGCGCTGCCGCTCACTCCCGCTAACTTCCCGCTGCTGCGCAACCGGGGTCCCCCGGAAGCAAAGCCCGTTCAGCCGACGCCTACTCCGGCTCTGTCTTGGAGGCAGCGTCCGGCCGTTCCGCCTGCACCTTCCCGACCCATCCCAGCTCCCGTAGCTTCCGTAGGGCCGCGTCCTGCTTTGTCATCTTCACCTCAGTCGTCGCTGGCTGAGGACATGAAGACCGTGTTCGACGTCATTCAAAACGTCGACATTACGGAAATTTCTGTTCTCGCACGCAAACTGCGAGCCGCCCACTCTCCTCAAGAGCGTTTATTTGCGTTAGCCGAACATCGCTCGCTTCTAAGTTCGTTACAAATTTTTATTTTTTTTTTATTTTTGTATAAAATCGTAAATAAGTAAATTATAATGTCTAGACCCGCGAATCCCGCGTCCAGTCGTATTAAACCCAAGGGCTTATCCCTAGTATCTTTTAACGCTCGTAGCCTTAACACCAACCTTCCCGAGATTAAACTGTTCCTTCAGAACAAAGAACCTGACTTATTCCTTCTCCAGGAGACATGGCTTACTCCAAACCGCTCCAGGGGATTCGCTATACCTAAGTACGCGTTTATTCGTAACGATAGGCCCAACTCCGACGGTTTCGGCGGCACCGCTATATATTACAAAAGAGGCTTCCATTGCTGTCCTCTCCCTACCCCTCCTCTCCTCAACATGGAAGCCACTGTGTGTAGGTTGGCTATGACTGGTCATCCGACCATCATCATAGCTTCAATCTACATACCTAGTGGTACCAAACCAATCCGCAGCGACTTTGAGGCCATTCTCGCCCTCGGCCATTCAGTCATTATGTTCGGAGACTTTAACTCCAAACATACTGACTGGACATGCCTATCGACTAACACCAGCGGTATCGCTCTCCTCGACATCACTAACTCCCTTGACTTAGACGTCATATCCCCCATCACTCCCACTCACTATCCCAACAACCCGACCTACTCTCCTGACATCCTCGACTTTGCAATTATCAAGCGAATCAATCTTGATCTAAGGTCTATCGAACCACTCGATGACCTAGGCTCCGACCATCGCCCCGTCTCCCTCATGCTAAGTACGCCTAACGTTAACGTCTCATCTCCTAAGACCTTTACCAACTGGAAAGGCTTTAAAAATACGTTAGTTTCAGCCTTAGAGGCTCCAAACTTTCCACTCGCGATCTCTCCCGAACAATTAGATAGCCCGGATAAAATTGATTCATTAGTAAATTCTCTCACTGATGCTATCAACTCAGCCATCAGTGACAACGAAAAGGTTGCTAAGCAAGGCAAACCCACGCTTCCCTTAGCCGTTAGCAATCTTATTAAAGCTAAGAACGCGGCTCTCCGGAGAGCCAAGAAATATCCCACGCCCGCCTATAGAACAACTGCGAATCAGCTTCAACGTAAAGTTAGGTCTTGCCTCGCGGAACTCCGAGACGCTCAGATGAACGATCTCATGGCGAATATCTCTCCGTCCCACCAAGCGTACTATAGCATGGCCCGAGCCTTACGCGTAGACACCGCCTCTCACGTTCCTCCTCTCACTCGTCCCGATGGCACTACTGGCTTTGAAGTCGAAGAGAAAGCCGAATGCTTCGCTGACAGCATTGCCGCACAATGCTCGCCCAGCACGCAACCTGCTGATCCCTCACACATCCAGGCGGTGGAGGACGAAGTCCTTCGCAGAGACTCTCTCCCCATCACCGCCGACCCTGTCACAGTCTCTAATGACGAAATCTTGCTTCTCATTAGAAATCAAAAGTCCAAAAAGGCTCAGGGTGCGGATGGAATTTCCAACCACGCACTTAAGCACCTACCTCACCAGATGCTTACCTTGTTAGCTATCATTTTCAATGCCTGCTTCGACCATAGCTACTTTCCAAAAGCTTGGAAAGAAGCGACAGTCATAGGCATTCCCAAGCCGGGCAAACCTCTGAACGTCCCGGCTAATCACAGACCCATCAGCCTCCTCAAGGCAATGTCTAAACTTCTCGAGAGAGTCATACTCTCTCGAATGCGGAACCATCTGTTTCCAACGGATGGCGATCCTCTCATTATTCCCCATCAGTTCGGCTTTCGCGCGAAACACTCCTGCCCTCAGCAAGTCCATCGAATCGTCGAGTATATACTTGACGGGTTCTATCCGCGTCGTTATAAAACAGTCGCGGTTTTCTTTGACGTAGCCAAGGCTTTCGATAAAGTCTGGCACAGCGGTCTCGTTTATAAACTCTACAAGATAGGCTTACCGGATCGCCTAGTCAGGTTAATAGCGTCGTTTCTCAAAGACCGTACGTTTCGATTTAAACACGAAGGCACGCTTTCTGCGCCTCGTCCCATAAAGGCTGGAGTCCCTCAAGGCTCAGTCCTCGCCCCTCTGCTGTACACCGTGTAAACCAACGACATTCCCATCCCGCCGAAAGGCGTCGAACTCGCCCTCTTTGCCGACGACACCGCACTCTATACCAAAGGCCACAGTGTTCGGCACCTTGTAACCAGACTCCAAAAGGCCGTAAACGCCCTTGGTGTATGGTTTCAAAAATGGCGCATCGATGTGAACCCTGAAAAGAGTTCTGCGATGCGCTTCGACCACAAACGCCGTCGTCCCGCTGGCGATCCCCACGTTCGAATGTTAGGCGTTCCCATCCCCTGGAAGCGCAGTACTAAATACTTAGGCGTCACATTAGATCCGACGCTTTCTTTCAAGCCACACGTCGAAAGAGTTTCGAAACTCGCTCGTCACTACTTAGGCCGCCTAAATAGCATGTTAGGTAGAAAAAGTAAAATGTCTTTCAGAAACAAACGTACACTTTACAAGGTCTGCGTTAGACCCGTCATGACGTATGCCTCGCCAGTCTTTGCCCACGCCAAACCCTCCCTCCTGCACAAACTGCAGGTAGTTCAAAACCTCTTTTGCCGCAGGGCCACAAACGTACCGTGGTACGTGCGTAACGCGGACTTGCATAGAGATCTTGAACTGCCTACAGTACAACAACACCTCAAAACACTCTCTGAAGCGTTCTTCAAACGCTCCGAAACCCATCCCAACCCTCTAGTTCGTGATTCAGTCTCATATACTACTCCTGTCTTAGATTCGAAGTTCAAAGTCACTAGGCCTAGGAATGCGCAAGCGTACTCATCCACCAGACTGTCAGCCGATCTCGAAGCCCTTCTGGCCGCAAATTCTAATTCTAACGTAAATTCTAATTCTAAGGTAAATCCTAATTCTAACGTAAATGCGAATTAATTCAATTTTATTTTGCAATTTTTAATTTTTGTTTTAATTATTGATTTTCATTTTGAGCACCTTCAGTGCTATGTATTCACCTGCAGTGCTTTGAGCACCTTCAGTGCTATGTAATCCCAGCGGGTGTCCCCTTCTGGGCCCCGCTAGCGCGGCCTCTTTCTCCAATTGGCCGTCGCTCAGATGAAGGCTGAGTGGCAATAATGCACGAGCCGACAGGGGGTTTTTAGTGGGTATGGTCCTGGTAGGCGTCGGGACGAGTCCCACATAACTCTGGAATCGCGCCAGAGTATGCGTCAGGGCATTTTTATCCTCCTGCCCTTCCCGCGGAGGGGAACAAAAAAAAAAAAAAGAGTTAATTATCTATTATTTATTGTGACATGCATCTACATCGACGACCTAGTGGTGTAGTGGTTAGTAGCCCTACCTCATGCGCCGGAGGTCCCAGGTTTGAGCCTGGCCGGGGCATTCATATGTGTGATGAACACAGATGTTTGTTCTCGGGTCATGGTTGTTTTTATTCATATATGTATGTTTATTCTGGGTTCCCCCCCCCCCAGTTCACTGTATGGTCATCCATAACAAAAGCTCTGCTTACTTTGGCGCCATACAGTTGGTGTGTTTGTCTGGGGATTTGTTTTATTACATATAATCAGCTAACCTAACACTACACTATAAATCTACCCAAAATAAGGTCAAAAAATAGAATGCTACGCTTGTTCAAGAACTTAATTAGGTACTCATTTTGAGTAAGACATCGTTGGTTGTTTTTGTGTAGTTATAAATTAAAGCAAGAAGCCAACTTTTTTTAAAGTATGATTTAGATATGATTGTCTAATTCACGTTGAATAAATAAATATTTCTAACAACCACACCACATTATCTAGCCCAAAATTAAGTATCATTAAGAACTTGTGTTATGGATTCTATATAACGGATAAATAAACTTAAGAAATATATAAACACACATAGATATATATATATATATTGTTTTAATATATAAATATTAGAAATAAACTTAAATAAACATACATACACATCCATGACTAGAAAGCAAATGTAATAAAATATCTGCCTCTACTAGGATTCGAACCCGGAACCTCTGGCATGGAAGGCAAGGGCACTCACCTCCACACCAAACAGGCCGTCAGTTAAGTAATTAACTATAATCCAATTTCTTTGCACATAATTTTTCCAATATTTTTTAATAAAATATCAATCAGTATCAATCTAAAACAGCACTGCGCACTATTCGTAAATGTTTTTTTAAATGATGTAGATGTGATTGTCCACTTTTTTTAAATGATGTAGAAGTCATTTAATAAAATCCAATTTGTTTGCAAATTATGTTTCCAATTCTTTTAATTAAATATCAATTGATGATCTAAAGCAGCATTTAACGCACTCGTAAATGTTATTTAAAGTATTTATTTTCAATAACATTCTATGTTTATTTATTTACAAAACCATAATTTATCAAAGTGAAAAAAGAACAATTCATTCAAGCAATAAAAACCACAACAAGAAGTTATAAACAAACTTTTCAAAACATTAAACTCCAATAAAAGATGTCGCAAATGTCAGAAAAACATATTGAGACAAAACAGATTTGCAGCGGTCGTCTGACAGACAAGACTAAGCAAAAAATGAATAATTACGACACAGAACGGTAGCTAACTATCTAACTGTGACTTGTAAATAAAAACATATCTCCGTCCGACCAACAATGGCTTAGATAGAATTATTGTAAGGTCATTGAACCTGTTGTCCAAATTGCTTATGTCCGGTAGATAGAGCTGGTAGCCATAATAATTGTTAACCTAAGGCTATGTTCCTTATTTACACCGTTAAATTAATCGGTGTTAATATTTGTTTTACTTTTACGTAATGGTAGTGTCTACAATTAAATATTTAATAAGTTCTTTTGGAAAATCTAGTTTTATAATAAGATTTTCTTATGACAGCAGGCTCATAAAACTACACGTGTTTAAATAACATGAATGCGAAGTTAAGTGACTGAGACGTGAATATCTCTTGTTCCATTTTTTTTAACAGCTCGACTTACAAAATAACTCTTCTCCCGTAACTTGGGCAACTAAATAATGAACAATTTTAATTTATATGATTTTTCTAGAAAAGTTGAAATTCGCCGAGATATTGAGGAAAACAGTTCCTATACCTACTACAATTAAGATGACAGCTAACCTAGCAATCAAATTTTGTCGCGATTTTTAATAAACACTCCTGGAGCCAACCTAACCGAGGTTAGGACCATTTTTCAATTGAGAAACAATTGCGTAGCTTTTGAGCTGCTACCGTTTGGGTTCTGATAGTATTGCTAGCTCAATACTACGTTTAAAGCATTGAAATTAAAATTTCTAGTAACAAATCATCTTCTAAGTTTACAGTTCTTCTATCCATGAGGTAATTCGGCCGGTTTATCCTCGTTCACGCAATCACGTAGGTGTCGCATGGCAACAGCAAGTGTTTCCGACGTGCTTAAGATCTGCTTTAGTACTGGCGGGTGGATTTGATAAATAGCTATCGATACTTCTCTAAACCATAATACTAAAAGAAATAAAAAATTGCTATTATAGATAAAATTTTCACACGCCGACTTGAGTGCAGCCAATATTTACATGGAGTTCTTTTTAATAAACTATTGTAAAATTGTTATAATATTCTAAAAGGCAATTAAATACAGGGAGGGTCAGAAAGGCGTGCGAATTTCAAAATCGCATTACTCGCGACAGGAATGCGGGAGCATGGTTCTTGGAAATTCAGTTGCCTGGAGCGTTTTAGCAGCGTGCGTTTTGTGTGAAAGCGTATTACAAAAATGGCGATTCATGCACTATTGAGCGGCGTCTATTTCGATCTAAGTTTAGTTTACATGATTTAGGTAAACCAATGTCCGAGTGAAAGTGTGATCAGATCGTGGGTCAGAAAGTTTGAGTCTTCGGGTTCGACATTAAATTAAAAACCTGCGGGGCGTCCAAGGTCGATAAGAACGGAGGAAAATGTAAGCGAAGTCGCGGCGTCTGTACGGCGCGATCACCAGCAGTCGTCCCGAAAGAGATCAGCTGAGCTCGCCATATCAAGAACATCATTAAGGCGTATTTTGACTAAAGATCTTTAATTACACCCGTATAAGCTCCAATTAATACAGGAATTGAAGCCAAATGACCACCATTTACGTCTTGCATTTGCCGAAACAATGTTACAGCGGTTTAAAGTTTGAACAATATTCTCTTCTCAGATGAAGCTCATTTTAATTTAAGTGGATTTGTCAATACACAAAATTGTCGGTATTGGGCCGAAGAAAATCCCCAATTGAAACATCAAAGAACTTTGCATTCGCTTAAAGTAACAGTTTGGGCGGCCATGTCGGCTCATGGAATCATCGGACCCCATTTCTTCGATAATGAGCGAGGCCAGGCAATAACAGTAATTCTGATCGCTACACAGCAATGTAACGTAACTTTTTCTTTCCACAACTGCATAATTTTGAGGCCTATAACAGCAGGACCCGGTTTCATCCGCGCGACATCCCATAAATCCAATGAGTCTTTGGCAGATGTTAACGAAATGTTTAATGGAAAACTGATATCGCGTCGAGGGGACATTCCATGGCCTCCCCGGAGCCCAGATCTCACGCTACTTGATTTTTTTCTTTGCGGGTACCTCAAGAGTCGCGTTTACGCCAATAAACCGACGACGATTGCCCAGCTCAAAGACAACTTTGTACGTGTAGATGGCACACATCTCAGCGATGTTATTTTCAAAAAATAAAATTCCCATTTGTATGCTATATTATAATTATATTTTTTCTTTCCTGACCTTTGTAGTATTTTTAAATATATTTTTTTTAATTTGGTTAACGTTATGGCCCACCCTATATAAGTAGATTTATAGTGTCCCTAAACATACTTTTATAAATTCTCCACATTCATATTTTGAAAAATTTGTGAATGCTACCAAAACAATAGTAAGCTGAAACTCGATCAATCTTTCGGTGTAAAAGCGTTCCGTAAGCTCATTTTGCCACAAAACAAGCACGCGAACTCAAGATCATCGTTCGCGACGAGGTCTTATAACAGTACTTTAATCGGCGCAGCCTCCCGACATTATGTAACATGACTTCCACCGCTAGTCCTAAGGCGCCCGCGAACCGAACAGGAACGCATCCACTTTTAACACCTGTCAAAATAGGCCGCGTGCCGGAAACGCGAGATCTAAAGCTTTTCCTCTAACTTGAAAAAAGGTTTTAGTTGTTTCAAAACTTTTAACAAAAAGGTTTATTTCTTTGCGAAAGATTTCTTGAAGAAGGCTTAAGTGTGAAAAACTTTTTGTGATAATATTATTTATTAGGGTTGACACAATGGAAATATTAAGGTTTGTTCCATAGTAAGAATTATGTTATGTGCCATTTATTTGTTTAGTAAACAAAGATATACATATTCGTATTCAAAACGTTTATTTCAATAAACCTTTATGTGATTTTTTTTATTTATAATACAGTAAAATGACTTTCTGTAAATTGTACGAGAAGTAAACTGGAATCTGGTTTTAACGGTAAATAATAAATAATCACTTTAATAACTTGTTATTTAAAAACCCTCCACCTAAGGTAGGTACCTAAAACCTCAACAATTCTGAAATTCTATTTTTTTAAATTTATAAAATCTGTAGTATGCGATGTAATCTAATATGAGTTAATATCACGGGTCCCTTAAGAGTTCCTGGCTTCAAGTCCTGGCTGGAACGGACGTATATTATGTTTGATACAGTTTGGGTATTGGGTACAGTTTGGGTATATATATGTTATAGGTATTTGTAGGTTTATTTAGTGTCTCCATTCGTTATCTCATGTCCGTAACAATTCTTTATTGAAACTTAATTCGGCTTTATTTAACATTGTGGCAGTTCCATATTAGTCCATGAAATCCTAATCCTCGATATTATTGATTTCAAAGGTTAACGACTAAGAATACATTTTACAAAACTACACCAAATCTGCGAACAAAGAATAGGTAAGTTCGTAAGTAAAAAAGCAGATTGTGCTATGTTGTAACACATGCGATATAACACCAGAAGATGTTTATATGATATATAACCTTAATAGATAATATGACAGCGTTTGTGTCACACAACAATGCACCATAAAGAAAATTTCTGTTAGCATTATGTTGAATCAATGCTTCCTTATATGCGACAAGTTTTATGATCAAAGTATATAATCACGGAAGTTCGACACTATTACATAAAACAAATAGAAAACTTTACAAGTATTAGCTTACAACTCCAAGATTTGGCACATATTTGTTGAACAAACGATGTCGTATTAATGTAGACGAGCAAATAAAATACTTGTTTTCCTTTTACTTACCTAACACTTGGTTTGCATAATGGCGTTACTAAAGAAGAAAATAAACGATAGAAAATTATTATTTTAGTAATAACGGATACAGTAAGAGTAAAATAACATTATTTCAAAACCACTATTATTTCTGTTGTTCTAATAAAACCGTAACTTATAATATATGATAAAGAGGAAAGATTGGTTGATTATTATTACTATTATTCTGGGAATTATTACTATTATATATTACCCAAAAGTAAGATAGACCTTTTAATTATAAAATTTACAAAGCTTATACCAAAACTATTGAGAATAATCTGACTGAGTTAGTTTAATACTCAAGTCACAGACGGAATCTTAAATGTTCTTTATTTACTTAGGTATAATTTTTTTACTTTTATTCTGGGTTTTTACTTTTATGTAGGAAAAATTGATTCTGGTAACACAACTTAAGTTCCTTAGAGAAACACAGTTGGTGTGTTTCAATTAACATCCCTGTCAAAAATGTTATTTATTACTTCCATTTTAAGTTTCATCTTGATATATTTAAAACCTTATCAATGCCACCGTATAAAAATCTTTTACTAGAATATTTTTACTCACAGCGAGACCCGCTGGTCAATTGAAAAACCAGTGGGTGGTCAATAAATCAGCTGACTACAGAGCCAACCCAGACGTGCCGGTACCGGAAATAGGGCAACACGGCATTCGAATCGCCTAATCCACCGGTGGGTCAGGCTAACGCGGCGTCCGCATTCCTACAGAGATTCAGCCAACCCGCAGTAGGCGTGATGGCCTACAATTGTCTGACACCACCCCTGAGTTGGGAGAGGCTGATATCCTTCCAGTGATTATTAAGGGTATTACCACACGAATCGATCGACGTTTCGACGAAGCGCCCGCAGCGCTAGGCCACAAAGGCTAATAGTTGAAATTTAAAAGGCTAATAGGACTATAAATAAACTGTCCATTTCGAAAAAAAAACTGATATTGAGAATATGAATAATGCTCGAAGATAATCCTCATATTTACTTGAGGATTTTCTTGAGGTACTTTTATAACAACTACAGTAAAAATACACAATAAAATGCCACCCAGTAATAACAGAATGTAAAACAATAAAAAAACTTCTAAATTATAATAGTGCTTTCATAAAAAAGTGGCGGAAAGTGAAATCTCCCATTCCCCGTATAATTCTCTCAGTGAGAAAGTACTCGTACATCCGCGTAATGAACAGGCTCACACATTGTTTATTCCATTCAATGGGTCTTTAAAGTGCTAATTAAAAAGGCGATAAATTGTAATATCTCGAGTAATTAGAGCTGATGCTCGCCTTGAACGCTTGCGAATAATGATAGCCACCAGGCAGAGCTAGGTACCACCATAAAATTAATTTAAACTTTTAGACGCTATTTCAGTCCGGCACCAATGAGCACCAAATTAAGAAAATAACACCTTTCCATCGTAACTAAGTAGACTTTGACGTAAAACTGTTTATTTTAAGTAGGTCTTATAGCAACTGGTCCACAGGATGCGGTTCGAACAAAGGTTCGTAGCGGCGGTGTGCGAGGACAAAATCGTCCAATTGTGTCATTTGTTTTTTTTTTTATTGGAAAATGAAATAATCTTTTCGTGGATTATCTTAACCCACTGTCGAACTTCCTCGTACAGCTACAATGGAGGATATGCAGCCTAAAGATTTTTTAAACACTCTTTTTTTGCAAGAAATACGGTTCAGATCAAATACTCAACTAAATAGAATCTCATATTTTACTGATTTGGTGATTTATATTTCAAAGTATGTTTCATATTTAACTGACTATAACTTTAAAAGAGTAATAGTAATATCAAACATGTATGATAAAGAATTTTATACTTGATTTGTTTAATTATATTGTACCTGTACTTTCAGAAAAAGAATCATATTCATACTTGTCACAGTACTCACTGTAGTCAAAAGCGAAGAAATTAAAGTAGAAAATGTGACTCCCAAATCAAACAAAACACCCAACATTTGTCCATTCACAAAAATATTCGAAGATATATTCAAAATACACAACAAAAGCTCAGACACTGGAATTTATATAGAAAATATGGAACGAGCAAAAATATTTCTTAGCACTATAGCAAAAGTCACAGAAGAAGAGAAAAATCCTAAGCAAACAACAGAAGAGCAGCTGGTAAATCATATCATAGAATCCATTAAAAAAATCAATAGTAACACTACCAAAAACAATCCAGAAGATTCTAAAATGGATGAAGCAATTATTTTGAAATCACCTAATTCAAATCTCAACAAAACTACTGAAACTGGTAACAAAAGCAATCTTGAAATAAAAATAAATCATCCATTACAGCCACCGAACGATACATCGCCTGAAGACACACGATATGTAGAAATATTGACAATAGAACCAAACAATACTTCAACAAATCACAATATAATTGAAGCATTAAAACATCTTATGCCTAGTTTTAACACAACTACAACAAAAGATATTCATAATATAACCGTAATTGATAAACACCGAAATAAAACACAATTTGTTGTCACTCCAAAAAATGTATCAGCTATAATAGTGACTTATTGTGATAAAGAAAACTTAACTAAGATGAATGAAACTATACATCCTGATATAGAAACTGATATTAAAAGCAATGAAAACCCTAAACAAAATCAAGAAGCGTTGAATGACTTGATTGAACACGAAAATGAAGAAATGTTTCGACCAGATGGGAACCTTACTGTAGAAGAAAAAAAAGACATTTTAGAAGCAGCTGAATATGGAATGCAAAAGATGCATGAACTTTACAGCGTGTTGGAACCTAAGCTTTACTCTATGGGTGGGTATTTTTTTTACTTAATATAGCTCCTAAAATTAAGTATTTTGTAAATAAGTAGTTTAGTAAAGTAATATCAATAAGTTTGGCGAAATCCAAATGCGGTATTTTTTTAAACCTTTTAGGGATAAGCAAAAATTCCTTTGCGAGTGATATGCTACTTAAAGTTTTTTTAATCGTTTTAAAATAATCATAAATCACAATATTATTGCTAGGAATATTTTAAAAGTAGTTACATAATTTTTTGTAAAATTTAAATGTTACAATCCCGGTTTAATTTTTAAGAAATATTTTATAATTTTTTCCAATTCTCAGGAATGTGGCTAGACGAGACCAACCCTGCCCGCTACGTGGCTGCGTTCAGCGCACCTACAGAAGACGTTGCGAGATACTCGCGCTATGGATACGCGTCGTTACAAGCTGCGGAACGACTGAAGCAACTGACAAGGTATGTTTAGTACTAATTGTACCAAACGGTTTCCCTTAAGGTACATTATAGGATGTCTTTCATCTTATCAAAAAGATGCAGAAAGGGTTCTGTTCCCAATAGAAGTTATTTTCATACGGGATATATTTTAAAATGTCTAAACATCAGCTTATCTAGACAATCCTTCTTTTTGTTTCTTTAATTTTGTAGGAAGTATTTTTCAAGAATTTCTTGTGCTTTTATTATGAAGTGCGGCAGAAACTTATAGGAACTTCTTAACTTCAAAACTAAAACTTCTTCACAGATTGCCATAATAATCGAAGACATACATCTGCAAATAATTTAATGAAATTGGTTCATAGAAAAAATTATTTTTAAACCCTATAATAAAATATCTGTATTTGAGAATAATCTTAAGTGATCCCCGAACCCAAGTTGAATACTTATCAATGATTAATCCCCATTTCCCTATTGACGATCGAGTGGCGTAGTGGTAAGTAGCCTTGCCTCATACGCCGAAAGTTCCAGGTTCGAGTCCTGGTCGGGGCATTCATTTGTGTAATGAACACAGATGTTTGTTCTTGGGTCATGGTTGTTTATATTTATATATGTATGTTTATCCTGGGTTCCCCCCAGTTCGCCGTATGGTCATCCATAACACAAGCTCTGCTTACTTTGGAGGCCATACAGTTGGTGTGTTTGGCTGGGGATTTATTATTTATTATATTATTATATTTTGTACCATACTTAAACTTATTGACCCTATTAATAGTTATTAATAGTAATTAATAGTTAATATGAGACCTCAGAGTATTCTTTAAGTACCAGGTATCTAGTAGATAGCTTGTAAAACAGGTAGGTGTAATATTACATTATTTTAGCTTATTATAACCAACGTTAACTGCAATGAGTATTGGCAAAGTTAATATGGAAAAATAATATCACTCGACCTTTTATAATAATAATACCAAATATATTAAAATCCTTCTCTATAAAATTAAATTAACATGGTAGTAAAATCGCGAAACTGTTTCGAAAGACTATCCGTATGCCGCCATATCATAAACCTAGTAAACTTTAAATACAAAATATTCCAAGTATATGCGCATACGCACATATTGCATAGTTTATGGAGAAGTTTGTCACAAACGACACTAGATCCGGTTGCTTCAACTATTACAAGAACTGTAAATATTAAACGAGATAATGATTTAAAGTGTGTGCATTAAAAAATTAACTGTTATGAAAAATGTTAATGTGTTTATACGACAAGATAATTGTTGTAACTAGTTTTAGTGTACGGCCTCGAGGTATACTCGTATGGGGTAGTTTAGCCTAACAATGCGTATCGATCCACCAAATAAACAATCCGCCAGAAGAGGTACTGGGGCCCTAGCCAAGTTGGAATCTACAATGAGTAACGCTATAGAAAACCCGTAGGCTGTATAGCTAATTTAGATGTTTGATTACGAATCGTGGATGTTTCCTGTTTATGTGTGTTTATTCAATCTGGTTATCCCCCATTTCGTTTTAATGTATCCTTGAATAGATTCTTGGGCGTTTCTATTTTATAGTTTTTGCCGCGGCTGCGCTGGTTTATGTGTCGGAAATATTAGGCACTTTTTTCATGTGAAATCTGCTAAAAGTTTCGAAAGAAGGTTATGTTTTTCGATTGTACGTATAAAAAAAATTATATTTTATTGATAGTTAGTTAGAACTTTTACAATTAAAATGCACAGGGCTGCACTGCCTGGACTAGAGTATGTCATATGATAGTTCCGTCCCAATTTGTATATAATACGGAAGCATGTTCATTTTACGTCTATATATAAAAACAAACGAAAATGTATATATCATCGAGCACGATAATAACCAAAATCATTTCAGCAGTAGAATGTTCCTTATGCTAGGCTTATTAATTAATTCAATTACACAAGTAAATAAAATCCTAAAAATGCCTGAATCATAAAGCTAAACAATGCAATATATGTAGGTAGGTATGTATTTATGAACGTATATAAACTGTTTAAATATTTGAACACATGAAATATTACTATTTGGCTCACTTGTGAGTGACATACGAGTATGTATATTTTTCCCGGAATTCCTATGGGACAGGAATTACTTTGTTTAACTTGTTTTTTAATTTGTCAAATTCAACAGCTTTCTTTCTGGCTCCTGTCTACCATTGCAAAAATTCATAAGAATCGTACGACATATCTTTACCAAAGGGTAGGTAAGTCTTATGGGTACCAAAGGCGTGAAGCCTTCACAAACAAGATAGGATGTGGTGTGTTTCATCGTGTCTAGAATTTAAGCTCAGCAAGGCAAAGACGACGGCAACCTTTGACTTGACAAAACTTTTACTTCGCGAATCCTCACGGCCGGAATAACTAGTTAGTTTACATACATATTTATGCCTAGGTCATCTAGTTTTGATCTTTTATTGCACAACCGAACATCCGCTCGAGGTGGTTTCAAAATGATCTGCATGCATCTGTTTTTTTTCCAGAAAAATAGCAACCTGGAACTTTCAAACTTACAGTACATAGGTTTCTCTTGGACAGGCGGGTACCGTCCTCGTCCATCTTCTCTTTCCATCAGGTGAGATGGAAGACAAACGTCTGCCAATTGTTAATATAATGAGCCCAAAAGTGTAGGTATTATACCTAATGAACAAAGATAAGTTTAATTAAGTATATTCATTACCAATAATTGTTTAAATACTTTTTTTTATTTAAATAAGTGAAATAACTTAAAGAGGTTAAAAAATAAGGATCAAACTCAAACTCTATGTAATATAACTCTACGTATTAAACGTACACTAAAACACAATACAATTCAAAATAAAACAATTCGCCCAAGGCAAAACACGAAACAAAAATAATCTTAGTTAAAAAATTATTTATTTAACATTCACAAAATCCACAGATCTTAATTTATATACGAACAGTAAGACTTTCAAATTAAATCCTACATCCAATAACGGGCTTATTTAAATATACACGTAGAGAGCAATTAATGAGTTAAAAAAAATTGTTAAATTAGTTAAAGAGTACATATTAAAAGATTAAATATTTAGGTATATGTAATATGATGGGTGTGAGTGTTAGAATTATAAATTTAATAAATAAATTAAATTATAATAATAATTAGAATTAGAATTAGAATTGAAAATGAAGGCAATATATAGTATAAAAATAAGATCCAATATGCATGACGGTGTAGTGTGCATGTTATATGAGATAAAGTAAGAAAAGGACCTATTTATTTGCTTGCAAAAATTATACAATAAAATACAAAATCTCAAAGAAAAGTTAAAAACAAAATTAATGCTGTCATTAAAGTAAGCAACCAGGCTTGGGCTCAGCTTACTGCTGTCATCTGCTGCAGGCCTAGTATAACGCTGATGATTCTGCCGTCGCCTGCGCAGCGGACAGTTTCGTCCCACGTCTGTTAACTGAAAAACTGATGAAAAACTGATAACAATTATTCTAATTTAGATTGAAAGCAATAATATATTACAAAAACGACATCCAATATGTATTACGCTGCTGTAGTGTGCGTGTTAAACAGGACACACCTCAGCACGTGCCGCAGCCGGAGCTACCGCGCTGGTTTTCAGATGTGCCCTAGTTGACCTGCGCACACACTCCTGCTGGTATCGCATTAAAGGAGAGCTAAAATTTCCGTACAACTTATTAATCTTGAAATTATATTTATGATAAGACTATATGTTTTATTTATCATTGAATTCATCACATGTTAAAAATAACACTTTCACCGGCCTATACTTAGAAAAGTCGATATTCTTATTTAAAAAAATCTTATATCAACCGTGATAAAACACGGGATTAAACCGGTGAAAACCAGTCGAATGCTTTCTACGAGTATACTGCACCCAACTTTCGTTTCCATATGAACTTCTACTCTTAACACATACATACCTTAAAGGGCCACTTTCATTGGCTGATGTAAGAAAGTTTCTGTGCATGTTTCGTAAATAAAAAAATAATATAGGATTTCGCTAAAAAAAATCGATTTATAATAATATATACGTATGTAACTTGATTAATGTTCTCCACTGCATTTTGGATAGCGATTAAAGCTGAAATATTAAAAAAGAATAACCTATAAAGCGTGCTCCGACTTATCTCAGACTAATCTCAGCTAAATAGTCAAACAAAAAGCGACTTTGTTCAAACTATATAGTGACAAAACTATAAGTAAAATATTTCGACAAGATTGGTGTCACGTGTTTCTGGAATATACCCCCTAAGAAGTTTAAAACAAAGTAGCTTTTTATTTGACCATTTAGCAACGATAATTCTAATTATGCTTTAGATATATCAGCCTAGCTATACTTTTATGAATACATTTTTAATAATTTACGAAAGTAATCATTACAAAGTGACAATGGACCTGGGTAATTTACAGGTCAATTTACATTTGTAAAAATATGCTGTACATATTACCTGATTACCTCTACTGTTGCAAATCCCTATTCTCTACCAAAGAATAATAAATAGAAAAATCTCAGTTTTTATCTTAAACAGTTATTTTCCTGCGAATCTCAAATCTTAAGTACCTACATAACGGTTTGATGGTAATAGAGCCAAATCTCCAAAGCCCTATGAGTTCTTTTCTAATGAATTTCGTCAACATCCCAGACCCATAAACTTTTGGACATCTACTAAAGGTTAATTTGGCAGAAACTCGCTTATAATTATCCTGTGAAAATTAGATAATCAGATATATAGGTAGGTATAGCGGTAAGGATAGGAAATCAACTTAGGCATGGGCTTTGTATGCCTAGAAAGGGTTTATACAAACCCCCATTTTTAAGACTGCGTCTAGGTATATAAAATTACCGCAAAGGTTTAACATTACCTACAAACATACATTATATCTACCTCATTAAAAGCTTGTAAAAACAAAATTGATGAGCACCTTCGTTATCTATTATAATTTCTCTTTCTGCTCGCGTCTTTAATACAAATGATCATAGCTATTAGCTCTGACCTTACCTCACATTAGTAACCATCACACAAATTTCTGCGTGATTGTAACTACACAATTCAACTGTCAAATGTTGTGCAATTTGACATTGACAGTTGGATGAAAACCAGCGCGCCTGGGCATTATACATACACGACAGACGTGTTAAATCTATTGTTGAATATTTGGAGCACGCGAATTTTTGGAAGGTTAAATCAAATTAAATCAGATAGAGTAGGTAATTAATTCTTAATTACAGTTATATAATTTATGTGTCTAAAATGCATTAAGAAAAATCCGGTTGAAGTTATAATAAAGATTTTTACCTCGCTTTCATCAAAACAATTTCAGTTCAGTAAAACCAGTACAGTGACAAATCTAAAGACTAACACATGGACTGTTAGTTAGAAAAAAGAAGTATCAGAAAAACTGGATGCTTTGTTCATCAAAGAGATAAATATAAATCTGTAAATTAATTCACTCTTCTCTATCCTCTCTCCAATCTAAAACAAAGACCTTCAAACAAAGACTTTGGACCCAAAACCTTATATGATACTTTTTTGGTAGCCGACAAAGGAGCACACGTTCCACCTGGTTGTAACCAGTATCCGCGCCCATGGACATCATTAGATGTAGGTTTTTTATTCATCAATATTGAATGTGATTAATATAACTTTTTTGAATTAATTTTTTTCCATTAATTGCACTGGTTGTTCCTTCCACGTAACCGTGATTATTATGGCGGTCCAAATATAAGGCAGGAACGTACTGTATGAAAAACACACATTTTACTGTAATAACATAATACATACTGAATAGTAATAGCATAGGAAAATATAACAAGAAGCTACTTTCCCGTAATAAGGAAGCGGAAGCAATAAAGTGTACCTAGTAGATCACTTGACCAGTTAGTGAAAACCTGTAACTAGCAGTGACAGTAAAATAAATAGTAAAAATACGAGTACGTGAAGCAGTGCTTCCGGATTTGGTGTCGGTTCTATGAACACAACATGCCTACTATGTGCACATTTTGTGGGGTCATAAATCTTTCTACTTCTTTCTACTCACATGTAAAGAAACATACGAGCGTAAAAAGATGTCATGACTAAATCTCACAATGCTATGTGGCTAGTAGGTAAAACATACAATGAAACTATTACGTGGGACACTCAGAAAGTTTTGAAATTTCAAAAATATTTTTATTGCATCTTTTCAAAGAACTCTCCATCAGCGTATATACTAAGTTGCATGCATCTGAACCAATTTTCAAAGTACATTTTCCAGTCTACTACAGGTACTTCCACAACGGCCTTCTCGAACGCAGTGAACGCATCTTCTGCCGATGAAAATTGGTTGGTTGAGCCTTGAGCTGGTTTGTAATTTTAGGGAATAAGAAAAAGTCACACGGTGCCAAATCATTGGCATAAAATTTTTACCAGTGTGGCGTTTAGGAAGTCCCTCGTCTAGATCGCAGAGTGCGCGGGCGCGTTGTCGCGGTGGAGCAAAAGGCCTCGGAGTCCAGTGTTCGGTCGCTTGTTGCTGGCATTACCACAAACTTATGGCAAGCATTTGGTAGTGTACAATTCTGCATTGATGCTACTTTGATTTCTTAAGAGAATTGATACTAAATACCCCGTTAAGAACAAAAAACTGACGATAAAAAATATTACAGGGCTTCTCGCTAGGCGTTGGTTCGTTTTGAAACAGCCATACTATTGAGTGGCGCTTTGTTTCTGGATAATTTTGATAAATCCAAGATTCGTCACCTGTTATGATATCGTAAACATGGCATATCATGGCACGATTGCACGCGCGCCTGCTTCTGACCATCGGCGTGGAGTACCCAGCGCGAAGCAATGCTCCTTACGCAAAGGTGGTTATGTACAATGTCATGAAAACTTCCCGATTGAAGCTGCAGATTGTGCTGAAACTCCTCGTATGAGATTCGCCGGTTGTGTTGAATTAAATTTTTCACTTGTAGCCCGTTTTCTTCCACAGTGTGAGTTTTAATAAAGTGCACATATGAAAACGAGTGGAACAAGACGTAATTTTAACGGTATAATAATTATTTAAAAAATTATTCATCGATTTATACGTACTTAAATTTTTTTGTAGTTAGAGGTTCTTCTTAGAACAAGTTCTAAGAAACCCTTGGAACTTTTGAACCAGGTTGTTAATCGTGTTGAAGCAAAAACAGCTATAACAGCGAATGTGTAGGAAATACTGACGCAATACTATTCAGACCCAAAACTATACTATTTCCATTTCTTTATTTTCTCTCGTGACCAGTCTATCGTGACCACGGCAACTGCAAAGATGCCGAAACGTCGAAATAATTTTAAAATTAACTAAAATATACGCGATAATATCCGGTAAAAAGTGTTTTATTTAAAGTATGAATCGTGAAAATTTAAGAAAATATATAAAAGTAGAAGTCTGTAGGCGCAAGGTCTAGTGAGTACGGCGGATGACGGAGAACTTCCAACCCCAACTCTTGTAGCTCGGAGACCGTCTGCTGTGCAGTATGCCGCTGCTGCAGTGGAGCCGAACGATTGACCAAAGCTGGTTGGAGACGTGCGAGCTTCTCCATCATTGTGTTCAGTTCTTCACAGTACACATTTACAGTAATGCTTGTCCCGTTTGGCAAGAAGCTGTGATGAATTACACCCGCGTTAGACCACCAAACAGTAACCATCACTTTTCTAGGGGTGTTTTCGTTTAGGGCATTGTTTGGGTGCTGAACCAGGGTCCAACCAACTTGCTGAGCGCTTACGATTGTCAAACAGGATCCATTTCTCGTCACAAGTAACAATGCGGTTCAGAATTCCTTCATTTGTATGCCTGCTGAGCAGTGCAAGGCACGTCTCCACGCGTACTTCGTGCTGGCGGTCATTGAGTTCGTGGGGTACCCATTTGTCAAGCTTTTTTACCTTGCCAATTTGACGCAAATGGACCAATATTGTTTTGATGCTAACGTCGAAAGCTGCTGCTAATTCAGCCGTGGATTGAGTTTCATCAGCTTCCACAATTGCCTTTAATTCGTCATTGTCGACCAAAGTTTTCGGACGACCACGGGGTTCATTTTTCAGGTAAAAATTTCCAGAACGGAAGCGGGTAAACCAATAACGGGTGGTGCGTTCGTTTGTTGTTTTCGCTCCGTAAACGTCGTTGATGTTGCGTGCCGCTTGTGCCGCTTTGCTGCCACGACGGTACTCATACTCCATAATTACTCGAATTTTTAACTAATCCATGATGACGAAAAATGTTCGAATGCGTTGAAAACAAAACACTTACTATTAAACAAATGACGATTTTAGAAAAAGAATTCCATGTTTGTCAAATAAAATTAATTTGAAATTAGAATTATCAGTTAAAAAAAAATATTTTCATTTGAATGGCCAGTACGGCAAAACGGCAGTTTCATAGGTAAAGACCTATTATAAGTCGATTAAATACTCATCAGGTTTCAATTTGGACTCGCAGTCGTAAAAAATCGTTGCACGAAAATGTTCCTGACGCAGATCCATTTTTCTAGGACACACAATAACTTAATAATGCTTGTAAAAAAATTATTGATACTTTAAATTTTTTTTATTAACATCATTTTCTTTTAAAGGTTGAGAGGGTTGAAATGGTGGAATAGACTTTGTATTTAGACCACACTCGGCTGGGAATCAGGGCAAAAGGGACAGATATTATTAACGTGAAACACTTTTGTCAGACCTGTTCATGTGTAGAAAATATACATTTTGCGTTTATTTATATTTTCTTCTAAAAATAGTTTCGATGTTTTACATTTTTTTGACATCCCGTAGGGGACATTTTAAAATTATTGCAAACGTTTAAACGCCTTATTTACTAATACTCACTTTTGCGAGATAAACGATTTATTGTATTACCCCATTTGCTATTTACATACCTTGTTCCACGTTAGCGGGTGTTGCTATGAACTTAGGGTCTTATATACTGGAATTCATATTTGCGCCCTTTTCAGGGATCTGTCAATCGTTTGGAGTTAAGACACGCATGTCTTCATAGACAATAAGCAACATGTTAATTATTATTCCCATTACATTGTCCTTTTTATATTTTAGTTTATATTACTATAATGATTGCCGTCCACTTTCCAATGCAGACTCCATTGTTGTTTGTGATTCTAGACATCATATAAACTAATACATTAACTCATCACTACAAAAAATACGTAGAAGTTTATAATTAAGAAGGAACTGTTTCCAAAATAAAAAATAGTACAAAAATTAAAACACTGAAATGTTTCATTGGAATCAAATTAACAGAGTTATAGCAGCAAAATAAGTAAATCATTTAGACGTTTTGTACGATTATTTTGAACGCAGGCGTAATTGGTGAGTTGCGTTTTGTAATATCACACTCTCGTCGTTAAACAATTTGTAGAAAGCAAAAATATATTAAAATAAATTTAATATGTGCATGTCATTCTTTTTTTAAGAACTCAATTCCAATTAAATTAGAACTTCCTGGCTGGGCGTGACATATTTTAAATATTCAGACACTCATAAAGGAAAATAGATTGACATAACAAAACCATAGCCGCATATCAAAAAATCGAAAGTGAATCATAATCGATCGTAATTGTATAACGATGACGACGAATGATATCGATTTGTTTATCGATTGCAAGTGAATCGAAATAGAAAGTGAGTGAAAGTTACCTTGCACTTGGCGAAAGGTACCAACCTTGTTTCCAACGGTTAATAATATGCTAAAGTTAGTTAATACTATAGTATTATAGGTAGAAACTTGGTGTATGGAGCGTGCTATATGAGTGAAACAAAGATAGAAAAGGATATAGATTTCCTTTGAAGGTTGAGTAAGGGAGACGCTCATAAAAGAGAATACCTATTAATATTTGTTATAAGTTCAAGAGCTGTTTCGACTCCACAAAACTATAAACTAATTGTGAAAATAAGTAAGGACATATTGTCAATGTAAAACCAAGACCCGCTGCCCTCGAGGCAATAAAAATATGTATACAGGACACCGCATGTTGAGCTCTATGTAGGCCTTATAAAAAGTAATAGAGACGCACCACTGTCGTACCCGATGTCAATATTAGGAAAAAATTATTATAGATAAGTAACGCACGAACGCGTAAGTCCCTAGCGCTCCGGTGTTTTATTTCCTAGGGCAGCGAGTCTAGGATTTGGATAGTACACGTAAATAATTTTAAGGTAGACAGACCTCGAGGTATGAAGCGACGAGACCAGAGCCCGTAGACAAGTGGCTTTTGACAACACCGTAGATACAAAAGTACGACCGCTTATGTAAATTTCATACATTTGGTATTCTACTCGTATTGTATATAGGATGTTGTATTATGTATACCTTCTGAGCGAACCCTCCCAGTTCGCTGTTTACCAAGAGGTTTTTGCAAACTAATGCCATATACCATACATTTCGACCGTATGAAACTGTAATTTTTTTGCAATTAATAAATGTAAATTATTCGTTTTACAGAACATATAATTAATTCCAAGGCATTGACCGCTACGGCTCACGCGCTCGCTTCCTGTACTGTAGCAGTTATATTTAAGTATACTTTAATACTTTCACGATCACATGCATAAGACTAAACAATATAAGTGAACAGTTTAAAAATAAAAGAAAGTGTCGTGGAACAATAAAATATACTAACCGTTGAGAATGCTGGTAAAATTTTTTAGAACAACAGATAATAACTACGTATATGTCTAATTGTTCTGTTGCAAAATTTCTGAAAATTTCCAGTTATATAAAGTAAAAAGGAACAACGTGGAAGTAAATATAGCATAACTTATTTTTATTTTTTTAAATCTATGAAACAGGGCGATGCCGAGAATCGCATTATTTTTGAAGATAGGTACGACTGAATGCTTTCAGTAATACTTTTAAAATATTACAAGTGAAATGTAATTCATTGTTTTTATGGATTTATTACGACTTGAATTGTAACATTTTCACATAAGGTAAAGAAATCATCACACGACTAAAAAACGCTAGTATCTGTATTATTGTGCACACGACGTACGTTGTGTAATCACATCATATTTCTAGCAAATCTTAATTACATCTATCGATATGGGTATTCCCAGCCTTTCCATAACACCAAACAAAAAATGCACTAATTAATTATCATTGTTAACTCCACCTTTACTTATATCAACTACATGGCGCTGTATATAGTTTCTTTTCTCACTATTGTTTTAGTTTAATATTTAAAGATCTAGGTCTCTTAAGGTTTTGTTATGATGTGAATTTGTTTTAGAAAACGAGCTGATTTCTAAATGCGTACGGTTTTTGTGATCATTTTTTATGTGGTGGTGCGGAATTTTCTATGCTGCACGGTTTCACAAATGAAATATTGTTTTGCGCAGGAGTTGCGTCGTAGAATAATAAAATAAAGGCTTTGTTGATCATATCGATTAAAATGTATTGATTGACACACATACAAGTATGCAGTATGATATATGACAGTTGCTTTTAATATATCATTTGTTGAATTAATTACTCGACTTGATCTTTGCCTAACAATAGAGTAACTTATTTATCTATACCGTGTTTATCAAGATGGGCATGCAGTATATACAGTAATACTGTGATCCTGAACAGCCTCTTTATAACAATATAATTTAAACACATGGTCATCTTGGTATGATATGGAATGTATAGCTTTATCTGTTTCGGGCAGGATCGATAAGGTGTGTGTGTGTGTGTCGGCCGCTTAAGATACTACTACTTATTTTGTGAGGGTATGGCAACCTCTAATGTAACAGTTGACAAAGCCACCTCCGCAAAACCCAGAGGCCTTTGACGTGGCTTAAAACCACTACGAGAAACGAAACCGTATAGAAGAGGGACGCTGTTATTATATTTGTATTACTACTAGTTATAAATTGAATTAAGAAGGAGATACCTACTGTTAGCTAGAAAATATGATTAATGATCTATCTACACTTCTGCTGAATCAGCACCGTTATTAGTAACATTCATTGATAACTTTTAATTGGACTTCGCGTTAATCTACGACAAGCCTACTTTTCATACCTCTTGCGCAGACCGTTACGAATGTTAAGTAACGTTATTTAATTTGCTCAGCTAACTTTTGATTGCTTTACAAATATGTTCAGTTATTTCACTTTACGGTTATCAGATGATAATCGAAAAATATTTGACGTTACGCTGGTGGGAATTATTGGTTTGATTAATAAATACCTGGTTTTTCTTACTATTTGATTTCTTTATTCAGCGAACCAAGATATGCCTGCGCATCCTGCGGAGCAATGGACATTTTTCGACTTAAATGCTTGCAGATTCTTCTTACTGAAGCCGATTTTTTAAGAGATAATACTGTTAATTCCATTTACACCCATTCAAATTGAAAAAATGTCGTGAAAGAGGAAATTTTCAATTCTGTACATAAGAACTATATACATACTGAGAAAAAGTAACATATTCTACAATTGCCAGCGCAAAAATAAATTAAACAGCCTAACACTTAAGCCAGTAGTTTACTTAATGATTACGGGTTGGCTGGTCTGTCGTAACACATTCTAGATGCTTAGCGATAAAAAAGCATCATTGGACAGATTTTAAAACAATACAAGTTCTATTGTTTTTCATAATTCTTACGTATTTTATTACATGGTAGATAATTGCCACGATTTCACCCTATTCGTAAAAGTTATCTACGAATATATATAGCCGTTTGTCACGACATTTTACATATTTATAATTGGTAGTTCAATTCGTTTTGTAAGTGGAGTAAAATGAAAGTTATATATGCAGTAAACTTATCAAGTATTTTCAACAATCGAAAGTTAGTTCCCGTCGTGTGACTTGGCGGTCGACATGGGAGATTTTCTGCAGGGCCACCGAAGTAAGTCTAAAATGACAAGTGTGAGAGTCCATCTAAGGGTAACATCTATAAAAATTTAACATATGAGCTATGTGAAGAAGTGGACTGCCCGTCTATTTTTTAAATAAAATAACTGACACAAAGCTTGTTGTGAAAGTAGAATAGATTAAAAGGTAGAGACCTGGAGTTGGAATTTTTGTTACTATCGTTGAAAAACTAAGAGTCATATGCTTTGACATATGAAGAGTCATATGCTTTGACATATGAAGAGTCATATGCTTTGACATATGAAGAGTCATATGCTTTGGCATATGAAGAGTCATATGCTTTGACATATGAAGAGTCATATGCTTTGACATATGAATAGTCATAGGCTTTATCCAGGAATCAATATAACGTATCAAAGACTGACTACCAGGATTCTTTAGTGGACACTACCGTCTTGACACAACCGCTCGAGCCGTTTATAAGGTAGGCATTGTTTAAAGAAATTAACTATTCGACTTTACCAAAAATTTGACTTCGTTAAAATAAAGATATTTGTGAAAACGTTAGCTTTTGCATGAACTACTTGTAGGAGTAGGTGGGTAAAAGGTTAAAATACCTTAGTTTTTGGACAACCATTAAATAGCGTTTAACTTGATCTTCCATTACAGTTTTCAAAAGAGTGGAAGACAAAACAGATTACCAAGCTAATGGTTGAGCTTTCTCTTCTTTTGTTTTTAACTCAGTAAAACTAGTCGTTCCCTGTCATAAGCTAAAACAAAACATAATTATTTTGAAAGAAAATTTGAAGCCATGACGCATGGCCTGCAGCATCGGCAAAAATATAAAAATGGGCTTGCTGTAAGTGTAAATACTTATTTAAGAAATATATGGTCAATAACAATACGCAAAAAGTATCTTTCATAAACATGTTTTCTTTTTTGTCATTTATAATATACGACCAAAATCACTAATAAAAGATTTCTTTCTATGAGAAAATTTGTCTTCATTGTGTATGCAAAATACGAAAAAGTTTTTCCTGGCCTTATAATATACTTTTTCGTTCCCCGACATATAAGAATGTAAGTTTCCTTACGTCACACCGTCTATTTAAAGTTGTTTTAAATTTGTTTTATATAATATTGAGTTTTACATTGTAGTATCAATGTACAACGTAAAGCTTATAATTAGCGAAACCTTCAGTATCATCAGTAAGGCTTAATCAAATTACCACTTCTTCATATAGGTAATGTACATCCAAAGATCATCGCTTCAAAATTATCAATTTTATGAGGAAATCGCGACATTTTCTGCGGATACAGTAATTGCTACAAAATGGCTGCAAACAAGTATAATACTCGCAAATAATTTGCGAAAGTTGCATGAAAGCTGCATCTTGTGGCGATCTAGCGAAAGTCTCTGCTCTGTGTACTTGGCATTTAAAGTGTTTATAGAGAAATGAACACATTTGTTTAACATAGGTATAAGTACTGTTAGTGTATCTCAAGTATGAATACTTTCGTTTTAGCTGTTGGGGTTTTCGAGATGTGGAATGACTTTCATACTTTTATTAAGATAATTAGAGTCGAAGTTTGCTCACGGTAAAGAAGATGTAATTCGCAGTCCTGTCATTAACCTTCTGAAAATAAAGAAAGGCATTTAGTTTGATAACTTGACTGTAGCTCATTGTGTACCGGATAATATAACATTTTGGCATTAAGCTATGCGATAAATGGTGCGCTACATAAACAGCTTCTTTTTGTGTTTTGTTCGGCGAATCGTTATACCTAATTTCCTATTTTAAAAAATTATAATTGCGTTGGTTATGTGGTTCGTTCGCTAATAAGGTATCCATTTATTGGCATTATCACGCACAAATATTTAGATACTTAGTTCCTATTTATTGCAAGAAATTAATACCGGAATTTTAATTAATAGCTGATAAAACCTTGTTAAAATTTAGAGTAGTAGAAATGCTAAACTTCGCAAAGTTCTGTTTTAGGATAGATATTTATTAATCCGTAAACATATATCTCTACCATAAACATGGCGACTATTACTTACAAAACGAGTCAACTAGGCATCGACTAAAATAAAAACTAAAATTATAATAAACTAAAATGTAAAATAACCTTTTTGTAAATAATATTTCATGTTAAGTTTTCGCAATTCATATAATTAAATACAACACTATGTTAGCGTGTTTTATCGCGTTTCATCATATTTTCTCTCGTGACCACGGTGTCTGTAAAGGCACCGAAACATCGAATTAATATATAAAAATATAATACAACGCGATTGAAATCTAATTGTTTAGTTACTCATTTCTTATGAAAGCCTTTCACAATAAAAGTGAAAAATGTCAACTCAAATACCTACATTGCTTACAAAAAATCATTACTTTCACAACCATTTAAAAAAAATTCTTGAAACTTAGACCAGCATCATTTAAAATTTGTGTAAAAAAATTATCTTTTTGAGGTTACGTAACTATTAATTTGCATACGTTAATTTGGGTAATATAAAAAATATTTTTATAGAATGGCTCTCTGAATTGCTAAGATAACAGAAAACTTTCACTTAACAAACCTGGGACATAACTAAAACTTGTTCTTAAGATGCTATATGTTTTCACTTTTCACTGTTTTGATAAATAAGTTAAAAAATAAAAAGACGTTTCTTATATAAAATATCGAGGAATTTTTTTGAGAAACCGCAAGAGGAAGTTAGGCGTGGATGGCGACTTTTATTTATTTTTATTTTGAAATATTCCATGATAGGTGGAAGTGTTGAGTTAGATTTCTCAATTTTAACTCTATCATCATGTGGACCACTCATAAGACCTCTATGAAAATGTAAAAAGCTATTGTCCCGAAGTAAGCGAATATACGGTTGCATGCATTTCAGTTCTACACTCATATCACCTTACGTTATCTATGAACCATATTAACCATATCGGGAAAGTAAGGACTTCTGTACTAATAATAATAAATAATCCTATTTCTATACCATAGCCTATTTTTTTATGGTTACTGTTTTATTTGCGTGTGTTACTTTTAAGTTACCAGTCCTGGTTTTTAAATAGATTATTTTTTTTATTTTTTTTTATTCTTTTACCATATAAGGTTTCACAAGAAAGTCCTATGTTTTTTCTTTTATATCGACTATTCTGAAGCCAAGTTTAGGCCTCCCTAGTCTCATTACGTACAAAATTCTACAATACATATTTATACAACATAGCACATCACAGTCTAGAAGGCCATTGCCCAAGTTCATGGCACACGGGCGAGTGAAAGCGAATGCAGCGCGCAATCGCTGGACTCAAAAGGTGCGTTCGCATAAATGTTGATTAAAGAAATCTTTTTGGTATCGTCCAACATATTTCTTTTAGTAAATAATTCCAGAAAAAGTAAAGGTATCAAGAAAGTAATACTTTGTTCAAAAATAAATGAATTCAGTTACAGTCAGGCTCTCTCGTGTCAGTCAAAAATGTAACGAAATAAAGATGAAATTACATATTATTTTCAAAAATTCTGTAACAGAAGCTGCAAATTTTTGACCTCCCTAACAACTAACATAACATCTAACATCTAGTGAAGTGACGGCAATCGCCAACGGTTTAGATTTGAATAAAAAACATAAGGCTATCTGTGCGATCTTCAAAATAAAGACAATGAATTTAGCACCTGACCTCAGCGACGATGCCTTGAAGGTGGTGTACATTTAAATTTTATTCAGAATTTTATTTTATTTGACCTATAATCCATATTGGCTCAGTGTAAATTTAAAATTATTTTAACATACCTACCTTGTTTAGATAAAAATCAATGACGAATCAATAAATAACTTTAATTTCAATTTAAATTTAGAATAAATCTAATTATTTTTTTAATGTATGCGTTAGTATTGGAATAAAACATTTTATTTAATTTTCTTGCGCCCACCGCACGTATCGGCCTGACATTATATTACTTAAATACTCAATTTATCAAAAGACAGTATGATCAAGTTTAAATCTAGATTCCCACGAATCAATTTTAACAAAATTTGCAAATTAAGTTCAATTAGGACGACCAAATCAAATAAAGATTCTTGGAGAGCAAATGATTATTTTTTAATTATAGATCTCATGACCGATTAAGTATACGATCATAAGATGTCATACGAACATATGTAATCAAATCGTCATCACGAATGTAATCATTAAAGTCACGAACATAGCAGGCAATGCGATTACAGTAAAACAAAAGATAGGTACGTTTTAAATACTGCCAACTTTGAGCTATAAGGTTCCATCTTCAATATCTTTTTCCTGTGAGTATTTTAAGGTCCACATTACATACTCAATTTCTGCAATCTGCAATTACAGCAAATTTCGTTAAAATTTTCATCAACCGCACGTTTGTTTATAATGGTCGATTATGTATTTATTTAGAATTTTGAACATTATTTTAAATTCACATTTCTTAAATTAATGAACAGGAAAACCGAACTAACAAAGATTAGACCCAGAGAGCAGTTGAAGCCCGGCCTTTTATAGAAAAAATAAGTAAAACAAAAATGGCCAACTACCTAACTCAATAAAAGCGTTAAGTGGCCATAAGAGACTATATGACCGATCAAAGACGAAATACGCAATTGTACTCTTGCGCACAACGTCACAATCTGATTGTTTTATTTGTTGCGTTATTACATCAGTTACGGTCAGATGAAATTATTTCAAAACTTCCAATTTTATAATAGTTACGACCGAATTGAGAAAAATGATGCAAAATTGCGTTTGTGCTGAAAATTAAAAAATATTTTAATAGCAACATTAAGACGAAGGTTTATGACCAACTCGTGTTAGCTGGCATTGATGACTTATGACACAGAGACGTCGAATATGAGCGTCATAAGGAAGTTCAAAGCCCCTCTTGAATACGGCGTTGAAAATGGCGTGTAGCATCGTCGTCTTCATCATCACTTTTCTTCGGAAAACCTTATGTATAAAATCTATTTTAAAAAAAATTTTATTCCAAGGTGCAAGTCACACAGATGGAATAAGATATAAAGAACACACGTAAAACTAATATTAGGAAAGTCCATGCTTCCGTTATTTCTTGATAGTCGAACCTACCCTAATTTATTACAAATTTTACCGACTACAAAGAAAGCAGAATATGAAATATACGGAACAGAATGATTTCATTGACACATTAAATTCATCATTGGCCCATAGACGTTCTCTATGAATACTTATTTCTTCTGTGTGTCCACATATATATGGTATCAAAGATTTTGCTACTTGAATAGAGAGATGCAAAATCTACGTTATCTAGCCTGACAATATTAATTGATACACTTGTGCTACAAATGGCAGATACTGCTATTTTGAGGCCCGGTGAACGTAAAAATTAATGTATTGACAAAAATAATGACACAGATGCAATACTCTTAAACCAGCTGCGAATTGTTTCAAGTTATTCATAACATAGATATAATTATTTTGGGGCTATGAGATTGTCACTAAATAATCTGTAACTAGTATTGCGTTATCAAGGAAATAGTTACGTATAGGTACTCAATACAGCAATTTTCTAATAATAAACCAACGTATGGTAATATCGTTTTAGCCATTCGCCTGTTCAAGACGAACGAACAAAGAATTAGGCCCAGAGCGTATTTAAGCCCACCTTTTATTAGAAAAAAAATAAGTAGAACAAAAATGTCCAACTACGTAAAAAACCAATGTTTGGTAATATCGTTTTAGTATAAAGGAGAAAACCATTCGACTGTTCAAGACATAGAAAGTTAAATTATATCGATTATGGCTCTCTCTGAATCGATACTCAGATTTCTGTACAGCTTGGAAAGTTCGTTTATATTCGATTTATCATAAGAAGCAATTTATCACCGATTTGTCACTGTGGAGATATACGTGCTGAATTGAATTAGAATGGATGTGAGAAAATACAATTTTCCCAGTGATAGATGCAGGTACAATTTAGGTGTCGATTAATCTTACAAATGCTTGCTTCTATGGTGATCCTATGATGACATCATATTCATAAAACTCAATACGTATTTGAGTAAAATTTCGATACCGCATTATGTTTACAAATTAAGAATGTTCATCTTTTTGAAAAATACTGTTTAGACATATAATTTTTTCTTTATTGAGTTTTGCTAGGCATAACATTAGTTTTAATTATATTAGTAATGCCTAGTTTACATCATGTGTTATAGGTGCAGCTAGATTTTAAAGGCAGAAAATAATATTTATTATATGTTTACCTGATTAAATTACCAAAAAATCAAACGGCATTTCTTTCGCAGCGCTCGTTTTGTTTATTCGTAGTAAAGGATTGAAACGGGAAGCCACATTCCAGACGTTCTACAAGTTTACTTGGCCGAATAGTTAATACAATACTATAAACTAGCATACGAATCTATAATCAAACAAATCATTCGCAATGAGCGATTTGACGTTGCGTGTAAAACGAACTTCCACAATCGGTTGGTTGCGCAACCAGAAACGCCGGCGCAGCTTTCTTTTACTTTCGTTCTCGTTCCGATGGACGCGTCGCCGTAGTCATCGCCGATACATCGCCATTGATGTCTCGCTTGTCAACGTTTAGGTCATTGGACGTAATATACGTGTATGTAAGTAAGTATTAGATGACAGTCTTTTGTTTACTGTAGGATGCTGTTTCTTAAGTTATGCGTCCGAACTATGTGTCGTTTTAAACGTTAACGGTTGCAGGTTAAAATTAAGTTTCGGAATAAGATTAGATCTATGAATAGGATTCTATTAAGCCTAAAAAGCAATTTCAATGGTGGTCAACATGTAGATATTATATATCACATTTGTAATAAGAGCGTTAGTTTTCGTAAATTTTCACATATTGGATGTTGGAAAAAGTAGAAAAGTTGCGAGCCTTTAGTAAAAAGCAAATAAGAAAAACAAAACCCTTCTTTTACCCTTGCTGTGTGCAATTTGATCAAAATAGGACATAACAGGCGATGGACTGAAATAAAAACCATATATCAAAAAAAAATAGTAGGGTTTGTAAATGTTTAAATATAATTTTTAAATATTTAAAGAACTATAATGTGTCATTATTACTAGCTACTTTTTATACGCAACGTTTACTGCTTTTAACCCGGACATGGTAATTAATGCATGTCAACAGGAAACAAAAGAAAACTTTCGAAAAAAAATCAATTACTTTAAAGAGGCATTTCATCAATTCGAGTTCATTTTTGCGTTCAATGAAAGTTGTCATAAAATTACTGTCTTTTCTGCGTAACGCTTCATTATACGGCTTCAAAAGACCTGACCGCAACAACAAAATGAAAATTGTTTCGTTCAGTCATTTCCTATTAGAACTGTAGCAATACCCACTACTCCACTCAGGCGCAAAGTCACGTAAATCTTGAAAAACTTGAACAAAAATCTAAGCATCATTAATTTGATTCGATCTGCTATTTCGAGAATTTATCTAGGTCACTAGACACCTCATTAGATGAGAAAAATATATTGCTTTAGTTTAGTATTGCCAAATTTCTTGATGATGCGATATAACGAGAATGTTTATTATGTCGGGGTCATTGTAAATTAATAATGATTGATTAGAGAAAATTAAAATACAGCTTTTTTAAATAAAAGTACGAAATTGCTTAAAATCCGTTATAGTTTCTATCTTTAGTATCCAAATAAAACCAATTCAATCTTCATCTTAATTAACGACTTTCTCAGTTTTATTTCGCTACGTAAGATGCAAAATTCACAGACCTATCAATTAATATCCAAGGCGTTGTTGTTTGTCAACATAAACCATTTACAATACGCCCGGGAGAAGAGAAGTGGAAGTATTTGAGAGCACGCGCGCCTCCCACACCGACAGTCAAGCGCGGACGCCATGGCGGCCTGGCGCGCACAGGCGCCAACACGAAACCGAAGTCTAGTCATTCCAAATTCAAAAACTGCAACTTTTTAATTAAGCATCTACAAAGGCCAGTTCGACGAAGACAACCTGACTAAATGACTCTGACTTGTTGACATGTGACAAATATGTGACTTGAGATAGGTTGTGAGACAAAACTTACTAAATTAAAGTGACTTTTTGACTTGTGACTTGATATGATTGTGACTTTTTCTCTAATTATGACAGTGACCAATAATTCTGTGAGATGAATTTGACTGTGACTTGACTATGGATTTACTTGACTTAATCGGATTGACTTGACCTAACTTTGACTTGGACTAACTTAACTTATCCGAAGGTTTGTAACACTTTTTCCTAGATTTTTGTTGTATATTATTATTCATTATCCGAATAATTTACTTAAGTAAGTAAGTAAGTACAGGCAGGACTAATGCACAATTAAAGATACTTTATTTTTATCCACAATCTTTCAACATTTCCTATATTTTTCTATTTTCTATTTCAATTTATTTGTGTACCTACATTGAAGAGCGTGCTGAGTGCATTAATTGTTTAATTTATTTAATTTATCGTTATTTATCTTAAGTTTAAATAACTTTTTAAAATGTTAAGTGAAATTGTTCTTTCTTTATATTTTCTACTTATTTACTTATAAAATATGAAATAAGTAAAATACTAGTACAGTAGGTACTACTTATATAATAGAAATCATGAGCAAATTACATTACACGCAAATATCAACGGTAAAAGCTAAGCGTTAAGTTATACTGAACAGAAATGTACCTAGATATAAATTTTTGCATCCCGCAAGTTACACGCAAATTTCACGTAGGTAAAAATAATTTCATTGTAGGTAAAAAGTCACTGAATTTTAAATATATGTGTTAATGGTGTAGCTTTAAATAATGCGTACTTGACAAATCTCTTTTAAGCAATAGGTAAAAAGGGAAGTATTTATCTTTTCACAAGGTAAAACAAAAGGTACCTGCAATTTTTGTCCAGGGTTTGAAAATGTATACCTATTATCTGATACTAACCTTATTTCATACAACCTTTAAATAAAAAATGTCCATAATATTTAAACTCAATTAAATACCAACAAATTTCAGTAAACTTTGTATCGTTTTTTTTCATAATTTCACTACGTTATGAAAGTAAATTACAAGGCGAGCCAGTTCTCATAAAAATTCAACAAAGCTAGACTAAAATTGACATTGACAATCATATAGTTCGACACGACGGAACATTAAACATTTCTTTTAGGTAGGTACTTTTTTTTACTTTTTTTACTTTTAGCCACCCACAAAATGGCAAATTTCCTCAATTGATTTTAAACTTTTTGTGGGAGAACTCTACGATGAAAATCGATTCAGAAATATTTGACAATTTGGGGTAGATCGTTGAGCTATTGACTGTTCAAAAAGTTTATTAACAACGAGATATTATTAAAGAAAAAATTAAAGAAAATAATTAAAGAAAAAAAAGAACTCGATATAATTAAAATATTTGTATTGTTACAAATTCTTAACTGCGTTTTCGGGGACTTAGAAGCTCTTTTCAAACACTTTTTATACAATTATCCATATCAGTTAGGTCTTTTCAAGCAAAAACGACCACATCGTACTTACAAAATCCCACCAAGTGCTATATCTCTATCACACATCTATCACACAACTTCTCTAATAAAATACCTTAAAACATCTTTTAAACAAACTAGTTTCAACGAAACGGAAAGTGAGCAAAATTGCCTACTTTCGCTTCACTTCTGTAGAATGAAGCTATTAAAAGTATCTAATAGGCTTTATGAGGTTGTTAGAAAAGATTATAATTATGTAAACATCGTATTTAGTAACTGGTTTTTTAAAGAAAATCCTCGTTCTTTTTAAAGAATTGGTGTGTTATGGGATAGTAACACAGTGACCAAAGCCAAGCAACCGAAAAACAAAATACATTTACGTTGCGTTATTTACCTATGCTATGCTTTCGTTACCGTGTCAAATACCCACGATAGGTATAAATCAATTTTTACAGCAACCCTCATTATTATTCTCTACCATCAGCCTCTCCCAACTAGAAGCGTGGTTTCAGGCAATTTATAGAACACCAGTTCCACCAAGCTTGCCTACTGCTAGTTGGCAAACTTAACACATATCTTCGACGTATTCTCTTAGGATGTTACCACACCAATCGATCGACGTCGATCGATCATCGATAGATGGTAGAATAGAACAGGCAACGTCGATCGATTGGTGTCGTATCACCCTTTTCTCACGTTGTTGTTATTTGTACATAAAATGTAAAAACTTGTTATTACATTTGGCAGTCGCCGGATCTTAACCACTACACCACCGACGCTCTCTCTCCCCGCGAAGAAATCAATATTTAATTATTATTTAGGTATTTCGTGCTAAAAATAATGCATAACAAGGATATTAGTAATATGACTAGTTTAAAAGATCCTATACCTCGCTGGCTATGGAAGGCAAGCCGTTTAAATATTTCTGGAATTCAATACAAAAAATTATAAAATAGAAGATGATCTAATCAGTCAATCAAATAATAATTCATACCTACATAACAATTTTATATATAATTTATTTTAATTTTAAATATTTAATAAAATATTTAATTTTATATAAAATAAACAGTATTATCCAGGAGGCAGGTACATGTGGTCTTTGAAATACAATAAATATGTTATTTGTCTTTTTCAGTGATGGAGATGGAGTGGAAAGCCGTGAAGAGATACAATTCCCCAGCGCAAATGCACTTAGACAATCGGGTCTGCTGCAGCATTGCCCTTTGAGAGGCATCCCAAAATGTCCTCCAGCTTCGAAGAGGTATTGTTCTCTTTTTAAAACTATCATTCAACAGCGCCGATTACTTGAGGACTTTGTAAAAAACATTTAGCTAGGGAAACTAAGTATTGATCTAAGTACTTAAAATTAAATGACAGATACAACCTTCTAAAAAGATAGAACTAGTCTCTATGTCAATCCAAAGTTCAATTATTTTTTTTTATAAATAGAATTAACCTGTGTGCTTTTAGGTATCAGTAGCTGATTTTTGGAACATGTATTCAATGTATTCGTTAACTTACATTGGCACCTCGTAATTTTGTTCCTCTAACTTAATCAATATAGATTACAATACGATTTAAACATTTAGCTCACATTTCTCAGATACCGTACCCACGACGGAACTTGCAACAACTTCAACCGGCCACGATGGGGCTCTACCATGACCCCAGTACAACGCTTCCTATTCCCATCATACGCCGACGACATTCAAGCACCTAGAATATCAGTAACCGGCTCCAAACTCCCATCTGCAAGAGAAATAAGCGCATCTATACATGAGAGCAAGAGTGTGGAAAGTCCTGGGATTACGCATCTATTGATGCAATGGGGACAATTTGTGGACCATGACATCACTTCCACGTCTCAATCCAGAGGATTTAATGGATCCGTACCGAGATGCTGCAAGAATGGAGGGCGAGATTTTGTGCCGAAAGATCTATTGGTAAGTTTGTCGAATACTGCTACTCTTTGTCTACTCAGCTATTTATAGTGGCCTCGTGAGGATATTCATTAGATATTTTTACGAGTAATGGATGTCTTCTATATATACAGAAATTTATATTCCTGGGTCCACCAATCGCAACTATAATCCAAAATACAAGTTTTGCTAACCTTCTACCTACGTGCCGTTGGAGCGTTAATCCGGTGATTTGACTGTATTTAATCACTTATATTATAAGTCTTAAAATGTGCATGTTTTCGCCCATTTATATGTGACCTTTAATTAATTTGTATACTATAATGTGACATTATCTTCTTAATCATCCATCTGTAGCCTAATCTACTACTAAGTCACCGTTAATATGAATGTTTCCACCGACAGCATCCAGAATGTATGCCCATCACGGTGCCAACAACGGACCCTTTCTACGGTCGTCTCGGAGTGCGGTGTCTGGACTTCGTGAGATCATCACCTGCACCCCGAGATGACTGCTCTTTGGGATGGAGAGAGCAGCTCAACCAAGTATCTGCCTATATTGATGGGTCTCCATTGTATGCTAGTTCCGCACGACAGTCGGATAAGCTGAGGCTTTTTAGAAATGGTAAAATAATTTTATGAGTACCTATGACAAAACTTAAACCTTTATCGACTTTTCCCAATTAAGAATTGTCAGGGTAATTTAAATTTATAGCACTTATATTCCTTTTGTTCCTGCAATTTTACTTGCAACTTTACATCCTTTAACCAAAACACATTCTACTTAAACAACTTAGTTCATCATGAATATTGGTGTTTCCTGCTAAGGTGCATATGAGTTAGGAAACCTTTTTTCAATTTCTGAATCGATCCCACAGTCACTTACAGGAATAGAACTAACGCTAACCCTATTATTTATTATTATTATTCACAAGGTATGCTCCAATACGGCCGAGTGCAACAGCGGCGTCCAATCCTACCATCATCACCAGAGCGCAAAGATGAGCTATGCCGCGGAGGAGCGGTGTCCACTGATTGTTTCAAGTCTGGAGACGCGAGAGTCAATGAACACCCGGGATTAGTAGCTGCACACATCGTGTGGCTACGACAGCATAATCGGTACGTATTGAAAATAAATAAAGAAGGAAGAACACACTTCTGTATCTTAGCCGTCTCTCTACGACTGATCATCTGCACTTACTATGTTTTACGCGATGAGTGTTATTGTTGCTTCATGCAACAAACGTACAAAATCAAATGTAGGTATAACTATATGTACCAACAACTTAACGGCAATGAGTGCTGGGCGTTGATTTTCAGGTGAAAAGAAAAGCAGATACATATTAAAAATAAAATATGCCATGATATTAATAAGTAATTCATGAAATCGTTACTATGTTTTTAATTATATATCCCTACGTAATAAATAAGATAAGTAATCATTTAGATTATACATCAATATACAAATATACAGTAAGTATGCTCCATTTATATCAATACAATAATTACATTAATAAACGATGACAAGTTAATACCAAAACAGCGGTGGATCCGCAAGCGGAGTACCGGTGTCGAATCCTGGTATGGGCAAACATTTGTGCAATTAATATTATAGGAAATTCAACTATATTTTCATATTTGTATGTAGGTCCATCTAACACATAAGTTTTGCCTAATTTTTGAGACAAACGCATACGGTGGTAATTGTTTAATAATATTAGTTATTGTTCCTCATTCCTACGCTCATCTAAGTTATAAAGATTTTTTACATAAATAATCAATAACGATTTCTAATTACAGCATGGCACAAGAACTGGCACATTTAAACCCGAGCTGGAGCGACGAAAAAATCTACCAAGAAACGAGAAAAATCGTGGGAGCGATGATCCAGCACATCACCTACAAGGAATTCCTGCCTATTGTACTAGGTAAAAAACTGTTACATCATAAATTGCGTGATCACTTTTACTTACCTAATTAAAATTAACGTACGTGATCGCGTCTGCGCTTCCTCGTTAATAGCTGTATCTATTACCAGTCAATTGACTTTTTGGTTGCGATGTTTCGCGTAAACTGTCTGCAAATAAAACTCTTGTCGCTGGTTACATAATATGAAATTATTTTGCTTTCAGGCACGGAGGTCATGCGGCTTTTTGACCTAGAACTGCTCAAAAAAGGATATCACAAAGGCTATAATCCAAAAATTAATGCGAGCCCAGCAAGTTCTTTCGGATCTGCTGCATTTAGATTTGGTCATAGCTTGGTCCAGTCATCAATGATGCGTTTTGATAGATTTCACAGACCCATGCACAACAGTAAGAAAATTCTGTACTAAACTCTCAAAAACATTTGTCAAAACAAAAGCATTGTGCTAACGATTAAAATAGATAAGACTTATTGAATTTCTCAAAAGGATTTGAATTGAGATATAACAATTTAAAAAACTAATTTTATGTAATGTTGTAATTTTTATTATTCATCTATCTATCCCATAAAATTGAGCACAAATAGGCATATTGTAATATTTGTACTCGTAAAGATCTTTTCCATGTTTTCAGATGTGTCCCTTCACGACGAGCTGACGAACCCAACCAACATTTGGAGCGTAGGAGCGGTAGACCGACTAATCCTTGGTATGGTGAATCAGCCCATTCAAAAACGGGACGAATTCATCACAAAAGAACTTACACAGCATCTGTTTCAAACGCCTCAATTTGGTTTTGGAATGGATTTAGCCGCCATTAATATACAAAGAGGTAGAGATCACGGAGTTGCTTCTTACACAGCCTGGAGAGAACCATGTGGATTATCAGCTATAGAAAGTTATGAAGATCTGTTTCGAGTAATGCCGCAAAGAGCGGCTAAAAGAATTAAGTCAATTTACAAGTGAGTAAAAATAAAAATCTTCTTCTGAGCTTCCGATTTAACTAAAGTATAATTTCTTTGTTTATAATTTTGAAACAAACTGTGTGTATTAAAAACATTATCCCCTTAAACAAATATTTTGTTTTGTTACAGGCATGTAGACGATATTGACTTATTTACCGGTGGAATGGCAGAAAGACCAGTAGTAGGCGGTTTAGTTGGCCCCACATTTGCTTGTATTATAGCACAACAATTTTCAAATCTACGTAATGGTGACAGATTTTGGTAAGATTGCACTTTGATAAATCAAGATTATTTTTTATATAGGTAATATTAAATCTTTATTGTCTTTTTATTGACAAATTCAAAATAAAATAATATTAAATTAATTACTAGTATTAAATCAAGATAGTAATTTAATATTCATCATCAAATATACAACATAAAATACAAATTGAATAATTTTAGGTACGAAAATGGAGGATTTGAGTCTTCCTTCACTCCAGCCCAACTACAACAAATACGACGCACATCTTTAGCTCACGTTCTCTGCAAAACTCTTGACACCATTGACGATATTCAACCATTTGTGTTCCTTGCTGCAAACGATGATGATAATGAAAGAATATCGTGCTCAAATAGATTATTAAATAACTTCGATTTATCGCCCTGGGTTGAATTAGACTCAGAATCTAATAATGATATAAACAGAATTGAAGACAGAATAGAAAGTGCCACTAACAAACCTATAAAAACTAGGCCCACGACTACTGAATCACCTCAAACAACTTCTAAAGAAATGTTCGAACTCTTAGCAGAATCTTCTAATACTACACCTCATAAAAAACCACACCCTGTTGCACATAAGCCAACATTCACAAACAAAATAAAAAATAAAGACAACATAAAACCCATAGCTGACAATACATTGACTAAGACTAATGAGACTGTTGAAATAGATGACAAACTTGACTTCCGCTTTGGTAAAAACAAAAGTAAACGGTACGAAAACTCTGAAATACCTAGTTCTCGACGTAACAACTATAAAAAACCGACGACATATAATGATAACGACGATGACAATATTCAGAGCATTCAATCCGTTGTGATAAACAACTTAAAACAAAAACGACCTTATAACAGACCAGTTATTGCAGTGACAGAAAATATAGACAAATTCACTTATCTTATAAATTACGTGCCTCGACCTACACAATCATGGAGACAAACAACAAAACGTAGTACTTATGATAATAAAGATGACGGTGACGTTGTAAAAGTTACTTATCAGACCTATGACGATACTTACAGACCTCACAAACGACCAAATCAACAGCAAAACTATTATAATGAACACAATGACGACAGACTTGACAATGCTTACTATAGAAATAAAAACCCTGACTTACAGAGAACTACTTACTATGACACCCTACCATCCTCTGCTCGATCTAATGACGATACATTTACTTCTAGTGCGCCAAAAACTGACGACGAATTCACATCGACTACTCCAAACATATATAAACTAGTGACTTTTGGTTATGTAGGGACATACAAACATGACAATGACGATAACCTAAAATTAAATACTGACAAATTTAACGACAAACAGCTAAGCAAAGACTTTTCAACACACGAAAATGACGATGACATAAAAGACAAAGTTGTTTCTATTATAGACGAACGATTTGCTAATGACTATGTAACGAATAGACAACCGACTAATAAAACTGATATCGTAGACAGAAATAATTTTGACTCGAAACATTTATCAACTACCAATAACAAGGACAAGTACTTTAATGACACTACCGTTACCGACATGACTCGACAAACTGACTACAAAAACAGTATTCCAAGGAATCAAACCGTATTGACTAAAGACATTACGACTTCTGACAAAACTGTGGCTGAATCAATTGACGAAACTTTCAAACTCTCAACCTTTTACCATTACGACACTGCGACAAAACCATATAACTCAGCTAGACCGACACGACGCAATGACGAAATTGACAAAGTGACTACTAAAAAGAAATATTACTACGACAATAACGTATTGCATAGATACATTGACAACGATTTGACTGTGACAGACAAAAGGGATAATACAATAAAATTTTATGATTCTGCTAAGCCTGGTTACAATATAGAAGAAAGAGCCTCTGTAGAAAAATTAGCTTTTCTTGATGAATCTGAATCCAAATCTGGAAGCATCAAATTAAAAAAGGGATCTCCAAAACCAGCTAAAACGCCATCTGTCAGCTTTGAAATCATACCAAGTGAAAATAAGTAAGTAGACCATAATCTATGAATGCAATATGAACTGTTTAACAATATCTGTATGAACTTATTTATTTTAGTCCATCACGCTGGGCTGTATTCGACGAAAGAGAAGAATTACCGGAAAGTGTGGAATATAAAATGCCGTTAATCACTGAAGATCCGTATGCTTTACGAGAACTACCAAAGCCCATCAACTTTAGTCTGAAGAAACAACGTCCAGCGTTGAGAGGATAACACTTGTGTCTGAATAAAATATCCATTATTGCTAAGTAAGCAACACTACAAATTATATAATCCATTGTTATGTTAATTAGGTACACAAATTGTAACACAATGAACCTACCTGCACTTAAGTGTTTATCAGTGATGACAATGTAATTCATTACAAATCGAAATTTGATTCGAAGTGTTTCTTACCACAATATGCTTTTTCAAACTGAAAAACACTCAAGTGTACTTAGATAAATATGCTAATGAGCATCTACTTGTGGAATAGAAAGAAAAACAACAAAGGATATAATTTATGCTCAAGAATAGACACTACTAATTACTATTGTGTGTGACTGATTACTTACGTTTTACAAAAAAATGTGTGTAAGTAATTTAACTGACAATTTAACGTATTTGACTAAGTATGACAAACAAACAAGTGAATGACCAATGAATTTTAGTCTGTGTAATGTATGTGTAATCGGCGATCGGAATGCATCAAAATAGCTTCTAGTACTTAACAATCAGTGTGAAGATATGACATTTACTCGACAATAGCTTATAAGTGAAATGACTGATTTTAAATTAAAAAGGCTTGACTAAGACAAACTATTTAATAATAATCATTTAAATGTTTTGATTTGATATTATTAACTGACCTTTTTAATAATAGTAAAATAGCAAAATACCTACAGGCGATGTTTTAGCATTACGTATCTGAACAACGGCTATGCTAGTGTATAGCCTTACTACACACTACTACACCAGTACATTTACTCACACAAACAAACTCAATTATATTGCTTCCCAACATAAAAGAATAGAATGATAAAATAATTATGCAAAACAAGCTTGCAGCGACGACAAAATTTTTCCTGTTGGTATATAGTGCGTTCCGTTTGTCGCTCACAGTGGTCAAAACCGTTCCGATTCGTTTTAGCGCGCTAAAAGTGATATTAGTGCTATTTCAATCGGAACGGTAAATAGCGCGTTAACATTCCGATTGTTCGTCGATTAAGTCTAAAGTTATAAGTTAATTAAGATCTTTGACCCTGAATGAAGCAGGAGCCATTTTTTAACATTATTACAAAAGAAAATTAATAAGCAAGCTTTTAAAATCTATAATCGACTAATAAAAATATCAACAAAGTAACGTCATGTGTCAGTTTTGACTGGCCGCTCACAGCGACCATGCTGCGTAGCTTGGGCAAATGGGCACTGTGCGCGGGAAGATGGCGGCGTTTATGACGTATCGATATCGCTGTGAGCGCGCTCACAGGCTTTCGGAACGGGTATATGAGAGCTATAATCGGCAAACGGAACCCAGCAATAATTTCCTTTGTTTTTGTGTCAGGTCTAATATTTTCAGTTAAGTTCGTGTAGTGACTATACTACTTGAGATGTAAAATCAAGCGACCGGGAACAAGATTATTGAGGTCCGTTCCGCTATTTTACTTTAATTAACGGCTGTACTTAACTAATTAAATTAGGTATCTCAAAAATGAATTTAGTTTAAGAATTCCTAATTAAATTCATTGTACAAACGAGTAATACCACCGAAAATCTAGATGATTGAAATCAAAATTTTCTCAAATGAAATGATATAGAACACTTTGTATAAATGCATTTTATTAAATTTTCTTTTTCATAATAACATTAAGTACTTATTTATTAAATACATTTGTGTAAATAAATATACTGATTGTTTGATTTTTGGCATAAAAAGTTACACTTCAATATACCACACAAATCTACTCCATGTTCGACCCTTGCAACCAACAAAATTATAAAAATATTTTTTTCTATATTTAATATAGACTCTAGTTTACTAATTTTATTGAAACATTTTTAGAACTTTACAAGTTTTGTGATACAAAAATTTACACATTGCAAGTTAATCTGATTCATAACTCTAAAGTATTTTCAGCATAATTTCCATTTAGGCTTAATGAATAAATTTGCATATTAAAATATCCAATGCCAGTGTCCATAATGGTTGTTTTCATTAACTCCATTGAATGCCCTCATCACAAATTGTTGAACAATGGATTGTTCTTTTTAATGCCTGTGACCACACTGCTTGTCTTTTGTTTGTTGAAACAAAGGAATATTAATAAGACTAAAGTAAAAAAAAGACAGAAAGAGAGAGGGACCTACACTTAGTTCATGTTGATGACAACGCCAAACAGTTTGCTGAGCTTGAACTCATATTCTCTGAGGTTTTTATTGCAATGAAAACTTTGGACCGTGTCACTCTCTCGGGTTAGGTTTTTTTGCATCAAACTATATTTTCAAGTCATCGTAAAAAAATCTTAAGATTGCATCACATTGAATCGCAATCCTTTGCATAAAATGTAGTCGTGAAATAATGGTAAGTTAATTGTTAATAAAGTACTATTTTATTATTATTTCTTATTTGAAAACCTGAACTGCACCTTGCAATGGTCAATGTGAACCAGCATAAATGTCAAAGGCACTGTAGTTGTAATTTTTTTTGACTAACAATCATGTGTTTCGGGCACACAGCATATTATTAACATGGGGGCAAGTGAATAGATTTTGTCATTTGTAAAGGATACCAATGTGTTAACTATTTAGTACCTACAAATATTTTAAAAAAAATTATTGACATAAAAATTCTATTGTGTCTGGTTAACAGTGCTTGAAAATGTTAAACTTATAGTAAGATGTTTACTAAATCTGTAACAATAGTGAACATATTTCTGAGAAAGCCATTACGAGCTGTTATGGGAAAATACAATAGGAAACCTTATGCATGTCATCACATTGAATTGCATTTAGTACTTACACCAACAAAAAAATATTTTCAATACCAGTAAATAATCTTAATAGCAACAGCTAAGTCACAATATTACTATCAAAAAAACAATATAACAGAATAATAAATAAGTACATGACTATTTAAATATTTGCTAAAAGATTTATATGAAGGTGTTACTTAATCTCTCTCTGGATAAAATTGCACTAATTCTTTAGATAAAGCCTGGGCAAGTTCTGGAGTTCCAGCACACAGAACTCTTCTTGACAGTAGATCAAGGGGGCCACCAGCAGGATCAATGCAAACACCTCCAGCCTCTCTCACCAAGATATCTGCAGCAGCAATATCCCATGCATGAATACCAATTTCAAAATATGCGTCAGCACCTCCAAGTGCTACCATAGCCATATTCAAGGCTGCTGAGCCCAAAGTTCTCACACCATGAGCCATTAACACTAACTTTTGAAAATTTTCAAACATTATTTTAACTCTTTCAAGATCACGGCTTGTTCCAGCTTCAAAGCTTACCAAAGCTTTACTGATTTCTTTTGTGTTTGACACACTTATCTTTCGAGAATTTAAATAAGCACCTTGGCCCTTTTTAGCGGTAAACAACTGACCTATGATTGGATTGTAAATTATACCAGCAACACTTTCTTTGTTGATGGCCAAAGCCACAGATATGCAGCAGTGCGGGAATCCATGAACAAAATTCATAGTGCCATCGACAGGATCTATGATCCAAGTGGGACTATCGGTTAACTCACATTTAGCTCCATCAGACACTGATTCCTCGCCAATAAAATTATGATTTGGATATATCTTTGATAATCCACCTATAATGGTTTCTTCTACTTTTTTATCTATTTCTGTAACCAAATCAATATCACTTGATTTGAGCACGAAATCTTTGCATCCATTTACATATTCACTTACAAGGTTTCCTGCCTGCTTGACAAGGCTCAAAGCTTCTTCAAAATACTCATCGATGCGATCCGACATAATGGAGCTGTAAATTCTCTTTTCCTCAGGTTTTCTGGTTTTTCCTCAGGTGAAATTCTTCAGTAAGCAAGTATGAATTCAAATTCCGAATACATTCATATACCAAGGCGCGGATCAATAACAGGTTCCTTTATTGTAAATAATAAGCGTTTAAAAAATTTACCCGTACCAAGAAGACACACCGTTAAATCAAGTAAAATAAATTACTAAATAAATACGAATAAAAATTGCTAAACTGTCGTAGGAAGGAAATTGGAATTACACTCGACTTAACCAACTAGCCGGGCAAGCAGGAGGGGAACCGCCAGCCACAGACTACTAAGAAGTTACCGAAGGGCTGATGAATTTGACAGACGACTAGCGACATCTCTTTACAATATTCGATACCTTTTGAACAAAAATGACATACCTATGTGCACGATTAAAAATGTTAAAGGTACTCGAATTCAAAATACTAAATGAATTATTGTAGAGTTAAATGAAACGATGATTACATCTCTTAATTCTTGACGTTGATAATTTTTTATTAATTTTTAGAGTTTGAGTAGATAAGTGACTGTAATAACAATGAAATAAAAAAATTAGAATGGCAAATAAGCTCAAAACAACTAAAATATTTCAAAAACAGTGCAACAAGTGGGTCGTTTCTTAAAAAAAAAAGTAATGACATTTAAAAAAATCTCTTGTCGATATACCTCCCAACTAATGTTTTTATCGATAATTTATGTAACTAATCAACCAAGTCACTTCTCCCTGGGACACACTGTATTTTAGAAACACAATTTGGTGGGCATTTATCCGTTTTGGTAAGCGTTTCGAACTTTATTGGTAGGTAATTAGGTACATTTTTGGTAGGCGCTTAAACGGAAGGCTTATAATAATCATACAATTATTGTAACATTTCAAGTTTAATGTTATGGTGGCAACGGGATGAACATCAAAACAAAAATTATTAATCAAATTAATTTAATTAGTTACACAAGTCACATCTTTTTCTTAATTTTAAAATGTTTATTTCCACAATTGTATTCCTGTGCTAAGTTCTTAAGCTCATTTAGTCTACAAACCACATGTAATTTGATCTATAGAACTATATTAAAAAAAATAAAAGTAATAAATATTGCTTTTATAACTACGATGTGAAAAGACAGTCAGTTTAATTTTTACAATAATATGCTTTTGGTAGAATATCAATTACATCTTCATAAATAACCTACAATACAATAAATCATTTTATTTACTTTATTGAAATTTAAATAAATCAATATTTTATTTTCAGTACCAGTTCTCAACATGTGTTTGAAATTCATAAAAACAACTGCAAAACAATCAAACCTTCTACGAACATTTCACCAGTATATCCACACACTAACTAGTGATGCTACGCAACGAATCAGACGGATGTCTATTGGACAACTGTTTTTTCAAATAAAATTGTCCTTCGTTTCTTAATTTTAAAATGACTGCCATAAATGACTGCTTTGGATTTCAGCGTCATGCCATTGTTGCAGCACGAAAGTGTGCGCCTCTTCTATTCTACAAGATATTGCAACAATCTAAAAGATAAAGATGGTAAAATAAGTAAAAGACTTGTATATTTTAGAATTGTTTATTTCTTAACTTTGTTTTATATTTTTATATGCTTTGTTTGTATTGCATGGGAGGCAAATTTTTATTTCCTAGACGCGAGACATTAGTTCCTTTAAATATTCTGTTCATTATGTTACACCAATTAAACACCGTTATTGTTATTGAGTATCCCAGAAAACATTTCTACTCAAAATGTTTGTAGCTTACAAATAATTGACGAAGTTCTACCACACTTATACCTCGTAAGTTAACACTATTAGCACACAGACACAATGTTACAGCAGATCTCAGTTCTTGGAAAATTATGTCTTTTTGCCTACTTTCTATACACTACACAGCACTTGTTGTAGATTGTGAAATTGTGATTGTAAACGCAAATTAATTACTATACTTGGGAATTGAGAGGTTGTGTTAGGGAAAATTATCAATGCAAACTCTTCACTCGTCAAACATTGAAACCGTAATGGCAGATCGAGCTGATTGATTGAAAATTAAATAAAATTTTGCGTGTTATGGCAGTCAGCTGTAGTTACTACACAATAACTATTTCTGCCAATTTCAAATATTAATATAATAAAAGTTGTTTTAACATAATTAAAACATTGAAAGATAACCTAAAACCGTACATCATTGATTGAACATAGTATTATTATTATTTTTTGTGTATAATGGCAATCAGCTGTTGTTACTACACAATAACTATTTCTGCCAATTTCAAGTATTAGTATACACACGTACTACACGAGGTTAATAATTTTGTAGCGAACAGCTGAGTAGAACTTGCAGTATCTCGAACATTGAATTACCTTGAACAATACAAAAACAGGGGGATGATATAAGTTTTTACAGATCTTTAAAAGAGTATAATTACATATTTATAGTTTGATATTAAACAAATGGATAAATCTTCCAAGAACCTTAAAGATAAGAGGATTTTGAGAGGAGAGTAGAGTTTTGATTCTTGTAGGTTTAGGGAACTGGAGTGGGAGATGGTCATATGAGGAAGCTGGTGAGAGAGGGCAATTAAAGAGGAGATGGTCAGTGGTTCCATCCCCCAAACCACAATCACAGACTGAAGTCCTTCTTATGCCAAGTTTATGAAGAAATACTGGAGTACAACAATGACCCAATCTGAGCCTACAGATGACAGATGTTGTTTTCTTATCCATATATTTAAATTTACAGAACCAAGGTTTAGATGGGATGGATGGTTGGATGTCTCCATAGTACTTTCCTGTTGTTAGCCTTGAATTGCACTATATAGAGGCCCATGCCATACTTGAGCGTGTCTGCGCCAGAAGCTTCAAATCTTGGCCAAAACACATAAAGTGTTCTAGCGTACCCATATTGATAGATGCTTTAGCAAAACTGTCCACTGTACAATTATCTGCAATACCAGAATGCCCCGGTATCTTATGTGTTAAACTGGAAAAATGAAATGTCATTGTCAAAATGAAATATCTCCGGAATGTCAATGTTAAATATGCTGCGTAATCGGCAAACGGAACGCAGCATTAGTTATTTAAGTCCACTGTCACTAAAACGTCATATCTATCGGAAATGCGACATTTATGAATGGCTCAGGGCTGCCAAATCATTTTTATTTATTTTACCTAGGTCACGTTAAAAATTTTATTTCAAAATATTGGCTGAACCAAAACTAAGAATTTTTACACAAACATAATCTTAAAAATATACACTTTCAGTTCATGGAGGTTACTTGGTATGAAAATAATGAATATGCCCTTTATAAACTACTTAATTCGTGTAGACCGCGCATTAATTTGCCAATTTTATGCTTTGACACATTCTAATGACCGGCCAATAGAATGTGAGGATTGAACAAGTGTAGATTTATAAGAAAACAAATAGTAAATAATTTGAACGGACTTTGACAGAAATTGAATCATAATAAGATTTAAAACTGTTCTTGTTATATGTACTGTAATGTAATTATTTTGACTGTCGTGTCTAAAAAGCTACATTGTATATGGTATATTAGCCATGATTTTACTATAGCTTGTTCAACATGGAAGGTTTTCTGAATTTGAATGATGTTATTTTTAATTATTACTTTTTATATGGCGGTCTTTTTTTAAGTTATTTAGTTTATAAAATATTTCATTCGCTACTGTGTGGGGAGAATCATAAGAAAACAACATTTCAATCCAGGGGACACACTTGGAGAAGTATTGATTGCAACAAGTCTATTCCCTATAATATTTACGTAAGTTTCATCAATATATTACTAATAAATTAATTATATATTATAATTAATAAATAAAAATTTACTTTCAGTGCACAGTTTGCGAAAAGCTTATGTTACCTTTAGTTGGTCTTTTCTGTGAAAGTTGTGCTTTGAGTGCTTGTAAAAAATGTTATCGATCATTGGACAAAAAAATCAGATGTAGGCCTATATCATGGCCAGCAGATAAACCATTCTATCACCATTGGATCAATGGTATGTATGCTATATTATGACTAATGACTATGTAATATTTGTATATACATGCATTATTTACTCCAAGAGTATTAAAAATTACAGTTGGAACAATTCCAAGCAGCACTGATACTAGTGAAGAGGAGATCAGAAAGTTTTTCTGTTCCTGGTGTCAAAGGACAAAATCAAGCCCTGAAAGTTTAATTAATACTAATTTAGAGGTATATTGCTTTTAAAGAACTAATTATTAAGATTGTTCTTGTTTTGTATTTTATTATGTGTATCATTGTGACTTACTTATTTTGTATGTTCTGATATAAATATATTGTTCTGTGCAATCAAACATGACTCAAACAACTATACATTCAAGAGTTTAAAAAAAAATTAAGTATAGGGAATCAAATTGTGATATATGAAGCTTTCTAAATAAATAATATAAAAAATAATATATGGCCAGTCTTTTACTCTTGTGCAGAAGTTGTTTTAAGCTAAATGACTATGTGTGTTTCAAAATATTCAATTCTTCTTTCTTAACATAACATTTTTATCAAAATTAGTTACATATCTTAGTATTTCAGTCTAGTCCTAGTAATAGTCTGTCACAGATAACAGTATGGTTTTATATATAATTATAATTATAATTTAATGAATTTACGGGATTCTTACCATGATTTTCAATTTTTATTTCGCGCTTCTGATATTTCGATGCTGTTGCAAGCACCATGATCGCGGACTGGCAGATGTAGGTAGGTGGCGATGATAGCTAGAGGCAGATAAATCGATCTACCCTCCTTCTCGTTCATTTTGATCTGCTACTACTGAAACTCACATTTTTGTCGTTTTTGTAATTGCTAAAACTGTGAGTATATTAACTAATTAGTCATATGATGCTTTTTTTCAGCTATGTGACTTTTACAAGTACCGGCACCTGATAATTCCACCATCTTGTGTCCAAATTGATAAAGGAAGTTTAGTTAATATAAAGCCATTGCAAGATGCGGAATGGGAACCTCTTATAGTATTTGGTAAATTTTTTTTTCCGTATTCTATGTCAGCAGAGGACTTGTGTTTTTTTTATAACCTTCTATTATTATTATTTCAGCTAATCGCAAGTCTGGAAGTTGCAAAGGTGATGAAGTGCTATCACTGTTTAGAGGACTTCTCAACCCAATACAGGTAGTACTATATTTCACAACATTGTGCTTGTGGTTTTTAGTGTGACCAAGTTCTAAGAGTAAAAGCCATGGGTAAAGTTAATAATTATTATCTAATTATATACTAACCATAATGCTTACTAATACTGCACTTAGTAAGCATTTGATGTCTGTGAGTGTGGCTGTCAGTATTGGTTAAGACTTTGAATGACCAAAATTGTAGTAGTGCCAAGTTTTTTATATCAAAAAACAAGTTTTACTATGTACGCATAAATCTGTATTATATAATATATTAAATAAATGAGGTCATACTTTTGCATTTCAATAATACCCATAAATATATGTTATATTTAAAAAGCATAAATGAAACATTATGTTACTTTTTCTAACTTTCTTACTACCCATTTTCGAAAACTTTTCGTCATGACTATGAATAAATTTTTTATATCACGACTGGCGTTGTTAAGCGCCGTAGAAGTTGATGGCACGCCTATTGTGCCATCAACCATGTATATAAAAAACATGCTTTTTTGGCTTTTTCCCTGGTTTAGACTTGATTGAAGATTAGTTGACATCAAACTACGGTAGTGTAGGGCACGATAAGTTAAGTTAAACTACGTGTTTTTCCTGAAATGGAAGGTAAGTGACTTTACATTTTCAGATGTTTCAAACATTTTGTGATGTTGTTTAACTTTTTTGTTGTATTCAAGGAATAGGTAAAGAAAATAGTGTCTATAAACATTTTATTCGACTTGGGGGTTTTTCATTTATTTCGAAATAATATTGCGGGGTGGGAATTCACATGGTGCTTAGGGACGGCATGTATACTTAAAGAGGCCGGCTAATTTTCGCCAGCCGGCCTGCCGCATGTCGGCACTGTTTACATTATTTTTTATGTGCTTATATGCGTACCCCTGGTGTTTTAAGCAAAAATAAACTGTATGTACAATAGTTTATGCAAGTTAAAGCGGCCGCCTTATACTTAAATGTATTGTTTGAAATGAAATGAAATATTTATTTGTCAACATTGAAAATTACTTGTTCTTATTGGCGTCAAATAAAACATGATTCTACCACCAGTTCGAAAAAACCTTCGTGAAGAAGAACTGGCAAGAATCTTCACGGGCATATTTTTATCAAAATAAATTTACAGAGTCTCTTTATGTCTATACAAAATTATTCTTATCTGCATCTGTTAGCTTGGCAAGTCTCCCTCCCCCCAAGTATCCAAACGACGAACACCCTCAAACGGTACCCGTTCACGAGTTAACGTGGGATCCAGCATCAACCCTCCTCAACCATATTAGAGGGAAGTGAGCGACCCGTTACCCGACGCTACCATAAGAAGACGTACTTTAGTGACAATGACGCTTTAGATATTCATCGTTTGTGAAACATCGCAACTCAAAAGCTTCGATGAAATATAAAAAACGCACTACTATAGCCATTATCGTCACACACATTGTATCAGTTATCTAAAAATCAAAAATACTACTTTCGAAATCATTATAGTTTTGCTTTAGGGAGACCATTTAAAACTTTTTTTGACGTTGTTACAATCTATTAAAAAAGACATGCCTATCGTGTCATGCGCCAAAGGTAAAAAAAAAATTCAATGAATATTTTAAAGGTGGTCAACCTCTGCAATTTTTGAATTCACACAATATCCAGGCTAGATCTACGTAGAAAATCATGATAGTTTTGTGCTAGGCAGACACCTCTGAAACGTAATTTGAGGGAGTTTCAATCGATATAAAAATGATACGCCTTTAGTGTCATAAGCCACAAGTAAAAAAATTGATGACACGCCTGTCGTACCATCAGCAACGAATCGGTTAAATTTGCTTTTCTGAAGTTTGCATTTTTCAACTCCTTTTTTTGTTAATACTACTGTTATTAAAAACAAAACTAATGCTTAATTTTTTTTACTATTCCAGGTGATAGACCTTAGCTCAATGGCACCTGAGAACGTTGTGCAATGGTTACCACCAAGATGTCGCGTTTTGGCTGCCGGCGGTGATGGCACCATAGCATGGGTGCTCAATGCTTTGCAGACTGTGCCACATGTTAAGGTAAACTTAACTCTCAAACTTTTCGTTTAAGATCTAATTTCAAAAGATTCTCCGATTTTTTAGCCAGTGATAGAGCCACAACGCATTCGACGACACTATATCATGGGTGCTCAATGCTTTGTGTACTGTGGCCTCATGTCAAAAGTTAAAAACTTAATTTAAAACGTAATAAAATGAACTGAAAAGCATATTTATTGATGTTTGACCTTGAATAATTTTTTAAGCACAAGCAGGATCAATACTGTAACTTTGGACTTTAGTTGTAAGTCCTAAAAAGTCTGTACCAAATTTCAACTCTGCGCAAATTTATGCAAACCTATCCCAATCTTTTTCGCCTATTTCAACTGGACTATATCGTCGTGAGTAATACCAACAGGCGGTAACCCCGCTTACCGGGGTGAATCTGAACTTAGTACCAACATTTATAAAAGTTTATAGACAAAAAGAAATTCACATACCTTCGAAATAATTACTTACGATATGTGGGCTTTTCACGATGATTACCTTCATGTTCGTAAGAGCAGTCGGCTTTATGTAGTTAAGTTGTAAATACTCATTGGTACATTTGGTAGTCACGGGTATTGAGCCCGCGACTAATTGACTACTGCGCTACCGACGCTCTATTGTCATGTGACTGTGATAAAACTTCCATAATACGTAGTTAAGTTTTAGATCAGATCCTGTAACGAAAATCAATCATATCAAATATTTACTTCTTTGATATATATAAATGCATTTTTTAACTATGTTTTCAGGCTAGAGTCGCTATACTGCCTCTGGGGACTGGCAATGACCTGTCTCGAGCGCTTGGTTGGGGCCCTACTTGTGCAACACAAATAGACGCTCACGAAACTATTCACACCATACAACGAGCTGAAGAACAACCGTTGGATAGGTGTGTATGTGTACTTTTGATTAGGGTAGTTTCTTTATAAAAGCAGCCAGCAAATGAGAATCTGATATCTCTGATGATAAGTGGTATCATGAACATCCATGGACATCTTTGATGGTTCATGTTATCGATTAATTATGGTTCCAGTCTAAAACTGCTTTATCCTTAACATGAGTAATTTTGCAGTTAGTTATGAAGGTGGTAAAAATTTGTCGTACTCAGTCAGACATCACTCACTAAAAGAGATTACTACTTAGGTTTCACGTGAATTATCGATGACCTCATAGTCGACCAATCATTTAAAGTACTAAATGAAAGATGAATTAATATTTATATGTTTTAAGTTTTATGTTAACAAACCATGTTAAGTTATTATAAAAAAATAACAGATAGCTACATACAATTAGGTGCTTATCTTTCACTTAACTAAACTAACGTTTAAACCAAACTGATGATTCACACTATACTTGAAACATTACTTTATTTTATATTCTATTTTGTATTTGTGGCAGTTACAAACTATTTTGCGTAATAATTTGTAACTGAAATGCAAATGTTGCATAGTCAGAGAGAAAGTCAGTTCAAATAATTTATTTAAATAAATTAAAATTATTTAAATCACTAATTAGGTATATAATAATAATAAATTTCATAACATATAATAATAATAAAAGCCTCTATTTCACTATTTACAACCACAAAAAAAATCATAAATAAATTTTATTATCATTTGTTAGCGTTATTTATTTAACACCGTTATTAGCTGTGTTGTCCAGTTGTCCTTTGACATAGGCTTTTATGTCACTATATATCGTTTCTCCTATATATCTCCTTCTCAGTCTTCCGCTTCTTTGATTTCCATTGGTATATAATAAATTTAGTTGATTCCTTTTAGATGGAAAATAACAATAAAACCGCGACGCAGTCGTCTAGGCACGCGACGTAGAGACAAAATACTTTACGCCTATAACTATGCGAGTATTGGTGTCGATGCCCAGGTGGCTTTGGACTTCCATTACGCCAGAACACAGTTCCTTTATAGATATGCGAATAGGACGCTTAATTACGTAAGTACATATTTAAATAATCTTTTTTATTTGATTCCAAATTTCTAATAAGTTATATACGATCTCGTTGTGAAAGAGGTAGTTTTCTGCCTTATAAACCTAATCCTGATAGGGGAAAAATTTGGATATCCTTGTACGATCCCAGATCATAGCAAATCTGTAAATGGGTTAACCCAGAGTAAACAAAGCAAGCTTTTTATTAACGATTCACAAAAAAACATTTATTTTCATAACACAGATCAGGGTTATTACATGTCATTTCAATTGAACTATTTGTTTGTATAAATCATACCAATAAGAAACGCAATTTCTCGAGGCTATTTTCAATTGAGAACAAGTGAAATGAAAACCTATACAATCAACGCCAATTTGATCGAAATTCTAATTTTATTTTCTCAACATGTTCTTATTGACGTCAAATAAAGCATGACTCTAAGGCCAGTTCGAAAAAACCTTCGTGAAGAAGAACGGGCGTTTACATTAGCTCTATGTGTCTATACAAAATTATTCTTATCTGCATCTGTTAGCACGGTAAGTCTCCCTCCCCCCAAGTATCCAGACGACGAACAGCCTCAAACTGCACTCGATCTACTAGAACTAACCCTTGTTTTAACCCTTATCTAAAATTTTCAGATTGCATACGCATTCCTTGGGGCTGGCCGAGCGTTTGACGACGGCGGCTGTCAAGGGTTAGAGAAAAGGCTGAAAGTTCGACTGGATCTAAACAATGAGCCCTTAGAGTTGCCGCCCATTCAGGCGCTTGTCGTTTTGAATATACCTTCCTGGGGCGCTGGTGTCGATTTGTGGAGTAAGTAATCTTAAATTGCGAACTAAAATTATAAATATGTGAAAGTGATTTTGTTTGTTGGTTTAAAATTTTGTACATTATACTTACGTTGTCAATGGTACAGAAAAGATCGCGATACGTAACTTGGAAACTTCAAAATGGTGCAAAAACTATGATATAAAATAAAAGGAGAATATTATGCATTTCCCGCGTCATCACATTTGAAGACCGATTTGAACAAAAAAATTATTTTTAAGTACCAGACCAGTGTAATTGTTTACCATGGAAGCTTAGATTCTTTCGCAGATTTAACAATCAACAGGAGTACTGAAAGCTCGTTTTTAGATTTAGATTTTTATCTTTGTATTGGAAAATTCTATTTATTAGAATATAATTTTTTGTACCTTGTATTGAAATAAGAATCTGATTAGTTTACACAGGAAACATCAATTCATAGCAACTAAGTTAAAGAAATAGTGCAGAGAAATGTAACCCAAAAAAAGTAGAAAAAATTTAAGTCATTTATTTATACGATCACTAATAAAATTAAACTATCATTTAACGAATTATTATACATAATTCATCAGGCATGGGTGACGAAGATGAAGTTGGAGAACAAAGCGTGAATGACGGAAAATTAGAAGTAAGTATTTATTATTAGATAAAGGGCAGTCATTTATGTAATTATATTTGAATATCATATAAATATAACAAAATGGTATGTTATTCCAAAATCCTTTATTTTATAGTAACAAAACACAAAACAACCTATTTTACATAATATAAAATATTTAAGAAAATCTTGTACATGACAAATGTACTTTTCAAATTATAAGTATGAAAAAATAATTGGAAAATCTGACAAATCTTTCAAGTCCTCATACAAAATAAAGTTAACTTTTCTTAAATTTTTTTTTGTGTTGTAACCATGAGCAACTTTTCTATAAATTACAATTTAAAGTTAAACCATTATTGTCTCAGTTTTAAATAAAATGTTAGACGTTTGCCCAACATTACATTTAAAATATTAACATCACCCAACTTTAACCGAATGCACTGTAAAATAAAGTACTAAGATACTTTGGCAAGTGACTTTAAAAGCTGGCGCGTTTAGTCTGGATTGAACTTGCTAGATAACTTCTTAATAGAGAAAAATATTTTTTTAGAGAAGGATATAACTAGGATAGTTCATTTCAATTACGAGTTTTCCTCAATAAAATTGGGGAGAAAAGTAGTTCCAACGACCTCGATAGATGGCACCACGAATAGCTGGATGTTTTAAAAAGAAAATACTGTATTGTTTTGTTTTAAACGTGAGGGTCGCTTCGCTAAGCTATCCAGTGATTACATTTTGTGTTTGAAAAGAGGATATTGAAAAAGAGTACAGCACTCACTACTTATATAAAATAGGCGTATCGTATGTAGGAGTAGTTTAAGATCCGGCTAAGCGCCGTGAGCGCTTAGCTACAAAGTCCGGTGAAATTTAAAAGGCCCATACATAGGGCCATAATATATATATAATAACCTTTAGTATAAGATGGTAAGCATGAAAAAAAGACGCAAGTTTCTAAAATACAGTACAGTTAGCCAATGCAGAGCACCAATAATGAAATAAATGTAAAAGTAGTACATAATAAATATTTATGACAGACAGGCTTTATGGCGTAGTTCTTGCCTTTCTTATACGATATACGTTAACTTAAAAAAATAAGATCAACTATGACTAGCGCCACCTTCGTGTCAGAAATCGTCAAAAAACCCTCATCCTGTTTAATTTGTTTAAATTTATTTATTTATTGTAAGGATCGCCAACAGGTAAAACACAATAAACACATACAATTGAAATCACAAATAACAAGGTTGTGCTCACCCACTTATAGGCAACCACAGCTAACACTGATTGCAACGTACTTTTTGATATTTGAAAAACAGAGTAACTACAATTTTACAAAAATTAAATTAAATACAAAAAAATGTTGGTAATGCAGTCTAGGCAGCCTGTGGTACAACAATATAGCTGTCCAGCCACTCAGTAGTTTTTGCGCGAAAGTGTACCAAACATCCTCAAAAACTTTCGCATCTATAATGTTAGTAGGATTTGTGATACCTTGGGTTACAATATAGTACATTTCTTAGAGATAAAATATAGTCTAGGTTCTCACAGATAATGTCTAGCTATCTAGGGGTAAAAATTTTTTAATCAATTAAGTTGATTATTGTGTTTATCTATTACAAACAAACGTACAAAAATCTTCTTTTTCTTCTTAATTATATTAGAACAGACATAAACAATAATGTGTTTGTTTCCAGGTCGCCGGTATATCATCGTCATTCCACATAGCGAGGCTGCAGTGTGGCTTGGCAGAGCCGTATCGCTTTGCTCAAGCTTCTAGGATTGTGGTATGTTCAGTTCACAGCTTACTTCAAATATAGAGAAATAGAAATGCCTTTGTTTGAATGTAATTGCATCACCAGTGATGCTACACCTTGCTTTGGCTTACACCCGCAAATTAAATCAAACCATACCACATATCACCCCTACATTTACGCGCACGTTTTCAAAACAGAAATTATTAACACTATTGTTTTGAAAAGCATATTCACACATATTAGTACTCACATCCTCGACAGAACGGCGACACTTTTCGGCCTCTTTCTTTTCGCTCTTAATTATAGATTTTGCTAATCAAATTCAGACTTAGATAAATTAAAGTACAGATTCGCTTTACAAGATCTATACTAAAGTTAGCCTTAAGCTGTAAGTAGCTATTAGTTTTCACTGGTTGTCATAAAATATAGGTTCCAATCACACCTATATGGTTCTAAACAAGATATAAAATAATAAATAAAATTTACAAAGTCTATCGATATAAGTTATTCAGAATAATATATCGCGTACTTGTATGCTACTTAAATACATAGTTTATTACCCAAACATGTATAGCACTTCCCACCCACTTATTTGAATAATCATTAATAATTTTTATTAAAATAAGTGTGTGGGAAGTGCTGCTAGCAGTATGAGGCTGCCTCATATTACATAGTCTAGATAAATGTTTTATTTATCATATTTTAAATTTCCAGATTGATCTGAACGGCTCGTGCGCTATGCAAGTAGACGGAGAGCCCTGGATGCAATGCGCCGCGACTGTCACTATAGAACACGCGGGCCAAAGCGTCATGCTGCGGCCGAAGTTTAACCTCGAAGGCACTTTGTATTAAACTAGTAATAAAATACTTCTACGTAAGATAGATTCGCTAGGACGTTCATTTATGAAGTATGTTTTGAGGAGAGGGAGTTTTGATTTGATTCTACTACAGCAAAAAGATGTTGTCATATGAGTTATAACGATTGTGGATTTATTCAAGTGGAGAGTCTTGCGTCTTGAGGGCTTACACCATTTTTAAGAGTTTTTGTCTAACTTCAGTTAAGTTGATTTTTTATTGATGTTTGATTTCATTTTTTTTTTCAAACTTTGATGATAAATGTATTTTTATTATATTCTATTTATTTTCAACAGAGCCTTAGTTATACTATATTAACGACATGTTAAAATAATATGAAACACCTGATTACAGTAATCCATAAAGAGGCTGTCTACCACAATTACCATGAGATAAAACATATCAGTTTACCTACAATAACGTCGTGCCATATTAGTTTTCTATTAAAGAGGATCTAACTTATTAAAACCTTGTATTTACAATGGACAAGTGGTGAAATATGAATAATATAGAATGTTGAAACCAAAACCATAGGCAAACATTTATATCACAGCATACTGTAAGATGGATCGGTGATTTATAAAAATTATTGAATTGCTATCTACTTTGTTTAGTGATGGTAGCTTATGCATAGTAGCTCTCCCATTTCGAGTCATGAAATTTTTATTATATGTATTCTGGCTCTACCGATTTATGAAAAAGACAGTTTTACAAAATGAGGTAGACAGTTTTAGACTGTTTTTAAATCTAGCACACGTAAATAAATTTACAATAATAGCTACAAAAAATATTAACTTTATGCTGAAAGAATATTGTTAAATTTTGTATTGTAAATGTGTTTAATGTTTAGTTATTAGTTTAACGTATTTGGTACCTGAACACACAATGTTGCATTTATTAAATAAATGTTTTGTGGATTTAGTTTTTTTTTTATACAACACCTCGTTGGTAAGTTGTGACGTCTACAAAAATGTGTAATTCTTAACTTTCCAACCACAAAATTTTGTTTACTAGAATAGGAAGTTTAAATTCCAAAAGCGTGACGCTGCGTGTGCGTTACCCCAGCTGGAAGGTTGCTTTTAGAGCGTTATGAGACGTGCGTTCCAATTGAGGGTCCACATTGGAATTTTGAAGAGTTAGTAAAAGTATTTGAACCATTGTACATTCAACTGTGTATGTGTGGATTGAGTTAGCACCCTTGAGAAAAACATTTTAAAATGATCTTGTTGAACATCATTTTTTAATTTTTTTTTTGAAGTGTGCTCACTCTAGCCACACGCACATATTCAATCTTTAGTTTGTATAAAAGAAGCCATTCAAAAGCTACAGCCGATTAAAGGTGGTCCTTAATACGTTTGTCACAAACGTAAACATAAAATGGCTTCTTCCAAAACACTAATGCCAAAAATTTTAATAAGCGGAGTGTTCAAACCAATAAATATACCTTTTTAAAATGTTTCCTGTGTAACACAATGTATTACTGAAATTTTTTGAGAAATCAGCACTAAAATACATACTATATAACACATCTTCGAAAATGGTAGTTACATAACATTCGCAACTGTAAATAACGGTGTCTCGGATTTCATTCATTTTATTACAAGTTTGGGAAATTATTTGTGTTCTAAACATGTAAATATTAATCCATTTTGCATTTATTATCACTTAACTTTTTTTATGTCTTGATATTTTAGAAATTAAATCGTCATTACCACTTGCCATAAATTTACCTAGAAAATTGACACTTTTCTCATAAGTTTCACTCAAATGGCACATTACTGCATCAAAAGCACAAGTATTATTGACTCCAATATTATTACTTCCAACCTTCAGACATAGAAATATGTTCCCGTTCTTAATGAATAAAACATTTTTATTATACGATACTTGATTTTCTCTATGATGGCTCATCATGAAATATAGAGTGCTTTCAAAATGTACGATTATCAGCCAACCTTGGCATTTTAATTTTTGTCAGTCGTGATTAATAGTTTTCGTGTTAGTGGACGTGATTTAGTCACACGATCACGTGAAGCCGTTTTAATTTCCCCACCCAAATAATTTAAGTGCAGTTTTAAGAACTCATCAACTGTATAGCGTTCGACTTTTGTCTTAAAAATAAGGTGTTCCAAAGTTTTGAAATATGACTCTATTCTAGAAGGAGACGGCGATTTATTTTCGCAATTAAACTACCCTTGTGGTCTGATTTGCTTTGTACGACTATTAAACAATAACCTTTTAAAAGTGGGAAGAAACACTGGAAAATAATAGAAATTACTGTGTTTTGAAACATTTTTGTTTGGTTTTTTAATTTTATGGTATCCATCTACTAGTTTGCCGAACCAAGACATAAACTCAAAATCGTCAGGGAAATCGTAACTCGAATCATGAAATGAAATGAAATGAAATATTTATTTCTCAACATTGACAATTACTTGTTCTTATTGACGTCGAATAAAACATAATACTATCACCAGTTCGAAAAAACCTTCGTGAAGAAGAACTGGCAAGAAACTTCACGGGTATATATTTTTCAAAATAAATTTACAGAGTCTCTTTATGTCTATACAAAATTATTCTTTTCTGCATCTTGTAGCTCGGCAAGTCTCCCTCCCCCCAAGTATCCAAACGACGACACCCTCAAACGGCACCCGTTCACGAGTTAACGCGGGATCCAGCCACCGCCCTCCTCAACCATATTAGAGGGAAGTGAGCGACCCGTCACCCGACGCTACCATAAGAAGACGTACTTTAGTGACAATGACGCTTTACATATTCATCGGGACGAAGAACTCATCGAACATACAGACACATAACACATGCTTTGTTACAAATACTAGTACAATCCTGTTAATGAGGGGATTATACCCAAGGGCTTTTATCATCCAAATAATCGGATAGTTTATAATATGCTTTAGCACACAACTTCTCCTTAATCCATCAGGTATTGAATCTGGGATTTCGCTACAATCACGCTCTGGCTTAATATCATATAGATGGACCATATTTTATGAACATTTCATAAAGTCTAACTTTAGCAGCCTCACAATCGCTGTTCGTGAATATCATTTCCTTGCCCGAGTCACACGTCAATAATATCCGAATAACTTGCTTAACTATTTGAAAGTTTTCAGCTTTTTTAATGAATATAATGCATTTGATATAAAAATATTTAATCTCGATATTTACATTATTTTAAAACAAGTAAGGTTATGTAGCGTTTTAACAAAATGACTTGTATCTCGCCTAATAAATAAGTGGGCGTTATCGTTCACTAAAATACCAAATTACTACATTATTTCGGAAAGTAATTCATAGGCGTGAGCTCTCACAAAGTAAATAAACAAATGGACAAACTAAAAGTGGTTTCTGCATACCCTACTAGATGGCGGTGGTAGTTACATCTAAGCAGAGACTAGTAAATAACTATAGACTGACCATCTCTATACAAAAATTCGTGACTCGGAAAAAGCTCAAAATCCAAGCTATTACTAGATGGCGCTCTCAAATAGCTTGGACCAACCTTGACGTCTTTAATTTTTATATGAATTATTGACAAGAAACGTAATGCAAATGCTAGATGGCGTTGTCAAATAACCTGAAACCTTAGCAAGTAGGATTTATTCCTTTCCTGAAATTGGAAAATGTCATCATTTTATATCATTGATTTTGATAATTTTACTCAATAAGAATAGGTAGATAGTGATTTATTCTTACTTTATAGATGATAAAATAACAACTACAAAAGACCATAAACATACTGGAATAAGTTTATTTTGTTCAGAGACGCCTGGGCACTACCATCTTTATTTTAATTGCCATAATAACCTATTTTTAAAAGCTTTTATTATCACAGTTGTGATAAACGCACATGTTATACGATACATGTAGCAGCCAAAACGTAAACTTAATCAAGGTCCATACAACTTGCACGAGTCACAGTAGGCGAGCAGAAATATTGTGAATTCAAAGTAATGCAGGGAAAAGTTCCGAAACAAACACACACCCATAGCAACAACAATAAACGACAAAGAATTCAAATTGTCAAACAAATAAAATGTGATAAAAAGAATTTTGATTTCAAAAAAGTTGATGGATAAAGAACATTTTTTAAATAATAATCCAGCAAGAAAAAATTTTTTTCACTACTGCAAAATAGTTATGAGTTATATGCATTATAAATAAAAATTATACACTTATTAAGACATAATTTTTATCGATATCAAGAAATAAAGTAAAATATTATATACCTGTTAATTAAATGCACTGAAATTCGTTTTATTATGTTAAGGCAGATAAGAACAAACTGTGGAGATGAATGCTATATTTTTGTGGGAAAAATTATATACTGGCAATACAGTAACCCAGTAACACTACAAATAATATCCGGGGTGGTGTAAAGTTTTCTTTTACTGAATTATAAGAGCGGCAACATAGCATCAAATAATATAATGCACTAGCTGGCAATGTCTGTTGTCGCCTGATACCTACGGATAGTACTTGCAATGAAATATCAAATGATTTTGTAAACAGCGCCATCTTAAGTTTTTTTAAATCTAAATTTAAATGAGTTGTAAATCTAATACAACTAACGCCATCTCTCTATCTTAAAAACAACTTTTTTTCCAGTCACAAAATTTTGTTAGACATGGTTAGTCTATAGTTATTTACTAGTCTCTGATCTAAGATTGATTTTTTTAAATGATGCATATTTAAATATTTAGTCTGGGTTTGGTGTCTGTATTGAATAACATATTTTTTGTAAATAATGTCAACAAACTGTATGTAATATATTTATTTATTTATCCTACAAACTCCTAATTTGTGGTCACCTCGACCGTAGTATTTCTTCGCAAGAGTTAGATTATTATTTAAAGTAAAACGCTACATTTGTTTATACTGTTCGCTGAAGCAATAGTTTAAAAAAATTACTAAAGACTAGACTATAGTAATTGTCTATTTAACTGCCAAATGTTCAAATCAAATCAAATCATATTTATTTGCGTGAAAATGTGTACATAAGTTGGTTAAACATGTCATTCAGATTAACAAAAATAAAAAAAAATCATCTCCATACTTTGCAAAGTTCTGGAGCGTGTATTGAACAATCGTCTCCTGGCATACCTTGAGTCCAACGAGCTCCTTAATGATAACCAATATGGTTTTCGCAGTGGACGCTCGACTGGAGATCTTCTTGTGTATGCCACTCACTTATGGAGCGAAGCCTTAGAAGGTCTCGGTGAAGCTATAGCTGTATCCTTAGACATTTCCAAAGCTTTCGATAGGGTCTGGCATGATGGTCTCTTGAGTAAGCTTCCAGCATACGGAATACAATACCTAATGGGCTGTGTGACTCGATATCTGATTTTCTGAGGGAACGGTCAATTCGAGTAGTCTTAGAGGGCTGCTCTTCTGACCTAATGGCAATTAATGCCGGGCTACCTCAGGGATCTGTTCTCTCTGAAACGTTATTCTTGCTGCACATTAATGACCTGATAACCCTAGGCATTATTGGTTACACTGATGACAGCACCGTTGTAGAGAAATACATGTCCAATGCGCGAGCGCGTCCTCAAGAAATCCGGGCTTTGAGAGAGTCCATGATTGAGCGGGTGGATTTGGCCTTAAAGAAAGTGTCCGATTGGGGCGAGTCCAACTTGTTCAAATTTAACTCGTCAAAAACACAGGCGTGTTTATTCTCCGCGAAAAAGAGCAGTTTCGACCTAACGCCCACTTTCCAAAATGTTTCTGTACCCTTAACCGACCACCTAGGGCTTCTGGGCGTAAGTATATCGTCCCAACTAAACTTCAGGCAACAAATTGTGTCCATGGCTCAAAGTGCTTCAAAGAAGTTGGGAATCATCTTGGAGGTCCGACGGTACTTCAGCCAAGCCAAGCCAGCTCAAGTTTGATCTTGTATGGAGTACTGTAGCCACCTTTGGGATGGTTCTGCGAAGTACCAACTAGAAGCGATGAACGCAGCTGACCGAAGAGCCCGAAAAATTATTAACAACTTTAACTTCACCACCAAAAAACTGCAAAGCCTAGACCATCGTCGGAAAGTTGCCAGTTTAGCAGTCTTCTACAGATTACTTAAATTTTGGAGAGTGCGCGAATGCTCTTTTTGATCAGGTTGAACCCACACCCTTCTTACATCGGACTACTAGACGCAGACAGGCTTTCCATCCCTTTATGGTAGATATCCTATGGTAGGTTCCTTTTTGGTGCGGGTCGCCAAGGTGTGGAATGAACTGCCTGCGTCTGTTTTTCTAGAAAACTACAATCCTAGTTCTTTCAAGCGTCGAGTGAATAGGTATCTCGTGGATAGACGTGTAACACCTTCGTCTTCATCGTCACTTTCCATCAGGTGAGATAGAAGACAAACGTCTAATCTTTTTTCAATAAAAACAATAAAAAAAAAGATTTTTTGCTGAGAGTCAGGATGCAAATGTTTATTAAATTAAACAAAAAATATTTCTAAGTTAATGTCAAAAAATTGTGAAGTCAATTGTCAAGTTTGTTTCAAATTAATCCAGTACAATAAAATGTCAAAATATAAATTATCACCCTAAGATTATAATATAATGTCTAAAAAATATAATTCGGTGTCTTTAAAATATTCATTAATTGTACTTTAATTTGAAACAAGTCAAGTAATTTCCGTCTGTATTCCATGAAATGTAAATTTTTATATTGTGATTAAATATGTCAATTGCCATACAGTATACATTAATACTAAATACACATAATTTTCTAAGTGGCATGTACATTTTCTTACCAAGAGTATCTTTATTTCTTGTCCTAAGATTAATATAATCACCTACTACTTCAAAATATTCCATATGTTTCTTAACGAATATTAGCATTTCAAACAAATAAATGCATGGGAGAATGAGCAGTTTGAACTCAGCAAATAGAGGCCTACACGAGTCCCTAAAATTAGCTCTGCAAAGAGTCCTAACGCATTTCTTTTGACATCTAAATAACTTCTGAATATCGACAGAATTACCCCATAGAATTATACCATAGCGTAAGTTAGATGCAACAAACCCATGATAGGCAAGCAAAGCAGCTTGTTTGCTTACAGTACTTGACAGTCTACCAATAACAAAAACAAAACTATTAATTTTAGTACATAAATAATTTATATGTGATTTCCAATCACAATACTTATCTAATGTTAATCCTAAAAATTTTGTTTCACCAAGTTTGTCTATTTGTGTGCCCTTAAAGTACAACTGGATCGCAATAGCAAGTGTAGTCCGATAGGTTTGGTATTGTATAAAACTAGTTTTATTCAAATTAATTATTAAATTACATTTGTCAAGACATTGCGTGATTGAGTTGAGTGCTTCATTTGCTTCTGTTTCTAATGATTTAATATTATTTGCTGTTTTGTTTACAGTTATGTCATCGGCAAAAAGTAGACAATCATGTTTAGTTACATTAGAGAGATCATTAATAAATAATATAAACAAAAAAGGTCCCAACACACTGCCTTGAGGAACCCCAAAAGGATTTTGTATTTGAAATTATGACTTGTACGCCTTTAACATATTACCACTTATTTGTAAAATTTCGACGCATTGATTTCAACATTTAAAAATTTTTTTTAGTTAATTTAGTGCATTTCCGCGTTCGCCATATTTAGTATACTTACGCCTTACATAGAATTTTTGTTATGGGACGATAGTTATTAATGTCAGTGATAGAGCCTTTTTTATGTAGAGGCTTAACGATTGTTTTTTTTAACGTTCTGGAAAAAAACCTTGCAGTAATGATAAACTAATCAAATATGTCAACGGTTTTAGTAAAATAAGGGAACAAATTTTTATAATTTTAGTATTTATATTATCGTATCCCGCTGCGTGCGTATTTTTTAAACTTTTAATAATCTTATGGACCTCCTCTAGTGCAACTGGCGTTAAAAATATACTTTGACTCACAGAAGGGTGAGCATTGCAACTACTTTGAGAATTATTGGTTTTGCAACTAGTGTTAATAAAGAAATTATTGAATGTCTTAGCAATATGAAACGCATTGTTACGTGTATTGATTTATTTGTGTGACAAACGTTTCAATTGAGGGACCACCTTTAATCGATAGTAACTTTTGAATGGCTTCTTTTACAAACTAAAAATTGAATTTGCAATGGTTCAAGTACTTTTACTCACTCTCAGTCACACCTATATTTTAAATTTTATTGTCGTTCTCGCTTAACATAAACTCGCGATCAATTGAGGGACCACCTTCGGCATGCTACGCCTTCTTATTGAGTTAACGGGATGGAGTGACATTCAATAAAATTAATTTTACAAATCTTTTACTAAGAGTAGCCATTTACAGCAGTTGTAAATTTTAAGTAGATTATTAAATACGGATACCTCTCGCTCACGACTGAGGGTCCACATTTAATCGAATGTAACTTTTGAGTGTCGACTTTTACAAATTAGGTTGAATTTACAATCGTTTGAGAACTTACTAAACGCTGACACATTCAAAACCTCAAAATTCCAATGTGGACCCTCAATGGGAACGCACGTCGTTATGAGTGGGTCGCACAATTATATCGTCATCTGCTGAAAATATAATTTGTGGGTCTTCGTGTTTTCGAGATATTCCATTTCCTGCTGCGGTAATGTTTTGCAGAATCGTGTATCTCGGAAACCATTGAATGGGCGGCTCTAAATAATAGCGCCAGTAGCTCTTAATTTGTGCGAATATGTGTCGGAATTAGATTTTAGAAAATTTTTACGGTTTTCAAGTAATCGGACTTTTTTGAAAAAACGAGAAATAATCACAGTGCCTACACGAGACAACAAATAAGCTTGCTGGAAACTGTATTTAGTCCTACTTGATTATTTTATTAACCATAAAAAGTTTTAAAAGTGGTCACCTATGCGTTATTGAATAATACTGCCAACAGTCAAAACGACGACGTCATAACTTTGACGTCAATTTACAAGATATCAGCTCAACTAGAGTTATTTCGTTGTGAACCAAATATTATTGCGCTTTGTCAAATAATATACAGTAACAATATAAGCTTGGAATTATTCGTATGTATTTAGATATTGAGAAATATCAATAGCAATAAACAATAATAATAAATAAATATTTCTAACAATCACACCACATTATCTGGCCCAAGTATCATTAAGAACTTGTGTTATGGATACTAGATAACGGATAAATAAACTTAAGAAATATATAAACACCCATAGATATTTTTTTACATATATATAATAATAAACTTAAATAAACGTAAATACACATCCATGACTAGAAAGCAAATATAATAATATATCTGCCCCTACTAGGATTCGAATCTGGGACCTCTGGCATGGTAGGCAAGGCTACTTACCTCCACACCAAACAGGCCGTCAAGCTGATTATCCGACCAAATTCGAATTTCTACAACAAAGCGACCGTTTCATACGTATTGATGACCATTATCTATCTAAATATATAAAAATCAATGCCACTTTTCGATGTAATTTTATAACTCAAGAACGGGCTCACCTATCCAAACCAAATGTTTAGGCTTTGTTCGGACTATTTAGTAGATGGTTTATGTGAAGTTTGCACAAAATCGGTCGAGTGGTTCTTCATTTATCACATTTTTTGTAAAAAATTAATTCAATAAATGGCGGATCATTTTGTAATGGGGATTTTGCTGTCAAATTGAAACTTTTTTCAGATGGGGAGTGTGCTGTCAAATTAAAACTTTTTTCAGTGTTGACAGTACAAGCATGTTGTTATGTCATTCATGCGGTCATAATTATTGCTTTGTGTTTATATTAAATTTTGAATTTTACACGAGTTTTTTTAGATTTATTTTGTTTTGAAAGCCATGTTTTTATTAACTAATACTTTTAATATACTAATACTTGAAATTGCCAGAAATAGTTATTGTATAGTAACAACAGCTGATTGACATAAAACAATTAAATTTTTTAACCTATTGTTGAGTACATTCATACAAACGGTGAGTCTTTAATTGTTCAAATGTACTATGTATATGCAGTTATATATATTTCCATACACACATATACGCACATGTATAATACTGATACACCACTATTGATGTAGCAATTTGTTTTTAATTTCATTTAATCTTTTTTATATGAAGGAAAAATGCCACGAGCCAGACGAGCAAATATAGGTCGGCGAACGCATAATGCAAATGATGTGGCATTACTAAGACGATCACAAACTGCAGATGAACGCGCACAAGCTAATGCATCGCAGCGTGAACGTAATGCACGAAATAGATCTGTTGACCCTGTACCTGTACTGAATCTAGCACAGTGATCAAGAATACGTCGTGCTGTTTTGGCAGAAAATATGCGTGCTGCTTTTAATTACAACAGTCAGATTGATTATAGTATGTACGGGTACATTGGAATGATGGACGCAATATGTCCGCATTGTGATGCGGCTAACTTTCCAGGTGAAACGCCCGGCATGTGTTGTGTTAATGGCCAAGTGAGATTGCCAGCATTAGAAACTCCACCCGAACTATTGTATTCATTTATTTTTGGGACATCTCAAACGTCGATGCACTTTTTGAGTCATACTCAACAATACAGTTCGGCATTCCAAATGACTTCTTTTGGTGCTACTAAAATTATTTAAGGTAAATACTTCAACAGGATTGTCCCATGTTTATATCAATCTGAATCATAAAGTATTCGATAGTTTTAAAAATTCTGATCCAACCTCTACCTAAAATTGCATACATGTTACAGATTCAGGGCCAGATTTATCATCAAGCTGGTTCGTTATTGCCATACCCCGACGCTGATTATAATTTTTTGCAAATTTATTTTATTGGTGATGAAAATCGTGAATTGGATCAACGTTGTGCAATTATTTCGAATACAAGACGAGAAATTATTCGTGAGCTACAAAGGTTTTTCCATCAGCTTAACGCATTAGTTCAATTGTTCAAAATTGCTCTCGATCGTATGCCATCTGATAATCACAAAATCGTAATAAGGGCTGATAGAACACCTTTTGGGGAGCATGCAAGGCGATTCAATGCACCGACAATTGATGAAGTTGCAATTGTAATTCTTGGTGATCAGTTTCAATCCCGTGATATTGTACTTCATCTCAGAAATGAGCAATTGCAACGTATTTCGGAACTTCGTCGTAGTTACGATGCATTACAATACCCAATATTGCATTGGAAAGGTGACGATGGCTACCATATAAATATACCAATGATTAATCCACGAACAGGTAAATAATTGACCTATTTTTAGTGTGTTGACATTTCATTTGTATAATTTTCTAAAGTCACATTTTGCACTTATTTTCAGATCTACATGTACAGAAAAAAAGTTAGTGCCATGATCATTTATTCGTATCGATTGATAGTTCGTCCACAAGAACAAATTTATATCTTGAGATGTGGTAAACTATATCATCGGTACATCGTTGATATGTATGCCAAAATAGAAACTGAACATCTTAATTTTATTCCTTTCAACCAACCAAAATTAAGATCCGAAGAATATATTCATTTGCTAGATGCGATAGCGAATGATGCTAATGTTAATGACATCGGACGTTTAACTATATTGCCATCTTCGTATATTGGTAGCCCACGGCATATGAACAAATATGCACAAGACGCAATGTCTTATGTACGAAAATACGGTCGACCGGATCTGTTTATTACATTTACATGTAATCCGTAGTGGGATGACATCAAAAACAATTTATTTGAAGGACAGTCTACAACTGATCGTCATGACATTACAGCACGTGTTATTCAACAAAAATTGAAAGCACTTACGGATTTAATTGTGAAATTATGTGTATTCGGAGAGGTGCGTTGCCATATGTACTCCATCGAATGGCAAAAAAGGGAATTGCCGCACGCACATATATTAATTTGGCTGGTAAATAAAAATACAAAAGTTGATAATCGTTGGGTGGTTCCGTATTGTCCATTATTATCGAAAATATTCGCTCATATAAATGTGGAATATTGTAATTCAGTCAAATACATTAAATATATTTGCAAGTATGTAAATAAAGGGAGCGATATGGCTGTTTTCGGTATTGCTGGTGATAATAGAAGTTATGAAATTACTCAGTATCAAATGGTGCGCTTTATTAGAAGCAATGAAGCTGTCTGGAGGATCATGTCGTTTCCAATGCACGAAATAAATCCTATGGTTGTTCACTTGGCTGTGCATCTTGAGAATGGCCAACGTGTTTATTTTAATGAAGAAAATGTATTGGAAAGAGCAGCACAACCACCAGCGACTACGTTGACCCCTTTTTCAAATTATGCGAAACTGATACATTTGCGATAAATTTGTTATATTCTGGAGTGCCTCAGTATTACACATGGAATGTGTCTTCGAAAAAATTTCAAAAACGTAAACATGGAAAAGCAGTCGATGGGCATCCAGGGTTTTCAAAACAGATGCAATTGGGAGAATATATACAGTACATACAAACAACGCTGAGTGTTTTTATTTGCGATTGTTGTTAGTTAACGTCAATGGCCCAAAATCATTTCAAGAATTGAGAACAGTCAACAGTCATTTGTGTCAAACATATCGTGTCAACTGAACATGTCAACTCTTGCATTTGTTGGAGGATGATGCACATTGGGATTCAACACTTCATGATGCATCTACTTCTGCTCATCCACAACAAATACGAATGCTATTTGCCATTATATTATCAACATGTATTCTATCAAATCCACTTGAATTATGGAATAAATATAAACATTATATGGCAGAAGATATTTAAATTCGTATGCGTCATCATGCAAGAAATCCTGATTTGTTGATTACCTTGGAAATGTACAACGAAGCTTTGATAATAATTGAAGATATGTGTCTAACGATTGCAAATAAAGCAATAGTACAATTGGGTATGACCGCACCAAATCGTGATATGCATGATTTGTTTAATCGTGAAAATGATTTGCGTTTATTTGTACAATCGAATATAACCAAATTGAATATTCAGCAAAAACATGTATATGACTCAATCATGCAAGCCGTTTCAAATAATGCAGGTGGATTATATTTCTTGGATGCACCTGGCAGGCAAAACGTTCGTTATATCATTGATTTTAGCGACTATTCGATCGGAACAGAAAATTGCATTGGCACTTGCATCTTCGGGAATTGCTGCTACATTATTAGAAGATGGTCGGACCGCGCACTCTGCATTAAAATTGCCATTGAATGTACAGGTGATTGAAACTCCAACTTGCAATATTTCGAGAAATTCTGCTATGGCAAAAGTTCTGTGATTAACGTCAATTATTTTATGGGATAAGTGTACAATGGCGAATGAAAAATCACTATAAGCATTTAATCGAACAATGCAAGATTTACGTGGTAATCTACAGCTTTTTGGTGGTGCTTTGATATTACTGTCAGGGGATTTTCGTCAAACATTACCTGTCATTCCTCAATCAACTCCTGCTGATGAAATAAATGCCTGTTTAAAGTCTTTGAAGATATGTACAAAAATTGACAATGAACATTAATATGCGTATTCACCTACAAAATGATTCAGCTGCCCATGAGTTTTAAGAACAATTGTTAGAAATTGGTGATGGCAAAATACAAATCGACAGTTCTAACGGATTGATCGCTGTACAGAAAAATTTTTGCACAATTGCGCAATCGATAGATGAGTTGATTGAATGTGTTTTTCCGAATATTCTTCAGAATTACAGAAATCATGATCGGTTGAGAGAACGCGCCATTTTAGCACCGAAGAACATTCATATCAATGCCACTAATTTTCAAATTAAGCGAAACACGACATATAATCAATCGACAGTGTTATGAATCAAGATGAGGCAATGAATTATCCAATTGAATTTTTAAATTCATTGGACCCGGCTGGTATGCCACCGCATTGCTTGAATCTGAAAGTTGGTTCTTTGATTATATTATTGCGAAATATTAATCCACCAAAACTGTGTGCAACCAAAATAGCACCAGATTGGCAGTGAAAAAGTTATTGCCAAATTTGATTGAAGCTACCATCTTAACTGTTAAATCAAAAGGAGAAGTTTGTTTGATACCGCGTATCCTTATGATTACAACTGATATGCCATTTGAGTTCAAACGATTACAATATCCTGTGCGTTTATCATTTGCGATGTCCATCAAAACACTTCACGTTTGTGGTGTGAATTTGGAGGAATCATGTTTTTCACATGGCCAACTTTAAGTTGCCCGTTCCAGAGTCAGTACCCGTTTGTTTATTCATGCTCAAAATGGAAAAACAAAAAATATTGTTTAAACAAATGTTTTGGATTAAGTTTCAAAATAGCTAGCAACTAATAAAATATTTTTTTGTTTGAATAAATGAATTTGATGTTCCAATAAATTTTTTTTATTATTTCATTTTATACGTAGCGACGCACGTACCGGGCCGCTAGTGTAAAATATAATTCCGACACAAATTCGCACAAATCAAGAGTTACTCGAGCATGATTATTTTAGAGCCACACATTCAATGGTTTCCGAGATACACGATTCTGAAAAACATTACCGCAGCAGGAAATGGAATATCTCGAAAACATGAAGACCCACAAATTTTTTTTTCAGAGCAAAAATTCCCACAAATATGAGCACTCGGCACGTGCACAATATTTCTCTCTGCGCTCATTCGTTTAGAATTTTCCTGCTGGAACAGCATTACCCTAGCAGAAATCGTTTTTAAATTTTTGTCCAAAACGACAATATGCACATTTTTTTTACTAGGCGCACATTTACAGCAGGTGACGATCTAACTGTGCGCCCCACTCATAACGCTTTGCAAGCAACTTTCCAGGTGGGGTAACATACACTGGCGCTGCTGGGATTATGTATACGTTAATGTGTTGGGTACAAGTGCTGGGTACAAATTATAAATGTTGTTGTTTTGCTACAGGATGCGACGTCGCACCTTGAGCATTGTTGTATAGAGGAAAATATATGAATCTCCGAATAATATTCACACTTTCACATTTTGTTGCGCTTGCTCTACAAAGAAATAACACGGCAAAAACCAATGTTGTAGCCGTTAGAACAAAATATAAAAAATGGACTGCTAATAAATATTGAAAAAAATATTTATTTTTGCAGAACTGTTTTACTATTAGTTTATTCAAGAAGTTAAGCTAGGAAACGTTCAGTTATTATCATTGGTAATAAAATAACCTCTCTTAAGAACAAGCGTACTCTTTTTAAGGTTTTCGTCAGACCAGTCATGACGTATGCCGCCCCAATCTTTGCAAATGCCAAACCCTCCTATTTGTATAAGCTGCAGGTAGTCCAAAACCTCTTCTGCCGCAGGGCCATGGATGCTCCGTGGTACGTGCGAAACGCAGACCTGCACAGGGATCTCGATTTACCTACAGTTCAACAACACCTTAGGACTCTCTCCACCGCTTTTTTCAAGCGATCCGAAGAGCATCCTAACCCCCTCATTCGCGAGTCAGTAACTTAACTGCTCCGTCCATGCCGTCGAGGTACAAAGTCCGTAGACTGAGAAAGGTACTGTCGGATCACCCCGATCAGCTCTCGGCTAATCTGGACCAGCTTAAGGCTGCCCAGGCCGTATAATCATCATGTTACTGTCACTAGCACCTTAAGTGATTATCTTTCTCAGCGGGTGACCCTCTAGCGAGTCCCCACCTTCCTACCCGGGTGTCGCTCCGATGAAGGCTGACAGCATTCCCATGCTACAGCCGGCAAGGTGGTTTTTAGTGGGTAGGTGCCACTCTGGTGAGTCCCACATCACCCCGCAGAGATAGCGGCTCAAAAAAATAAAATAAAATAAAATAGGGGCACCTTGTGGCAGCGGGCGGTACCTGGAGTTGTCTTAAACTGAAAGAGTACTTACTTAGCAACATGTTGGTAGTACTTTGTGACTGCGGCCAATGTAGCTTTACTTGCATGTGTAACAATATAATCAATCGGTCGATTGGTGTGGTAACACCCTTAGGAAATATTATATTTTTTAGCCACCTTCTTCAAATTTGTTATAAACAGACAATCAGATTCTTAAGTCTTTGTTCTTTCGATTTCAGTATGATAAAATATCGTATCATAAAATAAAATAAAAAATTTTAAGTCTGCGCAAGCAAAAGCCACACACACACACCTTTGACTTTCTTTTCTTTCTTTTTTCTCAGCCCATTTAATACTTTAAGGAAGTGCTTGCTATGGAAGCAAATATTCAGAGGTTACGTTGTGTTGCAATTTACATGGAGTTTAAGAAAAAGAGAAGACATGTTACAATGAAATACTGGATTTATCGTCGTGCATACGTACGTCATTCTCATTCAACGCGGACTAAAGTCCGCAATGTGCGTTACTTCGCCTAGTCACACGAGTTCTATTTTTTTTTCGGGAACTCCTCTGTACTTTTGTCCGGTCCGCTCTCTGCATGTCCTCGGTTATTCGGGGGACTTTTTGTACGCGGTATTTTTAATCCCTCGTTTGCGTTACTACAATTAATACAGTTGCGTTAATACAGTTGTAAGCGATCTATTTTAGTGGACAAAAAAGTCCGCGGACAAAAATCCATCGTCTGCGCAAACTCTAATGGCCTGCGCAAACGAGGACATGCAGGGAGCGGACCGGACAAAAGTACGGAAGAGTCTCCGAAAAAATAGAACTCGTGTGACTAGGCGAAGTAACGCACATGGCGGACTGTAGTCCGCGTTTATTTCTACATTTCCGGGCAACAAATGATCGCTCGCCATGTGCGTTGAGTTCGCGGTAAATGACATTAACCACATTATATATTTTCTTAAATTTTCACGATCCATATTTTAAATAAAACACTTTTTACCGGATATTATCGCGTATATTTTAGTTAATTTTAAAATTATTTCGACGTTTCGGCATCTTTGCAGTTGCCGTGGTCACGATAGACTAAGGTGTTGTTCATCTATTGCCAGTAATAAAAACTACATGATTGTCAATACATATTAACGCCATCTGTTTCTCAGTCTTCTCGCATAACGTCCCGGATTGACACAAAAGGCACTGACTGTGTCCTGAGTTTGCAGTCTAACAGTTTGCTGGTTTTTCATTTTGATGTTTTTAAGTATTGGATCCCATGTTGATGACAGTTTCCAACCATCTTCTCTATTGAAATTTGGATGTTTTTTAATTTCAATAGTTTCTCTGACCATCCTAGGTATAAAATGTTTCTCTTTTGCTAGGATCTTCACGGTATCAAATCTTAAATAATGGTTGGGCTTGTCTATGGAATGTTCACAAACTGCAGATTTTGAGGTTCGTTTATTTTTAACATCAGAGATGTGTTCTTTAATGCGAGTTGACACATTTCGTTTGGTTTGACCGATATAAGAGAGCCCGCAGTCACAGTCGATTTTATAAACGCCTGGATCTTGCAAAGGGATGCTTGATTTTATTGGACGAAGATGCTGGCTTATCTTTGAGTGCGGCTTGTAGATAGTTTTGATTGAAGCTCGCCGAAGAATGCCTCCTATCTTGTCAGTAACACCCTTTATATAAGGCAGGAATGCTGGTCTTCGTTCAACTGTGAGTGGCTTTACGCGGTTTCTGCGACGGCGACGCGGTGTTTTTAAATCGTTATCCCGCAGCACTTTAACCAGGTGGTTGAGTTCCTCATTAATGTGTTGGGGATCGCAGATTCCATGTGCTCTCTGAAACAAAGAGTTGCCTACGGCAGATAATTGGCTCGGGTGGTGATGGGATTTCCCATTTAGATATCGGTCAGTGTGGGTGGGTTTCCTATAAACAGTATGGCTAAGTGTACCATCAGGATTTCTTTGTATTAAGACATCTAAGAAAGCTAATTTGTTCTCCTGCTCCAATTCCATAGTGAATTTAATTTTAGAATTAAGGGAATTGAGGTGGTTTAGGAATGCAGTCACTTCATGCTTAGGTAATATAGTGTAGGTGTCGTCAACATACCTCTTGTATATCTTCGGCACAACAGGTGCCATTCGAAACGTCGAAATAATTTTAAAATTAACTAAAATATACGCGATAATATCCGGTAAAAAGTGTTTTATTTATTAACCACATTGTATAGTGCTTGGGCTTGGACATGAACAACAAAGTATTGTAGTTCTATTTATTGTTTTGAGATGTTTATAACAACGAAATCACATATCTAAAGGTGTTTTAGTACCAAGTTAGTTAAATAAAACAATATAAATTATTTATGATTAATAATTTTTGTAAATATGTCTTCTCCGATGCGTGATTGCGGTACCACAATGCATTGATTCTTGAGGTGAAATCGGTAAATCCATGCTCATGCGTAGGTCATCATGTAAAGAAGATTCATTATGCTGAGAAATGCCAGAGTCATTGTTTGAAGAAGGATGTCCTAAGTCCGAGATCATGCCGTGGTCGTTGAGTTGAGATCTATCGGAGTCCATTTACAATAGCAGAAGTCTTCGATAAAAACCAAAAATGAAAAAAAAAGCACTCAGACAAAACGTAAATGTACCAGCACGTAAACGCACCAGCACCAGCAAGTAAACACCACGCGAAATGCGAGTGAATGAGGTTGACAGATTGAGAACATTGACATTGACATAATCTATATTTTTGCCAAACTAAAACATTCCACGATAGGTTCTTCGACGTGAAGTAGGTAGGTTTGCAACCCATATAAGCATATGCGTACTGTCGTATTGACTATTTTAATAGCAAAATATTGTAATCACGATATAAACACTTTTGATTTGTCTTTTTACAAAGCGCCATCTGTCTTAACCTTTTGAAACTTTTGACTGTGCGGTTAATGGTGTCGCTATACAAATCAATTAAAAGCTTTTTTAAACTGTTTTTTTGAATTATTAATGTTGGTACTACATAATAATTATTAATAATCACATTATTTTTTTTTAAATATATTTTTTAAATGTATTTTTTTCCGTGTGTTTGTTCAAAGATCTCAGCCGAGCCCATAATGGTTGTTGTTATTCGCGGCGGACTTGTTATTCGCGGAGCGTACTTTTTTTCTCCGCCGCGGAGAAAAGTCCGTCGTCTGCGCAGGCCATTACGAACGTGGTCAAGTGTTTTCGGTTTGAGCAACAAATTGCTCACACAGGATAACATCACGGGCAAGTAATTGCTGTGTCCAGTAGCGGCAACCAGACATAGTTGCCGTACCTACTTGCCGCACCACAAGATACCGTAGTTTGCGCAGTACAATTGGGCATTTGACAACATTTGAAGATGCAAGTTTTTAACATGTTATTTTGACCCAAAAATGCTTTGAAAAATAAAGTTTTGAATTTAGTACTTAACGAAATTATCGATTAAAAACTTAAAAAAGAAGCAAAAAATCTTATAATATGTTAAATTTTTTAATATTTTTAGCTCACTGACATTAAATATAATTTTTTTAAGACAGTATGCATGTCAACGCGTTATCTTGGTAGTTATTATACATTTTATCCAAACGCCCATACAATTTTTAGTATGATTTACACGTTGTGACGTCACAACTCAGTACCGTTTTGTATGGAGCGTTTTTCGGCGAATTTCAGCAGCATCCAACATACACGTATCGCTGTATCTAGAAAAATATTGATTGTAAGCATACTGTTACTTCTGCAATATTTCTTTATTGTAGATAAACTATTTAAATATATAAATATTTTTTTTGTCAAATACCCTATGGTTTGAAAGCTTAAGTTGCTTGTGTCTTCAACTGACAATTTTTTGTTATTGGTGAGTGAACTTAACTATACAGACATGATTGCTGTAAGTATTTGTGACACCAGTGTCTACTTTTGCATAAGGAGTGATTAATTTCATAATGATTTTATGAAAATAAAATATTCGCTGGTGTGTTCGACCGATTCGACGAGTTCGACATCCGTACACTAGAACATAGTATTAACAAACATGTATTAGTAGGTATAGTGTTAACTTTCGAATACTAATTAGTTTTAGGATTGTTCCAATTGACAAAATTGTTTTTGTTAATTATGTACGATGAATGAGTTCCTGGTACCTCATTAAGTTTGTTTAGGGCCTTTTATTCAACGCTACGTGGACTGCAAACTTATTTGACATAGATAAATTACTGAGTGCTCGTAATTATTTTCGGGATCCTCTCGGCGACAGGATAATTTACTTTTATTACTTTAACGGATTCTTCATTTGTCATTTTGAAGCAAGTGGTTGTTACGCAAGATATTTTTTAACAATTTACATTATATGAGATAGATCTGATAGTAATTAGCATCGACGCCTTAATTATATAATAATTATTATAATTCTGGATTTTAATTTGGTTCATTTATTTGTAGAGCCTGAGCATCGGACATGATTTGAGAGTCCTTGTTACAATGCTTTGACGCAAGAATATCCATTTTTATTTGTTCTTGGTGGTTTTGACACCACTTAAGACGCGACTTAATTATTTTCTTACCTTCACGCATTTTGTTATAAATATAACCATTAGGAAACGGCTAAAAAGGTATGCTCTTTTATTTAGTGAGCACTACAAGGAAGAGAAGGGACAAGGGGTTACCACCGGAGATGCGTAGCGGAGCTCTGAAAAGGTCTAATTATATACACAAGAAATGTTTCACAAGGAAACTAGGCGTGGATGCAAAGCGGACTCTTTTGACTTATATGCCTGGAAGTTGCGTTGATATTAATATGACTCTCACACTTTACACTACCCGATATAAACATTAAAATAATTTGTGGGAGAAGGAAAGAATAATAAGGTTTACTTGTTGTAAGAAAGAGATATCTATGCACTTCGTGACTTGCTTTGCACTAATTGGTCACGAGCGTACGTGCCGTAGTACGTAAATTGGCACAGTATATAGCGTTGTCTCTTTTACTCCCACATACAAAAACATGGCAATTTTAAAACGTCATTTTAAATAGCAAAATAAAATAATAAAATAGTACTTACGCATGAAAAGAAACGTATTGTTATACTTGAATGTATTTAGGATCCTGATCGTGAATAATAGTCACCTAAGTATAGTAAACTATGGTAAAAGATAGGTATATGGTGTTGATGTTTGATTTGAAAATAAATGTTCGAAGTTTATTAAGAAAGACTTTTCAATATGCTATTTTCTTAAAACTAGCAAATTATCTTTAGAAACTTTTCCAATATTGAAAGAGTTAATCCATGATTTCTAAGATTTTCGAGGCATTTTTAAAATATTCTTAGTTTTAAAATTTTAATTTATAATACGATAAGTATTTACCTTCCCACCGCTCTTTTAATGGAATCAGTCGAGAAAGAAAACAAAGAAAACAAATTAACCTGAGTTTTTCATTTGTCTGATAAATTCGGTACCACCAAATACTATAACAGATTGGGGATCTGTTGCAAGAAAGGTCTTGAAGAGTACCGCTTTTAAATGCATCAATACGCAGAAATAAATCAATTAAAATTAGGTGAAACATTAAGTATTACCTAGCTTACAGCCCGCGCAAAACCAATGTTGCTTAAATTACTAACCTTTGTTGACAAGGGCTAGGGACATAATATATTAAAAGCAGATGCCACTTACCATCAGATGGGTCGTATGGAATAGTAAAAAGAACCTGTTTATAATTACACTTACTTTCTTTTGTTCAAATTGTTTAATTTTATTGTCAAGTAATTTCCTTCTGTATTCCATGAACTGTAAATTTTTATATTGTATAGGTAGGTGATTAAAAATGTCAATTGCCATACATATACATTATTACTAAATACACTTAATTTTCTAAGTGGCATGTACAGTTTCTTACCAAGAGTATCTTTATTTCTTGTCCTAAGATTCATATAATCACCTACTACCTCAAAATATGCCATGTGTTTCTTAACAAATATTAGCATTTCAAACAAATAAATGCATAGAAGAGTGAGCAGTTTGAAAAGTACTTCAAAATTTAAATATTATTACTAAATTTAAAATTCTCCTTCTATTGTACATTAATTAGGTAATATGGTGTAGTTCTTACATCCGCTATATAAAAAATTGGAAACTGTTTTGGCTAGTGAGATACTTATTGTTAATTCTTTATTTATACGAAATATGTAAGCCGTTTGTTTCTTGAATAAATAAATAAATAAATAAATTGACAATATCACACAAAAATTACATCCTTAAAATGGTGATCGAAATAAAATGCTAAAAATATTTAGAAACTATTTCAAACTGTTTTCCCAATACAATCCCCACAACAGAAACCTAAGTAAAATCACTAAAATCACCAGCGTCCGCATCACGTGTGAGTGTGATATTTTTATTTCTACGTGCTAAGTTTCATCTCCTTACTTATAAAGTTTTGGAGTAACCCCTCTGAGGGTTTCAAGTTTGTGAAACTTTAGGAAGCTGGCTTCAATACGGCTGTTCTACGTTTTGTTGTGTTTTTAGTGTGAAAAGGAATATGATATTTTAGTCACTTATAGACGAAGATTGAATCTCACATTTCGATACAATTATATATACTTACATTGTTTCTATTACTAGACATAAAGATAATAACTATAATATTTTCTTATACCTATTGGTTTTTATAAACAGTAGCCTAAGTAATCGCATAGCAGCGCCACCTAGCTAAGAGGTTAACCATTTTTAATCCGCCACCGTTGCCGACTGCGGGTTACCATTTTAAGTCCACCACGCCTGCTTGGACTTACCTTCGAAATAATTTAATGTTTTCCTACACAAGAGATTCACCGCGATTCATCTAGATCACCGACGCTCTTCGTAAAAACAGAACTTTATATGACTATGTGTCAGAACAGGTCTAAGAAGAAGTAACATTTTCGCTGGTACGCGCAAGCACGCGTCTTTCACATGCTTGCTTTAAAAGAAGTTTTTCAAAACGAGTTAGATTTTCTGTGTACTTTTGCTATAAAATTGCGATGTATTTAAAAACGTTTTTAACGATGTATTTAAAAACGTTTTAAACGTTTTTTGGTTTTTAATAAACTACATTAATCATCTCCTCGTGCTCATAGGGGCGCTTAGTAGTACTTAAGTGAGAGTCTAAAGCAACTCCACTTAACATATAATTCTTCCTAAAACATTGTACATATTGTTGATGAAGTATGTAACGCATTAAATAGGTGCATATTAATAAAATAAAATGGCTAACATAAAATCTATAAGGTGAAAATTTATGAAGATAGAACTTGTACGTAGAACGTAGGTAACGTATCTTTGGGTCGGATAAGAAACTTCATTACTCAGCGAATTTGACACGAACCCTTTCGTTGGCCCCTAAACTGAACCCTTAAATTATATAAGGATCAGGAAAGGTATATAAATTAAAGCTTAAAGGGTTTAGGGCCAGCGAATCTCAATGATTGACAACGATTATTCAACTTTTTAATCACATTTTCTATGTAAAAGATTTAAAATAATGCCAAAAATGACTTTTTTTGCTTTAAGTTATAAAATATTATGATGGTATCATCTCATAAGACGCTACTAAGACATATCAGTTGCTTGAATTAATAATTTGTTTGCAGAATAATGTAAAGTGCTCATAAACAGTATTCTATTATTCAAAGATAGAATTTCATAAATCCACTTATTTACCATGAAATCAAAAATTTATTTGCTAAGCAAGTCACATTTGAGGCTGTTTTATTATTAAAATTTATATAAGTAGTCTATCGTTTTGATTTTCATTACATTTCATACGTTAGTATAAATAGTATATAAAACTAATGGATATATTATCCACAACAGCCTGGCCATGTTAGTTCTTCACGAGGTTTCCCTTCACTGTTATAGGATTAGGCTAAGTGAACATACATAAGTTGTAGAAAGTCATTGGTACATTTGGCTGTGACCGGGATCGAACCTGGACACGTCAGACCGAAGCTCGCAAATGTTATTGTGCTTTATAGACATGGTAGAATCGACAAAATTCCTTGGACTGACAATAGATAAATACTGTAGTTGGAAAAACCATATCAGTAATATATGTTTAAAATTAGACAGATTCGTGTATGTCTTAAAACAAATAGTGCAGGTTATATCTCTAGAGGCAGCAAAACTTGCTTACCATGGCTAAGTATCGTCTGTAATCAGGTATGGACTTATATTGTTGGGCAACTCAGTGGACACGGATAAAGTATTCATTGTTAAAAAAAAATGTATAAGAGCAATTTGTGGAGCACATTTCATGGACAGCTGTAGGCCTTTATTCAAAAAATTAAAAATCTTGCCACTTCCGTGTCTTTACATATTTGAAATGTGTTGTTTTGTTAAAAAATATAAACATCTTTTTGAAAGCAACAACGATGTGATTGGACGACGTGGAAGGGATAAGAAAAAATTGTATGTTCCCCACCAAAAACTTTGTTTGCACAGTAGAAGTGCTTATTGTATGTCAATACGAATTTATAATAAATTACCATTGCTTTATAAAGAACTGTTCGAAAATAAATTTAAAACAACACTTTTAAATTTTTTATTGAACAAAATGTACTATACTGTGAATGCATATTTGAATGATAATTTATTTGACAATGGGAATTTTTGTTAAGTTAATTCAAGTAATTATTTATTTGTAATTTAATTTAAATGTAATTAAATTTAATGTGACATTTGTAATTTACATAATTATCATTACTTTTGAATATATATAGGTATGTTTTTTTTGGAATTGTCAAGATGCAACTAATTATTTATGTACATCTACTGAAGACATGTTTGCACGCTGATATATCAGTTGTATTATTTTTTTGTTTCCCTCCACGGGAAGGGCAGGAGGATAAAAAATGCTCTGACGCATACTCTGGCGCGCGCGAACCAGAGTTATGTGGGATTCGTCCCGACGCCTACCAGAACCTCTACCCACTAAAAAACCCCCTGTCGGCTCGTGCATTTTTGCCACTCAGCCTTCATCTGAGCGACGGCCAATTGGAGAAAGAGGCCGCGCTAGCGGGGCCCTTAAGGGGTCACCCGTTGGGATTTACATAGCACTGAAGGTGAATACATAGCACTGCAGGTGCTCAAAATGAAAAGTAAATAATTAAAACATTAAAAATTTAAAAACAAATTGCATTAATTCGGATTTACGTTAGAATTAGAATTTACGGCCTGAAGGGCTTCGAGATCTAAAGTTAATTACGTGCGTTCGCTCGTGTGCGCGTTTCTCGGTCTAGCGACTTTGTATGCCAAATCTAAGACAGGAGCAGTATACGAGACTGAATCTCGAACAAGTGGATTGGGATGGGATTCGGCGCGTTTAAAGAGCGATTCTGAGAGTGTTTTTAGATGCTGTTTAACTGTAGGTAGTTCAAGATCTCTGTGCAGGTCCGCGTTGCGCTCGTACCAGGGTGCGTTTGTGGCCCTGCAGCAGAAGAGATTTTGAACTACCTGCAGTTTGTGCAGGACGGAGGGTTTGGCATGGGCGAAGATTGGCGAGGCATACGTCATGACGGGTCTAACGCAGACCTTATAAAGCGTACGTTTATTTCTGAAAGACATTTTACTTTTACTACCTAACATACTATAAAGACGGCCTAAGTAAAAAAGTGCGAGTTTCGTTACTCTATTGACGTGAGGTTGGAAAGAAAGCGTCTGGTCTAAGGTGACGCCTAAATATTTGGTAGTGCGCTTCCAGGGGATGGGAGTGCCTAGCATTTTAATGTGGAGATTGTTGGCGATACGACGGCGTTTGCAGTCTAAGTAAACTGCAGAGCTCTTCTCTGGGTTCACATCGATACGCCATTCTTGAAACCATGCACCGAGGGCCTTTACAGCCTTTTGGAGTCTGGTCGTGAGGCCCGGGACACTGAGGCCTTTGGTGTAAAGGGCAGTGTCATCGGCAAAGAGAGCGAGTTCGACGCCTTTCGGCGGGACGGGAATATCGTTGGTGTACATGGTGTACAATAGAGGGGCGAGGACTGAGCCTTGAGGGACTCCAGCCTTTATGGGACGAGGCGCGGAAAGCGTGCCTTCATGTTTAAATCGAAACGTACGGTCTTTGAGAAACGACGCGATTATTTTAACGAGGCGTTCCAGTAAGACTATTTTGTAGAGTTTATAGACGAGCCCCTGTGCCAGACTTTATCGAAAGCCTTGGCTATGTCAAAGAAAACTGCGACCGTTTTAAAACGCCGCGGGTAGAATCCGTCGAGTATGTATTCGACGATTCGATGGACTTGCTGAGGGCAGGAGTGCTTAGCGCGAAAGCCGAACTGATGGGGAATAATGAGAGGATCGCCATCCGTCGGAAACAGATGGTTCCGCATTCGAGAGAGTATGACTCTTTCGAGAAGTTTAGACATTGCCTTGAGGAGGCTGATGGGTCTATGATTAGCCGGGACATTCAGTGGTTTACCCGGCTTGGGAATGCCTATGACTGTCGCTTCCTTCCAGGCTTTTGGAAAGTAGCTATGGTCGAAGCAGGCATTGAAAATGATAGCTAACAAGGTAAGCACCTGTTGAGGCAGGTGCTTAAGTGCGTGGTTGGAAATACCATCCGCACCCGGAGCCTTTTCGGACTTTAGATTTTTAATGAGAACCGAGATTTCATCATTAGAGACTGTGACGAGGTCGGCGGTGATGGGGAGAGAGTCTCTGCGGAGAACTTCGTCCTCCACCGCTTGGATATGAGAGGGATTCGCGGGATGAGTGCTGGGCGAGCATTGAGACGCAACGCTGTCGGCGAAGCATTCGGCTTTCTCTTCAACTTCGAAGGCGATAGAGCCATCGGGACGAGTGAGAGGAGGGACGTGAGAGGCGGCGTCTACGCGTAAGGCTCGGGCCATACTATAATACACTTGGTGGGACGGGGAGATATTCGCCATGAGATCGTTCATCTGAGCGTCTCGGAGTTCCGCGAGGCAAGACCTAACTTTACGTTGAAGCTGATTCGCAGCTGTTCTATAGGCGGGCGTGGGATATTTCTTGGCTCTCCGGAGAGCCGCGTTCTTAGCTTTAATGAGATTGCTAACGGCTAAGGGAAGCGTGGGTTTGCCTTGCTTAGCAACCTTTTCGTTGTGAATGATGGCTGAATTGATAGCATCAGTGAGAGAATTTACTAGTGAATCTATTTTATGCGATCTATCTAATTGTTCGGTCGAGATCGCGAGCGGAGAGTTCGGGGCCTCTAAGGCTGAAACTAACGTATTTTTAAAGCCTTTCCAGTTGGTAAAGGTCTTAGGAGAGGTGACGTTATCGTAAGGCGGTACTAGCACGAGGGGGACGGGGCGGTGGTCAGAGCCTAGGTCATCGAGTGGTTCGATAGACCTAAGATCGAGGTTAATTTGCTTGAAAATTGCAAAATTGAGGATGTCAGGAGAGTGGTTCGGGTTGTTGGGATAGTGAGTGGGAGTGATGGGAGAGATGACATCTAATTTGAGTTGCTTAGTGATGTTAAGGAGAACGATACCGCTAGTGTTAGTCGATAGGCACGTCCAGTCAGATTTTAACTCCAAACATAATGTCTGATACGTTTGTCTGTTACGAGTGAACGCGTATTTGGGAATAGCGAATCCCCTGGTGTGGTTTGGAGTGAGCCACGTCTCTTGGAGAAGCAATAAGTCTGGGTCGTTGTTCTGAAGGAACATTTTGAGCTCAGGAAGGTTAGTACTGAGACTACGGACGTTAAAAGAAACTAGGGATAAGCCCTTGGGTTTGATACGAATGGACGCGGGATTTGCGAGTCTAGGCATTATATTAAAATAAAAAATAAAAAAATAAAAATAAAATTTATAACGAACTTAGAAGCGAGTGATGCTCGGCTAACGCAAATAAACGCTCTTGAGGAGAGCGGGCGGCTCGCAGTTTGCGTGCGAGTACAGAAATTTCATTAATGTCGACGTTTCGAATGACGTCGAACACGGTCTTCATGTCCTCAGCCAACGATGACTGAGGTGAAGATGACGGAACACGACGCGGCCCTACGGGAGCTACGGGAGCTGGGATAGGACGGGAAGGTGTAGATGGAACGGCCGGACGCTGCCTCCAAGACAGAGCCGAAATAGGCGTCGGCTGAACGGGCTTTGCTTCCGGGGGACCCCGGTTGCGCAGCGGCGGGAAGTTAGTGGGAGTGAGCGGCGGCGTAGGTTTAGGCGCGGCCCTCTTGGCTGAGGATCGCTGAGCGCACGGGCAACCCCTGTAGTTAACCCCGCACAGCACACAGGCAGGGGGGGAAGTGGATTCGGGAGTGCGAGTGCACTCCTTTGTTACATGAGGATCCAGGCACATAACGCACCTGGGAGGAGCTGAGCAGTTAGCCACTGCGTGGCCGTAGAGCTGGCAGCGGTGGCACTGCCCAGGGTGACCACGGGGGTTGGGATGCTCGACGGAGATATTCGAGAGTCCGCAGATTGTGCGAGCCTCTCTGAAGATCTCCCTCGAGTTGGGAGTATTAGACAAGATAACTAAAGCTAACGGAAAGCGCCTACCGCGGTTTGAGTGCATCTTGTGCACTGCTTCAGCCGGGAAACCCTGGGACTTAAGGTCCTCGAGGATATCTTCGTTCGCGAGCTCGAACGGGACGCCCCGTAATACTGCGCGGATCTTACGCTCCTCCGGGAGGGCGTAAGTGTGGTACGCGATTTGTTTAAGCGAGAGTAAACGAGTGATCCCGCGGAAGTCGTTGATAGTCGCGACTTGGATTTTTATAGTATCGCCTGCGTTATTTGCCTTGAGATAATTGATTTTGTGCTTTTTGCACAAGTTAGAAACCGCGGTCCAGCGCGCTTTTTCGCGGAGGAAGACGGGCGGAGGGAGCTGAGGCTTCGGTAGGACGGGAGCGCAGCGCGTCGCTGGCTTCGACGGGACCAACGGAGACGGGGTCACGTCGAGTGACATGAGCGGCGCGGGGGCGGGTGTTGAAGACACCGGGGTTGGCTCGGGTGTTGAAGATACCGCGGCCTTTTTTCGACCGCTTCTTAGAGCGTTTGGCAACTAACTGGAACGCGGGCTCAGGAGAGGCGGTTAAGGTGGCGGCGACCGACGAAGCTTCGGACGCGGCGGAGTCTGAATCGCTCCCGGGAGCGGTACGCTTCCTACGAGATGAGCGCGAGGATGAGACCGACGCGCCGTCCATATCGGATGGAACGGGAGACGCGGGAGAGCTATAGACCTGGGGGGTCTGGACGTTGGAGGCCTGAGGGGCTGGGGTTGGGGCCTGAGGGGCCGGGGACGCGATTGATGCCTGCAAGGCCTGCGTTAGGATGTCTTCCAGAATGGAGACGCCTGCCGCAACAAGCGCCTGGGTGAACGCGTTAATAACGCTTAGCGAATCCATTAGGGAGGGTTGGGACAATTATATGTATAAAATAAGTATGTCACAGGATGCCTTGTTCCTAAAAACCTAGCGAACCCTGGCGGCTAACCTCCCTACGAGCGGCAGGGGGGCTGGGTAGAATAACTTAAAACTAACCGTAGTACGCCGAAGGCCGCTACCTAGAAACCTAAAAAGGGTACGCAGGTAAAGAGTTGACCGCGTTAGGGTCAACCTTTACCGACAGAAAGGACAAATACACACGAAAACACACAGAAATGATAAAAATAAATATGAAAATAGGAGAAAAATAAATAAAATAGAGAAGAGAAATAAAATAAAAATAAAAGGACTGGTTCAGTACAAATTCGTTGTCACCGTTAAGTATCCTCTGTACTGAAACCAGTCTACTTACGCTGGGCACAACACTGCACTCAGCACAAGCACAACACAACTTAGCACAGCACTTTGAAGACTAAGGGGCTTAGTCACAAAGAAAAATCGCACTTCGATAGCACTCAGAGGGAGTAGAAAAACCTTGAAAACCGTAGCACGGAACCAACACGCTAAACTGTGACGTCAGTAGACTGAGCGCCACGGAATATCAGGAAGGGACCGATCAACGGAGAACGGGGTCTTGCACGTCCGTACCAGGCGGCGATCGGAGCGAGAATGATCAGTTGTATATGAACGGACGGATATTATACTATACGATCACCATTGTATCGCATATACTGGCAAATAAATTTTTTTTATTATTTATATTATTATTTATTATTGTACACTTATTTACAAGCACTATAAATCACACGATCTGTACAGCTGTGTTATATTTCCTAATGCTGCTCACACAAAAACCTTTTTTTAAAAGCATAGCTAATAATTCGTAGTATATAGCTTATTGTTGTATACACCTGTAAAGACGTATCTGTTATACTATAATATTGTTTATCTTTGTGAAAGTGTATATTGATATTGTCGTTGGTGTAGCTATTTAAATAAATAAATAAATTCTGTGAGGTCATCTAACCAGACACCGAGACTTGGCATCATCGTAGCTCCAACTACCGATAACGGTATTGGTTCCTTTATCTCTAGAGAGCTGATTCGTGGCCTCATGTCACATATTTGCGTGATTCATTATTGTGTTGTAGGTACGAGTACTTTGAGAAGAGCTATTAAATTTGCGAGTTGTTTCGGATAGAGCTAGGAACCACAGCAAACATGGAATTGACTATGGATACAATTATACAACATGCTTACCCAAGAGGTACTTAATTAAAAATATTTGTAAAATTTGGGACTGCGTTTTAGTTTATCAAGGAGACTTTAATTTATTACCTCGAAGATACAAAAAAAATTTTTTGGTTATTGTTTGTACAAAAGCTTGAATAAAACAATGTTTTTAAAACGATCTATTCAACGCTGGAGGTCCCAGGTTTGAGTCCTGGTCCGGACATTTGTGTGATGAACGATTTGTTGTCGGGTCATGGTTTATTCTGGGTTCTCCATCAATTCGCTGTATGATCATCCAAAACACAAGCTTGGCCACGCTGGTATGTTTGTCTGGGGATTTTATAAATGGTAAATTACAAAATGGAAAAGACTTTATGATGGAGAAACTTTTTAATATTCCAGTAGATTCCCAGGAAGTTATTTAAACCGTATCCGTGCTACAAACTTTACAAACCACAACAATAAGAGTTTATAGTAGGTATGCGGTTGCTACCATAGTTGCTACGAAAATATTTACATAGAAAAAAAAACACTAACCCAACTCAAAGCTGTGGTTAAAAATTGAATAAATTTTATTTCGTAACCAAAATGAGATTCTGGTACAACAGGGAATTGAGCTGAATTTTTTTCACCCAATGTTTGGGACTCCAATTTCAACCAAATTTATTTTTCTTTACCTTGAACTTCAGTCAAAATATATAGTTCGTGTATTTAACACTCAGATATTTTTTAAACAGTTGCAAATCATAAAAATGCAAGTACCCGAAGCTGCGCAGTAATGCTTGGAGCTCATAGTACGAGTTTAAGAAGTTCAAATACCCCAGACTCATCATTTTAGAGCTTTGGACGATTTATGGAAATCTACGAAACGTTTGTACTTTGGAATTAAAGAAAAAGTTATAGGTTTCTTTCACTTTTTAAATTTACCACTTTTTTGACAAATGTATAACAATATTTTTAAACAATTCTATGGAAAGTTATAATAAAAAGTTGCGCAATATATACAGATTTTTTAAAAAGATAAATACTACACACGACATTGCTAAACAAAAATAGAGTAGTTCTACTTTCCCAAACAAAAAAAGCCATTATATTTATTAAGTCATTATTATTGAAAACCTTATTTCGTGCCTAAACAGGTTAAAAGAAGACCGAAGAAACACGTAACTATTACTGGAGGCTGAAATTCTCCAAAGCGATCGATATTGCAGAATAGCTTTCAGACAAAATAGTTTTTTATGTATTGATATTTGTTTATAAGATGCGCAAATAAAGTGTTTATCACAAAGAATTATCATCCAAAGGCTTTCTAATTATCGATGTATGGTACCTAGTTTTATGTTTCTAGATATAATTTTAAATAAATCAACACGTTTTAACAGGTTCTCTTCTATGAGCCGGAATTTTTGATTGTATTTAGATTTAAACAATTGTCCATTGCTAGCAACCCATTTAAACTTTGGTTCTGTTCTTCGTATTGCTTTTTCTGATTATTAAATGTAACTTAAATTAAATGAAAATGATTATTAACACATCCTAAGCATAATATTTTCATAGTCGTACAGGGTCTCTACAATTTTGCAAGATAAGGGATTTTTATTTAATATAAAGTCCAGTAAAAGATCCCCAAGTTACATTAGACATGAAATGTGGTAAAAAAAGTTCATTCTAAAGTCCATCAAAATTTTAATTACCGGGTGGTCTAGGCCGCGACATAAAATTGCAAAATGTTTTATGTGTCATCATCGTTCGAGAGGAATAGTGACTTTGGGCAGCATTTTTTGGATATAACTTTTGGTTAATATTGGATCATAAACACCGTCGTTCTGGGTAGCTAAAAAAATCTGCTTCATAGAAATGCTTCTCTGTACACGTTATTAGACGTATGGCCATCGGGGATGAGAGCATACAGGCTGCTAGGATTGCTAACACGTGACAGAGCCACAAATAACTGACCGTGCGAAAAACAGCTAATGCTAAGATCCACACCCACAACTTTTAACGTCTGACCTTGGGCTTTATTAATTGTCATTGCGAAACATAGGCTCACTGGAAACTGGACTCTCTTAAAACTAAATGGAAAATTGTTTGGAATGAGAGGGATCCGAGGAATACAAACACTTTCACCTATTCCAGACCCTGGTAAAAATAACTGCTCCTATCAGATTTCGTTGTAAATTGGTCACTTTTAATCTGGTACCGTTGCAAAGTTTTGGCCGGATTAAATTTCTAAGGAGCATGAAATGAAATGAAATTAAATGAAATTAAATATTTATTTCTCAACATTGACAATTACTTGTTCTTATTGACGTCAAATAAAACATGATTCTACCACCAGTTCGAAAAAACCTTCGTGTAGAAGAACTGGCAAGAAACTTCACGGGTATATTTTTTTTCAAAATAAATTTAGAGAGTCTCTTTATGTCTATACAAAATTATTCTTTTCTGCATCTGTTTGCTCGGCAAGTCTCCCTCCCCCCAAGTATCCAAACGACGAACACCCTCAAACGGCACCCGTTCACGAGTTAACGCGGGATCCAGCCATCGCCCTCCTCAACCATATTAGAGGGAAGTGAGCGACCCGTCACCCGACGCTACCATAAGAAGACGTACTTTAGTGACAATGACGCTTTAGATATTCATCGGGACGAAGAACTCATCGCACATACAGACACATTACACATGCTTTGTTACAAATACTAGTACAATCCTGTTAATGAGGGGATTATACCCAAGGGCTTTTATCATCCAAATAATCGGATAGTTTATAATATGCTCTAGCACACAACTTCTCCTTTATAGTTTCTTTGAATTTGTCAATAGGAAGACCTTGGATATCCTCAGGAACCTTATTATAAAAGCGTATACATTGACCCATGAATGAGTTAGTGACTTTATGAAGCCTACTATTATGAGCTGCCAGCATATTTCTTCCTCTTGGGTTAACTTTGTGCAGATCTTTTTTTCTTTTGAACAAGGTTATGTTCTTTTTAACATACATTAAATTTTCTAAAATATATTGTGAATGGAAGGTAAGAATATTTATTTCCTTAAATTTACTTCTAAGTGACACCCTTGGACCGAGCTGATAGATTACGCGAACAGCCCTTTTCTAAAGCATAAATAGAATAAATATAGCATCGATGTCGGCAGCACTCCCCCACAACAGACCTCGCATTGATTCTTAACGACCGATGGCAGATCATTAATATAAACTAAAAATAGGAAAGGACCAAGAACTGAGCCCTGGGGCACATCCATTGTCACTGCCGATCCTGATGATTTTTCTCCATTTATTGCAACTTTCTGTTTTCTATTAGAAATATATGATTTAATCAAGGCAAGCGCTCGGTTTTTAATACCGTAATGGTGCAGTTTCATGAGTAGAGTAGTATGATCCACACAGTCGAACGCCTTGGAAAAGTCACAAAAGACACCAATAGCATCACACGACTCCTCCCAGGCGCTGAATACGTGTTTTATGAGCTCAACACCGGCATCGGTTGTTGAGCGACCCCGCGTGAAACCAAACTGCTTAAAATTCATTAAACTATTACCGCGCTATTAGAGCATCATGGGTACGCCGATTTTTAATTTTATTTTGTGAGCTGGTAGTTCACAAGCACTGAGGGATTCTAAAAATTCTACTGGGTAGTAAAAATTCTTCTTCTTCCATAACTCTCTTAATGGAGATATACTCTACATTATCCCCCGGAACAAAGCTCAAATTTTCAGCATTTATTGCTGCTGCTTGGTCTTTTTGTGGAGTCAAAATAGCTCTTTCGCAAATCCAGGAATTTTCGCAAGTTGGTATTTGCGTTGCGTTTCTATACACAGATGATATGAGGTTTCGCATTAATGAAACTTTGCAGCATAGGTTTTCATTAAGAAAATTTTTTCCTTGTTCCTGTGGATACATACCTTACTGATCTGAAGTAGCAAATCTGAAAACTCTTGAGCGTTTTCATTGCCTCCGATTTGAGCTCGCGTATTTAATGTCAAATGCAAAGGTATAATGTAATGCCACAGTTGAGAACGCTTTAGTCAGCCTCTAACTTCATCAGCCCTTGTTCCACGTGGTATTACAGGGAGAGTCTGACGAAAATCGCCACAAAAAGCATAGTAATGCTACCCATAGGTTGGCTATTTTGCTTGACATCACGCAACGTTCTGTCCGCTGCTTCAATTGCTTTTTGCTTTGCCATTGTGCACTCATCCCATATAATGAGGCTACAATCACGAAGAAGCTTTATCACTGTTTCTATAAATATTACAAACAGGGCTTTCTGTGCGGTCTAAGTCGATCGGAATTATGAACATTTTATGAGCAGTTTTCTCTCCTGGCAACAAAGTGGCTGCTATGCCCGATGAAGCGACAGCAAGCGCAATTTTATCTTGGCTTCGTACCTTTGCTAAAATCACTTTGTGCATCATCCCAGTCTTGATCCCCATCCAGTAAGTGACGTGCCCGGCAAGCCGCTAGGTATGTAGGGTGTACGATATTATCAACCTTTCGGAGCTCGGCAAAAGAAGTAGGCCCTCGAACAACGTGTTGAAGTAGGCGCAGGTAAAAGCATTCGGAGTTATTCGGATGCACCGTATAAACCCTACCAATGACGTGATCTTTAAAAATACCTGGTTCACCTACTACAGCTGTTCCACGTCTTCTGCGGTTAAAATACCCTGTTGTTTATTATAGGTATAATACGATGGAACTTCGTTGTATAAGAGTAACTTAGCAAATGCGTCTGTTTCGCATAGATTAAAGAAAGCGAGCAGTATGGTTTGTCTTGGGTTTTCTAAACGTTCCGTTACATTGTCAGGGTTGAAGTATATCTTTGTCTACATTCAAGATGAACGTCAAGATGGATAACGGGTGGATATCTTTAATGAAAACACTGAATTCTAATGGCAGCGGCGTGGTTCTCGGCGCGCTTTATATACCCGCGCAGTCGTGTACAAGCTACAAAAGTTCATCCTACGCTGAAACATATTTCCGAAACTGATCATTTTCCACTTCTATTCATTATATATTTTTTAAAGACAATTATTATAAAGTTGAGTAAAGTTTCAGTCAATGCTACTAACAGAGAAATAGAAGATAAATACAGAAAAGTTCAAAAAATTTTTGACATGATTCTTTAAATTGACATAACTTTATATTTCTAAACCGCATGATATAAAACAAACACTAAATGTTAAGTAAATCTTGCAACAATATATTAATGAAAACTGCATCTAAATCGGATAAGCCGTTTTTGAGATTAGCGTGCACAAACACACAGACAAACAGATGAACAGACAAAAAATACTTATATCATTTTTGGGTTCAGCATCGATATAGTAACAACCCCTGCTATTTATTTTATTTTATTTTCAATGCACAGAAAGCACGTTTCTTCAATTTTATTATATGCATCGATAGTTTCCTTCAGTCAAAATAGTTTGAATCAAATAAAATTATCGTTAGATTCCAGCTGTTTCTCTATTTTGTGTAACTATGTTATAAGTAGATTAACTGCCTCCCGGGTACATTGTTAACTGAGTTCCAATAAATTACGAGGTATTCAAACTAGTTTATGGATACAGTGAATGAATCTGTAGTTAGTTAAATGGGATATTTTATAGGATTATTGTATCCATGAAAGTGTATATTATCGTTTAATTTTTTTAGAATATATTGGGTTTGTTTATTATAATGATATCTTCATAGAAAGAAAAGAAAAGTACCTAAATTTGGGTAAATACTGCACTGCGACCTAGGTTAATTTATACCTGGTACTCGTTTGCCACAAGAACTATAAGAGTCGCTTTAAGATAAAATAATTTTTAACTACTTTTTGGGTTTCTTAATACTACATGTGTATTTTTTACTGATATGTATTAAGAGATCCTGCTTAATCCAAAATTCCAGTGCTTCAAATCAATTCTAGAATAAAATATGTTTTGAATTTTTTTGGAATATACCTAAGTAGTTATAATAACTTTACAAAATTGCACGTTTTCGACATCATAACGCTTGCCGTCAAATTACTCGATCAAATTGTTCTACGTCCGAACGTTAACTAGAATATTAGTCCTTATTGTAGACTTTATATTGGCAAGATTAACAAGTGTGAAATCATATCAAATCCTATGCCAACTGGGATAATGCTACAAGACTGTGACAGACTGATAAGTGATATCTTACGCCTGCACTCAGATAGGTCGAACGGTTACTGAATCATAAATTTTGCTTAGCAAATATAGAAATAGATGAAGTCCAGACCAGTTATTTTAACCGGGCACTTTCTCAGTACTCACACAAATGCAATTTCACTTTATACCATGTTTAATAAGAAGAGATTTGTCTTGCACTTGTCAAAACAAACTGTTCAAAGGGTTCCATATGCAGCTCCTGGCTTCATCATCAGACCTTTATCATCAAATGTTATGCGTTAGTCTCATCAAGATAAACCACATGAGCTCAAGTCTATCGAAATTACTCTGTTTACATGAGGTCGCGATCGTCAAAAAATATTTAAGCAAATAAAATAAAATATTTAAAATATTCAAATACAAGTATTTTTATTTTTGATTTCATTTTATTACTTTTAAGTATACAAATTGCTTATAATAATTCGTACATTGTACCATAAATTTTTTAAAAACTCAAAGTTTTTGTCGAAACATTAGTTACTATCAGGTGGATCGCATGCTCTTTTGCCGACTTTGGCGAAGTTTAAAAATATAATAATAATAATAATAATATTTCTAACAATCACACCACATTATCTAGCCCAAATTAAGTATCATTAGGAACTTGTGTTATGGATACTAGATAACGGATAAATAAACTTAAGAAATATATAAGCACACATAGATATTTTTTTTTCATGTATAAATATTAGAAATAAACTTAAATAAACATACTTACACATCCATGACTAGAAAGCAAATATAATAAAACATCTGCCCCTACCAGGATTCGAACCCGGGACCTCTGGCATGGAAGGCAAGGTGTGGATGTGAGGATGGAAGGCACTTACCTCCACACCAAACAGGCCGTCTAATATATATGATATCGACCCTTCGTAGAAATTGAAAATCGGCTTTGACCTATTTAACTAAATAAATTGATATTCCTACATACCTACATATGTACAGCTCATGCAAAATACGAGCGCGCGTGGCCCTTCGATGTGGTGAAAACGTATCCGCATATGTGTCAGTGTGTTTTATACATATTGGTTGTTTGTTTTTTATTTCAGATCGGCAAGAGACAACTACGGTGAAGAAGCTATTGGTTACGTTCAAGAGTAGGTAATATTTGTACGGTCATATGTAGGATTACACCCGAACATCGCGCACGTGCAACAGCATATCATGGCAGTTTAGAATGCGATAAAAAAGACAGTGAAATTTTAAACGTAGTGTGCGATGATTGTGCTGCTAGTAGTGGTGTTTGTAAGCACGCCGTAGCCTTTTTAATGTGGCTACATCGCCGAAGCAAGGAGCCTTCAACAACTGCTATAAAGTCTTATTGGAAAAATCGAAGCTCTCGGGGATCGTGACTACACTCAAAATGATTAGGGCTAAAGATTTTAGTTCCACAACACATACCATACAAAATATGCCAAATGTCCCCAACTTCAGCTACAACTCATAAAAACTCGTGCGCTCATTTGAATGCAAATGAAATTTCTGTTTTATTCCGTGTAACGTAATGAAGTGAAGGTTGGTATAGCGTTAACAAGTTTGTATTGTGCAGTACTTTCAAGCTTCATTATATTTCAGGAGTTACCGTGGCACAACAAATTTTAGTTGCACTGCTTTCCTCTAGGTTTCAGATAAAAACTTCGGTGCATGTTCATGATTCCATTCAAACATTCTTAGGACTCTTTTGTTTCTTTAAAATATTGAAATTTCATATGTTTGTATGTGATGTTATGCTACATTTTATTAAAAGATTTTAAGCTTTTAGTGTAATAGACGGAACACGACGTAGAAAAACTATTTTTGGTCAATACCAAAAATTGTTTTTTTTTTTTACCAATGTCGAAAATAGCAAAGGTGCTTCCTCATTCAACTTCGTCATTTCTTATATCTCGGTGGTAGTAGCCCTACATCATACGCCGGAGGTCCTAAGGTTGAGTCCTGGTCGGACATTCGTTTGTTTGATGAACACAGATGCCGAGTTTGTTTTCAGGTCACGGTCGTTTATATTAATGAATGCATGTTTATTCTGAGGACCTCCCTATTTCGCTGTAGGTTCATCCATAACAAAAGCTCTGCTTACCACGGGGCCAAACTTAATTATTTATAAATAAAAAAAAAATATATTTGTAAAGAAAACACTTGTATTTTATATATACATGCAAATAAAGGGACGTGCAATTATTCAATTATACATTCTAAAATTATATAAACCACAAGCTGCGGGTCGGACGCTGTGTTTAATTAAATAAGGGTTGTGGTTTGATTTACTGACCGCATGACAGGGTTAAAGCAATTTGGTTTAAACATTAAAATATTCAAAATAAAGTAGTACTTTATTATGGGATTCATTAATCATAGTGAAGACCGCACAGGTTATTTCTTGCGAAGTCATACAGGATACGTCTTGACAGATCAATACCGCTTAGTAAGCAGACCTTTGAGAAGAGCCCATTAAGAATTAAGCTGGTAAGTATTTAAAACGATAACCATAGTGTCAAAATAATTTTAAATGCCCTACAGATATTTGTTCTAAGGAAGCATGTGGTCCATTTAAGGGTAAAGAAATAACTGCATACGTCGATTTTTAAAGAATTGCAACTTAAAGATCCTATGATATAAAATATCTGTCTGAAACCCTCTAAGACTGTCGAAACGAAGACCATACAATCTACCAGAAAACTTACCTAATCGTTTTATTATTAATAGGTCTTTACCTATGAAACTGCCGTTTTGCCGTACTGGCCATTTCAAATGAAAATATTTTGTTTTTGACTGATAATTCCAATTTCAAGTTAATTTTATTTGACAAACATGGAATTCTTTTTCTAAAATCGTCATCGTCACTCAGCAGGTATACAAATGAAGGAATTCTGAACCGCATTGTTACTTGTGACGAGAAATGGATCCTGTTTGACAATCGTAAGCGCTCAGCAAGTTGGTTGGACCCTGGTTCAGCACCCAAACAATGCCCTAAACGAAAACTTACCCCTAGAAAAGTGATGGTCACTGTTTGGTGGTCTAACGCGGGTGTAATTCATCACAGCTTCTTGCCAAACGGGACAAGCATTACTGCAGATGTGTACTGTGAAGAACTGAACACAATGATGGAGAAGCTCGCACGTCTCCAACCAGCTTTGGTCAATCGTTCGGCTCCACTGCTCCTGCACGACAACGCGCGACCTCATACTGCACAGCAGACGGTCTCCAAGCTACAAGAGTTGGGGTTGGAAGTTCTCCGTCATCCGCCGTACTCACCAGACCTTGCGCCTACAGACTTCTACTTTTTCCAGAATTTGGATAACTTCTTGGCGGGAAAAAAATTCAATACCCGAGAGGCAGTACAAAATGCCTTTGAAGAATTTGTTGCCTCCCATCCAGCTGATTTCTTCAAGAAAGGCATCAATAAGCTATCAATGCGTTGGCAAAGATGCATTGATTGCATGGGTGATTATTTTGATTAATAGAAATAAAAAATATATAAAAAAATTACGCTTCATTTATTTCGTGAAATACGGCAATTTCATAGGTAAAGACCTAATATTTGAACGTGATGCTTGAATCTATAAATTGAAAGCAGGTATATAGGGTTAAACGTAACTGTAGAGATTAAGATTGCGGAGAAAAAGTATTTACGTTATTAAAGTGCAATTTCAAAAGTGATTTTAGTGTTTATGTAACGGAGTGATAGATTTTATTTAAACATTATACAGAGTAGAATTTTGTAAAACCACATAACCTTTTTAGCTCCATTAGTTTCAGAGATTATGAGATGATTGTGGGCGATTTGTACGAAAAGAACATTTTAAGACCCCTTTTATCTCATTGTAGGTGAAGGATCCCAAACTCCTTTCTTAGTTCTTTAGCCTACGTTATAATTTAAGCTGTATCTGCCTATTTGTTAGGGCTTTGCATTGATAGTTAAGTCATTGGTCTTAGTAGTCTCTTGTGTTAAGACCTCTGTGAGATATGCTGTGTTCAAAAGCTGGTTAAGCATTATAAACCCAAAATCATTCTTCTTAAAAACTGAATTGGATTTCATAACAATGGATTTTTTGTCGTCCTGTTTAAAATACTATAAACGCTTACTCTCCGTTTCTTTCTTCCATAATTGAGAGGTGCAGAACTACGAGGTGCTCGTTTGAATGCTTAGATAAAAATATAAAGTTAACTGTCGCCGGCGTAACTTCTATTTCATCTCCAGCACATAAGTCCTTATTTCCATATTACTTGCACTAAAAATATTAATATTTTCTTGGAACTTGGCTCGCGTTTCCCTCGGGAAGGGTGCTTTTTTTCTAGGGCCATTAAAATTGCGGAATATAAGTTAGTCTATATGTTATTCCATGTCGTATTCTAGTCTTATACCTTTCATCCAAATCCGTTTTTGTGCGATTGAGGAACAAATATATAAACATACTGTTGAGGAATATTAGTTTGGGGTGTAAGGGGGAGTCGCCTACCATCAAGACTCTCCAAATTCCAACCTCACCTGCCCGTGGTGCACCCTGCCGGATAGCGGACGAGGCTCTGGCGGCCGATGAATGGCGGGATAACCATTTTGCAGGTGGTAGGTTTCAACCGCGGCTTGCAATCACCCTCTAGACAAAGCCATGCCGCCAAGTGACCTAGTCACGTTCCGGCATGATGTCTTGAGTAGCCATTGGAGGAGAATAGGTCCGAGTAATTGCGCAACGTATGAAAGCCGTTTGAACTCGAAGGGTTATGATGCACCGGGTGGCTCATTCTGGAGGGCAGCGGGATCCAAAGAAACAGTGCACCGCTGGCCGACCGCAGGTTGTAGGGGGCCCAACTAGCGTTCTAGCCATTCGTGAAAGGTTGCCCCACCGCCTGTATAAAATCCCGGGATTACTCCATCGTGCCGGTTGGCGACCGGATGGAGAGGGCCCGATGGCGATCCCCGGGGGGATTTGGGCGTCCCCGTGGTCTCCATGTGAGTCTCCCACCAGTGAGTCTGACCACTCGAGTTGCTTGGTTCCAAACGTTGCGCTTCACTCAACTTCTATTCCTCTCCCCTGTTCACCCTACCAACAACATAATGGAAAAGTCCAAAAAGAAAAATAAGTGCCGACAGCGGATGCACTCCCCCTCCCTAAAAGTACACTTCTCTAACATCCGAGGAGTGCACTCAAATCTCCACGATGTCCACCACCACCTTGAGACAGAGAGGCCGCACTTATTCTTTCTGACAGAGACGCAGATCTGTGATCGTTCGGATCTGGCATACCTGCACTACCCAGGCTATATCCTGGAGACCAAATTTCACCCCAATGCGGGCGTGTGCGTGTATGTCAGAGACGAGATCTGTTGTCGGCGTATCCGATACTTGGAAGTTCCGGATTTTTTTGTTTTATGGGTCTATGTAGATACTGGCCTGGACCGCATTGTATACGCCAGTATTTACCGATCACACACGGGAGCTCAGGAGACAACTCGACTTATTGAATATCTTAGTGATACTGCAGATAAGGTCTAACGACGCTATCCCTCTGCGCAGTTGGTGTTCCTTGGGGACTTTAATGCCCACCATGGAGAGTGGCTGTACCCGTTCAAGGACACCGACCACGCTGGTTGAAAAACCTATCGGTTCGCAGTAACTCATGGTCTCTCCCAGCTTGTCCACGAACCTACGCGCATTCCTGACGTTGTTGACCATACTGCGTATTGCTTGGACTTTCTGCTGACAACCGATCCAGACAGATACTCGGTGTCCGTATCTTCGCCATTAGGGACATCCGACCACTGTCAGGTGAAATCTGAATCCAATTACCGATACCAGCCCAAAAGGCAATAGGTGAGTATGGCGGTTCAAGTCAGCAGATTGGGATGAGATGCGTCAGTTTTTCGCCTCTTATCCTTGGCGGCAAGCTTGCTTTACTTCCGATGATCCATCATGCCGTGCTGATGCTGTCTCCAGCGTGATATGTCAAGGTATGGAGTACTTTATACCGTTCTCTGATGTATCCTTGGAGTCCAAAGCCCGCCCATGGTTTAATGCTGATTGCTTCCTAGCTGAAAAGCGTAAGCATGCAGCATACCAAGCCTGGGCTAGCGCTCACAGAAGCAAAGCTATGGATCTCCCAGCTAAGAAGCAGGCATACAATGCTGCTGCCAAGTCCTGCAAAAAGGTGATCAGAAGCGCTTGTTTCGACCACATTGGCCGTATAGGCGACAAGTTAGCATCCTATCCCACGGGGAGTAAAGCTTTCTGGTCCCTTGCCAAGTCGGTTGAGATGAACTTCTGTCGCCCATCACTGCCACCACTGCGGAGGCCTGACGGGTCTTTGGCCCACAGCGCAAAAGAGAAGGCAGACTTGTTCGCAAATCTCTTCGCAGAATGTTCACGTCTAGATTCCAAAGGTAAAAGCCCACCCACGTTACCCCCATTCGGCCCCAAGATGGAAGCCGTCCAAATTCATCAGAAAGAGGTACTTAAATGCTTACTAAATCTAGACGTGAACAAAGCCAGTGGTCCGGATGGCATTCCCGAAGTGGTTCTAAAGCACTGTGCAGCCGAGTTGTCTCCTGTTTTGACACGCCTATATCGACTCTCTCTAAGGACTGGAAAAGTTCCAAAATCATAGAAGTTTGCAAACGTACAGCCCGTACCAAAAAAGGGCAGTCGAGCCGAACCAGTCAACTATAGACCTATTGCAATCACTTTTATAGCTCTTTGCAAATTTATGGAACGTGTATTGAACCATTGTCTCCTGACGTACCTAGAGACCAATGAGCTCCTCAGTGACAACCAATATGGTTCCGTGGAGAACGCTCAACAGGAGACCTTCTCTTGTACGTCACGCATCTATGGAGCATGGCCTTGGAAGGGCACGGAGAGGCAATAACCGTTTACTTAGATATCTCCAAGGCCTTTGATCGGGTATGGCACGAAGCCCTCTTGAGCAAGCTTCCTGCGTATGGCATACCATCTGGACTCTGTGACTGGATTTCTGAATTCCTGAGGGAACGGTTAATTTGAGTTGTCGTCGATGGCTTCTCATCGGACCTAATGGCGATCAACGCCGGCGTACCTCAGGGATCTGTTCTCCTTGCAACATTATTCCTGCTGCACATTAATGACCTTCTTTTATCGGAAGGCTTTATTGGTTACGCTGATGACAGCACTGTTGTAGAGAGATATGTGTCCAATGCGCGAGCGACTCCAAACCAGATCCAGTTTCAGAGAGAGTCGATGATCGAACGGCTTGATTTGACACTATGTAGGGTTTCCGATTGGGGTGAAGCCAATCTTGTCAAGTTCAATCCTTCCAAAACCCAGGCGTGTCTCTTCTCCGGTAAAAAGAGCACATTCAACTTGAAACCCACTTTTCAAGGTGTATCTGTACCGATCACAAACCATCTAGGGCTTCTAGGCATGACCATCACGTCGAAACTCAATTTCGGTCAACAGATTGAAACCATGGCACAGTCAGCTTCCAAAAAATTGGGAGTCATCGCAAAGGTCCAGCGGTACTTCAACTCTGAACAGTTGCTCAACCTGTACACAGCCCAGGTTTGATCCTGTATGGAGTACTGCAGCCATCTTTGGCATGATTCCGCTAAGTACCATCTTGAAGCGTTGGATTCTGTCGACCGAAGGGCCCGTAGACTCATAAGTGACGACAAACTTACTCCTTCGAGACTGAAAAGTCTCGAACACCGTCGAAAAGTTGCTAGTCTATCGGTTTTTTACAGATTGCACTTTGGAGAGTGTGCAAATGCTGTCTTTCAGCTGATCGAACATTCCGCCTTTCTCCACCGATCAACCAGACGCAGACAGAAGTTTCACCCGTTTGTGGTTAGCGTGCCGAAGAGCCGAACTAAACGGTTCGATAGCTCATTTTTGGTTCGTGTTGCCAAAGAGTGGAACGATTTGCCTGCGTTTGTTTTTCCAGACAAATATAACCCTGGAGCTTTCAAGTGTAGAGTGAATAGGTACATCTTGGACAGGCGTGTATGATCCTCGTCTTCATCGTCACTTTCCATCAGTTGAGATGGAAGACAAACGCCTGCTACATAAATAAAAAAAAATGTTACAGTCTCAATATTTCTCTTTAATAATATACATATAGCTACTAATAGATATAGCTACTCTTTGTATGTTTTATTTAATTTATTTCATGGCGGTGTCGAGAAAGCTGGTCGATGTAATGTGTGATTAATAAAACAATAAATGTGCGAAGCTGTTTTATTGAAGAGGTCCGTGGAATCAAACCACACTCTGCTACCAGCTCAATTAATAAAACATACAAACAGTAGTAGGATTGAACTAAAATAAAATATCTTAAGTTTAAATTTTACTGTAATAAATAATAAATCACTAACGCTTAAAGTACCTACATATTATTATGTCCGAAGGTAGGTAATAAAAAGAAAGATATAAAGTCCAATGGTGTTGGCAGGAAATTTCCTTGATCTCATTAAGGAAATGGGAGTTTGAACGCGACGGAAATTACTTCAGTGAGGGAAATATTAAATTGAATCGTAATAAGGCTTAAATTCCAATGTGTTTAATCGATTATACGTATTTTGCAATTAGATGTGATTTGGTATGTGATCACATTATTTGCTTACCTTAGATGCACAAGGACTACAATAGGATGATGCAACTAATGACAGGTAAGTATATTTTGTATGCTTTCTTATAAAAAAAAATACTTTTTATCCTTTTTTGAAGAGCAGTATCGCTATGCTTCTTTACATGAGGTGTCTCAACGATTTCATGCACTGGTCTGCTTTCAGAAGCTCAGCTGTGATTCCGTCATCACCCGGCAAAGTTAGAAACAAATCTGTTTCATTGCAATCGGAGAACTTAACTTCGGCATAAAATAACTTAACTAGATCGGTGAGAAAAACAAAAAGTAAACCAGATTGAATAATAATTTCAGCTAGATTAAGATTCAATAAATTAATTATATACAGGGTGTCAGCGTTAGTACTGAGCATCGTTTCAGGGTCGGTAGGTGGCACTAAAATATGAATATTAACTAAAACTATCTGGCCGAATTCAGTGTATAAAAAAATGTAAGAATTTTGAATTTAAAAAAAAATCTTTTAGGTTTTTTTTATTTAAATATTTCTTAATGCAAGAGTAATCAAGAGAGAGAGAGAGCGAATTATTTTTTTTTACCATGCAGTTTATTAACTACACTTTCAAAATAAAACATAGCATGTAATGCCCAATTGAAATTAACTACAAAATTTCTTATTTAAAAAAAAGAAAACGGCAAAAACAATTTTTTTTTACAAAATGTGACTTTAAAAATAAAAAGTCCTCAAAAATATATACAAAACTACCTGAGAACAAATATGAGAGGAACGAAATCCCAACGTAAGTTAGAACGTGACAACAAACACAGCAACGCGATCGCCGACTTACCTTTTACTAAGATAATAGGCCCAACAAACAAGTTTTGACTCAAGTAGTTTTTCTTTTATAAAATTTGGTAGTTAATCTAACGGCTATGTTTTATTTTGAAAGTGTAGTTATTAAACTACAAAATATAAAAAAAAAGCACCCCTATCCAGTCGCGAAGCTAAGATTGTGCTAAAAATGTAGCTCATGACATTAGACTATGAACAAACAGAGTCTTTATTACTATAACACCCTTTCTGAATATATGCGAATGTAATTTTTATTCGGTACTTGATGTAATTTTGTATTATTTGTTAATTTTATACACTTAATAAAATAATGGCGTCTTTTGTGCATACATACATCCCATTTATACACACCTACTACTACATACACCTATTCACACACAGCTACATACTTCAACACAACAAATTAATACACATCTTCTTACACTCCCTCTGAGTATGCACATTGAATTGTTATTTTTGTTGAAGTAAATCAGTCTGAAATTTAAAAGACTATACACTATTGTTTTTTCATTTAACCTATTTTTTATTCGTTTTGTTTACTTTATTCACAAAGGAATGTATTTAATTTTGCCGATAGATGACACTGGCCTCACAGATATGGGGTCCGTATTGGGATGCATAAATTTAATTGGCATATTATAAGGCTGCATAACGTTTTTTGGCATACTGTTTGTTTCGCATAACGTTCATACAGAATAAATCATAAGGCATAGTTTATTTTTCCATAACTTCATTTATAATAATAATATGTTAGCATAAAATGTTCATGCATAAATGGTTTTACAATAACGATTTCTTATTATAACATTTATTGGCATCTCACGCTATGGCATAAAGTTGACAAGTCATAGATATAGATTACCATAATTTGACAAAAATAAATGGACTGTAAAATTAATAACCTTCAAATTTTTACACTTCTTTGGCTTCATAGCAACGTGGTTTAGTCAGTATTACGTATGGGTAAATGAAACATCGCCACCTTTTTTCACACCTAAAGTTTTGAGTACATTCGAATTAGATGAAGAAAACCCTCTCATCTCATAATGCCAACTTCGCAAAATGCCAAGCGCTCGCAAAATGACAACTTCTCAGAAAGCCAATTTCTCACAATGCCAACTTCGCATAATGCCAACTTCGCATAATGCCAACATCTCACAATGACAACTTCTGAATGGACAGACGTGATGCTTGGTCGAACCAAATTGAACCGAAGTAGCTTTCCGTGAAAAGCTGGAAATGGTACTTAATTTGGTCCTGGCTCTTCGCTGGGTGCTGCCGCACCACGCTCGCTTCGCTCGCTCAGCTCGCGCGTGTATTAACTACATACAAATCTAACCTAACCCAATTGAACAGGTGCGTCTCATTTCGTAGTTTCCCTCCCTCCACGCCTCCGGGTTTATAAAAACACTCTAGGACGGGACAGAAAAGTTGCGTGGTTCCTATTCGGTTCTGCATTATTGTGTTATATATTTTGATTATAGTGAGATGATTATTTACAATTCATCATCATCATTTCTTAAATAATCTTGGTCAAATGTTATTATTTATTATTCACGTGCAAGTCACTTTTTGGCATGACATACATACTGACTAACCTGCTCCTCCTCGCTGCGCTCGACGTCACACCTAATATTATTTATTTTTACTTTCAAGACTCAACATATGATCTATACTTGATAAATTAGGCATCAAAAGTTTTTTTCTTACTTTACGTTTATGACTTTAGAGGTTATGGATACTTCTATTATCCGTTTTGTATTTTATGATAACTTATCTTTAAACGTATATGGTTATGTCCTTAACATTTATGCCGTATAAAATTATGATAAAGAAAATTAGCGTAAGTGAAACTTATGGCAATGAACCATTCTGCGTGTATAATATTCTGCTTATCTCAATTTATGCGAAAAAGCTTTATGCTGAAACTGTTATGCCAAACTACATAATGATAAAAAAAATTATGCGTCCGAAAGGGCTCCCACAGATATGTTATATATTTATTACAAAAGTCGGGGACTTAACTTGCAAATGTATTTTTACTGTGGATTTTTAGATTAAAAGATTATTATTATCATTCAATTTTATTTAGTACTCTCTGCATTTAGACATATTTAAATAAAAGAAACGAAAAAATAAAACAAAAATATTTCAAAGTTCATAACTTTTTTATACACTGAATTTGGCCAAATAGTTTTTGTTAATATTCATATTTTAGTGCCACCTACCGACCCTGAAACGATGCGCAGTACTAACGCTAATACGCTGTATATAATCGTAATAAAGATAATTATTTTGTTAAACTGTTGAGGTTGTCTTCAGGTAGGTATAAATTCAAACCGCTATGCTATAAAGAAACATTGAAAACCTTGTTCAAAGTTATGTGACTCAGGAGTCAAGGGCTACCAAATTGTGCTCTAGGCAGAATACAGTATCTTATCTTGTTACGAATACTTGGAATACAATACAGCTCATAAAGATGCGTCATTGCTATTCTAACTTTGAAAATAATGGAACGGTTTTATTTCATTGGTTTCTCATACAGCTATACAATCTAAGTGTGATAATTTCTTAGTTTATCGATACAAATGAGTAAAAATCCACCGATGTGTTACTTCAGAAGTATTTTTATTTAGTTCTCTTTTTATAATGTGAGAAAACCATCGCAGAAAAACACAAAAAGGTTTTTAAGCTTTATTACGGATGAAATGTGATGGAAATCTCCAGCAACCCATTTCTAGGGTATTTTAAGACCGCAACATAAAACTGTGAAGCTTTTTACGTGTCACCGTTTATGGTAAAAGTGGAAGCCATTTTCTTTAGTGAGGTCGTTTACTCATTGGTTTAAACATTCATCTTGGTGAGCCATTTATTTTGGTGGGTATTTCTTGTACTTATCATACATATTTATAATTTATGTAGCATTTCAAAGCTAGAAAGAATTGTTAGCAAACTTTTAAGAAACTGATTGCAAAACTCATAAAATATAATAAAAGAGATGCATCTTTGTAATAGTTAATTTGGTTAACATACCTTAAAAAATATATTGATGCATGAAAAGGTGAAGTATCGTTAATTAAAAATACAATATTTCATAATCTCTCGAAAACGCGCACATGTATCTAATGAATTAAAATGTTTTTCAATCACGAAATTTCATTTTGTCTGTTTCATTGACAAAGTAAAGATAATTCCGTGTTAAAAAGCCCCGTTTAGAGATATCACTTTTCAATAATATATTTTGTTAATAACAGCTTGCAGAACAACGCGATGATTCTGATTATAACTAAAATGCACGAATTTCTAAAAAAAATAGGATATAAAATTAAATACGGCATAGAAATGAGGAACATTCAAAATACTAGTATATAAAAGATAGCTTTTTTGTGAACCAAATTATAGAAACGTAATAGAGGCTGCAACAAAGTTGTAACGTAAGCTCTTTTTATAAAATGTTGTGTAATCACTATATAATTAATGTTTTTATTTTTTTGAACCAATTTTTTTTAAAACATCTTCTTTTTCCTTGATCGATCGTTTCTTGACTATAAAATGGTCAGCTACTTGCATATTGAGATGATGTTCCTACTTTTACATGAAGAAATTAAATAAAATTTGATTTAGTTGTATGCACAAAGTTATTCGTTCAAAGTTAGTCTTGATTCAATACATCCCAGAGCGAAATCCTATTTACCCCAATAGATAACGCCTTGAATTTATGTAAATGGATCTTGAAGTGTCCGAACATTTGAATCGAACCCTCTCAATTTGTAATTGTGTCGTCGCAACTTTACATTTAACGCTGCAGTTATTTACACACCCAGGACCATTACGTCCAGATGGAATGGTACACTATTAGATTGAAGTGTTTGAATAAGTCTGCAAAATTTAATTTTCAGACTTTGAAGTCACAAAACAATATACTTTATTGCCAATAAAAAGATAGTAAAAAAGAAGACAAAAATTCTGAAGAAAATTTCCATAATATATTCCCAATGAAATCTATTCCGTTAGACAATTTTTTTACGATAGATAATAATGGAATTTTATATATTCCCATGAAAAATATAAATATCCACTTGATTATATTTTAGGTGATAAGGTACAATGTAATTGCTACATTATTCTTGTTACAAGATTACACCTGTCATTGAAATTTTAAAAATTTAATTATTTATTACTCCAGGTTTAAATTCCTGTAACCATAGTTATGTTAGGCTTTCGCATATTATATTAAACTACAATTAATTCTATTGGCTCATCATAATATCCACATTTTTCAAACCCATCCGACGAATTGTTTAAACAAAAAGTTGCGTAATCGATCAGACGCCCGAAGATGTTTGCATTTCCACCATTATCTTTCTTTATGGAACGACGAATTTGTCTAAAAGATGTAAAGTCAGAGATTTTGTTAGTGGTTGATTTGGATACTATATAATGTTGCTCATTAGGCATTTTGGAGCGCTTTAAGTTAACGTACCTGCCAAAGGTTACAGAATGGTTACATTTGCATAAAAACACACATTCTTTTTTATTTTCAAAATAGTTATTCCCATACAAATGTTTAATACAAGTTTCCCATTGGAGCTTTATTTCATTATGGAGTTTACTGTTTTATTTAGAAATTGTTGATATTAGAAAAGAACATAACACTGTTTTTGGATGAACGAAACAGTTTATTTATCAATATATATTGGCTAATAAAAATTTTACCTATTTTGTCTAGTTTTTTTTTTTTTTTTTTTCTCTTTATTTTTTTTAGGGACTTTTATACAATAGTACATGCCAGTCCCATCGTACCTTATTACAAATTTATATTTAATTTACTGTACATGATTATGTAAAACGTAGCAATGAAAACTTAAACAAACTAAAGGCTTCATCCGAATTCGGAGAGGATAATAGCTGGTGAAACATGCCTATATTATATCTATTCAATGACAATTCTACAAACAAAGATTCTCTAGCAGTCTGAAAACGGACACACTCCGCCAACAAGTGTAGGACATCTTCTGGTGTTCCGCATACCTCACAATTGGGTGAATTATATTTTCTCATAAGATATCCGAAACTGTTAAGCGGCACGTGTCCAGATCTCAGTCTGTGAGCTAAAATTACAAATTTTCTATTTAATTTAGTTACACCAAACCACGGTGTACGAGGAGGCTCCGACACTATGGACCTATACCAAATTCCTTTATTTATACATTTTTCTTTAAAATGGTGTTTCCATAAATCGTGACACATATTCTTATATTTTGGCAATAATTCCATAAAATATGTTTTATAATTTAATTCTTGTCCCTGGACCATTCCTAACTTTGCTAAGCGGTCCGCCTCCTCATTACCTTTTAAGCCAACATGTGATGGAACCCATTGCAATACCAGCTCCATTCCTCTACTTTTATAAGATAGCAGTTTACGTAATACATCATATGCTATCGGTGTACCTCTGCGGCCAGAGGCGCATCGAGCTATATGATGTAAAGCGCTTTTACTGTCTGTACAGATCACAACTTTGTTGACTGCTATCGTTTGGATATATGTAAGTGCTTCTGAAATTGCTAAGAGTTCCAAAGACATGATTGATATAACATCATTTACTTTGAAGTAGTTATTGTAGCAACTGGCTTGATTATTAGGATCATAAAAAGCTGCGCCATTGCCACTAACACCCTTAGATCCATCAGTGTAGATTATGTAATAATTTTTATAGTTTTCTCTTAGATCTTGTAAAGTGTCGAGTTTTATCAAATTATTCTCGTAATCTTTTTTAGGAACTTTAACTGAATTTAAATTTATTTTTATCGTATTTTCAACATCAATATGAGTTACCCATAAATCTAATAAATACATTTCAGGATTACGTGATGACGCAATACTTTCTTCTTTCGTTTCATTGTAGCTTATGGAAAGCAAGGGAAATTTCTTATTGGACCAATAATGATTGTGTTTGAGAGCGCTAAGTTTTGCGAGCACATTCGTAGTGATATTATTAGATGTCGAATACGACTTTAGACAAAATTTATAAGCTAAATATTTTCTTCTTAAATGCAGTGGAGGAACACAGAGCTCAGCTTCCATGACGTGGATCGGAGTGCTTCGTATAAAGCCTCCCACCACTCTCAGTGCTTCATTTTGTACTTTTTCTAGCTTATAGAGATTAGTTTGTGCACTGTTATCATACAGAAAACAACCGTAATCCAGCCGACTCCTTATTAATGCAATATATAACCTACGCAGATGAATCTGATGAATGCCCCATGAAAAACTAGTTAAAATTTTAAGTATATTAATTAACTTCTGGACAGCCCCTAAAATTTCACTAATATGTTTGTGCCAACGTAATGCTTTATCCAGCCAAACCCCTAAATACTTATTTGCTATTACCCGCTCTATGTTGTTATTGTTTACTACAAGTTGGATGTTATGTTGTTTGTAACCTCTACTAAATACACAGAACTTAGATTTATTAATAGACAATTCTAAACCCACTTCTTCTAATAATGTTACAAAAACGCGCAGGGAGTTTTGTATCTTAGATTGGCTTTCAAAAGCATTGTTATTAGTTGTGTATAGTACGAAATCATCAGCGTACTGGCAAATATAAACATCCGTAATTTCTCGACAAATCTTATATGTAGCTATGTTGAATAATAATGGTGAGATAGGATCACCTTGGGCTAAGCCTTTCCCAGCGTACCTAATCATTTTTATTCCAACCCCAGAATCATCATAAATTTTAAGGCGTCGTTCACTAAGAAAATTCCAGAAATAGTAACATATATTTCTGCCCATGTCTAAATTATCCATAGTCAGCAATAGATGTTCTATCAATATGTTATTATACGCACTTTTTATGTCTAAGAAGCACCCCAGGGTTTGGCAGTTATTAGAAAAACCAATCTGAATTTGAGTAACTAAACGTGTTAAACAGTCAAGGCTGGATTGTCCACTTCGAAAACCTGTTGCATATGGTGATAGAATTTGTTTATTTTCCACATACCACTCCAAACGTTTAGCTATCATAAGATGGAATATTTTACATAGGCAAGACATTAAGGATATAGGTCTTATTTTATTATCTATATTTAAGTTATCTCCAGATTTTGGTATTGGAATTACTTTTATGTCACGCCATTGTATTGGGACAGCACCAGAGGATAAAATAATATTAAAAATATTAAGTAAATATAACTTAGCAATGGCTGGTAGATATGCAATCATAGAGTAAGTAATATTGTCCTCGCCTGGGGCGGTATCCTTCTTTTTTTTTAAACAGTTATTTAACTCTTGTAGTGTGAATTTTGTTTGTAATAATGTATTTTCAGATTTGAAAACTGGTGCAGTTGGAACAACATAATCAGGAGCGAGATCGTACAACATTCCTCTCATTGCTTCTGGAGAACACCGGGTTCTGGCTCTTCGGTAACCCTTGACCCAGCGTAGGTGGCGCCACATCTCTGGAGCTGAGGTCTGATGATCGATGCTGTTACAAAAATTTTTATAGTCATTCGATTTAGCTTTTTGAATAGCTTGTTTTGTTTTTAAAGTTTTCTCCTGAAGTAATGAGAGATTTGCGGGTGTTGGGTTTTTCCTAAAATTGGTTAGAGCTAGTCTACGTTCTGCTACTAGTTTAGATAAATCAGGATTCCAATAGCCCTTAGCTTTAAAATTATTACAGGGATTATTACAATATTTGACTGTTGGTATATAAATATCAGCACTTTGGTTTATTTTATTTATTAAGTTATTGTATAGGGCCTGTACATTGTTGTCTTCGGTATCAAAGCAAAAACATTCTTTTAAGTATGTTTGATAACCATTCCAGTCCGCTAGTTTCAAGTTCCGTTTTTTGTTAATATGCAGTTCCTCATTGTATTTGACTTTCATTTTAATAAACAAGTGGTCACTTCCTAAGTTCTCATTCATCACATACCAATCAAAATCAACAGCAATGTCTACAGACGCAAAGGTAATGTCAGGCGAAGTCTTTTGTAAAATATTATTGACCAGCTTAATCCTAGTGGGCTGTCCGTTGTTAAGAGAAGTATATCCGATTTCTAACCCAGAATCATATATTTGTTTGCCTCTTACATCATTTTTATATGACCAATTCATATGGTGAGCGTTAAATCACCAGCAATCAAACAATTTTTTGAAAACATAGAGAATATATTATCCCAGTCTGATTGTGTTGTGTGTACATTGCTGGGGCAATAAACTAAAATTATATGTTTAATGAGACTACAATTGTTAAGCTTTATACACATTATCTCTATACTCGAGTTATAACTGGTTAAATTAACTTCCTGGATATTTAATGAATTATGTGCTACGATAGCTACACCCCCATATGAGTCCGCCCTATCATGCCTATAAATACTGTACTGGTTTAAACTAATATTTTTATTTTCATTTAGCCAAGTTTCACTAATCAATCCTAAATGTATATGTTCTTGTAGTAATAAGCATTTGAATTCCTCTATTTTAGGTTCCAAACTCTGTGCATTCCACTGCAGTATGTTTATATTTATATTTTTAAATAGATAAGCCATCTTTGAAAATGGAAAATAACTTACCAAAAACATCTCCTTCTTTAACTAAATTCCAAATCAAATAAAAAAATTCCTCAAAAATAAGACTACAAACTAATTTAACTTTAACACTAAGTTCACAGTCCGATAGATATACTTCTTTTAGTTCATGTAATATTTTTTTTAAATCCACTTTACGGTTTTTGCTCTCCTTCTTGTTTTCTTCTGTGCCTTGTGGCACTGATGACACCACTTCATCATCCCATGAAAATTGATGACTACGACTTAACTTTTCTTTATTTTTCTTTTTGTTTTTAGAAGCTTTTCCCAGAATCACAGAACTTTCAAACTCTTCGCCACGTTCGTAATCTACTTGCCGTTTTTTATACGAGTCATTGCTCTCTGTTCTATTTCTTGAAACTAACACATCCCTATATGATGTCTTCATGGTCTCTACTTTGTTACAATTTTCAATTAGCCTATTTTGGGATGGTTGTTGTACAGAAGTTTTAGAAGTGTTACCTTCCAAGTATAGAAAGAGGGCTTTTCTATATGTGCAGTTTTTTTCACTCATCATAACTCTTATTTTCTTTTCTTTGATAAACATGGGGCATGACTTGTCCAAAGCCATGTGTGAAAGTTTACAGTTTATACACTTAAAATTTAGAGTTTCACAATTACTATGGTTTCCTCCACATTTTGGACAGTGTATTATTTTTGTGGGACACGATTTGACTAAGTGTCCAAACCGCCAGCAACCCGCACATTGCGAGACAGGAAATATATATGACTCCACTCTGAATCTACATCCATACATCTTAACAAAGGGTGGCAGATTAGATCCTTTAAAGCAGAGGCGAAATGTTTCACTGTCCACCCATTCTTTTGAAGCATTCATTCGTTTCAATCTCCTTATACTGACAACTTCATATTCACATTCAATGCTCTCTAGTATTTCTTCTAAAGCAATGTCTAAATCTATTTGTTTGACAACTCCATAAGATAAATTTACTTCATTCACAAACTGACATCTATATCCCATACTAGTAAATTTTTCACACTTTATCAATTTTTCAGCATTATCTCTGTCTTGAAATTCTAAAATGGCTTTATATGCGCTTTTGTATTGAATTCTATTTACATTACATATATTCTCAGCCTTTAATATCTTAGCTAATCCAAACTGTTTTGGTATTGTAGTTTCTTTTCCCGTCATGCTGACAATATGTGTTAATTTTTCTCCACACATACTGCCATCTGAATTCTTAGAAATCCTCCTTGCTAATTTCTTATTATTTTTCCTTACGGTTATAAATCCTTCATCATCTTCAATAATTTCATCGCTATCTTCTCTAACTCTTTTTTCTGGCATCTTCTGCTTTTGAATACTATTCTCTAATGTACACAAATCTTGTTGCTCACGTTGAACTAATTCATCTTCTTTTATATCACTTCCACTCGAGTCACTCATATTATCACGCAAATCATCCATTGTCAATTAACATTTACACCAACCAACGTGGGTAGTTGTAAAAGTTGAACACAAAAGAGTTGTAGGTTCACAGTAATAATGCGTGCGCTCGTCTCGGCGTCTCGCGCGGCACTGTTCTTGTCTAGTTATTTCATGCAACTTTTTTCGTCTGGATTCCATTTCCTGTCAAACTCATGGAAACAATTTCTTATCGCAAATTATATTTCATAGTTAGATTCCTTTATTTGATACGTAGGCATACTTTCATTTACGCAATGGCAAACATGCATGAAAGTTTTGTACCTGTGCCATAGTTATACGCTTACAGAATTTTCTTACAAGGATACCAGAAACAAAGGCAACCCGCAGTAAAGCTTACGATGTTGGTAGATTTGGACTTATTAACCTGATCTTTAAGTGGCCAAAATAAGGTAATGTGACCCAAAAGCAATTAATTAGCTCTCTCGGTCGAAACGCTAATGAATGAAGTTACTAGTAATAGTTAAATTAAATTGTAAGAGGGCATTTAACTTAGAAGCAATCTACTTTTTGAGCTTCTAATTAAAGTAGGTATAGTATAATTAACGATATGAAAATGAAAATGAAAAGCAGGTTTGTTCACAGCTCCATTAACTGGAACAAACCTCTCTTTTATTTATTTTTTTAAATCTCATGTTAATTCAACAATGTTGGCGTCCTTAACGAGAAATCATTCAAATATAATTAATTTCATAGTGCCAGATTTACTTTTTATTTCCGACTTCTGCTGCATTCGAAGTATATATTGATATATGAATAATCGTTAAGAATCAAAAAAGAATATTGTTGCTCTACTAAACAGTATAATTCGACTTGGTTCTCATGTTTTATTGCACACTTTATGCATAATTGGTGTAAACATTTTTGAAAATCAAACTAGATGAAGTTGATGAAGACGAATTATGTCATCATAAGTCATGTTCGGTATAGAACTTTCTTGGCAAAACTTTAAAAAATAATTTTTAATACCGATTTGTATAGGTTGAAAAAAGCATTTAACAAATACTTAAAAAAAAAATTCAAAATTTCCTGAAATCATATCACTCATATCATCTATCACGGCCGCAATCGTTTGATAGTCGCTTAATAGATGTATTATTCGTCTTTCTGAAAAACACCCTAATCAAATAAATGTTCTTAATTAAATTATCAAGTCAACTCTTTCAAACATATTAATCATTGATTTTGATAATCATTTTTAGGCCCAGGCCTAAAGTGTTCCTTTTTGGTTCGGTGGTTTAGGAACTTGGAAAGTTTCCAGCACGCCATTACTTGCTTTTTGACTCCAGTTTATAGCAATCAAGACTGAACGAAAGAAAGAAGGAATTCCATCTTTATTTTCACTAGTCATTTCCTTGCTGACCGAAACTAGAATGAACTGGAATATCCTATCAAGTGGTTTAGCTTTTCCAGAAATCATACGTGACAGTGACAGTAAATTTTTTGTTTTCGAATGGAACAAACTTTTAAATACGTCTAATTCTATAGAGCGCGCTCGTCTCCCTGCTATAGGAACTGGGAAGTGGGAATTTTCCATTTTCCAACGTTGCAGCCGTTTTAGACAACCAAGCTTTAGGATAGCCTCTAGTTTGCATATTGGTGCAAAATTATGTGTTTGAGCATAGTTGCCGTTGTGGCGCATTGGTTGATGCACTTTAACATGGAATTTTGTAATCATTTACTGGTAGTATTATTGTGCCTTTCCAGGTTGAACGAAATCATCAGTGTGAATCATAGGAAATGCCAACATTTAGGCCATGGTTATACTTGACGTTGAGACTATGGGGTCCTGGGGGTCAGGGTGCTCACAGGCTTTGTAGTGAAATTTCAAAACGATTGGTAAGTGACCCTTAAGCCTGGAACTTATTTTGCACAACGCTTTATCGATAGCGACCCAACACGGTAATTCTGCCAGCGTTTGGGGCTTTTTGCCCTATGTACAAAGTAATGTTGTTAAACAATATTTGTAATTCAATTTCTTTCTATGTTTTTCTAGTTGTTCTCTTTTATAGCTTTATTACCAACACAAAAATACTCAACATTGTGACGGTTGTCTATTTCGACCTCTTTTTGTCAGTAAATTTTATTTTTTTGTTGTTCCCGACGTAATTTTAAACTAGGAATTACGTAGTGTCGGAGAACGGCAATGTTTTGATTTGACAAGTCAGTCACGAAAAATTATTCATCAAAGCAACTTGAATCTATTTATTTATTATTTTCCGAGTTTATTATTCCAAATTACATAGTTAAGATATTTTATTATCGATAATCAAAGTTCTTTTTAAGAAACCTATATTTATTTTTTTACGTTCACGAGTGTGCGTAGCCAAAATTGTTGGTAAGGATTCTCATTCATTAAAATTTATTTTATTGTTATTTTTTCTTTTCAGATCAAATTTAATTGTATTAATATTTCTGTTCTATTTTGTGTGACTATTTTTTATTTCAATTTTGTTTATATTTTTCTGTTTGTATTTACAGGCATTTTTGTATATTTTTAATTTTACCGAAAAAATAAACACAGAAGAGAATTTTGTGTTTTATTGAAACTACGCTACATACTGGCGCCCGAATATTCAAACGTAGTTTATGGAGAAGAGAGGAGGAATTGCAACAGAAGGAACAAAAGGAACAGAAGAATTGCAACATTAAAAATAATTTTTTTATAATTATTATTGAGGTCAGGCATAAAACTTTATTTGTTACCATTTTCAATCATTAACATTCACTATAATATATTTATATATGTATCTACTATAATATATCTACTATAATATATCAAAATACTGCTAAATTATTCAGACATTTAAGTTTCTTTAGTTTCTTTGGTTATAATATCCTTGAAGAAATTTTCTGAAGACACAACATTCTATAACCCAGTAATTTCACTATTTAAATAACATTTTCTATTCATTTTCATCACTTGAAAATACGTATATTTTTAAGGCTCTATTCTGCATAACGACTATTAACAAATTTGTTTCACTTTAACATTTTTTTTTTGATTTTGCAATGAATTTTTCACAATTAAATAAACCTGAAATAATTTATGAATTAAAAATCAGAAATATAAATTTTTCTTCGACGCAATCTGTAGATGAACTACGATCATTATTATTAAATAGTAATGTAGATTCTGAAACAGAAATTTTACAAAATAGCCCTGAAGAATTTTCAGAAGATATTAATACCATTAAAAAAAATTTAAAACTTGTTGAAGCTTGTATAAACTCTTATCCTATTAGGAAACAAAAAATTTCACCTTATTTAACTCATATAAGAACAAGATTAGGCCTCATTGACATTACATCAGATTTATCTTCAGAGCAGTTAGATTTAATAAATTCATGTTGGAATGATTTAACTCAATTAGACTCACGTTTTAAAAATTTGGAAAAATCACCAACACATTCCACATATCATTCCGCAGAATCTATACAAAATATTAATCTACAACCCCTTTCTTTTTTCGAAGCATTAACTGATAAGGTCAGTAAAATTACAGAAAATCGAACTAACAATGATTTAAAAAGATTTATTTATAAAGGTGAAGGTTGTCCAAAGGATTTTATTCAAAAACTTGAAGAATTTTCACAAATAAAAAATATTTCTGAAAAATCTTTATTCTCACATATTTATGATATTTTATCTGGATCTGCTCTTGATTGGTTTAGAGCTAGAAAGTCGACTATTAATGACTGGTCATCTTTCCGATCGGCATTGTTGAATGATTTTGCAATTACCGATTACGATTATAAACTAAAAAAAGTAATCGATGCTCGTAAACAAAAACATAATGAGAGAATTATCATCTACTTTGCTACAATGGAATCTCTTTTTTCAAAGCTCTTGGAACCAATGTCCGAAAAAGAAAAAATTAATACTCTTGTTAGAAATCTTAAACCTGAATTTACATTACGTCTTTCACCTACTGATTTACATACTGTAAATTCCCTCTTGGAATCATGCAAATTTACAGAAAGCATTCTCCAAGTTTCTAATAATACATCTTACTACTCTTCATCATCACCACCAGATCATTATCATTCTTTTCCTATTCCTTCTACATCAAATTCTAATAACAAATCGTATAATAATAATAATAATAATAATAATACTCTACTTTCACATAATCAACCATATATTCCTGAATTTCCTTTTAAAGCTTGTACATATAATTCCATAGCAGCTGTAGCTAATCCATTACCTAATACTGTAGCTGCAATTAATAAAAATCAGAATTTTTATAAATTCACTTGCCCACGTTGTAGATCTAATACACATTTATTAAAAGACTGTACTAACACTAATATAGTGTGTTTTCGTTGTGGAAAAAAAGACTTTATTACTAGTAAATGTCCTAATTGTAATAAGTCGATTTCAAAAAACTAAATTACGAGGAGTGCATAAACAAAAATAATGGTATTAAATCATCAAATTTTGACAAAAAAGATTGGGATACATGGTTAAAAACTTTAACAATTTTTTTTAAATCTTATAACACTTGTGCTCTCCTCTTTAATAAAACATCAGATTTTGAACGTCCTTATTTACATATAAAAGTAAACGATTTAATTTTAAATGGTCTTTTAGATAGTGGTAGTGCTATCACTATATTGGGTAATAATTCTCATAAAATTTTATCACAACATGGTCTTTTTATGCAAAAAAGCTGTTTAATAAAAGGTAATGTTGCAAACGGACAAACTATTTCTTCTATCGGCATTATTACTCTTCCTACTTTTTATAACAATAAATTTGCGTTAATTACAGCTCATGTGATCCCAGAAATCACTGAATCACTCATTTTGGGTATTGATTTTTGGAAAACTTTTAATCTTGCTCCGGATATTCTTAGTAATATCACATTACAACCTTCAAATTTAAACTCATCTTTTCTCATTAATACAGATTCTAACTTTCATTTACATGAATACCATTCTTTAACAGACACACAAAAAGTTATTGCAGATGCAATTATGGAAAAGTTTAGGTTGATTTCAACTGAATGTAAACCTTTAGGTCGTACTCATTTAGTCGAACATTTCATCGACACTGGAGACCATCCACCTATTCGTCAACGCTGTTACAGACTTTCTCCTGAGAAACAAAAAGCTCTTTGTAAAGAAGTTGATGATATGTTACAATTAGATGTCATTGAACCCAGTGACAGCCCATGGCTGAACCCAATTATTATTACACCTAAAAAAGATGGTACTTGGCGATTTTGTATTGATAGTCGTAAATTAAACGATATCACAAAAAAAAGATGCTTACAAACTTCCTTTCATTTCTGATATATTAGATAACCTTAAAGATGCTAAATTTATATCATCTATTGACATTGCTAAAGCGTTTTGGAATATTCCCTTAAAAAAAGAGGATAAACTCAAAACTGCATTCCATGTTCCAGGCCGAGGAATGTTTCAATTTAAAGTTATGCCATTTGGTTTAACTAATGCACCTGCTACTCAACAAAGATTCATTGAAAATCTACTAAATGATCTTACAAATGATAATAATGTTTTCTATTTTATCGACGATATAGTCTGTATTTCTCAAACCTTTGAACAACATGTCGATATACTTACTAAAATTCTTAAAAAACTTTCAGATGCCAATCTCACAGTCAATTTTCCAAAATGTTCATTTTTCCGGAAAGAATTAAAGTACTTAGGCTATGTAGTTAATGAAAATGGTTTAAAAACGGATCCTAAAAAAGTTCAAGCTATTCTTGATATACAAACTCCAAAATCTGCTAAGGAGGTCAAACGTTTTTTGGGTACTGCCAGCTGGTACAGACGTTTTGTACCTAATTTAAGCACTCTTGCAGCACCGTTAACTAAATTAACTTCTACAAGCAAAAAATCACCTCCATTTAAGTGGTCTGATGAAGCTGAAATTGCTTTCAAGGCTATTAAGCAAGCTTTAATTAGTACACCAGTTCTGGCATGTCCAGATTTCTCTAAACCATTTGCTGTTCATTGTGATGCCTCTTCCTACGGCATTGGCGCAATGTTAACTCAGGAAGTCGATAATATTGATAAACCTATTGCTTATATGAGTAAATCACTTACAGGCGCTCAAAAGAATTATTCGGCCACTGAACGTGAACTTTTAAGTGTTATTACGGCACTAGAACATTGGCGTTGTTATTTAGATAATGGATTACAATTTACAATTTATACTGATCACGCAGCCCTTCAATGGTTTATGCATTTAAATAATCCTACTGGCAGATTAGCTCGATGGAGTATTCGTTTATCTATGTTTAATTTCGTAATTAAACACAAAAAAGGCTCAGATCATGTCGTACCAGATACTTTATCACGTATAAAACCAATTGATTTAATTAATTTTTCTACTTCTCAAACTAAAGACACTTGGTATTTAGCAATTTATAATAAATGTTTATCATTTCCTTCTAGTACTCCGGATTACATGATTCATAATAATAAATTGTTTAGATTTTGTAGATCTAACACATTATTTAACTCTGAATTTAATTGGAAACAAGTAATACCATTAGAATTTAGGGAATCTGTTATTACACAAAATCATTCTACTCCCCAAACGGCACATTTTGGTATTTTTAAAACATACCATAGAATTAAAAATCTCTATTTTTGGCCTGGCATGTATAAAGACGTAGCCATGTTTATTGCTAAGTGCGAGACTTGTTTAGCTACCAAGCACCAAAATCAAAACTTAATTGGTTTAATGGGCAAACCCAAACATTGTTCACGCCCTTTCCAATGTTTATCCATAGATTTGATAGGTCCACTTCCTACTTCACGTAAGCAGAATAGATTTCTATTTGTAGTTACTTGTTGTTTTTCCAAATATTGTTTGTTATTTCCAATAAAACATGCAACCTCTTCTATTATTCGCCATATATTGGACAATTTAGTTCTTATGGTTTATGGAGTTCCAGAAACTATTATATTAGATAATGGTCCTCAAATGATAAGTACAGAATTATCTGAATTATTTAAATTTTACAACATACCAAAAATACATTACACCCCACGTTACTGTCCACAGGTTAACACCGTTGAGCGTTATAATAAAACTATTGTAACGGCGATTGCAGCTTTTATAGATAAAGATCACAGAACTTGGGATACCTATATAAACAAAATACAGTTTGCTATTAATACTGCGGTTAATGAAACCACAAAATTCACTCCATCATTTTTAGTATTTGGTAGAGAAGCTGTTACATGTGGATCTATCTACAAAAATAAAGATTCCAGAGATGAACTAATTTTCAGTCCTAGGGATGTATATGCTGAAAACATAGGACAATTAATACCTATCTTTTCCGAAGTACAGAAACGGTTATTTAATGCACATCAATATAATGCAACTTATTATAACAAACATCATCAGAATTTAGAATTTAATAACGGTGATATTGTTTGGAGGCGAAACCATGTAATAAGTTCCTCTAAAAAACATTTTTGTGCTAAGTTTGCACCCAAATTTATTAAATGTAAAGTTTCAAATAAAGTTTCACCATTAATTTACGATTTAGTGGATATGAATAATAACCCATTAGGTCGTTGGCATATCAGAGACATTAAACCTCTACCGCGTTTAACTTCTTCTTTGAGTGACTAGATTGGTTGTTACCAATTACTTTATATGAATTCATATATAATTATTGCTCATTATCTCACGGCGAGCATAAGCCGATTCTTTTTGTCTTATTTTTTTTCTCTATGCACCTCATTATCGTTTGGCTATACCATTAACATTGACGTTGGTCAAAACTTATAATTAATTATCATCATCGTAGTATTAGGTTAACTTTTTGTGTAATTTATTTAATATTTGCAATTCTAATTTTTTCTTCTCAATTTTTTTTTTTTTTTTTCAAGCGGTTTGCAACTTGTAAAATTAAGCCTTCTGCACGAGCGTTTATTAAGGTACCTCGTTAAACTAAACCATACCTATGTGTATTATTTATACACTTGAATCACTTTCCTGTGAGAATTATTTTCATATGTTTATTACATAAATATTTTAATTACTTCACAAAAGACCCTTGGATTTTATTTAAAAGTCAATGTTTCACGACTAGCTATGATTTTCTTTTCTTTCCGGCATATTTATTTCAGTCTTTAACTGAAACTTGTTTATAGTAATCACCGTGCGGGAGTTAGCGACACGTTAAAGAAGCCATAAGCTATTAATATTTTCAGCGGATGGCAACTATTAAAGCCTTTTGCCGTTGCGTTCAACTCTATTGAGTTGACTTATTTAGGATACGATTCCTCATAAGCAACTCTAACTGCATGACGTTTTATTTCCAGTAGTTGGAATAAGACTAGTATGATAGAGAATGTATGTTGTAATTATAATGTACGTTGATGGAGTTGAACGATGTATATTAACATTGTATATTCCAGGAACATGTTAAAAATTCTATCATTCATGAACCATGTAATTTAAGATAATTATTTAGGATTTTTTTTTTTTCTCTCTCTCGTCTGTTTTGTTTTCTTTTTCTATTAAATAACTTGTTGATAAGCATTATATCAGTATTATTTTTTTTTTTTTTTTCATATATACAGGATGTTTTTTCAGAAAAATTCTTCTATAGGATGTTAATATTAATTTTCATTTTGCTTTTAATTATTATTTTTTTTTTTTGATTGTTCTTTCATTTAGCAGATTAAATATTAAAATTCGATATGTATATGCGGTTTATTTTGATTTGGTTTGAATTTGAAATTTTACTAAAAAAAATCTTTCAGATTTTTTTTTTCCCGGCCCCCGGGGTATTGTGACGGTTGTCTATTTCGACCTCTTTTTGTCAGTAAATTTTATTTTTTTGTTGTTCCCGACGTAATTTTAAACTAGGAATTACGTAGTGTCGGAGAACGGCAATGTTTTGATTTGACAAGTCAGTCACGAAAAATTATTCATCAAAGCAACTTGAATCTATTTATTTATTATTTTCCGAGTTTATTATTCCAAATTACATAGTTAAGATATTTTATTATCGATAATCAAAGTTCTTTTTAAGAAACCTATATTTATTTTTTTACGTTCACGAGTGTGCGTAGCCAAAATTGTTGGTAAGGATTCTCATTCATTAAAATTTATTTTATTGTTATTTTTTCTTTTCAGATCAAATTTAATTGTATTAATATTTCTGTTCTATTTTGTGTGACTATTTTTTATTTCAATTTTGTTTATATTTTTCTGTTTGTATTTACAGGCATTTTTGTATATTTTTAATTTTACCGAAAAAATAAACACAGAAGAGAATTTTGTGTTTTATTGAAACTACGCTACAACATAAACTCATAATTTTACTATTTTACTCACCCTGAAGTTTGGTTCGTATTTATTTTATCTGCTGGTATACATTTTAATATTTTTTTCTTAAATCAATCAAACTTCAATACCTTCAAATAATTGTTTCTTAAACGTTTCAAAATGTAACTACTGTTTCTTGGAAAAGCAAAAAAGGCGGGAAAACTGTGATTTGGGAAAAATGCCATTGTTATGTCTCGAGGCAATAAATTACGCTATTCCTGGCGTCAGTTGAGACTGAATTTATTGCTCCATTTATTACACAATTAATCAATGACAGTGAGAATAGGTGATCTGTAAGAAAGTATGATGTTTAGTGTGGCCAGGCTATTTCATGCCCAGACGTGTCTTTCTGACTACACGTTGCGAAAAATAATTAAAAAGTTTCTCAGTTGAAATATTAAGTTTCTTTTTTATCAGAATATTGATATTTTTCTTTCACTTTCACATGAAAACTAGAATTTTGCCCAGGATACCGCTACATAGGTTGTTAATGTTTTTATACGGTTTCTATTAGAAAAAATATTCAGGTGCAATACTGAGAAATTAAACAGTGTTGATTATAAAAATTATAATTAGTAGTAATACAATCTTCAAATACCGAATGTATCTATACGTATATCTAATGTATATCGAATGTATCGTACGATGTTCGTAGCGTATCTCCCACATCTATTAGCTGGAAAAGGATAAAGATCTATCTAAATAGTACTACCACGTGAACGCTCTAAAATAACTCAAAATATTTAATAAACAAACCCCTTGACCTACTTATGCCTCAGTTTGTGAGGCTTTTGCTTTGCATTATGGTAGGCACCAGTTTTATACGAAATTAAAGGCCTAGTTGACGAAAAACTGTGGAACAAGAAGTGAAAATATACTATTTTTTGTTTTCAATTAAAGTTAGTATTTATATAAATATTTCAGATATTAGCAATAATATCGCACTTAAATGAAGTAGATTTTTAATTTAATTGACCCCAAACAATGCGGTAATTTGGAATGACTAACCATAAATTATTATTTCGATAAAACGAAAATACCATATAAGGTCATCAACAGTTAAAGATTAAGTCTGAGCTCATTATTAAGTATAAGCTAAATAATAATGATAAATTAATAGTTATTTAAAATTCAAATTCAATTCAGATTACATCATTGGTAGAAATTACAAAAAAATCTATGATAAAATTTTTATACTCAACGAGAATCAACCTTAACTTGATCATAATTATTTAATTCATTTCATAAGGTGTTCTCGTAATAAAAAATATACCAAACTAAATATACCACTAAATAAGCTAAGATATTAATGAAAATTCTTAGTTACTAAGTTAAGAAGTTTGCCAAAATTAGTAAAATTGAAAATCGAATGACCTCTATTGCAGAAAGATACGGTTTAAATTCAATTTTATAAAAAATATAGAGTATACTTTAAGCTACTTACAAATACTACATAGCTAACTGCAAAATCAAAGCTAAAATGAATTGAACTACACTATTGAATTATAAAAATATGTTTCTGCGAAAAATGTCAAAGATAACGAACGTTTAACGTTTTTAACTTATTTTAAAGAGGAGGTGTATTATAGAGTTATTGCTTTTATCCGTAGTTAACGCAGCTTATCTTAGCCTTGTTCAGGGTCGCTTGAGTATAAAAAGATTATGAGCGACTTATTTTTTACAAGTGCAGTTTTTAATAAATCGAACAAATTGTTACAATATTTAGATGCAAGATTTATCAAGCTCAAATTCCAAACGAAATCATATTGAACTTAAACAAACCACATGTTTTGCACAAAAAGATTAGGATTCTTGCCAAAACCGACATGATTGTACAGTTGGTTTTTGCTCGTGACGTGAAAATCTCTGATTGATTGATCATTCACATCACAGATCAACTTAATATACGTATTTTTTTAAATATGATTATTGTTCTTATCGTTCGTTGTAAGTTGTAACTTTAAGATTGGCATTTTCAAAACCATAACAAGAACAAGGAAGTTATGAATGATATAACTTTGACGATTTTCCTCAACCAAATGGAGCAGTCAGAGATTTCATAGGTACTGGTTTTAATGCGCGTTGATTGGGTATTTGCTTCAATTAGCGCGGTTAATCGAGGTTGGAAATCAATAATAGTAATAGAACACAATGGATGACTTATATGAACTCCTAAAAGGGATTAATGTATATATGATACAGCTTTAAATTGGATATGAGAGTCAGGGAACATTACGACGACGCGGGCATGAAAAGAAATACCTAACCGTTTAATGTATGTAAAAGTTACCCGACTGTGTATAATAAGTTTTATTCAAAGGCAGTTTATCAATTTTGTGGAATGAACAATGTTAAAAACCAAAATAATGCTGCAAAAACGTACGATCAAAGAAAGTTACTCCATGACAGCGAGATCTTAGCTAATTAAAAATTTCGTTACTGTAAAGTTTTAGTCATTCAAAAAATTTTATATAGATAATTATTCAATATTTAAAGGAATCTACTCGTTATATAGGGACACGCCGAGAGTCACCACTAAGCCTGTGGTGTTTGTTCGTTTAAGTAAAGTTTGTGGTTTGATTACTTGACCAAATTTGGCAATTTAAGTGCTTACACAGTTCATTCAAAGGGAAATTGTTGAAACCATTTTAAATTAATAATAATAATAATAAAAATGTTTATTTTTACACCAATAAGAAAACAAAATTACATAATGGTTTAAAAAAAAATGGCATACATGAAGGTGTTAAAAAAGGCCTCCTTCTCAGCATTAAGCTAACGGACACTCTAAAAGAGTGAACTTTAGCGCTGATTTTCAGAAGGAGCCCGAGCACAATATCATAACTAAACAAAGCAAAGCAAGCAATACAAGCATACCAAAATAACGCGAATAACAGATAATAAATTTTGAATCAAAATACAAGCAATAGAAAAAGAATAGGACAAAAAACAAACATAAATAATAAATATTTAACAAAAAGAAAAGAAGAGAAAAATATGCAAAGCCACAATGAACATATTAATTTAGATCACACTAGCCAATCATCATAAATTACAAGCATAATAAAATAACACGAATAACAAGTTTGAATCATCAATGAATAAGTAATAAAAATATAATGGGACAAATAAAACACAACATACAATCATAAAATAACAAACATTTTACAAAAAGAAAAATTTCAAAGCCACAATGAACATATTAATTTTGATCATAAAATAAATGAAGTACAATAATAATATTTACAAAATAATATATTTCATATTTATTAATATTTAAAAAATACAAAAAAAATACAAAAAAAAACTTTTCATGTAAGTATTTTGGTGTTTTGTACTTCACCACGCCAAACAGCAGAGTAGCAAAGTGTATTCTCCTACGTGCTTCAATTTTTAGACAGTTTGCTTTGTCTAAAAAGGGGCTTATATGTGACCGTTTAGGAACCTGAAAACAAAAACGTGCACAAGCATTCTGCACGCGCTGTATAAGTCTTGTTGACCAACTGAGAATGCAGTTTCCGTATACAGTATCTGCATAATTGAGTCAAGATAGTACAGTGGACTCGCATAATGTCAATCTTAAAGCTGTGCTTAAGTATGGCCTAATTTTATAAAGCAACTTCAGTCTGTAAAACCAACCTCGTGCAGACTCAACAATGTGGTTTTCAAACCTAAGACTGTTATCAAACAGCAATCCCAAATTCCGAGTTTCAGTAACATATTGAATCGGTTTGTCCACAATTACCGGTACAGGCCTTAATCTCTGTACTTCTTGAACCTGTTTTGCTGTGCCGATAATCATAAACTTACATTTGTTAGGATTAAGCGTAAGACAATTCCTACTTGACCACTCAGCAATTCTATTTAAGTCCTCATTATGCGCAGTTATGGCTTCCAGAGTATCGCAGGGATTAAAATGTTGCAATATTTGTATATCGTCCGCATAAATGTGGTAACTTGAGTTTTCAATCCATGTTGTAATATCAGCAGAATAGAGCGCAAATAGTAAGGGGCCTAATATTGAGCCTTGAGGTACACCACGTAGGACAGCAGTCAGATCAGACACTAGTATTTCACCATCAGATTTCACAACTTTGACATACTGAAATCGGTTAGTCAGGTAACTATGGAACCAGCGAACTGTATCTGGCTCGAACCCATAGTACACCATTTTAGCTAAAAGTATTGATACATTGATAGTATCAAAAGCTCTGGAAAAATCAAGCAGTGTGAGAACCGTTGCCTTGCCCTGATCTTGAGAGGTAAGAAGGTTATCCACCACATCCAATAGAGCAGTTGATGTGCTGTGACCCTTGCGAAATCCAGATTGTGCCTTTGGTAAAATGTTATTATTTTCCAGGAATTTCGTAAGTTGAATACTAACAACCTTCTCAAGTATTTTTGACGGGCAGGGGAGTATGCTTATTGGACGCAACTCAGTAATACTAGATGGATTGTTATTTTTTGGAACTGGTGTAACCACTGCAACTTTCCAAATATCAGGATATCTCTTAGTTAAAATTGATCGATTTACGATGGCTGTAAGGTGTGGTAAGGAATGAGGTAAAGTTAATTTGAGCATATCCAGAGAAATGTGGTCCACACCTTGTGCGTTAGATTTAAGACTTTTAATTATGTGCGCCACCAAATCACTTCCAACAGTTCTTAGTTGGAACATCTCTGTGGTAAACCTATGATCCTCGTAATATGTTAATATCGGGATGTCGATTTTATTCGCACCGCGTAAGTCAAGAAAATTATTATTTATCAATATAGAATCATTGCTATTGTCTGGTAGGCTGTTTGTTCGATTCTCAGTTTTAAATACATTATTTTTAAGGTTTTTCCAAAGATGCTTAGGGTTATTAATTTTAGAGTTAATATTATGATTAAAGTAGGCCTTTTTTTCTTCTTGAATTGCAGTATTTACATAACTTTTCAATTGTTTATAATATTGACCGTGAGAAGTTAATTGACTTTTTTTATAACGATCATAAGCTTGATTACGCAAAGACATCATTTTATTTTATCGTGTCAGTGATCCACGGGAAGGACTTACCCTTGAAACTCATAGTCTTCATCGGTGCATGCAAATCAAATAGTACCAAAATTGCCTCCTGAAAAGCAGTAACCATGTCATTTACGTTGTTAAGATCAAGTATATTCTCATGCATAAATTTAGGCAGGTCACTTTCAAACTTTTTTTTTTTTACATTTTCCGAAAACTTACAGGTACTTAAAAAATAGATAAACAAAAAGAATATATATATATTAAATATGGCCATTAACAAAGTTGTTGCTTAAGTATCATAATGCAAAAGTTAAATAGTTTGAACGCAATCAAGAAAAAGTAAATAAACACTTTTGTCACCAAAACAATAGTTTCCATTTAATCAATAAAGAACCGCTTCGTCATGGCTGCCTTAACACGAGGAACACTAGTATTAACTATGTCGAAGTCCAGCTCGCTGCTCAGCCGGTTCACCAACCGTGGGGCCCTGACCATGAACGAGTTCTGTCTGGAGTAAACTGGGATTCCGATAGGATTTGGTGTGCACGCAAATACCAATCCCAGACAAAAGCTCTGGAACTTCTATTTTGCTCTGAGCTATCTTGATAAGGTTAGCGACGTCGCTGATTTGCCTGCGCACATACAATGGTAGAATGTGTTGCCGTTTACAACGTGAGATGTAGTCCAAGTCATATGTACGTGACTTATATTGAATAAATCGTAAAAAACGTTTCTGTATGCGTTCAATACGGTCAACATATATTCCATAGAGAGGGTTCCATACAGATGAGGCATATTCGAGGTGACTTCTGACAAAGGCGCAATAGAGAATTTTTATGGTTTTGATAAAAGTGAATTCTGAGGATAATCGCAATATAAAGCCCAAGGCTTTAGTTGCTTTACTAACTATTCTGTCAATATGTTGATCAAACAGCAACTTCGAATCAAATGTTACCCCTAAGTCAACCATAGCATCCACTCGTTATAACTCAAGATTATTAATATTATAGTTAAATACAATGGGTGAGGGTTTTCTTGTAAACGAGCAAACATAACATTTTGATATGTTTAGCTCTAATTTATTGTCTAAGCAACTTGTCTAAAATAATGTTATTTAGCGGCCTGAACGTTAGTTTCCTAGTTATAACATTAGGTTTTTTTAAAAGAAACTCAGCAGTGACAATAGCGTGCTTGCCAAGATCGGGAATATGAACTACGCCGCTATTTCGAACGGTTGCGTCAGTACATATTAAGTCTATAAGACTTTCACTGTGATCGGTAAAATGAGTTGCTGTTGTAATACACTGCTTAAGTTCAGTGCAGTTTAAAAAATGTGATAGTCGTTTGTAATTCCGATCCAGTTTGTTTAGCATATTAATGTTGAAGTCACCTAGTAATATAATATAATGTGGGGTCGCAATTGATGAAATAGTGGTCGTAAGTGCATCAAAGAAACTGTCAACGTTTAACCAACGTTTAATCCATTAATTGTTATGCTTATCCAAAACTGTTCAATAGATGCCGTTTCAGGGTGGCTTATTTTACGGGCATTAACGCCATTGTTTATGTAAAATCCGACGCCGCCACCACGTCCTTGACATATTGTTCGCGGGCGCGGAGTATGGCGCAATTTATATTCAAACAAAGGTGGAGCGCACCCATCTTGGCCCTGCCTTAGCCAGGTTTCGTTGATAGCTAATATATCCAACGAGAGATTCTCAGTTGCAGCAATAAATTCATCATGCCGGGTCCCTAACAGACCTTATCTAACTACAAAACTTATCTAACTACAAATTGTTGGTAGGTGGTATTTTTGCAAAGAATAATTTTTAGCAAAGATCTGCTACTAAGTGGCCAAAACTTCAATAAATAGTCGAAAAGAGTTTTAAGACTAAAATAAAGTAACCGGTTCCTTACATTTTTACTTGTCTTTAGAAAAAGAATCGATATAATATCGATATATAGTAACAATTTTAAAATTCAAACAGTTATAATTGTGCAACGAGAACTCTGCAACAAAAACCAGGCTTTGCCAAGACTTCTCATACCGCTGTACTTATTTTCAATTACTAGTCGACAGAGATAACTTGCAGTGTTGCAGTTAATTCAAATTTATTTTCACGGTTTGAAAAGTTTTAGTTTTGGCTTAAACCACATTAAACTCAAGGATAAATATATCCGAAAGTTAAATTTATGGAAGTTTTTTTGAACTTTTAAAAACTTCTATTCTACAATACATTTCATGAGGATCCATGCAATACAAATGTGTTTCCAAAAAGATTTCTTATCAATAATATATATTATAAGTACCTATAAAAATTAATTAAAAAAACTGAAACCGACTTCAAACATAAATTAACTTAACAGAGAGAAATAAATTTTAATGCGAGAGGGGTGTCTACCTAGGTGGGTACATATTATATCAAATATTTATTTTTAGGGTCGCTACCCGCTGCGTCGTTGGGAAAGAAGACAACGTAACATATGAAAACCTCAATTACTAAACATTTCCAATTAAATTTTGAGACGACCCCAAAGTCTAAGGTCCAGCATCCATGAAATTGAAATGGGACCAATTTAGAGCTAAACTGAAGCTAATGCAAAAGACATTATAGACATCCGTCCACACGAATCTTTTGTGAATGTCCTTTTAGGTTGAAGTTGGTAAAAATACATATTTTGTCTAATACTGCCAGGCATTCGGTACAACATAAGTATTTTATGTGGTAAACTATCCTGCGTTGTGAATGAAATCGAAAACCACACTGGTTTTCTATTTCATTAATAATGTTCTTGTTTGAAGGTTATAGCACTATGGGAGGGATTTCTTACCTACTAGGTAGGTCCTTACATATGAAGTTGGCGTTTTGTCGTACCGGTCACTTTGATCTGTATTTTCTCCTCTTTGGTTAATAATTTCAATTTCAAATTCATACAGATATTTACTCACGCATTTGTGTTTCGAAAACCGTAATTCATTTGTTTTTTCCTCTTTTGGTATTTTCTTTGCCTCACTTATTTTACAAAATAGAAAACTTGAAATATCGCGTTATTTACTCGTGTTATTTATCGCGGAAAAACTTCAACTCCGGCGGGGCAGTCCAAAGCGACTTCAAAGAATTTATTAATTCCCGTCCGAATGGTTTTTTTAGTAAAGGGATCAATGAACTACCTATGAGATGGCAAAAGTGCATAGATAGCAATGGTACGTACTTTGATTAAATAAATATATTGTATTTTTGAAAATTTACTCAGACCTCATCTGCGTCCGGACCCGTTCGGACGTGTTTGACGGTCGCTCCCGGCTGCCGAGTCACGATTGTTGTCTCACGACTTCTCTCGTAGCAATACTCAAACGCCACTCTCAGATCCGTTCTGCGTCCGGCCCCGCTCGGACGTGTTCGCGGTCGCCCAGCCGTTGAGTCACGATTGTCGTCTCACGACGTCAACTCGTAGCAACACTCATACGCTGTTAGCCTCTGTAGGGCTTACTCTGCGGTCGGTTTCGATCGGCTGCAAGTAAGTCGGTCTCTTGCACAGCAACAACAGAGCTGAGCTTGCCGCGGTCGATTAAATTCGATAGTGGTTCGCGAAGCTCGGGCTGTTTTTCTGGCTGCGTACCTGACGCTTGGCGCTTGCTACGTAGTCAGAGACTCGCTCTGCGGCCGGCCCCAGGCCGGTCGTAACGTAGTCAATCCCGCACTCTGTGCACCCCTCGAAGCAAAAACCTCACTTCGGTGAGTGCAGCAACAACAGGGTCGAGCTTACCGCGGTCGATTAAATTCGATAGTGGTTTGCAAGACTCGGGCTGTCTTTCTGGCTGCGTACTCGACGCTTGGCGCCTGTACGTAGTCAGAGACTCGCTCTGCGGCCGGCTCCGGCCGGTCGTAACGTAGTCAATCCCGCACTTTTAGTGCAACCCAACTCCGTCAGGTCTACGGCCGGTTTTTGTTGTCAATTTATTGACGACACACTCCGTAGTAGACTCGCGTTTGATCAGGTGGATACTTAACGGTGACAACTAAGCCTGATAGCGTTGCCCCGGTGCGCTTCCAAGGCCCTTCAGGCCAAGGAGAAACCGGCTGACCCGATCCCATTGCACTTGGGCCTTTCCCAGGGTGACGGTACAGTGCTGTCCGAGCTAGGGGCACCACTTCGCGTCGTCCCCAGCCCCCCTACCGCGGGTAGGGAGGTTTAGGTGCTAGGTTGCTAGGGAACCCAGGCATTCTTATATATTTATATATTTTATATATCGTAGGACCAAGCCCTCCCAATGGACCAGCAAAGCTTGGTAAACTTTGCTAGGTCGTTCGCCCAGGCGCTCGTTGCGTCCGGCGCCAGCATTTCGAATGACGTACTAACGCAGGCCTTACAGGCAACTATCGCGTCCCCGGCCCCTCAGGCCTCAACCCCGGCCCCTCAGGCCTCCGACGTCGAGACCCCTCAGGTCTTAAGCTCTCCCGCGTCTCCCGCCTCGTCCGAGATGGACTGCGAATCGGTCGCATCCTCTCACGCGTCGCGTCGTAAGCGTACCGCTCCCGGGAGCGACTCCGAACCCGCGTCTGATACGTCGTCAGATGCCGTCACATTAACCGGCTCTCCTGAGCCCGCGTTCCAACTCGTCGCCAAGCGCTCCAAGAAGCGCTCTAAGAAAGCTTCGGTATCTTCAATACCCGAGCCCTCCCCGGTGTCTTCAACACCAACCCCCGCGCCGTTAAAACCGATCGTAGTAACCGCGTCTCCGTCGGTCACATCAAAGCCAGCGACGCGCTGCGCTCCCGTCCCGCCGAAGCCTCAGCTCCCTCCGCCCGTATTCCTACGAGAAAAAGCGCGCTGGACCGCTGTTTCCAACTTGTGCAAAGTGCACAAAATTAATTACTTGAAAGCCGCCAACGCTGGCGATACAATCAAAATACAATTAGCGACCGTCGTCGACTTCCGCGAGTTTACCAGGTTACTCAGTTTAAACAAAATCGCGTATCACACCTACGCCCTCCCTGAGGAGCGTAAGATCCGCGCAGTATTACGGGGCGTCCCGTTCGAACTCAGCAACGAAGACATTCTCGATGACCTTAAGTCTCAGGGTTTCCCGGTCACAGCAGTGCACAAGATGCACTCCAACCGCGGTAGGCGTTTTCCGTTAGCGCTAGTAATCCTGTCCAATACCCCAGACTCGAAGGAGATTTTCAAAGAGGCTCGCACAATCTGCGGACTCTCGAACATCTCCGTCGAGCGTCCCAACCCCCGTGGTCACCCTGGGCAGTGCCACCGCTGCCAGCTATATGGCCACGCAGCGGCTAACTGTTCAGCTCCCCCCAGGTGCGTGAAGTGCCTGGATCCTCACTTCACCAAGGAGTGCACTCGCACTCCCGAATCCACTTCCCCCCCTGCCTGTGTGCTGTGCGGCCAGTCCGGCCACACAGCTAACTACAGGGGTTGCCCGCGCGCTCCGCGCTCCACCACCAAGAGGGTCACGCTTAAACCGGCGCCGCCACTCACTCCTGCCAACTTCCCGCCGCTGCGCAACCGGGGTCCCCCGGAAGCAAAGCCCGTTCAGCCGACGCCTACTCCGGCTCTGTCTTGGAGGCAGCGTCCGGCCGTCCCGCCTGCACCTTCCCGACCCATCCCAGCTCCCGTAGCTCCCGTAGGGCCGCGTCCCGCGTTGTCATCTTCCCCTCAGTCGTCGTTGGCTGAGGACATGAAGACCGTGTTCGACGTCATCCAAAACGTCGACATTAACGAAATTTCCGTACTCGCACGCAAACTGCGAGCCGCCCGCTCTCCTCAAGAGCGTTTATTCGCGTTAGCCGAGCATCACTCGCTCCTAAGTTCATTGTAAATTCTTTTATTTTTGTAAATTTTAAATAAATAAATTTTAATGTCTAGACCCGCGAATCTCGCGTCCAGTCGTATTAAACCTAAGGGCTTATCCCTAGTATCTTTTAACGCTCGCAGCCTTAGCTCTAACCTTCCCGAGATTAAACTGTTCCTTCAGAACAACGAACCAGATCTTTTTCTTCTCCAGGAGACATGGCTCACTCCTAATCGCTCCAGGGGATTCGCGATTCCCAAGTACGCGTTTACACGTAACGATAGGCCTAACTGCGACGGTTTCGGCGGCACTGCTATCTACTACAAAAGAGGATTCCATTGCTGTCCACTCCCTACTCCTCCTCTCCTTAACATGGAAGCCACCGTGTGTAGATTGGCTATGACTGGTCATCCGACCATCATCATAGCCTCAGTCTACATACCTTGTGGCACCAAACCTATCCGCAGCGACTTTGACACCATTCTCGCCCTCGGCCGTTCAGTCATTATGTTCGGAGACTTTAACTCCAAACATACTGACTGGACGTGCCTATCAACCAACCAAAGCGGTATAGCTCTCCTCGACATCACCAACTTACTCGACTTAGACGTCGTCTCCCCTATCACTCCCACTCACTATCCCGACAATCCGAACCACTCTCCGGACATCCTCGACTTTGCAATCGTCAAGCATATCAACCTCGACCTCAGGTCTATCGAACCGCTCGATGACCTAGGTTCTGACCACCGCCCCGTCTCCCTCGTGCTAGGACCGCCTAACGTTAACGTCACTTCTCCTAAGACCTTTACCGACTGGAAAGGTTTTAAAAACACGATAGTTTCTGCCTTAGAGGCCCCAAACTCTCCGCTCGCGATCTCGCCCGATCAATTAGATAGCCCGGATAAAATAGACTCGTTAGTAAATTCTCTCACTGATGCTATCAACTCAGCCATCAGTGTAAACGAAAAGGTTGCTAAGAAAGGCAAACCCACGCTTCCCTTAGCCATTAGCAATCTTATTAAAGCTAAGAACGCGGCTCTCCGGAGAGCCAAGAAATATCCCACGCCCGCCTATAGAACAGCTGCGAATCAGCTGCAACGTAAAGTTAGATCTCGCCTCGCGGAACTCCGAGACGCCCAGATGAACGATCTCATGGCGAATATCTCCCCGTCCCACCAAGCGTATTATCGAATGGCCCGAGCCCTACGCGTAGACGCCGCCTCTCACGTCCCTCCTCTCACTCGTCCCGATGGCTCTATCGCCTTCGAAGACGAAGAGAAAGCCGAATGCTTCGCTGACAGCGTTGCGTCTCAATGCTCGCCCAGCACGCAACCCGCGAATCCCAATCACATCAAAGCGGTGGAGGCCGAAGTCCTCCGTAGAAACTCTCTCCCCATCACCGCCGACCCCGTCACAGTCTCTAATAGTCATAATAAGTCAAAAGTCCAGAAAGGCTCCGGGTGCGGATGGTATTTCCAACCACGCACTTAAGCACCTGCCTCAACAGGTGCTTACCTTGTTAGCTGTCATTTTCAACGCCTGCTTCAACCTTAGCTACTTTCCAAAAGCTTGGAAAGAAGCGACAGTCATAGGCATACCCAAGCCGGGTAAACCTCTTAATGTCCCGGCTAATCACAGACCCATCAGCCTCCTCAAGGCAATGTCTAAACTTCTCGAGAGAGTCATACTTTCTCGAATGCGGAACCATCTGTTTCCAACGGATGGCGATCCTCTCATAATTCCCCACCAGTTCGGCTTTCGCGCTAAGCACTCCTGCCCTCAGCAAGTCCATCGAATCGTCGAGTACATACTCGACGGCTTCTATCCGAAACGAAAGAAAACGATCGCAGTTTTCTTTGACGTAGCCAAGGCTTTCGACAAAGTCTGGCACAGCGGTCTCGTTTATAAACTCTATAAAATAGGCTTACCGGCTCGCCTAGTTAGGTTAATCGCGTCGTTTCTCAAAGACCGCACGTTTCGTTTCAAACATGAAGGCACGCTCTCCGCGCCTCGTCCCATAAAGGCTGGAGTCCCTCAAGGCTCAGTCCTCGCCCCTCTTTTGTATACCGTATACACTAACGACATTCCCATCCCAGCTAAAATCGTCGAACTCGCTCTCTTTGCCGACGACACTGCCCTTTACACCAAAGGCCGCAGAGCCTCGGGTCTCGTCACCAGACTTCAAAAGGCTATTAACACCCTCGGTGCTTGGTTTAAAAAATGGCGTATCGATGTGAACCCAGAGAAGAGCTCTGCGGTTTACTTCGACTACAGACGCAGTCGTATCCCCAACAATCTCCAATTGAGAATGCAAGGCACTCCCATCCCCTGGAAGCGCAGTACTAAATATTTAGGCGTCATTTTAGACCAGACGCTTTCATTCAATCCTCACGTCGATAGAGTAACGAAACTAGCACGTTTTTACCTAGGCCGGCTTTACAGTATGTTAGGTAGAAAAAGTAAAATGTCCTTCAGAAACAAACGTACGCTTTATAAGGTCTGCGTTAGACCAGTCATGTCATATGCTTCGCCAGTCTTTGCTCACGCCAAACCCTCCGTCCTGCACAAACTGCAGGTAGTTCAAAACCTCTTCTGCCGCAGGGCCACAAACGCACCTTGGTACGTGCGCAACGCGGACCTGCACAGAGATCTTGAACTGCCTACAGTTCAACAGTATTTAAAAACACTCTCAGAATCGTTCTTCAAACGCGCCGAATCCCATCCCAATCCTCTTGTTCGAAAATCAGTCTCATATACTGCTCCTGTCCTAGATTCGGCATACAAAATCGCTAGACCGAGAAACGTGCACACGAGCGAACCTTCGAAGATAACCGTAGATCTCGAGGCCCTTCAGGCCGCAAATTCTAATCCTAACGTAAATTCTAACTCTAATTAATGCAAATTTAATTTTTCAATTTCTAATGTTTTCATTATTTACCTTTCATTTTTAATGTTTTATTTTACTTTTAATTTTTGAGCACCTTCAGTGCTATGTAAATCCCAGCGGGTGACCCCTTAAGGGCCCCGCTAGCGCGGCCTCTTTCTCCAATTGGCCGTCGCTCCGATGAAGGCTGAGTGGCAAAAATGCACGAGCCGACAGGGGGTTTTTAGTGGGTATGGTTCTGGTAGGCGTCGGGACGAGTCCCACATAACTTCGGAATCGCGCCGGAGTATGCGTCAGAGCATTTTTATCCTCCTGCCCTTCCCGCGGAGGGGAACAAAAAAAAAAAAAAAAGAAAATTTACTTTATGGTCCTCCCTTACAGAGTGAGATTATGAAAACTGTTCGGAGGTCTGTAATACAATTGTATTTTCCTACTTCTTTTCTTTAATAACTTGTACTTTTCTTAATTTTTTTTTTAAATGATCTAATTATATCGAACTAAGGATTGAAAGAGCCAAAGCTAAGTTTTTAATTTAATTTAAAACTCCATGTCTTAGTTTATACTACGCAAATTTTTGTTTCTTATCTTCAAAATATGTTCTCATACGTAAAATAAAAGCAAATATTGAACGTATTTGCCAGGAATATAAACCAGGAAAGTAATGAATTATAAACGTGTTGTTAGAAAATTTCTATCAGGCCTTTTACAAAATGGAAGACAGAATGCGATGGGAATGAATGGAAAAGGAATAGGATGGAAACCTAACCTGAACAAAGAAAAGGAAACAAGAAAATCCTAAAGAAGCCCAATGGTGTTATATTCAGCAAGCTTCTTTAATGTAATTTGTGATTACTTTTTATTTTTATTTTGTGCAACAAATGTTTGCTAAGCACTTTAGTAGAGTTTTTAAACTTCGATGGTACTACTTTACTAATGTGACAGGACTCCAATACAAACTGATGTATTATTTTCATTGGTGAATCTCTACCTCGTACAGACTCGATATGTATTATATAAGTGTATATTATGATATTTGTTAGGGCTTTTAATAAAACTGTATAGAGTGGACTGTATGATCTATAATAATTGTTACAACAAGTAATTACAAGATCGCGTTTCGAACTTAAAAGTGTAATAAATTTGATATGATGTTGACATGACGTGACATACGGCGATTATGATATAGATATGACATACGGCACTGAACTGAACTGTGAGTAGCACGGCACGGTTGGTGGCGCGGAGCAGGGCACACCGTTATGACCAGCCCTGATGATGCCATATGATGAATGTGTTTTTATCTTTATATTGAAGTTTTCATTCAATCAAGATTCCATTACGTTCCGGATTGGTGACATCAATCCAGGAATAATTACTACGGTGCTAATAGGTACTACGGTGTATTAGAAATATAAATGATATGCAACGTAAATTAAAATTAGATCCGGAATATCAAATACTAACATGTACTTATAAACGATATCGAAATTTCTGCACAAAAATTATTAGAAAACTGAAACACAAATATAATAATATGCAATTGCAAAACGCCCTCAAAAATCCTAAAAGACTGCGGAACACCTTAAACGATATAACTCAACGTAAACTTCCCAAAACACATAGCCAGGCGCTTCTTGATATAGATACAACTCTGGAAGGGTCACTAGATAAAGTAAACACTTACTATGCCACTATTGAATCATAGTTAGCTGAAAATATTTTCGCACCCAGAGCAAGAATAAGTTCTGCTAATAACAAGACTTTAGAAACATCTTTTGTTCTCTTTGATACCGATCCTGACGAAGTTTCCTCCGTTCTAAGATCTATGAAGTCTGGTAGTGCTCCTGGGTGCGATAAAATACCTACACACTTCTTGAAGTTAGCTAGTAAGGGGATTGTAACTATTCTTACACATCTCTTCAACAGGTGTTTTGATTGTGGAGTTCATTCCAGAAGCACTAAAACAAGCAATTATCACACCTGCGCGCAAGAGTGGGAATAGTTCTGATCCATCAAACTTTAGACCGATCTGTAATTCCAGTGGTGGCAAAAATATTAGAAAAGCTAATAAACATACGTTTGGTAATTTTTTTCTCTAAATATAAAATATTTTCACCATCTCAATACGGTTTTCGCAAGAACTTATCTACTGAAGATGCTATCTTGGCTTTGACTTCTACTATTGTTCAAAAAGTTGATGCGGGTAATAAATGTCTGGCGGTATTTCCTTGACTTAAAAAGGGCCTTCGATACGGTGTCCATTCCAATGCTCCTACGCAGTCTACAGGATGTAGGAATAAGAGGTCATTCTCTTAAACTCTTACAAAGTTACTTAACTGACCGTAGGTCGCGTGTTGCAGTTGGATCATCGCTGAGTTCTGAATGTTTTGTCAATTACGGGGTACCTCAGGGCAGTGTGCTGGGCCCTACGTTGTTCCTCGTTTATATCAATAGTCTGTGTAACATACAAATAGATGGGGGCAACATATTTTCGTACGTAGATGACACAGCTATTGTTTTTGCAGCTAGAGATTGGGAAACCCTAAAAACAGTTACAGAAATGGGACTAGACAGAGTTGCTGTCTGGTTGAATTCACGTCTTTTGTCATTAAATGTTCAAAAAAGTAACTATATCTGCTTTAGTAAGTATGATAACGGCCAACCTATGCCTGATTATAGCATAACCATCCACCAGTGTGACGATTCTGCTATGCCTTGCTCATGCGCCAAACTAAAAAAAGTAATTTGTACAAAATAACTGGGTCTGATGGTTGACCAGCGCTTATCATGGCTTAGTCATATAGAATTACTTATTAGTAGAACCAGAAAACTGTAATGGACATTTAAAAATTTACGACATGTGGCCTCTGATTACCTGTTGCGCCATACATATGTATCTTTAGCGCAATCTGTATTTACGTATTGCATAAATGTGTGGGGTGGAGCTAATAAAATTAGATTTCTTAATTTAGAAAGGTCTCAGAGATCATTAGTAAAGGTCAAGCACTTTAAACTGCGTGAGTTTCCAACAGATACTCTCTACACTTTAACCAATTTATTATCCATTAGGAAATTATATATTTTAAATCTCGTCCTAAGTAAACACAAATCGTTTCCTTACCTACAAAATGTAAATATTTCTAGGAGAAGGCGTAATGTTGTACCACAACTACGTGTGAAATCTGTTTTCGCGGAAAGACGATATATCACCAGAGCTAGTAACTTATATAATAAAATAAATAAGAAACTTGATATTTACAATTTGAATATTGCAAAATGTAAATCTTTGCTTACTGAATGGCTGAAAACAAAAAATTATGATGAAATTGAATTGTACTTAAAATAAGCATTCTGCTTGTATCTTTAGAAATGCTCACTTTCTCTCTCACACACTTAAACCACAACACACACTCACTCATGTACACATACACACATACATTCACACACATTTGTATAATAGTATTTTTTTAAAGAAAAGCAGAACAACGGTTAGTTTTAAGTTATTTTCCCCAGCCCCTAGGGTTCGCTAGGTTTATTTTAGGGAACTCTAGGGAACTCTTTTATATCTTTAAATATACATTCCTTAGTATTCATACCAACCCCTCCCATGGATTCGCAAAGCGTAATTAACTTCACGAAAGCGTTCACCCAGGCGCTAGCCGCTTCGGGCGTCTCAATCTCTTACGAGGTATTCACGCAGGCCTTCCCAACCCAACCCCGGCCCCTCAGGCCACCAACTCCCAGACCCCTCGGGTCTTTACCAGCCCTCCCGCGTCTCCCGTTCCATCCGATATGGACTGCGCGTCGGTCACGTCATCTCGCGAAGCACTTTAGTAAGAGTTAATCATCAATAAACATCAATTATCTCAAGGCGAATAACGCAGGCGATACTATTAAAATCCAAGTCGTGACTATCGACGACTTCCGCGCGTTTACTCTCGCTTAAACAAATCGCGTACCATACTTACGCCCTCCCAGAGGAGCGTAAGATCCGCAGCCCCTCCCAGATGCGTTAAGTGCCTAGATCCTCATATAACGAAGGAGTGCACTCGCACTCCCGACTCCACTTCCCCCCCCTGCATGTGTGCTGTGCGGCCAGTCTGGCCACACAGCTAACTACAGGGGTTATCCGCGCGCTCCGCGCACCGCAACAAAGAGGGTCGCGCCTAAACCGGCGCCGCCGCTCACTCCTGCCAACTTCCCACCGCTGCGCAACCGGGGTCCCCCGGAACCAAAGCCCGTGCAGCCGACACCTACTCCGGCTCTGTCCTGGAGACAGCGTCCGGCCGCTCCACCTGCACCTTCCCGTCCTATCCCAGCTCCCGTAGCTCCCGTAGGCCCGCGTCCTTCTCTGTCTTCTCCACCTCAGTTGTCGTTGGCTGAGGATATGAAGACCGTGTTTGACGTCATTCAAAACGTCGACATTAAGGAAATCTCCGTACTCGCACGCAAACTGCGAGCCGCCCGCTCTCCTCAAGAGCGTCTATTTGTGTTAGCCAAGCATCACTCGCTACTAAGCTCTTTATAAATTCCATCTTTCGTATAAACTTAATAAATAATTATAATGTCTAGACCCGCAAATCCCGCGTCCTGTCGTATCAAACCCAAGGGCTTATCCCTAGTTTCCTTTAACGTTCGTAGCCTTAATACTATCCTTCCTGAGCTCAAACTGTTCCTTCAGAAAAACGAGCCAGACTTATTGCTTCTTCAAGAGACGTGGCTAACTCCAAACCGCTCCAGGGGATTCGCTATTCCCAAGTACGCGTTTATTCGTAACGACAGGCCCAACTCCGACGGTTTCGGCGGCACTGCTATTTATTACAAAAGAGGATTCCATTGCTGTCCTCTCCCTACCCCTCCTCTTCTCAACATGGAAGCCACTGTGTGAAGATTGGCTATGACGGGTCATCCGACCATCATCATAGCTTCAATCTACATACCTAGTGGCACCAGACCAATCCGCAGTGACTTTGAGGCCATTCTCGCCCTCGGCCATTCAGCCATTATGTTCGGAGACTTTAACTCCAAACATACTGCCCAAGCCTATCAACCAACACCAGCGGTATCGTTCTCTTCGACATCACAAACTCACTCGACTTAGATGTCATCTCTCCCATCACTCCCACTCACTATCCCGACAACCCAAACCACTCTCCTGACATCCTCGATTTTGCAATTATCAAGCGAATCAACCTCGACCTCAGGTCTATTGAACCGCTCGATGACCTAGGCTCTGACCACCGCCCCGTCTCCCTCGTGCTAGGACCGCCTAACGATAACGTCACCTCTCCTAAGACCTTTACCAATTGGAAAGGCTTTAAAAATACGTTAGTTTCAGCCTTAGAGGCCCCAAACTCTCCGCTCGCGAGCTCGCCCGGTCAAATAGATAGTCCGGATAAAATAGATTCATTAGTCAATTCTCTTACTGATGCTTTCAACTCAGCCATCAGTGACAACGAAAAGGTTGCTAAGCAAGGTAAACCCACGCTTCCCTTAGCCATTAGCAATCTTATTGAAGCTAAGAACGTGGCTTTCCGGAGAGCCAAGAAATATCCCACGCCCGCCTATAGATTAGCTGCGAATCAGCTACAACGTAAAGTTAGGTCTTGCCTCGCAGAACTCCGAGACGCTCAGATGAACGATCTCATGGCGAATATCTCTCCGTTCCACCAAGCGTACTATAGTATGGCCCGAGCCTTACGCGTAGACACCGCCTCTCACGTTTCTCCTCTCACTCGTCCCGATGGCACTACTGCCTTCGAAGTCGAAGAGAAAGCCGAATGCTTCGCTGACAGCATTGCCGCACAATGCTCGCCCAGCACGCAACCTGCTGATCGCTCACACATCCAGGCGGTGGAGGACGAAGTCCTTCGCAGAGACTCTCTCTCCATCACCGCCAACCCCGTCACAGTCTCTAATGACGAAATTTCGCTTCTGACGGAATGACCGGATGGAATTTCCAACCACGCACTTAAGCACCTGCCTCAACAGGTGCTTACCTTGTTAGCTATCATTTTCAATGCCTGCTTCGACCATAGCTACTTTCCAAAAGCTTGGAAAGAAGCAACAGTCATAGGCATTCCCAAGCCGGGTAAACCTCTGAATATCCCGGCTAATCACAGAACCATCAGCCTCCTTAAGGCAATGTCTAAACTTCTCGAGAGAGTCATACTCTCTCGAATGCGGAACCATCTGTTTCCAACGGATCGCGATCCTCTCATTATTCCCCATCAGTTCGGCTTTCGCGCTAAACACTCCTGCCCTCAGCAAGTCCATCGAATCGTCGAGTTCATACTTGACGGTTTCTATCCGTGTCGTTATAAAACAGTCGCGGTTTTCTTTGACGTAGCCAAGGCTTTCGATAAAGTCTGGCACAGCGGTCTCGTTTATAAACTCTACAAAATAGGCTTACCGGATCGCCTAGTCATGTTAATCGCGTCGTTTCTCAGACTGTACGTTTCGATTTAAACATGAAGGCACGCTTTCCGCGCCTCGTCCCATAAAGGCTGGAGTCCCTCAAGGCTCAATCCTCGCCCCTCTGTTGTACACCGTGTACACCAATGACATTCCCATTCCGCCGAAAGGCATTGAACTCGCCCTTTTTGCCGACGACACCGCACTCTATACCAAAGGCCACAGTGTTCCGCACCTTGTAACCAGACTCCAAAAGGCTGTAAACGCTCTTGGTGTATGGTTTCAAAATGGCGGATCGATGTGAACCCTGAAAAGAGTTCTGCGATGCGCTTCGACCACAAACGCCGTCGTTCCGCTGGTGATCCCCACGTTCGAATGTTAGGCATTCCCATCCCCTGGAAGCGCAGTACTAAATACTTAGGCGTCACATTAGATCCGACGCTTTCTTTCAAGCCACACGTCGATAGAGTTTCGAAACTCGCCCGTCACTACTTAGGACGCCTAAATAGCATGTTAGGTAGAAAAAGTAAAATGTCTTTCAGAAACAAACGTACACTTTACACGGTCTGCGTTAGACCCGTCCTGACATATGCCTCGCCAATCTTTGCCCACGCCAAACCCTCCCTCCTACACAAACTGCAGGTAGTTCAAAACCTCTTTTGCCGCAGGGCCACAAACGCACCGTGGTACGTGCGTAACGCGGACTTGCATAGAGATCTTGAACTGCCTACAGTACAACAACACCTCAAAACACTTTCTGAAGCATTCTTCAAACGCTCCGAAACCCATCCCAATCCAGTCCAGTTCGTGATTCAGTCTCATATACTACTCCTGTCTTAGATTCGAAGTTCAAAGTCGCTAGGCCTAGGAATGCGCAAGCGTACTCTTCCACCAGACTGTCAGCCGATCTCGAAGCCCTTCTGGCCGCAAATTCTAATTCTAACGTAAATTCTTATTCTAACGTAAATCCTAATTCTAACGTAAATGCAAATTAATTCAATTTTATTTTGCAATTTTAATTTTTTTTAAATTATATACTTTTCATTTTGAGCACCTTCAGTGCTTTGTATTCACCTTCAGTGCTTTGAGCACCTTCAGTGCTATGTAATCCCAGCGGGTGACCCCTTCTGGGCCCCGCTAGCGCGGCCTCTTTCTCCAATTGGCCGTCGCTCAGATGAAGGCTGAGTGGGATAAATTGCACGAGCCGACAGGGGGTTTTTTAGTGGGTAGTGCTCATTAGGAGCTAGTCCCGGATGCCTTGTAACGCGCGCGAGAGGCATGCGGAAATGCATTTTTTGCCTCCTGTCCAAACGGGGAACAAAAAAAAAAAAAAGAAAAGCAGTAAATAATGTCTAAAAAATGTTTTTTATAACTAAAAGTAAAGAAGATAATTTGTAATTTGTATTAACTTTGTACTTACAATCTATGGTGGATTAGTCTTATGTAACCATACTATAGAAGAGTGGCTGCCTATCACAAGCAAATTAGCTTAAAAGGGAGCACTAACCGCTTGTTATTAAATTATGCTAAATTACCAAAATAAAGAATGTTTGTATGGTATTGTATAATTTACTTCATATTTTCCTTGTAGCGACAAAATTTACGCTCTTATCTGTGGAAACAAAACATCTCAGAATTTTACTGTTATTTGATAAATGTAAAAATGATATCTCATAAAGCTTTAAAACGTGGAAAAATGTCTTTTTTGATTCGTTAACCATTCTTGTTTTATCTTTGTTTCTTTAAAATAGTTTTTTATACTATACATAAAATTATAAATAATAATAAAATAACCAGAAAGCGCAACTCTCACAAATATCACGGGAATTTTGAACAGTCGAAACCCTGTCACGTGCCCGACTAATAGATGGCTTTAGGGGTATTTCATTTTAGTGACCTTGTGGAGGTCCCAACGGACATTTTGGTGTTAGTTTCAAGGCTTACATGGTTTTCTGCTGAATAGTATTTGAATCTACCGTGGTAGTGATCGATGCCAAAGTGTAGTAAGCAATGTAAGTTTCCTTGAAACTTTTGCCATAAACAGCACATACAAGTTCCCGAATAAAAGTACTTAGACTACTAAGCTAAATTTGAAAAGAAAATAACGAGTTTCTGACCCGAAATTGATTTTGCAACAATTTGTAAAATACAAAATATACAAAAATTATATTTTTTTTATTTTCATTTTTCATTTTCATTGAAATCCTTTTCATACACACTGAAAAATTAAAGATTTTTGAAAGAAGAAAACAAAAGACAAAGAAATTGCCGTGAAACAGAATTCAATTTACCGTTTTAATTATATTTTAAATATATTTAATATATAAAATATAGTTTTAAATAGTATAATTTTCTAAACTTTTACTGTTCTTATTATATATTAAGATTGTATGCTGCACGACAGTATTTTTTGCAATAAAGGATTTTGATTAAAAATTCTAAGGAGGTTTATGTAGCATTGATGGATCGAGTTTTTATAAGAAAATTATTTAACCTATTTTACTTCCTTAATCTCTTTAACCCATTAGTTTAAGAAATAAAAATTACATAAATTACGTAGGGTTTGATACATGCGTTATAAAAATTAATTTTAATTTTTTTTATAATATCTATAAAAACGTAAAATAAAAATTTGTTTGGTCTGGGAAAAATAATTTCTTTAACAATGTCTACGTATAAAATGTAATATATGTAATAACTTCCTGCCATCGTGTGAATAATTAGTAGCATGCCGCTGCTTTAAAAATTTCCAGATTTCTGTTAAAAAAACTGCGACAAATAGTTTTACATTGAATTTAGGCTGAGTTGCCTAAAGAAGTTGAGAAAGTTGCTGAAAGAGTTGCTGGTCTGGTGTTATCTTGATATATTCCGATGCACGATTTCGGCCGTTTTTCATAATTATGAAAAAATCCACCTGGCATATTCGAAGGTAAGTTTTTTGTTTATTTTTTTTTTGTTATACTTTCGAGCTTAAACAACACATCCGATCGTTTTGTAATTTTGTCCATATAAGTACAAAGGAAACCTAGAATTATACTAGAAAAAGTACTGTTTTGGGACACGTACGAGAAGCTGCGAGAAAAACCTGGTTACAAATATAAGTTAGTGTATCTCAAATTAGTACACCGTCCACACAGTAATGAAAGGCTTAATATGCCACACTGCAAAAACAATACGTAGTTAAACCAACGACGCGACATCTTTGATCACAAACATATTATGTTTCTCATGAAATAGTCAAGTAATAATGTGTTTGAGTAGCTAAATTGTTAGTAGTCTCTTGGTAGATTGGTAGTTAAGTACATTGCTTCTTTTAATTCCGGATATTTCCCAAATCCAATAGAAAGGAGTTATTGCTAGCCCCTATGTTTATATTAACAGTTCAATTGTGTTATATTATATTTCCGCCAGTAATGTGACCTGAGCAGTTAACCATACAGTCTGATTTAGATTTAAAGTTACCTTCTATATACTGCTGCCTTTATAGGTTCTACTTTACGTAGAATATTTAACTACAATTTATTAATCAAATGCTTGGAACGAAAGTAAGTGTATCGGTATCTTAATTACATTACATTTACATTACACATGTGGAATATGGTTGATATTTGTTAAAGCTAAATCTAGGTATGGAGGCTAAAGAGTTGTAAAACAATTTAATAAAGAACACTACTATACAGTTTTCCTGTAAAGGAAATTATTCTTCTAGCTATAAAATCTAATCACTTCTGACCCTTATGGAGACCGCAGGCCTCATTAAGGATTACGAGGCTCTCACTATTTATTACTTGAGATACATTACAAACAGATGGATGCTTGGGTTGCGATGGAGAGTAGTTTTAGGAAAGCCCAGAATTTTCTTTCTTTTCTTTATGTGGAACTGTCCCCGATTCTAACAAATATAATATGTCGCGAAGTGAGTTTTCTGCTTATTTGTTTGTTTGTTCCGGTTTCACTGATTGACTACGTAATGGATCGTCATGAAATGTTTCTTGTCTCGTTGACAGAGATGCAGAAAAGAACATAGGGTACCTTTTATACAGGAAAAAAATACTATAACCGAGAGTTACGCGAGCAGACCCTAGTTTATTTAAGTGTGACGTAGATGTTGATAGTTGTCTGTAGGCTCCATAATACTATTGCCATAATATTATAACATTGCCAATAATTAATTTTATGACAAATTAATGCAATGTTTTTTTTAATAATTTCATTGCATTTTTCATTGAGTGCTTAAACTTTTTCTTTACGTTGCACATTACAGAAATGTCGAATATTATCGCGCTAGATTTTTTTTTGGTGAAAATTATTCTTAACCTAAATTCAATTAAGCAATCATGAAAATAACTAAGAGGTCCTTTTGGATGGGTTATTTCCACCATGTCAAAATATTCTACCAAAAGATAGAATATTTTCTTTCATTAAATGCTTTACATCTCAAATGATTTCCATGGCTGAGAAATGGGGAATATAAGTTCAGCTGCGAACCGAGTGAATGGATATACGAGTACATAGTGCATCATTCATTTTGAAGAAATAGGAACGTGGTAATGAAATGAATGAAACAGCCGCTTAGTGAAAATAAGCTCTTAGAATAGAAAATACGTACAATAATTTTGACGGTTACCGAGCTTATTTGTCTGGGGGTATCGTTAATTTACAAATCCTGTAATCCAAATTTGGAAAATTTAATCTCCATGAGTGGCAGTGGTTTTTTTAGGCCAATAAGATTTGATTGTCACCCATTTACATCAAATTAAATTTAGGTATACAAGAAACGCAACATATTTTTGTTAAAACAGAAATGTCAACGGTAAATAAAACAGTAACGGTAAGTAAAGCAGTAACATTATACGCACAACAAAGACGGTTATTTCCTCGGAACTAAACGGCAGAGTTATAAATTGTCTGGCTGTGCACGGTAGCGCGAGGAAATGGCGTAATTTATCTACTTATATGATCGCAGAAAAAACTTTCCTTAAGCGCAAAAAAAAAAAAACATTTATTAAGTTGGATGTAGGGTACTTACTTTTGTAATGTATGTCATCTTCGTTTGTAGTAAGTCGTCGAACGTACTTTATCTTTTTAAATTACACGCAACAATCATATTCATTTTATTAAATTACTATTTCAATAGTAGTTTTAATTATAAAATGTTTACTTGACATTCGTTTTTCATCTTACTTTATATGGACGTTGGAGGCGAAAGCCGTTAAGGGAAACTACGAGAAGCAAGACCACGAAACGCCGCCGTTTTGCCACATCTTTTGCAGCCTTTTAAAGTATTTTAAAAATAAGTAACTAAATATGTTTATTTTGTAGTAATAAAGCTATTAAGCAATAATTTTAAATCTTTTTAAAGTATAATTTCGAATTTTGGTTTTAATTATCCTTTCGGCATACCACAAGGAATGTGCGGGGATATAAAACCAAATATTTTTAGAAAATTCTTCTAATATCTAAATATTGCATACCTACATTATATTTATTCCAAATAATAATCGTATTTTTTATTTTAAATAATATTTATAATATATAGAATAGAACTACTACGGGACAAGAAACAGAGTCATACAGCTTTGCTTTTTTTTAAATAAAATATCTCGAATATATACGTGTCATTTTTGGATCACTCGTATTATTTTATATTTTTGACATTCCAAATCCAAACCTTCAAAATTTAGTACAATATGTTGCACTGGGGGTGCCTGAGGGCACTTGACTTGCTTTAGACCGAGTTTGCATGACATATAAGTAATGAGTCACTATCGTGAAGGTGGTTTTGTTATTTTTTATTAATAATTAGCAGGCGCTTGTCTTCCATCTCACCTGACGGAAAGTGACGATGAAGACGAGGATCATACACGCCTGTCCAAGAGGTACCTAAAAATATTAGGTCTTTACCTATCAAATTGCCGTTTTTCACGAAATAAATGAAGCGTATTTTTTTTATATATTTTTTATTTCTATTAATCAAAATAATCACCCATGCAATCAATGCATCGTTGCCAACGCATTGGTAGCTTATTGATGCCTTTCTTGAAGAAATCAGCTGGACGGGAGGCAAAAAATTCTTCAAAGGCATTTTGTACTGCCTCTCGGGTATTGAATTTTTTTCCCGCCAAGAAGTTATCCAAATTCTGGAAAAAGTAGAAGTCTGTAGGCGCAAGGTCTGGTGAGTACGGCGGATGACGGAGAACTTCCAACCCCAACTCTTGTAGCTTGGAGACCGTCTGCTGTGCACTATGAGGTCGCGCGTTGTCGTGCAGGAGCAGTGGAGCCGAACGATTGACCAAAGCTGGTTGGAGACGTGCGAGCTTCTCCATCATTGTGTTCAGTTCTTCACAGTACACATCTGTGTTGTTCCGTTGGCAATGCTTGTCCCGTTTGGCAAGAAGCTGTGATAAATTACACCCACGTTAGACCACCAAACAGTGACCATCACTTTTCTAGGGGTAAGTTTTCGTTTAGGGCATTGTTTGGGTGCTGAACCAGGGTCCAACCAACTTGCTGAGCGCTTACGATTGTCAAACAGGATCCATTTCTCGTCACAAGTAACAATGCGGTTCAGAATTCCTTCATTTGTATGCCTGCTGAGCAGTGCAAGGCACGTCTCCACGCGTACTTCGCGCTGGCGATCATTGAGTTCGTGGGGTACCCATTTGTCAAGCTTTTTTACCTTGCCAATTTGACGCAAATGGACCAATATTGTTTTGATACTAACGTCGAAAGCTGCTGCTAATTCAGCCTTGGATTGAGTTTCATCAGCTTTCACAATTGCCTTTAATTCGTCATTGTCGACCAAAGTTTTCGGACGACCACGGGGTTCATTTTTCAGGTCAAAATTTCCAGAACGGAAGCGGGTAAACCAATAACGGGTGGTGCGTTCGTTTGTAGTGTTCGCTCCGTAAACGTCGTTGATGTTGTGTGCCGCTTGTGCCGCTTTGCTGCCACGACGGTACTCATACTCCATAATTACTCGAATTTTTAACTTATCCATGATGACGAAAAATGTTCGAATGCGTTGAAAACAAAACACTAACTATTAAACAAATGACGATTTTAGAAAAAGAATTCCATGTTTGTCAAATAAAATTAATTTGAAATTAGAATTATCAGTCAAAAAAAAAATATTTTCATTTGAAATGGCCAGTACGGCAAAACGGCAGTTTCATAGGTAAAGACCTATTATTAGAAAAGTAAAATTATAATTTCTATCAAGAAATTATTTATTAATACGAAATTATTTATTCATACCATTGCAAAACCAGGAGTTTATTAAGCTGAAGCTAATCCTACGTAGTTAACCAACATTAAGAGGTTTTTTATGCAATTTTGTAAATTAAAATAAGCAAATTAATGATCTGGTGCCGTACCTTCAACTATTAAACCAAAATACTTAATTAACAAAAAATACAGAAAAATATATAAGCTCATCTTTTTAGGTCGGTTAAAAAGTTATCTCCAGGCGAACTAACAACTTAAGCATCTATTAGAATTCAAAAGAAAATGAAGCAACGTCCTGTGCACATAAACAGAGTTCATGTTTTATTAAAACCTTTTCTCTGGAATTGTGAACAAGCTATTTCGTTTTACAGTGACCGTAAAAATGTCCAATTTCGAGTTGAATTTGGTATCGGGTTTAATGAATCTACTTCTTACATTTCTGTTGTTTGGTTCAAGCCTTTTTGTTTGGTTCAGTGATTACATGAATGAATATATTGGTCGGTACCTAAATGTTTCTTTTTGATTCGAATTGTATTAACATACTTTAATAGCTAGAGCCACGAAAATCTCTTTATTATCGCAAAAGTCTCGATGATTTTACATTTCGCACATTCTGACATTTGTTCCTCTTGTGAATGTGCGAAAATTTTTATCACTTTATTTATTCGCACCGTTCAAGTGATTATTCACTTTGTTTACATAAAGCCCTTTAGATAAAAAAGAATTCCACATTAACTGCATAATATTTTGTATTTAACAGCATAAATCTTAAGTTATTTAATTATTTGAAACCTTTATAAACCATGAAAATAAATAATATTGAAGTGACCATGCCAAATAAGGGATGCAATTGAAAAAGGTAGCCATTAAGTTCAATCTGCAATGCTCTAGTTACATCAGTAAACGCCTCACGCAAGAGTTCCTAGGGGTAAAACAGTTTGCTGGTTTTATTCATAATACCCCTTTTTCGAATTGAGTGGATACCATATACCTTTTAGTCTGTGTCTGATTTTTTATTTAGGGGTATTATTTTTAATCAACACGACAAATATAATATTTGCAGACAAGTTTTAGTCTCCTTCTCAACGCATACTCGTCTACTCGTAGTCATTTCAATCGCAGCCTATGTTCGTACATAAATATGATAGACAGAAAATAATATAAAAATAAGATATAAAAATATAATATATTATATTATATTTTTTTTCATTCATTTTCAGATCGAGACAGGTTTTTTGTAGGGCCTACCCCGAACAGGTAAAAAAAAATAGATCCTGACAATAATAGAAACATTTCGGAGAATTTGAATTTTCATGATCTGTGTTGTTTTTTAGGAAACATTATTTGTTACTGAGGTAGGACACAGGTATAATGTCTTTGCCAGCTTGCAGCGTTAAATCACGTTGTTTTAACAAACTTTCTATAATAAACGATTTTTCAAAATAAATAAGAATAGGATAAATTTATCTAAAAGCCAGGCCCTTGTATTATCCATTGATTTAATTATTTTATGAACAATATTCAAGAATCAAATAAATATACAATACAAGAGTAAAGTAATTTCCAATAAAAATGCCGCATTATTGAAAGATTTTACAAACATTTTAAAAAACCAATTCAATGGAAACCAAGACTGCGGTAAAGCATTCATTTCACAGTTTTTATATTCATATCCGCTTAATTTTTACGTGTCAATGTCACGTGTGTGGTGTTCACTGGGCGAAAGCGTGCCGCTTAAATCGACCTTAATCGGCAAAATATACAAATGAATTTTTGGAAAATAAAATGCCCATATCCACTACGGTTTTGGCGATCAATATTGTTCAGTAGTGCTAAAATGTCGGACGAAAACCTCGAATATTGTAGGTGATGCGAATGGCCCAAACTAACTACCTGAGCGATAATTGTATCTTTATTAACCATAATATCCAGGCAAATTTATAAGTGCAATAACATTAATTTTACAACCAATATATATTCTTATTTGTCACTAAAATCATTAAAATAATCTTTTCTGGATGTTCTAGTCTAAGTGATTGAACGAGAGTAATTTTAAGTAACTATCAGAAGACTTAGGAGTTCATGTGTCAGGAGTTCATGACCTGTCTTCTGAAACATACAAAAAAGTGTTTCTTGATAAAATAAATACGAAGGACCATCTCCAGAGCAAACCCTAACCGAGAAAAGATTTTTCCAGTACCTATCAACTTAAGAAAACTGTTCGCAATTTTATTTATCTTTTCCCTTTTTCAATTTCAGTAATAGTTTGATAATAAGCCTTGTTGTTTTATAGTTTTTTTGGGGTTGTATTTGTTTCTCTTTTTTTAAATTTTAGGTGAACAGTTTGTTGGTTACCTACTCCTTTGTTATGATCTTATCTTTAAATGATTTCTCGTAAAGGAAGCCACCTGAATTGTGTTCAACTCTGTTTCACTTGCGCATTGGTAATTATACTTTTAATTATATTATATAATTATATTTCAAGCCTTAAAATACCAATTTAATGTAAGAAAAGCTTTTATTGCTTTCGGCTGTTTAGTCGATTGGGTCCACTTCGCTTGGTCGCAAGTCGAGTTGCGGTATTCCCTTTTCGAAGCGGTCGTTTGGGCCCGTCTTATAATATTACATACAGTAACATTATAGTTATTAAAATAAACTGAAAAACATTATTTTATATCCCACTAACTTTGCCACGTATGTACCTACTTACATACGAGTATATCTTTTTACTCGTCTTAATAACGTAGGTTTGAAGTGCCAGTTAGATTCGGCTTGTTTATTGTGCGAATGACACTGGTTCTCAAATGTCAGGTTCTCAAATGTATGAGACTGCGGAAAAAGTTATCTTTCTCGTGTATTTGTTTCGCAGAATGTTACCTACTTTGGTTTCGTGTACTTCAACTAATGCAGATAGAATCTCATGTAATCTAGGCAGTTTATGCACTTTATGTTGAGACCAGAGGGCAAGTTCAAAGCTTATTTACTAATACCCCTAATAGCGATGATTAGTTAGCAGAAATTCCAATAGATGTTTCAAGTCAGCGAGTTTTTTTGCCAAATACGCGGTAACGTTAGTATTATGGGGAAACTCTCCTTATATAATTATTATATTTACTGTATTTTTAAATCTCAAAAAATGCGTAAGAATTCTTGTTAGTGCTGCGTATACTAACCGTTGCAAACATCTTTTTAAAAAGCTAAAAAATATTAACTATACCTTGCTTATATCTTGGAAATGAGGATATTTCTAAAAGAATAAAGATATGTTTCATTGAACAGGCCTTCACAAAGATAAAGTTTATAAGAAATAAAGACGACGTACACATTTATAATAATCAGCTTATTTTCCACCCTTAATGATTATTTGCGTTAAATGTTCATTCATTCCACCTCTTAATGATAAATTATGATTATCATTCTTATTGTTTATTTTCATATTTCATTGCTGAAATGTTATTCCAATTATTTTCATGTTGATAATGGCTGTCTTCATGGAGCAATTAAATTGCTAGCACAGTTAATTTGAAAGAGTTAAGATGTTTTGATTTCGTACATTTACGCAGGTTACTTCACTCACATATCCCTTGGTGTCAGTAATTTTTGTAGGTGAAAAAAACCCATGAAGTACATCTTGAAAAACAAATAATACCAATGCCAAACCAAAAATGGAATAATTAGGATTCACAGAATGTAGGCGCTCCGATAAAAATTGTGGCTACTATGATATTCCTCCCTAGCTTCGTGCTTAATACATATCCAAAGAAAATTAAACCTTTAAACAAGAAATAAATCTAATGCAAACAAAACGGATTCCTTGAATTGTCGCATATACTAAAAAGTACTAAAAGCTCCAAATCGTAAAGCAGTTGGAATCAAAGTTAAGACAACAAAATTGAAAAACAATTTAAATTCTCAAATGAACACAAACTAGTCGCATACCAAACTTAAAGTGAAAATAATAGAATCTCAAAGTAAATTCTAACTATAAATCTAATTATATACCTATTTGTTTGACTACAGTTCTCATTTAAAATCCAGATATTGAAGTGGTAAAACAAAAGTATAATAGATCTTAACTCCCTTGCACAAACTTATCAATAACAAGCAAAAATGAGTAATTAATTGCAATGTTCCCTCGGTCTGTTAAAATTTCGGGATAAAAAAAGCTTTATTGCCAAATGCTTTTGCGTGATCGATTAACAAATATCTTAACGCGAACTAATCCTTTTTATTTCATTTATTTTCGTTCTTTACACTGAGTAACAAAGACATGTCTTAGGAATATTTCATATAAATAGTTGAAATTCGGAAAGAGCACATCGAAATCTATAAAATTAACCATTTCCAAAATTTCTGGAAAACTTTTCAGGTAATCCCTTTATTTAGAACCAAATGACGAATACAATGAAAATACTGAAATCGTTTAGCGTTTAAGCATTATTCATTTATGTTTAAAAAAACAAGTACATAAAAGTTGAAAGTTTGTAAAACAGTTGAAAAACAAAAGCTTCTGAAACGTTTGTGCTGCAACCAATAAATATTTATGTCACGTTTTTCTTGTGTTTTCTCTCCTGTGCGTTTCTTTCATTTTATTTAAAATGTTCTTTTTAACTAAAAGGACTCGAAAAGAATGGGGACAAAGAATTTTTTCAATAAAAAATATCTATATATATTTTATTAAAGACATGGGTTTTACATGATATTTATTTATTACAGATATGATATTTTGGTACTTAATTGTGATATTTTGTCTGCGTCATGAGCATTTAAGTAAAATAACAACCTCTTAGGATCGGCAGTTCTTAGAGAGTAAGCAGAAAACAAGAAAGCACATGTTTTTGTGTGTGTTGTTTGTCTTACCTGTTTTGACGATCAAGTATATGGTTTGACGATTAAATATCAGGAAACTTATTTTAATAAATTAAAAAAACTGATATTTATGACATTTGACCTTGAATACCTACTTTTTTGAGGTATAGATATAACTTGATATAATGATCCAAAGATGATTACTGTACCAAACCTCTATGTTGATTAATCCAAACTTACAACAATTTTCGTCTCATTTGACTGGATCCATATTTGACAGATGTTGATAAAATAATATCCTTTGCTACATTTTTTTCAAAATGTAAATAACCCGAGAAGAAAATGCGGAGCAAATAATTATTTATAAATATTTATTTATGGTTTCGTTAAAATCGATGTATTATGCAATAAAAACGTTGTTTCCGTAAGAGGTTCGGTTAGTTTGATTGGGTAATAATTGTAGTATTGGATAGTTTTACCAGAAAAATGAATGAAAAACGGAAAAATTAACAAAGGCAGGCCTGGGACAGGGTACCGTCACGGCTAGGAATTACGAAGGGCGTCAGAATGCCGCTACAGTTTAATAAAGAGGTCGATATAAATTAAGAGGAAACATATATTTGACTTTATGTTTGACATAAAAGAAACTGAAGAAACAATACATTCTGACAATCGTCGGAGTAAGATGTAGTAGATATACGAAATGAAAATAAAACGCATAAGTTATTAAAATCAATATTTTAATTGAACATCAATACCTAAGGCTATGAGAACAAATTATTACGTAATCTAGTTAAGACATTTTTATTGCCATTTCCAAACTACCTGTATCACGAGATAAAATACATTGTTATGTTATATCTTTTTGTTACAACTTTATGGCATGATAAATATTTTTTATCATGCCATAATTTTAAACTTCAGCTGTGTAAGTTTAATTTGGTATTTTGATTAGTAGTTGCCTGTAGCTAAGTGCACATTAATTTATTTATTAATTTATGCAACACTTACATTTTGTTCAAACAACATTTAAAAGGTATTACATGTTAATATAGCAATTATTCTTTGCAAACAAAACAATAACAAGTATTGGCAACATTTACAATTATATATGTATTACATATTAAGTTGAAAGTAAGGTTAGTGTTAGTGATTTTGTTTCATTATGTTATCATTATACATTAATAATTATTATATTATATTATAAATTTATAAACATTTATTTATAAATTAATGCCGTAGATAGTACCGTTTATGTTAGAACAAAGAGTGTTACCAGTATGCTGTCAAAGCAATTTTACTCCTGTACACTTTTTAAATTTGACATTGTGTCATGATGATTTATATTGGTTTGTTATTTTTTTTTACTTCAAGCTTTTACGTTGTCATGTAAGTACATTCATAAATGTTTTAACAAATATTATTAATATAAAACATTTATTATTTTATTCCGATTTCAATCAATGTATTCGGATCCTGCGTACTCTGCAGTAAGTTGAAAACCCAAGTAGTGGGGTAACCAACAGGTTATGGTCCAGAACCATTTTTGATGCCGGACAGGTGCAGAGTTAGAAGTGGTGACAACAGAGGGAAAGTAAGCAAGATGGCAAGTAGTAATGTTATTATGCCACCTTACCATAGGTAAGGTGTACCCGTACCTTAGGGTAGTGCTAGAAGGTGGCTCTTATTATTCAACGTGGAAAGTTCAAATGGAAATGGCTCTTATCTACGATGATCTTTGGAAATACACCAGCAAGACGCCAAATCCTACTGATTTAGCAGCTGTAGGACTAACACAGATATTTGAGGATAAAGGCATAAATAATCGTTGCCGCCTTTAATCTAAGTTGGTAGTTTAAAATTAAAACAGTTTTCAACAGTGCTCAAAAACTAAGGGACATGGGAAAGGAAGTCAATGATGAAGTATTGGCTGCCCTACTACTATAAGGTGTAACACAAGAGTACCAACCATTGAAAATTACAATTAAGAACAGTAATATTGAAATGATATCTGATTATGTGAAAAATAAATTGTTCCAAAAGAAAGATATTTTATTGAACTTACATGGTTTCAGAAAGTGGATGCTAGACATCAACGTCAGTACTATTGACGAAGAAACAAAACAGAAATAGCAAGAGCAATACTAGCAAATATACAAAGAAAGTGTTGAAATGCTACATCTGTGATGGCCCTCATAACTTTTACCAATGCCCTAACAAGCAAAATTTAAAGAAGGAAGCTAATCAAACAATAATTCGGAACTGCACCTGATCCTGGAGAAGATTTGGTGATTGGAGATTTGGTGACTCTGGAGCTTCAACACATACGATATAGAATAAAGCTTGGATGATGGATTTGAAGAAAACTCCTAAGCCGTTGAGAGTCATGTGTGCGGATGGAAGCGAGGTACTTGGTGAAAGTGTTGGCATGGCTGTGTCTGACAAGATGACAGTAAGTGACGTGAACTATGTACCGAAGTTAGCATCTAATTTGTTGAGTGTTTAAATGCTATAGCTAAGGACATGTTTTAGTGTTTACAGAGAGGGCGGAGAGGGGGTGCGACATCTTTAAAAGAACGGATGCGAGATCTATGGTGAACATGTTGTGACATGTGTGTAAGAATTTATTAGGTATTCATTAAAATAAATACCTCGTTGATTTATAAGGACCGTTCATATGGTTCTGCACTAGCAACAAAGGAAGTTGAGCCAAATGACCGTTTTTATGGCATTCATTTTATGGTATTCAGTCTTATTTTTCGCACAATCTCCACAATTGGTCCAAAGCAACTAATGCACTGAACGTAGATTTGGAAAACATTACAAAAAAAAACAGTGGGAAATACGGTTTTACGGCTAGAAAATTGGGCATTATTTTCCACAGCCACTCGCAATTTAAGAGTAATGTCTTAAATATGGTAAGGTTTTTTATATATTAAAAATCTTATATAAAATTCGAAATTACCTAACAAAAAAATTAAAATACCTCTCTGCGAATCTTTCGGCTTATCAAAACGTAACTATGGGGATTTGATATGGAACGTGTTTGTTATACAAAACCAAAGCAATGGTTCAACGGGTGCAAAATGCATGTTGTCGTTTTTGCTTCGATGTCCCGTCACACCTTTTCTAAATAATGCTGGTATGCTCAGTATGGAAGCTCGCCGGCAACTACGCCTCGCGGCACTTATGTTCGATCTATTAAATAACAAAAACCCAGAATATCTTTATAAAAACTTAAAGGAGGAAGAAAGTTGTGGGCTCCGTGGTTAACAAAACGAAATGTATGCTAATAAACGCATAAAATTATTCTGTTTTTGCATAAAAAAGCTACAAAGATATTAGATCTGTGAAACAATATAAATTGAAATGAATGTTCTATGATAACGGTCTCTTCCCATTTTAATGTTTTGAATGTTTTGGAAATATCAAGAATTCATTAAAAAAATAAGCTTGTAGAAATTATGTTCAGATGGTAATGAGTGGCCTAGGTAACTATTTAAAGTCTAGGTTAGATTTAACTTTGGTAATTAGTCCGGCAAATGAAAAACACTCGTACATATAAAACACAAATATATTTACAAATAATAGAAGGAGAAGTATGAACAATTTACACAGCACAAGATAGTTTATCAAGAAAGTCACGGACTATAGGTATTGAAGGAACACAAAGAAAGTCTAGGTAAGACGACGTGCACAAAAAGTCCAAGCATATAAAGGTGCGAAACTTTAGAAGGAATTAACAAGAACAGTTTATATACATTAGGCACAACACTTATACGCACAAATATCATAAAATAGTAAAAGGCTTCGAGAAAAACATCGAGCGAGCGCTAAGACAAGCAGCACGGGTTTTACATCTAGAAAGTGATTTCAGACTGCCGGCGAGCGACGCCGGCGCAGCGCGCGGCCGATAGGCAACCAAACCGGACGCGATGAATACCTAATGAATTAGGCCAGGTCTCCACTGCACTAATCCGCGCGGATATAATATAATCAATATGAACATTTTGTATGCGTAAATTATGTTTTGATAATATATAAATGTGAATAGAGATTTTCAATATTTATATTATTGTAATAAATACGTAAGGTTTAGATATTTTCTAACGGTAAAAAAGAATACATAGATATTTATAGAAGTTATTATAAATAAGAAATAATATATTTATTCAAAGTTAATAAATTTATACGATTATATAATTAAGATATGTGGCAAAGTTGGCCAGAGACGTCACTATGGTCGAAAGTAATCAGGGCACCTAACCCTACGCCCGCTGCGAGTCAACTTGTCTCGCTTTGCTGAACTATCCGACAGTAGGATAGGAGTAGGAACAGGAAGTGACGGGGGAATATTTTTAGTAGTATTGGTGTTAGTAACAACATTAGTAGGAGTGTCAGAAGGAGAAGGATTAGGGCGTGAGATAGGAATAGGGGAAGGATCCACAAGAAGATAGGCCGGCTTAAGGCGGTCTATGGTGACTGTGACTGTTTTACCCTTCACGAGTATTTTATAAGTCTTGCCACTCCTGCCAAGAACTTTTTAGGGTCCGGAATATGGAGGCTGTAAAGTTCCTCTCACGGAACCATCCCGTAAAAATACGTGGGATGAATTAAGAAGATCTTTGTTAATAAAGATCTTTCCGTTATTGTGGCGTGATGCAGGTGAGGGTTTCAATTTATCTGCAAACTTGCGCAAACGTGTAGTGAAGTCCGTTACGTCTGTGGTATCAGGAGTGGATGAACTGAAAAATTCTCCTGGCAGACGTAACGGTTCACCATACACTAGTTCTGCAGAGGAAGCTTGTAAATCCTCTTTGAAAGATGTTCGGATGCCTAGGAGGACGAGGGGTAAAGAGTCTACCCAACTAGCGTCCGCGTGGCACATTATGGCTGCCTTCAGCTGTCGGTAGAATCGCTCCACTAAACCGTTGCACCGCGGGTGATACGCGGTGGTCTTACGATGTTTGAATCCGATCATTTTTCCGAGGTATCGGAAAAGCGTGGATTCAAACTGTCGTCCGCGATCGGTGACAATATCAGTTGGACATCCAAATCTGGATATCCAAGATATCAATGTCCTTCCCACAGTTTCAGCTGTGATGTCCATCAACGGCGTGGCCTCTGACCACCGAGTGAAGCGATCCACGATGGTAAGGCAATACCGAAAGCTTTGTGAAGGTGGAAGAGGGCCAGTAATGTCCACATGTAAAAAGAAAAATCGAGCGCGGGGTAAATCGAACGTGCCGTAAGGTGATGACACGTGGCGATTTACTTTGGATCGTTGGCAAGCAAGACACTTTCGTGATCACTCTCGACAGCCTTTGCGCACTCCAGGCCAAACGAAGCGTTCGACTAATAGGTGAGTAGTAGCGCTTGCACCTGCATGGCTGAGACTGTGGAAACTGTCAAAAAGTTGTTTCCGATACGGTTTCGTCACGAAAGGTCTTGGATTTGCTATACTCGTGTCACAGTAAAGTTCTGTGGAACTGTTGCATACAGCCAACTTTTTTAAGCGGAGTGATGAGGACTTATTGCTTAAAAGTTGCGTCAGTTCGTCATCTGAGGCTTGAGAAGTTGCAAGCTGGTCGAGATCGATAGGTTTCTGCAGTTCATCAACTCGGGACAATGTATCGGCAACCACGTTATCCTTGCCCGATATATATCCGATGTCGGTGGTGAATTGCGAAATATAATCAAGATGACGAAACTGACGTGGCGAACAGTTAGCTTTTCGTTCGTGAAAAGCATAACTTAGCGGCTTATGGTCCGTGTAAACGACGAAATGCCGTGCTTCCAACATATGGCGGAAGTATTTAATACTTTCGTATACGGCTAGCAGTTCGCGGCCGTATGGTGAGTACTTATTTTGTGAAGGACTCAACCCACGGGAGAAGAATGCAAGGGGCTGCCATATACCATTCTTCAGCTGTTGTAACACCGCACCCAGGGCAAGGTCTGAAGCGTCCGTTACCAGAGCCAGTTGTGCTTCGCAATCGGGGCGGGCGAGAAGTACAGCTTTCGACAAACTTTCTTTGCATTTCTGGAATGCCAGAAGTGAGTCTCCGACCAACTCGACAGGATGCGACCCTTTTACCAGGCCAGTAAGCAGAGCGTCTAGGGGAGCTTGTTTTTTGCCACGTTTGGAAAAAACGCCTGTAAAAGTTGATCATACCCAAAAAACGCCTAAGATGCTTTACTGTCTTCGGCGCGGGGAAGTCCAGAATAGTTTGGACTTTGGAGTTCAACGGTTTGATTTCAGATGCTGAGATGTGATGACCAAGGAATGTGACTCGCTTGCACCAAAGACGCACTTACCTACGTTGAGAAGAATGCCATATTCCTTCATGCGGCTAAATAGCTGGTGCAGGTGTTGCTCGTGTTCCTCAACGCTCCTCGAAAACACCAAATAGTCGTCAAGATAACAATAGCAAAAGTCCAAACCTCTGGTCATCTCATCGACAAACCGTTGGAAAGTCTGTCCTGCGTTTCGAAGTCCGAAGGTCATGTAGGGAAATTCAAAGAGGCCGAATGGTGCCGTGAAGGCAGTTTTCTATATATCCGGCTCAAAAACTGGTACTTGGTTATACGCCTTCTCGAGGTCGATAGTGCTGAAGATGGAACAACCTGAAATGTCCTGAGTGAAGTCCTGAATGTGTTTAATCGGTTAGCGGTCGGGGATTGTCCTGGCGTTGAGTAGACGGTAATCGCCGCAGGGCCTCCAGCCGTTATCTTTCTTGGGGACAAGGTGAAGTGGAGAAGCCCAGGGACTCTCGGAGGGACGTGCTATACCGCTGCTCAGCATAGACTCAAACTCCTGTTTTGCTATTTTAAGTTTGTCAGGGGCAAGTCTACGGGGGTTACTAAATACGGGAGGGCCGGGTGTGGTACGAATATGGTGTACAGTTGAGTGCTTTGGAGAGCTAAAAGTGCCTTAGTTTAGGTTTAGTAATCTCCGGAAAGCTGTCTAAAATTTTGTGATACTTCGTGTCGCCTGTCACAACTTTCACTGAAAATATATTAGCTTTAGCTATAGAAGCAAATGTACATAATGAGGTTGTATTGTCTATTAATTGTTGATTAGCGCAGTCTACAATAAGGTTAAAATGAATTAAAAAATCTTCACCAATGATAGCTTTAGTGACTTCAGCTACTGTAAAGCGCCATACAAAATTGCGTCTTAAGCCTAAATTTAAACTTAAGTCTATATAGCCGAAGGTGTCGATGGCTGTACCATTGGCGGCGCAAAGCTGGTAGTCAGTTTTGCACCGTCGATCTCGAAGCGCTGACCTTGGGTAGACGCACAGAACGCTGCCAGTGTCCACCAGGAACGTGGTCTTTGTGTTGCGGTCTGTGACGAAGAGGCATCCATTAGAGGCAGGGCAATCGTCAGCCGCCATTAGCGACTGCCCGCGGCGTTTCCCGACTTCCCGAAGTCGCAAGGCTTGATTCACTGATGTGCACTGACTCCGTGCTGGTTGTGGTACCAGCACAAGGGAAACTTTCGGTAATTGGAGTTTGACCTTGTGCGGGACCTGGATGAAGAACGGCGCCTGGATCTGGAGCGGTTTCTGGAGTACGGAGGCCTATGGGTGTGCTGCTCTAGCTTATTACTGAGCTGCTCCACCATCCTTTTCAACTCCGCTATCTCGCTGCTGAGCTGGACGTGCGGGGTGCTGTTGCTAGCTGAAGTCGAGGCAACGACGTGACCCGGTGAGATGATATCGAAAATCCGGTCGGCTAGGTCCGCCAGCTGGTCCAGGGATTCTGAAGGCTGGCCCGCTAGTACTGCCTGGATACTGTTGGGCAGGCGGTTGCACCAAATGGTCTTGATGAATTCATCAGGTCCGATAGGCCCAGCTAGATCCTGCAGGTGGCGCAGGAACTGCGATGGTTTCCGGTCGCCAAGCTCCAGGTTGTTCAGCGCCTGCCTGATCTTCGCCTCGTGAGAGGCTGACAGGCGCTTGATAAGCTCTGTCTTAATTTTTTCATACATCTGGCTCGCTGGAGGCTTCACAATTATATCTTTAACCTCTTTTGCGTGAATAATATCTAAGTTTTTTAAAACACTATTAAATTTTGCAGCATCATCTGATATCCCCAACATCGCAAAATGTCCTTCCAAAAGTGCAAACCATATTTCTGGATCGTCCGCAGAAAAAGTAGGCACCTTTAAATTCGCTCACCGAGCGATCGCATCGCGGTTCGTGGGTACGTGGGATCGCACCTTAACATGTTGGAACGTCTTGTGACGTTCTCGTCCGCGGTTTTTACAGAGTCACTGTCACTATTGTTCATTTTTATTTGTTGTTCATAGTCGGTCACCAGTGTAGAAATTATGTTAAGATGGTAATGAGTGGCCTAGGTAACTATGTAAAGTCTAGGTTAGATTTACCTTTGGTAATTAGTCCGGCAAATGAAAAACACTCGTACACATAAAACACAAATATATTCACAAATAATAGAAGGAGAAGTATGAACAATTTACACAGCACAAAATAGTTTATTAAGAAAGTCATGGACTATAGGTATTGAAGGAACACAAAGAATGTCTAGGTAAGACGACGTGCACAAAAAGTCCAAGCATATAAAGGTGCGAAACTTTAGAAGGAATTAACAAGGACAGTTTATATACATTAGGCACAACACTTATACGCACAAATATCATAAAATAGTAAAAGGCTTCGAGAAAAACATCGAGCGAGCGCTAAGACAAGCAGCACGGGTTTTACGTCTAGAAAGTGATTTCAGACTGCCGGCGAGCGACGCCGGCGCAGCGCGCCAAATTTAAAACATTTTTGCACATTTTATGAAGAATATAGCATATGTCAAATCTCCAACGGTCATTGGTTTCGTTTCTTTTCGTGCTCTCGATAAAGAAGTGAAATAAGTGTTTCAATTGAGTCTCCACTTTGCAATATCAATAAACAGGCGTGTACCAAGCTTATATTTTAAACTAACTAATATATGTTATTGAACTGTGTGTATTGGTTATTATTCTTAAAAAAAACATTTCACCTCTAGTGTTAATTTTTCTTACCATATTTCAAGTATTGATAACTCTGTTATCAGATTGCAAAATGTTCTGAAACTTTCTTTATTATGTTGTTGATATTACATCTATTTGTAGCTTTAAGTTTCATAATGTTAACTCAACAAATGCCCTGCGCCCAGGCATGTATGGGAAGGTGGGTTTCTCCTTTCTAAGTTCTCATAATAGTACGGACAAGGTGTTGCGAGAGCGTTACGGGCGCCTTTGGCTCATCACATGCTCAAGACTATGGCTTTTAAAGGATCCCTAAAGTACCTAGCAACCAAGTGCTGGAATAACATACAGCTTGCTACAAGAAAAGTTTTTTCTAAAATACATTTAAGCAAAGGAAGAAAGCTCATTTGCTTCTTCTTCAAAAAGAACCTGTTTACTTGTAAAACTTGGTTGCTTGGTACAACTTATTTATAATGATATATAAAATTTTATAAATCAATCACAATTTATATATATTAATGTTTTGTTATAAATAACCCCAATGTAAGTATTATATTTATATTCAATATTCTTAATAGAAGTTAACAATATTAACGTCGTTATTGCTGCTTGTGTTTCTCTGCGTGCACTCGCATCGAAAAAAATCATTAGTGCGTGGCTGGGTTCGTTCGACCCTAGGATTAAGAGGCCAGCCACTGCGCCACCTCAGCTCTGAATCATCATCAACCCATTTTCAACCCACTGCAGGGTGCGAGCCTACTCGCGGCTCTGAATAATATGTGTAATGAATGAGTTAATAAATGATAATAAGGTTACGTGACCTTTTGCTTCTCTAGCCTTCGTGATATTATTATTTTACTAGTTAAACAATACTTGGAAAAATGTGGTACTTAAATATTAAATTTATTATTTATAATAAAAATAAATATTCATACCAAAAGTATCAAAATTGATTGCAAGTGTTCGATATTTGCGACAGAGTACGATAGCACTGGGGGACAGCGCGGGAAAAAAAGCGATACGTCCACACTCTGGAAGGCCTCGGCCATTACTAAATACTAGGCTTGAACAATATTTCTGTTTTATTTCATTAGTTACATCTTTGTAAGTAATTAGAAGTAAAAATTATTACTATTGTAACAATACAAGTGCATCGAAAACTGCGACAAACTAGACTGAAATTCAACTTATTCACGCTTTGATTTTCATGTTTTGCAATGAAAACTTAGAAAAATTTTATTTTTCGGTTTGTATCAGTTACTTTTATACTTATCGAACGGCAAAGTAGTCATGTTTCGTCGGATTACAAAAAAAGGCGTATGAACAATTAATTGTAATTAAAAATGTATCTGAAGAAATGAGAATTTTCTCTATACATGTTTTAGACGAGGAAATTTTTAATAATTTAAATTCATATTTTGTTGCATACGTGTTATATTTCGATCGGAAACGAACACTGAAAACTCCTAAAATAGCACGATTTTGTATAAACGCTCTTAAGGTCTTTTTTGGAGCGGTACTACGGTCCTTCCTATTTTACCCGCTTTAATAACAACGTTCACTTGCCTGTGTCCCGAGTAAAGGGAACGAACAGCCAGTGTAATTACTGGAACGAAGTCAATTCCAACTCTAGCTACGGTCATCTATACATATAATAAAATTGAAGAAACACGCTTTCTGTACACCGAAAAAAAATACCAGGAAAATAAAAAAAATAGCATTATATCGATGCTGAACCCAAAAATGTAATTAATTTTTTTTGTCTGTTTGTCTGTGTGTTTGTGCACGCTAATCTCAGAAACGGCTTATCCGATTTAGATGCGGTTTTCATTGATTTACGTGGTAAGTTTTATGGGGACTGGAACTGCCCGCGTCCGCAAGGTTTAGGCCCTCGATGCCTTGTACGTGGTCCCTGGGTGGTGCTAAACGAGCAGTATCTTCTGGTGGTAGGCTTCGGCCGTGGCTTGTCACCATCCACTAAACAAAGCCATGCCGCCAAGTGACATGGTCGCGTTCCGGCATGATGTTCAGTGTAGCCATCGAGGAGGGTAAGTCTGAGTAATCGTGCTGCATCAGAGAACTGTCTTCAGCTTGTAATTTATTGACTCGCTGGTTAACTGGTTTTGGAGGGTAGCGGGATCCGAAGAAACGGTGCACCGCTGACCGACCGCAGGTAGTAGGGGGCCCAAGTAGTGTGCTAGCCACATGCGAAAGGCTGCCCCGCCACCTCGCGTAAAATCCCGGGAGGCTTCATCGTACCAGCTGGCGACTGGTTAGAGAGGACCCGATGACAATCCCAGGGGGGGTTCGGGCGTCCCCACAGTCTCCAAGCTAGTACCCCATCGGTGCGTTGTTTATTACGGGCTGCTTGGTTCCATTTGCAGCGCTTCACTCAACTTCTGTCCTCCTCCCTATTCATTCACACAACTGAAATGAAAAGTCACAAGAAGAGTAAGGCTCTACAGCGGTTGCCTTCCTCTCTCTTAAAGTGCACTTCTGCAACATCAGAGGAATGCACTCAAATATCAACGACGTCCACCACCATCTCGAGACAGAGAGGTCTCACTTACTCTTCTTAACGGAGACGCAGATCTGTAATCCGTCAGACTCGGCATACCTTTGTTACCCAGGGTACATCCTGGAGTCCAATTTCCGCCCGAACGCCCCGGCACCACCACCGGCAACACCCCGGTGTGCATGTATGCCAGTGACGAGATCTGTTGTCAGCGTCTCCGTTACTTGGAAGATCTGGACTTTTCCGGTATGTGGATTCACATTGATACCGGCCTTGACCAATTGGTCTACGCCAGTATATACCGGTCACATAGCGGAGATCGGGAGACAACGAGGCTCATGAAGTATCTCAGCGATGCAGCAAATAAGGTTCAGCAACGTTTTCCCTCAGCACAGTTGGTGTTCCTGTGGGATTTTAACGCTCATCACGGGCAATGGCTATACCCGTATCAGGACACTGACAACGCTGGAAGAGAGGCTTTTAAGTTTTCCGTGACTCAAGGCCTCTCACAGCTTGTGCACGAGCCCACGCGCATCCCTAACGTTGCCGGCCACACAGGATATTGCTTAGACCTTCTGCTGACAACTGATGCTCGGTGTCCGTAATTTCACCTTTAGGGACATCCGGCCACTGCGTGGTGAAATCTGTGTCGCAGTACTCGCCGCCTGACACCAGCCCAAAAGGCGCTAGGCGAGTATGGCGATACAAGTCAGCAGATTGGGATGAGATGTGGCACTTTTTCGCGTCTTATCCTTGGCAGCAGACTTGTTTTACATCAACCGATCCATCGTGCTGCGCTGATGCTGTATCAAGTGTGATAGGCCAAGCAATGGAGTATTTCATCCCTTACTCTGACCTATCCCTTGAAACCAAAGGTCGCCCATGATTTAATGCTGCTTGCCTCACAGCTGAAAAGCTTAAACAAGAAGCGTACAAAGCCTGGGCTGTCGCTCGCAGAAGCAAAGCCATGGACTCGCATGAACTGAAGAAAAAATACAATGCTCCCACCAAGTCTTGCAAAAAGGTGACCAGAAAAGCTCGCTTTGACCACATTGGCCACATCGGAGACAAGATAGCGTCATATCCTTCAGGAAGCAAAGCTTTCTGGTCTCTGGCCAAGTCGGTTGAGTCGAACTTCTGTCGCCCATCGCTGCCACCTCTGAGGATGCCTGACGGTTCAGTGGCCCACACTGTAAAAGAGAAAGCAGACCTCTATGCTAATCTTTTCACGTCTAAATAGTCAAGGTAAAGCCCCACCCCAGTTACCTCAGTTCGGCCCCAAAATGGGTACTGTTCATATTCGCCAAAAAGAGGTTCTTAAATGCTTGCAGAATTTAGACGTGAACAAGGCCAATGGCCCCGATGGCATACCTGCAGTTGTGTTAAAACACTGCGCATCCGAGTTGTCTCCCATACTAACGCGCCTGTATCGACTCTCTTTGGAATCTGGAAAGGTCCCTAAATCGTGGAAGTTGGCTAACGTGCAACCAGTACCAAAGAAGGGAAGCCGTGCAGATCCCATCAACTATCGACCTATTGCAATCACCTCTATACTTTGCAAAGTTATGGAGCGTGTATTGAACAATCGTCTGCTGGCATACCTTGAGTCCAACGAGCTCCTTGGTGATAACCAATATGGTTTTCGCAGTGGACGCTCGCCTGGAGATCTTCTTGTGTATGCCACTCACTTATGGAGCGAAGCCTTGGAAGGTCACGGTGAAGCTATAGCTGTCTCCTTAGACATTTCGAAGGCTTTTGATAGGGTCTGGCATGATGGTCTCTTGAGTAAGCTTCCAGCATACGGAATACCTAAAGGGCTCTGCGACTGGATATCTGATTTTCTGAGGGAACGGTCAATTCGAGTAGTCTTAGACGGCTGCTCTTCTGACCTAATGGCAATTGATGCCGGGTTACCTCAGGAGTCTGTTCTCTCTGCAACGTTATTCTTGCTGCACATTAACGACCTGCTAACCCCAGGCATTATTGGTTACGCTGATGACAGCAACGTTGTAGAGAGATACATGTCCAATGCGCGAGCGAGTCCTCAAGAAATCCGAGCTTTGAGAGAGTCCATGACTGAGCGGGTGGATTTAGCCTTAAAGAAAGTGTCCGATTGGGGCGAGTCCAACTTGGACAAATTTAACCCGTCGAAAACACAGGCATGTTTATTTTCCGCGAAAAAGAGCAGTTTCACCTAACGCCCACTTTCCAATATGTTTCTGTACCCTTAACCGACCACCTAGGGCTTTTGGGCGTAACAATATCGTCCCAACTAAACTTCGGGCAACAAATTGTGTCCATGGCTCAAACTGTTTCAAAGAAGTTGGGAATCATCTCGAAGGTCCGACGGTACTTTTATCAAATTAAGTAGCTGTTCAGGGGAACAGCTACTTAATTTGTATACAGTCAAGTTCGATATTGTATGGAGTACTGTAGCCACCTTTGGGATGGTTCTGCAAAGTACCAACTAGAAGCGAAGGACGCAGTTGACCGAAGAGCCCGAAAAATTATTAACAACTTTGACCTCACCACCAAAAAACTGCAAAGCCTCGACCATCGTCGGAAGTTGCCAGTTTAGCAGTCTTCTACAGATTACATTTTGGAGAGTGCGCGAATGCTCTTTTTGATCGGGTTGAACCCACACCCTACTTGCATCGGACTACTAGACGCAGACAGGCCTTCCATCCCTTCATGGTAGATATCCCAAGAAGTCAAACCAAACGCTTCGATAGTTTCTTTTTGGTGCGGGTCGCCAAGGTGTGGAATGAACTGCCTGCGTCTGTTTTTCCAGAAAACTATAGTCCTAGTTCTTTTAAGCGTCGAGTGAATAGGTATCTCGTGGATAGACGTGTAACACCTTCGTCTTCATCGTCACTTTCTATCAGGTGAGATAGAACCCAAACGTCTAATCCTTTTTCCATAAAAAAAAGTTTTACTTAACATTTAATGTTTGTTTCATAACAACTGGTTCAAAAATAAAAAAGTTATGTCAATTTAAATAATCAAGTTGAACATTTTTACTTATATTATAATTCAGCGTTTAGCTTTAGTACGAGTAGTAGGAGGTAAGTAAGGTGATGGTGATAAAGTTATATTCTGACTTGGTTCGTACAGCGAGAACTCCTCCTCCCCCTTAATATGATCATCATCACCGCCATTACTCATCTCGTTATCCATCTTGACGTTCATCTCACGCTCAATATGGCATGCCCGAGCCATCATTCGACGGTATTAACGTATTAATAGAGATTACGCGATGGAAATCAACTATGATGCAGTACTGTAGATCTGGCCGAAATTTAACAAACGAATGTCTCGAGACTAACTGAAGAACAGCGTTTAATACTTGATTGGGTGTGTCGCAGCGTTGACAGTGCTATGGGAGAAATGCTATTTGTAGATAATAGGTTGAGAAATGCTAGATGTAGAAACAGCAATAAAGCTAAGGTTCTTCGTGATTGTAGCCTTATTATATTGGATGAGTGCACAATGGCAAACCGAAAAGCAGTTGAAACAGTAGACAGAACGTTGCGTGATGTCAAGCAAAATAGCCAACCTATAGGTGGCATTACTATGCTTTTTTGTGGCGATTTTCGTCAGACTCTCCCTGTAATACCACATGGAACAAAGGTTGATGAAGTTAGAGCCTGTCTAAAGAGTTCTCAACTGCGAGCTATGCGAGCTACAATCGGAGGCAACGAAAATGCTCAAGAGTTTTCAGATTTGCTACTTCACATCGGTAACGGTGTGTATCCACAAGAACAAGGAAAAGTTGATCTTAATGAAAACCTATGATGCAAAGTTGCATTAATGCGAGACCTCATATCATCTGTGTTTGTAAACGCAACGCAAATACCAACTTGCGAAAATTCCTGGCTTTGCTAAAGAGCTATTTCGACGAAGCAGCAGCAATAAACGCTGAAATTTTGAGCTTTGTTCCGGGGGATAATTTACAGTATATCTCCGTTAACAGAGCTATGGAAGAAGAAGAATTTACCAGCTACCCAGTAGAATTTTTAGAATCCCTCTGTGCTCCTGGACTACCAGCTCACAAAATAAAATTAAAAGTCGGCGTACCCATAATGCTCCTTAGAAATTTAAGCCCGCCAAAACTTTGCAAAGGACCAGATTAAAAGTGACCAATTCACAACGAAATCTGATAGAAGCAGAGATTTTAACAGGGTGTGGAATAGGTGAAAGTTTTTGTATTCCTCGGATCCCTCTCATTCCAAACAATTTTCCATTTAGTTTTAAACGAATCTAGTTTCCAGTGAGCCTATGTTTCGCAATGACAATTATTAAAGCCCAAGGTCAGACGCTAAAAGTTGTGGGTGTGGATCCTAGCATTAGCTGTTTTTCGCACGGTCAGTTATATGTGGGTCTGTCAAGTGTTAGCAATCCTAGCAGGCTGTATGCTCTCATCCCCTAAGGCCATACGTCTAATATCATGTACAGAGAAGCATTACTGTAAAGCAGATTTTTAGCTACCCACAACGACGGTGTTTATAATCCATGATGGTTTATGATGAACCAAAAGTTATATCCAAAAAACTGCCCAAAGTCACAGGGCACTGCTAGTAATCAATAAATAACAATAACATTAATCAATAACCACATGATCAATTGTGGCTAAGGGCGTGGATGCCACTAAGGGTGTTACCACACCAATTTCGATCGACGGCCGATCGATTAGCGTCACAAACAGTGGTTGTACAATATAAATTAATATCGGAATAATAATGGAATTGAACAGTTCGTATTATTGCCATAAATAATCTCGAAAAGCAAGCTAAAATATAACTATAATGATAAATTGTAAGTATAAGTATATTCGACTGTGCTTCTGTAAACCTGAAGATTGACATTATTTTCCTAGCTATTAAATCCAATCACTGACCCTCGTGAAGACCGCAGGCTTCATTAACTGTTACGAGGCTCGTTACGTATAATATATTACTGACAGATGGATACTTGGGCCGTGTAAGTGATACCCAGTGGTTGCGGTGAATTACAGATATTTAGCTCAGTAACTTAAAATTAATTATTCAGAATATAAATTTACTGTTTTCTGAATTCTCCGTATTTACACAGGGACACTCGATTTCATGACCGTTTTCCTTCGATAAAATCTTTCACAGGTATATCAGTTAAATATTTTCCTGGAAAGGAAATTGGTTGTTCGGGATTCGCGTTAGGTTTATGATTTTTTTTTTGTAAATAGTTTTAAATGTAAATATCTACGGTGAATTTGATTATCTGTGTAACTTAAAGTAAGCTGTGTTAGTAGTAAACTATTTCTTTTAACGTCAAACAAAATTATGATATCATTATAAATGCGTATTTAAAAAAAATATTTATTTAATTAGGGATATGAAATGGAAATTTCGATCCCATTATAACAAAATTAAATAAAACGCAACTTATTATAAACTATTAAAATTGGCTATGTATAATACAATTATTACTACATATTAATGCTATGTTCGAGGTGGAGTCATGGAATACACTTTGTGGGGGACTTACATAATAATGATAATCGTCAGAGAAAAACACGTAATTAACATACATACATAAATATTGTCAACTGTGGCTTCCCCAGACGTGACTTACAGAGAATCAGTTTATCTATTTAGGAACGTAACGTGAAAAAAGTAAGATCATAAGATGATTAAATATTGATTATGATTAGTATTTCACACATTTATATCTAGTATATAAGCTCATTATTTTAACAAATAAATGGTCACTCAACATGTAGCCGTGTCCTAATTTACAAGCCTTTTCCTGGTCGTAATATCAACCATGACCCGAAAACAAACATCTGTGTTCATCACTCAAATGAATGCCCAGACCAGGACCCGGACCTGGGACCTAAGTCGTATGAGGTAGGACCCTACGCTAGAAAAATCATATAATTCAATATGGTATTTTATAATAAGTTCACCTCGCTTGTCGATTTCGTTCTCAAATTAATAACTTCTTCAACTATTCCAAAAAGGTCACAATTTTATTTTACCAGTCTTTAAAGACTGGACCATAGAAAGCTGATCTCCCTTTATTCACAAAATAAAAATGTCTGTCTTCTAGACATTAAGGCACAATTTCGAAAGTATATCTCTTGAACATGCATTTTTTCATCGACAGTTGGCAGGCTTTTGTTTTCCAACTCATCTGACGGGAAATGAAGATCACGCCGACGATGTTATACGCCATGGGCATTTAGTTATTTATATAATAAGTATCATGAGGAATTATTTGTTAGTTTTTGTGTATTATTAAGGTTAATTAAGGGTATTTGCCTGTTAATAAGGTACAATCTGTAATAACATAGGCCACATTTTTTCCCGATATTGACAAGTGATCTGGGGTTACTCTGGTGAAACCGCACTGTGTCTGCGTAATCTATCGTATCGTATTGCGTATCGTCAAATCGCAAAGTTTGACGTAGTTCTAATTTTTAGTATCTTATATGAGCCAGTAAGGACACTATAAATCCAAATTTGCAACTCTTGCTCGCTGCGTACTGCGGAATAAACTGCGAAATTTTGGGAATATTTTCCACTATTTGCTCTAAAAATACACATTTTTTCTATTTTATTTTTTTGACAGACAAATTAAAAACTTTAACAAAGTTAATTAAATTTTTCTCAATTGAAACCCAACCACCGCTTGTAATATATTTTATTATAACAAACCTACTTAAATGGCAATTCAAAAATGTACCTGCAAGCTTTATATGAACAGAGCAAGTTCTATCTATAAATGTAGATAGCATAAATAACTAATCACAGGGGTGCTGCGCCAGTCGGAATAACTATATGTTTAAACTTTAACAAGTTGTATATTTCTCTGAATAGAAATATACAATGTTAAGTAAGCTTAAGATTGCCAATAATAGTAAAATGGTTAACATTGTAACAATGTTTTTGGATTCTCGTTCTAAAAATAAATTAATTTAGATTATAAAACATCACAAAGCAGTTCTATAAAAATATAATTTCATCTTTGTATTAAATTCATGTTAAAAATATGTAAAAAAATACTGTGATTGTTCAGGTAAGTGTGCTCTTTAAACAAATTACATTTCAAGGAGATTAGGATCAGTCCCAATACAGAGAGCTTCTCAAGGCAAGATTTTAGTCTGCGAGTTAGAGTTGAATTCATAGAAACTCAGTAATACAAACAAAAGTTTGCAAAAAAAATTATAATACCTAGACGTTTAATAGACGTTTAATAGTCTAAATGTTGTCGTCAGAAAAATAATTTTCAGAAAAGTGGAAAAATAAACTAGGTTCAATAAAAAAACAACTAACGAATGTTAATGAGATACTTTAATAATAATCCGAGCGATGTTAATTTATGTTTACGAAAAATAATGTAGGTACAATATAACCAACCATGATCCATGTTCATTCCAACTCATTTGTTTTTTTCTTATGTATTGATGCTTTTACTTAATTTTTAAATCACAAATACTCAAAGCCTCAAATAACTTAGAAAGCATAAATTATAAAGAAATTTAATCGCTCTCATTACGGAAAAATTACGGAACGCGAAGTGGGTCTCTTCAAATTGAAATCAATTTATCTGTAAAGAAGCGCTTAAATTAGTAGTATTTAAGAGACATTGTGAATGTATATTTTTGATTGTTTTGGAATCCTTAAGTTACTAGTGAATTTATTATTATTACTTACCTACATGCTAAACATGACGTTACTTATACATATATTACACAACGAGTTCATAACCACACAGTAAACAGCTTTTGTTACGGATCCTGATTCTCGTATCCACTAAACAAGATGAAAATCCTATTTTCATGGCGTTTCTTTCAAAAGGGATTTCTTTAAATAACATTTTGAATTGCACGCGAGAGAATGACGAGAACTGCTTGCTACGTGGAATAAATATTTATTTATCTAAACCGCAAATTTTCCACCACCATTGAATTGACAAGTTGTTTATTTAATGTTAGTCTTAACTTTCATCTGCTTGTTTGTCGGTGAATCAATTAATTGTCACGTTAGGATTACCGATTTCAGTGGAGATGACATACTGGAGTGGATCCATCTGAATCTAAATAAGGTTGAAGGTTCTCAATATTAAATTGAATCATCCACCACATTAAGGAAATTATAATTCTTTGATTAATATAGACATAGGTAATGAAACGGCCATATTGAAATATGGAACTTTTGTTGAAATTCGAACCTTGTCCAGATAACGTAATTTGGCAAATCAAGTCATTCGTTATTCAAAAAAGGTATTACTTTTATCGAGAAAAGAATTACTAAAACAAAAATTCAAGCTTTTGTTAGGTAAAAAATGTTTTGTTCATGCTTTAAATCTTCCAGGTCAATTATTTTTATGAACTGTACCGCAGTGACGATTAATTTTATAACAAATCAATTGGTACCTCATCTAATTTTAACAGAAATTTGTTAAAAACTACCCTTAAAGTCATTAGTACTTATAACTGAAAAAGCGCTGTTTCTTTATTTATGGTATTACTATTATAACGAGCAAGTAGAGTCCCACTGCTGGCCATCTTTCTCTGTGTTCTTCTACTGTGGGTTGCGCATCCAATTTATACAGTGTCAATCCAGTTTGTCACGCCATCTTCTTTTTAGTCTACTTCGACGCCATCGCTCTTGGGATGAAATCCAGAGTGTAAGTATTTTGCCCCATATGTTATTTAGCATGGCTTCCACTCAAGCTTGTATATTATATTATGTAAGTATTGTTAAAATAATAATGAGTGCAATTACTTAGTAATTAAAAGTCCTTGATTTGAATGGAAGTAAAACATTGATTTATCTCTACAATTAAAAAAAATTGGTACCTAACAAAACTCGGAATTAATGCTAACATAAGTATTGTAAGCATACTACTGTCATCAAAAAAAATGTTCATTACTACCAGAATTCGTATCCACAACAAACGCAGAGAGTTAACAAAATTCAAAATATTTGGTGTTTGTTTACTTTAGCGACTGAAATCTTTTTTATTGAAATAAATAAAATATTTTTACGCTGTAATGTTAATATAAACTAAAGTATGTTAATGGGTAATAAAGCCGTGAGTTCGTTGTTGGACAGAGAAATCTCAATCTGAGAAAACGACACAGATGAATAATATTTATGAACGGGTTACGATCAGTAAACTCTAATTGAATCATCCAAATTCAATAAGAAGACATTAGATAATGCTTCTTTGATTATTATAAATAATTTAGGATATCGTTCTCAAGAACTTTCGACGATTTTAACTTTGATCATCTTCAATAACATCAAATTTAATATCTTATTCGAATTGATTGGACATCTCGTTGCCCATTTCTGTCGTTCTTTAAAATAAGTTACTAAACGCTAGTAATCTTTCTAATATAAAATGATAAACCCTCGGGTTTTACGATTTACCTTCCACGCTGCATTACATTGCACTTATTTCTTCATTTCTTAGTCTCAGTTAATTTATTTTTTATGAGAAGAGCTTAGCTAGGCAAGGTTTTTGTATTTATGTCGTGGCAATATCGTAGAATTGGCCACATCATAAGAATTTCGATCACCGGTTGTTCGTTCGCATCGCAGTTCGCAAAAATAATAGACTGTTTTTAGCCACATCATGATGTGGCTTGGCCAAATCAATGATAATATATCGTTTGTCGAAAAGGCCAACTATCACGTGGCTACTTCATGAAATGGCAAAGTTAATTTGATCATTTCGCAAAAATAGTTCCTTTAACTTCTAGTAGAAGCGCTGGACACGTTTTTATGTGTCAGTGTCATTGTGGATAATTAACTGATTAATCAAACAAAATGTCATTTTTCTAAACCCTTTGTGTAAATTGTTTCGTAATCTTTATAAGCTAAATTTACATAATGAAGCTTCGCCGGGTGCTGCCACACCATGCTCACTTTGTTCACACGGCACAAATAACAAGATATTAACTAGGTTGTAAGACAAAAAAGTTTCAATATGCCAATCATTGTTAACCAAATCATGAAACGTTTGCATTTCAACGATGTCGCCAATATCGTTGGTCACATTATGAAATTTGACCATTTCATGAAATATAGTTAAGCATTTCATGAATTTAGCCATTGTGTGATTTGGCCATGATATATATAAAATAACATCAATGGCTGCGATGCAATCAAAATAAAATCCAAATCTCTCTTCTCTTTCTCTAATCTTTATGTATTTGTATTGCAATACTTTTACTGAAAATATAATATCTTGTAAGTAGGTTTTTAAACAATACATACGTATAATGGAAATACTTATTACGTCGTCGGTGAAAGCAAAATGAATGCCCCAATACCCGATTTAGAAACAATTTAAATGTTTAATCAAATTTTTTCATGTATTTCATTTAGATAGCGAAAAAATTGCGCAAAAAAAAACAAATGAAGTCTCAATAAAATATCTTCCCAAGACACCGATCTGACAAAACACTATTACAATGACCTGACAATTTCGAATTAAATTAATGACTAAAAATTATTCACTCTGCATAACTTCCGTTTGCCATAGAATTACTAAATGCAATTATAAAAATAGCTATACAGCAATAGACAAAAATAACGTAACCTTTAAAAGAGAGAGATTTTTAAAAGGTGTATAAACACAAACAATAAAGTTATATCTCAATAATACTAAGTACATTGTATAACCATACATTCCATTATTATATCATTATACCATTATACCATTTACTTCAGAATAATATTTGGTTTCAGCTAAGTCACGACTAAGTATCACGACAAAGTGAAGTAGCAGTGAAGTGCCAACCACGAAGACGCGCCTCACTACCTTTTTGGACTATAAATCATAGTAGTAATTTAACATTTTACATATGTATTATGACAAAAAACATATGTATTTTCAGGGTATTACAGAAGCTGGTTTTGAAAACGAAGCACATATTCTATTAAACAGAGTATGGAATGCGGTACCTTCAATTAGCAATAACTTTAGTTTCTGTTGATATGGTTATCATCATTTTTTTCTGAATTTTGTTTATCGTTTACAAATATTAAACATGGAAAGTATTTTTTTAACGTCTTAGAAAACTTCGATTAATATACCGGTTGACTTCTTTACCGGTCGGAATATGGCGCATGGGCTCACACCACAATTCGAACCCACTTTCTTAAAGAAAAATATAGCCACAATGAAAAAATAAATTTAACTCTTTATACAAAATTGGCAGCAAGCCACATGTAGAATATGAAGACCAATTCCAAAACCAACCAAAGCTTGCCATTTCAAAATGTTTGTAAAGGTTTTCACTGATGCAGCAAAATCTCTTTCGGGTCAGAAAATGTTGATTCAATTCCTTTTGAACCTCAAATCGTTCCAGATTTGTGTAAATGTTTCTTTTATACATGGATTTGTTTGCAAAGCTAACTTCGGAAATGGATTTAAGTGAAGTAAAATAAAATAATGATAAATTCCGTGATAAAATATTTCAAATTACAATAAGAACTTAATGATAATAACAAAAATAAATCACCAGACAAACTCACTAATTGTATGATCCTATAGTAAGCAGAACTTGTGTCATAGATGTCCATACAGCAAACGGGAGAAACCTAGAATGTAAAGCACACTTTAATAAATAACAAACAACCAAGGCCCGAGAACGTACATCTGTGTTCATCACACAATGCCCCGGCCAGGACTCGAACCTGGGTAGGTCCCATTTAGGTTCAAGAGGCAGGTCTGCTAACCACTACTGCATCGGCTGTCTCCAAATCTCGCAAGCAACCCTTATCAGACTGTAATAATGATTTGAAAATTGATATTGACTCACATAAGAAGTGTGGGATTTTGCCAGGAATATAATATTAGTTTAACCTGTGTATCTCTGTATGATTAGCTGTGGCATGGTAGGTACCTCCTATATGAATGAACTGATTACGATTGCGTTTTTTCCTGTTGGACAAGTTGATGAATATTGGTTTAGCGCTTCAAATTCAAATAATTATTTCTAAACATTACTTGTTCTTATTGACGTCAAATAAAGCATCCACGTTCCACCAGTTCGGAAAATCCTTCGTGGAAAAGTACTGGCAAGAAACTTCACGGGTATTTTTTTGTTCAAAATAAATTTACAGTGTCTCTTTATGTCTGTACAAAATTATTCTTATCTGCGTCTGTTAGCTTGGCAAGTCTCCCTCCCCCCAAGTATCCAAACGATGAACACCCTCAAACGGTACCCGTTTACGAGTTAACGCGGGATCCAGCCATCGCCCTCCTCAACCATATTAGAGGGAAGTGAGCGACCCGTCACCCGACGCTACCATAAGAAGACGTACTTTAGTGACAATGACGCTTTAGATATTCATCGGGACGAAGAACTCATCAAACAAACAGACACAAAGTTATGCATGCTTTTTCCTGTAAGTCAAACTTTAGACTTTAAAATCTTCATAGACCAAGGCAAGAAAAATGCGTACAAATATTATGTTAAAATAGTTTATACGCTAAGATCACGAAAATTTGTTACAGATTCAAACCACAAAGACTGTGTAGGTATTGTAACCTACTCGTATAAAAAAATATTTGAATATACAAAATATGAAATGCGGTTAATAAAAAATAATGAATACTCGAAGGTCACTGTTAAAACCGGTTAACAAATCTCCACAACTTTTTTTTACTTTGATAGTTTTCGATAAATATTTTCAACTTTAGGGACGATTGCCCCAATAAAAACTTATGCTACTACTGTTTATTTGAAAACTTTTCTTTTATTCAACTCTAATAATACTGGGGAGGCACAATTTTGTTGTTGAATTAAAAGGCATAGGCTTTATTTGGATATACAAGCACTGTTAATAAAAGAGAACAACAACGCACACAAGACGATTATTACACATAAATCAGCTTGCCTAGGGCTGGCTTTGTTTACAACGCTTGAATTGAGCAAACCTGATTGATATTGTAAATGAATTCACGTATTCAAATACTGAATTAATGTTCAAATTCAAATTCAAATATTTATTTCTCAACATTGACAATTACTTGTTCTTGTATCTTACATGTCAATTAGTATTTAAGATACTAATTTAATTAAATACATTAATAGAAGCACTGTCTTAGGGGGGTATTATACTATCATATATCTATGATCATATATAGCTTCCTATCTCTGATCCGACACATAAGATGTCTAGAGTTATATATGTCTATTACATAATCATAGTTTTGACGATTGTTGACATATTTGGTGGCAGCGGAGCACGGGTTGGTTATGTATACTGCTATTGCTTCAGCAGTGTTATTATTAAGATATTATTAAGATATTATGGTGAAAATGGCTAAGATTAGTATGTGCCAGCCAGGCGGCAGCAGATTGCAATTTTTGAAAACAGCTGTGTTCAGTGTGTATCAGGTAATGATGAATTTAATTATAAATTAATTCAATCTAAATAATAATACCCTTCTTAGAAAAGCCTAATTTAAAGGGTTTTTAAAAGATACGTATAAAAAACATGCAACTACTGAATTTGTATCAAAAAATAAAAATTTTGGAGGGAACAAATTTATTTCAAAGTCAACCACTTAGGTAAATAGCCTGTATATTAGTGTTCCTATTACTTTATCTTTATTATAAATAGGACCATTCATTTAGCACGTAGAAGTATTATAATTTCCCGTGGCTCGGCTTATGAAAAATAACTCGATTTACATAATATCTTGAAGAATACTAATTCGTTTGCCGGTTTGAATTCAAAATACTCTATTTAATTGGGATAGGGTATTTGTGGATATGTTGAGGGTTTTATATATATATAAATAAAAATTATAAAAGCAAAAAAAGCTCATGGGTATTTTATGATAAACGTTTAGTTTCATTTCATTTGAAAACAAACAATGGGAAGGCAGACATAAAATTAACATATTAACAATTGTGTAGTTTTTTAATATATTAACTAGGTACCTACATAACCTACTTTACGCAACTTTCATATTTAGAAGGACCAATGTCTGTTACTGTTACTTACTTGTGTTACTTAAACAACTCTGTTACTGGTAAGCAATGTAGCTTTTAGAATAATATATTTCTGTACACCTGTTGATCAAATGTGAGAATTCTTCTATTCGTCTTTACTTCAAGAGATATACATATCGACTAATAAACAAAAGAAACTGTGAAAAAAGTACATACTCAATGCATTGTTAATTTAATAAATTATTGCCACAAAAGTACATACTCAATGCATTGTTAATTTAATAAATTATTGCCACAAAAGTACATACTCAATGCATTGTTAATTTAATAAATTATTGCCACAAAAGTACATACTCAATGCATTGTTAATTTAATAAATTATTGCCACAAAAGTACATACTCAATGCATTGTTAATTTAATAAATTATTGCCACAAAAGTACATACTCAATGCATTGTTAATTTAATAAATTATTGCCACAAAAGTACATACTCAATGCATTGTTAATTTAATAAATTATTGCCACAAAAGTACATACTCAATGCATTGTTAATTTAATAAATTATTGCCACAAAAGTACATACTCAATGCATTGTTAATTTAATAAATTAGGTAAATGAAAATGAGTAAATGAATTCAGGCATTAAGTATCGCAATAAATAATAATGTCTGTGTACGAAACACATGCTGTCACGTGTGGTCGTGTAGTTGGCTTAGTCAGCACCTGTCACGTGATAGATGATGGTAGAAATATGTCTTCGAACGAATTAGCTATGTCTTGCTATGTCCTATAGGTAGGGCAACTGCCCTATACGCTACTCGGCCGTCATTATATGCCTCAAAGCCGACCGCTAACTGAGGGAAAGAGAAACCGACAGACACTTCAAGCGCTACATACCTAAACAATAAGATTTTTTATTTTAACTCATCATTACAGGTTAGCGGTCAGTCTGCTATCGTTGTTATAAAGTAAGTCAATAAAAAAATTTAATATTATGTTTAAAAAATACAAATTTTGAAAAACTTATCCAAAGACAAATTAGATGGTTGAGTATCACGAGCCCAGAAAGAAAGTTAATGACCCATGTACTAATTGCCGACTCTCTACTAAAACATAATTAATAGTCTGTGTTATGGGGTATTATAGTGGGGGAGGGGGGGGGGCAAGAATAAATTTACATTTATAAATATAAGCAACCATGACCAGATAACAACCATCTGTGTTCATCACACAAATGAACGCCCCGACCACAGATGCCACTTGGCCAAAAAAAACTAACCATTTTTTAAGAGAATTATCACAATCATTGGTGATGAAAAGTAGAACTAAGTAGAGTTTAAGTTTCTGCAAAATTCTTAAGGTAGTGTAAGTTTTACATCAACAGAGGACTGTCAAAACAACTTGTCACAGTGATTTATAGCGCTCACAGCAACGGCATAATGTCTCATACTTAAAGATGTTATTTTATTTTGAAAATTTAAATTATGACCCCTTAAGGAAGAATTTTATTGGAAGCTTCAGTTCTGATCGAATATCATGTTCGCATCTTCCACAAAGTACCGCTGTCTGAATGAAATGTATGACATTATTTAATGTTAAATTTAAAAAGGTTTTCACATTTTTCCTAAAATAAGCCCTTCAAGTTCAAGATATCGCGTTCGCGGTAACCATTTTGTTTTTACCGACATAGTAAATTTTTATTGAAAGTTTTTTTCAATAAAAATTTAAGTACTCTTTTAAGATATTTATTACGCCTTCAAAGTTCGGGAATTTGAAACTTCTTGATCTTCTGAACCAATATCTCCAATATAAATTATTATATTTATTTTTTCTAGTCAGAGAGGCTTTAGCTAATGCAAATTATTGAATTTGAACGATGCAATTGAAGTTTACCGATCGTTACCCGTTGATGAAGAGGACAATTTAAAGGAAGAGAATGTTGGTTCATGGACTGTACAACAGCGTAATATTGAACTTAAGAGAACCCAATAAACTTTGCAAATATGAAAAAGGAAACCTACTTTTCATTAACAGCTAACGAAAGACAAAACCAGTGACTTATTTGTTGCCATTAAACAACAAAATTAACATGCTATTCATAGAACGAATTAACTAGTACGTTTGCCTGCAATCGAAAGGCGATGAAGCAAAATGCGCGATTATAACCAATCTCCAGAAACCGATCAATTACCAAAAAAATATTGGTGCAATATATTGACGCGCTTTTTGTTACACACCACCACCGTCGAGCTTCCTGCACAATTTTGCTGGACAATGAACCTAATAATATGTTTGATAGAGTACAATGGTACTAAAAATATTATTGTCGCTAATCGTTTTATTTTGTAGCAAAACTAAAAGCAAAAAGAAAACAGGATGTTAAAATCAATTTTCTATTGAAAACAATGAAATTGTTATGTAGGATCTTTTTTTATTCACCAACATACATATTCACAAGCAGACAAATATAAATACTTTCATTGAAAAATAAAACGAATGTTTGCATTGCTCAAAAAATATTTATGCTATGGAGTTCTCGTAATTTTTCTCGTGTGCCAGTCGATATATTATTTAAATAGTTCGCTTTTAGTAGAAACACTTTGAAAATATGGATTTCTTTTGTAAAAAGTCTTTGTAAATAAGATTGTTTCTAGTACGTGCAATATGTAATAAAACTTTGTTTACGAACTGAGGACAAATTAACTACATTGCTGTTGAAAATCCTGTTGAAATAAAACCACAAATCAAATATTTTGACAGTTATATAATATACAGGGTGTCCCAGAAATGACACGTAAGGGTGACACTGGTGGTAGATGGACTTAAGGCCTATCAGATAACACCAACATGCTTCCACTAAAAGTTTTCTGGTTTTCGAGATATTGCCACTTTTGTGTTTTTATATGAAATTTCCACATTTTGGTCCTTTTTTGCCTACAGCTGCAATGAATATCTTTTAACTCAGGGTATTTTTTACCAAAACTAGTTATTAGTTAGTTGAGACAACCTAGTAATAATTTTGACGGAAACTAGCATACTACGCTAAGAAAAAGAGTTAAATTGTTTTATTTTATTTCATTGCGTAAAACCTGACTCAAGTTTTAGTAAAAGCTGTGAAAAAAAAGAATGTACGGCGATGATACTGCACATCATGTTTAAAAAATTGCTTGTTTAATGAGCTTTTCAAAATAGCATCACAATAGCCATTTTTTAAAACCAAACTTAGAACATTTAATTTTTTCATGAAAGGCGTGATACTTGGAGAACAGTACAATTGCATGATAATGCTTAATGACAGGTCTAGGTGTCGTTTGTGGCAAAATTACTAATAAATGAAATTGAAGAAGCACATAACTATCTGTTTTTTTCTCTCTTTTATTGTTTTTTTGAAGGTAGGTTGTGTAAAGGACCCGCAGTCTGTGACTATAACGACGACCCTGCGCTCTTATTGGACTCTCGACTTTGCCCTATTATATTGACAAATCAACAATCTGTGAGTTTCACCCCTAGTGAGTACACAGACATGCTACAAATTTATGGCGAAAAAAGGAGCATATCTGCTAGAGGAAGCGTTTCGTATAACGCAAATTTAGCGGCAAGTTTGTACTTGGAAGGGTATCCAAACCGCAGGCGAACAAACTACGAAATTATTCTTCGGGCTGTAAATGCCTACCGCGAGAGTAGAACCCCTGGTCAGCATTTCTTACGAAGAAGACCCCGCAATCAAGAGGATGAGGTTGTATTGGAGCAAGTAACGGAGGACCCATCAACTTCGGTACGTTTGATCGAACGACATATTGGCATTTCAAAATCGTCAGTACATCGAATTTTAAAACGATATAAATATCACCCTTAACGTGCTTAAGCGTACTTAACTTAAGCGTGTTATATTTTGCCGAGTAATGCTAGAAAAGCATCAATACAACCGAAATTTTTTCAACCGCATTTTGTGGAGTGATGAGTCAACCTGCAAAAGAGATGGCTATCTTAACCATCATAATCTACACAGTTGGCAACTAGAAAATCCACATGAAATTAGAGAAGATCAATCCCAGCACCAATTTAAAGTTAATCTTTGGACTGGGATCTTGAATGGGCAGGATAAAGATATTTATTGCAGCTGTAGGCAAAAAAGGACCAAAAAGTGGAAATGTCATAAAAAATCACAAAAGTGGTAATATCTCGAAAACCAGAAAACTTTTACAGGAAGCATGTTGGTGTTATCTGATAGGCCTTAAGTCCATCTACCACCAGTGTCACCCGTGCCATTTCTGGAACACGCTGTATATAGATATATTAAATTCCTCATAATACAAATATATATTTTTTATGGCTCTATCAAGTATAGTTTTTGTAACTATATTGAAATAAAGTATTGTTTCAAGCTTTTAATTTATAAATCAACTTGCTATTGTTCTTTATTTTCATCTTGCTTCTTAACTCATTTTTCTTTGTCAAAATACCAACGATAGAAATAGACAATTCATATCTTACTCTCACACGAAACTATTTATAACTTCATTCTTGGTGAAATCTATTGAAACCGATCAAGTCTCTTGCACGACGATTAAAACTTCTTCAAATGTAATTAGTTGGAGAAGTACTTTTTTTAACAATCCTAATATTTTTAATTTTGGAGAGTTATTTAAAATTTGCTGAGGAAAAGGTAATTTTCTTATTTTTATACCTTTAATGACTACAACTCTTACAAAAAAAGTCTTAAATATCCCAACAATTGTTATCACTTTTACAAGTATATAAATGGTTCTAAAATTTTACAAATATCAAAACTAAATAATTTGACTTATAATGCATGTTAGGATAAAGTGAATTAAATATAAAGCTTGTTAAAGTTGAAATAGCTAGTTATTCCGTTTACTGAAGCATATAATAGTTTGCTGACGTAATTAAAGCACGTTTCAACTCCCTGTAATTAATGTTCGTTAGTTAGTTAGTTATCTTATCTTCCTTGAAAATGTTTTACTTATATAATATCAGTATGTAGCGATAATTTTGAAGTATCATAATAGTAAATATATTAGGGCGTAGTAACAATATTTTGTCGATACCATTTTAGAATCAGCTCTGGCCACGAGAGTAATTCAACCTTAATGTGTCAACCCAAACCAACCCTGCAACTTATTCATAGTGCCATGTTTTTTGTCAAAATCTAAAATAATACAAAATATATACACTAGGGTTTCAATGTCAAGAGTTTCTAAGGGTTATCTTCGTGTTAAAAAACTTTTCATTGTAAAGAACGCTTAAGAAAAAGTTTATTCAGAAATATATTTTTTTTAATTTCATATGTTTTTTAAAACAACATATAAAATACCACGAATACATCATTTACATTTCTGAGTGACATTTTGAAAACCCCGACAATGGTGATTATTATTTATTAGAGTTATAAATTGTTTCAGTACACCGTAGTGAGAGTGAATTACTGTCAGTGTTCTATATATCAACCCCGACCTAAATATTACGAATTAGCGTGTGTATTTTTGTATGTGGTATTGTAGCTTCCAAAAAAAGAGTACGGTTTTGGGAGTTTTTTTTGTTGTTTCAAAACTATAAGCCCGTATCAGTATCATGAACAGTATCATGAAGAATGTTGTAAAAAACGAATATAGGATAAAAAAAGTTTAATTGATTCCTCTTTGTGAAAAATAAAACATATTATCCATATAACCTGTGATTAGAAAATATCAATAACAAAAATGAAACTGCTTATTTAATATGAAAATATTATCCATATGAAATTGTTCATTAAAACTCCCAATAAACTTAATCGCATAACATTGTAACTAAAAAGAACGAGCCTCCTTAAAGTTCTGAAAATAATGTTCAAATTATTTTCAATTAAAATGTAGTGCATGCCCATAATACATTTTTATAATATCTCCCATTTTTATACTGCGTAAAAGGTTTCACAGTTCTTACTAATATTGTAGTTGAGGAAGGTGTTTTAACGACCGTGTTGTTTTCACGGTAAATGCTTCATTTCATTCTTGGCTTTCAGCTGCCCAGGTTAGGAATAAAATAATGTTATTGTTAAAATTAATGGAATTTTTTTCTTAATTTAATGATAAGGTAATCATAGTGCAACAAATTAATAAAATATTAATAGGTCTTTACCTATGAAACTGTCGTTTTGCCGTACTGGCCCTTTCAAATGAAAATATTTTTTTTTTGACTGATAATTCTAATTTCAAATTAATTTTATTTGACAAACATGGAATTCTTTTTCTAAAATCGTCATTTGTTTAATAGTTAGTGTTTTGTTTTCAACGCATTCGAACATTTTTCGTCATCATGGATAAGTTAAAAATTCGAGTAATTATGGAGTATGAGTACCGTCGTGGCAGCAAAGCGGCACAAGCGGCACGCAACATCAGCGACGTTTACGGAGCGAACACTACAAACGAACGCACCACCCGTTATTGGTTTACCCGCTTCCGTTCTGGAAATTTTGACCTGAAAAATGAACCCCGTGGTCGTCCGAAAACTTTGGTCGACAATGACGAATTAAAGGCAATTGTGGAAGCTGATGAAACTCAATCCACGGCTGAATTAGCAGCAGCTTTCGACGTTAGCATCAAAACAATATTGGTCCATTTGCGTCCAATTGGCAAGGTAAAAAAGCTTGACAAATGGGTACCCCACGAACTCAATGACCGCCAGCGCGAAGTACGCGTGGAGACGTGCCTTGCACTGCTCAGCAGGCATACAAATGAAGGAATTCTGAACCGCATTGTTACTTGTGACGAGAAATGGATCCTGTTTGACAATCGTAAGCGCTCAGCAAGTTGGTTGGACCCTGGTTCAACACCCAAACAATGCCCTAAACGAAAATTTACCCCTAGAAAAGTGATGGTCACTGTTTGGTGGTCTAATGCGGGTGTAATTCATCACAGCTTCTTGCCAAACGGGACAAGCATTACTGCAGATGTGTACTGTGAAGAACTGAACACAATTAGGAGAAGCTCGCACGTCTCCAACCAGCTTTGGTCAATCGTTCGGCTCCACTGCTCCTGCACGACAACGCGCGACCTCATACTGCACAGCAGACGGTCTCCAAGCTTTAAGAGTTGGGGTTGGAAGTTCTCCGTCATCCGCCGTACTCACCAGACCTTGCGCCTACAGACTTCTACTTTTTCCAGAATTTGGATAACTTCTTGGCGGGAAAAAAATTCAATACCCGAGAGGCAGTACAAAATGCCTTTGAAGAATTTGTTGCCTCCCGTCCAGCTGATTTCTTCAAGAAAGGCATCAATAAGCTACCAATGCGTTGGCAAAGATGCATTGATTGCATGGGTGATTATTTTGATTAATAGAAATAAAAAATATATAAAAAAATTACGCTTCATTTATTTCGTGAAAAACGGCAATTTCATAGGTAAAGACCTAATATTAACTTTTTCTTAGTCTTCAATTCCAAACGTATTTTGAGCTTACAAAATCAAACTTGATTATTCCACTAAATAATGCTTAATATCATAATTCCAGTACCTTGTTTTACCTAGACAATATAAAATTTTATGTGAAAGATGTTGGGTACTCTTAAGCCGGACCATGTATGGAAAGTGAAATGAAGCCTTTATAATAATAATAATAAGTCCCCAGACAAGCACACCACCTGTATGGCCCCAAAGTAAGCAGAGCTTGTGTTATAGATGACCATACAGCAAACTGGGAGGGAATCCAGAATAAACATACATATATAAATACAAACAACCATGACCCGAGAACAAACATCAGTGTTCATCATACAAATGAATGCCCCGGCCAGGACTCGAACCTGGGACCTTCGGCGTATGAGGCAAGGCTACTTACCACTACACCACTCGGTCGCATTTAAAAGCGTTACTTATTGTTTTGTGTATTACAAGATTTTAAAGTTTGTGTATTAATTATATTTTTATACCTGTAGGAGACATATTCTGTACAGCCCTATTGTGTTGGTTTCATACCGTTTAGATTAGATTGCATTGTTTTATTAATTGTTCCATTTTTGTTAACATTTTTATTTATTGTGACATGAGACTCATTATTTTATATCAATAGGCATATTGCTAATCTTTTTTGTTGAAAATTAATTTTCCAAGCATTAAAAAAAACACAGAATGTAAACAAAAGTCAAAATCTAGGACAAGGAACAACTTTATTATAATTTGAATTCAGTAGAAAATTAAACCACGTTCTGTGCACATAAGCAAAGCTTATGTTTTATTAAAACCCTTCCTCTGAGGTTGTAAACAAGCTATTTAGTTTTACAGTGGCCATATGATAGTCCAATTTCGAGTTGTGTTTGGAAACGCAATCTCCACAGGCTATTTCTGTTTCTGTTTGTGAAAAATAATATACAAACAATGTAAACAGCTTAGCTGCGCATTTCATTAGCACGTCCATCTACCCCAAGCATTCTATAAAAGGTTTTTTTTTATAAATAGTGCCGAAAGCTTTTTCTTTCCGCCGGCTTTTTTTCCTCTCAATCTACCCATACTAGCTTTTAAAAGCCGAAGTTAAGTTGTATTTACGCAAACTCGAAGCAGATAAACAAAAGAAGACTTTCACCAAGAGTAAATTTTTTTTTGACCTATGATGAAATAAAATATTGGTGAATGCTGAATTGACCCATTTTTTTAGTTTAGTCCAGCCCTTGGACCATATATTGGTTGGTAGTTGATAAAATGTATGGGTAAGAGTCTTCTATTGAGGCCATAAAGAGGTTTCTGTATTAAATACCTTCACATACAAAATAAAACCATTCTTGCTCTTACTCTCTTTTTAAAATTTCAATGATCTGAGTAAAAAACAAGGAACAAAGTAAAATGTAATGGTATCCATTCAAATCGAAAAAGAGATGCGATAACAAAATCCGTGAACCGTTTTGTCAATAGGGGTGTAGGAGAGACGTAGCAGACTGTAGAACTACGGAAATCAGAATCTGGTTGCTTGCACATACACTTTATTACTACACAAAGCTGATAGATATTATCATATTTTACATTCTTATTAAATCATTTGTAGGGTAATACAATACACGCCAGCGAAGTACATACCATGAAGAAAAGAGAAGGAATGAGCAAAGATGAACAAAGAACAAAGCAATTGTTTTTATGTTTGGTTGTGTTGCCAAACAGGGGATTGGTTAGGTGGCGCGTAAGTTTATCTATTTCATTGGTGCTTCATTTATTAAAGCATGATTTAAGCATGATTTATTTAAATGCAACGGGACAGAAAAATAAACACGGTGACCTAAAAAAAAATGTTAGTTCTTTTACGTACTTTTTTCACCTAGTACCTCCACATTAACCGTCGACCCAAGTTTATACACATTTTGCATTTGACACATTCTATATCTAGAATCTAAGTAAGTAAGTAAGGTCTAGGAGCCATGGGATCTTGCTCTATAACAAATGAAAAAAATTTTTTTTTTTTATCTTTATTTATTAAGGGATTTTTATCCATCCGGATATGTCAACCCCATTTAATTTCTTAAATTAATACATTTTATTAATACACAAATTCATTTATTGTCTATGTGACGCGATGACCATGTCACACACTAGCCTCGCAGCGCCCGAATTTGGTTGTGACAGAAGAGATTGAAATATGCCAACGCTCAGTAGTGTCATGTTCATCGCGCCCAATAGAGACTGTCTCTCTGTGACATTTCTGGTACACTCAACCAACAAGTGCTGCACATCTTCTACTTTATTACAAGAGTCACAATTTGGGGAGTTATGTTTTTTCATTAAGTAAGCGAACTTGTTTGTGGGATAGTGGCCAGAGTGCAATCTTAATATAACCTTTAGGTACGTCCTTACAATTCTACCGTGGCCAAACCAGGGAAAATGAAGAGGCTGACATTGAATTGTTTTATACCAAATTCTTTTCTCCACAGATCTTTTATCAAAATGTTCTTTCCAGATGTTGTACGTCATACGTTTGAATTCTGGTAGATAATGGAAATAGCATGGTAAAAATTCCAAATCTGCACCCTCCTTACACGCTTTTTTTGCCAACCTGTCAGCCTCCTCATTTCCTCTCAAACCAATATGTGCTGGGACCCATTGCAATCTCACATCTTTGTTATTTTTTAACAAATTATAAATATTTTGAATAATTTTGTAGGCTATCGATGTTCCTCTGAAGCCAGAGGTACATCGAGCCAAATGCTGAATAGCACTCTTACTATCAGAAAGTATAACAGTTTTGTTCCATTCCTGGTTGCAGGCATGTGACAGAGCTTCTGAGATTGCAACAAGTTCCAGCGACATGACTGATAAACAATTATTGACTTTATATAACTTGGAAGTACCTAAAGCAGGGTCATAAAAAGCAGCCCCTTGTCCATCTTCGTTTTTGGAACCATCAGTATATAATTGATGCCAATAAGAGTATTAAAATCAATTTCCCGCATTACTTCTAATTTTAATGTATTGTTTTCAAAACTTTCTTTGCTACGGTTGCCAGTTGATTGTAAAGATGGACAAGAAACTGAATTCATGTCAACAGAAGAGATCCAAATATCCAAACCAAACATAGGGTGAATAGGACTAGAACTAATTTGCTTATTTCTAACGTCATCAAAAACAAAAATTAGATGTTTTTTTTTCTTCCTGTTCCAATTATTGTTTTGGCAAAGCGAGTTAAGCTCCAAAAGTAGCCTAGTATTTTTATTGTTCGACCAAAATAAAGCTTTAGCACAGTACTTAAATGCAAGATATATTCTTCTTATTTTCAATGGAGGGATGCTTAACTCGCTTTCGAAAAATTTATGTTTGCTAAAATGTTAAAACAGTGATGTTGTCATTTGCATACTACATTGTCAACAAAATAAATTATATGGTACCTAATAAAGCACATGAACAAAGACCTAACTTCTAAATATATACAATACAGTGCCTGCTTTTATAGCCTTCATGTTTAACATTCTGAATCGGTTCATATATTTTTGGATAAAATCATAAGTCTACGTATTCTTCTCGACTAATATCAGGTATGGAAACCTACCAGTACTATATACAAAGACTATATACAAACGTAAATGATATAAATGTTGCTGATATCATATAAATAAAAAAAAACAAAAGTCATTTACTCGCGCTACCGTTTACTGAAAAGGTAATTTATAAGTTCGCTTAGTTCACAGAAAATAACCTTCTTTGTTTGAGCGCACAAAATAACTTCTCTGTTTATTTATAGTTGGTATTTTTGACATATAAAAAAAAACAGCTTTCAACCTTTGTGTTTAGCTACCTAAACTCTGTTAGTTGTGATAAATCATTTTAAATAAATTGTTCGTGGAGAAAATACGCACATTATTTACAAAAAAAAATAAACTCCTTAACACTTAAACGTTGAAGTAAATGTTGTATCAATTAATTACAATTGGTTTTTCAAGTGTCAATTGAATTTCTCAATAAACCGAAATTTTTCATTCCTATTGATAGCGTTAAAACATAATTTAATAGACTATATCTATATTACCTCGATTGACTTGACTCGGTTTCCTACGTCTCCTAGAAGGGCACGTGGCATCCACGAGAGTGATTCGCTGTGACCTCTACGAGGTCAACATTTTAAGAAAAGTTACCCACTTCGTGTGAACCCAAGAGATTTGATATTCGTAACAATTCCGGTACAACGTATGCCAGTAATTGAACCACTTTTCTATGAAACTGAAACAGAGTTTAATTTTATTTACGAGTAATAAGGGTGACTCCCATATTAAGAGTTTCTCATGCACCGAGGTATCAAGATTCAAAATTTTACCACATTAAAAGTGCAGGGGTCGTATCGATAAAGCAAATAGTGTCATGATTGGTCATAAAACCAATTCAATTTCTGTTTTTCAAAAATGTTGTAAAAAAAACTGTGTTAACCACAAACAACAAGGCTGCGGCATATCCAAATATTGCACACACGATTAGCTGTCTTACGTTTGTTTTCTTTTCATATCCTAGGTAGCCATATTGTTTTAATATAATTCATGCTATTTATTATTAGTGATGTTTCTATCAATATTTGTTATGACAGTGAAATATCGAGTTATATGTTAATTTTATTACATTTTTCACAGTAAGCTTGCAATAAGACGAGGCAATATTCATTCATAGCAAATTTGATTTCTATGTGAATGTTTGAAACTAACGACGGTTTGGACAGGTTAATTTTTATAAAACCTTCTAATAAAATGGATGTGGGTACAAATATTTAATCATGTTATTTTATGAATCAATAATTACCATGTGTTGCTACCATATTAATGTCGAAAAAACATATAAAAATTATTTTTTCCTAATAGGCACACTAAGACAAGTCTTACTTCCAGACAAATTAATTATTCCAGTTTCGAAGCTCCTCATAAGGATCGATTACTTATCAATGTGCTGATGACTGCGACTCCTTAGAAAGATATTTGTTCGCAGAGCACATTATCTGAACAATAAAGTCTTCGATTTGCTTTATAATTAATTCAGATTTCGTAGGAAATAGTTTAGATTTGTAGACGTTTCGAATGCGATGTTTTAATTGATTATCTTATGTGCATATACAAATTTACTACCTTGGTTTTTAAAGCACAGTTTCTGCTTTTCTTACATTTAAAAAAGCAGCTTCTTTACAATTACCAACTTATGATTATTTCAGGTATAACAAGTAAAATTAAAGCTGTAGAGTTATGCCTACAAAGGTATACAATTTACCTAAATTTTCATATTGCACTGATCACAAGAAAATAAAAATGGGTCCTATAATACAATTGCTAGACATATTGTGTACAAAGGGGATTGAAGGTTTTGGCATCATTTCCAATCATCTTCTGTTTTTTTTAATGTATCGATTGTGGACACTCCTTTGTGTTCTTTAGAGTGTCGCCAAACGATATACATAAGCTTTATCGTGCGCTATGATTTTGATTCTTGGTCAATTTAAAAAACGTACTGACTGCTTGTGACATTTGTTATGCAGCCTTTTATACTAAAGTAAGTAAAAGTGTGCTTATTTCATAGATAAATGTTAGATAAGGTTAATCACTGCCATTTAAACCCACTATAGCATTTAGAAAAGCTTTAAATAAGTTTTTTAGTACTTTGAATATAGTTTCTCGGTTACTTTTTTTTCATTCTGTTGCCGCGTGGCTGAGGCGTGGCCACGACGCTATCAAGTAGTTTGGAATGATTTGAATGTTGTGGTCTAGTCAATAGAATTTAAATTTGTTATGAATGAAATCTTTTCGTTTCACCACAGAACTTAGGGTAAAGAGAAATAGAGATCCCTTTTTCTTAGAATTTATTATTAATTATTTTTAATTTATTAATTTATTATTGCCCCCACTTCTTGTTAATGGCTAACACGCGGAGATAATTTCAACCAATGATATCATTTTTAACACATGCTCTAAGATGTACGCTTGACGACGATTCGATGTAGACTGAGCCACGTAAATCGAGTATCGAGTCGTAACAATCGTAATCGAGGCCTATAGGACCTACCGGCTTACAGAACTCGTAACAGAAATGGTATTCTATTTCTCTTTTTTAGAAGTTTAATGTAACTCTGGCTGTGACTGTGCTAATGTGACAAACAATCAAAAATTAATATAAATAAATGAAGAACCTTGACATTACATTACGGTAATAATGAGAACAAAAAAGGGAAAAAAATCAACGTATCTTTAATGCCAAACTTAAATGAAATAGGTTTTTCTCGTATAGTCAATTAATTTACAATTAATACATATTTATATTTAATTTTATTGAGGTCTGATAATTTCAATGTTTATATAATTTTTAATAGTAGAATATTTCAGAACTTGACAAAATTTCTATGGAAAGTCTTGTTAAGTTTCAAAATTATGTTACTGATAAAAGTTATCTGAGTATTGAACAATCAACCCTTAATGAAATATTAATAATAATAGCATTTCGGCCGATCGATGAATGAGCAAGGCTTACGTTTGGCTGTGCCGACTCTGCGTCGTACTTCAGTGATTGTTTGTTTGAATTAGTAATTAAGACAGAAATAACCACGAAACCTTAACAATTTAATTAGGTAAATTCATTTCTTCAAAGCTCTAACAAATATTTTTTTGACGAAACAATCAAAATGCAATTAAATTTTTTTTTTGTTGAATTCTAATTTAAATTTATCTTATTTTAAATAAATGTTTTTCTTTTTCCAAAATCAATCTATTGTTCATTTTAGAGTTATGTTCACATCACATTTTAATATTTTAAGTCACCATGAATAAGTTATAAATTCGTGTTATGATGGAATGAGTTTTGAGAGAGAGAATAGGAAGCCACTGCAGTTTAGTGCAAATGTGGTCTCATTTGCGAAATCCAAGTATGTACCTAAACCCACATATTTTGAAGGTGCTCAAATTCTTTAAGTTAGTCACAGTGAGATTCAGACAGTAGGCACAGCATATTGTAGAATAGTCCGGAAGAGCATTGTGCAATACAAACTTTGGGTTAGAGTCAGTAGGTGTAAAAACTTTCTTGCTTATAAAACTTATTATATGCAAAGCGCAAGTGAACAATATGTATCGAAAAGTACGACAAAATTTTTCAGTTTTCATATATTCAATACAGATACCATTAGCACAGGTTGTGTACATGATTGATTCCGCCTCTTTAGCTTAGAGCTACCTATTAAAATTGCCTAAATTTTGTAAGGATCAACGATCAAGGCGGGTGCGATACTCCAGGTTAATATTATATTTAGGTCATCTTGACTGCATTTGTCAGGTAAGCCCTTAATGGTCGATTATTTATAAATTAGGAGCTCATCTCCATAAATGTGGTAGGAAGAAGTAAAATTATGAGAAATATAATATGAAAAGCTTTGCTCCTTCTCGTGGATCACGTTTGATTGAAAAAAAAGTGATTGAAATACTTTTACTCATTACAAAACGTTAGTTTTTTATCTGTATAAATATTATAGATACCTATAAAAGTTACGGAGTAATCGCGATGGCTCATTTACCGTTTTACACCCTGTCTATTAGTCGTTGGCATAACCTGCGCAGCAGCTATAATAAGAATCACAAGTTTTTCAAAGAGGGGCATTAGTAGGTCAAGAGGTTTAAGAGTTCCTGAGCTAGCTAGCGACCGCCTTTTACATGCTTGCAGCTTTTACGTCTTCAAAGAGGTCTTACAAAGTATGTACAATCTATAAGTTATTTACATAGCTTCTTCCAAATTCACGTCGTTTTCAAATGAAAACAATGCATAAGCTAAACTAATGATCGATTATATAAATTTATAAATAATTGTAAGTATACTTCAATAAAACTAAATAGTATAGTTTTATGAAATTTAAATTATTTGGTCGCTTCCTGTACAAATGTTAAGGTTATTAGGGAAGTTTCGTATATGATTCTTCTTCAAAAGAACTTTGTGAACAAACGGATGTGTTAACGCATTTTAAAATTTTAGTCCATTCAGTGTATTTTTTGCAGCTTGTAAAAATTTATTTTGCTAATTGTAAGGATTTTATAGTAATTGTATTGCAACAAAAAACAAGAGTCAACGGTTATCATAATTTTTTTTAATAAATACCGTAAATCAATATGATTCAATCAATATGGTTCAAAGTGGCTTATGATATTTTTTACTAAAGTAAAATACATTTTTTCTTTTATGACTTGCGGGCAGTAAGTGACCAAAGCATTTTAAAAATGGAAAACGATCAATTAAGTAGGAGAAAACTGTGTATTAATGGACAACGGTACATTATACTGTACATTTTCTAAACGGCGTTGTACGACCATTTTAATTTCCTCTTACATTTTTTAAATTGAAACATTCGCCAGCAAGTAAAAAATAAACATTTTTGATACTCCGGTAAAAAACAATTGAGTAAAAGTAAAATACTCTTCTATTTGTTTTTTTATTATTTCAAAGACCCAGGGAACAACTAATTCTGTTTTACAATGGAAATGAAGTCAGATGTGAGGTTTTACTTGGCAATGCTTTTTTTAATGAGCATTAAACAGTTACTGTAATTCTACTCAATCACATATGCCAGGCCACTCAAAAAGTTTGGTAAAAAAAAAATTATGTATGAAACGCTGGCGAGTTCCAGTTTATTTTGAAAATTCGAATATTTAAAAGTAAAAATATATTTGACCCAAATTTCAATGTCCCTCTAAATTTGTATATCGGCATTATGAAACTATTGTGGGTCATAGAAAAATGCATGTGCGTTGGGGACATTTTCGTGCAATAACTTTTTACGACTTCAAGTCCAATTTGAAAATCTAATAAATGGTTTAATTTAATGCGGTCGCTTAAATTTAAGTGATGAAGAAGAAGAGGTCGTGCTTTGACTGCTGTTATTGAAGAAAACGTGCTACAAGTGAAAAATATGATTCAACAAAACCCGAAAATCACATACAAGGAGATTCAGCACAATGTACAGATTGGATCGGGAAGTTTCCATGATTTTCTACACAACCACCGTTGCGTAAGAAGAATTGTTTCGCGCTGAATACCGCACAACCTTACCGATGCTCAAAAGCAGGCGTGCATGGAATGGTGCTATGATATGATTGATAACTTCAAAGCAGGTTCTTCCCGCCGTGTTTACGATATGTATCACATCATCACAAGTGACAAATCTTGGATCTATCAATATAATCCAGAAACTAAGCGCCAGTCAACAGTATGGCTGTTTCAAAACGAACCAACGCCTACGAAAATGAAGCGATCGAGAATCACCACAAAAGTTTTGTTCGCTAGTTTTTTCTCCGTATCATATCAATTCCCTTAGCAGCGTCAGTGAAGAAAGTTGCACTATCAAATGCTTGCCAGAAGATTTTGCTGCTGTGAGCAACAAGCAACCGAACACGAGGCTCCTAGGCACTTTACAGTTCTGATTTCGCACCGTGTGACTTCTTCTTGATCTCTAAAATTAAATACCAGCTCAGGTGTACAGTTTTTCTTACCAGAAGATGCGCTCACTACGTTCGAGAAGGTCGTTGTGGAAGAACCTGTTGCAGACTGGAAAATGTTCTTTGAAAATTGGTTCACAAGCGTGAAACTTTGCATAGACGCTTGCGGAGAGTTCTTTGAAAGGATGTAATATAAAAACAAAAAATTATAGATCATTTTTATTTCATTTTTCTCAAAACTTGCTGATTATCAAACGTATTTTTCTGAATTTATCTTCTTACTAATTAAATGAAAACAGAGGCGAAAAGAACTTTTATATGAATGAATTTATTGGAAAACTTTTCTTAATGTACCTTCATTATCCTATCTTGGGAAGGATTTTAAGGTGATGTAAGAACGGGTAGTAATAATGTAATATTTTAATTAATATTGAATGTTTTTTTAACTACGCAATGCCAGATTAGTAAATGGTAACATCAAAACTAGTACGCATCTCAAGACACATTGCGCACGAAAATTAAAGTAGAAAATTAAAAACTCGTAACTTATTACACAATTTTATTTTCAATGTTTTCATAATAGTTTTCAGTTTTTATAAACAAAAATTTAATTATAACTTTAAGTTTCAGCTCTAATCAATCACAATAAGTGTAAATGTTTCAGTAAGTAATAAATTTAATTTAAGACTTCGTGCAATTTCCATTATGCAAGTCCTTGGAAGATTTTATTCAGACAAATAATATATTATAAGGCCATTTTATGCTTTTATTCTTTTCAATTATGAAAAATTCAATTATATTTTTAGGGGGGCGCGATATAGCCGAATCTTACGCTTAAAGCTAGTAAAAAAATATATGCACGACAGAAATCAAAAAATTAAGTATTTTCTATAAATAGGCAATGTATCTTCAAAGATACGGGTGAACGGTTGTGAAAATCGGGCAATGTGTTTTAAGACATAAAAAGGTTATAACAGCTTTGTTTTGCATAACTGTAATAAAAAGTTAAGCTTTGATAACGAATATTAAATGTGTACTAAAATACCTTACGCCTAATCAGTAAATTAGTTGTGAAAAATGGTAAAAACAAAACATACAAACAAACAAAAATGTCAAACCATATTTTAGCCGTAAACGGCTGCCATTTGTCCTCTAATTTTCAAAATACCGTCAGAAATGTTTAGACGGCTGGACAAATCAACTAAAAATAAATAATTTGAGTATTAGTGTTTCACAATGCCGAGTTAAGGGTAATTGCCAAAAGACTACTAACAATTTATCTAATCAAACCCGCACACTGTAACTTGGCAAGTTCATTAGATACATAATGTTCGTGCTCGAGGCGGTCGCGTCGCGTCGGTTCTATTACGTGACATTCATAGTGCGGTCTTTAAGCCTTTCATTAGGAGCAGATTGAGCCATGCCCAATTTCTGTCAGACTCTTTTTATTTGTAACAAAGTTGTGCCAGCATCTTCGCTTTCCGAAAAATAACTTTTCATTTGAGTCTAAATTTCATTTATATATAGGTATACTTTTTTGAAATCAAATATCGGTCACGTGCATTGATAAGTAAACGTTGACAAATTTCCAAACAAATGTAAACATTAGATACTTCAAAAAGAAGTGTTTCATGTTGTCCTCAAAATAATGTAACCAGCGAAATAGGTCAAAATTAGGTAAACTTTTTCTTCATTGTAAAGTAAACGAAGCAACGTCTGTGAATACTACACATTCGTAAAGTTTTATTTATGTATATGCGACAATTTCTATAACATGTATACAATGCAGTTTCAAAGCAATGTATACCCAATAGCTTTTTTTCAATAATAAGTTCTGTAGCAGTTTTTACTGTTTATATATATATCTTGCAATACGTAGTTTGCAATGAAATGTAAACATTCATTTTTGTGTGTTTTAATAATGTAATGTTTTTGTTCGGTTATATGTTTCATTTATGTATATTATGACAATGTCTATAACATGTATACAATGTAGTTCCAAAGCAACGCATGCGAAATATTTATCAAACTCAAACTGAAACTCAAAACGTTTATTCGCCAAACAGCACAGTTAACAGTTACAACACAACAGTTAACAAAACACAAACACAACAAATAATGGACAAAAATAAAACAAAAGCATTAAAGAAACAAGTACATTTATGATTTTTAATTACTTAACAAAAAGTTTAGGCACTATTTTTGAGGGATTTTATTATTCTATTTTAAATTAAAAAATGCTCTTACGCATACTCCGCGCGCGCGAGCGGATTTATGTGGGACTTGTCACTCCGAGCCTACCAGAGTCTATACCCACTAAAAAACCCCCTGAATGACTCGTGCAATTTTTTGCCACACAGCCTTCATCTGAACGACGGCCAATTGGAGAAAGAGGCCGCGCTAGCGGGGCCCAGAAGGGGTCACCCGCTGAGATTTACATAGCACTGAAGGTGCTCAAGGCACTGAAGGTGAATTCATAGCACTGAAGGTGCTCAAAATGAAAATAATGATTTAAAATTAAATTAAATAAATATTAAAGAAGTCAAATTAATTCGAGTTAAGATTACACTTTGAATTTGCGGCCAGAAGGGCTTCAAGATGCGATGTCAGTCTGGTGGAAGAGTACGCTTGCGCATTCCTTGGCCTAGCGACTTTGAACTTCGAATCTAAGACAGGAGTAGTATATGAAACTGAATATCGAACAAGAGGATTGGCATGGGTGTCGGAGCGTTTAAAGAACGCTTCAGAGAGTGTTTTGAGGTGTTGTTGTACTGTAGGCAGTTCAAGATCTTTGTGCAAGTCCACGTTACGCACGTACAACGGTGCGTTTGTGGTCCTGCGGCAAAAGAGGTTTTGAACTACCTGCAGTTTGTGCAGGACGGAGGGTTTGGCGTGGGCAAAGATTGGCGAGGCATACGTCATGACGGGTCTAACGCAGACCTTGTAAAATGTACGTTTGTTTCTGAAAGACATTTTACTTTTTCTACCTAACATGCTATTTAGGCGGCCTAAGTAGTGACGGGCGAGTTTCAAAACTCGATCGATGTTTGGCTTGAAAGAAAGCGTCGGATCTAACGTGACGCCTAAGTATTTAGTACTTCGCTTCCAAGGGATGGGAATGCCTAACATTCGAACGTGGGGATCGCCAGCGGGACGACGGCGTTTGTGGTCGGAGCGCATCGCAGAACTCTTTTCAGGGTTCCCATCGATGCGCCATTTTTGAAACCATACATCAAGGGCGTTTACGGCCTTTTGGAGTCTGGTTACAAGCTGCGGGACAATGTGACCTTTGGTGTAGAGTGCGGTGTCGTCGGCAAAGAGTGCGAGTTCGATGCCTTTCGGCGGGATGGGGATGTCGTTGGTGTACACGGTGTACTACAGAGGCGCGAGGACTGAGCCTTGAGGGACTGCAGCCTTTATGGGACGAGGCGCGGAAAGCGTGCCTTCATGTTTAAATCGAAACGTACGGTCTTTAAGAAACGACGCGATTAACCTGACTAGGCGATTCGGTAAGCCTATTTTGTAGAGTTTATAAACGAGACCGCTGTGCCAAATTTTATCAAAAGCCTTGGCTACGTCAAAGAAACCCGCGACTATTTTATTACGACGCAGATAGAAACCGTCAAGTATGTACTCGACGATTCGTTGGACTTGCTGAGGGCAGGAGTGCTTAGCGCGAAAGCCGAACTGATGGGGAATAATGAAGGGACCGCCATCCGTTGGAAACAGATGGTTCCGCATTCGAGAGAGTATGACTCTCCCGAGAAGTTTAGACATTGCCTTGAGGAGGCTGATGGGTCCGTGATTAGCCGGGTTATTCAGAGGTTTACTCGGCTTGGGAATGCCTATGACTGTCGCTTCTTTCCAAGCTTTTGCAAAGCTTGGAAAGCAGGCGTTGAATATAACAGCTAATAAGGTAAGCACCTGTTGAGGCAGGTGCTTAAGTGCGTGGTTGGAAATTCCATCTGCACCCGGAGCCTTTTTGGACTTTTGATTTCTAATGAGAAGCGAGATTTCGTCATTAGAGACTGTGATGGGGTCGCAGTGATGGGGAGAGAGTCTCTGCGAAGGACTTCGTCCTCCACCGCCTGGATGTGAAAGGGATTCGCAGGTTGCGTGCTGGGCGAGCATTGTGCAGCAATGCTGTCAGCGAAGCATTCGGCTTTCTCTTCGACTTCGAAGGCAGCAGTGCCATCGGGACGAGTGAGAGGAGGAACGTGAGAGGCGGTGTCTACGCGTAAGGCTCAGGCCATACTATAGTACGCTTGGTGGGACGGAGAAATATTCTCCATGAGATCGTTCATCTGAGCGTCTCGGAGTTCCGCGAAGCAAGACCTAATTTTGCGTTGACTGAATGACTGAATGGCCGAGGGCGAGAATGGCCTCAAAGTCGCTACGGATAGGTCTGGTGCCACTAGGTATGTAGATTAAAGCTATGATGATGGTCGGATGACCAGTCATAGCCAATCTACACACAGTGGCTTCCATGTTGAGGAGAGGAGGGGTAGGGAGAAGAGCGCAATGGAAACCTCTTTTGTAGTAAATAGCTGTGCCGCCGTATCCGTCGGAGTTGGGCCTATCGTTACGACTGAACGCGTATTTAGGAATAGCGAATCCCCTGGTGCGTTTTGGAGTGAGCCACGTCTCTTGGAGAAGCAATAAGTCTGGCTCGTTGTTCTGAAGGAACATTTTGAGCTCAGGGAGGTTGGTACTAAGGCTACGAACGTTAAAAGAAACTAGGGATAAACCATTGGGTTTGATACGGCAAGACGCGGGATTTGCGGGTCTAGACATTATATTTATTTATTTACGAATTTATACGAAAAATAGAATTTATAAAGAGCTAAGTAGCGCGTGATGCTCGTCTAACGCAAGTAAACGCTCTTGAGGAGAGCGGGCGGCTCGCAGTTTGCGTGCGAGTACGGCGATTTCGTTAATGTTGGCCTCAGCCAACGATGACTGAGGCGAAGACGACGGAGCGGGACGCGGGCCTACGGGAGCTGAGATAGGACGGGAAGGTGGTGCAGGAGCGGCTGGACGCTGTCTCCAGGAGAGAGCCGGAGTAGGTATCGGCTGTACGGGCTTTGCTTCTGGGAGAGCCCGGTTGCGCAGCGGCGGGAAGTTAGCGGGAGTGAGCGGCGGCCTCGGTTTAGGCGCGGCCCTCTTTACGGAAGAGCGTGGAGCACGCGGACAACCCCTGTAGTTTGCTGTGTGGCCGGACTGGCCGCACAGCACACATGCAGGGGGGGAGGTGGAGTCGGGCGTGCGAGTGCACTCCTTTATAATATGCGGATCGAGGCACTGATGCACCTGAGGGGAGCTGAACAAATAGCCGCTGCGTGGCCGTACAGCTGGGAACGATGGCGTTGCCCAGGGTGTCCACGACGGTTGGGACGCTCGACGGAGATATTCGAGAGTCCGCAGATTGTGCGAGTATCTCTGAAGATCTCCGTCGAGTTGGGAGTATTAGATAAAATAACTAATGCTAACGAAAAACATTTACCTTGGTTGGAGTGCATCTTGTAAACTGCTTCAGCCGGGAAGCCCTGGGACTTAAGGTCCTCGAGGATTTCCTCGTTCGCGAGCTCGAACGGGACGCCCCGTAATACTGCGTGGATCTTACGCTCCTCCAGGAGAGCGTAGGTGTGATAAGCGATTTGCCTAAGTGATAGGAGCCTAGTGAATGCGCGGAAGTCGTCGATAGTCGCGACCTGAATCTTGATAGTATCGCCTGCGTTGGCGGCTTTAAGATAATTGATTTTGTGCTCTTTGCACTAGTTAGAAACCGCGGCCCAGCGTGCTTTTTCGCGGAGGAAGACGGGCGGAGGGAGCTGAGGCTTCGGTGGAACGGGAGCGCAGCGCGTCACTGGCTTCGACGGGACCGACGGAGACGCGGTCACTTCGATTAACAGAAGCGGCGCGGGGACGGGTGCTGAAGGCACCGGGGTGGGATCGGGTGTTGAAGACACCGCGATTTTCTTTGAGCACTTCTTGGAGCGTTTAGGGACCAATGTGAATGGGGGCTCAGGAGAGCCGGTTTAAGTAGCGGCGTCCGACGACGGTTTGGACGCTGAATCGGAGTCGCTCCCGGAAGCGGTACGCTTATGCCGCGATGGGCGAGATGACGTGACCGACGCGCAGTCCATATCGGATGGAACGGGAGACGCGGGAGAGCTGGTAAAGACCTGAGGGGTCTGGGAGTTGGTGGCCTGAGGGGCCGGGGACGCTTTAAGCACTAATGAGGCCTGCGAGAAGACCTCTTCTGATATCGGGTTGCCTGACGCGGCGAGCGCCTTGGCGAACGCTTTCGCGAAGTTTATTACACTTTGCGAATCCATGGGAGGGGTTGGGACTAAAGTATGTATATATAAGTATATAAAGGATGCTAACAAACCTAGCGAACCCTAGCAGCTAACCCGACCAGCGGTAGGGGGGCTTGGGAGAATGACTTAAAATAACCATAGTTCGCCGAAAGCCGCTACCTAAAAACCTAAAAAAGGGTACGCAGGTAAATAGTTGACCGCGTTAGGGTCAACCTTTACCGACCGAAAGGGCGGATGCACACAAAAACACACAGATATGATAAAAAATAAATATTAAAATATAGGAAAAGTAAATAAAATAGAAGAAAGGAATAAAATAAAAATAAAAGTACTGGATCAGTACAAATTCGTTGTCACCGTAAAGTATCCTTTGTACTGACTACAGACTACTCACGCTGGGCACAACACAGCCCTCAGCACAAGCACGACACAACTCAGCACAGCACTTTGAAGACTAAGAGGCTTAGTCGCAAAGAAAAATCACTACGATAGCGCTCGGAGAGAGTAAGAAAACCCAGAAAAACCGTATCACGAAACCAACACGCTAGGCTGTGACGTCAGTAAACTGAGCGTTACGGAATATCGGGAAGGGACCGATCAATCGGATTGGTCTTCGAACGTCCGTACCGGGCGGCGATTGGAGCGAGAATGATTGGTTAGTAGAGAAAGAATGATAGAGTTTTTGGACGAGAGTTTTTGAACGAGAATGTTTGGATACTTGGGTGGAGGGAGACTTGCCGACCTAACAGATGCAGAAAAGAATAATTTTGTATAGACATAAAGAGACTCTGTAAATTTATTTTGAAAAAAAATATACCCGTGAAGTTTCTTGCCAGTTCTTCTTCACGAAGGTTTTTTTCGAACTGGTGGTAGAATCATGTTTTATTTGACGTCAATAAGAACAAGTAATTGTCAATGTTGAGAAATAAATATTTCATTTTATTTCATTTCATTTCATTAGTATGTAGTAAAAGATTTTATAGAATCATAGTGTCATCTAATCAGTAGTAGGGATTAAGGTATCCAAATGCACCTGTATAGATAGATAAGATTGAAATATCGAAAATAATACCTACGTTATTTCATATTTTCTAATGTAATATGATTTTTTTATTCACATCAATAAACAAAAATATTCGTGCCATATTATGTTATACGGTACTTATATATGTAAAGTAAATGAAAATTATGTTATAAATGTTAATTTCTTGTGTCATTTGTTATGTTTAATCAATATTATTATTATGATAATATCAAAATGCAAAATTTGAAGTTAAAAAAACCGACTACAATATGTTATTTTGTCTTATAATATCCTAAGTGGTATGTAATTTTTATTTGCCAATAAATAAAAACATTCGTACCATACAAACATCGTATGTGGTTGTGAAATATTATAAATAATTATTTTATAACCACTTATTAAAATAATAGTTAATGCAATATATAACACAATATGTGTATAATTTGCATTAATTATTATGTGATATGATATGATATTTATATATAACTAGTTCACTCGGAAAACGTTGTTATGCCTTATAAATTATTTTTGTGAATATTTTATTAATGATTGGTGGTAAAAGGCTGAAAATTTAGGGTAATTTGTTTTATTTAATGCCAAATCATAATAAACAAAACATCAACTTCACTGCGGTGACGATTGAACCAAGCTTGGCTCAACCGACAATTATGAACCGCAGAATTATCCTGCACGAAAGGAACAACACCGGAATCAGGAAAATATACCTCCACACTAGGCAGCAAAACCTCTTCTAAAATACAATTATATTGCTCGTTGTTCATTCTTTCAGATATTTCCCCAAACACCAAAACTTATTCGACTATTTCTTCTCGATGGTAATATATTATATTCTAAATACCGAATTTTATCAGATTTCCATAAAGACAAACGTCCATCAGCAGAAGAAACGAACACCTTTTCGTCAGAAAAAATGGTTCTGTTAAAATCGCAGTTTATATATTGCCGAGCAAAATGCAGTCGCTGCTGTTTATGGCGATCAGATAAGAATGGTTAACGCGCCGGAGTTGTGTGATGTAACCCAGCTGAGTGTAAGAGACGTCTTATTGTTGAAGACGACACTTGTAAAGAAGCTGATAAATCCTGTACTCGAACGAATCCTTGTCTTTGGACTAGGCTTATGAGCTCCCCATCCTGCGCTTTGGTAGTTTTACGGGCCCGACACCTATTCTTACGACAAACAATTTCACCTTCCTCATCTCACCGCTTGAGCCAAAGATACACTGTCTTTCTCTGAAAACAGGGATACATAATGTAAATATTTTTAAAATCATCATCAATTTGGACGGCCGGCTGGTGTAGTGATAACAACTTTGCTTTCTATGCCAGAGGTCCTGGGTTCAAATCCCGGTTAGGCTCCGTTAAGGCACATTGTTACTATTCATCCTGTCTGCAATCACTATAATAGTCAAAATAATATTACAAACGATTATATTATAGACAACCGGAAAACTGTTACCACTGCTAACTTGTTGGTAACTTAAATCATATAATTTTGAAGGTAGACAGAAAAAAATATGTATAACCAAACAAAAACAGTTCATTGTAACGCCGCCGCTCCCGGCTACCTTCAAAACCAAAAAAATTAATACACACAAAAATGAATGTTTACATTTCATTGCAAACTACATATTGCAAGATACATATCAAAACAGTAAAAACTGCTACAGAACTTATTATTGAAAAAAGATATTGGGTATACATTGCTTTGAAACTGCATTGTATACATGTTATAGAAATTGTCGCATATACATAAATAAAACTTTACGAATGTGTAGTATTCACTGACGTTGCTTCGTTTACTTTACAATAAAGAAAAAGTTTACCTAATTTTGACCTAGTTTGCTGATTACATTATTTTGAGGGCAACATGAGACACTTCTTTTTGAAATATCTAATATTTACATTTGTTTGCAAATTTGTCGACGTTTACTTATCAATGCACGTGACGTACATATGCAAAATTTCATAAAGATCGGTAGTGTGGTTCAGTTGTGAAAGCGTAGCAAAATTAAAATAAAAACAAAGTTTGGCAGTTATTAAATAAGTCAGGGAAAATTATTCTTTGGCAAAAGGTTTGTTGCACGCATGTTGCAAGTAATATACGCCACTAGAAATTGGTAAACGTTAGACTTCGATTAGCATGAATCTTAACGTTTTCTTTGAGTTCCCAAAAAATCGGCCTGGTCTGTGTCAATTTCAAAAACTCATTAGTACATGAATTTCGGGTTCGAGCAGCTTGAGCAGGAAAGTACATTTTGGTGCGGATGAATGTTTTATGTATTTCAAGTCAGATGACATCGCAGCTATTCTTATTTTACTGTTTTGAACTGAAGACATAATCGTTTAATCCTTTAAGTAATGTACTTATTAATAGAGCGTGATAGATTTCCTTTGTATTCTATTACACTAAAGTACGTCTCGACGTCTACATAGTTAATTATTTCTAATGAATGCTTCGTAGAGCCTCGTAAGCCTCTTGATTATAATTTGTTAGTACAATGAAGAAATATCTATTCATCGGGAATAATTATAATCAAAATCTCACTGACCTAAGCGAAATAATAATCCAATGCACTAAATTTCTTCTCAATTTGATATTTATTGAGCGTCACCTTAAAGCCTCCCTTCCCCTCTCGTATTGCGTGCTATAGTGCCTTGTAAATTAAACAAACAGGTTTTAACTAAAGTGAACTGTTGTACATGTTATATTCTGTCACAGTTACTTGCTATAATCAGAAAGTAGGAATAGAAAGACAATCAGAAAGTACAAACATTATTTTTATAAAGTTTATTGTTCTGAAACTTTTAAGTTTTGTTTAACTGTTTGTACTGTGGTATATCTATGTTTTAGAATTTTGTGTTTTTATTTTTTGGCAATAAAGTGTATTTGTATTTTATTGTTATATAATTATAATTAAAATACATATAGATTGTTTGTATATTCACACTAATTAATAAATTTACATTTTTATAGAATTTTAAAGATTAACCCATGTTCGCAATGTAATTTTATAGTTAACGCAAGTTTAAACGAAAGAATTATTTTCTTGCATTAAACCCACTAAGGCTACGAAAATCTTCTAAGTTATTTTTGTAACATGAGAACGCTCTTTACTTATTGAATGCAGTACTTTAAACTTTAGAAAATAATGGAAGTGAACTTTGCCAAAATAAATACTTCAACCGTTTCTACGGCACGCTTGATTGAATTTTGTTTCACCGCAATTTTCGTTTCTTTGGTCAGAAGTTTAAGAGACATGTATGTAAAGGCTCTCAATGTTGCCAAATCACTCTTGGGTCAGAACATTGCGGTTTATTTTCGTTTCAAACTCAACTTAAATCTGAGTACTTCTTCACGGAACATACACGTCTAGATTCTGAGTCGTGAAAACACAAAAGATGGTGATTTGTTGAAAGCAAAAAACTTAAAAAATAAAGATAGCGTTGTCAAATAAAAAGAAAAACCTTCTTCTATCATCAAAAAATTCAAGGAAAATTTAATTATAATTTGCTGAGTATTTGGTGTTGAATAATTACTACGGTAGATACAAATCGTATTGAGCCAAAAACCATCCCAGCCTAGAAGCATTCATCCGTTGGGACCTACGCAATGTCAGAAAAATCACATACCCCTTAATCCTTCTATTAGTCGGGCACGTGACAGGGGTTTCGTCTGTTCAAGATTCATATCCTATTCATGAGAGGATTTGCTCAGTTTTGATATGTCTTACATGTTTTTTTATTGTGAACTTTTCAAGCAGTGATTTTGTGATAGCAAGCAAGGGAATAATGTAACAAATTGTTTATTTTAAAACAAGTAAATGGCTTCAAACCACAACATAATGGAATCTTGATGAAAGCCAAACAAAATATGCATTGAACCAGTATACAAAAATAAAGGTCTCAGTTTGTTGTAAAAAATTTAGTTTTATAAACTAGCGAGTCTACAATATGAAGTATCGATTCGGGATTGAAAACTATAGGTACAAAAGTAGCTTATTGTAGCTCTGTCACAGTGACATAGAAGTAATCTGTAATAACATTAAAAACCTCTTACTTAACCGGTGAGATAAGATTTCGATCACAACACAAAAATCATAATTCACATCAAAGAAATTGCCAAAATGAAACACCTTTGGAACTTTTTACGACTCATTTAATTTCTTTATCATTAATAGACTTTAATAGACTCAATAAAATTCCCTGGCAACACCTTTCGAATGTATAACTTATCGATTATTGTATGTTTTTCATATTTGCTCTTAATATGTTTATATGCTGTGACTCCGTAGGTAGTATGTGTAGGACACATTTTTGAACTAACTTGGAAAGTAGTTGATGCGAGCATCTAGCACGCGAGAAATCCCTCCTCAGTGCTGCAGCCTTCAAACATGAACCAAGTCAATAAAAATATAATATCAACTCACTGAACGTACTGTATAAAATTTCATCAAGTTCATTAAAACTCAATTGTTCTGTGTTACGAAATCTTTGTATAAAATTAGGCAGAGCTACAATTGCTATAAATTTCATAGAAGAGATTTCTGGATGAAGTTTAACAATGTGATTGATGATCGAAAAACGGCACTGACCTCTTTATTCCACAGAGGAACAATAAATTGTATAAAATTAAAGTCTTTGATATCTTCTAAATTATATAGTTAAATGGTCACTTTAATCAATAAAAACGTGTTTCAAAGCACGTTTCGATTGCAACATTTATGTTACTGTTTAGAAACGACTAACCATGCTATTCCTTTTGAATAGGAACTGCCGCTTTAAAAAAAATTAAATTATAGTATTAAATTAAATACTTCATTCAATGTCTTTTCAAAATATCTCTATTTCAAATATGATGCGGTATTAACAAAACATTTATTTTACTGCAATTTCAAAGGAACAGTGTAGACGTGTTTCAATAAAGCGTAAAGCAAGCTTTGAAAATAAATTTAAATTAACTACGAAGCTGTAGTTATCTTCCTCGACTAGTTTTTAATCAAACTCTCCAGTCCCAGGTCTACTGGTAGAAATTTCTTATGAAATAAGTAGTACCTTTGTACAAGCATTTTATCCCATTTATGATTAGTTATATTTTATGTGTACATAAATTGTAAAATAAAATAAGAATAACTGCAGTTGTGTTGAAGTCTTGGCAAGCCTGGTTTTTGTTTTGTTTTACCATAGGCAAATTAAATTATTTGAAGAATTGTTATACTATTTCCATTTCTTTATTTTCTCGATGACAGCTCCTGTGAAAACTTGTGCGAGATTTTTTTTACATTATGTATGCATTATTTTACAAAAATATGACGTTTTACCTTGTACACACGTACAAGGTTATATAATACCAGAGTCGGAGAAACTGATAGGGATGGAGCTATATCAATAAACGTAACACGATAACAGACCCGATATTTTTTTACAAAATATAAGAAAGTAAACTACTGCCGGATACTTTTGTACAAATTTATTAACTAATATTATATTTCATTACAAGATGTTACACGTATTAATCCTTGATTGATAATGCCAACGTCTTTAAAATTTTCGAAGCTGTTGTAAAATAAGTAGGTATAGGTAAGTACTCGACACTGAAACAAATAATTATAAAGACAGGTAATCTTTATTTATTTATTTTAATCAAAATCTGATGAATCGTCACTGTAACTCGATGAGCTCTCCCCAACATTTATTATAAGTTCCTGTACTTGTATATTATCGAATGCCACATGAATTTCCCAATCCGACGCTAATGTTTTGGGTTCTTCTCACAATTTTTTCCCAGTTTTCGGCAGTTACTTCCGCACATGAATTTTTTTTAATAAATATAACATCTTGTTTGCCGTAAAAGGGGGATGGGTATTGTTTCGAGCCGCGTGTCCTTTGATTTGTGCCCATAATAGTTCTATAGCATTGTACTGGCAATGATACGGCGGAAATCGAAAAACCCAATGACCACATTCAGCAGCTATTTCGTCGATAACATATCTTTTAGCGAGGCTTTTTTTTATTCTAAAATATTCACTAATTGTACTTTTAATAAAGTACTATCCACATTTTCGCCATTTTATTTTCGGCATGACGTCATGCCAGTCAATTATCTTTTGTTTTTTACTGGGCTGCGTTGGCATTTTATCAATTTGTCTGGAGTGATATGTAGCGTTGTCCATAATAATTACGTTGACGGTCCTTCCAGAGATTGCACCATTTCTTTAAACCATATTTCGTAAATTTCCGCATTCATTTCTTCGTGGAAGTCCACTGTTTTCTTGGATTTAAAGGCCAGTAAAGCATCTGACACGAATCATTTCGTAGACCCTGCATGGCATATGATAATGCGTTCACCTTTTCCCATTGGCACTGAACTAGTGAAAGCGGCGGTGTCGTCAGTCCAGTTCTTAGATGCTGTGTGGTTTGCATTTAACCAAGTCTCATCAGAGAAAATAACATTTGACCAATCTGATATCTTTTTGGCTTCACTCAAAAATTCGCAGCGAGCCTTAGCAACGTCGTGACGCTCCATCAATATTTTACATTTGTCCGATTTTTTATAAGAAAATCCAATTTCTTTCAAAACTAAGCTTAATGACGATTTTTGGCCATGAAACAAACCACATTCACGTAAAGAAACAAAAAGTTTTTTAAGTGTTGGAATTTTTTTGCGCAAGTTGTCACCAGTTGTCACCAGCATTGAAGTTGTCAACCAATGTCACACGACGTGGTTGAAGTTTTTCTTCGGCGTACGAAGCTTATTTTCCTGCATGCCGCTTGTACCGTAAGCTTCGGTAGTAATTTTTGAAACAGTAGGCCCACTAATTCCTAATGAGGCCGCAACACGCTCTCGCACTTGCGACAGTGGTAATAGCGGGCCACCATTTTGATACTCCGCTTCAAAGTAATTACGAACCTTGCTCACCAGTTCTCTTGCCTGCCTTTTCAGAACAGATCCTTTTTCATATTTGACAGCTGAGCAGCAATCAACACGGAGGAACACAAAATACACAACGTAACGTATGGATAATGGGAAAAAACTCAGCGAACAGAAATGTAGTGACTAGCACGACCGTCTTGTTGCGAGTGACATATTAAAACAAACACAAAATGGCGGTGGGCCATTGAGTGTTACCACCTTGAAAAAATATATTTGAATGTTTTTTTTGTATTTGTCTTTGTTCGAAATATAATAAATAAATGCGATCGATATCATAACTTATTTGGTCACAACACTACATTATATCAAATTAGAACTGTCATCGAGAAAATAAAGAAATGGAAATAGTATAGTGAAGCAAAATTGCGCATCGTTCCCTATTTTAAAGTCAATTACATGATTGCCGTGTGTGGGTACAACTAGGTAGTTACTTTACAAACGGTTTAGTTTTCAATGTGTAATTCAATAATCACTTGGATCTTTAACTATTTACTATGTTCTGTTGGATCTTTATGTTATTGAGACCAAATAACAAAACTGTTGGAACATTAAACAATAAAATGTATAAGAATTTTTATTGTTATTATTGTATTAACGACAGATTTTTCAAATGATTATATCTCTAATCAATTCTTTATATTCTAGTTTGAAATGACACCTCCTAAAGTATACTCGACTCAATTATAGATACTTGATTTAAGACCCGTATTTAAATTTACCGAAACAATACTTCAAAAAATATATAAATATACTAGCTAAAGTTCTACGTAGCTTAAACGTAATTCTTGGTCGCAATTTATATCGTTATACTAAAATTCATACGAATCTGCTCTGTTATTTTTGTGTGAAGGAGTAACAAACGTCAAAATATATGTACAAAACAAAGATGTTCATACCGTGTATCCAGCCAAACATTTCTCATTTATTTTATAAGCGAGCTTAAAGTATTTTTCGATTTTGTTGTGTCGTAATGAGGAAATAATTGAATTCTTTATTGAATCATTCTCATGTGCATCTAAGTTAAGCGTGACCATGGATGATCAGTTCCAGTAAACATGGAAGAAACTCGAAAATAAAAGCACTATAAGTCTCCAAATTAAACATAGATAGTAAACTAACATTGCGTTCAATTACACGTAAAAGTTGTCGTTCAAATTAATTACCACTACTGTTCACATTATGACTATTTTATTTGCATTGATTTAAACTGTGGAGTGTTTTCAAGTAGAAAATATTTCTTAAATAACACTTTTTTTTCTTTGAGTTGTAAATCAGGTCATTAGTGACTGCATTTATTTTTGATAAGTTGCGAATTTAGTTGCAGTGTAATCTACACGTGGTAGAAGCTACCAGTTTTCCACCACCACATTTCGAAGTTTATATAATTATGTATAATAAAGGATGTATAACGGCGGAGCGTTTCAAACGTTCACAGTAATTTGTCAAAGTTATTAAGTTACGTAATAGCTCCTTTGATGTTGTTGGTAAGCCTTTGAACATGTTAAAAGACATTATGTGACGTCCGCTCGCTCTTAATTATTTAGGTAGCAGTTTTTTTAAACTCTGTCTAATAAGAAGAACTTGTCTAGTATCAAACTGGACATTTATTCGTACAGTTGAAGCAACTAATCAAACTGCAAACTAAACAAATGTATGTCTATTTAAGATGTCTGGCATATTGTGCAAACAGGAAATATCCAATTCTGCGTTTAGGTAGCATGCCTATGCTTCTCAAATTACCAATTATGAAAAAGAAAAAAAACTTTAGACCAAAAATCGTGTAAATATGTTGCATCAATCGATTAGCTGAAAATGTTGTCACAAGACCAAAGCAATTATTCATCTCGACGTGTTATGCTAGCCTTTGTCCATGACATCAGTCAAAATTAGAGAGGCCTCAAAATTTGTACTTATATTACAAACTCTCTGTCTCAAGACTTATTGATTGATCTTCGTTTGTTGTGTGATTTTACCGCTCTTAAGCCGCTTGTGTTTTCCCTATTCTCGTGAAAAATTTTGTTTTTACAATCTTATTGACCCGTTCTAGGAGTTACATTTATGTATTTATTTATACATTTACTTAAAATAATAATATGTGGGAATAATAAGAATTTGATCTTACATTTTCTTTTCACACTTACATTTTCTGTCTCTGCTTTTAGGCCGTTGAGAGGATTTCTCGTGTAGATCTGAGTGAAAAACTACGTCATATTTGGGCAATATAAAAACGCTTTATGTGTGCTTATTCTATAAAGTTGAAGATTAGTTTCATTATATATTTTATCAAATTTTTAATTCCGTAAGTTAATAACGAATTTTAAATTAAACGAATAAATAACGCATTTTAATTGATCTAATCAGACAGTAAATTTCAAAGGTAATAAGAACCTTTCCTTAAAGGCTTCAATATTAGAATAATTTCTTTAATGAGAAACAATTAAGTACAAAATATAAAACTAATGTTTGATTATGCTAGTTATAAATTATTTGTATGAACTTTGTATTCGTCGGTGACTACTTTCCTCCGAAGCACGCACTACCGAGTTCGAGATTTATCTCGGTCGGGTGGGCGCCTCTATCAAGCAAGGCCACTCTTGCCAAGTAAGGCTGAGTAGCGTAGTGGTCAGTAGCTGTAACTTAGGTTCGAGTCCTGGCCCCGGCATTCATTTGTGTAATGAACGCAGATGTTTGTTCTCGGGTCATCATTATTGATATATAAATATGTATGTTTATTCTGGGTCCCCCCCCCCCCAGGCTCGCTGTATGGTCATCCATTATACAAGCTCTGCTTACTTTGGATCCATACAGTTGGTACGTTTGTTTGAGGATTTATTCATTATTTATTTAAAAAGATTTATTTGAGTGCTTCTGGCTGGGGACATCAATGGCAACATTTGCATAAAATAAAATTTTTATGTAAATGTTTTTCGAACATTTTACAACTGTAGCACTTATATTGGTGTAAATACTTAAGACAAGTAAAAAGCTACGCCTAAATAACTGAGAAACTAGGCATATTACGTGGTTTCGGGCTGGTAGAATGTAAGAAGTTCACATACGAATACGCCTGAATCTACGAGTATAAGGGTTGATGAGTTTCTACAAAAGTAACTTCACTCATATTTTAATATTATATTTAGACTACCCTTAACCTCATCATCTGATCAAGAAAAGAATAAGATTCGTAATAAAAAATACCACAATAAACATCATATCAGGAATCCCCTTTTAAGCGTATTAGATATTGTACCAGTAGCCTCCAACTTTCATATCTTATAACAATTATAACATAATACATATCCAATACTAAATATTAAATTATAATTCTTTGCAGTTTTTTAAATAGAAAGAGTTGAAAAAAGAAATTCTAAGTACAAAAAAAAGGGGAAATAAAATACATGTAGAACAATGTTAGAAAAACTACAAGTAATGGTGCGTTTACTACTAGTTTTGTTTGTGTTTGTGTGTATGTGTGTGTGTGTGGGTGTGTGCGTGTGTGAAGTGCGCTATCTGTATGTTCAGTAGGGATGAAAATGGCGAAAGTTTGTTTTTTTCGCAACTTTGAATCTTTCTAGTAGATTACACGTAACTTTGGAAAAATACTGTTTTAGAACTATCTGAAAAATACAAATTGTACATGTGTTTTAATCAATGTATTTTTCATAAATAACAATGAAGGAAAATAAAAATCAATATAAAACAATGTTTTTATAATTATTTCTGTTATTATTATGTTAAGGGATACATGTTTACAAATATGAAAAAAAAATAAGTTTCAACAATTCAATATCACTATCGAAGAATCACATCGTCAACATGAACGTCATCTTTTTCATCAAATTTATCATCGTTATCTTTCGAATTGACAAATTTCATATTCCAGTTAATAAAAAATAATTTATATAATCGATCAGCTGTCAAACGTTTCCGATCTTTGGTGTGTGTCTTCCCAAACAAATACCCATTTTCTCTCACCGGCGAACGACCCGTTAGCGTGTCCCCGCTAGCGCACCCCCTTCCCTAATCAGGTGTCGCTTCCGTTGAAGGCTAGCGGCAAAATCAAAGCCATCGAGGTGGTTTTTAGTGAGTAGGTGCCACTCTGGTGAGTCTCACATCACCCTGCAGATCGGCTGCGGAGGTATGCATAATGCATCTTCACCCTGCCCGCGGAGTGTGCTGCTTAGGCGGCCAAAAAAAAAAAAACAATTTCTCTCACTGGCGGCTGATGATGGTGGATTACTCAAAATTCTTATGATAACAGCAGAGCATGAAATAAAATGGAATGAAATATTTATTTCTCAACATTGACAATTACTTGTTCTACCACCAGTTCGGAAAAACCTTCGTGAAGAAGAACTGGCAAGAAACTTCACAGGTACATTTTTTTCAAAATAAATTTACAGAGCCTCTTTATGTCTATACAATATTCTTATCTGCATCTGTTGGCTCAGCAAGTCTCCCTCCGCCCAAGTATCCAAACGACGAACACCCTCAAACGGCACCCGTTCACGAGTTAATGGGGGATCCAGCCATCGCCCTCCTCAACCATATTAGAGGGAAGTAAGCGACCCGTCACCCGACGCTACCATAAGAAGACGTACTTTAGTGACGATGACGCTTTAGGTAGTCATCCGGACGAAGAATTCAACGAAAAAACATACATGACATATTACACATGTTTTGTTACAAATACTAGTAAAATCCTGTTAATGAGGGGATTATACTATATATCCAAATAATCGGATATTTTATAATATGTTTGCACTATGCACACAACTTCTGCTTTATAGTTTCTTTGAATTTGTCAATAGGAAGACCTTGGATATCCTGGCTTTGACTGACATAGTCCTCGCCACCAGTCATCTAAAATAATGCGTAAAATACATGTAAAATACGTCAACTTGTGTAAGATACGTCGTAAGAACTCAATTAAAGTTTCTGTATTTTATTGAACAATACAATGCTCAATTGAAAATTACATGTAATTTACATGTGATTTTCAACCTTAATGTTCAGGCCGGTACATTTGGTACTTGTTGAAGGACGAGGCCGGCCCATGGCGATGACCCAAATCGTTAAGATCCTTGTTAAGATATTTTCAGTTATTTTTCACTTTTTACATGCTGGCCCTAAAATACGCAGTATTTTCATATTATTTAACAGTATTGAAGTAGTTCTATTCTATTCGTGAGAAATATTATTCATATTTTTATAATATCTGAATATAAAAGGCTAAGGTATTTTTAAACAAGGCAAGATAGCAATAACATTTATTAAAATCAAGTACTCATTTTAACCCTCTTTAAACTTAAAAAAAACCTATATTATATATATTTGAAGATTATATTGATATTACCAATCAAAATTGTCATAACCTTTTACACACACACAAACTCGTAAAAATATCATTTTTGTTTCATTGCCTGAACTATCGTCTAGAGTCTATCAAAACATCACTAACGCGGTATAAATTACCTAGAAACTTAACTAGCGGCACTCTGGCACAAGCGAGCATGAATGGTTATTGGATTTTATGAAAATATCAGTAATCTGGGTATTATTCATTATACCAGAAAGATACGATATATTCTAAAAGCTTGTAGGCAACTAAATATTTATTTATTATTTTCCTCGTATGCATAAGATTATTTTATAATTGGTAGATGAAAAACTCTAGTTTAGTTTAAGGCGTTTATACCCGTTTGTACGTGACCTTCTTTTGACTTTGCATTACTCTTTTTCGTTGAATAACTCAGTTCTATTTATTCCTTTAGGCGCTATAATTTACTTATCGTGCAGAAAGGAAGTAACAAGAAACGCACATAACTAGGGTGAGTAAGAAGAAAAGCCATAAATTCAGTCTCATGATCCGCAATGATAAGCGCCATATGTAACCGCGCGACATAAATCTCGCCTATCGTATTTTCGCGCCCCCTTTCAAACAGTTACATATAGCATTAAAATTGATTGGAGCATTATTAGAATTATAAATTTCAGATTTTTTGCCATTCGTTTATGTTTGATTTCATTTAAATTCGACGTACCTACTAAGGGGAAATGATAAGTCTGGTAGTAGTCGATTTAAGGATATTATTTTTCGGGATTGGACCTCCTTATTCGCAAATCTTTTGAAGAATTCAATTAAAATTTTCAGCCGATTCCGCTGGTTGATACAGCACATTATAAAACAACCGTAGTTGCTATGTCCAGTGGCGGCAACCGGATTGCGTTTGGCACAATTGTTTGACAAATTAATGTTGCTAGAACCTAAAACAGTTTTAGTCATGTTATTTTGTAGTAATCGAGTGTCGACCCGTCTGCCCAAGGGTTCATGCATTTACGATTTTTATGCAATATAAGTGGAAATTTGCTAAGATATATTGATAGAAAAAGGATGCTACCTTAATAAACTGTAACGTATTTTTGGCGACACTAACGTTTTTAGCTCGTAGTATGTATTTATTTGGGTTGAATTTCCTAGCACTTTTATACCAGGAAGATAAATTTTGGAGAATTTTTGATTAACGAAAATAAGATTAAATCAAACAAACAAACTCGACGATTGAGCGTGAGAATAAAGAACATTGTAGTGTGTTATTATAATGTAAAAATATATTATAGGGCACATGTTTATCCGTGTACACGTTTCATAATATAATGTGTATATTAAATATAATATATTCGATTTCGTAGTATCCACTTAATCAAATGATAAATCTGAACAAATATTTATAGTAAAAGTAAAAGTAAAAGTAAAAACAAATTTATTGTTCTCACACAGTACACACTATGACACATAGTAAAAATACATAAAAAAAGAAAAAAAAAAAAACAAGTTGAATAGAAAAAAACTAAAAGAACATTATGTATTTAAAATCCAATGTGCACTGCAGTAACAAAAGGTCACACAACTCAGCTGGTGCTTTGTAGCTAGGGGCAACAAAGCGCTGATTTTCAGTTGTGGCCTAAACAAAGTGCGCTGAAACTATGCACACAATATTATTTTGGTGCTACTTAATTAATATGAAGGTACTTAAGATAAGGAAATACATATTATATAAATAAAAATAAGTAAATAGTATAATATGAAATATGTATATAATATGAAATAATAAATAAATAAAATAAAATTTAAAACAATTAAAAACAAGCCTTAATAAACATGGGGTTCTCGTAATAATTAAAAATTTCAGTCGCTAGTCCGCAGTAAGTTTCAAGAAAAACAAAAGTTAACATGATACACTTTGACAATTTCAGGAACACTTGTTTAATATCATGATAAAATATTTTCCAAAAATAGCCGTTGTTGTATTAGCAAATGAGAAAACACAAGTAATAAAAACCTTCTTGAACAGTATGTTCTTCCAAAGTAATTGGCACTTTTTTATCAATAGAAATTGCATCAGTTATAACACTCTTGGAAAACTTTTCCACTCGTAGATATATACGTAGGTAAATACCAACGAGTCCAAAGTATTTAAAGACTTGGCGCAACGATGCGTACTGGGTCCCTGACCCGTAACTTTACACATCGTTGCGTCTAACATTTTCACTCAAGTCACGTAGCACTGCCTCAAGATTAAAAGGCTTTGTATGCTAGCACATATGTATACTTCACCTTTATACATACGAGCATAATTTTATTTTGAACCCTGCGAATTTGTTTTGGACAATTCATATTACGTTAATCATCCGTATATGATATAGTTACATCTTCCACCATCCAGTTTTTATTCACATTAGATTTTAAATTAAAAAAAAATAATTTTGTTATTAAATTTAAAAAATGAATGTTCTTATTGAAACTATAACAAGGTTAGAAAATGGAGCACCTATATCCTGGCCGCATCAAAGTGCTTTTAATTTGGTTAAATTTGGCTTTGTTCAGTCTCGTAATGCTTTCTAGCCTGGCCTTGATGGGGCGTCGACGTTTAGGGACGTCTGTGTATAATAAAATATGAGCTATTCATATACAAGTCCACTACCAAAAGTAATTGTTAACAAACTTACCACTGTCTAGACACATAATCACTATAGCTAAAATACGTTCTGGTACAGCAAAAATCTTGTATACGTTTTTGGGTAACTACAAGTCCTGTGCGGTTTCAAACACGTACCTCTAGGGAATTTTGGGATATGAAATGAAATGAAATATTTATTTCTCAACATTGACAATTACTTGTTCTTATTGACGTCAAATAAAACATGATTTTACCACCAGTTCGAAAAAACCTTCGTGCAAAAGAACGGGCAAGAAACTTCAGGGGTATATTTTTTTCAAAATAAAGTTACAGAGTCTCTTTATGGCTATACAAAATTATTCTTTTTTGCATCTGTTAGCTCGGCAAGTCTCCCTCCCCCCAAGTATCCAAACGACGAACACCCTCAAACGGCACCCGTTCACGAGTTAACGCGGGATCCAGCCATCGCTTTTTTTTGTTCCCCTCCACGGGAAGGGCAGGAGGATAAAAAATGCTCTGACACATACTCCGCGCGCGCGATCGGAGTTATATGGGACTCGCTCCGAGCCTACCAGAATCTCTACCCACTAAAACACCCCCTGTCGGCTCGTGCAATTTTTTGCCACTCAGCCTTCATCTGAGCGACGGCCAAATGGAGAAAGAGGCCGCGCTAGCGGGGCGCAGAATGGGTCACCCGTTGGGATTTACATAGCACTGAAGGTGCTCAAAGCACTGAAGGTGAATACATAGCACTGAAGGTGCTCGAAATGAAAAGTAAATAATTAAAAATTAAAAATTGAAAAATAAAATTGAATTAATTCGGATTTACGTTAGAATTAGGATTTACATTAGAATTAGAATTTACGTTAGAATTAGAATTTGCGGCCAGAAGGGCTTCGAGATCGGCTGACAGTCTGGTGGAAGAGTACGCTTGCGCATTCCTAGGCCTAGCGACTTTGAACTTCGAATCTAACACAGGAGTAGTATATGAGACTGAATCACAAACTAGAGGATTGGGATGGGTTTCGGAGCGTTTGAAAAACGCTTCAGAGAGTGTTTTGAGGTGTTGTTGTACTGTAGGCAGTTCAAGATTTCTATGCAAGTCCACGTTACGCACGTACCACGGTGCGTTTGTGGCCCTGCGGCAAAAGAGGTTTTGAACTACCTGCAGTTTGTGCAGGGTGGAGGGTTTGGCGTGGGCAAAGATTGGCGAGGCATATGTCATGAAGGGTCTAACGCAGACCTTGTAAAGTGTACGTTTGTTTCTGAAAGACATTTTGCTTTTTCTACTTAACATGCTATTTAGGCGGCCTAGGTAGTGACGGGCGAGTTTCGAAACTCTTTCGACGTGTGACTTGAAAGAAAGCGTCGGATCTAACGTGACGCCTAAATATTTAGTACTGCGCTTCCAAGGGATCGTAGTAGAAGGAAAAACTAGGAAGTTCCTAGCAGACGCTTCCGACGGCGTCTGTGGTCGAAGCGCATCACAGAACTCTTCTCAGGGTTCACATCGATGCGCCATTTTCGAAACCATACACCAAGGGCGTTTACGGCCTTTTGGAGTCTGGTTACAAGGTGCGGAACACTGTGACCTTTGGTGTAGAGTGCGGTGTCGTCGGCAAAGAGGGCGAGTTCGATGCCTTTCGGCGGGATGGGGACGTCGTTGCTGTACACAGTGTACAACAGAGGGGCGAGGACTGAGCCTTGAGGGACTGCAGCCTTTATGGGACGAGGCGCGGAAAGCGTGCCTTTATGTTTAAATCGAAACGTACGGTCTTTGAGAAACGACGCTATTAACCTGACTAGGTGATCTGGTAAGCCTATCTTGTAGAGTTTATAAACGAGACCACTGTGCCAGACTTTATCGAAAGCCTTGGCTACGTCAAAGAAAACCGCGACTGTTTTATAACGACGCGGATAGAAACCGTCAAGTATGTACTCGACGATTCCATGGACTTGCTAAGGGCAGGAGTGCTTATCGCGAAAACCGAACTGATGGGGAATAATGAAGGGATCGCCATCCGTTGGAAACAGATGGTTCCGCATTCGAAAGAGTATGACTCTCTCGAGAAGTTTAGACATTGCCTTGAGGAGGCTGATGGGTACGTGATTAGCCGGGATATTCAGAGGTTTACCCGGCTTGGGAATGCCTATGACTGTCTCTTCTTTCCAAGCTTTTGGAAAATAGCTAAGGTCGAAGCAGGCGTTGAATATAACAGCTAACAAGGTAAGCACCTGTTGAGGCAGGTGCTTAAGTGCGTGGTTGGAAATTCCATCCGCACCCGGAACCTTTTGGACTTTTGATTTCTAATGAGAAGCAAGATTTCGTCATTAGAGACTGTGATTCCGTCATTAGAGGGTCGGCGGTGATGGGGAAAGAGTCTCTGCGAAGGACTTCGTCCTCCACCGCCTGGATGTGTGAGGGATCAGCAGGTTGCGTGCTGGGCGAGCATTGTGCGGCAATGCTGTCGGCGAAGCATTCGGCTTTCTCTTCGACTTCAAAGGCAGTAGTGCCGTCGGGACAAGTGAGAGGAGGAACGTGAGAGGCAGTGTCTACGCGTAAGGCTCGGGCCATGCTATAGTACGCTTGGTGGGACGGAGAGATATTCGCCATGAGATCATGCATCTGAGCGTCTCGGAGTTCTGCGAGGCAAGACCTAACTTTACGTTGTAGCTGATTTGCAGCTAATCTATAGGCGGGCGTGGGATATTTCTTGGCTCTCTGGAGAGCCGCGTTCTTGGCTTTAATAACATTGCTGACGGCTAAGGGATGCGTGGGTTTGTCTTGCTTAGCAACGTTTTCGTTAACACTGATGGCTGAGTTGATAGCATCAGCGAGAGAATTGACTAATGAATCTATTTTATCCGGACTATCTATTTGATCGGGCGAGATCGGGAGCGGAGAGTTCGGGGCCTCTAAGGCTGAAACTAACGTATTTTTAAAGCCTTTCCAATTGGTAAAGGTCTTAGGAGAGGTGACGTTATCGTCAGGTGGTCCTAGCACGAGGGAGACGGGGCGATGGTCAGAGCCTAGGTCATCGAGCGTTTCGATAGACCTGAGGTCGAGGTTGATTCGCTTGACTATTGCAAAATCGAGGATATCAGGAGAGTGGTTCGGGTTGTCGGGATAGTGAGTGGGAGTGATGGGAGAGATGACATCTAAGTTAAAAGAGTTTGTGATGTCGAGGAGAGCGATACCGCTGGTGTTGGTTGATAGGCACGTCCAGTCAGTATGTTTGGAGTTAAAGTCTCCGAACATAATGACTAAATGGGTGAGGGCGAAAATGGCCTCAAAGTCGCTGCGGATTGCTCTGGTGCCACTAGGTATGTAGATTGAAGCTATGATGATGGTCGGATGACCAGTCATAACCAATCTACACACAGTGGCTTCCATGTTGAGGAGAGGAGGGGTAGGGAGAGGAGAGCAATGGAATCCTCTTTTGTAATAAATGGCAGTGAGGCCGAAACCGTCGGAGTTGGGTTTGTGTGGCCAAACTGGTCGCACAGCACACAGGCAGGGGGGGAAGTTGATTTGGGAGTGCGAGTGCACTACTTGGTAATATGTGGGTCCAGGCACTTACGCACCTGAGGGGAACTGAACAATTAGCCGCTGCGTGGCCATAGAGCTGGCAGCGGTGGCACTGCCCAGGGTGGCCGCGAGGGTTGGGATGCTCGACGGAGATATTCGAAAGTCCACAGATTGTGCGAGCCTCTCTGAAGATCTCCCTCGAGTTGGGATTGTTTGAGAGGATAACTAAAGCTAGTGGAAAACGCTTACCGCGGTTAGAGTGCATCTTGTGCACTGCTTCAGCCGGGAAGCCCTGAGACTTAAGGTCCTCGAGAATGTCCTCATTACTGAGTTCAAACGAGACGCCCCGTAGTAGTACGCGGATCTTACGCTCCTCCGGGAGGGCGTAGTTGTGATACGCGATTTGTTTGATCGATAGAAGCCTAGTAAAAGACCGGAAGTCGTCGATGGTCGCGACCTGAATTTTAATTGATTCGCCAGCGTTGGCAGCTTTTAAGTAATTAATTTTGTGCTCTTTGCACAAGTTAGAAACCGCGGTCCAGCGTGCTTTTACACGGAGGAAGCGCACCGCGACGCTGACTTCAAAGGGACCGACGGAGACGTGGTCACTTCTAGTGACATTAAAGGCGCGGGGGCGGTTGTTGTAGACACCGGGGTGGGCTCGGGTGTTGAAGACACCGCGGCTTTTTTCAGACGCTTCTTAGAGCGTTTGGCAACTAATTGGAACGCGGGCTCAGGAGAGCCAGTTAAGGTGGCGGCGACCGACGAAGCTTCGGATGAGGCCGACGCGCAGTCCATATCGGAAGGAACGGGAGATGCGGGAGAGCTATAGACCTGAGGGGTCTGGACGTTGGAGGCCTGAGGGGCTGGGGTTGGGGCCTAAGGGGCCGGGGACGCGATTGATGCCTGCAAGGCCTTTGTTAGGATGTCTTTCGGAATGGAGACGCCTGCCGCAGCAAGCGCCTGGGTGAACGCGTTCGCGAAGTTAATAACGCTTAGCGAATCCATTGGGGAGGGTTGGGACAATTATATGTATAAAAAAGTATATCAAAAGATGCCTAGTTCCTAAAAACCTAGCGAACCCTAGCGGCTAACCTCCCTATCAGCGCTAGGGTGGCTGGGGAGAATAACTTAAAACTAACCGTAGTACGCCGAAGGCCGCTACCTAGAAACCTAAAAAAGGGTACGCAGGCAAAAAGTTGACCGCGTTAGGGTCAACCTTTACCGACAGAAGGGACAAATACACACGAAAACACACAGATATGATAAAAATAAAAATAGGAGAAAAATAAATAAAATAGAGAAGAGAAATAAAATAAAAATAAAAGGATAGATTCAGTACAAATTCGATGTCACCGTTAAGTATCCGTTGTACTGAGACCAGACTACTTACGCTGGGTACTACACAGCACTCAGCACAAGCACAACACAACTTAGCACAGCACTTTGAAGACTAAGGGGCTTAGTCACAAAGAAAAATCACACTTCGATAGCACTCAGAGGGAGTAGAAAAACCTTGAAAACCGTAGCACGGAACCAACACGCTAAACTGTGACGTCAGTAGACTGAGCGCCATGGAATATCGGGAAGGGACCGATCAACGGAGAAGGGGGTCTTGCACGTCCGTACCGGGCGGCGATCGGGGCGAGAATGGGATCCAGCCATCGCCCTCCTCAACCATATTAGAGGGAAGTGAGCGACCCGTCACCCGACGCTACCATAAGAAGACGTACTTTAGTGTCAATGACGCTTTAGATATTCATCGGGACCAAGAACTCATCGATCATACAGACACATTACACATGTTTTGTTGCATATAGTACAATACAATACTAGTACAATCCTGTTAATGAGGGGATATACCCAAGGGCTTTTATCATCCAAATAATCGGATTGTTTATAATATGCTCTAGTACACAACTTTTGCTTTATAGCTTCTTTGAATTTATCAATAGGAAGACCTTGGATATCCTCAGGAACCTTATTATAAAAGCGTATACATTGACCCATGAATGATTTAGGGACTTTATGAAGCCTACTATTATGAGCTGCCAGCATATTTCTTCCTCTTGTGTTAACATTGTGCAGATCTTTTTTTCTTTTGAACAAGGTCATGTTCTTTTTTACATACATTAAATTTTCTAAAATATATTGTGAATTTTGTAAAGTAAGAATATATATTTCCTTAAATTTACTTCTAAGTGACACCCTTGGACCGAGCTGATAGATTGCGCGAACGGCCCTTTTCCGCAGAATAAATATAGTATCGATGTCGGCAGCACTCAGATGACATATAATTAAGTCAATTCTGGATGACGTTAATTTTTAATGGAGTAATAGTTTTTGGAAACCGGTCCAATAGATGCACAGAGTAGTACAGTTTCTTTTGTTACTACCTCGTCTGCTTTTCCTCTTTTTACCGCTATAATAATCACGTTTGTGATTGTGTTCCGGTTAGCCAAAACAATAAGAGGAACGAAGGCAATTCCAACTGACTCATACGGTAAGCAACGCATCATTAGTTGATATGATATTCAGATACAATATTGATAAACAAAACACCCTCGCCTAATACTATAATCCACTCTAGAAACTTTGCAAAAAGAGGCATTAGTAGGTCAAGAGTTTTAAGAGCTCGCTACTATACGAATGACTGCTTTGTTGAATTATTCATCTTTTTTACTTTGAAATATGATAGTATTTATTTATTTTATTGTTTTTGTAACTATAATATAAAATACATAATAAAGCTTATGAATAATGTACAGCTTATTTCTAACAGAAGTCTCAGACCTGAGACTGGAGAGTGTGTAAAAAGAGCAAATTCAGTGTGTACCTACTAAATAAATATACACATGTAAAACAAAAACAATAAAAACATAAGAAATAAATCCATATAAAATACAATAAACATGTACCGGCCCCTTAGCTAAGGCGGTAACGAAAATAAGATCGAGGGCAGATAAAATAAGGAATAATAGTATTTATAATATAATTGAAACAACAGATTCACAGGGGGTGAGAATTCTACACTCACAACCGACGCACCACTAAGGTCTCTAAAACCAAACCGCAGTATCCTTGGTTGGCAGCAGTAGTCCGGAGTCTCAGGGTCACGTCGCGGCAGGCAGACGTGAGGCAGCGTAGTAGGTTGTTGGTCCGTGCGTAGGTCACCAGCCGACTAAAAAGCAACCACTCCTTAGTAGGAGTTTGAACCCCGATTTTGGGGTAAAACAGCACGCTTATAATATCAAAGAATTCACTTAGACTCGATTAACACGAGTAGGTTTTTTTTTTGCAGAATGGTGACGCGTCCTTGCGTTCAGATAGCTTGGCAGGGACTGCCGAACGTTCGAGACGAGAAAGAGAGTGAGTCGTAGGTGCCTCTGCGCATTGAACAGAACCGGTCTTTCTACTCATCGTTCATACCGTTACTGTTCACTCAGCGTCACTACGCGCAAAGATGTATTTTAAATTAAAGTTCGCGCGGTCTAGGTACATACCTATAGTAATTAGGTTTATAATTAAGATAGGTTCTGTGAGTAATAATATTACATATCATAAAATAGTAGGCTAGGTACATGTTTTTTTTGTGTATTTATTAGATGAGTTTAGTTATTAAGTTCAATTTTAAAGTAGTCTTTAATAAAATCTTAGGATAAAGTAACAAACCGTTACAAACATTCATACACACATACATAAATATATAAATTACTACAAAAATATAAATCAATAACTTGTAAATAAACTAGTGAAATAGTGGCAGAGAATTAAATATTCAACAAGTACGAGGACACTGTCTTAAATTCAAAATTCATTTTATAGATTACACTTAGGTTCAGAAATATCAGAGAAACCTATCTGTAACTATACAGCTGTACATTATATGTTCCTGTTTATAAGATTTTGTATACAAATTCACATATAAAAAAATACCAGTTGTTGTTCTAACATGAGAGTTCTTCGATATATCTTCAAGAGATATTACTAATTTGAATTTAATAAAATAAAACTTGACCAAGTAAACTAGGCGAACGGGCGGAATGTGGCTTTCCCTTTCAATCTTTTACTACTAATAAACAAAACACGCGCTGCGAAAGAACAATATACTCAATACTTTGGTAATTTAGTCAGGTAAATAAATAATGATATAAAATACTGAAATGAATCACAATGTCCGCATCCCAAATACATGACGCCACGTTAGATAGTCGTCTAGTTTGCTTGGTCAATACATGACATTTGAGACATGATAATAAAAAGATGTCGTCATATGGCTCTCAAATTATCTTTGTCTTCGCTATGTCTAGGGCTTCTGGTTAGGCCCGGTGATCAACGAAATCCAGAATGCGAAATACAAGACAATTTCGAAAATACTGAGGTGGGATTTTATTCTGTCTTAGAATAATAATCAGGGACTCTTTGTTCTCCACTAATATAACTAATTCAAAATATTGACTAATTCCATTGTTTTCTCATTGCCAATTTATAATTGTAGAAAAATATTGTGCTATAAGTGTGCGATGAAAAGTTTCAATATTCTGGAATATTGAAGTCGCACCCCACTATTATTTTGGTCTATACAGGGTGTCCTGTATGGGACGATACGATCATCAGCAGAAAAATCAGAAAAAAAAATCCATCCCATGTTCTTCAGAAATTATAGGAACTAGTCAAAAAAAGCAGAACTTCTCCATTTTTAACAATTTTTTTTGGTTATTGTGGTTAATGTTGGTTATTTTTGTCCATTTAAAACGTTACACCATAACCCTAAATAACACATCTTTAATCACTATAAAAAGTAATAAGACAATTGCCCCAAATTTTCTTAGAAATAGCAATATTTTCCGAACTATGATTTCAACATTTTCAAAATAAAAAGGGACTGATAACAAAATATAAATATACTGGTCTCAACCAATAAACTTAATTTTATGTCCCCTACAAGTACAAGTGTACTTGTACTACTACTTTCACCATGTTTCAAAAGATACCTTTGCGTCAATATGATTACAACCTAAATGGGTTCTGTATAAATCTTCAGACGTACCAAGATTAAATCGTAAAACCCTTCAACCACTGAGGTAAATTCGATATGCCTAATTTAGTAATTGATTTCCTCAGATACTCGAGAACGCGTAATTACCCTGAGGAAAATCGTATATTTTTTATCAATAATCATTGTCAACCATCAACCACACACCTGCATATACATACGTAGCGGTGCGGTGGTTAGTAAAACTGCGCGGGCTGCGGTCGTTTTGTAAATGCTTACGATCAACTACCGCCCGATGTTCCGTAATTCCGGAGAAAAATCGGTGGTTTTCTGAGTTTTGAGAAAACGCCGTGAGTTACATACTATTCAAACTATATATCGACGGTTGAAAGGCTAATTGATCTAAGTGACATTTTGTGAAACTTGCAGGAGGATGGATTAAAGTTTTTATTTTGGAAAAAAAAAATCATTAAAAAATAACTGTTTAATAGACTTTTATTTATTTAATACAGTATATCCCTTATTAAGTAAGGAAGTTATTTAAGCTATTACCGTTGTTTATTGTGTATTATTTTAGAAAATTTATGTTGGTTTGCCCAAAATGCATCAAATTTAGTTATTTTTTGAGAAAGGAAAAATGGTTCAAGTGCCTATCGTAAATAAAATAGCTGAAAGGAAACTGGTTCAAGCATAGACTTAGGATAAAACAATATTAGACAAAATGAATTTAGCGCCAAGTCAATCTGACAGTTGAATATGCCAAATGAGCCTAAGCACCATGATGTTGCACCAAAATGAAGTAGTTTGATGCATATGCCCATTAGAGGGGCTATAGGATGAAACAAAATGAACCCTTACTAGATTATAGTAGATATTGATGCTCAGACCATCATTATTGATAGTCGTCCATAATATATTTTTGAGTTTGGTATGCCAGTTAATACAATTTTGGACAGTGTCTTGTATATTTTTTTACATTATCATAAATTACAGACTTGACTTCTTCGTATAATCTGTCTGTTGTACCAATGTCTTCTCCTACGAATTATTATCCAAACTGTAAACCATCCCTAATAGATTTAATATTTATTTCCGATTCTAACTTAGTCGTCTGTCATGGTAAAACCTCAGCTCCTTTTTCATATCATGATTTAGTATTTGTAAGTTACAAACTACGACTTCAAAAAGTAAAGCATAAAGTTCTTTTGCTTCGAAACTTTTACAAAATGAACATTGAACATGTAAAAAAGGATGCTAGAAGACTTGACTGGATTGAACTGTCAGGATTTGGATTGAATGGTTGCCACTTTTACACAGGAATTAATAAATCTATAATAATACTCATGCCCTTGTGCGACCGGTACGAGTTAAGCGATTGCCTGCACCACGGTTAACAAACAGTTTTAAAATATATATATGGTAAAGCGTGATAAGGCTAAATCTCGTTATAAAAAAGATCGATCGCCATATAACTTATTGTCTTACAAACACCTTAGAAATAAATTCTCTTAATAACTACTTCTCTACCCCTCCAATCACTCTGGATCCCAAAACTAAATCTTTGTCGCTCTCACTGCTCTTAAATAATTTACCATCTGTCAGTTCACCTTTCTTTTTTGTACCAACTAGGGAAGAGGTGATAAAAAAGCAATTCAAAACATTTCAACTAAAGCTATTGGAAGTGACAGCTTAAGCTTGGACATGATATTACCAGTACTAGACGAGAATGCAAGTTTTATTACTCATGTAATAAACTTTTCCCTATCTAACAATGTCTTTCCAACTGAGTGGAAAAAAGCTCTTGCTATCCCACTTCCTTAAACATCAAACCCTTCTTTATATTCCCAGTACCGATCCATCCTATTCTTCTTCCTCCATCGAATCCTTCCTACCCTATCTAAAGTTTTGGAGTCTATATATAGTTCATATGCAGTTACACAAATATCGTACCACCAACAATCTCCTTTGCCCTTACGCCCTCCGGTGGCGCACTGTTGAACATCACTGAAGATATCAGACAGGCTATGGACGATACTAAGCTTACTGTTTTAACATTATTGGACTTCAGCAGTGCATTTAACTCGGTAGATTTTGACATTATGCTTCAAATATTTCTTTTTGCTCTAAATATTTCTTCTGAGGTAATAGAATGACTTCAATCCTACCTATTTGGCAATGTATGAAGATTAAGGATGCATCATCCAGTTGGTCTAGACTCACTGCTGGTGTACCCCAGGGTGGCGTATTATCACCATTACATTTTTCTATATCTACAAACAACATCTCAAAAGTCATTTCATCAAATGTTCACTTACATGCTGATAATTTACAAAATATCGACATTTTTCGCTATCTGAGGCAGAAAATGCTATTCAAAGGCTTAATATGGATTTGTCCGCTGTGCAGACTTGGGCCAAATGTTTTGGCTTACTCATTAATTCTGCCAAATCAAAAACTTTGATAATTGGTAGTAGGATACTTAGACGGACGTTGATCTTTAATAAGGTACCAAGTGTTATGTATGATGGAGCAAATTTGGTATTTTGATCTTAGGAAATATGATCACGTGTTGCATTACGGCGAAATCTGTTAAAGTGGCTCCCTATACGACGTCGACATGAATTACATATATTACCAGTGCTGTATAATATCCTTAAAGACCCTATGAGTCCCACCTACCTGCGATCCCCTTTCCAACCTCTATCTCCTGGCACGCGCTTAATGCAGTCGTGTCATACCAAAACACTTGCCTGTCCAAAAAGTAAAACTAACTAACTAACAATCTCCATGTCATCTCTGTACGTTTTATGTATTAAGTATGTATGTAAAATATGTGTGTATCATATGTATATATCTGTAGGTTTTCTTTGTAATTATAAGTATGTGTGTATTTAGTATTTTTTTTAATTATGTAAATCTTGTAATTTTTTAATTTTTGGTTTTTTAGACTATTTCTTGCACCTTTGTTACCTACTTTTGTCATTTTCTAATTCTCTTCAATTACCTGGGTTGGCTGGAAAGATCTGTTTAGAGATAAGTCCAGCTTTGCTGAATAATTAACTTTTTTTTGTACCTAGTTCTTAAGGTTTGATTATATATATATATATATATTCTTGCATATATATATATATGTAAAGGAATCGTTCAAGATGTTGAACCTTCCTTTATGCCTTGGAACAAAGTAGTAGGTAAGGTGGTATATCGCCCTAAGCCTAGGTAGTAGTACAGAGGGCGCGCAATAAATTGAATTTAGTTCCAAGCGACTAAGGAGGACTATTCTCATTAATTTATTGGACGGCCTATGTGTTAAAACCTGTTCGAGAAAATGATGGAAATGCTAATTTTACAAATACTGAATTTTATCAAAATATTTCAACCGCCATAACACTAATGATATAGTAAGGTCAAAATAGCCGAAGTGACATTACTCCTTATCCTTAATAGAGACTAAATGAGTCAAGAGACATGGCTTTTTGTTTTGATTGAATGCAAAATAGGCCAAACGACAAAACAACAACCATGATGAAAAAGCTAAATGCCTTAATCGACACACGTTATAAAAAATTTAAAAATCAAAATAGCTTAAGTCATCGAGTCGAAAAATTTGTCTAATTTTGTGTCGCATAGATTAATGAGCTTAGAAAGGAGACCTGTTTTGCTGTGGGTGCTAAGCGCCAAAAAAGTTGTCAAAAACAAATATGTATATATTTCAATATCGCAAAAATGTCGCTTAGACTAATTAGCCTTTCAACCGTCGATATAATAATTATGATTTATATATGAAAATGCCGTTTTTACGCACGCTGTTTTAAAGGTGTCCATTCTTAAAATGAATCTCTTCAACACAAGACCTATAACATTTTAAATATATATATATATTATTTTTTATATATATATATATATATATATATATATATATATATATATATATATTATAAATATATATATATTATAAATATTCGAATTCTGTTAGAATTTTTTAAGAAAAACCCTGACTACCATTTCGTGAAATAAGTAAAGAGCAGATGTAATGCCAAAAGAGCAAACAAGTAGTATGTGTCCCTAGGCGACATAAAACGCGGGACACTTTCGGCAGCGACGTCTCCACTTCAGATTTATGATGTAACAAAACGCTGATGATGATGTAACACTTCCACTTTTTTTTTGTATCTGTGCAATGGTTTGCTTATTGCACGATTATAAAAAAATACTGCAAACGAGACTATATGAAATATCGTGGATATAAAAAGTAACATTTCACATGGGTAAGTTTAATATTCGGCTTGTGTTTTATTTTGCCTCTTAATCGTTTAAAATAGTTTTTTTCGAAATTAAATATTTATATTTAACTAGAGGGATGTTTTACTTATAGGTAACTTTAACCTGATTATTGTTTTAATATGTAGTTAAACTATTAACGTTTAGTACCAATTTACATTGTTTCAAGGTTTATAAAAGATACAATTTTTAAAAGTACAAATAAAAATAAGTTAAAGTACTTGGATTAAGATTTTTTCATAACCTTTATGCATGGTTTAGCATACATTCTTGAGAGATATTGATTTATAACTATGTCAAGTTTCTGCAATTCCACCTGAGTGTGTGGTTTGTGTCGAACCCTTTCCAACAGTTTCCAGACGCAGCTGTACCGTAGACATGTCGCTAAGAGCTTCAGTTTTAAATTAAATTGGTTGGCTCAACCGTATATCGTATATATTTAATCGTATTATAAATACGTAAGAAGTTTTTATTGATAATAATAATAATAATAAATTTCTTTATTGTAGCAACTTGGCCCACTTGTTAGTATACAATCTTAATGCAATCTTATATATCTATGTTAGTACAAAAACAATTAAAAATTTAGTTACATAATGTCAATTCATTTAAATCTCAATAAATATATAAATTGTGTTGGTGATGTCATAAAAAAAATCTTAAGATGTCATAAATAATCAAAAAATAAATTTAAGTAATTAATTATACAACAAAAAACACATTTCATTACAATACAATAAAATTAAAATCAGTCATTAAAATACAATTAAATTGGGATGTCAAATAAGTGATAAGCATTTTAATAATATTTGAAAATATTATATACGTTAAAGAAATGTAAAGAGAACTTTAAATAAAAAGAAAGCAGTAGTGATTTGTTTATACTTTAGGTCTGGAAGGCAAGAAATTAAATCTTTATAATAAAGTCAATTTTCTTTATTTTTATTTTAAAAGGAAAGCTAACAGCTTATTTGACAACAACAAAGTAACTTAACTAATTATAAAAGCTAATTATAAGCTTTCACAAGCATTGACTTAGGGGGAAATAAAGTCAACATAAAAAATATTTATTTATTTAACAATTTATGTACACACATTAGGAAATATTAAATAATAAACTAAAAATAAATGAAACATAATGAACAAAGGCACAGCTTAGGTATTTCTAAAAGAAATTTCTTCCAGCTAGCCTGAGGCTGGAAAGTGTGACAGATTAACAAATTTAGTGCGTACTGCATACTAATATTAACAAACATAGTGCGATTATTAATTATTACAATTATAACAATATTAAAAATATAAATACATTCAAACATACATAAACAATAATAATGAGCACATGGTGTTATCTAAAGTTAAATTACACTTATTTACTTAGGTAAAAAGGTTCATCATCTTTGTACGCATTTTGCTTTTTACCATTTTTAATATTCGTATTAACAGATCTAAATTTATATGGCCACAAATTTTATTAAACAATTTACTTGCTCTTGGAACGATATAATTTTTTCTGTAATTCGTTTTGCAAAACGTTGAGTTTAGTTGGGGATGTTTGCGAACCCAATTTGATCGATTTAATCAAATACAAATATTCCCAAGTTCGGCACAGTCAAGTCGCGTCGCCGCGCCCGCCCCGAGCCAGAGCACTAACCTGACTAGCTAGAAGCTACATTTTGGTTTAATTTACTACTGCAGAGATTTACAACGCATTTTATTTTCTCACAAAATTTAAACTAAACCTTGAAATAAATATTGCATATCCTTGGAATAGTATTGAAATAAACCTGTATTGGATTTTGTTATTTGTTATTATTTTTATCGTGTGTGTGTGTGTGTGGGCCTAGTTGCCACAATAAAGAAATTTATTATTATTAATATTATATTACTCAACTTTGAGAATTACTTGTTCTTGTGGAAGTTATATAAAGCAGGGCTCCACCACCAGTTTTGATAAACCTTCGTGAAGAACTGGCAATAATCTTCACGGTTGTCATTTTCTCAAAATAAATTTACAATAGCGCTATTGTCTATGCAAAATCATTCTTATCTGCATTTGTTAGCTCAACAAGTCTCCCTCCCAAAAACGATCTAAATGACGAACATCAGACAGCACCTGTTCGCGTAAACGCGGGATCCAGTAATTGGCCTTCTTTGGAAAGAGAGTGAACGTCATTAATTAATTCAGTAATAGTTCAAGATAGTCATCAGTTTTCTTGACACAAAAAGCACTTTGTTTAATATAATTGAAGCAAAGACTCCTTTGAAAGGATCCAGCTGTCTTAATGGTGGGAAGTTTGGTATGGTAAACCTGGTGATGTGTTTTAGTAAGTAACAATATAATCGATATACGTCTCATCACCATGTGTACGCTAGGCTCGACGCCCATTTTTAAGGTGTTTGGGTTCACTAGAATGGTCCTACATAATACAGATTCCGATATAATGCGCTTTTAACAGTGATGAAATATGAGATATTGAATACTATTAGTAAAGCTGGGTTTAAAATCCTACTCATAAAATGGTTGCATTTGTGCTTAAATACTTTAAAGCAATTCTTTTTGTGTTAAATGAAAACCATTTGGCGTTTATTCAGCCGAATAAATATAAGAATTTATTTTACTTCGACAACGACTCGAAACTACTTCAATTATTTTCAATTAACACTTTGTTATATTAGCTTCAGACCTAATTGAAATTTATTAGGTACTGTGTACTTCAAAGCAAATTAATTAGAATAAAATCTTCTGTAAATCTTTGTGCTATTTGCACACTGTTGTAGAAAGACGTTATTAGCAACCTCGATATATAAAACAAAGTAGCAGGCTATTCGAAATGAGATACATTTATTATAAAGTAAATAATGATACCGTAGGAGTGCTGCCTTTGTAAAACAAATTACTCACTCACTCACTCAGCTACTCAACGCCTGGACACACACCTTCTCGCCTTAGGCAATTTAAATATCCTTTCAGAGAGTTTATATAATACATAATATAGTTTATATATAACCTGTCTACCTGTCATATCGTATATTATAATACGTTCAATTTTAGATTACAAATATTTACACAACATTCTGACCTAACAAGAAAAAAAAAACTCAAATTCAAATTCATATATCTATTTCTCAACATTGACAATTACTTGTTCTTATTGTCGTCAAATAAAACATGACTCTACCACCAGTTCGGAAAATCCTTCGTGCAGAAGAAGTGGCAAGAAACTTCACAGGTATATATATTTTTTAATAAATGTAGGTACAGTGTCTCTCTATGTCTATACGAAATTATTCTTATCTGCACCTGTTAGCTTGGCAAGTCTCCCTCCCCCCACCGTATCCAAACGACGAACACCCTCAAACGGCACCCGTTCACGAGTTGACGCGGGATCCAGCCATCGCCCTCCTCAACCATATTAGAGAGAAGTGAGCGACCCGTCACCCGACGCTACCATAAGGAGACGTATGAGAAGAAGACAATTTTTTTTCTCGCCTAGCATGACAAAGTTTGTAACTGTAGGAGAAATTGTCAAAAAATAATTGTAAGTTAATACGAAACGTAGAAATGAAAACGAAAATAGTGTGTGGTGGTGGAAAAAAGTGGTGTTATAAAATTGTTCACTGGTCGTAGAGTTAGTACACGGTGAGCAGACATGTAAGTTTTTTCTTCATAGAGATACCTTCTCTAGATTAAAATGCTTGCAAAATTACATGTATAAACGTTAACTTATATATATAAAGATGTTAGTGTTATGAACGTTAAGAATATTAAATTTAACGTCTTGTACATAACATCCATTCAACATTATCAAGATAAGTTCGTCTTCAGATATAATCAATCAATGCCAAAAGTGACAAATAATCTGGTAGAAATGCAGACGTCTTGGGGCTGCTGATCGATTACCCTCGTCTTTTTGCAAGAGCATTCTGTTCGATACAAGTTGATTTATTGATGTTAATTTAAAAATGTTTCAAAACGAATAACAAGATTAATGACGACTTAGTTTATTTACACAAACATTCAATCATTTTATAACTTCTTTATCCTCCTACAGTATAAGTTACACAATTAGGTTCAAGTTCAACACCCGTACACCGGTAAACGTAGGCCTCTCCAATGTTACTCGATAACCATAACTGGTTATCTAGTAAAAATGCACTTAAATTATAAAACAAGTTAATTTAAAAGTAAACACTAATAATAATAATCCCCAGACAAACACACCGACTGTATGGGGCCAAAGTATTTGAATTTGAACTGGGGGGGGGGGTACCCAGAATAAACATTCCTATATAAATATAAACAAGCATGACCTGAGAACAAACTGCTGTGTTCATCACAAGCCCGAGCAATACCCCGAACAGGACTCGAACTGGGGACCTATTCGTGGTGATCGGAAATCTTACTTCAGTTATCATTCTCACGAACTTTTAAAATAAATCCTGCAAATATATTATGAATCACTCTTAGTTATGTACATAAAATAAAAGTATCTTTCGGCCAATACAGATGTTCAGACGATTCATTCACAGAAAACTACATCTACTTAGGTTAATACGATGTTACTCAGGGAAAATACCGTGGTAAATACTCTTATAATGCGAAAATACCCAAAGTCGTATCGTATTGACCTACTTAGGTACTTTTTTATGACCTATAGATATGAAACTATTTGATAGGACAGAGATTGTATAAATAATATTACTTTGCATACGTATTTCATCTATTATGAAAAAATAAAACTATCAAATGCATCGTCGTAAAATAAAATTCAATTTAAGCATACAAGCAACTATAGCAAAGGTAGATTTTTTTTTCATTACATCTGCTATTTACATCTTCAAGGTTTATTTAAAAATAGATAAAATACAAAGCTTAAAATTTACATTTTTACCAGTTTGAAAGGCATGTTAAGTGCTATTAAATAACACTATGTGAATACTTATACTAACAATTTCAAATATATATTATATGTCGTGGCCAAATCATAGAATTGCTTACTTTATGAAATGATCGATCATTCCATTAAATGGTCATACTCTATTTTTTTTTTCATATAACCTAGTATCCTGCGATTTGCGCAAGCCGAGTAAACGAATTTAGCGAAAAATTGAATTAATAAAGAGCACGAAACTGGCAAAAAAGTTTAACAAAACAAGTTGTTTGACAAGTTAGCAACTTTATCAGCCACGTGCAACATTGACACGTAAAAAATGGGTTTTTAGCGCATAGAGGCGCTTAAAGGGGGAGTTTAAGGAACCATTTTTCGGTTTAATAAATAAATTCGGCCATTTCATGAAATAGCCATGCATTTAGCTGAACATATCGACAAACGATTTCTTATCATTCATCTGCCGAAGCCAAATCGTGGACAGTCGCTCATTGCAAGATGTGGGTAATTCTTTGATATGGCCATGACACATAATAACAAATACGATTAAGTATTCAGGAAAGGATCGAAGTACACATATAAATTACTCCAAACTTATGGTAAGCTGTATAATGAGCACTACTCAAAAAACTCATGCACCATTTCTGGACATTCAATACATGACCTTCAATACCATTTGTTATGGTATGAAGGACGTGTTCTTGTACATCAAATAATTAATCATTTAACTACTGAATGATTATACTCATTTGTTGCAGCTTTTTATTACCATTTAGTATTTGTAGACATGATAAAATTCTTACCTCAATATGAATATATCTTAAATTCTAGCTGGACATTTTAATTTAACTAGGCACATATCTTATCATAAGTTTAGCTATTTTTTTTCTTATCTTTTTACTACCGAAAGTACTTATAGTACTTAAATAAAGCAAAATGAGTATTCGACGTAGCGCTGCCACTTAACTCACAAAAGAGAAGTACTGTAATTGGACCCTACGGCTGATGCCTTTTCGTTTCGTTTTAAAATGCTTAATGTTAGTAGCACGTGTCTTTTTTTCATATGGAAAGGTGGTTTCGCTCACATGAAAACAGTATTTTATTGCTTTTTGCTAAGAAATTGTTGTTTACAAAAATATATTCTTGTACTTTTCATATTAATATGTTAATATGTTTAATTAATATGTTAAAAAAAAGATAAGTTTTGAGTTTTTAGTGTTATCAATGTCGATGCAAACCCTAAAATAAAAACCAAATTTTCATTCATTATCAAATATAGGAATACTTTCTATTTTTTTAACATTGCGGATGTATCAAGTAAATAGAGAGTATCGGTTAGTAGTTTATTTTATTTTAATTAACATAGAATATAATAATATAAATGAAAACCATGCATGAGTAAACTAACTTTCCTTTCTTCAATCAAATGCTTGTCAGAAATCACGTCTGAATGTAAGAACGATCAGTAATTCAACAAGGCCACCAAACATATGTGCCGCTACATAGTTTAAGTTCCTAGACCCGCAGTATCAAATCGAACAAAACTAAATATATGTTTATCAGATGTAACAGATATAAAACTTTTTATAACTTTACGGTTTAATAACCTTAACTATCTCAAAAAGACAGTCTTTAACTTTATCCAAGTTTCTTCAGGTTGCCTGATAATCATCTTTATTTGAATGGAGTTAAACTTTCAAATTATCTTACATGAAAGGCCTGCAGCAAATATTACTTGTTTAATAACGTTTGGATATTGAATAATATTTTTTTTAGGAAGTTTCATGTACTAACCCTTTAATTTATTGTTGAAGATAGAATATCGAAGAGAATATTGTCCGTATATGTAACCCTTTAATTTTTATGTGAAACTAGAAGTCCTGTGTGGTTTTGCTCAGCCCCAGATAACTAAAAGTCTTTTGCAAAAGAACAACATTGAAAGTCTCTTATGTTTAATGGGAATTATGTTTCATAGCATAAAACATTTAATAGTTTGAAAGCTTATATGTATGTGACGTCGTAAACATGGTAATGATGAAATATTTCAAGGACAAAAAGCCTATATAAAAAATAGGAAATATATCAAAACTGCATTGAAAAAGTAGCTTTAATAAATCAGTAATACAGCTCTAATCACTAGCAACCAAGTTAGTCCTTGCATCCCGCCTGACGAGCAAATTACCTAATTGTTCTTGACCCATGTTCGTAAGGTTCACATTTCTTTTCGCTAGGTTTATTTTGGGTACTTTATAACGTTTAAAGTATGTTTCATGTCAAGGAGAGACCACAACCACGTTTATCTTGAGATTTACGATTATTTTATAATACACTAATGTGCATTTATTTAAAAAATACCAATATGAGAAACATCATATTATTTCTGATACAGTATTGCTAGTTCACAGTTTACAGCTGTGGCAGAATATATTTGGTGGGAAACATGATCAGAACGTAACGATTCTACTGTGACACCAGCTTAATTAAGCATAGTGGCATATTGGCGCGCAGCCAGCAGTGACATGCACCAGTGGTTACCATTACTCGGTTTCATATAACCTAGTTATGAAAACCAATATTTGGAACAATACCAAAAGGATCAAAAGTAAAAGTCCAAACGCTGCCAAAAAGCTGAACAGAAGAGGACTGGAACAATTGGAAGAAAGTCAGCTTATGAACTTATTCATCGTATTATAGTTAGCTACTTCATATCATTTTTGTATATTATGAGTTCAGTATTTAAAGTACAAACGTGCAACTTAAAAATGTATGACAAATTTTCGAAAAATAAATACAAACTATTTTGTCTCATCCATCTTGCCCATCAATGGTTTATTTGTTTAACATTCCGCACCTCACGGGTAGTTTCATATTAATTTTGTATAAGCAAAAATTAATGGTCTCATTTTGTTATGTTAAAATAATTAATTTTGTTCATAAAAAAGTGAAATTGCATAATTTTTTATTTAAATAAAGATTTTTCAAACCGAAGTCTATTTATGAACTGACTTAATTTAAACTGACACAAAGTGCTCACTACTGAAATTACTATTCTTATAATACTAACATTACTTATCACAAAATTAGACTTATTCATTGAAACTATGAGGATTGAACAGTAGGACTTCAATTAAAATCATAAAATGATGCATATTTTTAGTTAAAGATAGTTTACGAAAAAACGTAAGCAAAAGCGGTTATATGCGGAAGTTCTGAACGGTAAAAATGCTGAATCACAAAAAATAAGAATAATTAAATAATAAAAAGCTCATTAAAATTAAAATTTTGCTTCAAAACTTAAATATAGTCAGGTTTTAGTTTCAATAGAAAGATAAAACGGTATGTCAAATCCTCTATATAGAATATTCCGTATTACAAATAAGTCCTCACATATGAAATTGTCGTTTTGATCTATATTATCTCCTCTTTGGTCAAGAATTCCAATTTCAAATTTATACAGCTATATGATTCACGCATTTGTGTTTCGAAAACCATAATTCATTTGTTTTTTCATCTTTGGTGTTTTTTTGCGTCACTTAGTTTACAAAATGGAAAACTTGAAATATCGTGTTATTTACGAGTACGAGTTCCACCGTGACACCAGTGTTGCAGAAACGGCTCGAAGTATTAATGCTGTGTATGGCGGCGGTGTCGCAAAAGAAAACACAGTGCGTTTTTGGTTCCAACGTTTTCGGTCTGGAAATTTCGACCTGCAGAACAAGCCCCGTTGACGGCCGGAGACCAAAGTTGATAATGAAGAATTGAAGGCTATTGTGGAAGCGGATTCATCGCAAATCACGTCCGAGTCAACTGTAGGCTGTGGTGTTAGTGACAAAACTGTTTTAATCCACTTGAAGCAAATTGGGAAGGTGAAAAAGCCTGAGAAGTGGGTACCTCATGCATTGAGTGCAACAAACCGACAAACGCGCGTCGGCTGGCTGCGTAACATTACTCAACCGGCACAATAATGAAATATTTTAAATCGAATCATTACCTGTGATGAAAAGTGGATCCTGTACGAAAATCGGATACACTCATTGCAATGGTTGAACCCTGGCGAACCAGCCAAATCCTGCTCCGAATGAAAATTTACTCAAAATGTTACTTGTAAGCGTTTGGTGGACTAGTGCCGGTGTCGTTTACTACAGCTTCCTTATATCTGGCCAAACGATTACGTCCAATGTCTATTGTCAGCATCTGCCATGATGGAAAAGCTATCTGTTAAACAACCGAGGCTTGTCAAACGCTCTAGGACACTGCTGCTTCAGGACAACGCTAGACCACAGACTGCACTACAGACGGGTACCAAATTAGAGGAGCTTCAATTGGAATGTCTAAGACATCCACCGTACCATTGTTTTCGAAATTTGGATAACTTCTTGCAAGGGAAAATATTCAACTACAATGGGGCAGTCCAAAGCGCCTTCAAGGATTTTATTGATGCCCGTCCGAATGTTTAAAAAAAAAAGTAATCAATGAACTACCTATGGGATGGCAAAAGTGCATAGATAGCAATGGTACATACTTTTATTAAATAAATATATAGTATTGAAAAAAATTACTTCATGTTCCCCTTACAAAACGCCAATTTCATATGTAATGACCTCATATAAAAATGTTATCTGAACCTCTCAAGGACTTTGTTAGAGTAAATTATTTTACTAAACGTGAAGCCAATTTCTTCCTCCAATAATACCAGAATGTCTATAATAATACTGTTTGAGATGCAGCACAATCTCTTTTGGTTTACAAATATTGTGATTTATTTACTTTCTCACCACAGCTTTGAGTTGAGTTTGTGTTATAAATGTTGTAGCATTGTCGTAGAATTGGACAATCGACATCCTTGGAACCTCAGCAAGTGCAGGCAGGGTGAGCCGAAAGTCCACAGGAAGTCCTGGGGTTATGGATTTCTGGGTTCTCCTCCCACTCGTCACCATCATCGCGCGTTAGGAGCAGCCATCATTGCCCGTTAACCACGATAGCCCTATGTTCCCGTTATCGCACTTATATGTTAAATTTTACCTAATTATAATATGTGAAAATATGTCTGCAGAGCTTTTATGTGGTAAATATAGCCAATGTAAATCTAAATACATATACAAACTAAATGGATACACGTCGCACCCTTTTTCCCAGAATTTGAAAAGAAGGAATCAGTTTTATTAAGACAGTTAAACCCTGTTCCTATATTTAAGTTCAAGATTTATCCTTGAGAATATGAGACCTTGAAGGTCATAGAAATACTATGTCAAATGTAACGTGCCGATCAGTCATAATGTCTAATTTGAATGGAATTTACGTGATTATTTTGATACTTAATATAATAATAGTTCCTTTTTGGTGCGGGTCGCCAAGGTGTGGAATGAACTGCCTGTGTCTGTTTTTCCAGAAAACTATAGTCCTAGTTCTTTCAAGCGTCGAGTGAATAGGTATCTCGTGGATAGACGTGTAACACCTTCGTCTTCATCGTCACTTTCCATTAGGTGAGATAGAAGACAAACGTCTAATCCTTTTTCAATAAAAAAAAAATACTAAATAAACATTTAAAAAAACTTAAATAATAATATTAAACTCGTTAAAAAGAAAGTTTACGTTACTGATGAACAAGTTTAGATATTGATGGCACATTGGAGGGTTGGTTATTTTAAAACAGTATACAACTACATAACAAGTATTTTTAGTAGCTAACTTCAACTATGAGTAAAGTACGAAAATATTTTCGAATGCAAAGAAATGCAATATTAAAAATATTTTTCATATCCAATTCTTATTAATTGTATCTCTATTATTAAACTTCATTTATTACTGGCCTGTGTTACGCCACCGTTTGATTACTTAGCTTTTGTAACAAATCATTGATTATTAAAAGTAAGTCACAAAATACTGAGGCAATGTGCTCTAGACTTAATGCTGAAATCTATATAATTTATCAATACCATTTTCATGTTTGTATAGTATGTAACAAAGTCGTTTTTTACTTGAGCATTTAGCTGTGATAAGGCAATTCTAAGCTCTGTTTATAGATAATTTCAGCCAGACTCATACGAGTATATAAAGCTTGGAAAACTAAACTGAGAGAGAAGTGGGTTTTTACCGTACATCTAATAAGTTTCTAACGCCGTTTTCACGGCGACTAGTGGGTTGTTAACCGTACTTCGTGGAACGTGAGCTTCGTCGACGGGAATTCATCGTTCCAGGTGCCTCGAGTCTTCGTGTTCGAGTAAGTTATCCGCGTCGTCCTCAACCGCCCTACTGCGTGTAGGGTGGTTTTAGGAAGTTAGTCATCGTTGATAGGTTCATAGTATATATATTTATATATTGTTGTCCCTCCCCAACCCCTCCGCAATGGCTTCCCTAAGCTCTGATGAGATTAGGAAGAAGTTACTTGAAAGTACCGGTGCTGAAGGCATGTCTATAAATGCTGATAAGTATCGTTTCCTTGATTCGTTATTCGGGCCATTAGGCGTTAATTCCCCTAATGGCCCCTCAGGCCACCCCAGTCCCCCAGACCCCTCTGGTCTTAGGTTCTCCAGCGTCCCCTTCCTTCAGTGACATGGAGTGCGAAGTAGACGCCCCTCCGCGCCGCAAGCGCGCACCCGCGACCAAGTCATCCTCGGACGCCACCCCAACTGGCCCTGAGACTCCCCCTTTTACGCTTGTTAAGAAGCGCTCGAAACAAGACCCGGCGCCCTCGACGCCCGTCCCTACACCCCCTGCGTCGTCTTCAACGCCAGCTGCCCCGGTGTCTTCAACACCCGCTCCGGCCCCAACTTCTGTCAAGGCCAAGGTCCCACCACCCGTTTTCCGTTGGGAAAAGGGTAAATGGACTGGGGTTTCGACATTGTGCAATGAGCACAAGATTCATTACACCAGAGCGGCCAACTCGGGTGAATCTATTAAAATCTTAGTCTCGTCGATAGACGACTTTCGTGCTTTAACAAAGCTCCTCACCGATAAGCAATATGCTTATCACACTTATGCTTTGTCAGAAGAGCGTAATATCAGAGCGGTACTCAGGGGAGTCCCGTTCGAATTATCGAACGAGGCTATCCTGGAGGATCTGCAGTCCCAAGGCTTCCCGGCACTCGCGGTGCATAAAATGCACAGCAAGTACGGGAGGCAACACCCTCTCGCTTTGGTGGTTCTCGCCAACGTCCCCAAGTCCAGGGAGATCCTGAAAGGGGTTAGCTCTATATGCGGCCTCTCTGGGATCTCGATCGAGGCGCCTCATCGCCGCGGTCATCCCGGCCAGTGCCATCGGTGCCAGTTGTACGGGCACGCGGCGGCCAACTGCCGCGCACCGCCCAGGTGCGTCAAGTGCCTGGTCCCTCACTTCACTAAGGAGTGCAATCGCACTCCTGAAACTCCCTCTCCTCCCGATTGCGTGCTTTGTGGCCAGTCCGGCCACACCGCAAATTACAGGGGCTGCCCTCGTGCACCCCGTTGTATGCGCTCCAATTCCAAGAGGGCGGCACCCAAACAGGCCCCGCGCCTTTCTCAAGAAAACTTTCCGCCGCTGCGTAGCCGGGTTCCTCCGGCTGCAAAGCCTACACAGTCCAGGCCTGCCCCAGAAAACTGGAGGCAGCGCCCCGCATCGAATCCCATCCCGGCTCCTCGCCCATACAAACCCACTCCTCAGTCCTCCGTAGCAGACGATATGCGTATCGTCTGCGACGCTATGAAAAATATCGATGTTAGTGAAATCGCAGTCTGAAATCGTAGCCCGTAAACTTAGGGCTTCACGTACTCCGACAGAGCGTTTGCTAGCTCCACTAGCTGGTGAGTCCCACATAACCCCCCGCAGAGGACTTTACCTGCGGGCGGTATGCATGACGCATCTTCCACCTCCCTCCGGCGAAGGTGCCTCGGCAGCAAAAAAAAAAAAAAAACTGAGAGAAATTACATGAACTAATCCACATTGATATTTATTATGATATTTGTTACGAAACAAACAAATCTCTCCAGTTCGTTCAAAATTTCTTAGTTTGTTTGTTTCTTTGGTCTTTACTACACTAAATGTTTACTGTTTTGTTAAGATACCCTTTGCTTAAAGTTAAATAGCGAATGATAGGTTTGAGTAAGTAAATGTACCTGTGTTAGGCAATGACTCTGGTGAGTGTCCTATCTTCTTTATACGACTTACTGCCACTAAGTGAACAAACCATTTATTATATATTATACACAAATAATCTGCGATTTGAGTTATACAAATTAAAGCACCTCTTGATTGATATGAAATTTTGAAAAATACACTTAATTTTATACACTCAAATATAATTTCATCATTAAAGTAGAAAATGTTGTTTGCAAATAAACCGAGCTGGACAACCTTTTAAACAGAACTGGGGAAAAGCTACTTTTTTCACAAAAGTTTATTTTAATGCTTAAATGGATTTTGAATTAATCAAGTGTTGAAATGTTGATTCAGTTACTATTTTTTTAACAATACAATAATTGTACATACATAACAATAAGTAATTGTTAAATTTTATCTTAAAATAATTAGTATGAAATGGTCTTCAGCTGTATCAATGAAAGAAGTTCCAGAAGGATAATAATAATAATAAATCCCCAGACAAACACACCAACTCTTTGGCCCCGAAGTAAGCAGAGCTTGAGTTATGGATGACATTACAGCGAAATGGGGGGGGAACCCAGAATAAACATACATATATGAATACAAACAACCATGACCCGAGAACAAACATCTGTGTTCATCACACAAATGTGTGCCCGACCAGGACTCGAACCTGGGACCTTCGGCGTATGAGGCAAGGCTACTTACCACTACACCACTCGGTCGTAACTTGTAAATTCTTGCGGTTTTCGATTTCAATAATTAAGTATTACTGAAATTATATTACAAGTCGTGTCATAAGGGGAAGTTTGTGCAGGTGTGGAGAATACCAACACGCTCTAGACCAAAATTTGGGTGTTAACTTATTCGAATTTGTCTTTTAGCTTTTTATTATCAATAAAAAGTATAATAAAATAAGATTCAAAAACACAAATATAATTATCATTCATTAAAAATGTTTTCTAATAAAGTCTGAAATTCAAAATCTTAGCCTCTTGTCTATAGGAAGGTACAATTACGATTCAAAAGAGTTTGATAGAAGTCTGTAAACCCTCGAGATTCAATAATACATATATCTCTGTCTACTGATATTCCTCAAGGTAAATACATTACAAAGGGTTTATATCCTAATGAATACCGTATTTGATAAAGAGTATTGTTGTACATTCGATAAATATGAAACCAAAAATGGGTAGAAATATTTTGCATGTGTTGCCGTTTAATCGCCAGAAATATAGTATTACAACATTTAAAAAAGGATTATTATAAAACGCCCTGTATGTTTAGAAAAATGAGCTCATTATAAAAAGAAACTAATTCTTGGAGATCGCGGTTTAAGATTACTTTTAACATTGCTTTTCTTGATTTACGCTCAAAACCTTATCCGCAAAGGTGAGTTGATTTATATACTTTTTGTTAATAAACTGTGCTTCAAATTTTTTTTCATATTTTATATTATATTTTTTATTGTAACAATAATATATATTATATATGCATAATATAAATATATACATATATATTTAAGATTAGGTAGTGTTCTAGTTATGCATATTCATATTGTTAATTTTTTAATAATTTATTTCCAGGGATTCAATAACTGAATGTATGAAAATAAATACAAATGAAATATGTATAATACGGTAATTTAAACTTAACATTAAATTAAAACATTCCAGATATTTAAATATTAGCCCCAACTAGTTATTGTTAATTTAGTACAACATTTTTCACTATTATTTGTATTATTTAATTTGTACTATTATAAAGACTTTCCGAGGTTTCACTTATTGTTTCATATTATGGGTTTGGAATTCACTTGCAAGAGATGTTTTGTTCTGCATTTCATTATAACGGCGCTTTAATTTAGAGTCTTCATTCAAATTTCACTCAAACTTACTCAACAGTTTGCAGCTTCGTCGTTTAATATTCTGCAAAATCAAACACAACATGAATTTTCCATTTAATAAACCCTTGTTTACCAAACCGGAGGTTTTCGTTTTGGACATGTTGCTGATAACTGACACTGTTAGCTTTCCCAACTGAAAGGCTAATTTGATATTTTACTCTTGTTCAGACACAAAAATAATTTTATTTAAGGTATAAAAAAAATTTTACTCGAGTACAAGCTAGGCCATAAACATCTGCAATATTATTTATTATCCTGTAACTTAAAATACCTATATACAATTTTTTTTGTAAATTTAACTCAGTACTCCTACTTTTTTCTTGATTGGATCAAGAAATCTCATTCTCTACGTAGTTACTTCAAAAAGTCGCTGACCGTTTCCGAATGTTCAAAACTGCCATATAGTGCAACATGCATAAGTCGCTAAACAAGATAAGCGCCATTTTTTTTTACGATTAGAATATAACTCCAAAAGTAGCTGAGCATAACGTATTTTAATTAAATAATTTTTGTAGCAAAATTTTTATTTGGAGTATTTTAATTAATGTATTTTTAATTTTGTGCTTGAACAGTTGTAATTTCATTTAAAACAAAATTTTTTGGTTCTTATTAAAGAATATGATTATAATATTGTCTCCTCTATATATCTACTATAATTAACTTGAATTTTCTGTTTTTAATTTTAAATTTTTGTTCAATAGTAGAATTACAATACCACTCACAAATGTTGCAGTCCGCGGTAGGACTCGAACCTGGAATTTTGGCGTGTTCACGGCGAATTAGAAACTTTTGTGAATTTGGTTCTTGCCTGATATGAAGGCCTGTCAAATCGTATGCCGTCGACGCCGTGGTATATATGTAGGCCAACATCATTTGAAAATAGAAAATAAATTGTAGATTTTTTCATTTCATTTTTAACTACATCCCTCCAAAGTTGATTTTCACTCTATCTGTTTGTCTGCTTTCTTCTTTAAATCCACGCGACGAATTTCGAAGCAATTTTGACAGCCACAATTCGAGGAAGCTTTATTTTGTACAATTTGGTAATATTTATTATACCTACAAAAAATCGCATAACATTATTTTAGGATGGGCGCTATTACGTCCATTTTGATGTGATTGTTGTCACATGTCTTCTGATTAAACTTTTTCACAAGAGCACATAATCGACTTTAAGCGGATGTCTAACTTATTTATTTATTATTTATTTATTTATTACAAAGACACAAATAACAGAGTATAAACTGAAACAATTTAAATAACAAACCACACATAGCTGCATTATGAGTCTATACTCCAATGACAGTTTGTGTACAGCATTTTGGTATAAAATTATTGCAGTAGTAAACGTAAATATTCTGAACTACATATTTCTAAGACTACATAAGTCAAAGTCAGGGTCAAGGTCAATAAAAATAACCTTAAACATTATTAATAATTTTGAACACATTGTGCTTAAATACATTAAATTATCATTAAATATGTCAATTTGACAGCAGATATTATTGAAGTGCGAACACCTACGTATCAAAGGGTTGTTTTTGGATCAATTATTGTTGGAGTTTGGAATGGAGAAAAGTTGTGGGATTCTTACAGATCGTGAAGGTACCTTGAAACTTATGCTGTAGAAGTTCTTGTGTTAAGTTGCCATTTACGATCTTGTGCAATACATATATGTCATGGACCAATCGACGACTTGCCAATGAGGACAAATTGTATTTCTTCAGACGACCTGTGTAGTCCGGAATTTTTCGTCGTAATCCATGTTTGAAGCAAAGATGCCTTAAAAATCGACGTTGGATGGCTTCTATCCTTTCAGTATGGGTAACGTATTTTGGGCTCCATACTGACGAATAGTATTTGAGTATGCTTCTGACTAAAGAGATGTATAACAAAACCAAAGATTGAGGATTCCTAAAAGGTTTGCTTTGTCGTATTATGAACGAGTGCATTTTGTTAGCTTTGCTGCAGACATTATCGTAGTGCGAGCGAAATGATAATGTCGTGTCAAACAAAACTCCCAAATCTCGAATTAAATTCACGCGTTTTAATGTTTGGTCGTTTATATTTTAAGCATACTTAGTAAGATTCGTTTTTTTATTGTAATAAAAATGACAAAACATTTTTCAATATTTAACTGCATGTTATTGATGACACACCAATCAGATATTGTATTAATGTCGGCCTGTAATGCTAAGCAGTCTGTGATTCCGTAAATCCGTCTTTATATTTTTATGTCGTCAGCGTAACCCAAGCAACAGCAGTTAATGTTAGAGAGTAAATCGTTAACAAAACACAAGATGAGTCCTAGATGAGAACCATGTGACACACCGGATGGTGCCCGAAAAGGAGCCGAGTCGTAGTCGTAAAGTGTTACCAGCTGAGTTCGGTTAAGAAGATAGGATGTGACCCAGCGGAGGAGACTACTATGAATACCTAAGTATTCCAATTGGCGTAGTAAAATGGCATGATCCACACGATCAAACGCCTTTGAAAAATCAGTGTACACTGAGTCGACTTGAATTTTGTCATTGAGAGATTTACAAAAAAATGTTGTATATACTAGCAGATTAGAATGAGTGAATCTAGCTGGAATGAATGCATGTTGATTGAATATTACGAATATTGAATATTTTGAATATTATGTCATAAACTAAACTCTCAAAGAATTTGGCAAACCAACTCAGAACACAAATGGGACGGTTATTTGTTATGTCACTTTTGTCACCTGTTTTGTAAATTGGTGTTATGTCAGCAATTTTCCAAAGACAGTACTCAATGACATATTATGCACAGATCTTTCAGAAATTTGGATGCTGTTTAAAGAAAAGTTGTTATGCGTACAATTGGGCGTGCAAGGTGAAGAGGTAGGAGGACTATAAACACTCGAAAAGTGTTCCGCAAATAGATTAACGACTGTTCTGACACCGCCGAATCACCTTTTAAGTACATATGGTTCGCAATACAGTTAGTAACTCCCTTATTTTTGGTACCTCCAAAATGTCTTTACATTTAAAATTAAATTTTCTTCGATACCTACTTTGTATCTGGTAAAACATTCTTTTAACAGTTTTAGTGCACATTGAAAATTTATCGTAGTCTATAGGGTTGCCGTAACGGTTGAATTTTGACAAGCAATGCCCTTATTAGCCCTGATGAAAGATGGTTCTAGGGTATCTGGGATTTCTAAGCCGTGTCTTAAGAGTGTGTTTCTCGATAACATTATACACAGTATTGTAAAAGAACTGAACGTAGTCAATAACGTCAAGTAGTCTAGTTTGAGACACCCAGTCAATCTGTGTTAATTCACTAATACATTTCTCCTAGTCAGTTTTACGAATGTTAAACTATTCTACTACTTTGTTTGGATGAATGGTAAATTGATACACTGAAAGGCAATCACGAGAGGAGGATGATGTGCGTCAATTCTGCTTATTGGATTGGCTAAAGTTATCCTAAATTCGTCTGGTGTATTAGTAATAACGAGATCTAGGAGCTTTGTGTTAAAATTTGGTATAAAATTAATCTGACTCATTGATGTGGAATTGAAAAGATTATAAGCTGCTGTTGATTTGACACAACTTGGTTTTAATTACATGCAAGATTCCTGGCACCATTGGAGATCAGAGAGGTTAAAGTCCCCTAAGATGCCAGTTATTTCGTTGTCACGATTAAGTATGTTTTTACATTTATTTAAAAACTCCTCGTAGATATCCGGAGGTAAGTAATCTGGCAGGTAAACTACGCGTAAGTTTATTACTATGGACTTATTAAATATTATTTGTACCCACACATCCTCAACACTGGCACAGGACTGCCAATGCTTCATGACAGAGTGCTGGAATGTTTTCGCTTATACAACTAATACACATCCGCCATAGTTTTTATTAAATTTTTCCGGAATGTTTTGTCTCTATCCCTGCGTATAACACTGTATCTGCTGTCAAAGAGTTCAATTGATAATACTGAATCATTTAACCATGTTTCGCTTATACATAGAATATCTAAATTGTAGCACAGTGTGTTGTTTATTTAGTCTATCGTTTTGGTATTCATGCCACGTATATTCTGGTAATATATTGATATAGCCATTAAAGTAATTGAATAGCAATTCACTGACAATACAAGAAAAAGAAATTGTATATAAATAAGTACTAAATTAACGAATGAGATCCAAACTACTCATATTCTTATTTTTTTTTATTTTTAACAATTTATACACACATATAAGTAACAATAAAAGAAAGAAAAAATAAAGAATTATATGTACAAAGGTACTGCTTGTTTCCTAGGAAATTTCTTGCAGCAGACCTGTGACTGGAGAGTTTCGTGTAAAGCAAATAAGTGTTCCATTATGTATTATAAATACAAAACATTACATCAGTAAAATTTATACATATTTACTTATATAAAAATACATACATACATATACATAAAACAGTACATACGTATTGTGTACTCGTAGATTACAACGATGAACACTTTAGCATAGTGATAAATAGTGCTCTCTTAGTCTACTCTTAAAAATAGACAGTGTTTTAGCGTCCCTTATCTGGTGAGGCAGCTTGTTCCACAGCCTGGCTGCATGGACGGTGAACGAAAAAGAAAAGAAGTCAGTTTTGTGGCGAGGAGTCACTAGTAAGTTTCTTTTAAGTGGTCTGCAGATCTCATCACCTGTGTGGGTGTAGGTAAAACGGTTACGTACATATGGTCGAGAGTGAGGGTTGCTAAGCACACTAAATAAAAAATAAAAAATACGAGTATTCCTACGGAAACGTATACGCAGCCACATGAGTTTCTTGCGGAAGTGGGAAACATGATCATACTTTCTCAGTCCGAAAATGAAGCGAATGGCTAAGTTTTGTAGGCGCTCTAGTTTGTTCAAAAGTTCCTCGGTGGCATCCAAACAGCAGGAATCAGCATAATCAATTATAGGTTGAATAAATGTTTGAGCGAGAGAGATTTTTGTAGATAGTGGCAAAAAATGTTTAAGGGTTTTAATGGAGTGAAAAGTGAAATTTACTTTGCGGCTAATTTCATTTACATAGTTTATATCATACCATATATCATAGTTTAGGTTACACATTCTTTATGATTACAAAGTTTTCGGACAAAAATTCAACCGTTACGGATCCAGTTGTGCCGCTGCATGTAAAGATTTGTTAGCTGCCGATAGATGCTCTTGTACTTATATGGGCTTTTTCTCGCCATGTATACCTAATAGAGATATGTTTAATTTGTTGTTAGAGTTTGATTTGTTGTATTTATGCACAGCTGAGTAAAACTGATCGCGTATATAATTATTTTATAATTTGACTGATCCATTTGTCTTTTTTATGTGCTTGTTTTCAAAACACCACCGTTATTTCGACTTTGCTTGTCAATGCCCGATCAGCGCGTCAAGAAAAGCGTTTGATACTGTTCATTTTTGTTGTTTCGACTCTGTTTCAAATCCAGTTTTTTGTTGAAAAAGGATTAGACGTTTGTCTTCTATCTCACCTGATGGAAAGTGACGATGAACTATTTTTTAAACTATTTTATTGTACTATTTCATATAATTTTGAACATTATTTTATCATATATTATATCATACATCATTATCATATATGTTGGGATATTTTTTTTCTTTTCTGTGTTCGCACTTGTATTTTTTTTACATTTTTTTACAGGCAATTTTTATTGCGCCCGTCTTTTCACAAATAAGTTTATACAGAAATAAAAAAATAGACAGAAAACAGACTTTATTAATAAATATTATAGTTAATAAATTATGACAAGTTATTTTGAATAAATTAATGTTCAGTGACTTTTCGAGTCCATGAAGTTAAGCTAATTTTGTAATTTTATTTTGTATATAAAATTTAAGCACTGATCTTGTTCAGCGACTTATGCATGCTACAGCAATTTTTGTAATTTTGAAATTAGTTATGGATTAAGTGCTGACCGTATTTAAGCTATGCCTTTACCTGTCCTCAAAAAGGTTGTTATTAAAATAAAAAACGTTTATATGTCGAATCAGAAGACGTTTGAGACAGTTCTCCATTTCAAACTAAATACTAAACATAAGTGATTGAAAAGTTAATTAGGTCAAAGATAAACTGAAATTTATCGGAAACCTGATATTTTGAATAATTTTGACAATTTATTATCTATTTGATAGCAAGCTGTCTTCTAAAACCATGCAACCATTGCGGATGCAATAAAACAATTCCGCTTTTCATTAATATTGTTTCTTTTAAGGAAAGGATTGAATACTAAAAAACACAGATGTGCTTTCATTAAGACTGTAAGACTGCGATAGGAGTAAAGGAGCTAAAATATTTAAACTAGTAGATTACATTTATCTTTTTATGTTTACCTTTGTAAGTATGTTTATAAAAGAATTATAGTTTCCATATATCATAAGAACTGTTTTAAAAATACAACCATATTCCAAATTAGGTAAAGAGCAGTCGGAATATGGGGACTGGAACCTTTTTATGGGTTTCTACAAAGAGCAAACATGTATAATGTTTCCCTAGGCGACACAAAACGTGAGACATTTCCGTTTCTGTGCCATCGTTACTATTCCAGATTTATGGCGTTATGAAACGATCCTCTTTCACTTTTTCTAGTTTCAGTACGCTGTGTGGGTCTTGCAATATTATAAGAAAAAAATACTACAAGCAAGACACTGAAATATCGTGGATAAAACGTGACATTCCACAAGGGTTCATTTTATAGTAGGCTTCTGTTATTTTTCTCTGTCCACATTTATTATTGTTCTTGTAAGACATGTTTGTGGGGTGATAAAAATAAAAACCCCATTTCCATTTCTTGTTTTATTTATGATTTTGGCCAGATCATAGTTTCTTTTACTTATTTACTGCGTGTTTTAATGCTGGAGTTTTTTCGTAATCCATAAACAAGGTTTAGCAAACGGTCTTATATACTCGTACAAAAGTGTCGTGTTTATTCCATTAAAAGCCTGGCTCATTTTTGTAACTCTACCTGGGAGTTTGTGTCGAACCCTTTCCAACAGTAACTACAACGCCGCAATCGTACCTGTACACATGCCGCAAAAGACTATTGATTTAAATTAAATTGGTAGCCGCAACCGTATATCGTATATTGTAATACTTCACTTAACACAAACTGTATATGTTTTAGCGATGCTGTGTAGATAGGTTCAGAAAATTAATGAAATAATTTCATCTTAATTACGTAAAAAAACTAGAAGAAGTTAGAAGTATTTATCTAATCTTTCATTCTTTTTACAATTAACACTCGAGTTTTTAATTGCTTTTTTCAATAAAAGAAGACTTTATAATTATATTCATAAAACAATTATCCCAAAGTAAGCTAGTAAGTAAGTAAGCTATAACAATTTTTCATTATTTTACACAGCGAAGACGAAAGTAAACAGTTAAATCAAATCAAAGTATTCTCGAGTTCTGCAGAGTCAAGTCGCGTCGTCGCCGCCACGGCCGCCCCGGGGCAGAGCTAACACGATTTACAGTCGGAGGCTACATTTTGGTTTTATGCACTGCTGTAGAGATTTAAGATTTATTTTATTTTCTTTACCAAAAGTGCCGTGGTTGTGAGTATTATATACATTTTGGCACATGTTAGAAATATGAATACGTTCTTCAAGAAAATTGATGTACGTATTACGTAATAATGGAAAACATAAATGAATGGGTTTACATTTGATATCTGCAACAAACACTAGGTTTAAGTACAACTAAAACCTAGGAAACAGGTAGATGGGCAAGTCTGCCATTAACAATTTTTTTTACCTACTTACATAGGCCAGATTTCGTTATCATAGCGCTTTTCAATAGAGCTGAAATATCAGATATTGAAAAAATTTATAGCAAAATGTTATTCGTAAAATTTTGGCATTTATGGTCAAAAACTACGTTGGTTAATTTTTTTTGAATAAAATAGTCATTTGCATAGATGTAGGCATCAGTCCGCAATTCTGTTTTCTTTCAGCAAAATAAAAACAAGTATATTTTGACTTCTTAAACAATTTTATGCAATTTCCAAGAATACTGCCCCAAAACTACTTCGGTAATTTTTAACTAACACTTTGTTGCATTAGCTCCTCACCTAGTTGACATTTATTTCTGATTACGTCAAAGTGAATAAATATCGGATGCGCGAAATAAAAATCGAAAATCGTGGTAAGAATCCCGTAAATTCATTAAATTATAGTGAAAATAACCGCGATAGTTTAAAACAGTTCTTAAGTATCGGTTAGATAAGAGTGTAAAGAGATAAGAGGTTTATTTTGTGGGGTTAATTTTATAGATTGTGTACTTTGCTTTTCACTTTTGAGGTAAATTTTGCCAAAAAAATAGGTCCACACGTTTAAAACAGCGGCGCTCCTACGACTATGAACACATAGGTAATAGTTCTAGGACTGGGTCGTACTTACGCAGTTAACGTAAACACTATTACAGTCCCTTCTCTGGACGAGGAGGAATATCGATACATCATTTGTTTATTATTGTGTATATTCTGTTTATTGACCGAGCAATTAACACAAACACTTTTGTGCACTAACCAAAAGTTGTGAAAAGTATTATATATAGGTGTAATATAGCGACTAAACGGTGGCAAAAAATCGGCTCGAAGAAGATTTTTTTAATATTTTTTGTTGGTAAGGAATACAAACTTTTCATACGGTTAATTTTTTAAAATAAAGTAGTCATTTGCATAGATGCAGGCATCAGTCCGCAATTCTGTTTTCTTTCAGCAAAATAAAAACAAGTATATTTTGACTTCTTAAACAATTTTATGCAATTTCCAAGAATACTGCCCCAAAACTACTTCGGTAATTTTTAACTAACACTTTGTTGCTTTAGCTCCTCACCTAGTTGACATTTATTTCTGATTACTTGTACTTTGCTTTTCACTTTTGAGGTAAGTTTTGCCAAAAAAATAGGTCCACACGTTTAAAACAGCGGCGCTCCTACGACTATGAATCAGTCTCGGTTTGCGTGCGGATTCGTTCGCACGTGGATCGCAGACGCTTTTTCCGCTCTCTAGTCCCCGCACTAGTTGAGCACCCCAAATTTCAGGGGTCGTTTTCACGACCCAGGCTTCGTACCGTATTTCCTAAATTTCATAGGAAAGTCGTTTTCACGACTAATCTTCGTTCCGCCTGCTGCCCGACGTCGCCGACTGCGTCGCCGCCGCCGCTCCGGCAAGATCTGCGTTCCAGAACTTCGAGTCTTCGTGTTCGAGTAAGTTATCCGCGTCGTTTCCAACCGCCCTACTGCGTGTAGGGTGGTTTTAGGAAGTTAGTCGTCGTTGTTAGGTTCATAGTATATATATTTATATATTGTTGTCCCTCCCCAACCCGCCGCTATGGCCAAAACTTTTTTAGAAGCCCTTCAGGCATTCTTGGAGTCTCTTGCTTCACAAGGGATTCAGATCCCCCAATCCATTACCGAAATATTGCCCAAAATAGCCCCTCAGGCCACCCCAGTTCCCCAGACCCCTCTGGTCCTAGGCCCTCCCGCGTCCCCCACCTCCAGTGACATGGAGTGTGAAACGGACGCACCTCCGCGCCGCAAGCGCGCACCCGCGACCGAGTCATCCTCGGACGCCACCCCAACTGGCCCTGAGCCTCCCTCTTTCACCCTCGTTAAGAAGCGCTCTAAGAAGCGCTCAAAACAAGCCCCGGCGTCCTCAACGCCCGTCCCGGTGTCCTCAACACCTACCGCGGCGCCTTCAACGCCAGCTACCCCGGTGCCTACAACACCCGCCCCGGCCCCATTGATGTCACTCACTGTGACTCCACCCCCTACCGCGGCTTCAGTCAAGTCCAAGGTCCCACCACCCGTATTCCTTCGGGAAAAGGGTAAATGGTCCGAGGTCTCGACTTTGTGCAAAGAGCACAAGATCCTCTACACCCGAGCGACCAACTCGGGTGAATCTATTAAAATCACTGTCTCGTCGATAGACGATTTCCGAGCTTTGACTAAGCTACTCACCGATAAGCAATATGCTTATCACACTTACGCTCTGTCAGAAGAGCGTAAGATCAGAGCGGTACTCAGGGGAGTCCCGTTCGAATTATCGAACGAGGCTATCCTGGTGGATCTGCAATCCCAAGGCTTCCCGGCACTCGCGGTGCATAAAATGCACAGCAAGTACGGGAGGCAACACCCTCTCGCTCTGGCGGTTCTCGCCAACGTCCCCAAATCCAGGACGATCTTCAAAGAGGTCAGCATCATATGCGGCCTCTCTGGCATTAAAGTTGAGATGCCTCATAGACGCGGTCACCCCGGCCAGTGCCACCGGTGCCAGCTGTACGGGCACGCGGCGGCCAACTGCGCCGCCCCGCCCAGGTGCGTCAAGTGCCTGGTCCCTCATTACACTAAAGAGTGCAATCGCACTCCTGAAACTCCCTCTCCTCCCGATTGCGTGCTTTGTGGCCAGTCCGGCCACACCGCAAACTACAGGGGCTGCCCCCGTGCACCCCGTTGTATGCGTACTAATTCTAAGAGGGCGGCACCCAAACAGGCCCCGCCCCTTTCTCAGGAAAACTTTCCGCCGCTGCGTAGCCGGGTTCCTCCGGCTGCAAAGCCTACCCAGCCCAAGTCTGCTCCAGAGAACTGGAGGCACCGCCCCGCTGCACTAGCGAATCCCATCCTGGCTCCTCGCCCATCCAATATCACTCCTCAACCCTCCGTAGCAGACGATATGCGTATCGTCTGCGACGCTATCAAAAGTGTCGATGTTAGGGAGATTGCAGTCTTAGCCCGTAAACTTAGGGCTTCACGTACTCCGACAGAGCGTTTGCTAGCTCTGGCGGAACATAGTTCCCTTCTCAATTCATTATAGGTTCATTTAAATGAATTGATCCCTAAATCATGCTTCGGCCGACCTCCGCGCAGCCCCGGCTTCACCGGAGGCTGCCCCGAACGGCCACCAACTCATGTCCCTTTGAGCACCTTCAGTGCAACTTTCACTACAGGCGGAAGACCCGCTAGCGGGTCTCCGCCAGCGCCCCCAACTTCCCGACGGGTGGTCGCTTCCGATGAAGGCTAAAGGTATACGCTTACTACAGCCAACAGGTGGTTTTTAGTGGGTAGGTGCCATTCTGGTGAGTCCCACATAACCCCCCTGCAGAGGAATTTACCTGCGGGCGGGTATGCATGACGCATCTTCCACCTCCCTCCCGTGAGGGTGCTTCGGCAGCAAAAAAAAAAAAAAAAAAAAAAAAAAAAACGACTATGAACACATAGGTAATAGTTCTAGGACTGGGTCGTACTTACGCAGTTAACGTAAACACTATTACAGTCCCTTCTCTGGACGAGGAGGAATATCGATACATCATTTGTTTATTATTGTGTATATTCTGTTTATTAGCAATTAACACAAACACTTTTTTGCACTAACCAAAAGTTGTGAAAAGTATTATATATAGGTGTAATATAGCGACTAAACGGTGGCAAAAAATCGGCTCGAAGAAGATTTTTTTTATATTTTTTGTTGGTAAGGAATACAAACTTTTAATACGGTTAATTTTTTTTAAATAAAGTAGTCATTTGCATAGATGCAGGCATCAGTCCGCAATTCTGTTTTCTTTCAGCAAAATAAAAACAAGAATATTTTGACTTCTTAAACAATTTTATGCAATTTCCAAGAATACTGCCCCAAAACTACTTCGGTAATTTTTAACTAACACTTTGTATAAAGGCGTGAGTAAATAATTGTGTAAAAGATGGTTTTAAAACCTCGATAAAGCAAACCGAGTAGCAACCTGTACGAAATGAATATTATACTCACTCACTCACTCAGCTACTCAACGCTTGTACACACAGCTTCTTTCTTTGTGCGATGTAAATTATATTATTTATTTATTCAATATTATAACATAATTTATATGATCGCGGATGTTGTGCTTGCAACAGCACGAAATATCGGACGCGCGAAATAAAAATCGAAAATCGTGGTAAGAATCCCGTAAATTCATTAAAGTATAACTGATACTTGTGGTACTACCAAAATATTTGTTGCGCAATAGCGGCCCTTAAAAAGATAGGCCTTCTTGTTTATGTTTACATCATAAAAGAAAATACAATATTCTAAAATAAGAAGTCTAGCCAATATTCCCTACGGCTCGGTCGATGATCGACCAGTCGACGTCGATCGACGGACGATCGATTAGTGTGGTAACACCCTCACAGGGAAGGAATAGCCAGTGCAATAACAGTAATAAATCCAATGCAACTGAAGTCTACGGTTGGTATCGCATTCTTTATATGAAAATTATGCAACGCAATTATTCTTATCTGCGTTACATAATCTATTAATTGTAGTGTAACTGTCTGTGTCTTAAACGATCTATAAAAAATAAGTAACATGTGTCTATTAACATCGTTATTCGTGATACGTTTTTGTTTCCTTGTCGTCCCAATTTTTATTATTAACAAAACCATTTTAATCTCCATTCTATTAAATCAAGCAAAAATACCGATTGTTGATTTTGCATGACGGACGATTACAAACTTGCTAACCTTAGAGGAAATCTGACAATAAGTACGCGGAGTAATGTTCTTACTAATTTTCTATTATATAAGTATTATTAAAAGCCAGCGTGGTAAGAGAAAAACTACAAATTAATGCACTTATTTCTCATCTTAGGGCGATTCAAACTGTATCAACTGGTAAACTAAAGAGATACTTTGGATTAAAACGTTTGCAAAATTGCTTGTTATATTCCAACTTCTATATTACCTGCAACAAAATGTAAAGATGCTAGTGTAGTGAACGTTAAGAATATTTAGATAAAGGTCTTGTAACACAGCCACTCAGCATTATCAAGATAAGGTCGTCTCCAGATATAATCAATCACATGCCAAAAGTGACAAATTATCTGACATAAATGCAAACTTCTCAGGGCTGCTGATCGAGTACCCGCGTCGTTTTGTATGAGCATTCTGTTCGATACCAGTTGGTTATCTGAATTTTATTATAATATTTTATATTTATTAAATAACATTATAACTTTTTTATCCTCATTCAGAAAGTAGTTTCACAAAATGGTTCCTTCCAGACTTCGCATTCTATCATCGCATTTAAAAGAAAAAAATATAAAATTATTGAAATTTTCTGCTCTTTATTAATTCAGGTAAAAATTGGTTATTCATTTTTACATTCTTACAAACGCAACGACAATAAAAAGCTTTATTTGTATTATTTCTATAGGACGTATCAAAGACACAATGAGCTTGTTTAAAAAAAACCGCCCTTTTTATAAATAGATTTATTTATTTGCAACGATCAAGGAAAAATAATAAGTGGATTTACAATTAAAATAAGAACATTCCTTATCTCTTTTGCTGAACTTAAATGCATAAACATAAAAATTAAACCATAACAGCAAGACTCATTTGAATTTATTAGAAAACGTACAGTACTATATCAATTAATTTACGTAACGGTTTAATCGAATACATTTTTGACGGCGTTTTAATAAAAATTATAACGTTTTGAATAAAAATGACTTTTAATGAATTAATCGAGAAAAGCTTAGTTACGTTCCTGGTCGCCTAGAAAACTTATGAAAGTCGCTTAACTAAGTGAAATATAAGTTTCTTACTTTAAATTATTTTATGCAGACAGATGGAGTACAATTTCAGCATTTCCTATTTTAGGCTACGCAATGAAGACCACATCAGCAAGTTACCCTGCCATGGAATGCCTTAAGAACCACCCCGCTTCGAAATTCCTTGTTTAGTCCATTCTAGATCTATCTGAGGAATGTTTTCACGATTGCGGGTACGTAATGAGGCCATCCATGAGGACTCGCATCACTACTTATGAACGTTGTGGGCGACCATAGTTGCACTCACTATATTGTTATAATAATATGTATAATGTAAACAGATACACATATGAACTGAATATCTGAACGATTTTTTATAAGTTGAGTTAATTTAGATTATAAACGATGGGAACTCGTACGACACAAAATATATATTTTTGTTAAAATTGCTAAACTTTTTATATACTTATTAAATAAGCTTAAAATAATGTTACATTTACTCGTCCAGTTCCGCATTTAATTAAAAACCTTTGCAGAGATTCACTAGATCATTTTTAAAAGAAACCTTGCAAATTTTTAAGTAACGAAATAATTCCTCATGCTAAAACTTGAAAATGTTGAATAGCTAAACTACTCTAATAGTGATACACGCGAGTGGATTTGAATATAACAGAAACTCACGAGAAATTATTCGCTTTCATAAGATGTATTTCCTTTATTCCTAATAAATTTGAGTCAGCAGAATTATTAGAACTCGAGCGTGGACTAAAGTTTGAGCAATAAAATTGACATAAAATTGTATATCGTAAACGAAAAATATCCTTCACGAATATAACACAAAGAATGTATTTTGTTTTCTCAACAGGAACACAACGGCTTTTCCTAATAGTCCTTTTTGTAATATTATCTAAGGAAAATCATTTCTTTGAACTTCAAGTCTCATTTGTTATAAAATATGACGGTAACTGGAAAGATTCAGAAAAAAGACTATCGTGTAGTTTTTTCAGAACTTTGATCAACAATAAAAAACCCAACGATGGAAAGCGAATTACATATTAGGCTTATAAATTCCGAACTTAAGAAACTCATTTACTTTAACGTTTGCTTATCAGACCTTGTGCGAAATTGAATGAAATGAATTTTATCCTTCCAACTCTTAACCCTAGCTTGTATATTTAGAAAGTATATTTTGAATTAAGAAAACTAAGCTTACTTTTTTATTTGTAGGCTAGGTAAATAAGAGTAGCTATTCTACCAGCTAAAGTGTAGCTGAGTCATAAGTATTATCGTAGTCCATGATTTAATAATGGTTATTAGCATTTCTTAGTTAAGAGTTTTTTATTTCTTACACAGTTTCAAGTGAGATTTTATAAAGTATTTTGTAGCATTGAAATAAAAATCCAGTTTCGTTTTCGTCGCCATATTTTGATCGTCATCACGAATTTCCGCCTACCAGAGCTACATGAGTTAATAGCTGATAAATACTGCCATCAGTTCCAGGCTACAGGGCGCGGCATACCCGGGATGAAAGGCTCGACAGTAGCCTCCCGATCTTCGCGGGGTAAGGTTGTGTCGTTCAAATGAATGCCAGCTCGTCATGAACTTACACCGAGCAAACGCAGGGTAAAGGCTTGTGCGTGTCACGTTTCTATTGTGAGTGTGCCCGATTAAAGGATTGCTTTGAGTTTCTGAGGATTGATGAGGATTTGGGAATTGTGAGTAGAATTAAAATGATAATACAGTTGATATAATTCAAAGTTATATAGTACCTAATGGTAGGTTTTTTTTAAACTGCAAAAGCAACTTAATAATATCTGATGTATGACTGTTTAGCTCATTAACGGCTTTATAGAGCCTAGTGATATAACAATTTGATTGTTATTTTAACTAGTATTTATAATTATAATTAAACACCTAGTTACTTGATAACCAACACAATATATTTAGTAGGTACTTTCCTTATCTGCTAATTTATGATAATGAACTGTTATTATAAGATCATTTTCCTGCTAGCATGTGCTTAATTTGGGTTAAAGCCGTTTTAAGTTACTGCTATTTACCTTTATGAAACGTTTTCCCCTTATTATTATTTTACATTTTTATCACGTGTGAAAGTAATCACCTGATATTATAAAAATGCAACGTATCTACCTATGTATATTTAATGTACTCCAAAAACCCTGAAATATTTGAAACCATAAGAATAGTTCATTGTCATTAAGAAAGTTATAGTATCCGTATTTTTTTTTACTGGATTGAAATTACGCGAGTGACCTTACCGTGTTATTCAATCATTTGAAATATTTAATATTTTGAATCTTTTTACTGAATTACTATAGTCTTCATAAATCCAATAAGATAAATTCCAAGATTGTAATACTTATCAAGTATCAATTAAATTAAATTCAACTATTACACCCATTATACAATGATTCTCGTTTTTAAAAGAAATATATTGTGTTTGAAATATCTATTATCATAAATATAATAAGTAGTACCTACCGAAAAGCTTTAAGAAGAAATTCTTACAATACTTGCACTGCATAGATTAAGAGTTTGATGCCAAAACAAAATCGTTGATTGAATAATCCTCAACATTATTGTACTTCAATCAAAGCAAATTGTCTTGCTCCTCCAAAAATTCCTCATGCTCCTGTTAAATAAGGGTTTTATTTTTAGTTTTATCATTACCTGACATTGATATTTTTCTCTGTTAAGACTCTTTACTAGGAAATTGTTTAAACGTGGTTTAATATAAAAATTTTAGTGTTTTGCTATAATTCAGTTATTGTTACACTATTTTTAAGTTTTGTTAATAAAGTGCGTGTCATGTGTGTTATTTTTTCATATCATAGCTATAGCTTCGGGCATCTGCTGCCACAAATCCGTTGTACATTTCACATTGTAGGGAGTTACTGTCAAATCCCATATAAAATTTGTATAGTAGAAGGAGCTTAATGAAAAATCACTCCTTGGATTAACATGCTAGCGTGTAGCACGCCACTTAACGTAAAATAAAATATGGATTTTTCGGTCACCTACCTAAGGGTTACAATATTTTTATGTATGTATTGCTTAAGTGCACAACCAGGCAGGCCATCCTGGTTTCCAGCAATAGTTATAACCAAGCATGTAACGTAGATAAATGTACATGGTTTGCAATTATAAACCCATTAGCTTTTACCCACAGCTTCGCCTGCGTAAAATAAAAGGAGTGGGTTTTATTTTATTTTCTTTAACTAGATAGAACAAAGCTTAACACATTTTTACCCGACTGCGTTACGCAAAGAAGTGGTAAAGCGTTTATCAGTCTATATATGTCAGTTTCTTTTATAAAAGATTCTAGAGAGTAAACGCGTGGGCCGATTTTAATGATTCATCATGACAATGATGATGTCACTAAAGATGTCAAATGAATAATAAATATTTCAGCAACATAGCGCTGTATCGTAACAAAAAAAAAAGAAAGTCGACTTACTATGTTAATTGTGCTATCATTGAATAGGTATTTGAAAATCATTTTAGGTATCTCTTATCATATATTCGCAAAACCACAAAACTTTTTACGTTAAGCTTGGTTATAAAATAATCAAATAGATATGACAAACAGAAAATTTTGCAGGGTGCAGAAGATACTTCTTATAGCCATATGAGAAGTGTTGAGCATCTTGAATTTTTAAATTTCATGGATAACTAGATATTTAAGTTCTTGCAGTAGTGTTTAAAGCAAATAGATCAAAACTAGCAATCTGGGAGTAGTAAATGACGAGAACTGAAGCAAATAAAGAGTTGATGAAGGGATGTAAATAGAGTTTGCGTAGCAAAATCTAAAAGATCTCTGGTTTGAGCCTTAATTACTCATTTGTCGTCTCTGTCGTTCACCTCGTTACCTCGTACGTAATCGTTTACCTTGTTTCTTGCCAATTCTTCTTCACGAAGGTTTTCCCGAACTGGTCATGTTTTATTCTACGTCAATAAGAACAAGTAATTGTCAATGTTGAGAAATAAATATTAGGTCTTTACCTATGAAATTGCCGTTTTTCACGAAATAAATGAAGCGTAATTTTTTTATATATTTTTTATTTCTATTTATCAAAATAATCACCCATGCAATCAATGCATCTTTGCCAACGCATTGGTAGTTTATTGATGCCTTTCTTGAAGAAATCAGCTGGACGGGAGGCAACAAATTCTTCAAAGGCATTTTGTACTGCCTCTCGGGAATTGAATTTTTTTCCCGCCATGAACTTATCCAAATTCTGGAAAAAGTAGAAGTCTGTAGGCGCAAGGTCTGGTGAGTACGGCGGATGACGGAGAACTTCCAACCCCAACTCTTGTAGCTTGGAGACCGTCTGCTGTGCAGTATGAGGTCGCGCGTTGTCGTGCAGGAGCAGTGGAGCCGAACGATTGACCAAAGCTGGTTGGAGACGTGCGAGCTTCTCCATCATTGTGTTCAGTTCTTCACAGTACACATCTGCAGTAATGCTTGTCCCGTTTGGCAAGAAGCTGTGATGAATTACACCCGCGTTAGACCACCAAACAGTGACCATCACTTTTCTAGGGGTAAGTTTTCGTTTAGGGCATTGTTTAGGTGCTGAACCAGGGTCCAACCAACTTGCTGAGCGCTTACGATTGTCAAACAGGATCCATTTCTCGTCACAAGTAACAATGCGGTTCAGAATTCCTTCATTTGTATGCCTGCTGAGCAGTGCAAGGCACGTCTCCACGCGTACTTCGCGCTGGCGGTCATTGAGTTCGTGGGGTACCCATTTGTCAAGCTTTTTTACCTTGCCAATTTGACGCAAATGGACCAATATTGTTTTGATGCTAACGTCGAAAGCTGCTGCTAATTCAGCCGTGGATTGAGTTTCATCAGCTTCCACAATTGCCTTTAATTCGTCATTGTTGACCATAGTTTTCGGAGGACCACGGGGTTCATTTTTCAGGTCAAAATTTCCAGAACGGAAGCGGGTAAACCAATAACTGGTGATGCGTTCGTTTGTAGTGTTTGCTCCGTAAACGTCGTTGATGTTGCGTGCCGCTTGTGCCGCTTTGCTGCCACGACGGTACTCATACTCCATAATTACTCGAATTTTTAACTTATCCATGATGACGAAAAATGTTCGAATGCGTTGAAAACAAAACACTAACTATTAAACAAATGACGATTTTAGAAAAAGAATTCCATGATTGTCAAATAAAATTAATTTGAAATTAGAATTATCAGTCAAAAAAAAAATATTTTCATTTGAAATGGCCAGTACGGCAAAACTGCAGTTTCATAGGTAAAGACCTATTATTTCATTTCATTTCATTTTCAGATTCTGAGGTAACGAATGACCACGATGAACAATTGAAAATTGACGTCTTTTCTATGTAACCATTTTCATAGTATTAAAATCAGCCAGAAACCACCACAAAGATACAATTACAAAATATTATTCACAAAATTAGAAAATTATTTTCCCCATCTATTCAATTTTAATATTATTTAGATAAGATGACCTAATGTGAGTATATTTTGTATCGTTCATCGTTTTAATCAAAAACAGATTTGCGATAACATAATTACTTCAAGAGTATTTAAATTTCATACTCAATAATTTATTTAATCTTTGAATTACTTATGGTAATTAACCAAAAGTAAATAATCTAGCCTTCCAGAACAAATAATTTCAAAAAAAGTAAATAATCTATTAACCATTAATTATGTATAAACTATAATTGCGTTAAGTAGATATTGTTTATTTCTTTATAAAGATGTGCCAGAACGTATCTAAAAGTTTTTCAGTGCTAACGTAAATTTTTCCTAGTGCACAAAGTCCAGAGAAATTTAAAAAAGGCCAATAGGGCCATCAATTTCTATGATCCGTGTCATAATTTTTCTAAAAAAAAATTAGTACCTATCTATTGAAAAATGTTATTTTGTGTTACAAAAAAGGAATCAAAATTATCAAATCCAAAATGAATCGCAGCTTTTGCAGAATTTTCCATGACATGGAACAACTTTTTTTAGTAATTTATGAGCTATAATTTGTCTTTCTTCAAAACATATTTGGTTCATGCTCAGTTCCTGAGTATATTTTTATACAGATACGTATCCTTGATATGGGTTAACCAATTTTTTTTTCAAATTAGATTCGTTCAGTGAGATGTTTCATTGAGTGAATTAATATAAAATAAACTAATGCCCTTAACATTTAGTCATACATTGTAATTTTCACATACAGTTATTCTTACAAACCAAATATCTAAAAACAAAATTTTTGTAGTAGTTATATGAAATACTCAAATAATCTTTAAATGTACTTTTATCACTTCTTCTATTTACAGTACTTTTTGGCATGAAATGAGTGTAGCCATAATTGCTATGACTATATAAATTTTGCAATTATTTTATTTTACAGACGGGATAGCAAAATTTTTTTTGGTCTTGTTGTAAAAAATAAACCACTATTTCGGCAATATAACATGTAGTACTGATGTGAAAACCATACTCTGACAAGTTGGCTCGCCTCGTTTTGTTCCAGTTTGGTAGTGAAAGTGGGTCTCACCGGCACTCGCCCTCAATACGTCACAGGAACTCCGCCGGCCGCAAGCTCGTCGGGAAACTGGCGTTCGCTTTTAATGTTAACTTACATAGTGACTGTGGTTTTGTTTTCTTTCTTGGAATAAAACTTCCTCGTAATCATACGAATTATTAAGCTGATGTAGGGTTTTATTAGATTGGTAAATGAGTAGGTATACGTATAAACTATATTTTAGCTGTAGTCAAAGGAGGATGTGTAGCCTCTACGCTGAATAATAATTATTACGTAGCCATTTTAAAGTATAAAAATAATACTCATGAACTGTACTAGTTGACATTGTAATTAGCTCCAAGGTTTTAGGCTGGTAATGTTTCAAAAAACTAAGCATCCGAATTACATGCTAGACCAAGATCTGTGTTATAGAACCCAGCCATTATTTATGCATTATGAAATTCATAGTTCAACTTGTGTCAAATGTATGATGGTTTATAAAGACTTACATGTGATCACAATAAGTGTGAAATAATATGTTGTTCAAATCAAAGCACGCACTTTCTATTTTGTAAACAGAAACAATATTGAAGATGTGATTAATATGATTTAATTGAAGTAGATATAATTAATTGTATTAGTACAAATGGTAGACGTGTGGTTTAATTGCTTTAAATATGTAGTATTTGTATGTATGTATTTAAATATTTTTTTCTTAAGTTTTCACGATACATACTTTAAATAAAACACTTTGTTGTTATTTAATGTATGTATTTGTTTATGTATTTGCAGTTGCCCACGTCAATCTTGCCCATGGCCAGGCGGGGAATGTCATATTTTAGCCTTCTAGGTATCACCGTGGTACTAGTTTTTTGTGCTGCAACTTTAAATTGTTATGTGTGTGACTTCCTCAAGTTCCATGAACACTTTTCCTCGGACAGCTGGACTCGACTCGTTAACCAACGCGCGCTATAGAAGGCACCCTTTATGTCTTATGGATAGCTCCTTAAAGCCAGATATTTTCAAGCCATCACGAAGTTGAGGATGATTGTTTTTTATTATTAAACTTTAATAGTTTTAAAAGTCTGACAAAAGTATTCAAAAAGTAGTTAAACAGTGATGTTGAAATGAAATAGTATGCAGATAAAACAAACTGTCTCACTGCGAAATATGCATTTGTTGCCTGAAGCCCTGCAACAGGTTCGCAACAGGCTCGCTGTTCGAAATGGAAATAACACATAAGGCATTGTTCATAGTGCTCTTGCTAGAATTATATGAATCATTTTCAATCAGTAGCTAGAAGATAGTTTTGACAAATAATATTGTACACAGCCATATTTACGAAACAAAATAAGTCTTGCACCAACTAGCTAACAACAACTTATGTACAAATTCTCTTGTTTGATTAGTTAAACTTTGAATACGTTCAAGGTTCAAATAATAATTAGCCTGCTTAGATAGCGTTTGGGCTCCATAATAATTAATACCTTGTTACAAGGCACCTTGTTAAAGCAGTATGAGAAAATGAAGACCATTTTTATTCATTTATTTTTGTGTTTTGCTTAGGGCTCGTCTTTTGTATCAGTTTCTTTATATCCAGGAAGAGCTCCAAACTAGTCTGAGGTAAACTACAGTTGTTTGTATATCAGTTAATATTTCGGATCTGAATAAAACGTCAAAATGCAATTAGGGTTAGTGCTGCCTCCTGTGCCAAATTGAAATGAAATGTAATGAAAATACACTATATTGCCAAACCAGTTCCAAAAATTTAAATACACATAAAAATATAGAAATTAACCTACAAAAAGAAAAGGACAGTATAGGCGGCCTTATCACTAAAAGAGTGATCTCTTCTAGGCAACCTTGGAAATTCGACCTTGAAATTATAAATAAAAATTGGACTCGCAACCACTGAAACGTAGTGTATTTTTGTATAAATATTTTTACCAATATTATATATACACAAATGCAAAAATATATACTAATATATACACATAAACATCAATATACAGGGTGTACCAAAATTCAACGTCATGCCAAAACGGGACGATAGGATAGATCGTAACCATAATCAGAAAAATCAGAAAAAAAATCCAGCCCATGTTCTTTTGAAACTATGGCCATTAAACAAAAAAAGCAGAATTTCTAAATTTTTTTAATTTTTTGGTAACTGTGGTTAATTTTGGTTATTTTTGTTCATTAAAAACGTGTCACCATAATCCTAAATAACATGTCTGTAATCACAATAATAAATAATAACAAAATCGCCTCCAATTTTCTTTGAAATAACTCTTTTTGCCGATGAATGAATTCAACATTTTAAAAATATTTCGACTATGACAGAGCTCCCTGAAAAAAAATGTACTAGAATGCCTAGGCAAGTGCCATCAAAAGTTGGCGCATATAATCAGGATTCCATTAAATGTAATCATTTTTTATTTTGTATATAACATTATCTAAGACACTTTGTGCAGGTCCCACTGAAATGCTTGCCATTATTATTAATTCTTCTTTGAGCGCACGAAAACGGTCCGTTTGAAATATTTAAAATTTCTTTAGGGTACCGCAATGTAAACTAGTTCTACTAAAAATATTTAAAAAATGATATCCTTCATTATGTTCTACTTTGAAACAAAAAACAAAACATCTTGAGGCCACGCCGAGGTAACGCTTCCATATTCCGCTATGTTCAACATAAATATGTAAGAGCATACTAAACTTTTACCTTGAGTCTGTGGCAACTTGTTGTCTGTGGTTTGTTCAGTCCGTTTGTCGAACTAGAACATGGTTTCAATAATCGATATGCAAGCAATTCGAGCTACGACGTATTAATTTTACTGTACATACTTACCAAAAATTTTAAACTAAGGTACATTATAAATATTTGAATAAATTTGGTGGTGTTTAATATCGATTACAAAGATCAGAATCGTTTTGGCAATCTGAAATAATCAAAATATCCTTTTACACGTTATCAATTACTCGATTATAAATCAAGATGTTTGCAGTTGTCATATGTTGTTGTTATTTGCAATGGTTAATAATAGTAACGGTTAAATATCATTGAATCAAACGAAAGCTCCAAAAGAGCTCGTATATTGCATAAGCTAATAATTGGAAAAATAAAAGTAACAACAGAATTAACCTCAAAACTTGAAATAAAAACAAAACATCAACATGACAGATGTTAACGGAATTCATGAAAGCTTCGCATTTAATACTTACTAGCTCTTTTTATTTTATGGAATTATGTGAACACCCGTACAAAAGCTACCCAAGCGCCACTTTAATATTGAAATAGCTCACTTTTACACAATCAAAGTAACACAACTTAATTAAAATTCAATGATATACTCGTTATAAAAAAGTAAATACAATAGTAGTTTTATAACTCATAAAAAAATGGTTTTCCTTGCCTCTTCATAAAATGTATGTGATAAATGTATGTTTCTTTTCTGTTTGTTATTCGAATGCGATCAAAATCTAAAGTATCTAAGGTAATCTAAGGCATAAACTAACATAATTTAAATGTCAATAAGTCCCCATTATATCAATTAATATAGAATAATTAATGATAGGTGCAATATTTAAATCACACGTAGGAAGTTAAATTCAACCAAAATAGTCTTAGTCAATTATAGTATCATCAAGTCTATTTTTACAGTATATAAAACGAAGAAACCGTATTGCTTGTTGTTCATACCAAAGTTTAACACACGTCTGATAATAGTAATATTAAATCCTGAGAGCCCCTCTAACCCCTAATGGCCCATACCCTCTTTATAATACCTACACAGTCAAGGGTAGGCGGCAAATATTACTAACTCCCACATGTGCGGGAAAAATACAGATATGACAAAACAGCAATTTCGGGTCGATTGCATACATTTTTCAATCGTAATATTTTTGATTTTTTCTATACTATACTATATAAATATTTCTATACTTTATCCTATAACTATCTCATTTGAAAAAATTCTAAAACCGACTAACCTTTTTATCTCGGTAATAATCAAAATAACGATCGTTATACTTATGACGTTATCGATATAAGTAGAGCTGCATATTGTTGTTTCTATGCGTCAAAAAACATTTTTTCAATTGTTTCGGATATTTCTATGATGTACGTAAAAATTAAAATAATAAATCTTTATTGCAACAAACACTTTGGTACATAAGTTAAGTTAAGCTTCTGAAATAGGAAGACCTGTGGTACAGAAGCTAGTTTCTAAATTTACATGACACGACTAGGGATTTGATGAATGTTATAAATAGGACTACAAACTAATATAGTTCAGTAACACAGATATGAAAGATTAAAAGAAAGATTAGGTCTGCGAATACACCGAAAGAAAATATGTCTCACTGCGTGTGTATGTGTGTGTATATGTTTGTATGTGCGTGTGTGTGTGTGTGTGTGTGTGTATAAGTGTATATTTGCGTGAAGAAACAGGTTATTAAAGAAAAGTGTATATATATATATATATATATATATATATATATAAATCTGCTAATGGAGCTTCAGTGTCGTTGTAGTCAAGGGATCCGATTTGTTGATTGGTATATATTTTACTTTTGGAGATTCTATTGAACTGATTATATAATGCGGGTGCTATGTGGTAATAGTGTCTTTTCGCAAAAACGATATCAATATTGTTCCTTCTCACGCTATTTGTAGTAACAAGTTGGTTTATTGGTGAACATTTATGAAAGCGTCTTAAGCATTGGTATATGAATAATTTTCTCACGCTGAGTGTCTGTGATTTTTTTATAAACCTGTAATGTAGGATGTCGATAAGGTAGGCCAAGTAAGACTTTCTGCACTGCACGCTGTGCTGTTTGTGCATCTATTAAATGAGTTTTACTCGCACCACCCCACGAACGTATCTAGACACAGAGAGTTAAATGTCTGTAATAGAAGTTCAGGGTTAGCTACTGACCGCAGACACTTGAAAACGTAAATAAATTTCCTTATTATTTTGCATAAACTTTTGATATGTGGAGTCCATTGAAGTTTGTCATCGACTGTAACCCCAAGATACTTGACTGTGGATGAATGGAGCAGTTTTGGACAGTTACATGGTCGTACATCACTAGAGGTCTTGCACGTAGAGGTGTCAATATGTAAGTCAGGGTCGTTCTTGGGTTTTGAAAATTTAGTTTTGCTTAAACAAAGATATGTGGTTTTAAACGCGTTTAGAGAGAGAAGACTATCACCGAGCCAGACAGCTATTTTAGTCAGTCCCTTTTCAGCTAAGATCTTGGTTTCCTTCTGTTCTGTCGTGAAACAAAATAGCTGTATCATCAGCATACAAAGTAATATCTGCACTTTGAAGCTATAGGTCAGCGAGCTGATTTACGTACACCAGGAAAAGAGTAGGTCCCAGGGTACTGCCCTGTGGAATACCATATGAACACGATAGTTCGTCACAAAGATAATTAGCTACTCGGACGCACTGAGATCTACCAGTTGAGTAACTGCAAAACCAAGATAGGACAATACCCCGGATTCCTGCATTTTCTATTCGATTAAGTAAAATGGGAAGAGACACGGTATCACGGTTAATGCTTTTTGTACAATTTTCTACAGTTTATATATTTTTTTACATCTTTTCAAAGAACTCTTCATCAAAGTTTCATGCGTTCGAACCAAGTTTTAAAGCACATTTTCCAGTTGCAACAGGTACTTCCTCAACGGCCTTCTAAAACGCAGTGAGCGCATTTTCTGGCGATGAAAACTGTTTCCCCTTGAGCTAGTTTTTAATGTCAGGGAATAAGAAGAAGTCACGCGGTGCCAAATCAGGGCTGTAACGCAAATGACCCAAAAGTTTTACTGGTGTGGTAGGAAGTCCCTCGTCTTGATCGCCGAGTGTGCTTCTGCTAAGCCTTTGCTTACTTTGGTTTCTTAAAGGAATTTATACTAAATACCCTTTAAGGGAAAAATACTGGCAGTCAATAAATTTACAGTGCTTCTGAACCGTTTCACTTTCGTTGGCGTTGGTTGGTTTTGAAACAGCCATACTGTTGACTGGTGCTTTGTCTCTGGATCATATTGATAAATCCAAGATTCGTCTCTTGTTATGATATCAGAAACACGGCGGGAAAAACCTGCATATAATTTATCCACCATATCATGGCACCAATCCACGCGCGCCTACTTCTGAGCATCGATAAGGTTGTTGGGTACCCAGCGCGAAACAATCCTCGTTAGGCAAAGGTGGTTGTTTAGATTATCTAGAACACTTCCCAATCCAATTTGCAGATTGTCCTGAATCTCCTCGTATTGATTCGCCGGGTTTTTGTAAATTTTCCCGACGCGGATGCATTTTCCTATGACATCAATAATTTCATAAAGCTGGTAAAAAAATTTAGAGGGAAATTTTAATTTGGGACGGATACATTTTACTTTTAAGTAATCGAATTTACAAAATAAATTATAACTCGCCAGAGTTCCATACATAAAATCTTTTTTTTTGAAAAGCTCTCCGAGTGGCCTGGTATTTTTTGATAATTTTATTGTTATACGTCATCTGGATTATAAGTTTAAGCAAAATTAACGAGGAAGTTTGGTAAAAAAATTTGTTTTTAAAGTGATGTTCCCTTCTTTATGCTTGTATACCCAAAATTTTGTAAAAGAATGATGCGAGTTAAACTCGCAGCATCAGAACTGCGTTTGAGTCAAATATGAGCAAATCTTTGCGCTGCGCCTGAAGGTTTTTATAGTATTTATCATTGTGATATAGCACCATATTATTATCTATTATTATTAATGGCTTGCTACTTTGAGGAATGTAAGCTAAATTTATACGTAGGGTGTATAAAAAATTTCCGAAATGAATAAAGAGAATTTAATTATATTTGTTTGACTAATGTTTAAAAACGTATTTATTGTATCACTAATATTTTCCGTTTTCGTAAACATCTTTTACGACATTGAAAATATTTGTGACATTCCTTCGTGTTGACCTCGAAAACATGCTTTTTATACTCTTCGACAGCCTTTTCTCGTGATGAACATCGTTGACCGCGAAATTGGTGCCAGGTGGGGACTCTATCCGGAATAGCTCAGAAGTTCTACATTTTTCCCATTCAAAAATATGTTTATCTGACCGTCCGTGTGAGAACTGGCTTGTCATTTTGCAAGGTAATAAATATTCGGCAAACAAATGGCCACGTTAAGAGTCACGATTCAGGGTACAATAACTCTCCAAAGCAATAGCAGCGTTCAGTTTTATCAAAAAAGGAATAAATAATTCCTTTTCTAATAATAAAAATAAAATTCGCTTATACACCCTCTCCACGTGTCTACGGGTTAGAATTTGAAATGCACTTGCACTCACTTACACAGCTTTTTGACGATGGTTCTGCTGCCACAGGTGATAAATTTGACAATTTTGCAGTCGAAACTGGAATAAATATCAGCGAAATACTTCTCAGACGCGTCACGATATTATTTTCCAATGTACTAATGATAATAGTTTCAATGACAAGCTAAAACACATTATCCGGTCCTTAACTTTCCTAGTTTGTAGTGCGACATTTTTTTATCTCGACACTGAAATACAAAGACTTTTAATTTATCTAAATTTAAACTTTTAAGTAAAGCTAAAGCTTAAAAGTTTAAAATCTTTTGAAAGTTTATAATTTTCAGAACACCTGTTGACGTGATCATTAAAAATTCTACTTTGATGTGAGATGTTAGTTAGTTAAGTGTATAAAGCAGTTTAATTTTGTTACAGGTGGAGTGATGTAACTATGTAATTATGTGAAGAATCAATTGGAATACCAGACATTGAGAGAGAGGATCAATTATCAGGAGACTATTTGCAACAATGGGAATTTTTATACGTAAGTACTTAGAATTTTCCAGCAAATTAGATTTTTTTTAGAATAAAAACGCATCCCTAAGTCCAAACTGCACTTGAGTGTATAATGAAGTTAGTGCCTAATAGGGTGGAAAATGAGAGGTGCGCGGAGTGAGTATTAATTGAACTAGTGCCCTAATTAGCGCTTTCCTCTAAATACTATTAAAAAACGTTGATATTAAGTAACAGGGATACAGGGATATTTAGATACACTTCGTTAAAGCTCTAGTAAAAAATAAGGCAAGGGAAAAGTTTACATTCTAGGCCGGTTTCTGTTAAATACCCTATAACTTTGATGGGATAAGTAGGAAATTTGCATTTGTTTAAATAAAGATTATGTTATTCGAATTGCAATATTATACATTAAATCTTTTCTTAAGTTTTCACGATACATACTTTAAATAAAACACTTTTTACCGGATATTATCGCGTATATTTTAGTTAATTTTTTATACATTATTTAATCGACTAGGTCCTAGGTGAAAAAATAAATCTCCCCATAGTTCTTTAACTGGTTAAACATATATCACCAAGTTGTGATAAACAGTGGACAAACTAAAAACTTTTGTCGGTAGCCTAATTGTACCCTGAGCCGTCGTTACATACATGTTATGGCAAATAAAAACACATTTATTAAGAACTTTTTAATAACATATGTTTCTTTAAGTAATCGAGTAAACAATTTTTACTCTTGGCTTGTTTGATTCAGATCGAATATGCGTGCACACGGGGTTCCTGGTGGTGCTTGCGGGTGGCGCGGCAGCGCGCGTTGCCGGCAAGATGGGCGGTTACTCCAACAAGATGGGAGGTATGTCTTCAACTAATTTCATACTATGTTTTGGTACTGGAATTTTGCCGTCCACTTAATATAAGTTCTGCGTAACCTAGATATTTTATGGAACTTGCTTCAAAGAACGTTCCAACAGTTAAACAATGTTTTCTTCGTGGAACAAACAAGTCAAGTTATGTACTCATGATATCAGCATAAATTCTACGAAGTAAGCAAAGTATAGTTTGTTTTATGATTGTAACATGTAACTTTATTTAAATCAACTTAATTTACTCAGAAAAGTATAAACTTACTATCGTTATTTGACTCAAATGTTTTGGCTTTACTATAAATTGACATTTATTTCTCTTCCATCTCACCTGGTGGAATGTGGTTAAGAAAACGAGGAGAGAAAATACACACCTGTTCAAGAGGTTCAAATAAATCAAGCCTATTTATAGCTTCGTATAATCAAAACATATGATTATGTACTCTTGTATCCTAAGCCCATCAAGATTCGAATAGGTACATACATAGATTGTTCTAAAATTATTGATTTGCATATTAATACTTTAATGGTATGAGATTTTGATTGGAATTACTTATTTATCAACCCCAGAATGAGATAAACATAATCTTCTTCTTACAGGCAAATCAACGAGCGGGATAAATGAAGAGATAATTTGGATCAGCATAAGCATGGCCATTGCGATAGCGGTGCTCATAGCCATCGCCCTCTGCTATATTCTAAAAGAGAAGTGCTCCAAGCGCAAGAAGTATCGAGAGCAGTCATGACGCTACAAAGAGGAGTTTGCGAAATGTGCCCTCGCAGACTCTCACTCAGACATTGAACTACCAGCCTACTTCATGTATCCTCAGTACTCTCCAGATGGCAAAGAATATTTCTACAATTTCAGCCGCTTCTCTTACCTGAAAGAGTCCTTTAAGCTACCGCCTAAAGACTACCCTATGAGCAATTATAAGGAAGAAGTCTATATTAATGCTTAATGCCACGAACGGTGTTCAGAGGTGACCAACTTTAAACCTTTTGTATAAGGTATTATGTACTTTTCAAGTGGTATTGAAAGTCCTGAATTAGAATTGTGAGTTGAGATGCCAAAAACTTTTTTACGACACATTCGATTCAATAAATTTAACAGAAGTAATAAATTGATGAGTCTATATGATTATGATATTAACAGTAACTATGAGCTAGCACAATTTTGAGTACAAATAAATGTTCTACCCCAAAATAATAACCGTGGAAAATCAAAAATGCTGTACTTATTGCTTTGGAAATATTTATATATATTAATTTTATTATTTTATCTTCTATGACCTGTGACTAGATCTTTGATATGACAGAACTACAATTTTTATTTTATTTATTAAAGATGATAACACAATGTGAATAAAACAGGATATAGTAATATACTGAACTTAAAGCAAAATAAAATGTAGTTAAATGTGAGGACGTTTAGAATTGATGTTAGTAATCATATAAAGAATTTAACAAATGAATAAAGGATTCAAGCCTTTATTTCAACTGTGATAAAAACTCAGGATCAAAGTGTCAAATAAATTGTATAACGTAGAAGATTTAAAGCGAGTATTTTGAGGCTAACAACGTATTAAAAGTTAAAATAAGGTAGAAAATTGTACATAACCTCAATAAAAAAAATATTATTTCAACATTTTTAATATCTTGGTGACAATTTTTATCCAATTTTTTATCCGTTAGCAATTGCGATTACTGACTCCGAATTTTCGTAAAATTTCTTGAGATACTTGATTTCATATTAATTTAAAATGAGGAATTTGTTTCTCCTATACTTTGCTGCCAGTGGAATATTAGTGCAAAATATTCATCACGAGAACCTCTACTTTGCGGGCTGATAATGTTTACTTATATACCATTCAAATGATAGCTTTTTGATTTTGAAATCCTATTTCATTATTATCATACTTGTATAGAAATAATAATTATTTAAAGTGGTAATAATTGTGACCTATAGCTTAGCTATAAGGATTTGTAGTTAAAATACTGTGCCAATCAGCTGAAAATGACTTATTCTTAAAAAATATATCAAATAAATCATTTTACTATATTGATTTCTTTTATTTCATCTGAATTCAACTTGGTATTTCTAAATTAAATAGATGTACTACTGTATTGCTCTTGTGGGGTGCTTTTTGGAAATAGAAATAATAAAAAAATATTGTTACCATAAATTTTTATTCAAACTAATCTTCAGATTAACAGTGCGAGCTGCAACTGGACCAGCGTGAGGTATATGTCAAGTAATAGTCCGTTCCGAATAATGGTACACATTTCTTTTATGATTTATATTAGCAATAATATTCAATCAAATTTTAAATTAACTTTTACAAATTAAACCATTTTGTAGGATATACATATTTTGCATTGTATATTAATTCATACAAAAAAATATTCTTGAAACTTGTTAATTTTATTTTTATTGCCATTAATAAAAAATAAAAAAATAAATGAATAATATTGTAACACAGTTCTTCTAACAAAGTTGCCGCGTCCTTACAAAATTAACTTAAGATTTTCTTTAGTGATGATGACTGGATTACGTGGTAAAATCTCGGGAGCTTGGAAGCTGTAGTAGTTGCAAGCAAAAGCGTTGTTAACTGCTGCAGTATTTCCAGTATCTTCCAGGCTAACAGTATAGAGTGTAGGGTGAACTGTAGCGACGTATACATTGGTACTCAAATAATTGACATATTGTCATAACTTTAGCCTTTTCATTCACTAGTATATACGTTAAGACGGAGCGTTGTGCTTGTTCCGCCTCGGTAATAAATGTTTAGGCAGCATCCCACGAAGTTTTGCAGTGTGTAATTACACATTCTGCCAGAGCCTTAAGTGTTTGAAGTAATTATGCAAAAAAGATAATACCACCCTTTTTTATATTAATAAGTTTTCTCAGTCTATTTGCGACATATTTGTTTATTCCATTAAAGCTTGTCGACGATTACTATGACTAAATATTTAACATTATCGACTTGCTTCAACAACGCGCAGTGCCTTTCTGTTCAACCTTTCTGTTGGTGATGACTCGACGAATGCAGTCATACATACGTGGTTTTTAAGATGTCAACCAACTGGAGTAGAAGCTCGACTCAACCGCGAACACTGTCTTCAAGCCAAGCCAGTGACTTCGCTCATTCCGGTGTCGGCTATTTTTCGTAAATTACAGTGTCGCTTGAAAACACCTGAATACAGCATTCTGTATATTTAGTATTGGCACCTCATGTATATACGCCAACAATAGAGTAGGTCAGAGAGAATACCTTGCGTTATTCCGCATTCAGAAGAGTAATTGTTGCTTATAAAGTTCTGTGCACCACTCGAATTCTATCAACGAGGTAGTCCTGGAACCACAGAGAAGCGTTTCCTCTATTTCAAATATTCTTAAGTCGAGAAAACCCTCAAACATTTTTTGTTTCTATCCGAGTGGGAAATAACTCTAGATGTTAAGGTTTTAGCACTGTGTTGTTCATCAACAGTATGGCGACACAGTCCTTACCTTAAACATCAGCAATATGGTGTAAAAAATTTAAGTTTTGCACCGTATTGCAGCCTCGTACACCGGAGGTCCCAGGTTCGAGTCCTGGCCGGGGCATTGTCATAAACATAGATGTTTGTTCTAGGGTCACGGTTGGTCAAACACACAGTGTTTGTCTGGGGATTTATTTATTTAATTTTATCACTTAAAGAATGAAACCCGGGAGAAAATATTATGTACAAATTGAAAAAATAATTTTTTTTTTATTTGTATTACCATACAGACTCCATGTCGACGTTTTGGTTCACACTCTTTAGTCGCGATGATGTCTCGATTATATACTACTTCGCCCTCATATTGCGTTCAGTCGCTACGAGTATGATTTTTTAAATATTTGTTTTAAATTTCTGGATGAAAATTTATGAATGTATGTCAATTATATGAATTTATTATAACAAATAGCTACAATATGGTAAGGAAAAAACGCTAAGTGATGTCGTAAATATTAAGGTATCAAAAAATGTTTGTTTTTCCTAAACAATTTGTTATGTCTTAGCGTTGTGATGCTCTTGATAAAGTTTGGAGCTTGTGACATAACTCGTAATTATTATGTAATTGCATTGACGTTCAACCACCTGGGTTTATTAGTTCAACCCTGAGTTTGACGATTAAGCTTCTTTCAGTGGTAGTAGTAGACCTCCTCTGGGGTGGTACTACAGTTCTTCCTATTTTGACCGCCATAAGAATCATGTTTGCGTGGTTGTGTTCCGGGCAAAGGGGAGGAGCAGTCAGAGTGCAATTACTGGAACAAAGGCTGTTTCGCATCACTAGTCTATATATAAATAATAATCACAAACATTACTAACAAATAAAACACTACGACTGATAATGTCCATGGGTTTGGATGCCACTTAGCATCAGGTGATTCGCGTGCACAAAAGTATACCTATACTTAAAACTTACATAACTACCAAAATGTTTTAGAATGGTAGAAACTTATTTCCTTAATTTCCTAAACTGAACCTTGTTCCATTATTATGAAATGCTCTTCTTCAACAATATTAAGAAGTATTTCAAGAGGTAGTTATCAGGCAGTGAAAAAAAAGTTGACGAGTATCTCACGAACACCATTAGCACTCTAAGTTATCTAATGAATTCAGAATAAAGTTATTTCTGAAGTTTTGTAACATCTGATAAGTGAAAATGATTGGATAGAAGTCCTTTTCAAAATATATTCTATCATACAGAACTTTAATAAAGTTTGTGAACATTACTTATACTTTTATATGGATTTCAAAACCTTACGAATTCTCTTTTTTTTATTCTAGGTAAAGTACTAGTAAATGAGTCAAAAGTTGGTATAAATTGTTGTCTGAGCCTTTTTCTAAACAGTAAAAAAGTCGTGTTTATAAAGTTAACTTCAATCTCTTACTGAATCCCAGCAACATGCTTATAAAAATGCTTATAGAAGTCATAGAACGAAGTAAATAAAAGTAAGCACGTAATTTACGCCAACAAACAGATTGTTTCTCGTGTTACAAACTAAAAAAAGATAGTCTACATTAACATTTTTTCAAGTTCAAAGTCAGTCATTTAATAACCTAAACAACCTGCTTGAGTAAATAAAAAATACCACTTACGCGAATTTACAAAGGTATGTCTAACAAATATTATTTACGAGTTACGCGCAGGTCGCCACAGCGGACGCGCGTGTCTCACAGCGTTTGGCTTGTTTTCGCGTAATTAATTATTCATACGTCGAACAAATAATAGGTGTACATTGAGCTCAAGAATCTCCTGGATACAGGGGTTCTTTAAAGTGATAACATACTCCAACCTACAGTCTCAACCCAATTCAACGTCTTAACCAACTCCAATGAAACCCGGTATTTCAAGTTACGCTAATGTCACGTCAACAACATGCTTCCCAAAAATAGATCAAGCAATTATTCTCGATTCGATAGAAGAAATAACGCTTAGAGAATATCTCTTGTCATTGTCGTCCGTAATACCTGCAACTGGATTACGATTTATATCTCGTATATCAAATGCGAGAGTGTGTATTTACCTAAATTCAAAGAAAACCGCTGACTCACTCAAAATTTTAAAATAAAGGATTTTCTACTGGAAATAAAACCACTTATTATGAGAAATAAACGTATTATATTGTCGAATGTGTGCCCAGTAATACCAAACTATATTTTTGAAGATAAATTTAAAGAACTAGGGATCAAAATTATGTCTACTATATCGTTTGTCAAAATAGGTGTAACTGATCCTGGATTTTCGCACATATTAAGCTTCAGGAGACAACTGTTTATTAGCCCGGAAGATGAAAAATGTGTCCCAGAATCCTTTCAAGTTAGTTATGAAGGCACAAATTACTGGATTTATCTTTCCACAGACTCGGTCAAGTGTTTCTCTTGTAACACGTTAGGCCATTTGGCTAAAAACTGCCCACAGATTGACATAGGAACCCCAAAAGTTCCCCAAAAAATCCGTTCAGAACCGGAAACCCAACAAAGACAACAGATTCAAGAGCACCAACTGTCTCAAGAGGCCCAACTGTCCTAAAGCACCAACTGTCTCAAGAGCTCCAACTGTCTCAAGAGCACCAACTGTACCAAGAGCACCAACTGTCCCAAGAGCACCAACTGTCCCAAAAGCACCAACTGTCCCAAAAGCACCAACAGTCCCAAAAGCACCAACAGTCCCAAGAGCACCAACTGTCCCAAGAGCCCCAACTGTCCCAAGAGCCCCAACTGTCCCAAGAGCACCAACTGTCCCAAGAGCCCCAACTGTCCCAAGAGCAGCAACTGTCCCAAGAGCCCCAACTGTCCCAAGAGCACCAACTGTCCCAAGAGCCCCAACTGTCCCAAGAGCACCAACTGTCCCAAGAGCCCCAACTGTCCCAAGAGCAAATGGAAATTTCATAAAGCTGATTGGTTAATGTTCCAAAATGAAATTGAAAGTAATATTAATAATCTAAAATCAATAAATGCTTGTAATAATAGTAACGTCAATGAGATAGTACAAAAATTCAATGATTTAATTCAAAGATCCTTTTCTTCTTTCTTCAAATCAAATCTTCCTTCTTCTGCTTTACAATATTTGCTTGCTCTGTATAACTTCATTTGGCAAGAACATGTATTTCCAGACGGTTGGAGAGAGGCTCTTGTAACACCAATTCTAAAACCAGACAAAGTGCCAAACTTGGCTTCGAGCTATAGACCTATATCTTTAAACTGTAACTTATGCAAATTGTTAGAAAAAATTGTGAGATAACGAATTAGATGGTATTTAGACGTAAATAATTATCTTTCACCACACCAATATGGTTTTAGACAGTTTCGTTCTACCATGGACCACTTAATCAATATTGAAAGTGGAATACTAAATGCATTTGCAAATGATCAATACTTGGTAGCTGTAGCTTTAGATATCGAGAAGGCATATAAAATTGTATGGAAACATAGGGTTCTCAAACTGTTACAAGATTTTAATATAATGGGGAATGCATTTTCACTTATTGAAAACTTTTTTGTAATAGATCAGTTAGGGTCAGAATCAATAATACGTTGTGTTATTCTTTTTTTGGTGGCAATAAATGATGATTTGTCATATATAGATAAACCAGTAAAAGGATTTTTGTTTGCGGATCATTTAACAATTACTTACAGTGGTAGGACTCTAAAACCTACATTAACACTTATTCAAAACACTCTTGATAAGCTACAAAATTGGTCAAAAATGTCTGGATTTAGGTTCTCCAAAAGTAAATCTGAGTATATTATATTTACAAATAAAAAGAAAAAGATAATGCATAAACAACTAACATTAAATGAGCATAGTATTAAAAAAGTTAACAACATTAGATTGCTAGGATTAATATTTGACTCTAAAATGAGTTGGGTAGCACATATTAATAAATCAAAAGCAGATTGTATCAGAAGATTAAATGTAATTAAAGTATTATGTTCATTAACTTGGGGAGCTGACCAAAACTGTTTGATGGCCACCTATCGCCCTCTCATAAGGCAAAAACTTGATTATGGCTCAATAATATATGATTCTGCTAAACCAAGGACCTTGCGTTCCTTAGAAAGCGTCCAAAATACTGCCCTGAGATTATGCATTGGTGCTTTTAAGACTAGCCCTTCCTTAAGTATTTTAGCAAAATCTGGAGACTTCCCACTTGGTTACAGAAGGAAACAACTTGTACTTACAAATACTGTAAATATTTTATTACAACCTTCTAATCCAATCTATAAATGTTACAAAATGTGTTCGGCAACTAATATTGAATACCAGCTTAAACCACATCTACCACAACCCTTTCGTAAAAAATCAGAAAAATATTTAAATTAATGAAATCATACTTTTCGACTACTTGTTACAAAGAAAATAGCATCATATGGTCCATGGGAACATTATGAATTTCCTATCAATTTAGGTTTGGCCAAACATTCAAGAGATAAAACATCTAAAGTCATATATCAAAGCTTATTTAATGAAATTAATTACAAATTTAAAAATTGTAAACGATTATATTATACTGATGGGTCTGTATCAAATGGAAGATCAGGTTGTGCTGTTGTATTTGATATTAACATATATCGTTACAGACTTTTTGATTTTCAAACAATTTTCAGTTGTGAAGCTGTAGCTTTATATAAAGCATTTGAAATTATATCCAACGAACCTAACCATCATAAGTATTTAATATATTCAGACTCAAAATCTTGCTTATTGGCGTTACGAAAGTTTGAAACTAAAAATCCATTTATTATTGATATTAAAGAATCGATAGTGACCTTAATAAAGAATAATTTAACGTTTGCATTAATATGGATCCCCAGCCATCAAGGAATTACTGGTAACGAAAAAGTTGATAGTGGGGCTAAAAAGGCTTTAATATCAAACCAAATTGATAATAATATCAACTCAGATTTGGAAGATTTAAAAAAGTATATAAAGTTTAAAGTTAAATCTCTTTGGGATACTGATTGCAAAATGAACAACACCAGTAAATTGCATAGTATCAGAAGTTCAATTTTCGATAAACCTCGTACAGCTTTTAATTCGAGACGGGACCAAGTAGTGATCTCCAGCAGCATAATTCATAAAAAGCAATATTCAAAAATGCAAATGTGGTTTTGATCTAAGTATTTCACACCTATTACAAGAATGCCAGGAGTATAATAATGAAAAGAGTACGTGTTGCTAACAACCAACTTATGTGATTATTTAAATCAAAATAACTTTAATAATACCCTAAGATTTTTGTATAAACTAGTCTAAACGCTTATTTGTTATATAGAAATTGTACATTATGTATTGTGGTCGCTAATGACCTTAGCTGTTAAAAAGCGACCTTAAATAAATTTAAAAAAAAATTATATTAAATACGTAAGTAAATCTATAAACTGAAATTATAAATTGAACAGATTTTTATACCTGACTTATACTTGTTTACACATTACTGGCGACTATTGAAGAAAGTGTCGGGACTTTTTCGTATTTATCTTGCTTGTACTACTTACAGACAAGCCTTCGCAATAATATAGTCTAGTATTTAGCTAGATTACATTATAAGAAACACAGGACTTGTAGTACCGAAATACAGTTACTATTATGAAATATTGAAGATATCTTCGCAATATAATTTACAAAAAACACATTTTTAAATTGTTTGTTTGGCCATCTAGGTTAATTCTTATTAGTTATTCTTGCTTAAAAGGTCTTCAAATATGTGCTTTTGTTTTCAATAGGTGAATAACCAAAATCATTTAGAAGTTTTGTTTAAGGGCCGGAAAATGTAATAAGAAAATGATTAAGTTATCCAATAACAATTTATTCATTTTGGAATCAGAATTTGTGATTGTAATGATCCTAAATTGAATGCACATGAAAACAAAACGAATCATCTAGAATTATAAAGTCTACGGGCCCGAATATTTATCTCAGAAAAGGAAGCAAACAGTCGAATGATAAAATAATATGTGATTTGGTTGATACAGCAATTGTTACTTAAACAATTATACATTCGGAAATTCTTCTATCTGTGAGTGCAAATAGAATTTAAATGACCAGCAACTAAACGAAGCCTAAACAACTGAGAAAAACTATTGTGACTGCATGCCATTACCAAAATGCCTTACTTTAGTAATCAACTCCGAATATCAATTTGGTTCAAAAAATCCAGAGGGAATTTGTACAATCTGAGACATCGTCACAAATTACCTTTTTTGTCCTTTTGTTCGATTTCTTAGGATTCGCTGACAGTCACGTTCCATTCAAGGGGCTTTTATCTGCACGTGAGGGCTGTCAAACACGATAAAAATGTGACAAATTATGTGATAACTTGTCAGGTGTATTACTGCCTGGACATATTTGCTGACCGGCACGTTATAATACTAGTTCATATGCATAATGTTAGCTAACAGAGCTACTAATAAATAACGAACAAAGAATAAATCTATATGAGTACCTATATTCTAAAAGAGTTTCAAAATAAAGCAATGATAAAGAAAATCATTTGTGTTTAATATGTAGCGATAACAAAATAATAATATATTATAATGGAAATGGAAAGTTATTCAATTTGAATTTAACGATTATCGGCTTGAACATATATTCCTTATATTTTCTACCTACACCACAGATCGCAAAGCTTTCGTTTTAAAATTGAACAAAAATACTTTATGTAAGCATAACTTATATTACAATTTACACTGTTTTTTTTTTGGTATCTGGACAGAAAATCGAAGTAAATACAGCTGACAAGGTATTTGACTGAAGGTGACGTTCAAAATGTACGAGTATATGATTTAAAAGTATCTAAGCTGCCAGGACGCATATTGTGCAAAAAGGTTTTTAACATAGCCATACAAGGTATTGACCAAAAATGCAGAAAAGGAATACTTTTATTTGTTAATGCGATAATTAAAATTAGAATTGTGTGTTTTCTGAAATATACTATAATTATAATTTTATTTAACAAATTATACGATTAACTAACAATAACAGTAGAATTTAGGCACAAATTACCCAAAGGAAAAAGAAAAACAAGAAAAGAAAAAGAATTCAACGCCCAAATTACTTTGTACACGTGGCAAAGTGGCCAAAAGGCTGGCAGAACGGCCGCATTAGACAGCTTACGATAAATTTTGTAATTACGTATTCATTCTTTCACACCACATAAATATGCATAGCCGATATTTAAGCATATCACTAGTTCAGATAAAAAATTGAGAAGAGAACAAAAGCGTGCCTAGTTATTTATTTTCTTTCCTCAAAAGTTTTACTAGTAAGTTTTTTTTCATGATGTTTGGCTCTGAACTGTGCCAGCAAATTGTACCACAAGTGTAATAAATTGCAAGAAATGGCTGTTCGTTCAATAAAGTACTAGAATCGAGTTGCAAAAAATGAACAATGGCTATTTCGCAGCCAACTAAGTAAGGCTAGATTTCTTTAGCATATAATGCAAGAGGCAGTAAACTCATAAATAAAAAGCTGATGGTGTCACTGTTATTAAGATAGTAAGGACATTGTTAAACAATGATTGAATAGACAAAAAAAAAAACAACGGGTCATAGAATCTAAAAAAATGTATACTGTTTTATTAATCCTAAGTTTCATAACTAACCAAAAGTAACTGCAGGAAAGCTAAGGTTTAATTTGGATGTTTATTTATTATTTTTATTTCATTACTTTGTTATTTTGTTTTTAATTTACTTGTTTTTGTACTCGTGGTCATGGGATGTAGACGTGAGCGCTACTCTTTATAACAATTTGATATGTATTTTCACATTATCTTCTTTAAATACTTCTCATCTAAGTACTTTAAGTACTTAGATGAGAAGTGTTCTTACCTCTGAAGAAAATTTTTGGTTAGTTTCCAGCATTTTCTATAAATAATAAAATACAAAAATACTAAAATAGCCAACAATAATTGTTTAAACTGATAGCTAATTTTAATAATTTTCCACCTCACTGTCTTTGAAGGCCAATTTCAACCAAAGTAGAACATGAAGTTCTTTTTTTTTATAATTTTCATAATTTTAACTGTCATAGTCTGGCGCATTCTTGAGGCCTACTTAGAAACTATGAAGTGATCTGTGTAGATTCTTTACTAAAATTTGTTAAAAATTTAAGTTATAATTCACCGAAAGTAAATATTTCAATTTTGACCAAATTATCATAAGATTCATCAAAGCTACGAAGCTGATTATTTTATGCATAAAGGTAAAACTCATGAACTGAGCTGCAAAAAAAATTTTTGAAATCTTCTACTTAAAAAAAATAATTTGGTTTGACCGAAAGTTCTCTTAAATTTAGAATAAATTAATTACTCGAAAACTGTGAAAAGTCTTCCTATAAATATGAAGATACCTCACGACAAGAGATACCAAAACTACAAAACTTTGAAGACGTTCCGGCTTCCGGTATAGTTGTCAATATAATGAATTAATAACACCCTCGACGGATGCGACGTACCATTAGATAGATCGCGTTCTCGTTTAAGTTTAAAAAACCGTGGTTTTGACCTTTTTAGCACTTTTTTACAGTAGGTCAAATTCAAATATTTATTTCTCAACATTCACCATTATTTTTTCATATTGATATTAAATACAGTATGACTCTACCACAGGTGATCCACTTTTCAGCGCCAGTGATTACAGTGTTGTAGCTTAGTCGAAACTATTATAATATATAATATCCGGTAAAAAGTGTTTTATTTAAAGTATGAATCGTGAAAATTTAAGAAAATATATAACTATTAATATGTCGATCTTGCTCCATTTTTTTCGAATGTCTTTGAAATGTAACCTTTTTCATAATATAAAAATCTGTCGGATACAATTCAGTCAAAGAGATATAGATACAAAGTATTATATACGAGATACGAAAATACTTTTCCACGACCTATTTCCTTTGTTGTTGCTTTATTATTTTACGACCAATCCATGTGTCAGGTTTTTTAATATATTTGGGAGCCTCCATTGCTGTCATAAAAAAATCGAGTTAACATGATTTGACATGATGCAGAAAAAGTAAATGCAAAATAAAGGATAATATAATGCAAAACGTAAGTATTACAGTATTTTCTGGATCTTTTCGATAAAGCGAAATTTGAGTTTATAATAAAAAACATCAGGTAGAAGACTACCAGGAATTTATGAGGATAACGTGATATTTCTATTATAGATAACACGTTTTTTCTGCATCTTTCCGATAAAGTGAAATTATAGTTTAAAGATACCCGCAATTACTTACGAAAAAAGCCAAAAATGGCTTACCTCATCGGAAGACATAACGAGTCGCTATCTTTTATTCTTAACAAGTTCTAATTTTCGAAGTTTTAGTACACTTTTAGTACAACTTTTACAGCATATTTAATATTAAACTATTAATTTACTCGTTGGTATAAGACATGTGCTTGTTACCACAAACGAAAAAAGAATGAAGATTTGCCGGGACCAGAGTTGATCAAGTAAAAAGATGGAAAGTTTTTTGAATAAGTCAAATGACATACTCTAAAACTGTGCTAAGTTACCAAGTACCTTAAAAGGACTACCTGTTTAATTACATACTATCTGAAGAACGACGCGACGAAATAATAACCTATGAAACTGCCGTTTTGCCGTACTGGCCATTTCAAATGAAAATATTTTGATAATTTCTGAATTAATTGATAATTTTGATAATTCTAATTTCAAATTAATTTTATTTGACAAACTTGGAATTCTTTTTCTAAAATCTTCATTTGTTTAATAGTTAGTGTTTTGTTTTCAACGCATTCGAATATTTTTCGTCATCATGGATAAGTTAAAAATTCGAGTAATTATGGAGTATGAGTACCGTCGTGGCAGCAAAGCGGCACAAGCGGCACGCAACATCAACGACGTTTACGGAGCGAACACTACAAATGAACGCACCACCCGTTATTGGTTTACCCGCTTCCGTTCTGGAAATTTTGACCTGAAAAATAAACCCCGTGGTCGTCCGAAAACTTTGGTCGACAATGACGAATTAAAGGCAATTGTGGAAGCTGATGAAACTCAATCCACGGCTGAATTAGCAGCAGCTTTCGACGTTAGCATTAAAACAATATTGGTCCATTTGCGTCAAATTGGCAAGGTAAAAAGCTTGACAAATGGGTACCCCACGAACTCAATGACCGCCAGCGCGAAGTACGCGTGGAGACGTGCCTTGCACTGCTCAGCAAGCATACAAATGAAGGAATTCTGAACCGCATTGTTACTTGTGACGAGAAATGGATCCTGTTTGACAATCGTAAGCGCTCAGCAAGTTGGTTGGACCCTGGTTCAGCACCCAAACAATGCCCTAAACGAAAACTTACCCCTAGAAAAGTGATGGTCACTGTTTGGTGGTCTAACGCGGGTGTAATTCATCACAGCTTCTTGCCAAACGGGACAAGCATTACTGCAGATGTGTACTGTGAAGAACTGAACACAATGATGGAGAAGCTCGCACGTCTCCAACCAGCTTTGGTCAATCGTTCGGCTCCACTGCTCCTGCACGACAACGCGCGACCTCATACTGCACAGCAGACGGTCTCCAAGCTACAAGAGTTGGGGTGGGAAGTTCTATGCGTTGGCAAAGATGCATTGATTGCATGGGTGATTATTTTGATTAATAGAAATAAAAAATATAAAAAAAAATACGGTTCATTTATTTCGTGAAAAACGGCAATTTCATAGGTAAAGACCTAATATAACGTAGTTTCTCTTTCTAATATATTTAAGTATGTTTCAATAATGATTAACTTTACTTTTGAAGTTATAAGACCATATTATAATTAATTAAGCTAGTTTTATTTAGTTTGTAAACCTTATAAACTGTTTGTACCTATTGTAATTTTTCTGGCAAAAAAACATTATTTTATTATTTTTATCGTTATTTAACGATCGGATTATTTAGACTTTTAAGAACTTATATAAAATCATTGAACATGCCTTCTCTTTTAATTTTCAGAATTTTAAGTATTTTATGTTTGGAATTTTATAAATGAGTTTTCTGTTCTAATTTGACTTTTATTAATAACTTCTAGTCTTAGATAAATGAAAGGGTAAAGTCATTTGGTTGTAGACATAGTAAAAAATTCATGTTTATTGTCACATTTGTAGGATGATGTAGCCATCGTCACTTTTATTAGGTAGATACACGTCTGAATGAATTACAATAAAGGAAAGTTATTTCGCTAGACATTTAACAAGCCATACCGACATCAAGTTTTCCAAACTTACTGAAAATGTCTAATTCAGTTTAGCCACCAACTCCGCTCACAATTAAATATAACAGTTTTCTTACATAACGGTGTAACAACATACTATTTTACAAATCCTTTCAAAGACCTCCCCAAATGAACATAAAGTTCAATCTTGTTCGTATCTAAAATTCGTATTTGGGATAGATATCACGATAGTGTTCGCAAGATATACCACAAAGCCGTAGTTTAGACTTTTGTAGATCGATGCTTCTTGGTTGATATGATATGCTTTATGATTCTTGATGATATGATATGCTTATAAGCATATCAATTGATATATAAATCGAGCTGTCAGTATCACGGATTTTTTAATAACAATATATTCCCAAGTTTAGTTCTCGTATTACACAAAGGCCATATTCATAATTTATTGGATAAGTGGGTGGAGTAACTTCAGTATTCTGTGCTAGTGGTAATTTGTTGGCTGGGCCGAGAGCCAAACAGATTTAAAGAAATTTAAATCTTTTGAACTGAAATCAGTAGTAGTGCGTAAGTTTAAGTTTGGATTATAGGTTATTATAGTTTATTTATTAATTAAGCAAGGTAGAAAATATTTGACGTAGATTGGTGTTGTGTACCTACTTTGCGAGTGCGTGACAGTTGTTTGGAGACAAGAGAAACGCTCGAATATTCAAAGCCAACTGTTTATTAAAATCATATTCCTATCACACCTACTTACATATAACACAAATACATTTTGCACGCGTCGTCATTCGCACACCTATGCAATACCCCACAATTGGTATTGTTGTTGAATGAATGTCAAGCCTGTTACACACGAATTCTTACAAAACAATTGTATGAAAATATATATGGTTCTTGGCTAACAAGACTAATTTTAAAATTTCAAATTGCGGTTCCAATGGAATGCGAGCCCGGCCATAAAAGACGATTGCTTGCCTTAGAACGAGAGTCTATTTCAAGCCATCCTACCGATAACATCTCCAGTCTAATACAAGCCGAACTACTGTTAACATCTAGAGTCTTCTACACACCAGTCTACTGTAAGTAACTCTGCAATTCCTCGAACTTATGCTCATGCTGAAGCTACCGGACTCTGAAGCTGCCTCATGCTGAAACTACCTGACAGACGCTGAAGCTACCTCATGCTGAAGCTACCTGACGCTGAAGCTGCCTCATGCAGAAGCTACCTGAAGCTGCCTCATGTTGAAAACCCCGACATTGACGCCTGATCCTGCTCCTGCTGCTGACCCTGATGATCCTGCCTACCACCTCCTCCTGCCTGCTTTTCCAACCTGCTCCTCCTGTTCCTGCTCTCGCTGATCCTCCACGCGCCTGAGCGCCAGTCGGCGCCTGAGCGTCTGCCGCTGATCCTGCACGCGCTTAAGCGCCTTAACCATGGAAGCCTTCTCGGCGACCCCTCCGACTAATTCATGTCCGTGACAAGTTTTCTAAATAAACTTTTATTACGTGACAGTACGTGTTATCTATAATAGATATATCACGTTATCTGCATAAGTTCCTGGTAGTCTTCTACCTGATGATTATTATTATATACTATAATTTCGCTGTCGAAAAGATGCAGTAAATACGTGTAATCTGTAATAGATATATCACGTTATTCGCATAAAATACTGGTAGTCTGTACCTGATGTTTCTTATTCCGATTAATACTATATAGTACTCGTATTGTAATTTTTGACTTTTTTTTTCCAATAATGTTTAAAAAAAATTAATTCGAATACAAAAAATGCGTGTAGTCTGAAAGGGATTTAACACGATATTTGTATGTGTGTATGCAGGTCTATTATTTTTACTTTTTTTCAAATCTGAAAGTCGTCATTAAAATTATTTAAATATAATGATGAAGCCAGTGGACGAATCTCCAGCTAGCCATTTCGGTTACCGCAATACCTAAGCCCTCTATGTAGACGCTCCCTAATCTGAAACCGTCGACCACCCAGAATGAACCGGGCCAGTCGGGAGAATTATTTCCAACATGGATTCAGAGATTCTTTCTAACCTCGGGGCTTAAGGGGCTTCAGTTATGGAATAACTAATATAAAATAAATAACAAAAAAAAGTAATAATAATAATAAAAAGTACACCGCAGCTATCTAAGTACTCCCCAAACATCGACAGGCAACCGGTCAATCCAGTCGGGAAACTGGATGGGACCTCCGCGTTACCCGTCAAACAGGGGTGGGCGACGTCAATGGAAAGTGCCAGGGCCTCCACTTCGGCGTCCACATTTGAATTCGGCGTTCAACGCAAAATTCAACCAGTCTGGGACTCGCGTTTCGAATCAACCATAATTCAGGTACACGCAGGTCGAATCCATTACTTTTACGATTATTAGCCTAAAATAACAAATAATGAAACGATTTTAAAATGGATAAAATTCTGTTTCTCAATTCCATGTCATGATAAAATTACACCAATATTACTCCCAAACATATTTTGTCACATAGTGAAAAACGAAATATGATAACAGCAATTAATAAATTGTTAGATTTAGAGGCTATAAAACCTTCTTATACCTCAAGTGACCAGTCTATATCAAACAAATATAATAAACAAATATTTTTAGCGCCGAAACTCAACGGTCAAAACGGTTCGTACTAAACAAAACGAAGAAAAAAAAACAAAATATAAAAAAATAATAAATAAAATTATACAATTTTGTAGAAAAATTACACTTTATATTATGGTTATATATTATATATATAGGTTATTCTCCATAATGGTTTCTTAGCTAACATAGATAAGAAAGATCATACCTACTCGTACCAATATTTGTTAATTACAAAAAATACCTACGTTTTGAATTTCAAGAAAACGATATGTTTGAGTCAATCATATACGAGTTTACAGCCATGCCCTATGGATTATCGGTTGCTCCGGGGGTATTTACAAAAATTATGCGCAAAGTAATGAGTCACTTGTTGTGAATTTGGACAAAAATCGAGTAGTACCGACAAAGTCAGTAAAATTTTTAGGCTTTATTTTTAGCATCAAACAGATTCTGAAAACGAAGGTTTTTTCGAACTGGTGGTAGAATCATGTTTTATTTGACGTCAATGAGAACAAGTAATTGTCAATGTTGAGAAATAAATATTTCATTTCATTTCATGTCTATTTCTTTACCTGGCGATAAGTGTTATAATAATAAATAAATTTATTTATTAATTGGGCCTCTGCGTATCTTTAACCATTTCCTCCATTTTCCCTTGTCTTAAAACGTGTAAGAAAAATAATTGATATGAATTGAAACAAAAAATTTAATTAACTCCCATAACAGCACCAAAGCAAAGAGCTCCAGCCGTACCCTGGGGTCGCGAGACACTCCGGGCGGTGTTCGCGCGGCGCGGCTGTCTGCCAGAGACACTGACGTTGATGCTCGCTTCTCTGGCATCCATGACTATTTGTCAATACAACATCACGTTCAGGTCATGGTGGGAGTTTTGTACGTTACGTTATACTGATATAATCAAAAACCTCTTTTATTAGTTCTCTGTTTTTTAAATGAGCAATTTTTTTTTTCTTTATTTATTATTGAGAGTTTGGTCAAATATAGACCATGCCACTCTCATTGTTACCTTTTTAAACATTCTTACAGACTTAATGATACACTTACGCTCGATATAAAGCTAAACTTAATAGCAATAATAGTACCTCACATACACAGTACCTCTACACATATACAATTATATTTATTTTATATAATACTTATATAGCAAGTCTTACACACATTTAAGATATTTCTTATATTTCCAACTGAAAATATGATATTACTTATACCCTTCGTTTTAAACATATATTTACAATTTTAACTAGAGATTTGGCTTCATGAGCTAGAGGATGTGCTAATAAGGAGTTACATAGACCAACGTTATTTAAATTTAAATCATACTTTTGAAGGAATTCTTGTCTCTCTGCTTCGTTCCGGACACATTCCATGGCGATGTGTGTTACATCTTCTATAACCTTGCATTCTGCGCAGTTAGGTGAATCTGTTTGATGAATCGTGTATGAAAAGCATGTAGTGGAATATGTCCTGAACGCAACCGTAACATTATTACTATTTCACTTCTAGTAAGGTTCCCCTCCTCAAACCATGGTTTTGATCGGAGTGTTGGGCAGATCACTTTGTGCCAAATACCTTTACTTGCATAACTATTATCCGACGATTCTATCCACTTTATCGCGCACTGTTTTTTGACTAAATATATCAGTTCTGAATAGACCGGAAGACATGGGTATTCCATACCTCCGATACTGGCATCTTTTGCTAATTGGTCGACCGTTTCATTGCCTTCTATTCCTACATGCGATGGGAGCCACTGTAGCACAACTTTTTTATTACTTTGGCCTATCTGTATAAAAGAGTTTAATATACTGTAGGCTCTCGGTGTTCCTCGATAAGTCGAGGTACACCGAGCCACGTGCTGAAGAGAACTTTTTGAGTCAATTACCACAACGAAGTGTTTATGGTGCATATTTGTAACTGATTGCTAGAATAAAGTGCAAATGTTTCAAGGTTTGTGTGCACTAATAAAAGTAATGGTTGTTTTTTGTTCCTCCAAAAATGACATCTTGTTAAATTACATAAATCTTTAATTGATAATAAAATATGGTTATTACTTTTGCGGGATTTCAGACGTAACCAAAATTTGCCTGCAAGATACAACCTCCTTATGTTAAGGGGAGGCACGCAAAGCCCCCTCTCCATAACTCGCACAGCTGTACTACGATGAAGCTTCCTATTATTCTTAAAAATTGATTTTGAATACGATCTAATTTTATTACATGAGTTTTTGCGCTGTTATCTATAAAGAAACTTGCATAGTCTTATTTACTTCGAACTAACGATATACACAAACGTCTGAGATGTGTTGGATGGACCCCTCATCCGGGTCCGGTTAAAACTTTAAAGATACTTTAGACTTTATAGATTTAACTGTCTCATTCCGTAATTCATTTATATGTTTCGACCATCTCAAAGACCTATCTAACCACAGTCCGAGGTATTTTATTTTATCAATATCTTCTAAAACTATATTATTTACGGATGAGTTTACTGGAATAGACTTAAATTTATTAGTGAAAGTACACACTTAAGTCTTCACCGATGAGATTTCCAGTCCAACAGATCTAAGTAATGTTACAAGTACACCTAAAGCTTTCTGTAACGTATATGTAGCGTTTAAATGTTCCGGAACTGTCACGTACAAAATAAAATCATCCGCGTATTGAGAAACTTTAATAAAATCTACCTTGTCTATTATTGTTTTACAAACCTTGCTTGTTACGATATTAAATAATGGCGGCGACAGCGGGTTTCCTTGTGCCAAACCTAACCCAGTGGTACGACATATCTTTCCTGATTCTGTATTTATTGTAAAGAACCTTTCGTTTAAGAAGTTTCCTATGTACGTGCATATTGATTTTCCTACATTATTTTCATTTAGAATTTGTAACAAACTTATCACATCTACATTATTATATGCGCTGTTTATATCGATGAAACAGGCTGTAGTTGGTATATTTTTTGAGAAACCGATTTGTATGTTTGTTATTAAGCTAGTCAGATTTTCTAATGTAGATCTACATCTTCTAAACCCCGTTGTATAATTACTTAAAATTTGGTTTCGTTCTACGTGCCATTCAATTCTGTACTTTAATATATTATGAAATATTTTACACAAACAACTCATCATTGCGATAGGCCGAAGCGCCGTAGGGGACGTTATAGCTCTCCCGGTTTAGGTATAGGTACAATTGTTATCTTGCGCCACTGTTGTGGAATCGAACCTGTGGACAGTATAGTATTGAACAGCTGTATTAAAATGCTTTTGGCAATTTCTGGGAGATTTTTTATCATTGAGTACGAAATATTGTCGTCTCCGGGTGAAGTATTTTTCCTACTAATACACACCTCTAGTTCTTTAATTGATATAGGGCCTTGTAAGATTATGTTATTATTACAAAAATGTGGAATTTTACGGTTAACGTAATCGGGGGTTAATTATTTAAGCAGTTTAAAAGATACTGTACTGTCCACATGGCAAGAGGATAACTTTTTGAGACCTTTTACCCAGTTCATCTTTTGCCAGACTTCATTTTGCGAGGTTGTACTAGATACTGAATCGCCAAATTTTTGCCAGTATTTAGCTGCTATATGAATGGGTCTTTGCGCGTTGCGTATTTTTTCTTGTAACATATTGTAGTTATCTGGGATAGGGTTTTTTCTAAATTTCGTCAGAGCTAATCTACGTTCGGCTACCGCTTTTGACAACGTGGGGTTCCAATATGGTTGCGGAGAAAAACTATTAGAAGGGTTATGGTTTATTCTGTATTTAGGGATGTGTACATCAGCAGCCCTATTAATGATATTTATAAATTCATCATACGATTGTTGTAAATTTTCAGACATTTGAAACGATAAAAGTTCCTCATTCAAGAGCTTTTTATATGACACCCAATCCGCTAGTTTTAAATTCCTACGCGTACAGTCCAACGAATTACTGTTCGAATTTACTGTAGATATTTTGATTATAAGGTGGTCGCTACCTAAACTTTCGTTTAATACTATCCACTCAGATTTAAACCCATGTTTGAACTAACTATAGATATATCAGGAGCAGATTTCTGTAAAACATTATCTACCAATATTATTCGTGTAGGTTAAACTGTATTTAGTGAAATTAGATTAGTATCAACCATAACGTCGCTAATTTGCACACCCCTAGTATCAGTTCTTGTTGACCAATTTGTATGTTGGCCGTTGGAATCCCCCAAACATAACGTATTTTTTCCGCCTAATTCAAATAATTGTGTAAAGTCTCTTTGTAAAGTACGAACATTTGATTGGCAAAAATTGAGGCAATTAATTGAATATCTGAACAATTGAACACCTTTATCATAACCACTTCAATTGCAGTATTGGTAATATTTACATTAAGTTTTTAAGCTTTAATTGATTTATGCAACCATATCATTACACCACCATAGCCATCCTCTCTATCTTTACGAAAAATGTTGTAATCTTTTAATTTAAATTCAGTATCTGAAGAGAGTTAAGTTTCACTTATATATGTTTATGCTTTGCGCATTCCATTGTAGAATGTTAACTTTTATCTGTTTTGAACTACTATCCATTAAAATAATCAAACACTATTTTAAGTACTGGCCAATCATTTACATTGTCTGCGACTACTAAAATTAACCATTGAATACAACATTTAAATACCTTATTAATCTTGGTTGAGATAGAGCCTTTGCTTAAAAATACAATTTCCTTTAATCTGATTTATAACTCACTAAAATTACCAGTTCGCTTATTTTGCTCAGTATCCTCCTTTTCTTTGACTTTTTGTACATTTTCAAACTTGCTAGTCTCCTGATTTTTCTCCTCGCTTCTACATATTCTTCGTTTCTCTACTTCATTCTTACTGACCTGCATATCTTTAGTTGTATGCACGATAGCCTTGGTTTGAACTACTTCGGCATAGGTTGGTACATTTTCCCCTGGGCCCTCCTGGGTAAGTAAATTGTAGAAGTTCTTTGGGAATTGTGAAGTTGAGTACTGATTCTTATTTGTTTGCGTGTTATCATTGTTAATTGGAGTATATGGCGGGCTAGGGGGAACACAAATAGTTAGAGCTTTTCTGAACGTACAGTTGTATTCGGTCATTATTTCTCGAAGCCATTTTTCTTTTATGTAAGCTGGACAGCTTTTCATGAGAGTCATATAATTTTGCGAACAGTTAACGCATTTGAAAGTTTTAGTATCACAGTTCTCATGGTTTTGTGCACACTTGGGACAGACTATCTTATTGGTGGATATTGCTGGATATCTCTTACATGTGTGACCTAACTTCCAACACCGAGAGCATTGAGATACTGGAAATATATATGGCTCAACTTTAATTTTTATTCCTTCTACCCTTACATAGCCAGGTAGTGAAGCTCCTTTGAAACACAGCTTTACCGCTTCACTTGCAATCCATCCCTTAGCCTCTTCGTGACTTCTTCTTTGCAGACGCTGCACCGATAGTAACTGTGTATTTTCAGACACTCGATACTCTGCATGATATCATCGTCTGTTATGGTTAAGTCCACGTTTTTTATTACGCCTAGTAAAGTATTTCTAGTCATAGCTCTATTTAATTTCCACCCTTTTTCTGTGAGATCAGCGGATTTCTCACACTTTTCAGCATGGTACCCATCTTTAAAATCCAATCGTAATTTGTACGGATTTAAATACTTAACGCGTTCTATTCCTGTGGTCGCCAAGGATTTCAATAATTTAGCTAATTCAAATTGCTTTGGAAGTTTGTCTATACTTGACATGTATATTTCCGCTTCATAAGAATTTTGTTTAGATTTTTTCTCTTTATTTTTTACCACTTTCCATACACCACCTCACTATCCTCCGGAGGCGACTCCCGCAATCTTTTCTTCATGTTTTATCTATTTTCTTCTTCAAAATTGTGTAAAGATAACCTCTCCATATTATTGTCTATTAAATCCGTGTCATGTTCTTCACTGTTACTATGAATGCTCACGTTACACATTAGTTTCACTCATTGTGCACGGCGCGACGGCCGGCGATAACTCGTCGGTTAACTGGTTTTGAACTCGCGACGGCGGGTTTCACTACAAGACGGAACACGACACGCGACTGGCTTGAGCGAATGAATGAGCAATTTAATAAGGGTTGTTCATTCGGTTCATTAAATTCACACCGTTCAGATATGGGCAATGATGAGGCAAATTTTACAAGAAACCTGTAAAATGAAACCAACTAAATCGAAGTACTCATTTTCTTGGGATCCAAATTAGTTCTTAATCAGCTTTCTCTGTTATCCTTATATTATTTTAACTTTTGAAATTTACCAAAAAGTTACCGTTACATCGTTAGCCGTATGAACCGACATAGGGTCCAGACATTAAAATATAAAATATAGTTTTTGCATTCGTTCACATAATCATAATATATATCATTAAAACCACAGACCCAAATCGTAAACAACCTATGTTATCCTTGCCAATCTTTAAAAATAACATAATGATATGTCGTATATCGACTCTAAAAGATTATATTTCTTGTGACGAAAAATATTAAAGCTTCGAACTCGGAGTTCTTGTTTGTAACATGAAAGGCCCCTCACAGAGCCGCGTCGAGTCAGACGCTAAGTCGGTGGATAAAGCAGACGCTAGGTACGAGCGGCGTTGAAATGAGTGTGTTTAGCGCACTCAGCACGCGGCACGTGCTCAGTGTAGGTTATCCGAGAAACGGCTGGCTAAAACTCTCAGGCATTCACAAAATTTTACCATAAACCTATATTAGACCCACTAAACGACTTTGCCTTGTCCATACTCAATAAAGGTACAAACCATCCAATATCTTCCGATAAAGAGAGAAAGAATGAAGCGACTCATATAATAGCGATAGAACTTCACTTGGAAGTTCGTTTATTTATCTATTATAACAACGCTATAAACTACAACTTTTTATTATTGAAGCGGGTAGTTGCTGCTTACAATTACTAGCGGTCCCGCACTGGACAAACCTGTACCGCTGGGTCCCAGGGCCGATTTCCATTGTCAGCTATACGGATGCGAAGCGATAACATCTTAAAGGCTATTAGAATGTTCATGGTAATGTATAGATTTTGGTATTTTTGTAGCATATATGACTAACAAAAACTGTAGTTCACTATTCAGTCGATTTTTATTTTTTACATTTATCAATTTTTAGTTTATTTACCAAAAAATAATAGCTAAAACAAAAATTATTTTATTATATTTATATATTATATCTAATTATATGCAACATGCAATTGTACAATAATTTGGTACAATACCATTAAATTTGTGACACTCTTGTTATAAATTTTTCATATACTTATTGTGTAATGTAAGGTAAAAGGAAATAAATAAACAAAGTAAATGAATAAAGGAATAAATAAATAAATAAGGAAAAAAAAACCAGCATATATTAAATATAAGGTAAACATAATAACTGTAAAGTGACATAATTATGGTCTTACGATAAAGAAATGATATATGTTAAATAATTTATTTGTCTAGGTATTTGAATGTTTAATTTTGTAAAATTATATTTTAACTAGTAAAGTAAATATACAAAATAATAAATTTTTAATAAATAGTATCAAGATTTTATTAATTTATTTTAAAATTTATGCATTGACTTTTTTTTTTTATTACGTACTGTTTTCCTTATTTAGTTAGTAACTAAGCGACCACAGATACCAGGGCTTCAATGTCTATGTAGCCGAGGCTAGTGAGCAATTCAAAGACTATATAGTATTTTTACTTCGTTCGTTGGAAGCCCACGAATATTGCATTTCTCTGATGGAACCGGCGCTTTGTAGACTCTTTTAATTTAAAATTAAGGGAAAGATGGAAGTGTCCATTGGAAATGTCCGGTGTATATTATTTATGCTATAATTTATATGTTATGTTTTTATTTAGGTTTATTTAGTATATTCTATTAAAATGTCAGGGGACTACGATCGAAAACCGCTGTATTTTTGAGGAATGTATTGTTAAATTGCTATGACATAATATGTTTGACTGAGACCTGGCTACTGGATGGTATAAGTGACCGTGAATTATTTGACGATCGCTACGTCGTATGGCGGCGTGATCAAGACTACAGCAGCACCGGCCAGCAACTGGGCGGGGGTGTTTTAATAGCGGTGCGGCGCACGATTGCGGCTGACCACCGTCCGGAGTACCGGTCTTCTACCGAGGATCTCTGGGTAACAGTAAAAATACGTACTGACTGTGAACATATTAAACTATATTTTTGCGTTGTTTATATTTGTACTCAAAATCTTGGCTATTCATTGAATTCTCAAATTGTAAACTTCGCTGAAGCTCTTACTGAGAATATACTTCGGTCATCAAATGACAAATATTTAATTATTGGCAATTTTAATTTGCCTAATATTGAATGGAAATTAATAAATTGTGAATTAAAATTTTATGAACCACACTACATTCAGGGTTTTTCCAAATTACTTTTTTCGATAATATAAATATTTGCAATCTACGACAATTTAATTATTTTACAAATATCAATAATCGTATTCTAGACCTTACTTTCTGTAATGACGAAATGGTAACTATTTACGAAGTCGAATCGATGGTGCCCATGGACCCCCATCATAAACCTTAAAAGAACTAAATTTAAGTAAACAAAGAGAGTTGCCTTCATGTTCTCGAACTACCTACCTTTACAAACAAGCAGACTTAATGGAGGTCGACTGGTCGGCTAAGTTCAGTTCAATGACGATAGAGGAATCTGTTGATTCCTTTTACAGAACACTTTATGATTTGCGTGACCTGTACGTACCGACTAGGTTGTCGAAAATTTATAATAAATATCCACCTTGGTTTCAGGCTCCACTAATCAAGATCTTAAAGGAAAAAAATAAATTTCACTTTAAATACAAAAAATATAATAATTTATCTGACTATCACACTTTTTCGCTTTTACGAGCTCGTGCTAAAAAGGTTGAGACGGAAATGTATAGAAATTACATAAACCGCATTGAAAATAACATCGCGCGTAACCCGCGAGAGATTTGGACTTACCTTTAAAATAAACGACAGTCAACCCATTATCCTGCCGTTATGAAATACGCTGACAAAACTTCAGACTCGGGTACTGAGATATGTGAAATGTTCAGTGAATATTTCTATTCTAATTTTCAATATCCATCGACGTCATCGAACTTACTTGGTTGCGCTTTTAATGACGAAGCTTCCTCAGGGGCTGATCTAAACAACATTGAAGTTCTGGAAGATGAGGTTTACAAGTTGCTTGTCTCCCTCGATCTTAATAAGTCGGCGGGTCCTGACTACATCCCTCCCATCTTTGCTGTTAAATGCGCCATCAGCTTATTAACCCCCCTAACTCTATTACACTCACGGTCTTTGTCACTTGGCTATGTACCGTCGTTATGGAAAACAGCGTTTATTACGCCCATTCATAAAAAAGGCTCTAGAAACGATATTTGTAACTACCGCCCCATTTCAAAGCTTTGCATATTTTCTAAAATATTAGAAAAACTTGTGTACGTTCAAACATATTTCACACTTAAAAACGACTTTATGAGTGAACAACACGGATTCATACGCGGCAGATCCACTGAAACAAACCTTTTAGTTGCAATGGAACATCTTACGAAACATATGTCGGCGAAGTCTCAGGTGGACGTGGTATACACCGACTATTCTAAATGTTTCGACCGCATTGATCACAGTATCCTACTCAGCAAGCTATGGCGGGTCGGATTCAGAGGCAACTTATATCGCTGGTTTGTCTGATATGTTGAAAATCGAAGTCAGGTAGTAGTCTTAAACGGTTACAAATCTCAGACCAAATACGTCCCTTCAGTGCCCCAGGGATCCTTGCTAGGGCCGTTATTTTTCACAATTTTTATTAACGACATTAATGAATGCTTTAGTTACTCTAAGATTTTACTCTACGACACTGACGACACGAAAATTTTATGTACTATTAATGACTTGAATGATGCAACTAATCTACAATCTGACCTGAATAAATTTTATACCTTTTGTGCAAATAATAAACTTGACCTCAACACATCGAAGTGCCATGTTTGCACTTTTACGAGGAAAAAACGTTCTATAATGTATGACTATAATATAAATAACGAAATAATTAGTAGAGTAGACTTTATGGTTAACCTCGGAGTAATCTTCGACAGTAAACTTTTATATGACCAACATATTGACAATATTGTTAGAAAATCATCTAAAGCACTCGGCTTTGTGTTAAGGCTGTCTTCGGAGTTCAACAAACCTTGATTGCCACTCCGCACGGTACCGTGTGTTGGTTATCTTGCAGTAGTGGCCAAACACACGTTACCGTGTATTGGTTGTCTTACAACAGTGGCCCCATACACGGTACCGTGTTTCTAATCCCTACGACTTTGAAACATGTTTTTGAAGTCGGCCTTTTCAATATTACTTATATTTTAACGTGGCCCTTTTGAACAGTCGTAATATATTTCGGGGAAAAAACTGGCCACTTAGATTTATTTGTGGATTTTCTGATATACCCTCACAAAGTTTGTAAAAAAAATACACAAAAGTGAAGCTGTGTTCTAGTGCTGTTTTAATTAATTTAATAGTAATTTGCGTTAAATACGAGTGATAGAAGTGCCCGAAAACGTCGATATCTTGATTCAGATGACTTCAGATGATCAAATAAACTCCTATTATCCTAGTGAAAGGCGCTCTATACGGTGGTACAATAAGGTCTTTGTCCATGTAGTAATGATGACGCTTATAAATGCCAACAAACTGTACAACCGCTTTTCAGGCAAGCCAAAACAGAGCCTTTATGACTTTCGTCTTCAAGTAATTGAGCAACTACTTCCATCGATAGCCTCTTCAGCTACTTCAGTTTCTGCTAGTAGCCATTCTCTCACGAAGATCACAAATATAAAAAAGCGAAAACGTCGAGAGAAAATTCTAACAGAAACCAAAAGGAAAGAGTGTAAAGACTGCAAGTCTAATAAAAGACGTACAGCTTCAGCCTAAGAGTACAGAGCCTGTAATTGTGCTTATTGTAACTATTGATTGTTTTTTTCAGCATCATAATGCATAGTTCTTGTCCTGATTTTCTTATTTTAAGTTCATGTTCTAAAATTTAGCCTTTTTTATTGAAATTAAACCAGTTCACCTTTAAAAACTTGTTTTATTTTACTACGGAATCTCCTGTGAGTTGTATCAAATATTTAATTTTATAAAAATAAACGATAATGTGGAAATTTCCCGGATTTTTCAGGAATCACGGCGCCGTGTGTTGCGGCCATATTGCTCGATTTGCATAGAAGTGGCCGCAGCACACGGCGCCGTGATTCCTGAAAAATCGCTCAAAAGATCGGAAAACTGGCAAAAATATTCACTAAACATGACATTATTGCAATATTTGACTATTACAAATAAAAAGCAAAAATAAAAATTTTGGCCCCAAGCAGTATCCTATAAAAATATCTAGGCCCCTTTTTGTAGAAAATGTCCTTTGTTCTATGGCAATGAACGTGTTAAAACCTTAAAAATTCTTTACTGCGCATACGTTCGTAGTCACCTGGAATACGCGTCGTCTGTGTGGAATCCTCTGTATCATGAATACATCGGTAGAATGGAGAGAATTCAGAAGAAGTTTCTTCGATTCCTTCAATATAAGGGTCGAACATATGGCATCGATTATATGGTAAGATGTAGACGGCATCATATACTTCCGCTAAGCCGGCGTAGACAAATAGCTGACATATGTAACATTATAAAAATACTAAATAATCACATAGATGTTCCCGAACTCTTGGCTATGGTTGGTATCTGTGGACATACTAAGCTACTGCGAAACCCTAAATTATTAAATATTGACCCCGCATACACCAACTATAGACAGAATTCATTTTTGATAAATCCTGTAAAATTGTTAACAAGACGGTCGAGTCGATGAACGATGTGGATGTCTTTTGCAGTAGTGTCTCAAGTGTTAGAGCGGCACTTTCAGAGGATTTTTTTTTATTGTTAAATAATTCGATTGCAAGCAAATACTTTAGAAATACATTGTACAAAAACTTGATAACGATCTCAATATTTCTTATTTTCCTATATAAATGTTATTAATTTCTTTCTTTCTTGTGAACGTGCGAAGTGTTTTTGAGTTTTCCTTTTTTTTAATTATTATTCTTATTTTTTTTTATCAATGTTAAGTGTGTTATTTTTTAATTTCTTGTGTTTCTTGTTTTAAAATTTAAAAGTGAAAGCGAATAATTGGCCTTCACAACCTAATTCTTGTATTTATATTATTTCGTAAGCTGAAAGTTTTCCAAACATAATTAAATAAATAAATAAATAAATTCTAACTAATAAATCCCTTACAAAAGTTAAACAAAACCTTCCTTTTTGGCCACAGTGGTTAAAATAGGAAGAATCTATTATGACGAACCCTTTAATGTCCCATGCCGCCACTCAATAAAAATATTATTATGTACATATGAAATTGACGTTTTGTAAGGGCAAACTAACAAAGTCAAAGTCAATCAAAGTATGTACCATTGTTATCTATGCACTTTTGCCATCTAATAGGTAGTTCATTGATTCCTTTATTAACTAAAACCATTCGGACGGGAATCAATAAAACCTTTAAAGGCGCTTTGGACTGCCTCATCGGAGTTGAATTTTTTTCCCGTGCAAGAAGTTATCCAAATTTCGAAAAAAATGGCAAAATGTTGGAGCAAGGTCTGGAGAGTACGGTGGATGTCTTAGACATTCCAATTGAAGCTCCTCTTATTTGTAGCCGTCTGTTGTGCAGTGTGTGGTCTAGCGTTGTCCTGAAGCAGCAGTGGCCTAGACCGATTGACCAGCCTCGTTGTTTAGCAGCTAGCTTTTCCATCATGGTTTACAGTTGCTGGCAATAGTCATCAAGCTTGAGTGAACGACACCAGCACTAGTCCACCAAACGCTCACAAGTAGCTTTGGATTTGGCTGGTTCGCTAGGATTCAACCATTGCGATGAGCGTTTCCGATTGTCGTACAGGATCCACTTTTTATTTTCTTTTTATTTGAAAAATGATTAGACGTTTGTCTTCTATCTCACCAGATGTAAAGTGACGATGAAGACGAAGGTGTTACATGTCTATCCACGAGATACCTATTCACCCGACGCTTGAAAGAACTAGGACTATAGTTTTCTGGAAAAAAAGACGCAGACTTTTCATCACAGGTAATGATTCGATTTAAAATCCTTTCATTATTGTGCCGGTTCAGTAATGTATCGCAGCAGTCGACGCGCGTTTGTCGGTTTGCTGCACTCAACTCATGAGGTACCCACCTCTCAAGCTTTTTCACCTTCCCAATTTGCTTCAAGTGGATTAAAACAGTTTTGTCTCTAACACTGCAGCCTACAGCTAACTTGGACGTGGTTTGCGATAAATCCGCTTCCACAATAGCCTTCAATTCTTCATTTTAAATTTTGGCTTGGGGTCGTCTACGGAACTTGTTCTGCATGTTGAAATTTCCGGAACGAAAACGTTGGAACCAAAAATGCAATGTGTTTTCTTTTGCGAGACCGCCGCAATACATAGCATTAATACTTCGAGCCGTTTCTGCAGCACTGGTGCCACGATGGAACTCGTACTCGTAAGTAACGCAATATTTCAAGTTTTCCATTTTGTAAACTAAGTGATGCAAAGTAAAAACCAAAAGAGGAAAAATCAAATGAATTACGGTTTTCGAAACACAAATACGTGAGTAAATAGCTGTATAAATTTGAAATTGGAATTCTTAAACAAAGAGTAGATAATACAGATCAAAGTGGCCAGTACGACAAAACGCCAATTTCACATTATGAAGAACTTTTCTTTGAGCAAGCTATCTGCACAAACTTCCAAGAAAATTACTCAATTAACTTTTATGTAAAAATTATTCATCGGACATTGAAATATATTTCTGATTTGCATAAAATTAATTACCGGCTGAACAATATTAATATGTAATTAGTATTCATCATAAAATTCCAATCTACACAAGTACTAAAATAGTCTTAATATACACGTTAATTTATGCTGCTTATATTACAAAATGGAAGCGGTGAGCAACACAGCAGACCAAGAACAGCTACATTGCCTCTGTATTTTCCGAAAACCTCAATTATCTCTGCTGTCAGCACCACCCAAGCCTTTTTGGCTATATTTCAAAAAGGTTCCGCGCGTCATAGTTCAGGTGTTGAAGTCAAATTCGAATAAAGTAAGGGTGTGACCACACCAATCGATCAACGGTAGAATGGAACAGTCGACGTCGATTGGCGCTTTCTACCACACAAAAAGATCGATGGTAGAATGGAACAGTCGACGTCAATCGACGGTTTCTACCACACCAATTGATCGACGTCGATCGACGGTCAATCGATTGGTGTAGTAACACCCTATGAGAAACAGGTCTTGCCTTAGGTTATTTGACTTTCAAAGTCGGTACATTGTTAAATTTAATAGCCAATTGTGTTACTTTTTTGTTAACGGTACCAAAAAGCTATAGAAGGTAATTATACTAGCCAAGTTAATTGCCTTTAGACTGCTAGTTATATAGTATTCATATGTTCTATCTGCAAGTAAATAACATATTTCTAGTTTTAAGTGTAATTTTTTAAGTGACTGTAAAGTACTAGACCTATAGTACTTTACAAATACCTCCACGTCAAGTGAAACAGACGGGTTGCCCTTAGCAAAATACCTCTCAATCAGAACAAAAGGAAAATCTGCTATTATTTTGCGTTGAATGAACATCTGTCTAAACAGCCCGTGACCGTGATAGAAGGAAGAAGGTATCTTTTCATATTGAAGTTGCTTTGAAATTGATATTTGTTTTTTGAGTTTACCGATTAATGGAGGTGTTAACGAGATTACAAAATGGAAAGTTATTATTTACTAAATGAGTGTTTCATTATTGAATCAAACTCATAAATTTATTATTTGCATTTGATCATTTGGGTAAGCCATAAAGCCAATCCGATGAAAATAAAACATGAAGTTTATGACTGTTTTGTATTATTTTATTATTTTTTTTACAAATAGTGAGAACCAGCATGTTAACAAAATTACAAAACATTTAAATATTTGATCTTAATAATCTTCCTTAGAAGGATTCATTAATAAATTTCAACGAACTAATTCCGTCTCTGCAAGGATCATTTTCATTTTGAACGTAGTACCTACTACGAGTTGTTTGAAATCATAAGTAACATTCTCGTCATAATCGACACATCTGGGACTAGGTTATATACCCACGGCTTTGTTGGCGTATTCTACAAGAGTGACACTTTTCCTGGAGAAATGACACTTACGTACTTTTCTGGACCTCTGACAATGTTTTTGCAAAATTCCGTAATTATCGATTGCGTAGTTCCACCTTTAAATCCTAACTAACAAACAAATAGGTGCACTAAACCCAAACGCTTTATTTAACATACACTAAAACACAATACAATATAAAATAAAATAATTAGCCTAGGGAAGGGTATCCTGCCTTTTCGTTGAAAATTGTTTGGCAGATTATCACTTGTCAACCAACGTTTCGCCGATGTTTTACTTTGACAACTAACGATTATCAAAGAACATTGGCAGATCGCCATACATGGTTTTAGTTAGAATTAAAGTGGAGCTTTAGAAGTCAAAAATATCTAAAACTAGATAATATAAAATCCGGATCCACTTTAAAAAATATATATTATGGAGTAAGTCTAGGAACAATAATAATTGCATTTTCAATAAGCACGAGGCTGTATGGCTTAGACCCTTGCCTGATTTAACGAGCGAAAAGAAACAACAACAACATCAATAAGTACTTATTTTGAGGTTATGATTTCAAATTACCTACATTTACATAGGTAATTACTACTAACCATGATAATAATCACACGTAAATGTGCATCTTTAACTAAATGCGTACCTGCAATTTATGCAATGAATTCGTGTAATTCTGTGTGCCATGATAACGTTATCAAGACAACCCATTCCAAACAACAAAGCTTAATCATAGTCTGAAAAATAACGGCAATGAGTCGTCCTAAGCGCCATCTATCAGAATCCTTAGGCACAAAGGCTTATAAAGTCACGCTATTAATTATCTGAGTCCAATAAACAGTCCAGGTCGAATAAAATATCTAAAAGAATCGCAAATCATCAGAACAAAACCAAGGCACTCACACAAACACAAGTGACAAGTCCAAAAGTAACGAAATGGTTTCGTTTTCAAGTTACGTTTTTATCTCAAACTCGCCGGCAAAGACAAAAGCTATAAAGCCAAGGATAGGACTCCAGTGAGTAATAAATCATTTTCACTATGAGGAATATTAAAAAAATATGCTTACATAAAAATTAGTCCTTACATTCTGAAGTGATTATAATTTCCCATATTTAAAAATTATATTACAAAATATTTACGCGAAGTCACAATCAATCCTATGTATCGTAAAACAAATGACAGGAGGTAATACAAACTGATCAAGTCAAATCAAGCTTTATAAATCAACTATTTTATGGAGACTGCTACACATGAAGCTAATATTATGGAAATTCACATTAAAAAAAATAATAAACTAAAGTACTGGTGACTTTTCTAAACGCTCACTGTTTACTTAAATAAGGATTCGCCTATATTCTTCTTGTATGACAACGTTTCATTTGTTAGAATTATTGTTAAGCTGATTATTATAATGACACAAAACGTTTGGTGTATTTATCATTTGCCAAAATTTTCACTAGGCCAAAATTAGACAAATAACGTTTTTTCAGTGAAACAGTTCCCTTTTCATACATTGATATAATGATAAAAAAATAAACTTATATTTACACGCATTTTTTATTGGGTATAATTTAAACGGTCACCAAAAATATTTTAAGACCCTAAGCCTAAGTACCAAATAAAATAATAAACTCCAAAAAAATTAAAGGACTTAATAAAAAGGGTCCAAAAGTATATGATATTATGGTCCAAAAGAAATAAACACACACCAGAATAATTCCACGTTTTGTACAAATATTCTTTTTGCTACTCAAAATGGATAAATGGCCACCAAATGTTAGGTTCTTTTTTAAATATAATTATCCTGCCTCTGGCATGGGAGCCGCAGACTTTGTTTATCTCTTAAATCTCTCATTCCATTTATTATAAGACTCGTTCTGTCTTTCTTCATCCTTTTGGTCATTGTAGCAATTTACGTTAGGGAATTTCCTTCTTTTCCAATGTTTCATGTCATTTATTTCTTTTGTAATTTTCAGGATAGTGATGCAACAGGTGTGGGCCTGTTCTTTTTTAATCTCCGCTTTATCATATTTTACTTCTCTTTATCTAATATACTGCGTTTTTTCCATAATTATACATAAATCTATTTTCAAAATCTCAATCATTGCTATTTACTTCGTTTATTGACACTATTTAGTTCCTTTTCTTTTTGTTTTACTTGATATTCTTTCCCATATATTGTACAAAATATACTTATTATATTTGGTCAACATATTTTCCCTTCAGCATTACTTTTCTAACATTCATCAACATTCCTAGTTTATTTTTGTATTCTCCGAACAGATTTTTTTTAACATTTGTATTTCAGAAGTTCTTTGAAGCAGTCCTTCTGTTAATTTTAACTAAGCAGTTATATTAATGTTAGGTTACACTGCGCTACTGAATTTTGAATTACGAAATCGCGATGTATGTAAGTTCAAAAGTATAGAACTACGATGTACATTAGTTCGAAAGTTCACTGTAGCGACGTTCGATTGAGTTAGGTTAGGTTTGTGTGTAGTTAATACACGCGCGAGCCAAGCTAGCAAAGCGAGCGTGGTGCGGCAGCACCCGGCGAAGCGCCAGGACCAAGTTAAGTTCCATTTCCAGCATTTCACGAAAAGCGACTTTGGTTCAAAAAAAAGACACGATCATAGGAATCCCAAACTTCGCTTTAGTAATTGCCTGAAACAAATAAATAATTTGTAATAAGTATAGCAACAGAAATCTTACTAGGTTAGGTTAGAGTACAACAAACAACACACAAGCCGAGCGTGCCGGGGCAGCGGCCGGCGAAGTGCCAGAAGCGAATCGCATTTGCAAAAGGAAACAGTTATATCAGTTAAGGTCACATTAAATATATTTGGTAAATAATAAAGAACTAAATGAATATTACGCAAACTAAAACATTCGCTACTTGAAAGTTGGCACTTTGAAAAGCAATCCAAACGTACAGTTGGTAACTGTGAGGTTTGGAAATAAAAAAAATTAAATGATAAATTGGCAAATGATTATTCGACGAAATAAAATTCTGCGAAACGTTAGTTGGCAAGTGAAAATCTGGCAAACACTTTTCGGTGAAAAGGCAGAGAACCCCAGAGAAGAGATACGTTAAAAAAAACAAAAATAAAAACGTTGAAACTGATAACAATTATTCTAATTGAGATTGAAGACAATAAATATGTATGTTATAAAAATTACATCCAATATGTGTTACGCTGTAGTGCGCATGTTGATCAGGACCCACCTCAGTTTTTGAGTTTTGCCCCACGCACACACTCGTGCTGGTACTGCATTAAGGGAGATCAAATAAATAAATGAATAACTACAACTAATTAATTTTAAGAATAAAAGAATATTAACAAAAATTATAGTCATGATAAATACTATAAGCAAAAGTAAAAAATGCAATAAAATGATTATAATAAAACGAAAAAATAATAAAACAGTACAATGAATAAGTATTCATGTCTTCTGTCATTCTTAATTCAGTCTGGCCAGAAAAATGTTTTATTTTTGCTAGAGATATACTGAAACAACACGTACACCACTCGGCAACTTTATTTGGTGATTCAAGAGATGCTTTTTAAATGATTTCTTAAAAGCTTGTAACGAGCCATGTTTTTGAACTGGCGGAGGTATGTTGTCCCAACACTATTAGTCGAGCATCGGAAGCTACCGTGAAAAGCAGCTGTGCGATGCCATGGCTTGATCAACGAGCTACTTAAACTACGACAAGCTTTGAACTCAAGTGCTACTCTAATTTGCCAAGTAAATATTTCGGCCTACCTGTTTTAATCAGTTTGAAAAGCAACCAGTTGAAGCTCTCTGCGTAAAGACATTTTCCGAACCCCGCTGGTGTTGAAAAAAGGAGTAATGTTTGAGCGATTAGAAACCTTATAACAAAAATATTAGTGACAGTTAGAAAATTATACTATACTTATATACTAAAATTAGACTATTGTTATAAATCAAAAGCAAGATGACATTTTTAAAAAGAATTTAATTAACACACAACTTAATTTAAAGATATACACTTTTACGAACTCAATTTCACAAATCAAGATTATAAATTTAAACAAACGATTTTAATTAGAAACGATGTTGCACGAATGACAGCAAAGGAGGAAATGCCCGAGGCCTTTATTTATTGTTTTTGTTCCCCTCCACGGAGAGGGCAGGAGGATAAAAAATGCTCTGACGCATACTCCGCGCGCGCGATCGGAGTTATGTGGGACTCGCTCCGAGTCTACCAGAGCCCTACCCACTAAAAACCTCTCTGAATGACTCGTGCAATTTTTTGCCTCATAGCACTGAAGGTGCTCAAAGCACTGATGGTAAATTCATAGCACTGAAGGTGCTCAAAATTGCAAAGAGAAGTTAAATTAATTTACATTCTGGCCGTCTCCAGGCCAGAGCCGGAGTAGGCGTCGCCTGCACGGGCTTTGCTTCCGGGGGACCCCGGTTGCGCAGTGGCGGGAAGTTAGCGGGAGTGAGCGGCGGCGCCGGTTTAGGCGCGACCCTCTTGACGGTGGAGCGCGGAGCGCACGGGCAACCCCTGTAGTTTGTTGTGTGGCCGGACTGGCCGCACAGCACACAGGCAGGGGGGGAAGTGGATTCGGGAGTGCGAGTGCACTCCTTAGTGATGTGAGGATCTAGGCACTTTACGCACCTAGGGGGAGCTGAACAGTTAGCCGCTGCGTGGCCATATAGCTGGCAGCGGTGGCACTGCCCAGGGTGACCGCGGGGGTTGGGACGCTCGACGGAGATGTTCGAAAGTCCGCAAATTGTGCGAGCTTCTCTGAAAATCTCCTTCGAGTTGGGAGTTTTTGAAAGGATAACTAGCGCTAAAGGAAAACGCCTACCGCGGTTGGAGTGCATCTTGTGCACTGCTTCGGGCGGGAAACCCTGGGACTTAAGGTCCTCGAGGATTTCTTCGTTCGCGAGCTCGAACGGGACGCCCCGTAATACTGCGCGGATCTTACGTTCCTCCGGGAGGGCGTAGGTGTGATATGCGATTTGTTTTAAAGACAGTAACCGGGTGAACACGCGGAAGTCGTCGATGGTTGCGACCTGGATTTTAATTGAGTCGCCTGCGTTAGTTGCTTTTAGGTACTTAATTGATTTTTTGCTCTTTACAAAGATTTGATACTACGGTTCCATCGCGCTTTTTCGCGGAGAAAGACGGGCGGAGGGAGCTGAGGCTTCGGTGGGACGGCAGCGAAGCGCGTCGCTGGCTTCGACGGGACCGACGGAGACGCGGTCACTTCGAGTGGCATTAACGGCGCGGGGGCAGGTGTTGAAGACACCGGGGTGGGCTCGGGTGTTGAAGACACCGAGGCTTTCTTCGAACGCTTCTTAAAGCGTTTGGCGTCTAACTGAAACGCTGGCTCAGGAGAGCCGGTTAAAGTGACGGCAACTGATGACGCATCGGACGTGGGTTCAGAGTCGCTCCCGGGAGCGGTACGCTTGCGACGTGACGCGTAAGAGGATGTGACCGATTCATAGTCCATCTAGGACGGGACGGGAGACGTGGGAGAGCTGTAGACTTGAGGACGTTGGAGTCTGGGCGTTGGAGGCCTGAGGGGCCGGGGTTGAGGCCGGAGGGGCCGGGGACGCGATAGTTGCCTGTAAGGCCTGCATTAGTACGTCATCGGATATGGAGACGCCGGACGCAACGAGCGCCTGAGCGAAGGCCTTAGCGAAGTTTATAAGGCTTTGTGAATCCATTAGGGAGGGTTTGAAACTAATAATATGTATATATAAGTATATAAAAGATGCCTAGAGTTCCTAAAAAAAATCTAGCGAACCCTAGCGGCTAACCTCCCTACCAGCGGTAGGGGGGCTGGGGAGAATAACTTAAAATCTAACCGTAGTACGCCGAAGGCCGCTACCTAGAAACCTAAAAAAGGGTACGCAGGTAAAGAGTTGACCGCGTTAGGGTCAACCTTTACCGACAGAAAGGGCAAATGCACACGAAAACACACAGATATGATAAAAAATAAATATGAAAATATAGGAAAAGTAAATAAAATAGAAGAAAGGAATAAAATAAAAATAAAAGTACTGGATCAGTTCAAATTCGTTGTCACCGTTAAGTATCCTTTGTACTGAAACCAGACTACTCACGCTGGGCACAACACAGCACTCAGCACAAGCACAACACAACTCAGCACAGCACTTTGAAGACTAAGATACTTAGTTGCAAAGAAAAATAATCACTTCGACAGCGCCCGGAGGGAGTAAGAAAACACAGAAAGTCACGGAACCAACACGCTATACTGTGACTTCAGGAAACTGAGCTCCACTGAATAACGGGAAGAGACCGACCATTCGGAGTTGTCTTGCACGTCCGTACTGGGTGGCGATCGGAGCGAGAATGGCCGATGCCTCTTTTTTTTTGCCGCCGAAGCAACACCCTCACGGGAGGGAGGTGGCAGATTCGTCATGAATACCACCGCAGCCGTCTGCGGGGTGATGTGGGACTCACCAAAGTGGCCTTCCTCTGAGCACCGAGGCCTCGTTGCGTTGATCCTTTTATAGGCACCAGCCGGGGTGTAGATAGGCAACACATTCTTCTCCTAACACTATAATAATATTATACCAGAAATTCGTAGTTGGTAAACCGGAATAAAATTTCCAAAACACTGGGTTTTTAAACAATCACAGTAAAGGCATTAAAATATGGTTTATAAATATGAAGAACATTCCAAAAAAGTTAAAGACAGTAAAAAATATTTTTACTTACACGTCATTGAAATGACCTATGTACTGCTTTTGATTACATATTAGTGATTGTTGAGTTCTTGGTACAAAAGGTGTTTATATATTAATATCTTTTCTATTGATGTTTGCTAACTATATCAATAAGAACTTTTAGACTAAGTTTGAACTCAGTCTAAAAGTTCTTAATCCATTAAACAACTCTGTAAAGCAGCATTCGTATTTTCATTTTTATAATTGCTTACTTTTCAATTCCATAGTACTCAACCTTGTTCCCATTCAACCGAGATTTTCAAATCTTAAACACAGTACGTAAATTTCTTGCGCTTTTTTTTAATTATAAATTTGCAATCCCTATAAAATCCCATTTTTCGCTCAATGCTCTATAATTCTGAATTTCAAAAACCATGAACACCGCAATTGCTTCTTCATTTTAAAGAATAAGTGCTCCTACTGTGTATTATTTTGGAGATGCTTATTGATATTTTACGAACCCATAGCATAAATACAGTACGTGACATAGCACATGCCACATGATAGAGCTTAGAGTGCATTGTGGCCAAAATACTTAACCCATATCATCCCAAGGTATCAAAAACAAACAAATATTAAGCTTTTTTCACTAGTTTATATAATTTACCTTGTAAAAATAACAAAAATATTTATTTTTTATTTTTCACATTTACGTACCCTTAAATTCAGGACCGCACCTTAAATAGGGCGCTGGGAGTATATGGCCACGGGTTTTGTATGCGTAAATATCAAACAGATTTTATAAGATACAGCTCCTTTTATTACCAAATTCTGTCTCGAAAAAGACAAAGGCGCAATTCTTGCTGAAATATCGAAAAAAGTTAATTGTTTATTAGTAAATTATTTATATGTATAAAAAGTTTAGCTGAGTGTTGACTGTTGTGAATATGTTAATAAATAAAAATGATGCAAACCGACACGCCCCATTTACTACATATATATTTGTAGTTTTATGACATTGGCAGCATCAAATTTGAGTCTTATTTTTAACAATAAAATGTCTTTTTTCATCCGTTCAAATCAAGCCAGTTTCCTTTTTATTGGTATTGATAACTTGGAATTACTGTTTTTTGAAAGAGAGGAAGACGATTTATCAAGTATCAGATAAGTTTGAACTGTATATCTGATAAAAGACAAATAGACGTGAATGTCTTTAGGCTGTTCTGCAGGTGAACGTCTATATAATTGAAATGCATTATAAGCACACTCATTTATAGGCAACATCAGGAGCTTTCAATACCATCTTTCATTCTTCATATCCCAAAATGAAGTGAGAATGAATTTCACTAACGCAGGAGTTTCTTCAAAACGATATCGAGTCATGCATGATGCTGCTGCTGGATAATGGGTATCCATACTCTCGTCCCAGAATAATCTGTAGCGCAAAGTACTATTGTAGCCTGACAAAAATAAAATACCTACAAAATTCTTCACTTCAATAGGTATTTGGAAGTTGACTTGCCCTTGCATTATTGTCTGTACAAGAAGTCAATAATTTAGAAACATCGTGATCAAAAACTTTATAAAAAATCTAACGGGTTATCTTTATACATAACAAACTCGGGCATAGTTGATTCTTTTGCAAGATTTGATTGGATATATTTTTTATCTTAGCTTTCTTAGCATACGGTTCAATAGAAGATGGCACTGATTGGTTCTATAGAGAACTCTCCTCTAGAGAACTATCATATTGACTCATGCAGGGCAACCCATCAACGGTACCCAGGTACCCTTATGTCGTTGGCTATTGGCTCCGCACTTCAGTGTCAAGAAAAAGCTGTCGAAGAGCAATATTACTCTGCAGAATCCTCATTTCCGCTGTCCTTTACTCAAATCCAAGTTTTCTGGTAGATGAACATATCTGCAGATATTATAAGACTATTTTCTATAGAGCTGATAAGATTTCGTAAACATTCAATATATTTCTAAATGCATACCTTTTTACCATAGCTTCATGGTGTCTGCTGTTCCTAGTGCACCTCGAATGGGGCGTCAACCAAAATTTGAACCAAGATCAGTTTTGATGTAAAAAATATAAAATATCCAAAATAAATATAATTAGCAAGGGATTATACCTACCAAATAACAATACTATTTTAATTTTACAAAATAATACATTTAATTTATTACTTACCTTTTCCTGGAACTCATAAACGTCAACATTATCCTTTTTTTAGTAATTATAAAAAATTTACAGATGTGCTTTTCAAACTTTGACGAGCAATAAGTCATTTGTAGATATATCTAATTAACGTTAGTTTTAATCGATTACCTGATAGTATTCAAATGGAGGGCACTTGGAGAAAAAAGTAACTGCGCCTTAAATGGGGCGCTGGGTTGATATGGGTTAAAATAGGTCTATTTCCTTTTAAAAAGGTTCTACTCTAAAACCCAAAAGTAAAATAATAAAATGCCGGCAAGTAGGAGAAGAGCGGGATCAGAAAATATCTCAAACAAGATAAATATTGGAATAATATCTTTTTATTTTTGTAAGAATTTAATTTGGAACGTGTTTCAGATTTGTTTTTTTTTAATTGTAACTGTAATTTGGTAGGAGTTTGTCTTCCATTGCATGTCATGGTAAGTAATGACGAAGACTAGAGTGATACAATCCAAGATAAATATATTCATTCCACCCTAGAATATTTCCACAGATTCATTACGTGAGAACATACTACCACTTAATGCTGTTCAGTACATGTATTTGTCTTCATAGCATAAAATTTAAAAATAATAATAATAAATCCCCAGACAGACTCTTCAACTGTAATGTACCAAAATAAGCTGAGAACAAAGCGAACTGGGGAAACCCAGAATACATATACCTAGAAATATTAACAACCATGACCCGAAAACAAACATGTCACCCGACCTCTTCACGTGTGGCCGCCTTTGTGTGTGGTATACGCATAACTAGTACTCGTTTTAAACCTAATGTAATAAAAAAAACCTAAAAACTATTTTCTACTTTGGGAACAAAGCGGCCTTCACATTCAGAGCGAAAAACCAAGCTCTTCTTTTTTTCTGTATGTTTATTTTAACTTTGACATGGCAAGCAACCGAGCCAAGCCAATGGATATTGATATTGATTGACGAATGGCGGTAAAACCATTTATTATGTCATTGGTTTTGATTGCGACTTGCTACTACCCTCTATACAAATTCATGTCGCCAAGGAACCTTCCGTTGGAGGGGGTTATGTCTCAGTAATTGTGTATCGCGGAAGCAAAGCATTTCGTTTCGACAGCTCATTTTCAGTTCGTGTCGCCGAAGAGTGGAATAATCTGCTTGCGTCTGTTTTTCCAGACAAATTGGATCCTGGAGCTTTCAAGAGTAGAGTCAATAGGAACCTCTTGGACAGGCGTGTTTTGTCTTGGTCGTATGATAGACGACAAATGCTTAGCAATTACCAAAAAAAAAATATCACGTACCTTTTAAATATATAACATGTTTTGTTTATAAAATTATAGCTATGCAATAACAACGTATAAATACATGAATTATCAACCATACTGCTCCACGTTATAACTTCATCATCATTTTAATTATTCCCCAAGCTCAGATTACAACGTCAACCCCAGGTTGGTTAAAGTTCACAAGTCATTTCTCGTTAATTTGAAACTCTGCTTCTAAATAGAACAGATAACGACCGCCCCAAGTACCGTGACGGCCAAGTTATGTTAAGTATGTGTAAGTTAAGGCCAAGTTACAGTTTCAAAGTTAGCGGTGAAGCATTTTTTGGGTGAACGTTGAGGGGCGGCAACTAACATAAAATAATAATAATAATAATAAATTTCTATATTGTAGCAACTTGGCCCACTTGTTAGTATACAATCTTAATGCAACCTTATATATCTATGTTAGTACAAAAACAATTAAAAATTTAGTTACATAATATGTCAATTCATTTAAATCTCAATAAATATATAAATTGTGTTTACATATAGCATTTATATATAGCATTTATAAGTATATACATATAGCATTTTCATATTTGCAAATGGCTACCTAGAGCCGCGGAATGTAAGTAACTGATTTTAATTGTAGATCATGTTTGCAGTTGACTCTATCGTGCTAAAAATATAATTAAACTGCTATTTTGTGATATAGTTTTCGCTCGATTAGTTAAAAATGACCGGTATATGAGAAAAAACTTGTAATACATGCATGTATGCTTACATTGTGAAATTGTAATGTTTTAGGCTGTAAGTTTGCGTTGACCTTGAAGTTTGAAGAACTTGAAGGCCTGAAGTTGTTCTTAAAATAAATATTTAAACTGTTACCCTTTGAAATCAAGATGGCAATTAAAGCAGCGGTCGAATTTTCATGTTAATTTTCACTTTGACTTTTTTAAAATCGATGGGATTTGTTCATGCATGATCTCGATGTTAATTTGCGCTAGGGTTCCCATAGGAGTAGGACCTTAAATATTGCGTCTACAAAAAAAATTATGGCGATCAAATTAAAATTCCACATATCAGTTCATGTACATTTAGGTCCTACAGTTTTTAAAACATAAAAAATCAAATGATAAATTTGGAAACTTAACTTTTAAGGCAAACAAAATCATAACTTGAAAATACTTTTTACATCTACCTATAGCAAAGAAAAACCAACAAGGAAAAATATAATTGCTTTTTCCTTATTTTTCTAAAAGTACTCGCGATAAAGCCTTTATTTTCCAAGCCTCCAGAACAAAACTAACTGTTGGAGTTCAACAAATAAATGACTGCGGTCTGGGGCTTTCAAAGTTTACTGTAGATTTGAAGATGTTTTTTTAATTAATTTCATATTCGTTGTGATGGTTTTTTTTGTAGTTTTAGATAAGATTTGTAATAACTATTCTTTAACATAACGAACCTAAAATAAAAAATAAATAAACACATTTAAACTAAATCTCTTTTGATCACTTTGACAGTCGTAATATAAAGAACCATGATTATACACAATTGATTTTGGTGAAGTATCAAACATATTTATAACGTTTTATTGTGAGCTCCAACCCAATGAAGCTGTAATTCCTTTCACAACAATCAAAAAGAATATGACATAGCGTTATCCGTGATCCCAAAAATATTTTTACTGTTTTTTTTATAGACATTTTCTGAAACCGCATGCACTGACTAAACATGAAATTAATTTTGAAACAAACATTAATTAGCCCAAAGTGTGTACTGAGAAGCTGTGTGAAGGTGTGAGGGATGTTATACTTTCCACAAGATGTGTGCCAGGAAGCTAAGCTGTGCTTAGATGGGTAACAAACAATTTTTTCTGAAATACTTGTCAAGTTCAACCTGAAGCACCCCTCGCTCGCCATCCATAAACACCTTTTTTTTAATACAAAAACTTCAATCCACTAAGCGTATCTCCCAGATAAAAGTTTAATGAGGCTAGGAGAGTAAAATAATCTGATTGTTCGAATTTTCGTAGCACATTGCCGTCCTCCCACCCACAATATTGACGGATACGCAGTCGTATGAGATACTTAGATGTTGCTTGTAGAACTGCACAACAGTTTTAAATCGTTTTAATAACTCATTTTAGAAATGCTACTTACGATATTTCTTTTGGTCTATACGTAAACCCCTGTTCGAACTTGGTTTTATTCTCATTGTGTATTTTCTCGTATAAAGATGAAAAAGGTGTTTCAGCATTGAATAATCTTTTACTCAAAAACAACCCCTCAGTTACCGACATAAAACTTTTTGCAAATCAGAAGTGATAAAATACAGATTCTTGTACAGTGATCAGCAAATATTTTATTAAATATTTGTAAGAACAAGTTTAGGCCCTCCTTAATTGAAGTTAATAAGTCAAGAATGTGACAAATACGAGTACGATTACTATGACTTTGATATTTCAATGAAAGTTGCGAAATCTGTACTTTAATGTAGCGTAGAACGGTGAAGACTTTTTTCTATGATTTTTTAAGTAAAACAAGAAACTTTAGAAGATAGTAGTACCTTTCGTATTGGATATTGGATATCTCCGTCTGTATCAAATGCATACAAGTTCAATTATACGAATTGAGGAAAAAGTGGTTAAACGCTGGTTTTATCAAGTTTTGTCAATCTAGAAAATAACAGTGTTAAAGGTTTGGTGTTTTAATATTTTTCTCATAGCAATTTTACATACAAGAAGCAATATTTCAATTTAAAGGGACTTTAGATAAAAATTAAGTAGAACCTTTATTTGTCTCGCTATAATATTTATTAAATATTAAGATATAAACAGTCAATGAGGCGCAAATATTGTGAGGACAAATGAGCGCAAACAAAGTGAAATGAACCTCCATTAATTACTTTTGAAGAGTTATGGTGGTAAAAAAAATACAGTTATATGCTAAAATTACCCTATGTAAATTATTTACACACACATTTTATGAAATCAATAACCTACAATTTAAATTCGACTAAAAATGGGTTTTATGACAGTTAAATGAAATTTCTTCAATAACAATTTATTTCATAGACAATTTCTTGTTCTTGTTAAAGTTATATGATGCGAGGCCATCAGTTCGAGAAGACCTTCGCGAAGAACTGACAAGAAACCTCGTGGGAGTCTTTTTTTCAAAATAATTTACAATGTATTTCGTATTTTTGCAAAATATGTAATCTGCATCTGTCAAGATCAAGAAAGCAGAATTTTCACCAAGAATCCGTCCTCAAAAACTGTCAAAATAACGAACATCCGCGAATGTCGCATGTTAACCTAACGCGGGAGCCAACCATCGCCTTTCATCACCATATTTGTGGGAAGTAAGCGAAGCTACTGAGGTAAGAGGTCTTTGAGGTTCACGAAAGTTCTAGGAGACTAATAAACATTCTGTAATTCATGCTAGAGGCAGTTATTTAGTCATCTTGATTGTACGTTTTTTTCCCCACATTGGCTCCTTAAGAAAATTCGTAACTATTTCGTACTATTTTTAAGATTAAGTATATTGAAACCATTGGGTGCTAGCAGGCTGACGATCGAGCTTCAAACTTTTTACTTCCTTCAACAATAGTTTCACTTCTACATTTAACTCAGATTTGCAAGTTTGCTGAGTTTTAATGCGATGAAAAATAAGTTTCAGTGATGTAACTTTATATACTTTTCTCAACAAACTACAATGTAATGTAAAATGGTTCAGCGAAATAAAGTGGTATAGTATTGAAATTTGTAAATAGGGTAGAATTTTGTAATTCCATCTTAAAGGAAAACACTCTAAAAACCGGAGAAATTTAATTCTACACTCTTATATAAAAAAAACTGCGTATTAAATTATAAAAAAATGTGCTAAAGTCAGGCCATTTTAATAGGTAACATTTGACAATTCATCAAAATTCCTATAATAATATACAATATAACCTTGTAACGGCGGGCATAAAATAATATACTTTTCGTTTTGTTAGAACTGCACAATTGCTTAACTTTTTTCAATTACGATTACATATTTATTGTAATAATAACCGATACGAGTAATTCTACGATTTGCTTTCACTAATAAACTATTCTAAACATAATAAACAATTTCTGATCTAAAGAACTGAACCTCGTTACAATGTTGCGTCAGTTAACCCTTTTTCTTTTTAAACACTAGGGATGTTACTCTAAAAACATCCCGAAAGCTGATAAGTTGAATCGAATGCAATGATTACTTGTGAAGAAATATCACCATAAATTAATAACCACGTTGTGATTATAATAAAACATAATTATATTTATTTATCTTTTAACTAACTATAAAAATACATAAAATAAATAAATCAAAAAATAATTAAAGTTAGGTACAATTAAGGTGGGATGTTGCTGGCAACACCAGTGCCTGTCAATGACGCCATGTCATGTCGCCATTACATGACGCAGTCTTTTGTCGTTGTGCGAAGTGACTGTGCGTTTTTGGTGTGCTCTCTGTTATTTTCTTCCGACCCGGCTTTTTTATTGGACTTATCTTACTGACTACGTTTACCTGGCTATAAATTGAACTCCAATTGCTTAACGATTAGTAAATAAGAACAATTTACAGTATTACCATGTCGAAACGGGGGGAAATGCTAAACAGTCAATCTCGCGAACTAGTGGTGAAATTGTACAATTATTTTGAACGTGAATCAGTTAACGATGGGCCTCTTTTACTATTGACACAACCAAGAGAACGAAAACAATGCCGAAGCATTGGGAATAGGACAGAGGACAGTAACTCAAATTCTGAAAGAGAAATACGGACCATCAGGCTCAGAAGATATTACTTTACGTACACCGATAAAAAAGAAAGAGGGACAAGAAAATTGTTGGCGTTGATAATTTTGATGGTGCTGCAATTCGCAACAACATTTATGGATTACTCGAGAAAAGAATATCCTACACGGGAAAAGGTAATGAGTTCGTTAAAAGACGCAGGCTTATTTTTTGGCGGTAAATCGTCTCTATCAAAGGTTTTGAAATCGATTGGCTTTAGATTTTAAAAAATCTGACCAGCGGAAAATCCTGCTAGAACGCGAGAGTAACATTCTTAAGTCAATTAAAGAAAATCACAGATTGGGACAGTGTCGTGTTTATTGACGAAACATGGTTGAAAGTGAACCATACGGTTTCGCGGACATGGACCGATATTAGAGCAGCCTCCACCTCAAAAGTTTCATCGGTAAAAGGAGCCCGACTTATCATCAGATTCTCAAGGTTTTATTCCAGACTGCCTCCTCGCCTCTAAAACTACAAGTGATTACGACGAGGAAATGAACTTTGAGGTTTATAAAGAGTGGTTTGAGAAGCTTAGAAAACCCATCGAAAATGATAATTGACAATGCGCCGTATCATTCTGTACAAATTGATAAACCACCAACTCAAGCAAATAAAAAGCAAGAAGTTGTCTCGTGGCTGGTAAAAAATCGTGTGGATGCACGTCCAACTTTATTAAAAGTTGAGTTGTTAAATCTGGTAAAAGCAACCAAGCCGTTATTCGATTGCCTCCCTCTCATACCAGTATAACGCCATCGAGCTTATTTGGACACAAATAAAGGGTCATGCAGCGCGGAACAATACTGAACCACCCTTCAGTGCGGCTAAAATGATGACTGTGCTACAAACTGCGTGTGCAGAAGTCACAAAAAAGTCGTAGAGAAAAGAAAGAAAATAATTTTACAAGATTTCAAACGATATGTGAGAATAAACAATATTATTGAAAACGAATTAATAATATCTTTGAGTGCTGACAGCAGTGATGAAGCTAACAATACTAATAACAGTTCTGATAGTTCAACTGAAAAAATTCTAATTTTTTTGTTATATTATGTACTTGTCTTATTTTGCTCCTTAAATTTACGAAATAAAAAATAATAATGGGACAGGTATTCGTCTGATGATTTTTAAAATTCACATATGTTTCAAATCCGTGTCGATTCATTTTTTTAAGCAAGTCACCTCACTATGAAGATACAACTGACAGACGTCAAATGTTACCTATTAAAATGGCCTGACTATAGTCACACCCGGTAATCGAACCAGCTCTTAACCGAAAAAATAACACATTGTGTTTTATGGGTTAAAAACCTGGGCATGTGGACGGACGTACAATAAGCAGGTGGAAAGAAAAGCAGGTAACTAGCGAATGCCGATAACGTAGATGATGTTGTATGGAAGCGAGTATGCTGTTTGGCAACATCATTAGCCTAATTCAAATATCCTTGAGATTGTGAAAGTTAATTTTACAATTTAAATCGATTCCTTCGAAATCGATTTAGAATATGTTATAAAGTATAGTTTACGCTGACTTCTTAAGTACAAAACTTTAGTTATTCGAGGGACACTTTGTAACTTTCCACAGGTCAACAATGTTTTTGACAAAACTAAGTAGTTAAGTAAGTAACTAGAGCCGCTGAATTCTCAGTATAATATTACTTGGAATCATGTTGAAGGTACCGAATTTTAAAAGTTTATTTGTTCGCTACGAACCAAAGTTTGTCGCAGATGATTCTGAAAATATAACGTGCAAAATAGTCGTTAAGTTAACAACTTTTAAATTAAGACATGGAGCGTACAATATTAAGATAAGATTTTCAATATGAATATGGTTCAAGTCTATATCTTCTTTTACTTCTCTTGGTTTGAAAACAATTCGTTAAGAATTTTATTTATGGATGTTTATGTTGGGAGCCCTTTCGGTTGCATAATTTTTTTTATCATAATGTAGTTTGGCTTAACATAAATTGAGATAAGCAGAATATTATACACGCAGGATGGTTTCATTGCCATAAGTTTCACTTACTCTAATTTTGTTTACCATAATTTTATACAGCGTAAATGTAAAGGACATAACTGTTATACGCCTAAAGATAAATTATCATAAAATATAAAACGCATAATGGAAGTATCCATAACCTCTAAAGTCATAAATGTAAAGTAATAAAAAAACTTTTAATGCCTAATTTGTCAAGTACAGATCATATGTACCCACTTTATGTTGAGTCTTGAAAGTGACAATAAATAATATTAGGCGCAACGACGAGCGCAGCGAGCAGGAGCAGGTTAGAGTCTCATCTCATAATGCCAACTTCGCATAATGCCAACCGCTTGCAAAATGACAATATCTCGAAATGCCAATTTCTCAGAATGCCAACTTCTCAGAAAGCCAATTTCTCACAATGCCAACTTCACATAATGCCAATATCTCAAAATGACAACCCGAAAAACGTTATGCAGCCTTATAATATGCCAATTAAATTTATGCATGCAAATACGGACCCGTTTATGTTTCATTAGTTTAAATAATTAACTTTGTGTAAATAACTTTGTGCAAATAATTTTGCAATAACATAAAATAATGGAATTAGTAAAGTTCACTCGCACTTTTATCTGGCTTCTTTGGTTTTATTCACAGCATTCACTACCAAATTTTCGCCTTAAAAATATTTTTTGGTAATGAAATACTGCAACAAAAAATCAAGTATTAGTTTTCCCCACTACCCTTAAGCTGATATACGATCTCTGTTAGGGTGTTACCACACCAATCGATCGATCATCGAACGACTCCATCGATCGATGGTAGAATGGAACAGTCGCCGTCGATCGATGTCGATCGATGGCATCGATGGACGATCGATCGATTGGTGTGGTAACACCCTTACACATTGAAGTAAACATGGTAAGCAGAGCACTGTTCCCTAGCAACTCATGAAATTAGTTTCGATCGCTTTGCTGGTGTAATTTCAAACCACATTGATCTGGCTTTTTGGGATTATTAACTGTTGAGTTGAAATAAGCGAATAGTTGTTGAAGATATCAAAAAAATTCAATTTCGTTTTCAACGAAGATGCTCCCTTTGAGGAATATCCAAACAATTTATGTACGGTGGAAATGTTCCTTTTTATAACTGTACAGAAAGTCCCCAAAGGCATAATTATATTGTCTATCTTTTACTAGCTTTTAGCTTACTATACCTATTTTAATGTTTAAAAAAATGTTCTAGTATAATGTGGTAATTAAAAATCGATTTAGACGGACACGATATTATTCCTTAACAAATTAAACTTATTAGTTATCTATTTAATTTCAAGCTCATCAAAATTGCCCTTTACACCATGCAATTAAAATCATATTTTATTATTTATCGCAAAATTAGGACTATGCTATTGAAATTAGACTAGACTATAAAAATTTATTCGCCCACTGTTGCTATATAAGCCGAACGATTACTCGCTGTAAAGGCTAAAATAGATTTTAATGACTGACTCTTGAATTTTAAATTATTTGGATTTTCTCCAACGTAGTATTTGGTTGAAATAGGTAGTCCACTATTTAACAATTTTTGATATTTAATTTTTGAGCGTTGTGAATTACTTTAAGAATCGTTAATTCGCATTATTGTTTTGTGTTGTATAACTATGTGTCATAAAAATTTGGCTTTATTTATTTAAATGTATGATATTATGTAGTTTATTGATTATCTACGTTTTCAAATACTAGCACGACCTGAAACTGAGTACATAAAATATCTCCAAGTACGATAAGCATACGTAAATACGTCACATTTAAATCTAATATTAAATCTAATACACAAGCAGTTGCATTGCGCAACATGATGCGACACCAGGACAGTAGAAAAGAAGTAGGCATGTATGGCTCGGCTACCCAAGCGAAGCTGGGCAGATTGATTTGTTTCCAAGTATATGTTGTTTATGTTGCTGTGTGTTTGAAAGTCGTGAAAAGGACCATAGGCCAGGATATTCTATCGATTTTCGTATACTTACATAGTATCAACACAATGAAGAAGTTAGATTTTTTGCAATAACATGAACACAATTAGAAACTGGTTACAGATAAAAAAATAAATGGATTTGTAGATAGGTATCTTCTGAATTGTAAATGTTTTCTGAATGCGAACGCTACTTATTTACAAATAGAAGCCAATGTTAAAGTACAATATGAAGAGAACTTGTTTATTGAATTTGTTCACTGTGACACTGACGGCGTCTCGTCGCGGGCATTTTGGCGCACAGCCAGCCCGCCCTAGTAAACACAATTACTCGGTGAAGTGACCTGATGCGATTAAATTCTTTAAAAACTGCTTGGTAAAAATTTAAACAAGGTGGGTATTTATTTACTTTATTATTCTTTAAACAGTACTTAGTTATTTATTTTTCTATTAAGTAATAAAATGAGTCAATAGATATACATAATCTCCGGAATGGGGTTTTTGATTCAGAATTATTTATCATCGTCATCATAATATTGCATAAATCAAACAAATATTATGTTAATCAAAGCAGGTTAACAAAAGGTATGTTACAAGAGGTCAAATAGGAAATCTTTTAGGACCCGAAAGCTTTTAACATGCATGCCATTACATGTCAAAAGTGATAAATGACTGAAGCGTTTCTATTTTCAAAGCTTTTGTACAAAGCCTTTTCTGAGGGTGGGCTTAGAAAAGTGGCATCATATATTAGCTATTGTATAGCTTGTAGTTTGTAATGTTCATAAACTGATTTTAAAAACTTCTTCCACTATAGTTATGTTATGAAATTCTGTGTAACAAGTACACTATTTTATCTGGAAGAGGATGAGACTCTTGTCTAAATATGTTGTCTTTTTCTCAGTTAACTGTTATAAATGTTAGGAACAAATGTTACAAATACTCCATGGTCAACTCACGATCCCTGTCAGATATTATTATAGTAATGAATATAATTTCAAAGCTCGAACAGGGAAGCATTTTCATGTAATGGTGGCACCCTATACAATCTTATAACAACTAATTTTGCGTGTGTATTTCGTAAAAAAATTACGTTTACAAATAACAAATGTAAAAATCTAAAGACTACCATTACAGTAGTGTTCTGTAATTATAATAGTTCTTTATATTAATTAAAAATATACCATACTGCACAATTCCAATCCTTTCATAATTACATTAAATTTCACATATAAACTCATAGGACATCAAACATAAAAATATTACAATTTAAATATTTGTCCAAAATGCCAAACATAAATAATGTTAAATCATTCTGTACTAAGGACAATCAAATTGAATACCAACTGCACTTAAATAATCATTATCACTCATCACGTTAAAGATTTTAAACTACAAATTGTAGTCTTTGAAGGAGGATATTATATAAATTGTATAATAAATAAAGGAGGTAATAAATAATCAATAATTTATTATGATATCATCTTTTGAGTAAAATTGTACCTTCGATTGTATAATTTTATTTCAGGACTTGTAATCGCTGTTCAAAAGAATCTCTCGCGTGCTTCGGCAAGTTGAAAAAGTTATTGAACCTATTCTTTGCGCAATGTCACCGAGTCATGCAAGAAGAGCTCGTTTTGGACATTTGCCGAACCGGAGATAATTTTTTTTTAAATCCCCAGACAAACACACAAACTGTATGGCCCCAAAGTAAGCAGAGCTTGTGTTATGGATGACCATACACCGAACTAGGGGGATCCGAGAATAAACATACATTTGTAAATATAAACAACCATGACCCGAGAACAAACATCTGTGTTCATCATACAAATGAATGCCCCGGCCAGAACTCGAACCTGGGACCTCCGGCGTATGAGACAGGGCTACTAATCACTAAGCTACTTGGCCGTCGATTAACTTATTGTCCCACAGGGTAGATTACCACATACCTAAGTAGTTACTTCGAAGTGAAACCTAACCTGCTGTAGGATAGCGCGATGGAGTATAAATTGCTTACCCCAACCGTTGGTTGAGTGAGGGTGATGTACCTGCAGGGGGTTAATTGAGGCTGGCGTGACATACGGGTGGAGTAGTAGTATGTAAAGGGATTTTACTTTTATTGATATGCCCTTTAAGTTAAACAAAGTTTTTTAAGACAAGAAAGTCTTACGTCAAGCTATCAGAATAAATTTCCAAGTAAGCAAGTTTGAGTTGATCTTTAGATTATAACATGGGACTTTATTTGACTTACCTATATTCACTATGAATTGTATGCAATCAGCCAATGCTTTGAATGTTTTCGTTTTAAAAAATTAACAAGCTTTTGTCTCACGTTTCACTTGGTGGAAAGTAATGGCAAATTCTAGGATAATAACTGTGCCTGCCCAAGAACTACCAAAAAGTCTAGTTTAATTCTGGCAAGGTACATAATTATTTTTATAAATATTACAAACGGAAATATTTACAAATCATCAATAGAATGTAGAAAAAGACAAGGAAATAGAAAGGCTGCCAGAATCACCGCGTGTGTTTGCTTACGATAAATGTTGCGGAAAATAAGTCCCAGCCATACGGTCACGAGTATCACTTACCAATTGTTTAGAAATTTGTTAATTATATAAGGCCGCCATAATTGCTACTGACATTTTTGGTCTTGGTTACCTTTGGATCATAATCTTATTAGAATTTGTATAGGTATTTTAATCATGGGCAAACAATTGTACTGAAATCATTGATCATGATACTTTATTGACCCAAAAATTTGATAAGCATTGTCCGTTAGGTAAGATTGCCAAGAGTTAAGAAAATATATTATTTTATATACATACCAAAATCGGGATCAAGGGAGAGATAATTTGGATCTGCATTAGCATGGTCATGACACTAATAATGCTACGAGGTGTTTGTGAGGTGCGCCCTCGCAGTACAGTTTTACTCACTGACAACAAATTACCAGCTTCAATATAATTTCAGTCGCTTCTCCTACTTGAAGACAGAAGTATAGACTTCTGTTATGTATATGAGTATATACTCATATCTCAAACGGTGTTCAAAGATGGCCAACATCAAAACTAATAAATGGCATAAGGTAATAAAGGTTTTTTTTTTCATGATATTTGATATGATATGTAAAGTTACAGAGGAAATAAATTTATGACTATAAGCTATAACAGAAACTATAAGCTACAAGTAGCATAATTTGGAGTACGAAGAAATATTCAGCCACAAAATAAAAACAGTGAAAAGATAAAAAATATTGAACTTAATGCTTTGTTAAAAAATATTTATTTTAATCGACTCTTAATTTATTTTCCCCATGGCGACAGTGACTACGGTCTAAAAGGCAAGCTCGTAATTTTCTCCAACAAAAAGATGGTTTCCCCTCAGTACTACCGGAGACTTTAACGATGAGAGTGTCGGAACTTTTCCTTGTTTATCATATACTTGTAGACGGGAGTCCTTTCCGTCGCATAATTTTTAAATCATTATGTAGTTTGGCATAACAGTTTCAGCATAAAGTTTTTTCGCATAAATTGAGATAAGCAGAATATTATACACGCAGAATGGTTTATTGCCATACGTTTCACTTACTCTAATTTTCGTTATCATAATTTTATACAGCATAAATATAAAGGACATAACTGTTATACGTCTGAAGATAAATAATCATAAATACAAAACGCATACTGGAAGTATCCATAACCTCTAAAGTCATAAATGTAAAGTAATAAAAAACTTTTGGAGACTAATTTATCAAGTACAGATCTATATGTACCTACTTTATGTTGAGTCTTGAAAGTAACACGTGCGACGTCGAGCGCAGCGAGCTGGAGCAGGTTAGAGTCTCATCTCATAATGCCAACTTCACAAAATGCCAACCGCTCCCAAAATGACAACATCTCAGAATGCCAACTTCTCGAAATGCCAACTTTTCAGAAAGCCAAGTTCTCACAATGCCAACTTCGCATAATGCCAATTTCTCAAAATGATAACTTCTGAAGGGACAGACTACGAAATGAGACGCACCCGTTCAGTTGGGTTAGGTTAGGTTTGTATATAGTTAATGCACGCGCGAGCCAAACGAGCGAAGCGAGCGTGGTGCCGCAACACCCGGCGAAGCGCCAGGACTAAATTAAGTACCATTTTCAGCTTTTCACGAAAAGCGACTTTGGTTCAATTTGGTTCAAACAAACAGAAGTTTAATGAAAACAGAAGTTGTCATTGTGAGAAGTTGGCATTATGCGAAGTTGGCATTGTGAGAAGTTGGCATTCTGAGCAGTTATCATTTTGCGAGCGGTTGGATTTTTACTTTTGGACATTTATTTTTGGCAAATTATGGTATTCTAAATGTATGACTTGTAAACTTTTTGCCATAGTGTGAGATGCCAATAAATGTTATGCATGAACATTTTATGTTAATATATTATTATAATAAATGAAGTTATGGGAAATAAAGAATGCCTTATGATTTATTCTGTATAAACGTTATGCAAACAAAAAACAGTATGCCAAAACACGTTATGCGGCCTTATAATATGCCAATTAAATTTATGGTAGACGAGCCTACGAAAAAGTGCCAGAGTTTAGATATATTCAAATATTATACTCTGTTAGATTGCTATATTTTTGGAAAAGCATAGACCTCGTGCTAATGTTAAGAATATTCTATTATTAACTATGAAGAACCTTCAATATCTGTGACTAAAACTACATTTTTAATGTATTTGTTTGTTCGACAGAAAATTTCAATTACATATTGATATATCGAAAGAATTTGAGAGTTCCAATTTACAATCGCAAAATAAAAAAAAAAACTCAGAAAATTATCTGCACATAAAGATATACCGGGAACAGTCATTATGACAAAATAAATCCTAAAATGAATTCACATAAAGTGAATAGCTTCATTGCGAACTTCATTTGCGAACGTTTGGTATCTTAGTATGTTATAAATCCTTTTTCGGATAAAATACTTTAAGTAATTTGTTAGTAGACATTTATAAAATTAATGCGGGATCGGGAATAAAAATACGGGATCTACTGCCAGCACCGCTGACTTAGAAACACCGCAATACCTAAATAATAAAGCTATTAGCTTACAGAACTTAAACACTCACCTAAAGTACAAATTATTGAAATATAACACCTGTTTGCCGAGTTCTGCCTCTGTGGAGTGACTCTTTTCTTTTAGGGGTATGATTCTAAGGCCTCATCGTAGAAAAATGAGTGATAAAATGTTTGAAGAACTAGTTCTACTTAAGTCTTTTACTTTAAAAAAAATTATATTTGTGTCTTGTCACATTTCAGCGATTAACGGGATTTATTCGTAAATAACATTAATATCAATCGTAAACTTAAATTCATTAAAATAAAATCTTGTTTTCTTACAAAAGTATTTTTATCTTCAGAAGTATTTAGAAGATACTTATTTTGTATCTAGTATTTTTGATACCATTCTCGAAAGTATTTTGTATCTGATATCTGAAATACTTAATTTAAAAGTATCTTGCATTTTGTATTCCAGATACTTTGTACAGGGTATTTAGTACATCTCTGCTTTCAGTAAACCATACAATCGCTTGAATACAATATCTACGTACGTTAAAATTTGTTATCTGAGCTCAAGTTAGTAAACCTCAGCTAAGCATGCATAGCGGCACATATTACCCGTACATCAGCACAAACAAAGCTTATAAGACCCATGTACCTCAAATATCCTACTTGGGTGTGAATATGAGATAAGCATTTCGAAGGTATTGTTTGTTTTGTAGCTAGTATTTCAGTTAGAAAGGACTAAACAAACAACAAAACTCACTAGATAATAACATTATCTCCCTTTTTACCACTTTCCATCACTTCTTGACCCGGAATTGTTAATAAAACCATGTTTTAGTTAACGAAAATTTTCAAATATGTAATCGAAACACAAATTAGCATTATTTCTCTTGTTTTCATACATTTTCTTACTGGACAGTTTTGTAACTAGGCGGCGCTGTTCTCATTGAATAATTTTAATGTTTAAGTATTAATTGTTTTTAAATTTATTATTAGGTTGAGGTTACATATGAATTTGGCGTTTTGTAAGGGAGTTCCTCCCAATTTTTTACAGTCAACTTTAAAAAATATAATATAGTTTATTAATCAAAGTATGTACATACTGTGATTAAATAAATATTGCTACTAAAAAAAACCATTCGGACGGGAATCAATAAAATCTTTGAAGGCACTGTGGACACCGGAGTTGAATTTTTTGCCTTGCAAGAAGTTAATCAAATTTCTAAAAAAGAGTCATCTGTTGGAGCAAGGTCCGGGGAGTACGGTGGATGTCTTAGAGATTCCAATTGAACCTCCACTAATTTTGTAGCCATCTATTGTGCAATGTGTGATCTGGCGTTGTCCTGAAGCAGTAAATAACGCGATATTTTAAATTTTCCGCTTTGTAAACTAAGTGATGCAAAGAAAAAGACTAAGAGAAAATAAAACTTGCTCCAGGCTGTGTTTCGTTTACTTTATTAACTTGCTTACAATAATTTGTTGAAATTCATTTGCAATCGTCATTATTTATTTCTAGTTAATTAAAAAATGACAATGATTCAGTAGATGTTCTAAATTTCAGAACGCGGCTTTCGATTTAGGACCCCTTTTTGTCATGATATAACAATAATCAAAAAAATATTATGTAGGTCACAGCGGATTTACAAAACGGATGTAAGAGAGTCCAAATATGTTTCCTCTTTTAGAACTCGAAATATTTTAATGCTATTACATTTTTTATTAAGATAAATAACTTTAGTGATTCTATTTTCAAAGGATTTGTATAAAACCTTTTATGAAGTTGAGTTATGAAAAGTAGTATGTAACAGGTAGAAATTGTAGCAATGTAATGTACATAAACCAGTGTAAAAATAGTTTAAGTACTAATAAAGTAACAAGTTCCATGTAAAAATTAATTATGTAACACAGATTTTTCGGTCTGGAAGGGGCTTAGAGGGCATGACTAAATATGTCATATCTTGAGATTATAACATGTCTATTTAACTTAGCTATATTCCCCCCGAAGGGATAAACATAATATCGTGATTGACTTTAAATCTTTTCGTTTTGTTAGGTACAAATTGGCAGGCGTTTGCCTCACATCTCACTTGGGGCAAAGTGATGACGAGAATGAAACATGCTTGCCCGGGAAGTAGCAATAAATTAAGAATTTATAGCCAGGTAAAAGATTATGTTTTGATTTTGGAACTGAAAGTGTTGCTCGTAGCCATCTTTGTTACGTTCTTACAGATCAGTATCTTCAATACTATGTATGTATCCTTCACTGTCTTACCCTTAGAGATTATTTTAGGCTGCTGACTTGAAACCTATTGTATATGGAATGGTGCATTCTTCACACGGTATTCAGAGTTTGAAACTGGGTTTGTGAATTTAGATAACTAAATTTTACAAGATTCTGGCATTATTCCAATCGTCTTTGTTTTCTTTTTCAAAATCGAGGAGCATGATTTATCATGTATTAATGTAACGTAAAAGTTTTCGATTGTAAATAAATATCCAAAAATTTTTGAAAGTAAGTTATAACAAATTAAGGGCACGCTGAAATTTGTGCCACTATATCGTTTACAAATAGTAGCATATGCAGAGCATAGAGGAAGTGCCTTAATCTTAAGTTAATTGTACTTCTAGTTTTAAGTTATTTTTTGGAATCCCTTATCTCCTTGTCTTATGGCATTAAATACTTTCTGTTTCTATTTAAGTAGGAACGTACCATTATTACGGGATAAGGGTTACTGCAGATGCCAAAAATCTCTTTATACTTTATTTATTTATGTATTTACTCTTTAATATACACCTCAACAAAATGAAAACATGGTGCGAACAATTTCATTTTCTCTGTACAGCCTCTAGTATTTGTTTAATACATTGGTTCTTGATAGGCATTTAAACGGTAGTGAAATATGACAATTACAGCATGAAAGCGTAGACTTATACTACTAAAATGCTAGCCATTTTAACAGAGTAGCCGTGGACTACAGTACACCTAACAGATTTTAAGTAGTAAACATGTAGATTGATGCAACGCTTGAAGTTACACCACAGATCGCTTTAAATCTGTTTTATCAAAACTACTTTACGGTATTTAACTACGACGATGCAGTAATTCAGAATGTATTTCTTTCTTATATTCGACATATATAAACTTAAATTGTTTTCTTCTTAATTTATATCGACCTTTTCTGTAAAATATCGCGGCATTCTGACGTGCTCGTAAGGTCTAGCCGTGACGATCGGCCACCCGAGTAATAATTATTTTCACAAACAAGGATAGTTTCATACAAAAGTTAACAACCTCAGATTAGGTCATTCCTTGGTGTTGGTAATTATACTTCATAAGCTATGGCTTCACTGTGGTCCAAGGAACAACTGCTTCGAGAGTTATTCCCTCCCGTAAAACGTCGCTAAAAGCAAGCGAGCGTCGCCTAAGCTACTTTCAAAATAATGTTTCCTAATCACATGTCAACTATTCTAAACGGAATGTTGAGATGCGAGCCAGAATCAATATAATTTTAAATATTGGTTTATCTCATTCGAATTTAATGACACTGACATTAAAAAAATTATTACACTTTTTGTAAAGTCGAAATTTTTAGTTAAAAAACAGTTCTATGGATTATGCGTAAAAGTTTTGCTATTAAATCATATTAACGTTCAGAGTAAATTTGCATTCCCAATCACTTAAACAGGTTGTAATTTATAATATTGACCACATTTTCGCCATGAATTCATACCTTTTTTTATTTGGCATTATGAGTCTTAAACGAATTTGGTCGTTCATTGCTGCGCTTATGTGCATTTAAGTATATGAATTAGAATAGCTTAAGCGCTTAGACTGTACAATGGGATACTTGTACAATGGCCTTAGAGCTTAAACTGTATTAATGTGTGTAAATGATGTTAACATCATTGTTACACTGTCTTGTATAGCTCTGAACCCCAAAAGTGATATCATATAACGGTTTACTATTGTGTGACAAAAAACGTAAGTAAACCGTAGCATTATATGAGGTCATTTTTGACCTCATATAATCATTTTACAACGTTTGAAAAATTAAACATTTGACAAACTTTCATTTCGCAAACATATTACTTTAAAAATAATCATTTGACAAAATAGAAAGTTTCGCAAATGTTTTACTTAAGAAACATTTCAATTGTTAAAATATTAATTATAAAACACCTCGTGTCGTTTGTTTGTTTGATGCAAATTCATCCAAAGTCGCGTTTCGTAAAAAGCTGGAAATGGTACTTAATGTGGCCCTGGGCAACGCCGAATGCTACCGCACCACGCTCGCTTGGCTCACTCATCTCGTGTATTAACTAAATACAAACCTTTTATTTTTGGTTTTGCGGTGAAAAGGTGCATCCTCTACCTGACACCCAAGGGGGGGGGTGTTGCCAGGTTATGTGGTACTCTTAACCACTAAAAACCACCGCGGTATACCTCTGCCGCCTTTGCTGGGGCTCACGGTATCGCCATTGGCATTACCCTGGCGACTACTCCCGGCCGCAAGAGCTCAACTCTTCAACCAGGGGATGGTCCGGTATACGGGACCATTATTGTTTTTCTATATTATTGTTTTTTTCTATATTTAGATATTTTATTTTATTTATATTTTTTTGTTGTTTTCTTTAAATTTTTGCTGTTTTTGTGGTTTTAGATGTGTTTATTTATTTTGAAGACTTTTTCTAAGTCATTGTAATTTTTACATTTCTGTATTAACATTTTTAGCTTTATTTAATTCTATTGGTTCTTACTTTTATTTTACAAAACTTTTACCTTAAAGCTTCACTGTACACTATGTTGGCAGTGGTATTTGTAGGTGATAACAAAACATATTGATTTTCAGGAGATCCTACTCGAGAAAGGGCAACTTATAGTTGCCCATGAGAAAAGCACTCTTTTCTTAGGTCGATGCCAACAATCGAAAAAGTTTGTTCCTGTGGTTTTATTTATCGCAAGGGCAAATGATATCTTCGCAGGAAGCAGTAACATTTTAAAGAATATAGGCAAATCCGTCGGAATCAACATTCGCGGACTGTGAGCGAGCTGCCCGGCCTAGGGCCCAGCGATGATTGTTGCTACAATCACATTGTCTCGTAATTCCTTTATCAAAAGTCTTGGGCCGTTACAAATACTGGGCGGGTTTAAATTTCTCTATAGCATAATGGGAGTACCTCTTATTAATTTTAGTTCATGGGGTGGCAAGCCGGCAGGATGGAGGGAATTTAAAAATTCTTGTAGGAAGTGCACTATATGTTCGATGTTGCACACGGTGTCAAAAGATTTGTAACATTTAAAATCACCCGATACTTTTTCTATAACCATTCTATTTATCTCATTTACTGGGTAGTTTCTCGGTAACACTATCGCCCTCGAACAGAACCAATTGAAATTTGTTTCTGTGAGATTTTCGATATATATATAATATAGATTGTGTCTATGACAATTTCTAGACTATTAACAGTTTGAGCTAATTCATTGTCCAACAATACTTGGCTACTTGCAACTGTCGATGGTAATTTTCCATCTCCAAGTTGAAGTATTTTTTTTTTTAATAATTTTCATTGTGGTTATTACTTAAATGTTTTCTCATATTTGTGCGCAAATTAAAAGTTTCAATTGATTGCCATAAAGCTGATGATTTGAGGCACGCTTTAATAACGCTGGCAGGTGTACCTTTTGTTATAACCGGTAGTGTTTGGCGAAAGTCTCCCGCCAACACAAAGGTTACGCCCCCCATCAAATTGCCTGTTTCTGATGTCTTTTAATGTGTGATCTTCAGCTTCTACGTGAGTTCTATGGATCATGGTGCACTCATCCCAAATAATCAGCGACGTGTCCTGTTAGGGCTTCCCCAGTGGACCATTTTTGCGAATTAAGCATACAAAATGTTGTTCTAAAGACACAGCCGACGGTAATTTAAAGGTGGAGTGAGCAGTTTTCCCACCATTTAATAGAGTTGCAGCAATTTCGGAAGACGCAACTGCCAGTGCCTTTCTTCCAGATTGTCGTACTTTGGCTAATATTAAAGAAAGGTTTTACCTGTTATGCCAGGCGCATCCAAAAAAATAGGTACCCTTGTTATTTTCCACACTTGTAATTATAGCATCGAACGCTATTTTTTAATCTGCCACCAACTTGGGTTGGTTGGTTGCCAACAACATTTGAGTAGACAAATACTGATAACTCGTTAACATCGTATGAACAGCTCGGTATGGCATTAACTACATTCTGTAGTGAGCGACTCGGAGAAGGTAGCCCAAAGTCTCTTAAATTTTTGTCGTTCAATCCTAAAAGTTTGTTTCCGATCTGTATCAAGCCTTCATTATAAACATCAAAATCTTGACCTTGTTGTTGGGCTATGTGTCACGATATGTGAATATACGATTTGAATAATTCAAAAAGTAATCTACAGGAATTGAAACAATTTTGAATACAGAATAATTTATTTGGATAAGGATGAACAAAAAGGTATGAATAACATGCACAACGCGACAGCTTTTATTTCTTTTTATTTCTACGACATTAAATTCGCAATATTTATTGAATGGATAACCGATTTGAACAATTCAAAAAGTAATCATCATGAATTGAAACAGTCTTGGAAACAATATGATTTATTTGGATAAGGATTTAAACAGAAGTATGAATAACGTGGTCTAATTTTGGTCGGTATTTCTATCAACTTTTAAAATGTAAAAAGTGGTTATTGTGACATAAAAATAATAGTTGGACATATAGTATCGCGAAGCTTCTTGTAGCTATTGGTATGTTCTTTAATATTGTGGGACATACTTTTGTTCTATCATCAATAGTTTCTGCAGCGCATGCGACGAAATATGTTTTATGGCATTTTTTAAGACCTTGGGTTACATTACTAAAAGTTATGATCCCTAATACTTTCTAGCAATACGTATAGCCTATGTTACTCAAGGTGAATGTAGCTTTCTAATGGTGAATGAATTTGTTTAATCGGCACCGTAGTTTTTGAGTTTATTCATTACAAACACAAAAATCCAAATTTTTACTCTTTATAATATTATTAGTATAGATAAACATTGCCATCATACATTACATACGTGTAACTCTAGCGGTTTTGGCAGCGCACGCCAGAATAGCTCGCAGATGGTAGATTTTTTCCTACTTACTTGATATTTTGGACAATTCACACAATGTCTTTATAAATTGTAGCCTATGTGTTATTCTGATGTATAAGCTATGTTATTGTAAAGTTTCATTAAAATCCATTCAGTAGTTTTTATGTGAAAGAGTAACAAACATCCATCCATACTTACCAACTTTCGCGTTTATAATATTAGTAGGATTATTTTGTCAAATAGTTGGATACCAATGCTACTTGTATTGCTTGGGCTATGCTCTAAAGTCTCACATTTCAGAGTTATTCGCAGAAAAATGTCCTAACACAAACACTTTCTTACAATAATTCGTAAAAATTAATTTGCAACCCTCAAAAATTAATTTCAACCCGAAGTTAACCCTGTCATACCATAAACTTGGTTATTTAAACATAACATAGAATTAATTTTGCATTAACATTTAATTTTCGGCCGGTGTGGACCCTCGAGAGATACTAACACTGCTGTAAAATGGAGAATTCGAGTTTGTTTTATAAATTAATTGTGTGTATTGGGTTACTTTCTTTATCGTTCGAAAAATAAAAGAAAAACAGAATTCAACTCTTCATTCCCTACATCTGGGTCAGCCGCTAATTAGGTATGCAAACGACTATTTCTTTTCAAATTTTTGCTATATGGTTTCATTGAAAAAAGTTATGCAGAATTCGGTATATGAAGAACAAATTCACATTCTTATTTAAAAACCATTAGGAGATATCACTGTTCAATGTATGTCTATATATTTTGTCATTAACAACTCGTAGATTAATGCGATTGAGATAATTTCAAACGTAATGAGCAAATAAAATTGACTCTCATTGAATCTCTTTATGACGTCATCAAGTAGCAGCAACTTGTATTTACCCGTTTGGTTAATCTGTCATGTCAATGTTTAAACTAAATATCTGTTAGAAGAATTCATAGAAAATTGTAGAGTTGTTCATCCCAGGTATAATAATAAACTTATTATACCATTTTCGTAATGCGATTTTAAAAAGATAACTTCTCTGTGATGTCATCATACGAAATTCTTTAAAAATTTATTTAAAATTTAAATACTGCACAGAAATCCAAAAAAACTCTAACATTTTTTCTCAAATTCCTTATTATTTTCGAAAAAATATAAAAAAGCATACTTTAACATTATTTAATTAATAATTTATGAATACACAAAATAGTGCTGCTGAGCAAAGTTAGTGCGTACTTGCGTTATTTGTGCAATTATTTACAAAATACATAACTATTGGCGTAATAAACATGCATAAATATACAGATACATACACGGGCGTAGCCAGGGGGAGGGTTTTGGGGGTTCAACCCCCCCCCCCCCCCGAAAATTTCGGACATTAACATAAGGGCCTGCGCAGATGATGGACTTTTCGCCGCGGCGGAGAAACAAGTACGCTCCGCGAATAAAAAGTCCGCTGCGAATTTACCGCGAACTCAACGTACACGGTGTGCGATCATTTGTTGCTCGGAAATATAGAAATAAACGCAGACTAAAGTACGCCATGTGCGTTGCTTCGCCTAGTCACAGGAGTTCTATTTTTTTCGACTCCCCGGTACTTTTGTCCGGTCCACTCTCTGCATGTCCTCGGTTTTTCGGGGGACTTTTTGTACGCGGTACTTTTAATCCCTCGTTTGCGTTACTCGATACAGTTGTAAGCGATCTATTTTAGCGGACAAAAAAGTCCGCGGACTTAAGTTCGTCGTCTGCGCAGGCCATTAATAGAATTAAAACTCAAAAAGAACAGGCGTGCGGCATATCTCATTGATTACTAACTTTTACCTACATTAAAATTATTTAAAATACACGGTCCTCCGCCACCGTCGATTATCGGATCGCATTCGGTAATCTGTTTTTGTGCCCTTTTCGTGCCCTTGCGTATAGATTTAAAATTTTCACTACATACGTTAAAAGGATTGACTTGAAGATAACACAGGAGTAACACTTGTCTCATAAATACAAGGGTAAGTAAATAGTAACAAGCTTTAAATTAATTGTTAACGCTCAGTGTAGAGGATTAATTCAACGATAATTTTTAAAACTAATTATACATAACAAACGTTATTTTTTTATTCAGCTTATAATTTATACTGTCCCACTGCTCGAAAAAGGACTGCCCCAATTTCTTCGAGGAGATTTTGTCTGAATGTATTTTCTTATCATACAGAAAAGATCTTTTTAAAATTTTTCTTTTACAGGGTGTCCCAAAAGTCGACGATAAACCGGAAGCTGGAGATACAAGAAGTCAAAGATACAGCTATCAGAGAAATTAAAAATAAATTATTTACCCTGAGGTTATGAAACTCTAAACGAAGGTAGATTTAGTAGTATTTTAAATTGAAGGCTACAATAGATAGAAGCATTTCAAAGCTATATTCCAAAAATCAAACCAAGCAAAAGTAACAATTTATAGCAACAAGGTTGAAATGAACATCACGGGGTGTTGATTTTTTATTTATTTATTTTTTTTTCATAACCTCAGGGTCAAGATTTTTTTTATTTTTCTGATAGCTGTTATGACTTTTTGTATCTCCTGCTTCCGGTTTATCGTCGTTTTTTGGGACACCCTGTATAAGGGTTATTTTATGTACTTTTAGTTGTTTTATTTTCTTGAACCCCCCCCCCCGATTCTAAAACCTAGCTACGCCCGTGGATACGTATATATACATACATAAACATTATAAATATAATTTAATAACTAAATATAAATTAATACAAGCTTTGTAAAATGTTGGAAAATAATGAGATATGAAATAAAGAAACAAAGTTATTTAATAACTGACGCATTCAAAATATAAAAAAAATAATACATCGGTTACTTATTGTTAACAATTATATTTTATATATAATTATATTTTAATTAATATATATTTTCATATTTAATTAATATAAATTGTTGTAATTAATATACATGTTTATATATATTACTTAAGTAATTTTATAAGTAAAACTTTGAAATTGTGTCTTAAGTATGTTAATAGGAATCCATCGAAACATCCCCGAACGAACAGTGGGACACTGGTTCCAACAGAGGTTTACTTTTTTTAAACCAATGTATAAGTTTCTACTTATTTTGAATGTGTTCGTATACATACAACACGCATAATTACAACACATATATCAATTATATTGAGAGTAAGGCAATTTTTAAAAAGTGTGAGTAAAGGCGGGCCAAAGGATTGCAATTATTATCGAAAAATAGATCATTTATTTCTTATTTCAAAAAGAAAGGCCTCCAACAGACTAGTTTTTTGAAGAGAAGAATTCGAAATATGGAACTATACTATTTACTCACACATTCGTTTAATTGAATTTGAAATTTATAATTTATTTGTGTACTGTCCATCTTATTAAAACAAAAGCATTCCATAAGGACTTTACGTTTCTTCTTAACTCGATAATTTTGCGCTTGCCTACTGGACCCTAGAACCCTCCACACACGACGATTTAGCCTTTTGTTATGCATCTGTATGTAAATGCATGCATCTTGACATGGATCGCTGTATAGTGAAACTAATAGTTTCTTAATAGTTGATACCTCAACTCCTGAATATATTAAACGTGATAAAATCGTACTGGACTAAAGCTACTTATTTTTTTTATGATAACAGTGTAGACAGGCCTATATCTTTTATATTTCTAGGAAGGTTGTCTTTCTCTTCGATCTTTTCTAGTTTCAACTTTTAATCAACTTATTGTACTCACATTTTTTTCGCTCGATCTATATCGATTGTTCCATTCATCAATGCTTTCGTATGTTCTTCTTGATAGAAGACAGGGTATTTGTGGAGGGCATTTGTACATTAACATAAAACATATATACCTTTAATACGTTCAACTACGTACTATGTCACTGTGTACTAAGTTGAAGTAATAGTTACGTTAATTAAAGGGTTAATTCGAATGACTTCACTGAATGATGACTTCACTTAAGAAGCCTTTTTTTAAGTATTTGTACGGTTTGCACAAACCGCACAATTTGGCACGTTCCGCGAGTCATTAAAATAGCAGACCTTATATATTTTTTATTAAATTCAATTACTAAGCTAAAAACTTAAAGCAAGGCTAAAATTTGAAATCTACAAACATTACAAAATCTTGTGTGTGTCTACTTGCCTCGGCTTGCCACTTTGTTTTGTTCTTAGGTTCTGTACCATTGCAACCCAAAGATTGAAGTATGCTACAAAAAGATAGCTCGACAAAATAATTTAGGATATTTTAAAATTACTTGGCACAAAGTATTTTAATTTTATATAAATGCACCTTTAGAAGTATAAGATGTTATACACATTTACTCTTTAATGTAATGTTTGCTCCTTTAAGCTTATTAAGAAAGAAAAAAACACTTATTTGCTAAGTAATTGCCAAAATGAAGTAACTAATTCGAAAATAACTGTATATTCAGGAAAAGCTTCATAACTTCTAAACTAAAAAAAATCGGATTTTGTGTATTAAAAAATAGTCAAAGTATAAATAATTTGCCGAGTTGAACTCGTATTGAAACTTTAATACTAATGCCCACCACAGACGCTACCGTTCTAATTAAATACATTTCTCTGATTGTTTACACTTGTAAATATTTTATATACTGATATAAGTAAACATACAGAATACTATATGTACATTGCGTTTACCATAATCGTATTAACCAGAAAGCGAGACAGTTACGACATACCCATGGTAATCCAATCGGCTGCCTCCAGTCAATAACACCGGCGTAATCCCTCGCGTGTATATTACCTTCATGAAGCTCAGGAAATCTCGTCCTTTCGAGATGAAACGGCAATACTAGAACCGCCATGTTTTGGTTTGCTAACTAGATTAAATAACTCGTATCTTTAGCTGTGTTGCTGCTCACTAAAGATTTATGCTTATTATCATGTATTTTATAGAATTAGTACAATGAACTGGATTCTATTTTACTACAGGATAATTAGATTTATGCTCACTGAGAGTTTTATAACAACCAAAATTTAAATAACGCTATATTGCCTAAAATCTTATTACAAACAAACAAAGCACAAAATTACTAACAATTCAAAGCTACTAAGATAACCTTTCTTTTCGGCTCAGATACGCAACATAATTAAATGAAGACCAGAACAGAGTAAGCTGCCTGCTTCCTGATATGCAAGTAATCAACTTATCTCCTCATCTGCAAAATGCCATTTGTTTCTTGTCAAAGCTAATTAATATATCTTGGAATTAAACGTTATATCTGAGAGGGTAGGGAATGCTCGGTTTCGTCTCGTTCAAACTTCGTCGTGCAAGTCAATGTAGCAGTTACAGTTTTGTTATACAGCAGATCTATTTAATAGATTAAGCAGTATAGATAGTAAAACAAATACAACATTTACAAAATATTTCATACCTGCATATAAAATAAACTATAAAATCAATCATGAAATTTCTGCTCCAAATAATAAGTACGTTGCCATTTTAATTGTTCTCTACGCCCAGGCTCTGACGCTGAACTTTGGCATTCCAATCCGGAATCAAAGTAGTTGATGTTCGAAAGTTATTTCTCATTAAATTGAAACTTCTCTTAAATAGTACAGATATAAATGGCAGTCCTACTCCAACGGCCAAATTAGCAAAGTCAAGTTAAAGTTTGATAGATAGTGAAGCTTTTGTAACTAAACAATCACGAGCTCCTCACTCTATATGTTATGCCATAAAAATTCACAACGAAATAAAGAGACATTTCCACTTCTTAGGAAAGTCAAAACAACCAATAGAAAATGTAATTTCTCTTCCTTTCTTTTCTTTCAAGAACTGGGAAGTTTGTTAAATCCTTCATTTATCACCTAGTGCAGTTTACGAATCGCCGACTTCGGTCTGGAGTTTACAAAGTTAAACTGTAGGTTACGTGAGGTTTTTTAAATTAAAAGATACAATTTATGTATTTTTTTTATTACTTTATTAGGACTATTAAACAGAAACACATAACAAGTTACAATTTGTGTATTTACTTGTGTATTTTCTATTTAGAAAGATAACATTATGCGTATCTCACAACGATAGCCACCGATTACTGAAAGTGAGAGATGGGTGTACAATAACAGATTAGAGTTAAACATACTAAGTTTCTTGTTCTAAGTTCTAAGTTAATTATTTCTGCTCGTGAGACGTAAGTGTAATACAGTTTTGTTATTTTAGAATTACATACATCAACAAGTACTAATATTACATAATAGCCTAAAAAAGTAACTTAATAGCAAGGGAAAGTGTTCAGAATTCACTTTTTATAGAAGACTTCAAATAAAGCTACAAAGTTGGAGCGCTCGTTAAACGATCTATAATTTTACTTCTATAAGTACTAACTAGGGCGGTCTGCGAGAATATCTTTTTCATGAAAATGTTCGTTGTAAGATTGGCAGAGTTTAAAGCACGGCGATCTTTTTCTGCATTTGTACTACACCAAGAAGTTGCGAATAGTTATTTTTTACGTGATGGACGGGTATAATAGCGAACTGAAACTATATATTGCATCTTATTTGTAAGTTTAATACAATCAAATCGATTGTGACATTAACATGTAGTAGCATTGCCTCCAAGTAATATCGTCTAGACTTAAGATCAAGAAGATTATTCTTTTTTTTAATTTATTGTGTGGCAAATATCCACGATGGCACTTAAACTGCATGCATTTCAGGATTATTTTTTGTATTCGTTCAAGGCAATTATTATATTTGTTATAAAAGGGATTCCATATTGACACTGCATATTCTACTTGAGATCTGATTAGTATTTTATATAAGTATAGATATGTACTATGTTTTTTGAAATCTTTGCACGACCTTATTACGAAACCATACATTTGATAGGCTTTATTACAAATAATATCTTTGTGATTATCCAATGTCAACTTATTATCAAGATGCACTTCTAAATCTTTTACTATATCCACTTTCTGTAGAGCACTACCACCTAGATTATAGGAATAAATTGTTGTTTGAAGTTTTCTACTGAAAGGTATAAAATGGCATTTATTGATGCTTACTTCTAGGTTGTTGCTTATTCACTAAACCGGGTGAGATCTTCTTGTAATTGGCGATGCTCTTCTGCATTTTTAATGACGTGATATATTTTTAAATGATCGGCATGTAATAGAAATTTGGAATATTGAAAACAAATGTGGATATCATTAATAAATAGTCCAAATAAAAGCGGGCCCAAAATCGACCCGTACGGTACGCCAGAAGTATCAGTAAGTATGTATGCTTTATAAAGGTATCGTGTTAGGTAAAATTAAACACTATTTGTGCAGTAAGAAGCTGTTTAATAATTTTATCCACTATTACTATTGTGTGCTTATTTCATTTTATTGAAATATTTGAGGTGCTCAAACGCTCATTTCATTCAACTTTAATTATGAACACTGATCAAATCAATTCAATTACTAAATAGTCAAGAGCCTTAGTATACAGCCTACATTTACATACTTAATCCCATTATCAGGGTACCGTGAGGCTAAGCCTTAGCAGTGGAATGTTGCTATGTATCTTTTAAAAATCTTTTCTTAAGTTTTCACGATACATACTTTAAATAAAACACTTTTTACCGGATATTATCGCGTATATTTTAGTTAATTTTAAAATTATTTCGACGTTTCGGCATCTTTGCAGTTGCCGTGGTCACGATAGACTAAGGTGTTGTTCATCTATTGTCAGTAATAAAAACTACATGATTGTCAATACATATTAACGCCATCTGTTTCTCAGTCTTCTCGCATAACGTCCCGGATTGACACAAAAGGCACTGACTGTGTCCTGAGTTTGCAGTCTAACAGTTTGCTGGTTTTTCATTTTGATGTTTTTAAGTATTGGATCCCATGTTGATGAAAGTTTCCAACCATCTTCTCTATTGAAATTTGGATGTTTTTTAATTTCAATAGTTTCTCTGACCATCCTAGGTATAAAATGTTTCTCTTTTGCTAGGATCTTCACGGTATCAAATCTTAAATAATGGTTGCGCTTGTCTATGGAATGTTCACAAACTGCAGATTTTGAGGTTCGTTTATTTTTAACATCAGAGATGTGTTCTTTAATGCGAGTTGACACATTTCGTTTGGTTTGACCGATATAAGAGAGCCCGCAGTCACAGTCGATTTTATAAACGCCTGGATCTTGTAAAGGGATGCTTGATTTTATTGGACGAAGATGCTGGCTTATCTTTGAGTGCGGCTTGTAGATAGTTTTGATTGAAGCTCGCCGAAGAATGCCTCCTATCTTGTCAGTAACACCCTTTATATAAGGCAGGAATGCTGGTCTTCGTTCAACTGTGAGTGGCTTTACGCGGTTTCTGCGACGGCGACGCGGTGTTTTGATGCCGAAACGTCGAAATAATTTTAAAATTAACTAAAATATACGCGATAATATCCGGTAAAAAGTGTTTTATCTTTTAAAAATATTGTTAAACTATTTTAAAGGCTGGAATAGAACATGCCAACTTAGAAATTGCGAAATGAAGTTGACACATTCCGACTCGCTTCACTATCGGACCCTGTTGTATTAACTGTTTGAAAAACAAAGAATAAAAAAGCAGTAAACCGGTGCCACGATGTATCAAATGCCGCCCCCTTGAACGTAGACCGTTCAACGTCACTGGCAAAAAAATGCAAATAACATACCTAGGATTTAATTATTATTTTGTTATTTATGAACAATTATATGAAAAAGTATTCGAGCATCTCATTTTAAATGTTTGGTGCCGGTAATATGAACGAAGAAATAAGTTTAATTATAAGAATGCTTTTGTTTTCAAAAGATTCCTGTTTAACTTTTTTTTAGTTTAAGTTTACAAAAATAGATTAATACTAAAATTATTACATACACAATAAAAACGTTTGATCAATTACAACCAATAATGCAAATAAACAATAGGAAAAAGAATAACTAGGAACTAGAACTATAATACTTAAATTATTTATGATACTATCAATACTGTCAAAAATATCATTAATTAACTGCGTTCCTTATCAATTAAAATAATAAAAACCAATCATTAGATATATTCGTCCGTTCATCAGGCGTAATGCAAATTGCATTAGCAAACCTACGAGTATATCAACATGGTGTGCAATTTCTACTACGCTTTGAAAATTTAATTGAATAAACAAACGACATTCTTAAATCTCTCATACCTCATACTTAAAAGGAATCTTTCAAAAAACCAGGCATAGTAATTCTTACCAAAAGTTGAAGAACAAACTCGAATCTTTTGACTATCTATTTTAACTAATAAGTGCTATTAAGGCAGCGCTACAAACTTTACTGAGTCCTAATGATGAAGAGTTAGTTCAAATAACGTACCTTTTACATACTGCTTCTGATAAAAATATAACTTAGAATAGTTATTTGTTATGCGAGGCTGCGACGTTGGATTTTGGCGCGAGTACTTGTATTGAAACCTGGTCGTAACAAGAGTTTTGACGGTACGAGACGCAGAATAACTTTGTTGCCGAGCGACACAACACAACTTTTCACCTAACAACAGTGAGGGAAACGCTAGGTGTGATAAGTAAGTACTCTAATAATACTACAATTGATAATCTTGAAAGTATTTTTTATAAACGGCTATTCTTGTGTTTGTATACTAAATTATTTATCAAATTTACGGAAAATGGCTCAATTTCATTTGATTTCATTGTGAGCGTTGGAGACAGAGACGGATTTGTAGATGATTCAAAACAATTTTCTATCTTGCTGTATTTGGAAGTTTCACAAAAACGCAAATCTCTTTTAAATTTATACCTCCAACGAAGCCTTTGCATATTTTTGTCTTGTTTTCTATAATGTCCTCTTTGTATCCTTCATCCTCCAAGTGGAAATTTCTAGTGGCAAACCAGCATGATCTTCGTGTTTGCTGAGTTAATAAACAGCAACTTTTCTGAATGTTTTTCGTTGTAAGATACGTGAGGTGAGTTCATTAGTCCGGCACCCTTCACTAATACCACACCCGCCAATAATGAGGACAACCTGTAACGCAAGGGAAAAAAAATTGTTGCATCGCAGATGCTAAGACAGTAAGTATGTACATACTTTCACATAATTGTACCTACTTTGAACAAAGATATTATATTAATAAAGAGATATTCTTTTGTGGTAAGGCAGAGTCGAGCGCTTTGCTGAGAAACTGCTAAGTGTTAATAGGGATGAAAATCTTAGTTTTTTTTTTTTTGGTTTGTGGCCACTTGATTTCTCCGTTAAATGCTCCATTAGTTTGGAATATTAATTTCAGTGTATATAATTTGCCCCAAACTGCTCGCGTCCGTAAGGTTTAGCCCTCGATGCCTTGTACGTGGTCCCCGAGTGGTGCTAATCAAGAATTCGGCCGTGGTTTGTCACCACCCACTAAACAAAGTTCCGGCATGATGTTTTGTGTAGTGTTTTTTGTCTTGACTCAAGGCCTCTCACAGCTTGTGCACGAGCCCACGCGCATCCCCGACGTCGCTGGCCACACTGCATGTTGCTTAGACCTTCTGCTGACAACTGGTGCTCGGTGTCTATAACTGCACCTTTAGGGACATCCGAGCACTGCATGGTGAAATCTGTATCGCAGTACTCGCCACCTGACATCCGCCCAAAAGGCGCTAGGCGAGTATGGCGATACAAGTCAGCAGATTAAGATGAGATGCGGCATCTTTTCGCGTCTTATCCTTGGCGGCAGACTTGTTTTACATCAACCGATCCATCGTGCTGCGCTGATGCTGTATCAAGTGTGATAGGCCAAGCAATGCAATATTTCATCCCTTACGCTATCCCTTAACCTATCCCTTGAAACCAAAGGTCGCCCATGGTTTAATGCTGCTTGCCTCACTGCTGAAAAGCTTAAGCAAGAAGCGTACAAAGCCTGGGCTGACGCTCGCAGAAGCAAAGCCGTGGACTCACATGAACTGAAGAAAAGGTACAATGCTGCTGACAAGTCTTGCAAAAAGGTGATCAGGAAAGCTCGCTTTGACCACATTGCCCACATCAGAGACAAGATAGCGTCATATCCTTCACGAAGCAAAGCTTTCTTCTGGTCTCTGGCCAAGTCGGTTGAGTCGAACTTCTGTCGCCCATCGCTGCCACCTCTGAGGAAGCCTGGCGGTTCACTGGCCCACACCGCAAAAGAGAAAGCAGACCTCTTTGCTAATCTTTTTGCAGACTATTCACGTCTAAATAGTCAAAGTAAAGTCCCACCCCAGTTACCTCAGTTCGGACCCAAAATGGGTACTGTTCAAATTCGCCAAAAAGAGGTTCTTAAATGCTTGCAGAATTTAGACGTGAACAAGGCCAGCGGCCCCGATGGCATACCTGCAGTTGTGTTAAAACATTGCGCAGCCGAGTTGTTTCCCATACTAACGCGCCTGTATCGACTCTCTTTGGAATCTGGAAAGGTCCCTAATCGTGGAAGTTGGCTAACTTGCAACCAGTACCAAAGAAGGGAAGCCGTGCAGATCCCATCAACTATCGACCTATTGCAATCACCTCTATACTTTGCAAAGTTATGGAGCGTGTATTGAACAATCGTCTCCTGGCATACCTTGAGTCCAACGTGCTCCTTAGTGATAACTAATATGGTTTTCGCAGTGGACGCTCGACTGGAGATCTTCTTGTGTATGCCACTCACTTATGGAGTGAAGCCTTGGAAGGTCACGGTGAAGCTATAGCTGTATCCTTAGACATTTCGAAGGCTTTTGATAGGGTGTGGCATGATGGTCTCTTGAGTAAGCTTCCAGCATACGGAGTACGTAAAGGGCTCTGCGACTGAATATCTGATTTTCTGAGGGAACGGTCAATTCGAGTAGTCTTAGACGGCTGCTCTTCTGACGTAATAGCAATTAATGCCAGGGTACCTCAGGAATCTGTTCTCTCTGCAACGTTATTCTTGCTGCACATTAATGACCTGCTAACCCCAGGCATTATTGGTTACGCCAATGACAGTACCATTGTAGAGAGATACATGTCCAATGCGCGAGCGAGTCTCCAAGAAACCCGAACTTTGAGAGAGTTCATGATTGAGCGGGTGGATTTGGCCTTAAAGAAAGTGTCCGAATGGGGCGAGTCCAATTTGGTCAAATTTTACCTGTCCAAAACACAGGCGTGTTTATTCTCCGCACAAATAGCAATTTCAACCTAACGCCCACTTTCCAAAATGTTTCTGTACCCTTAACCGACCACCTAGGGACTCTGGGGTAACTATATCGTCCCAACTAAACTTCGGGCATCAAATTGTATCCATGGCTCAAACTGCTTCAAAGAAGTTGGGAATCATCTCGAAGGTCCGACGGTACTTCAGCCCTGAACAGCTACTTAATTTGTACACAGGTCAAGTTCGATCTTGTATGGAATACTGTAGCCACCTTTGGGATGGTTCTGCAAAGTACCAACTTGAAGCGATGAATGCAGTCGACTGAAGAACCCGAAAATTATAAACAACTTTGACTTCACCACCAAAAAACTGCAAAGCCTCGACCATCGTCGGAAAGTTTCCAGTTTAGCAGTCTTCTACAGATTACATTTTGGAGAGTGTGCGAATGCTATTTTTGATCAGGCTAAACCCACGCCCTTCTTACATTGGACTACTAGACGCAGACAGGCCTTCCATCCCTTTATAGTAGACATCCCAAGAAGTCGAACCAAACGCTTCGATAGTTACTTTTTGGTGCGAATCGCCAAGGTGTGGAATGAACTGCCTGCGTCTGTTTTTCCCGAAAACTATAGTCCTAGTTCTTTCAAGCGTCGAGTGAATAGGTATCTCAGAGATAGACGTGTAACACCTTTGTCTTCATCGTCACTTTCCATCAAATGAGATAGAAGACAATCGTCTAGTCCTTTTTTCAATAGTAAACGTAAACAAAAGTAAACAGTAAACCAAACCAGGTTTATAACGTATATTGATAACATTCCTTTTAAGTATAGAAATACCTGTTATAGGAAGTTATCGCCTTCCGTTTCATTTATATAAATTCACGGTATGCTCAGAATACAAAGTGAAATAACCAAACATAAGTAACAGTTAATTTGGCATTACATTATCTGGATAGTGTGTGTGTGTGTGTGTGTGTGTTATGTGTGTTTTGTGTGTGAGTGAGTGTGTGTGAGTGAATAAGTGAGAGTGAATGATTGGTTTAATGCAGTAATTAAGGAATTCATTGATGCCAATTTATAAATACATTAAGGTAAATCGATAAAATTTTTGTACATGTAATATCTACTTATTTATTTATTTTGATACATATATATATGTATAAAACTAAAAATATTGTAAAATGTTGTAAGTCGTATAATATTTTGAAGTAAATTTTCTGTTTTTGCATAACTGATTTTAACCAGCGCGTGAGTGTTTTCTTGCAGTCATAGTATTTCAAATGGTATGCAAATGGTATAAAAGTAGTGCATTACTTTGAGCAGAGATCTTTGGGTTCGTTCCAGTTCTAGAAACTTTATTTTAGGGGCAACTCCCCATATAAGAATGCAATAAGATAATACTGATTGAGCTAAGTCAGTGTAAACACCCGTAAGTAGAGTCTTGTCAGCGACATGTCTAAGTTTTTTAAACACCCAAATAAGGTTCCTGAGTCTATATATCAGTAAATAATGACCAAAGAGCCCAAAAAATTATAAACAACTTTGACCTCACCACCAAAAAACTGCGAAACCCCGACCATCGTCGGAAAGTTGCCAGTTTAGCAGTCTTCTACAGATTACATTTTGGAGAGTGCGCGAATACTCTTTTTGATCAGGTTGAACCCACACCCTTCTTATATCGAACTACTAGACGCAGACAGGCCTTCCATCCCTTTATAGTAGACATCCCAAGAAGTCGAAACAAACGCTTCGATAGTTCCTTTTTGGTGCTGGTTGCCAAGTTGGGGAATGAACTGCCTGGGTCTGTTTTTCCAGAATACTATAGTTCTAGTTCTTTCAAGCGTCGAGTGAATACGTATCTCGTGGATAGACGTGTAACACCTTCGTCTTCATCGTCACTTTCCATCTGGTGAGATAGAAGGCAAACGTCTAATCCTTTTTAAATAAAAAAAAACTGTGTGGATACCATGACAAACGCTGATCTTAAACAACTCCTTAGTACTTAGCATCTTTAACTTTCAGAATAGATTGGCAGGAACATGTGGTATTTTTGAGCTTTCCGCAGTTATGTATTTTGATGTGAAAGTCATCATGAGGTTGTGTTATTTTATCAATAGTAAAGCAAATCAAATAAATTTTGCTAATGTTAAGGGTAAGGAGATTTGCAGTGAGCCATTGAGCTTTTTTTCCAGACCCTCTTCAGCGTGTTTTTGTACTTCAGTCCATGTTTTCCCAGAAAATGCAATGGCTGTGTCATCCGCATATGAGAAAATTTTTGCATTAGGAATTTTTAGGTTACACAGCACATCAATGTAAATTAAGCAAAGTCTTGGGTCGAGCACACTTCCTTGGGGCAAGCCATACGATATATCACCTAACATACTTGTATAACCACCCAGTTTCACCTGTTGTTTTCTTTTTTGAAGGTAGCTCGATAGTAACGCTAGAGGTGTATCTCTAAGGCCATGTCTCTCTAGCATATGTACAAGAATGGGGACATAGACCGTATCAAAGGCTTTTTGAAGATCTAGAAATACCATGCCGCATTTTTGACCACTTTTTACATTTTTTACTACTAAAGATGTTAAAGCAGTAACTGCATCCTCAGTTGAAATACCACGTCTAAAGTCAAATTGTGATTCAGATCTTCACACATTGTGATACCTCAATTGTGATACCTCATCCAAGCCTGTAGGAAGGGCGAGCCTCATCGTTCAGCCCCAATATCGCCCAGGACCCGTTGTTGTACTGGACTCTTAGCGCACCGCACACTTGCCGCGAATATCCCACCCAAAGCCTGCACGTGTAAAGTGTTTGACAAAAAGATTTACACAATGTTATATTTACTTCTCTTACCCTTAACATCGTGCGAACCTACGGGCGAGCATATTGCAACGCACGGACAGCGCTAGCCGTTTAGTAGTGCACAGTCTGCTTGAGACAGCAAAGTGTGCGTCATGTTGTTTAATATGTTTTTCCAAGTATTTGTCAAGCAGACTGGGCTAAATGACAGGAGGTCCATTAAAATCTTCATTTCCGTGGAATTTTTTATCTTTAGGTTTATTAAAAAAATAAATCGCATTTATTAAAACTTTTGATAATGTATGTATTCTTGCTTAATATCTAGTAGATAACTTCAAAAACGAACGAGATATACAAGATTAAAAATTTAGTGCCACGGCGATGAAATATGCGTGCACGGCAATGAAACAAGCGTCCACGGCAATGAACGAACTGTGCCACGGGAAAAAAAGAATCAACCCACGGAAATGAAAATCCATATTATACTGAGTATTAAACCTACATACAAAGGGTGTGATACGCAAATATATACATCATTTTGTAAGGTTAACATGGAAGAATCTTTTTGTACACTTGCGAGCTTTAAATTGGAACCACTTCATCGTGAGTTGCTCAAGTCAAAGTTTTACTATTTAAATAAAATAAACTATATCTTGTGTTACATCATTTGAAAGGGAATTTTAATAGCTTTTAACTTATTTTAATATAATAGAGAGAAAAAAATCATTCTATGTCATAAAACGTAAAAACAAGAAACATCGATTTTCATAACAAAAAACCATATCGTTCAAGAGTCCTAAAAGCCTATAAAAAGCAAATTTTTACGAAATTGGTATTCAGTCCTAAATTTCATGTCACTAGAAATACTGAAGCTCTAAGAAAGTGCACCTGCAGAAGCCACTGGAATTGTTGACCTTATCCGGCAAGGCTTGTCTCAACGTGCCATCGCTCCTCTACGTTGGATTTATTGGCGAAAATTTCAAGTTAATGCATGATAATCCTCGAACACAGCTGCCGGCACTAGACAGTACATGGAACAAGTTGGGATTGCCAAAATAGACTGACCAGCCCGCAATCCCGACTTGAATCACATAGAACGTTTGTGGGACGAGCTGAAAAGGCGGGTACGAGGAAGAAGTCCAGCTCCAGCAGCGATAGAAAAACTCAAAAGACCTTTAATCGAAGAGTGGCAAGAAATCCCACATGATTCCATCAGGAAACTCATTTGGTCAATGAAAAACCGTTTACAAGCAGAAACTAGGGCCCGAGGTACACAAAATACTGAAGGAAATATTGTAAATAAATAAGTATTATTTTGTTGATTTTCGTTTTATTTAGACGTCGTCAATTCGACCTGTTGAAGTTAATTCTCGATTATTGATAGGAAAGTGACATCCATTTTAAATTATTTAATCATTAGAAAGACAACAAAATTACCTTTTGTTAAATGATGTAACACAAGCCATAGTTTATTGCATTTAAAGGGAAACTTTGTCTTGAGCAACCCGCGAAGAAGTGATTGCAATTTAAAGCTCGCAAGTATAGTTACGCTAAAAACTCATCAAGTCTATCCTTAGGTTTTTTATGGTATTGCAGTAAGTTAACTTGACGAGCCCGTCAGCATTCGCAACTACCTGTATATTACAGGTAAATAATTCTTTGCCTCATCATACCATGGCGATGAAAACATAAGTCATGGAAATGAAACACCTGGCCACGGCAATGAAACTAAATTGCTTTACATGGCATGGTAATGAAATTTTTTTCATTGCAGTGCCTTTTTTCATTGCCATAGCAAATTTTGGCCACGGAAACCATGCCAATGAAAACATGGCGATGAAAATCAAGGCCAAAAATATAAAATAACAAAAAATCAAATTCGAAGTACACTTTACAAATAAACATAAGAAAAATGGCATCCTATTGAATGCGCAACCAAGAGAATAGACTTATGCAAGCAGAAGTCCTATCCACGGCGATGAAAGAAAAAATGTGCAGTAACATAAAAACGGAATACTTATATTCATGGAGCCAAAACGCAGGCAAGTGTGCACGTCCTTCCACGTCGAGCACTTGGCGGCACTAGTATGTAACGTTTTGCGCACAGGAGCGGGGGTTAAGTCGTTAGATAAAACGATATTTTTAAACATGTTTTTAGGACATGGCGATGAAAGGTACTTCTAGGACAAATGAATTTTTGATTACCATTTGTTATATTGTTAAAACTTTTGAATATATATATTCCATAAGAGTACTTTAACTATTCACGTATAAAATAAAACTAGGTTTTAATATAAATAACCAATAGATTTTTATCAATGAGGTCTAATACACTTCAAGGTGACGTGTGGACAAACACGTTAATGAAAGATTTCGAGGTTTGATAGATTTTTTTGGAGTACCTATAATCCATTATATTAAAATATTTAGTGCTACACATAGATTATTATTTCACCTAACCAGAAAAAAACGTTAGAACATTATAACTATGTTTTTTAGTACCGATATCATCGTTGCCACGCAATTTTTTAGCCCCAGAAAATTCACCCGCTGCTTTTACAATACTTTTGCAATGATAGTGGCTAGAGAGATGGGCCTATAATTGGACAAGTCTGATGCATCGCCCTTCTTATTTTTAACAATAGGTACGACCAGTTTACACAGGAGATCTTCAGGTAGGTGTGATAGTGACAGGTTGCAAAATAAGGCAAGTACCCTCGGTACGTGAATTCCGGCATATTTTAAGTGCTCGACACTAAGACCATCGTGATCCGGAGATTTCCCGCTTGTCATATTGCGTATAATATGAGCTATTTGAGTAGCTGAAAATCTCATTTTCAAGTCACGTGTCTAAGTCCCCAGCACCCGCATATCCAAAGGGGGTACGGGTGGTGGCTCTACCTTAAAATTATCCGTAAAAGCATTCGCTATGTCATGTGGGTCATGAAGGCCACTCACGCTCACGGAAAGACTGGGCCATGGACTAAATTTTCTTGTAGATTACCAAAATTTACCTAATTGTTTACGCCGGTGTTGCTAAGCTAGAATATGCATTTTAATCTGTTTTGATTTCAATATTTTGAAATCATGTGATTCACACATCTTTTCATATATTTTTCCTAGTCTATGATTACCATATAAAATAAATAAAAAATAATTAAATAAATAAATAAATATTATTCAAAATTATTTAATGACTTTCATCGCTACACAGTTTGTCAGCACACTCACGAAACTCAGCAGGAAAATCAATATTTCTAAGCTTATTGTCACATAAATGTCTACACATATCAATTTGTTTACCATTACACTCGCCCCAAATAACGCAACTGCGAGTACGAGGTGGATCATTTAAGATGATCTTTTGACAGATTTGACCTACATTACACTCAATCAAAAGCGGTTGGTGGTCTGAGTAATATGTGCTGTACAAAACGGCTCGCATGGAGGCCCGCACCGCACTAGTCAGTCACTACACAGTGGTCTAGCCAGCGCCGTCGTCCGTGCGCGTCGCTCACATACGTAAAGGTATCATCACTTAACAACTCTATGTCAATACATGACCAGGACTGCTCATTACAGAAACTTAGTAGTTCGTTACAAAGTAACTCTAATGGGTGGGCGTTACAATCTCTAAGTACATACCATCCGACTCAATGTTACTATTTTCAATTATCGCGCATATTTCACCTAGACAGCTTGTGAATTCCAGCAAATTAACTTTAGAATTCGTAGGCACGGAGAACGGTTTTCATTCACTATTTTTATCGCTGTGAGACGATCACTAGAACACTGCACAACTGAAACTAAAGGAAAGCTGGCTTTTCGCCAGAGCAAGGCGACATCTCCGTAAGGCCTTCCTCTTAGTATACCAGTAGACGTATCCACTGAAGACTTTCCCGTGAAGGAAATTCAGTCATAAATGGAGCCTAGATAAGGAATATCATCCGGTAGTAACCACGTCTCTTGCAGCGCAATTATATTCACAGTATTACTCAATCGCCGAACACATTCAAGCGATCGTTTCACACACTGGCAGTTAAAACTAACTAGTTTTGTCGTTCCCATTAGTTGATGAACGTCTAGCCAGAAGTCATCATTAAGAAGTGTACTTAGGTGGTGTTTTGATACAAAAATTTTATACGATTGGTATTCTTTAGACATCTGCATATTAACCTTTTCCTCTGATACATTAATATTTGTCCTTTTTTTAATATCCTCACTTATCTCATTTCAGAAACATCTTCCCTTCATTATATATGTGTATAGCAGTCTGTACATCCACCGCTCTGAATTTTTCTTTTGGATCGAGAACAGCCTTCCCCCATTTTCCTGTAAATTTATTCAACCTCTTTTTCATTTGAACCAAAATCCAATCCTCACTATTTGAAACCGACTCAGAATGTGCATTTCTCACTACTTCAGCCATCGTTTTGCCCACCGGAAGGGCCGTGTGCCGTAGTTCAGTAGTAGGTACGTGCGCATCGGACCTGGTGGCAGCGGCGGAGGCCACGGTGGCGGTGGCGGTGGCGGCTGCGGTTGTGGCGGCGGCGGCGATAGTACACTCCCGCGCAGTAGTCACCGCAGACGTGTCGCTGCACGATTGTTTCAGGTGAATGACTTTTGTTCATTTGCATATCTCGATATCTCAATTTAGGTGAAGATATTGCTATTTATTTTATCCAAATTATAAGAAAACATACACATATAACCTTTACCTTACAATTACCTTACAAAGTGACTCGAATATCCCAAAATAAAACATAATACATAAGAAAACGTTACTTTTAGCCTGGGAAAATAAGTTAATTCATAATTTTAAATGATCATTAAAAGCAAATTACCTTTGAGCGTCACATGTAATCACGCATAAATTAATGTAATGTAAATCGTTTGTAGAAGATAAATATTGCGTTTAAGTTGGAACAATTCAAGTGGTGCAACTTATACATAGACATCAGCTAATAAATATATAATGTTTTCATTTTCAGTTCAGTTTCGGGAAAATTAAAACAAGCGCTAATTAATATTGTTATTATGATAGATAAGTAATCCCTTTATTCACAAATTCTCTCCACAAAATTACCAAAAAAACCTACAATTACTTTCATAACTAAAACCAAAAAATTTACAATGCTTTGGACGACGAACATTTACGTACCTTTTACTATTATGTTCATTATCAAAAGGCAAAATCCAAATATTAACTATTTAAAATACAAACTATACAAGTTGTGTCAAAATATAAAATTGTATATGCACAGAAAATGTGAAAGAATACTCAGCTAACGTATTGCGGGAATCGGAACGCTGATCTTCCGTCAGCGCAACGGAACGCCACGTGCCGCGAATCGCAAACCGACCACGGAGTCAATGCGTAGTGTTTAAGTATGTGTTTTGTGTAATAGAACCTTTTAAAAACCACCTGTATGAATCTGGCAATCATTTGCCTTACAGCCTTCATTTGAAGCGACAGCTAATTGGAAAAAATGCCGCGCAAGCGGGGACTCTTATGGGGTCATCCGCTGGGAATTATCATGCGCACTGAAGGTGCTCATAGCAGTGAAGGAAGTGTTTGAGCTATAGATAGCTGATAGCCTTTATAGTAGATAAAGTATAGTAAAGAAAATATAGTATAGTAGTCAATTTAAATTACTTAAATTACTTTAACTTCCAAGTATGTATATTTTTGAAATGTGTACATTATTGAAAACACACTCTAAGCTATGTACAACAGAAAGCGCGTATTATGCATTTAATACTAGAGACCCAAATAAATTAGGCATGCCAAAAATAAAAACTGAAACTTGCCACCAAAACTGTTTTGCAATGTCAACAGTTAGGTTAGGTTAGGTTAGAAGATTATTAGAAGAAAGATTATTGGCAAACTCACATACATTGACAGTACCGCTTTTATTTTCGCAGAGCAATCACGTATCTCAAATTGAATATGCGGGTTTGACTGTTTGAATGATGGATAATCAAAATGTAATCATAAGATTTATATAGAAGTTGGGAATAAAAAGTCGAAATTATAATCTAACCTCAAAAAACACGTGAAAAAGACGTGAAAACGTTGTTTACTTAATAGGACGAATACGGTTAGAGGGTTAATACGTTCATAGGATGATCAGACAAAGCTATTGAAATTAAAAAACAGCACGGAAAAAATTCAAAGGCCGCACTCTGTTTCATTCGATAGAAAACACTACGCAGCAGGTAAGTAACTAACCGCTTATAGTAAATAAACAGCAAACCGTGAAATGGCGGCTCAATGTCTTTGAAATTTGACAGATGGACAGTAGATAATTTTTCTACATGTCGATGAAAAAATAAATTGCGTTATTAGGGGAATAATTGGATTTTACTATATTTCTAAGTATCCCCAACAACTATCTCAATATTTGAGCTTGGTGTGTCTTAATACGTGTCTAATATTGACCCATAAACTAAATATAGCCCGGTTTTGATATGATTGCAATTTATAAATATTACTGGGTACCCAGTCTGCCATTCTTTTTTAAAACATAGCTTTAGAGACTGGGTTATAAAAAGTGCTTCCTTTGAGAAAGGGATTTTCTTTCCGTTAATAAAAGTAACATATCACATGATTTTAAAAATAATATTGATTGAATCTAAATACTACCCGATGTTTTATGTATAAATGATTGAATGAATGAAAGCATTAAAAATAAACTGACGTTTTGAAGTGTACCTTTCGATAATGCAATAAATTTGTATATTATTTTTAAATTAAATACACTAAGATAACTTTATTTCTAATGAATACGTATAAAATAGATCTTTATTATCTCACTTGAAGCAGTCATCAAAATCATGAAAATCACGAATAGACGATACTGGACGAAGATGGCAATAAATATGTTTGACGTATTTGGTAATAAAATCCAGAACGAATATGTATTAAACCGTAATATAAATTTATGGGAATCAGATACCGAATATATATTTTATGGGCTGACTTCTGTATTTGAACATTTGATGGGGCTTATATTTAATATGTACTTGGCATCAATATTGAGATTGACATCGAATTATGTTTGAATAGTTTGATCTCATTTCAACAAACTTTAAAATCTCCTGGAGTAACCTTACTGGGTATAACTGTATTCTAAACAAAACATTCGTAGATTAACCTCAAAACTATTTAATTAATCTTGACATAACTTATCCCATGGATAAATATCCCATAAACTTAATTAAACGTAATAAAAGGCAATGTTATCAGACAAGTTGCGAAGTAACCTTTTTTAATAGCAATGAGGAACAGTAGACACCTATTCATATTTATCCCATTATATACGTAAATTTTGCGCCAATATATTCTGTATATATTTTCTCTGAAGACTGAACAGACTTAGTGGTACAAATGACAGCTACTTTTTGTTCCAATTCAAAGCGCCTCTAGTGAGTACTATCGGCACAGACCCGATCTGCGTCCGGCCCCGTTTTGGACGTGTTAACGGTCGCTCCCGGCTCCCGAGTCAGGATTGTTGTCTTGCGACTTTTCTTGTAGCAATACTCAAACGCCATTCCTGCCACACTCTCGAGTGTAGCCCCAGACCCGTTCTGCGTCCGACCCCTTTGGAACGTGTTCGCTGTCGCATAAGCCGCTGAGTTACGATTGACAACTCGTAGCAATACTCAAACGTTCCCGACGACTTGAGATAAGCCTCTTTGTGACTTACGCTGCGGCCAGTTTCGACCAGTCGTAACGTAGTCAATCCCGCACTTTCAGTGCAACCCAACTTCGCGAATGGTTCACGTCGCGAAGCCGTCGTGTCTACGACCGGTTTTTGTTGTCAATTTATTGACAACACACTTCGTAGTAGACCCCCACGTTGAGCAGGTGGATTTTTAACGGTGACAACTAAGCCTATTAGTGTTGACCCGGTGCGCTTCTAAGGCCTTTCAGGTCTTAGAGAAACTGGCAGACCGGATCCCGGTACAGGGGCCTTTCTTCCCAGGGTCAAAGTACAGTGTTTGTCCAATAGGGGCAACACTTCGCATTCGTAACCAGCCGTCCCCGCTGGTAGGGAGGTTAGCCGCTGGGATTGCTAGGTTTGTTAGGACCGTGAGCATTTCCCTCCCCATCATGGATCCTTCGCATAGTTTGGTAAGCTTTGCGAAGGAGTTCGTCCAGGCGCTCGCCGCGTCGGGTGTCTTAACCTCTGACGAGGTCTTCACGCAGGCATTATTAGCGCTTTACGTATTCCCGGCCCCTCAGGCCTCAACCCCGGCCCCTCAGGCCACCAACGCTAAGACCCTCAGGGCTTTAGCTCTCCCGCATCTCCCGTGCCATCCGAGATGGAATGTGTATCGGACACATCCTCTCGCACGTCGTGCCGTAAGCGTACCGCTCCCGGGAGCGACTCGGAATCCGCGTCTGATGCGTCATCGGACGCCGCCACCCTAACCGGCTATTCTGAGCCCGCGTTTACGTTAGTCTCGTCAAAGCGCTCCAAGAAGCGTTCAAAGAAATACGCGGCGTCTTCAACACCCGAGCCCACCCCGGTGTCTTCAACACCCGAGCCCACCCCGGTGTCTTCAACACCCGCCCCTGCGCCGCTTATGTTACTCCAAGTGACCGCGTCCGCGTCGGTTCCGTCGAAGCCAGCAATGCGCTGCGCTCTCGTCCCGGCTAAGGCTCAACTCCATCCTCCCGTCGTCCTCCGCGAAAAAGCGCGATAGACCGCGGTTTCTAACTTGTGCAAGAGCACAAAATTGACTGCGTAAAAGCCTCCAACGCAGGTAAAACTATCAAAATTCAGGTCGCGACTATCGACGACTACCGCGCTTTTACTAGATTACTTTGACGTTTTCTTCTTACCCTCGTCATCCAATCTAACACTCCCAATTCAAAGGAGATCTTCAGAGAGGCTCGCCCAGTCTACGGACTCTCGAATACCTCCGTTGAGCGTCCTCACCCTCGCGGTCACCCTGGGCAATGCCACCGTTGCCAGCTTTATGGCCACGCAGCGGCCAACTGCTCAGCTCCTCCCAGGTGCGTTAAGTGCCTGGACCCTCATATAATAAATAATAATAAAAATAAAAATGATTTATTAACACTTTAAATAAAAATTACAAGAAAAAACTCTTACACTAATCTCATAACTATACATTAAAAAATAAATTTGAAGAGTATTTGACGTTCACAGCTGTACTAGTATGAACTGTGTCACAGCTGCCAGCGCTCCCGAGTTGGTACTTTATGTTCAGTTTTAATATCAAATTTCAAAATATAACTTAACTACTCAGTTAGCTCATTCATCAATAAATCACAATTTTTCTGTACAAATTATTGTTTACCTTCACTATTTAGTTATAAAATACATTTACATATATATGAATCAGTTCTAGAGAATATCCTCTGTCTCCATGTAATTTAGTTTATGTAGCCAGTCACGAACTCTTTGTTTACATCCGAATAATGGGAGGGTAAAAATATTGTTAGCCTTATTTGCTATGTTGTAGAGTTTGCAACTAATAACATAAAACTGACGTCTTGCAAGTTCAGTATGGTGGGGGACCGAAGGACATACCTTCCATACATTACGCTTGTTTGAAAGTTTGAATGCCATAGTTTTGTGCTTACGTATTACAGTGTGGAGAATGTATAGCTGTCTTACTGTGAGTACTGGGCATTCCCTGTACAATAATGTGGTACTATACCTGCGTGGTTTTCCAAGTATTACCTTTAGAATGGCTCTTTGAGCACGCTCAAGCTGAAGAATAGTAGATACTCCAGCACTACCCCAAACTGCAATGCAGTATGTTAGAATGCTCTGAACAAGGCCATAGTAAACACACATTAATGTTTCCATGTCAGCAGAGGACCTAAGTTTTCTGAACATGGGAATCAGTTTTCTCACACGAGAGGTCAAGTTATTGATGTGTTTAGTCCAGTTCAGGGATGAGTTAATTGTCAGTCCCAGATATTTTAGACTGGGGGCACACTCAATGAGCGGACAACTACAGTTTGACATATTGTCGCAGCCATGCACTCTGAGATTAAAATCTGACGATGGTAGAGTGTTGGTACGATGCGAGAAGGCGATATACTTAGTTTTGGTCACATTAAGGGTAAGTAAGTTATCATCCAACCATACACCTATCTCTCTTAAAGCAAACTCAGCGCAGCGTCTAGCTTCTTCCCAGTTCACACCATGTACAATTAACGCCGTGTCATCTGCATAAGTAATAATTTTGCAATTTGGAAGAGATTTTGTACACAGGCTGTCAATATATAAAAGGAAGAGAGTGGGACCCAGTATACTACCCTGCGGCACACCGAAAGTAATACTTGTATGACAACTGGAAAAGCCAGACAATTTGATGCACTGTGTCCGATTCTGAAGATAGCTGCAAAAGATGTCCAGAGCCTTTCCACGTACGCCTATTGAGTCAAGTTTACAGATCATTTTGGGAATAGAGACCGTGTCGAAAGCTTTGGCAAGGTCTAAAAAGATGCCTAAGACCTTTTCCTTTTTATCAAGGTGACTAACAATAGTATCGGTTAGTAGAAGTGTAGCGTCTTCAGTGGATTTACCTTTCATAAAGCCGAACTGATTGTTGCTTAAGATATTATTTTTTTCCAAAAAGTTGACGAGTCTATTGTTTAGTAGTTTTTCTAATTATTTTGAAAAAACTGTTAGCACCGATATAGGCCTGTAGTTGCTGACACAGTCTCTATCGCCTGCTTTGAAAATTGGATGTACCTGCGCTTTTTTCAAAATATCAGGGAAAATTCCTGTTTCAAATGATAAATTACACAAATATAGTAGTGGATATATAAGACTATCTTTAGATGCTTTGATAACAAGTGTTGGTATATTATCAATTCCCGGTGCGCAGTCGTTTTTGAGATTGAGAATAATAGATTCAACTTCCTTGTAGTCCGTGTTTAATAAAACCATGGAATCCTTTTGTGATTTAGATTCACAATGGGGGGCAGCACTTCGTCTTACCTGTTTGGCAAAAATTGGTTCCACCAGTTTTGGCCCAACCTCAGCAAAATATCTGTTTATAATTTGAAGTGATTTAGTGGGAGATGTTGACAAATTGAGAAGCTCGTTAGATGGAGTTGTACACGGTTTGGAGTTAGTAATAGTTTGTATGGTTTTCCATAGGTTTCTGGGGTTGCCTTTGTTCTTTCTTAATTCAGACCTCTCATATTCGGATTTAACATTTTTTAAAAGATTGTTGCAGTAATTACGGTATCTGGCATAGGTAACTTGTAGCACAGCGTTAAGCGGGTCATTCTGGATGCGTTTGTACATTTTATCTCGATTTCTGATACACCGAACTAAACCTGGTGTGATCCATGGTTTTATGGTGCGATGACGGTGAGGAATATTAATTACTTTAGAATTGTCCCTGATAGCATTTGAGACAGATGTGGTAAGTGCTACAGCTGCATGATTCGGGTCCCTTGTGCTGTAGACATTTTCGAAATTCGTTTCGGCAAGTTGTTTGGTTACTAGCGAATAGTTAGTTTTTGTGTATGTTGTTTTTAATCGATGTCTTTTTATTTTTAAGTCTAAACAGAGAAGCGTTGGGGTGTGGTCAGTGACGAGAGAATCCAAGACTAAAGTTGTTGCACTCGCATCCGACCTCAACATAACATGATCGAGGCAGCTTCGCCTACGAGTAGGCAGAGTGTGACCAGGCAAAAAGCCATGAAATGCCATCATGTCTAAATATTTTGAGCTGTTTGGATCTCTATTGTTTGGTGCAATATTTATATTAATGTCACCAATCAAGGCTACTGACTTGACTGATTTTAAAGTAGACAGGCAGAGTTCAACACTGTCGCAGAAACGATCAATGTTATGTACTGACGGGGTACGGTAAATGTCTACAAATGCGTAGTCATTTTCGTGTCTTAAAACTAAACAGCTGGCATCAAGGATGGTCGGGACAATTATATTGTGCTGTATATCAGATTTAATATAGATTACCACTCCATCGTTTTGATTACGCGAGCCCGCGGAATAAGACCGATAACCATCCTTCACTGGTATGGATAAAACGTTATTCAGCCAGCATTCTGTCAGTATGATGATGTCACATTCTAGACTAATTCTTTCTAAAAGGAGAGCTAGGTCATCGAAGTTGCGGGATATGCTACGGATGTTGGTGTGAAAGATATTTAGCGATTTCTGAGACGCATCGACGTAAGTAGTTACATTTTCCGGGCTACAAATGAAGGACTTGTACACAGATATAGAATCAATATCAATAGATATGTCATCTAGAAGTAACATTGATAATGTGAGCTTTGTCGTTGCACTTTAGGGTTGCAGGCGAAAACTTAAAAGAGACTCCAAGAGATAGATCTACAAGGTAATCAAATGAAAACAAAGAATCCGTGACGTCTGGATGTTTTGGCATGAAGACTGAGATGATAAAAGAAAGATTAGATTTGATGTATGGGAGACTAAGGCTTTGTGATGTTTGCAAGTACGTTAGTGCAGTGCACAAAGAAAACAAAAATAAAAACAAAAATAAAAAGTAAAAAAAAATTTGATAGCATAAAATTTTGACTTAAAATAATAAAGAAGAGTTCATTTAGTCACAGGTCCGGTTGAGATTGCAGATTTTTTAAATCTGATTCAGAACTGATCAGATGAGCTACTGCACCTTCCTTCTTGCGGAGAAATACTCTGCCGTGAGCAGTCCAGCAGAAAGCAAAGCCATTTTTCTTGCTAAACTCACGCGCTTGAAAGTAGATTTTCTTTGAAGTTTCAGTTAGACTCTCAGCAATGAAGACAGGTTTTGCTAGACCACTAATTTTCAAGTGCATTTTCATATCTCGAAGGAGTGCACTCACACTCCCGACTCCACTTCCCCCCTGCTTGTGTGCTGTGCGGCCAGTCCGGCCACACAGCTAACAACAGGAGCAGTCCGCGCGCTCCGCGCTCCTTCGCTAAGAGGGCCGCACCTAAACCGGCGTCGCCGCTCACTCCCACCAACTTTGCGCCACTACGCAACCGGGCTACCCCGGAAGTAAAGCCCGGCCAACTGAAGCCGTCTCCAGTTAAACGTCGACATTAGGAAAATCGCCGTGCTCACACGCAAACTGCGAGCCGCCCGCTCGCTTCTGCGTCTCTTTGCGGTAGTCGAGCATCACTTGCTACTAAGTTCCTTACAAATGCTATATTAAGTATAAATTCTCATGTCTAGACCTGCAAATCGCGCGTCCGGTCGTATCAAACCCAAGGGCGTATCCCTAGTTTCATTTAACGCTCGTAGCCTTAGTACTAACCTTCCTGAGCTCAAATTGTTCCTACAGAACAACGAACCAGACTTACTGCTTCTCCAAGAGACGCGGCTTACTCCAAACTGCTCCAGGGGTTTAGCTATTCCCAAGTACGCGTTCACTCGTAACGAAATGCCCAACACCGACGGTTTCGGTGGCACGGCTATTTATTACAAAAGAGGTTTCCATTGCTCTCCTCTCCCTACCCCTCCTCTCCTCAACATGGAGGCCACTGAGTGTAGGTTGGCTATGGCAGGTCATCCGACCGTCATCATAGCTTCAATCTACATACTTAGTGGCACCAGACCTATCCGTAGCGACTTTGAGGCCATTCTCGCCCTCGGCCGTTCAGTCATTACGTTCGGGGATTTCAACTCGAAGCATACTGACTGAACGTGCCTATCGACCAACACCAGCGGTATCGCTCTCCTTGTCATCACTGTCATCACTCATCATCACACTCGACTTAGACATCATTTCTCCCGCCACTCCCACTCACTATCCCGACAACCTGAACCACTCTCCCGACATCCTCGACTTTGCGATAGTAAATCATACCAACCTAGGCTCCGATCATCGCCCCCTTGTACTAGGACCGCCTAACGACAACGTTACGTCTCCTAAGAACTTTACCAACTGGAAAGGCTTTAAAAATACGTTAGTTTCAGCCCTAAAGGCCCCGAACTCACCGCTCGCGATCTCACCCGACCAATCAGATAGCCCGGACAAAATAGATTCGTTAGTCAATTCACTCACTGTTGCTATCAACTCAACCATCAGTGATAACAAAAAGATTGTTAAGCAAGGCATACCCACGCTTACCTTAGCCGTTAGCAATCTTATCAAAGCTAAGAACGCGGCTCTCCGGAGACCAAACTGTATATAATAGGTCTTTACCTATGAAACTGCCGTTTTGCCGTACTGGCCATTTCAAATGAAAATATTATTTTTTTTGACTGATAATTCTAATTTCAAATTAATTTTATTTGACAAACATGGAATTCTTTTTCTAAAATCGTCATTTGTTTAATAGTTAGTGTTTTGTTTTCAACGCATTCGAAAATTTTTCGTCATCATGGATAAGTTAAAAATTCGAGTAATTATGGAGTATGAGTACCATCGTGGCAGCAAAGCGGCACAAGCGGCACGCAACATCAACGACGTTTACGGAGCGAACACTACAAACGAACGCACCACCCGTTATTGGTTTACCCACTTCCGTTTTGGAAATTTTGACCTGAAAACTGAACCCCGTGGTCGTCCGAAAACTTTGGTCGACAATGACGAAATAAAGGCAATTGTGGAAGCTGATGAAACTCAATCCACGCTGAATTAGCAGCAGCTTTCGCCGTTAGCATCAAAACAATATTGGTCCGTTTGCGTCAAATTGGCAAAGTAAAAAAGCTTGACAAATGGGTACCCCACGAACTCAATGACCGCCAGCGCGAAGTACGCTTGGAGACGTGCCTTGCACTGCTCAGCAGGCATACAAATGAAGGAATTCTGAACCGCATTGTTACTTGTGACGAGAAATGGAAAATCGTAAGCGCTCAGCAAGTTGGTTGGACCCTGGTTCAGCACCCAAACAATGCCCTAAACGAAAACTTACCCCTAGAAAAGTGATGGTCACTGTTTGGTGGTCTAACGCGGGTGTAATTCATAACAGCTTCATGCCAAACGGGACAAGCATTACTGCAGATGTGTACTGTGAAGAACTGAACACAATGATGGAGAAGCTCGCTCGTCTCCAACCAGCTTTGGTCAATCGTTCGGCTCCACTGCTCCTGCACGACAACGCGCGACCTCATACTGCACAGCAGACGGTCTCCAAGCTACAAGAGTTGGGGTTGGAAGTTCTCCGTCATCCGCCGTACTCACCAGACCTTGCGCCTACAGACTTCTACTTTTTCCAGAATTTGGATAACTTCTTGGCGGGAAAAAAATTCAATACCCGAGAGGCAGATGCCTTTGAAGAATTTGTTGCCTCCCGTCCAGCTGATTTCTTCAGGAAAGGCATCAATAAGCTACCAATGCGTTGGCAAAGATGCATTGATTGCATGGGTGATTATTTTGATTAATAGAAATAAAAAATATATAAAAAAATTACGGTTAATTTGAACGTGAAAAACGGCAATTTCATAGGTAAAGACCTAATATAGCTATAGATTAGCTGCGAATCAGCTTCAACGTAAAGTTAGGTCTTGTCTCGCTCAGATGAACGATCTCATGGAGAATATCTCCCCGTCCCACCAAGCATATTTTAGTATGGCCCAAACCTTACGCGTAGACGTCGCTTCTCACGTTCCTCCTCTCACTCGTCCCGACGGCACTACCGTATTCGAAGATTAAGAGAAAGCCGAATGCTTCGCTGACAGCATTGCCTCACAATGCTCGCTCAGCCCTTAACCCGCGGATCCCTTCCACGTCCAGGTGGTGGAGGACAAAGTCCTCCGCAGGTACTCTCTCTCCCCATCACCGCCGACCCCGTCACAGTATCTAATGATGACATATCTCTTCTCACTAGAAGTCAAAAGTCCAAAAAGGCTCCGAATTTTCAACCATGCACTTAAGCACCTGCCTCAATAGGTGCTTACCTTATTAGCTATCATTTTCAATGCCTGCTTCGAACTAAGCTACTTTCAAAAGGCTTGGAAAGAAGTGACAGTCATAGGTATTCCCAAGCCGGGTAAACCACTGAATATCCCGGCAATCATAAACCTATCAGCCTCTTCAAGGCCATGGCTAAACTTCTCGAGAGAGTCATACTCTCTCGAATCATCTGTTTCCAACGGATGGCGATCCCCTTATCATTCCCCATCAGCTCGGCTGTCGCGCTAAGCACTCCTGCCCTCAGCAAGTCCATGGTTACTCGACGGCTTTCATCCGCGGTGTAATAAAGGCCACTATGTCCCGCACCTCATCACCAGACTCCAAAGGGACGTTAACACCTTCGGTGTATGGTTTCAAATATGGCGTATCGATGAACCCAGACAAGAGTTCTGTGGTTCACTTCGACTTCAAACGCCGTATCATCGCCAACAATCTCCACGTTCGAATGTTAGGTATTTCCATCCCCTGGAAGCGCAGTACCAAATACTTAGGCATCACCTTAGTAACGAAACTTGCCCGTTTTTACTTAGGCCGCCTATATAGTATATTAGGTAGAAAAAGTAAAATGTCTTGTAGACACAAACGTACGCTTTATAAGACATGCGTTAGACCCGTCATGACTTATGCCTCGCCAATCTTTGCCCACGCCAAACCCTCCGTCCTGCACAAACTGTAAGTAGATCAATCTGTTCTCAGTGAGACCATCCAAGGGAACAATTGAAATTGTAAAACTATGTATCTGTCAAATTCTTACTTGTATCTTTTGTTTCTGTTGTGTCTCCTTTGTAATAAATAAATGAAAAAATAAAATCTCTTTTGCCGCAGGGCCACAAACGCACCCTGGTACGTGCGTAACACGGACCTGCACAGAGATCTTGAACTACCTACAGTGCAACAGCACCTCAAAACACTCTCGGAAGCGTTCTTCAAACGCTCTGAAACCCACCCCAATCCTTTAGTTCGAGAATCCGTCTCGTGTACTACCCCTGTCATAGATTCGAAACTCAAAGTCGCTAGACCGAGAAACGCGCACACGAACGTAGCCACGCAACTGCCACTAGATGTCACTGTCGAAGCCCTTCAGGCCGCAACTTCTAGTTCTAATTTAAATTCGAATTAATTAATTAATTTTTCATTTTGAGCACCTTCAGTGCTATGAATTCACCTTCAGTGCTATGTAATACCCCTTCTGGGCCCCGCTAGCGCGGCTTCTTTCTCCAATCGGTCGTCGCTCAGATGAAGGCTATGAGGCAAAAAATTGCTCGATTCATTCAGGAGGTTTTTTAGTGGGTAGGCTCGGAGTGACGAGTCCCACATAACTCCGATCGCGCGCGCGGAGTATGCGTAAGAGCATTTTTACTTCCTCCTGCCCTCTCCGTGGAGGGGAACAAAAAAAGTACTATCGGGAAGTTATGAGTTTTGGGCCAGTAATGTTTATTGGATTAATTTTAGAATTATTGAGAACTATTGATTGTTTGGAATACTCTACCTTCAAACAATTAATTTTAAATATTTTATTTATGTTGGACATTAACAATTAAACAGGTTTACGTAATACGGTGCCTTTGCCAAATTATGAAATTCTTACTTACTTCGTTCAATTTAAAGGCTAATTCGAGTTTTTTTATCGAACTAAAATGATTTTTATCCTTACCGTTATATACTATATTTAGAAAAACAACTTGCGTACTTTAAAAGTGGGCTCGAAAGATTAACTTGCAAAAGATTTAATTCTTAGCTACTAAGGGTTTTTGAATTGAATGTATGTTTTACTAAACCATTATAAAATATGGTCACTTTGAAAAGTGACTTTTCTGAAGATTTTCCTTTATATTTTCGTCCTTTATGATTTGATAAATATTTGTTTTATTTACTTTTCTGTAGTTGGTAGCCCCTGAAGACTAAGATATTTTTATTAATTTGGCCTTTCAATGATGAAAATAATTGGTGAATTTCGGCTCTGCAATGCTAGTCCCAAATTTCTATGAAGATTGGGGAAGTACCTTTGTGCAATGTGATTTGTCAATTTTCGTTCGAGAGTATTCTGTATATGCCAACAGCGCCGTAATAGCGAAAATAAAATGGCACATAATTATCAGACAATAGCCAGTGTAGTATTAGATAGATAGATAACTCCGACATACTGCCAAAATCATCGGCATAAATATAATAAGAGGCATAGTGTTTTAATGCATAAAATATTGACTTGTCCCTAAACTCTTATTCTAGCTTGATGAAATCCGTCCTTAATGTTGTATACGTCTCTTACAGTTTAGCAGGCCCTATTAACTTTTCATAACTTGACTGATGCCTTCAGGGTGAATATTCTTTCACGCAAAGTTTTGTCGTGGTGCTGGCTCGATGGCACGTTTTCTGCTTTATTCATTGTATGTATGAATAAAAAGTTCAACAACTATTTGTACCTACAGCGGAATATAGAGAGTCCTAATTACAATACAATAAATAAACGCTGTAATAAATGACAATGAAACTCATAATAATATAAATTTGCTAATTGTCCTACACGAAATATATTTTTACCTTCGCTGCCAGTCTATTTTTGTGCGAAAGGGTAAATACCCTAAAAGCGGGTAAAATTACTTCAAAGAACTAAAACAGTGTCCGAAGAGCGATGGAATAGAGAAAGAGAATGTTTTTATCAAACATCAGCCTGAAGACGAAACTTGACGATGAAGACAAGAATGTTAAATCCAAGCAACTATTTTGTTTACACAGATTACATGGAAAGTTTTGTCAAAGTGAAAAATTGGAAATTGTCCATTATAACCTTGAAACTTCAGAACCTGGCAGTTTCATACGGCGGAGTTCATTTATTATTTCAAAATATGTGCCTGTTTAAGCATGCTTACCGGATGAATTAATATCTGGAGTTATGCAACATAACTAATCTTACATTAAGAAGTATCGTTTAGAATGGCCTCCTCTTTAATTTATAATAATACTAGCGGCCCTTGCCGGCATCGCACGGGTGGACATGAATTTTTTAATAATTTTACCTTTTATTTTATGTTGTTTCATTTCTATATTTTTTTGAACGCAGTATCACATTATCTATGTATACTTACAACCCGAATTTGTTCATCGTTTTTAATTTTCCATTTTTACAACATTTAACATTTTTATCTGATCTTACCTAAATAAATGAAGACTATTTCTAAGTCATTGTAATTTTTATATTTCTGTATAAACACTTTTATTTTAAAGTTTTATTTAATTCTATTGGTTCTTACTTTTATTTTTACCTTAAAGCTTCACTGTACACTATGTTGGCAATGGTATTGTAGGTGATAACAAAACATATTGATTTTCAGGAGATCCTACTCGAGAAAGGGCAACTTATAATTGCCCATGAGAGAAGCACTCTTTTCTTAGGTCGATGCCAACAATCGAAAAAGTTTGTCCCTGTGGTTTTATTTATCGTAAGGGCAAACAATATCTTCACAGCAAGCTGGAAATTTCTGGAAAATTTCTTAGTTTATTGTTTATGTATCTTTTTATTTTTTATTTTATTCATGTCGTATTTATTGCAAATTATGTTTAGTGTTTGTTTTATATATTTCATTTCGTATTTATCTATGTATTCCCAGTTTATTGTTGTTTGTTTTTCTATGTAATTGTTTTGTCATGGGTTTAAATGAATAATTATGCATTATTAAGAGTGTACAGTGGTGGCGCTACTTGGACGCAACTGAAAATCGGCGTTGTGTGTGCCTTTGTTTCGGCAGCACCGGCTTTTTAACTAGGTTAATTTTATGTTTTATATTTTTATTTCAATTTATGTGTGCTACTGTAACAATAAAGAGATTTTTACTTTACTTTTTACTTTAGCAAGCTGTGACCTTTTAAAGGATATAGGCAAGTCCGTCGGAATCATCCGGATTCGCGGAATGTGAGCGAGCTGTCTGGCCGCGGGCCTAGTGATGATTGTTGTTACAATCACATTCTCTCGTAATTCCTTTATCATAAGTCTTGTGCCACTACACATACTGGGAGGGTTTAAATTTCTCAATAGCATAATGGGAGTACCTCTTTTTAATTTTAGTTCGTAGGGTGGCAAGCCGGCTTGAGGGAATTAAAAAATTCTTGTGGGTAGTGCACTGTATGTTCGATGTCACACACGATGTCAATAGATTTGTAACATTCAAAATCACCCTTACTGGTACTTTTCCGTCACCGGTACTTTTTCCATAACCATTCTATTTATCTCATTTACTTAGTCGTTTCTCGGTGACACTATCGCCCTCAAACAGAGCCAATTGAAATTTATTTCTGTGAGATCTTCGATGTCATGATAGATTGTGTCTATAAGAATTTCTAGACTGTTAACAGTTATAGCTAATTCATTGTCCAACAATACTTGAAGGGCTATTTGCAACTGTCGATGCTTCTACGTGAGCTCTATGGCTCATGGTGCACTCATCCAAAATAATCAGCGATGTGTCCTTTAAGAGCTTCCCCAGTGGAACATTTTTGCGAATTGAGCATACAGAATGTTGTTCTAAAAACACAGCCAACCGTAATTTAAAGTTCGAGTGAGCAGTTTTCCCACCATTTTGCAGCAATTCTGGAAGATGCAACTGCCAGTGCTTTTCATCCAGATTGTCGTACTTTGGCTAATATTAAATTGGCAAGAGAGGTTTTACCTGTTCCGCTAGGCGCGTCCAAAAAAATTGGACATCTTTGTTATTTTCCACACTTTTAATTATAGCATCGAACGCTATTTTTTGATCTGCCACCAACTTGGGTTGGTCGGTTGCCAACAACATTTGAGTTGACAAATACTGATAACTCGTTAACATCGTATGTACAGCTCGGTATGGCATTAACTACATTCGATTCGGAGAAGGTAGCCCAAAGTCTCTTAAATTTTTGTCGTTCAATCCTAAAAGTTTGTTTCCGATCTGTATCAAGCCTTCATTATAAACATCAAAATCTTGACCTTGTTGTTGGGCTATGTGTCACGATATGTGAATACACGATTTGAAAAATTCAAAAAGTAATCTACAGGTATTGAAACAATTTTGAATACAAAATAATTTATTTGGGTAAGGATGAATAAAAAGGTATGAATAACATGCACAACGCCACAGATTTTATTTTTTCTATTTCTATGAATTATTAAATTTGTAATATCTATTGAATGGAATAACCGATTTGAACAATTCAAAAAGTAATCAACATGAATTGAAACAGTCTTGGAAACAATATTTATTTGGATAAGGATTTAAACAGAAGTATGAATAACGTGGTCTAATTTTGGTCGGTATTTCTATCAACTTTTAAAATGTAAAAAGCGGTTGTTTTGACATAATAATAATAGTTGGACATGTAGTATCGCGGAGTATTTTGTAGCTATTGATATGTTCTTTAATATTGTGGAACATACTTTTGTTCTATTATCAATAGTTTCCGTAGCGCAAGCGACGAAAGATGTTTTATGGCATTTTTTTTTCACCTTGGGTTACATTACCAAAGTTTTAGCAAGGATCCCTAATCTTTTCTAGCAATAAATATAGGCTGTGTTAGTCAACGTGAATGAAGCTTTCTAACGTAAAACTTTTAAAATCGTCAGTGAAGTTTTTGAGTTTATTCATTACAAACATACACACACACAAAAATACAAATCTTTCCTTTTTATAATATAAGTGTAGATAAACAATCTCATCATACATTATATATTAATGTATAATGGGTTTCTCAGTGGTTTGGCAGCGCACGCCAGAAAAGCTATTTTGAAAAGATAGCAGCAATTTAGAAAGATATTTTGGACAATTCACACAATATCTTTATAGATTGTAGCCTATGTGTTATTCTGATGTATAAACTATATTATTGTAAAGTTTTATTCAAATCCATTCAGTAGTTTTTACGTGAAAGCGTAACAAACATCCATCCATACTTACAAACTTTCGCGTTTATAATATTAGTAGGATGCTTTAAACTTGAGAAAAGTTTAAGCTTTATATGTCAGGTTTTCACTTTATCTAATTTTTAAATGTGTGAAAATTTTCCCAAATGGTTTTATCTTTAACAGCTCTTTCTCTCGTCCCTGACTAAAATCTTCCAAACGTATTATTGGTGTGATGAAATAAATGTAACAAGGTTAATTAGTAATACCGGGTTAACTGTACTGATATTTAACACAAACACTTTCAGACTTATAGCCTCTGTCAGTGTATGCAAATCGAACGTGACTGACCGCCCACTGAGCAAGCTATTGAGACTGCATACCATCACCGAAATACCTTGCCTTTGTAATCCAGTCCAAACGGCAATGAGGTTATATTATTGGGAAACTACGATCAGAACATTCCCTTTGCGTAGGATAAACCGTAAGTCAGAAATTATCTGGAATAGAATTAAGCTTAAGGTCTTGTGATTTTTCAATAAACTTAAATAGTAAGTACTAAGAAAATTCGATAAATAACAGTCTAAATAACAGCACTAAAGTTTTTGGTCAAATGGTGGCCGTTATATCCTACGATTGCTGATATGTTCAAATCGACAAAAAGCTTTTTTTTTTTTATTGAAAAAGGATTAGACGTTTGTCTTCTATCTCACCTGATGGAAAGTGACGATAAAGATGAAGGTGTTACACGTCTATCCACGAGATACCTATTCACTCGACGCTTGAAAGAACTAGGACTATAGTTTTCTGGAAAAACAGACGCAGGCAGTTCATTCCACACCTTGTCGACCCGCACCAAAAAGGAACTATCGAAGCCTTTGGTTCGACTTCTTGGGATATCTACCATGAAGGGATGGAAGGTCTGTCTGCGTCTAGTAGTCCGATTCAAGAAGGGTGTGGGTTCAACCTGATCAAAAAGAGCATTCGCGCACTCTCCAAAATGTAATCTGATTAATCTAATCTTATCTTGATTTGCAATAACCTCACGACCGCAATAACGGACACTTAATGTAGATCGTTATGTTTGATTTTGTCGTGGTATATCGCACTATGACCCATCTCGAAAATACGCCATTCCTAATCGTTAAGGCATTGTTCCAAAACAAAAATGTTTTATTACGAACGTTACGCAAAACCTTGGAAAGGAAAGGGTTCTTCGGAAAACAGCAGTCATTATTAAATCTGTACAAATTGAGACTACGTCACAAATCACCTTTTTGTCCAATTCCTAATATTGCTGTCGATTATAGTCCATTCAGGTTGCATTTATCTGCACGTAAGTATAGTGAAACAAACAAAGAACTGTTTGATTGTGTTAATTTGAACAATTTTATCCAGTAATTAACCTTACGATACATGTGTATATTACTAGCCGAGCGTATATGCTACCCAAAACATAACAATGAAAGTAAATAACTTTAGTCACAATTCGAACTAGCTCTAGCAACAACAATTTACGCATATAATAAAAACATTTATCTAAATGTAGATACTCGCAAATATTACTTCTATTGCTATAGAGATGTGTGTGTATCCTAAATAATGTAGATCTTGAGCTGCGCCATTTAATAGTAGTATTGATATGGAAAATTTAATGGAAAGGAACATCTTCTTCCAGTAGCTTAAATATAATAAAAATCCTTGAAGTAAATGAAGGCAGCTTTAAAGTACAGCTTTAAATCCATTAACTTCATTAATATTCATAAGGAGATTTATTTTCAAGAAGCTTTTAGGTTTTATATTACACGTTAACCATAATTGTTGAATTCACGAACTAAACAAGTAAACTAGAAAGTATCTAATTAAAAAAGATTGTGTGTAATTCTTTACGACATAACCATATTAATCCAGTCAGTGAGTAATACCGGCGTAATCCCTCGCGTGTATTACCTTTATGAAAAGAAGGTAATCTCGTACATGCGAGGCGAAATGGCAAAGAGAGTTAATATATTTGTTTTTTTTTTTTGCGAAAATAGGCAAAAAGGCAATAACTCAAACTAATTTCAAGGTGTTACTGTATTATTTGTCCAAAATACTTTGTAATACTTGCAGACTGATGCGATTCTGGTCAGCTTCTACATAAGCTACCGCCTTTTCGTTCGCCTAGATGTGGAATGGACTGCATCTGTTTTAATGTTAAAATAAAAATTCTAGATATCTTCAAAGTTTCGTCGCAGATTTCAAATTTAAATTTAGAAAAAATTGCCTTTATTGTACCTGTATAAAATATTAAATGGATCCGACAAAAATTGTTTCTTAATAAATAATCAACATTATTCTAGGCATGTTGTGTATGGATGTGTACGTCCTACATGGATGTACAGAAAGGATGTTGTGTACATCCATGTTGTGTAAAAAGGATGTACACAACATCCTTTAACATGAAAACTTAAAAACGCAATGTTTATAACCATGAGTTGAATAGCTAAGCACTCGCAAGCGTCTTACGCCAACTGCTATTAAAAACTCCCTAAAACTTGAAAATACTTTTTCACTTCTTTGGAAGTAAAGACAACTAAGGGAAATTAGAATATCCTTTCTTCTTCCTTCTTTAAAGAACTTAAGACAAAGTTCTTCGTTTTATTAGCTTCTAAAACGTTATTGCGTAGTGAATTTTGCAAATTTTTCACTGCGGTCTGGAGTTATCAAGTTTTATTGTTAATTACGTGAGTTATTTAGATTGCTTAATGATTTTGTGTACGAATAAGAATGACTGAATGAAATTGACTGACTGAATGAATGACGGGTTTCTAACGTATTTACATTTTGACTTTTTATATTTATTTATTTATTTATTTATTTAAAACTTTATTGCACAAAATAAAATTATTTTTATTGTACAAACGGCGGACTTAATGCCATTTGGCATTCTCTACCAGTCTACCGCAGCAATGGAGAGGTTTTCAAAATAAGGGGTGCCTACAAAATACATATGCGTACATACTTATATACTATAAGAATGACTTTTAATATAATAATATATCAACGTCATAAACGATATTTAAAAAATTATAATAAATAAATAAGATATATATAATAAAATAGATAAGTAAACAGACATTATATTATAACTTATCACATTAATCATAAATACACATATATTATTTTTCATGATTCCCTGAGTGACTTTAAAAAATGAGCTCTAATTCGCTGCTTAAAAGAGAGTTTACTGGAAGCTTTCCTTAACTCCACCGGTAGAGTATCCCATAAACATGTAGCCTGGAGAACAAAAGAATAAGAGATAAATCCGGAATGATGCATAGGAATATGAAGGCTCAGATTATAGGAAGACCGGAGACATCTATCATGTGTAGAGCTTAGAAACTGGAATTTACACTTTAAATATTCCGGAGCGTGAGGATCGTTGAGGATTGAAAAGAGTGTACAAAGTATCCTAACGTGCCTGCGTTGCCTAATAGGCAGCCAACCAAGTTGTTTGCGAAAGTTGGATATGTGATCATATTTGCGCAGCCCATAGATGAACCGAATGCAGTTGTTCAGAAGACGGTCCAACTTGTTGAGGTGATCTTCGTTGAGATCTGTGTAGCACATATCCACGTAATCTATTATTGGCAATACCAACGCGTTTACAAGTAGAATCTTGGTCTGCCTAGGAAGAAAATACTTCAAACGGTACAAAGAACGCAGTGCAGCTGTTACCTTTCGACTAACTTCCTCTATATGCTTTTTCCAGCTGAGAGTAGCATCAATGTGTAAGCCGAGATCTTTGACGGAAGAATAGTAGGCAATAACGGATGAGTTTAAAGAAAGAGATGGCGCACAGGAAATATCAATTTTATTAATCTGTCGTGAGCTACCTAATATTATGGCCTGACACTTGCTGGGATTAACTCTGATACCGAACTGCTGTGACCACTGGTTGATATGTGCAAGGTCAGCGTTAAGCAAGTCAACAGCTATATCAATATCATGTGTACTGGTTTGCGTGTACAGTTGTAAATCATCGGCATAAAGATGATACGAACATTTGAGATTTAGGGTGACAAGTTTTATAAAAATAGAGAATAACAGTGGAGAAAGTATGCCACCTTGGGGAACGCCAGCATCAAGATTCAGCCAGTCAGATGTGTTACGATTATCAGGACTTATTTTAATAGCCTGTTGACGACCATGGAGGTAGGAGGAAAACCACTTCGATACCACTGGGGAAATATTGAGCTTCTCAAGAGCAGCAAGAAGAATGTCATGGTCTACAGCGTTAAATGCGTTTGAGAAGTCAACTAAAACCAGCAATGTAATCTTTGATTTATCCATTCCTGCTCTTACATCTTCTAGAACTTTTAGAAGAGCTGTACAAGTACTGTGTCCGGGCCGAAATCCAGATTGATACTGATTCCATAAGTTGTGTGCTAATGTAAAGTCTGATAGTTGCTTGTGCACTACTGCTTCAACAACTTTACACTGATATGGCAGAATAGATATTGGTCTAAAGTGGCTCATCAAAGAGGGACTATTGGTTTTAGGTAAAGGTATTACCAGAGCTTTACTCCACATGGCAGGAAAGGTACCTGATGTAAGTGAGAAATTAACGATGTGAGTAAAGATTGGAAGAATCCATTCAAGCATTAGAAGTATCATTGTACGTCCTATTCCGTCTATACCGATAGCTTTAGACTTCAAAGATTTGAGTATTTTTTTCACATCGTCTATGGTAATTGGCGAAAATTCGAAGGTATCCTCTGTTAATTTTGGTGAAGATGCCAATTGAGATACAGTACTTGATATGGTGCCAATATCGAGAAAGGGGGTTGGAACAAAATGTTTATTTAAATCATCGGGAGTGAAGTTAGAAAAACTGAAATTAACAGATTGCGAGCCTAAGCCAAGTGATTTGAGGAATTTCCACATGTTGGCCGAGGAGTTATCCACAATATTATTATGAAAGTAACGACGTTTAACGTTACGTATGACCTGATTGCAACGATTTCGAAGTAGTTTAAACCTGCACCAGTTTTCCCCAGTCTTACTTTTCCTAAATTTTATAAAGGCTCGATTACGGTTTTTCATGGCCATCCGAACATCTTGGTTGATCCAAGGTGCAGGAGGCCTTTTGATTTTCACTTTGTGAATCGGTGCATGGCGATCAAATATGGCGGTAACGATATCGCAAAATGTTTTTAATTTATCGTCAATGGTAGTTGCTTCAAGGACTGGTGACCAATTAGTATCAGCACATTGCGTATTAAACAGATTGAAGTCGATGCACTTATAGTTTCTGGCGTCAATAAATTTAGATGGCCGCTTTTGACAATAAGTATTAAGAGATACGTAAATAAGGTCATGCCGTGAGAAACCCGGAGCAGCCATTTGACCGTAATTAGGTGATAAATTAGTTGACGTAATGATTACATCAAGCCAAGTATCAGGAGAACCTACGTTATGATGAGTAGCATTAAGTGGCAGTATTTGGAGGTTAAACGCACTAATCAAACTGTTTAGTTTGCGAGCTCGAGAGTCATCTGTGAGGAGATCCGTATTCAAGTCACCCATAATCACGTGATGTGTGTATTCGGTGGCAACTGCGTCGAGTACGGATTCCAAAGTGGGGAAATAAGTAATGGACGGTGGACAATAGATAACTCCAAGACAATATTTTATGCTATTCAGATACAGCTCGATAAAAATATATTCTGCTGAACCGGAATAGAGACCCGGTGAAATAGATATAACTTTATACTTGTAAGCTGAGTTTAGGTATATCGCTACTCCACCACCACGCAATCCAGTTCTGTCATTCCTAATCAGAGTATATCCTGGAATATTGTATAGATTAGCACTAACATAAGGCGTAAGCCAACTTTCAGACACCAAAAGAGCTTGCACTATATCAGGTGAAAAAGTGTTTATTAAATCTGTGTGATGTCGTGGGATACTTTGGGCATTTATATGACAAATGTTAAAATCTGTTAGTGACAAGAAATTTTTGGGCTCGAGGTGAGTAACGGAATCAGTATCACTGAGAGAGCAGAATGACAGGCTATCATCATCAGAGTTTTGAGCAGAATGATATAAATCATCAGACATCACAAGAAATCAATAAAAAGTAAAAATTAAAAAAAGTTTGTATATAATTATAAAAGTATTTAAATATAAATGTATAGAAATATATAATATAAATGTATATATATATATATATATATATATATATATATGTGTGTGTGTTATATTCGTATAAGAATAACTATATAGCTACTTAAGTATAAATATGTAATGTTACAAATAAACCTAAAATCAAATTGAATACCCTCCAGCTGCTTACAATAGAGAAAATAAAGAAAGTAAACTCAACACAATTTTGTGAAATATATCACTACATAGGAATTACGAAGTCTAAAGCAGAGAAAAAAAGCATTAGAGAGAACTAATTTCGCAATAGTTAATAAACTTAATAACAAATTTAGAACGCATCTTAATTGATTGATTGATTAAGTCTGTCTTAATGTCAATCACCGATTTATGATCAATAATTGATTGATAAAAAGTAAACAAAGCAACACTTCTAAAAATAAACAAAGGCTACTTGGAAAACTCCAAATACAGTCTTATTTTTTACATACGGCACGTCGATTTCTACCAGCAGCAGTCACCTTCGGCTGCTTCCCTTCCTTATTGGGTGCTTCCGTAATGCAAGCTGCCTCTGGAATGCTGTTCAAATCATTCGAAGTTCTGATAAGTCGTCGAAGCCCATCAGCATCAGTGACATAGATATCTCCATCACGAGTCCAGCAACGTGATACACCGAGACGCTGCCTCGCTGCGATAAAAATCTCATGCCGGAGCCGTGTGAGATATTCGGAGACTGCAATGCCCGTACCCTTCAGCGACGTCTTCGACATCCAGACATTTTCACGAGTCTTGCGATTATTAAACTTGACGAAGATAGGCCTGGGTCTGTCTTCGCGCACTGACTTTCCCAGCCGGCCACAGAAACTGATGTCATCCTTGATAATAGTAGGCAACTTAAGTTTTTGATTTGTAATTTTAAGAAAACATTCAAGAATATCTTCAGCTTTGGATTCAGGAACCCCATGAATTAAAAGCATTTTGCGACGGCTTCTCATCTCCAAGCGGTCACAGTCCTGGATAAGAAGTTGGACTTGAGTTTTCAGTGCATCGATGACAGTGAGCATTAACTTCTTAAAAGTGTTAAAATCAGCAGCCAATGATGACAATGTTGGTGATGTAGTATTGTTTTTTTTTAATTCATCTTGGAATTGTGCCATACTGGTTGTGAAGAATTCCATTGCTGATTTGACTGACTGCTGTACAGCCTCCATGACTCACCAATTTTGAGGTTAACTTTGTTGAGTGTTGTGTTCTATTGTGTTCCAACAAAGGAATTTATAGCTGGTGGGTAGTATATAGTCACACAAACATGAAGATAAAGTAAATAAATAGAAATATATTATTTTCCTATTTTATTTAAATAAAATGTTGGAGAGACAAATTTTTGATGCTTACTTTACAACTACCCCCGCAAAAAAAGTTAGTTAATAAAATACAAACTATTATTAGACATTTAACAACTAATACACATCCTTGTAAATAAAAATGAATACCTACTCTTTGTGGAGTAATAATCTAGTTACATGAAATTGTCACCTACATAACAATTATATTTTGCACTTTATTTATTTCATTACGGCCAAGTAGTGGGCGGCCCTGCCTCATACCCTGGAAATCCAAGTACCCTGGAAGGAGATTTGAGGCCTGGTAGGGGCATTAATTTGTGGGTTGAACACAGATATATGTCCTTGGGTTATGGTTGTGTTTGCTTATATATGTATGTTTATTCTGGGTTGCCCCCCAGTTCGTTTTACAGTCGTCCACTACACGATCTTTGCTTACTTTGGAGCCGACCAGTTGGTTTGCTTGTCTAGGGATAATTTATTTATTGATATTATGAAACGAAAACCGTAGCTATATTCAACTTGCATAGACAATGTCGCAGCATTCTATCTTCTTGCGACAAGTGTTTAAGCTGGCTTGGTTGCCAACGACGCGGAAACTGTTAAGCAAAGAAAATATCTACGTTTAGTTTTTGAGGTTTTGATGTTGTGACTATGGGGTCCTGGGATTTGAGGGCTCATAGATGTGTCGGTTATTTTTAAAACGCTTGGCATTCCAACGCGGGACTTTAAAATTCTGCATGACCTTTGGCCATTTTTTCTCTCTGTGTATACAAAGTAATCTAGGCGTTGTATTCTATCTGTAATAATTTTTTTTCCCATGTTTTTATTTTACCTATTGTTAAATTTGAAATATTCTTGTTTGTAAATGAATTAAATATTATTTACAAAAGCCAGACATAATTTAAAATCTCTGCGTAGTCTCTAGCAGACACCTTTCGAGAAAACAGAAGTTTATGAACAAACTTAAAACCGTTGGCTACTTGTAATCTCTAAGTCTCTACAAACTTTATCAAGTCTTAAAAGTTGAACCGTTTGTATTAATTGCTTTTCAAATGACTGCAAGTTATTTACAGGTATGTAAAAAAATATATAAAGATCACTATTTTATAATACTACGATTTAATATATACGCAACAATTTTGTTTCAAGGAAGTGCTGAAAGGTTAGCTAACATCGAATGCCGTAAAAATTATTAAAAAAAATGAAAAACACACATTATATATATGTATACGTATACTTTTACGCCAAAAATCGAGAATGTTTTGAAACACTTTAAACAATCTTAGAAACTAGCCATTACTGGCTAAGGTGTTACATGACAAAATCTATGGTAAAAAAGTTATACTTTTATCACCCGAAAGGAATGTATGGAATTACCAGTATTCCTGTATGTACCTTTATATCTCGTATACCTTATATTTATTAGAGTAGCAAATTGGAGGGTGGTTGGATTCTCATTAGCCACTGTCGGATTTTCCATGGCTTTCTCGTGACTGCAACCGATGTAATCTGTCTTTTACGTTTCAATACAATACATTTTGAAAACGTCTGGTGACACTGGAGTAGTTTATTTGATGCATTGACATTGCGAAATTTAGTCATTAAATTCTAGGTTACTGGTTTAAATTCAAATCATGTATAAAGAGTAGAACTCAATACAACTAGTTTGTTAGAGGGTTATTAAGTTATCTCATTTTCGCAAATAATACGTAGAAAACTTAAATGACTTGAAAACTAGCATCTGTATTCATCACACAAATGTTTGTCCTAACACTCTCGAACTCAGGAGACAGGGCTTCTCCTACAGAATTGCCATAACAAAAGTCTATATATATATAAGTCTGTTAACTCAACATATTCGTATCAGTAAAAAAAAATGAATTTGTTTAATATCTTATTAAGTTCAGTCAGAAAAGCCATTGTGTAATAAGGGATAGTAATGATACCTACCTGTTTTCGGGAACAATACAATCTTTCATGATTTGTCAATGTAATATATACATGAATTTTTAAGACTTACTTCAAAAGTTATCTTACACCAGAAAAAGTACTGTCCTAAAAAAATACGCAAAGCCACACGTAAAATCTAGTATGAAATAAAGAAATGTTATATATTTTGTTCTATATTGTTGATGATTTGATAATTATTTTAAATAACAAGAACCGCAACCTGACAAGAACTCGCAATAGCAACCTGTTAATAACAGAACAAAATAGGGCTAGTGCGGCGGTTTGCTCGTCACGCGCCTCAAGTGGGTAAAATGTGTGTCCAAAAATATTGTTTTCACTAACTGAAAATTTCAACGATAAACTAAACAACACGGCTCACAGTAATGTATATAGTTAATAGGGAAATATTTGTTTATTTTTAAATATATTCTATCACTAAACTCAAACAATTTTTTTGAAAATTTGTTATAATTAATGCAAAATTCCAGGGTGACCGAGCGCTACGCAGGAAATGTACAAACGCTTACCTTTTTCATTTTATTATACCAAATTACTCTATGATCAGAGCTATCTTACAATATATTTCAACTTCCATCATAACGTAACTAATTATTTTTTGATTAGCTCTAATCTTTAGCCTAGATGAGCACAAGGCACAGTCATATCGAACGACCAAACTCATCATAAATTAAAAATAAACCTAATAACAAAAATCATGGTGATAGCGCCGCAGCCTTTATAAAGTACTTGACGTCGCATGCATCTGTATGATCTCTATTGATCTCTCTGTATTTTCAGAGATGTGCAGAACTACAACAAAGTCATAAAACTTTTAAAAACTTTTAAGAACCTGTAATTTTCTGTGACATTAATTACGTTAGTCACAATCATACATAACTATTTTAGATTTTGAATTATAAAATATACATTGCACAATACAAATTACGACTAACCTAGGTGTGAATGGGTTCGATGTTGAAACCACACTGAATCTCTTTTATTAATTAAAACAGCAGTATGATTTATTGAGGTCAAATCAATAGAAGGAGATAGAAGAGTTGGCCAATCACGGCTTGGCACGATTAGCTGAATCTGCGCCAAGGACCTGCTATGACGTAAACAAGGGTTCCTGCACTCAGATTTTTTCAGATGCTAATTCTCTAGATGAACTTTGCAACTCGCTCAATCGATTCTGTGGCAAATAAATACCAACATTACCTATTTTTTACCCAGGCTAACGCGTCGTACGCATTTCTAGTGAGTTTCTTGCTGGTTCTTTGTACCAGCTGTACTTGCTGGTTCCAAACCAGTGGTAGTTGCGGGCCACACATGAGGGCGGAATGCGCAAATCGACCGATGGGTACGGTCCCCTCCTGCAAAAACCGCGCCGCTGCAAAAATGCCACAGACCATAATGCCTTCAGCCAGGCATGCCCGGTTCGTCAACGGTTGGACGCGCTGACTCGTTCTGCTGTGGCATATTGCTAAAGTTGCCGTGGGAAACAAGAATAGCAACCACTATGAAAGCCTGGAAACCTGGCTGCAAATCAGACGAACTACACCTACTGGAGGAGGAGACTGGCCGCATGGTCGGTGCCTCCCTATCTTTAAAGATGAGAGAAACGTCACCAGAGCGGCCAGCCAAATCCCCAAAGACTTACCTCCTTCCAAACAAGAGATGGCGTCCCAAATGCTATTAGCCCAGTGTCCAGAATTGAACTTTCCTCGGAACTTACTAAACCAGCTACTTAACTGTGCAACAGAAATAAATTATGTTGAATGAATATTTTGAAAAATATTTATTCTGGAACATAAATGTGAATGGTATATAAGAAGGTAATAAAAAAGGGATTTGTCATGTCTAAGTGCAAGTTAACAGCTGCGAAATAAACAAATGTTACGAGAAAGGACAATAAATATGCAATATAAAGCAGGAATGGAGACTGGGTTAAGGAACAACTTAGATAAAGATTACAAGGCGAACAAAGACATGAGAGATATAGTATCAGAAAACAGTGTAAAGGAAAAAATATAATAGCAAATATAATCGAAATAAAGCACTGTGAACATGAAACAAAGATCGGTTTCCAACCCCTGTACATAAGAAGAAGCGAAAATAGAGCAGACAGAGAACTATATGGATTGACACGAAAGAGAATATAGGGTGATGTGCGTATGAAAGAACGTACGATGGATAGATGAAAGGATGTCAGGAAAAGAACAAATAAGAGTAACAAAGTCTGCGGCCCCCATGCCGGAGGAAAGAGCATATTAAAAAAAAACCAATGGTAGTTTCAATATACGACGTCCTAAGCCGAGGTCCGTGCCCTCTGGAAGCGCCATCAGCGCTAAACTACAAAGTTCGGTAAAATTTAAAAGGCCCTGGCCATGAATAAACAGTATATTTTTAAAAAAACCTAGATTAATATTTAAACGGCATACAAATTTTAGCTTACTGATTTGCGTTCAAAAGTTTTACATTTCCGTTAAGTCATTTGGACCTTGGCCAAGCCTATAAATTGTACCACTAGTTTAATAAATTATAAAGCTTAGCAAACTGCCTCTGACTTATCAACTATAAGGAATGATATATGAAATTTATACTTATGCTTTACAACGAAAACCCTGAAAGCGTCTACACTTACAGTTTGCCAAAAATTGTTTCGACCGACCCATGTTTGTATGTCCTAAAAAGTTTAAAAAAGCCTTTTGTCAGAGAAGGGTCTAATATAATAAACCTAGTAAAGGTTCTAGTGCTTGTTCAGTTTCATGATATTAAGGTCGTGGGATGACATATGAGTATTACTAATATCGTAATTCTTAAAACCTAGACAACATAGAAAGATCATTTCCATGGTCCAGACTTTATTTCTAAATATTTCGGTTCTCAAAATAATTAATTTATTGATTGAAGAAAATTGCGCTTTCTCATACCAAAAACCACACGAAATGTTTCTTCCGCGTCCAATTTGAACGAGCAATCTACACAAATTGGGCGCGGTTAAAGCGACACGTGAAAATAATATCAAAGGGCTATATCAAATTTTTGTAGATGCGGTTTTATTGACTAAGCCGCCTTGAGGTCGGTGTTATTATCAGAAATTCAGGATATGTAAGTGGTTTTCGAATGATATTATGATATAATTTGATCAAAAAAGCTAGTGATTTATTAGTCCATGCAAAATTTAATATAAATAGTAAAATTATAGTCAACGTTAAATTTCAGTAATAATAGAGCTTCTTTGTTAAGATCTCGTCTGGGGGGGTATGCAGTACCTTCCTATTTTGAACGCCAATATAATTAGGTTTACGTGGTTGTGTTCCGGTCAACGGGAGGAAACAGGCAGAGCAATTACTGGAACAAAGGCAACTCCAACGTTTGCTTACGGTCGGCATTATTACGCTATTACTTTTAAATTGTTTATTATATTTGTGATGTTAATATATGTTATAATATTTTTTTTTTCAAAAGCCTATTTTATGAAAATGTAGTTAATTTTAAAACAGGCAACTTTTGCAATATATGACTGGACAAACTCTTTGGCATTGGGGCTCGTAGACCATTGTACGTTATTATGATTTTATTAAATTACGCAGTTTATCTTGAATTAATCACTCTCTTTTTTTGTTACTTTTCAAAAGGAACAAAAGTTCCGTTCGAAAAATAAGGACCAATTAACAGAAATGGAAGTGTTCCAAAACATGGCTTCCGTATTAAGAGGTTTTATGTTCTTCGATATGATATTTCATAATATTATGACCTCCCATGGCGAATTAAAGCTGTGTCAATTTAGGCAGAGTCTGCTAGCTGATGCTATTGTATCAGTTTACTAAGTTGACTGTGATGTACAAAATTTCCTTATAAACTTGCTTATTCGCTTGTATTTTACATCTTAGGCTTGTTTCAAATTTTAGATCAGGTACAAACTTGTTTTAAAAACTTTATTGTTAAAGGCAATTTGATAGAACATTTTGATTTATGTTATCTTAATCTCTGAATTTCAAATAACATATTTAACAAAATGGAAGCAGTGTACGATATGTTGAATCAGAGAAAAGTACGTTGAATCTATATTTTGCAGAAATCTCCATTGTCTTTGCTGTCAGCACCATTTTTACCGTTTTGGCTCACTTTCAAATAGGTTCTGAATTTTATAGTTCAGGTGTTGAAGTCAATTTAGATTATTTCGAGAACTGCAGGATTTGTTTGTCTCTGATAATTTGACTTTAATAGTGGGTTCATTGTTTAGTTAAACAGCTACAACACTGGGATGGAACACAAAACAGTGCGACAAATGGTGTTTAGTAACAATTTTTATAGCTAACTCATGAAACCTTTAACTATTCCCATTGTTAATTTTATCAAATAAATTCCTTTGCTACTACTGAAAAAACTATAAATTGTATAATGTTTTTGCTTATAATAATAATAAATAACAATTTTAACAGATGTGTGTAATTATTTTTCGTTCGTGCATATACTGTTGGATTTTAGCGTGCAAAATGTTATTAAGAAAAAAATAATTACTAATTGGATAATATTTATAAGTCCATCAACAAATTTATAATTATTTAACAATCAATCAACCCACAAACATAAAAATAAATCTAATAATGTAAATGTCAAAAAAAACCTTAAAAAATACATGTCATAAAATGTAATAAATTAAACACAATTACCATCATTTGCAAAATAGATAATAATAATAATAATTCATGTCAATCGTTCATTCAAATGTTCGTTTACACTGTAATACATTTTTTCTAACAATCATTTTAATAATCCTGTTTTAAATTTATTTATTGGTAGTTCCCTTAAAGTTACTGGTAATTTATTATATATACGTACCGCCATGCAATGCACGTTATTGCTAAAGACGGACAGTTTTTGATATGGTACGTACAGTTTATCTTTGTATCTACCTCGTTTGCCGATCACTTCATTGTTGGTTCCAAATAATTGCCTATTCTGTTTGACAAAACCACAAATTTCGAATATATACAGTGATGGAAGCGGCAAGATATTTAATTTAGCGAAAAGGGGTCTGCAAGACCTACGTGGTTCTTCCAATTGCAATGATTGTCCAAGATAACACCTAGAAATTAAGTTGAATTTACAATTTCTAATTGAATATTATTAAATTTAATGTCAAGTTTAGGAATTTGAGAATTGTATGTCTGAAAGGCTATAATTTTGGTCTTGTCAATATTAACCAATAATTCATTATTATCTAGAAAATTAATTATGTCAGTAAGTGATTTATTTGTCTTTTTTTCAGCGTCATTTTTATTTTTAGTTTGAATTTTAACTGTCGTATCTTCCGCAAATAAAATACATTCATGGTCAATATTTTTTGGGAGGTCGTTAATATAAACTAGAAAAAATAGAGGCCCTTAGACGCTACCTTGAGGAACTCCTCGTTTGTTGAGGGAATAAGGTGATTGATATTTACTTAAAGTGTTGCCCTTCAACCGAGCAATTTCCTCACATTGTTCTCTGCAACTTAGATAACTTTGCAGCCAATTTAAAGCTTTTCCCCTTATTCCATAACGTTCTAACTTTGTCAAAATTATTTCATGCGATACACGATCAAACGCTTTTGATATGTCAAACACCCTCAGATAATGATAAATTTATTATGTATGTCAACGGTCTTACAATATATTTAGCAGCAGCCTTCAAAGTTTTTGAACACATGTGATCATATGCAGTGGGTTGCGTGTTTTTCGGTCCTATTAATATTTTTTAAATGTCAGTTTTATTCACTGGTGTCATAAAAATTGTACTATTATTTTTTTTTATTTTAGAGAAATTATGCTTAGGTTTATTATTTGATGCATTTAAATTTGCAGTAGCAATAAAGTGCTGATTGAATGCCATACATATGTCATAAGGATTTGTATAAATGTCATTGTTTTATTTAATTTCATCAATTGATTTAGATGAATTACTTTGCTCTGCGGTGTTTTTAATCAAAGCCCAACTTGTTTTACAAATATTTTTACATTTTGATAGATATTGAATATTTTCCAATTTTCGCGAGCTTAAAAAACACTTCTTTAGTACTTTTGTATACTCATTATGCTTTATTTTGTTTTGTATTTTATTGTGCCGACAAAGCCGATATTTTAAAGATCTTTTAAAACAAAATTATATATTATATTTAAATAAAATTAATTGACAAAACTATAAGTTGCTGTTTGATCGGCTTATTCAATTATATAAGATAATTATGCTGGTAAAATTCAACACGCTTGTTGCAGTGTGGTTCCAAAATGTAGCTTTCAGGTGCGGAGCTCGTATCTAAGAAACTACTGTGAAAGAAAGAAACAAATAGACAGATTGATTTTTCTACTAAACTACAAATGAAAAGTCAGAGTAAAAATATTGAAAATGAAACATTTTGTAAGTTCGCGAGACACCAGGCCACTTAGAAGTGCTGACTGTTCTTGGGGACGTGAGGTGTATCTATCCCATATTTGGGGGGAGGATTATCTACCTACTTTTTTAAATTGTGACGACGGAGTGGGTCGTTACAGGCGTCCGCGTAGCATCTTAATATATCTCGATGACGCTATTAGACCAAGGAACGCCTGCGTTCCAATTAGAATTAGGGCAACACATTCTAATCGCCTAATCCACCGCACTATGGAAAATGGTAGAACAACGGCATATCAAAAATCCTTTTCATTAAGTCGTTACTGACGTACTTTTAAAAGTTAATTGTATAGTATAATAGTGTAAATTCAATATAATATAGTAATTTTGGATGAATTATACTTGGGATATATATTTTTTTACATCACAAATTGTAATTTTTAAGAATGTTAATGTCAGGCCTGTTCATTTTAACATATTAAATTAATTTCCTTCAAAAACTTGTGGCAATAGATATAAAGTGTTATACATTACTAAAAAGCTCATAGCATTTAAATTTAAAAAAAGGTATAATTTTATAGATTTTATGATTATATTTCTTTAAAAAAATTACAACAAGGGAGGAAAACAAAGATAAGTTTGCGGTAGATTTTTTATTGATAATAGGGCGTGTTATCTACATTTTGCAGTCATGTGGTGGTACAAATTTAATCATCAAAATGTCAAATATCAACAAAATTCACACTACCCACATTTATGAAATCACATAAAAAAGGTAGGCCATCTAATAAAGCTATTACAAATTTGTAACTAAACTAAACAAATGTTTGTTTGTTACGTATCTTTGCCGAATTTTAAATTGACTAATATTTTCAAGTAAATAATAATACTAATAAGATTACAAACACTTAATAAAATAAATACCGTGTTCTAAGCGTGAATTTATACTTTCATATATTGAAGAAAAGAAAACTAGAAACTGTATCAACAGTTTTAAAAGAACACTATCATGTTTCTGAAGAAAACATCTGTTTCCTTATCAGTGATACTCAAAAGTATCTTATTCCTTCCTTTAATAAACGATGGGCAGAAGCGACCAGGAAAATAGAGAAATTTTTTTAAAAGTACGAAAATTGGTTGGTTTTTGAATATTTAGTTAATTTACCTAGCTTTGAAGAAGAAACACTTGACATCACACCATCTACTTCTTCTGGGAAAAGCGGAAGACCCTGTGCCTCTCATGGGGACTCATCAGAATCAAGAAAAAAAACGGGAAAATACCGCGCATATTAGCGTGTATGGCTTTGAACACATCTGCAACGCCTTCGTTTAGGGATTAAATTCAATAGGAGAATAAATAGAAGCCAAACTCGTGGAAAAAGAAAAATTTTGCAATTATGCCATGGACACTGCTAGGATCTATGTAAGTAATTATGAATGGTACTACATGCCATCTTCAGTTCACAGAATTTTGATTCATGGTGAAAGTATCATCAAGGATTTTGGTGTGGGTCAACATTCTGAAGTTGCACAAAAATCCAAAAAAAATTCGTCTACATCATGCTAGGAAGTGCTCTCGATCAGCTACAAATTGAGGATGTATTTCATACTCTTCTCTACACATCAGATACGTAAATTTCTAGTCTTAGTAAAACATATAGCAGAAGTGTGATAGATCTTTTAAAAGTGCAAGAACTAATTTTAAGAAACGAACTAAAATTAAAAGAACTAAAATTAATATAGGTAATTTTTTTGTATTTTTTTCACTTATTAATTAGTATTTTGTAACCTTCATATTTCATTGAAACGTGTTTCTAATTCATAATTTTAACTACTTTTTTATAAAGGTAATAGGTTAATTATTATTGTTTTATAACAAAATTATATAACAATAACTTTTTAAATATAATATAAATATTAGTATCTAAAGCATTAAGCTTACGCATAATTACCGCATTATTTAATATTCCGTGCTCGTACAAAATTTCAATCGTTTTCCTTAAAAAATAAAAAAGGTATCGATTTTTGATCCGAAACAGACCTCGATTTTCCCTAGTGCGCTGGTGGGCTATGGCTTACGTGACGTACGCACTCTTAGTGAGTTATATCCATAACCTCCATAAGATACATACCCTCTCGCCCTCTCGGGTGCCCTTAGGCGTATCGTATGTGGGAGTAGTTTTAAGTGCCGATTAAGCGCCCTCAGCAATAAGCCACAAAGTCCGGTGAAATTTAAAAGTATGTACAAAAACAGTCCATTTCAAAATTGTACAAAATTTTACACGGCGGGAACACACGTTGTAGGTGCTTATAGCGTAATTTTAGAAAAGTGAGAAGTCCTTATTTTTGGCAGAAAAACAATTACCTACTCCACAAAATAATGTACAAGTTCTTAAAATTTTTGTTAAAGAATCTATACTGCGCGGGGAACTACGAGTATACGACATATAGCTGAGACACCTCAAAACAGACCTCGGGAAACATATAATGTGAGGTTATTTTGCCCCATAATGCACATTGTGATAGATAGCCAAAATAAGTTTTAACGGCTATAGACTGATAGTTACATAGCACCCATAGGTTTTATCTGCAAGATATAATACCTATGTCTGGTTATTTATAACTATAATAAATAATCAGAAATCTACCTTTTGTATTCAGTAAAATAGACAAGGCGCGCTTAGCAAAATACCTCTGAGTCAATACAACAGAAGAACCCGTTATTATTATGCGTGGAATGAATTTCTACCCAAACATCCCGTGACCGTGATAAAAGGCAGAATAGATCTTTTCATATCGAAACTTCAATTTCGCTTTATCGCTTTGAAACTTTTCGTTGTTCCTTTAGCCAAACAGTTAAAGGTGTTGTTATTTTAAAAGAGATTAAAAATTGGTTCTTAATTATTTACAGACTGAACGTTTCATTCTGTGTAATAAAATTACTGATGTACGATTTGCTATTTGATCATATTATTGATAGAGCCAGCAGCCCATTTTGGACGTAAATTAACAAGAAGTATATATTTTTTATATTAAACGGAAAGTGTTATTAAGTAAACGGAAAATTTTGAAATTTAATACAGTGAAATTATTTAGAAGACGGTGCATTCTGATATAGAAGTTTCAAACATTGCACCGACACGAAAACCAATCAAAAGTTGCTTCAATGTTAAGCAAACGGGGCGAACAAAATGTTATGAGAATATCATTAGTTTCAATCTAGCAACGTTTAAATCAGAAACTGGACAGCGTGAACATATTGACAAAATTGCCGAAAGTGACAGCCGATATATTGCTATATATCCTTATATTTGTTATTGCTATATTACAACCTAATGTTACGTTTTGGTAACTGCACATGTTTTTATGTATATAAATATTAACGATACAATTAAAAACGATACGATATGACGGCCCAGTAGCATAATGGTTAGTAGTCCCCAGACAAACACTCCATTTGTGTGGCCCCAAAGTAAGCAAACCTTATGTTATGGATGACCATAAATCGAACTGGGGGGGAATCCCAGAATAAACATACTTATATAAATATTAACAACCATGCCCCGAGAACAAACATCTATGTCATCACATAAGAGAATGTCCCAACCAGGACTCGAACCAGGGACCTCCGGCGTATGAGGCAGGGCTACTACCCACAGCCCCCACTCGGCCGTCAATTTGTAAGAGAACTAAAACGGGAATCCAGGCATGAGTCATGAGGGTAGCAACAGGAGGTCCCAGGTTCGAGTCCTGGTTGGGGCATTAATTTGTGAGATAAACACAGACGTTTGTTTTCGAATCATGGTTGTTTACATTTATAGTACGTATATTATTCGTGTTTCTCCGAGTTTACTGTATGGTCATCCTTAAAACAAGTTCTGCTTACTTTGGGGCCATACAGTTGGTATGTTTGTATGGGGATTTAAAAAAAATTAAGCCAACTTTTTTCGTTGTTGCAAGATTCTGCTACCTCAGAATCGATTAGTTTTAGATTTATTTATTTATTTAATTATAACAAAATCCACAGCTCTTAAAATAATACATTAATTAAATAATATCTATATAAAACTGACAGCCAGTTATAGATTTAAATTTTTTTAAATGATTTTAGCTGACGACAAGTAAAACAAATGTTAGGAATAATTAATTAAAACAGTTTTTAAATAGTTATTTCATTAAAAAATAAGAAGAATTGTTTTTATAGTTCGATAGCAGTGCGTGAGTGTGTTTGTGTGTGTATATGAGGGTGTGTGTGTGTGTGTACGTTTGCATGTGTGTATAGATTTGAACGTAATAATATATAGCCATGTTAATATCAACCTCTATTCAGTAACTTTAATATACTTTGCTTAAATTTAGCCTTGTTGTCATAAAATATGTCAGTGACTTGTGCGAATTTTTTATAGTAGTTTGTTTTCGTGTGCTGCGGATGAAATAGTGAAGTGTGTCTTGTACTTGTGGAAGGAGTGCGCAGATTGAGGGTGAGATTAATAAGGTCATTGCAGTCTATATTACCGTTACAGATGTTGTATAAGAAAAGCATATCGAGCAAAGTACGTCTGGATTCTAGGGACAGCACATGGTGTTGTTTGCAAGCATCCGGGTATAACTTATGGGGCTGTGATTGTCTATAGCTCAGGTGCTTCAGAAATTTTCTTTGAATTGACTCATCTTTTTCGATAGTACTTTTATTTTGAGTAAAATAAAAAATCTTATATATATATCTGCCGTAGTTCATTTTTATAAACAACTCCACCTTAATATACATGTACAATTTTGAGAAAAGTATACGACAAAAATAAAACGATATGCTCAATTCATACCAATAAATATACCAATTAACCGACTCCTAGCAGTGCCTAATGCAAACAATTTTAACACTGTTGTTACTGTGGTCAAAGGTACCATGTGATTTTGCTTTCTTGGGGCGTTTCCGATGTTTGTTAGGTGCACTAAATTCCTACTGATCCAGGATAAGAGGGCCTTAATTTGGGAACCGAAAAAAAATTGTTTATTAGTTTATTACATTTTCAAAACATAACCTAACCACATTAAACCCTTTTTGATACATTTCTACCTACAAAAATGTACGTTTAGGAATAATACTGTGAGTTATATGTTGATACAGCTTATTTATCTACAGAGCATAAGATCCTCTCTTGGTAATATAATCCTAAAGTTACACAAAGTTTTCTTCGAGTTGTGTAGTCGAGACATCATTACAATGTTCACAAAGTAAGCAAATTTGTGTAAGTTATATAAACATCTTGAGCTTATAACATAATACTTTAGTTGACTTAACAGTGTTTATTCAGAAAGAGTTAATTCACGTTGTAATTGGCATTAAATCAAGTCTGTTTATAGCATATACATAATGATTATAATATAAAACTAACATGAACCTCGAATATGTGTATACATTTTTCTTATTCAAATTATACATTGGTAATTACATAACTTATTTGTTGATCTTGGTTATTCTTAGTCATATTGTATACCTACTAATATATGTTACACTCAGTTTTAACAAAAGAGTACCGAGAGGTCTTTTTTCCGACGCCTCTTTCCACTCTTTCTTTATTTAGGATAAAAAGTAGGTACGAAGAAATGTTTAACGGCAAAGTTATAACTGTGGAAAACCCTTAATATTGTACTAATTTTGTAATATTCATTGAACTTTATTTTTTTTACAAAGACTCTCAACTTTTTGTACAATAACTCGAACAAATTCAATTTCTTATTAAAAACTCAAGATCAAAGTGTCAAATAAATCGTATTACTTAGAAGATTTTAGGCTTATATTTTTAAGCAAATACAGCATAGAAATGTAGAATAAGGTAAATTTCCTGAAAATTATACATAACTTCAATTAAATTTCTATTTCTATAATAGAATTCATACATTAATGAGTTTTATTTTCCAATATTTAATAAGTAAGCAAAGGTAAAATATTATTATTTAAGATAAGTGTAACATGAAATTTCCTGAGATACTAGATTTCATATTCTGATCTGAAACTCATGTTATATTCATACAAAATGATTAATTTGTTCCTCCTCCACTTTCCTGCAAGTGGAATATTATTCAAACTATTTACCCTGAGTACCATTCTCGCTCCCATCGCCACCCGGTACGGACGTGCAAGACGACTCCGATTGATCGGTCTCTTCCCGTTATTCAGTGGCGCTCAGTTTCCTGACGTCACAGTATGCGTGTTGGTTCCGTGACTTTCTGTGTTTTCTTACTCCCTCCAAGCGCTGTCGAAGTGATAATTTTCTTTGCGACTAAGTATCTTAGTCTTCAAAGTGCTGTGCTGAGTTGTGTTGTGCTCGTGCTGAGTGCTGTGTTGTGCCCAGCGTGAGTAGTCTGGTTTCAGTACAAAGGATACTTAACGGTGAAAACGAATTTGTACTGATCCAGTCCTTTTATTTTAATTTTATTCCTTTCTTCTATTTTATTTATTTTTCCTATATTTTCCTATTTATTTTTTATCATATCTGTGTGTTTTCGTGTGCATTTGCCCTTTTTGTCGGTAAAGGTTGACCCTAACGCGGTCAATCTTCCCATAGGCCCGCGTCCCGCTCCGTCGTCTTCACCTCAGTCGTGATTGGCTGAGGATATGAAGACCGTGTTCAACGTCATCCAAAACGTCGACATTAACGAAATCGCCGTACTCGCACGTAAAATGCGAGCCGCCCGCTCTCCTCAAGAGCGTCTATTCGCGCTAGCCGACCATCACTCGCTACTTAATTCTTTATAAATTCTATATTTCGTATAAATTCGTTAAATAGTAAATATAATGTCTAGACCCGCAAATCCCGCGTCTTGTCGTTGCCTTAGTACTAACCTCCCTGAGCTCAAACTTTTCCTTCAGAACAACGAGCCAGACTTATTGCTTCTCCAAGAGACGTGGCTCACTCCAAACCACACCAGGGGATTCGCTATTCCCAAATACGCGTTCACTCGTAACGATAGGCCCAACTCCGATGGTTACGGCGGCACAGCAATTTACTACAAAAGAGGTTTCCATTGCGCTCCTCTCCCTACCCCTCCTCTCCTCAACATGGAAGCCACTCTGTGTAGATTGGCTATGAATGGTCATCCGACCGTCATCATAGCTTCAATCTACATATCTAGTGGCACCAGACCTATCCGTAGCGACTTCAAGGCCATTCTCGCCCTCGGCCATTCAGTTGCTCCAAACATACTCACTGGACGTGCTTATCGACTAATCGACTAATTTGTAGTGCTTAACGTACCTAAAATTAAGCTCTATGTTTTTCTTTTATGCCTAATTCAAGCGGAAGAATCGGCACGGGACCAACCATGAAACCGTTACAAAATTAATTATCAAGCTATAAAGCAATTGGATAAGAAGCGGTTAATAATAATAAAAATACATTTGGGACAGTTGATCCATATAAAGCGTTAGTAACAATTTTAAAATTATATATTAATGTCAGAAATAACAATTGATTGATTTTGTTTATATTTCAACAAAATCAATCAATTGTTATTTCTGACATTAATATATAATTTTAAAATTGTTACTAACGCTTTATATGGATCAACTGTCCCAAATGTATTTTTATTATTATTAACCGCTTCTTATCCAATTGCTTTATAGCTTGATAATTAATTTTGTAACGGTTTCATGGTTGGTCCCGTGCCGATTCTTCCGCTTGAATTAGGCATAAAAGAAAAACATAGAGCTTAATTTTAGGTACGTTAAGCACTACAAATATTAACTAACTCAAAGCCAAATATAGTTTTTTTAAGGTCTATGCATATAGACGTTTGTCAAGGTTTAAAAATATTGATAAAATTGAACGAGTAAATTTTTTTTTTTGGTTGGATTTGAACTTTATGGATGATACTAAACAAATATATTCATATGTTAGTTGGTTTATTTGTAATTGCAAAAATCTGGAACTAGCTAATCAACTTTAAGGATTAGTATCTGAAAGCTATATTATTATCCAGATGTATGAGCTGTCTTTAGTCTAAATAGTATCAAGACTAAAAAGGATCAAAATCTGCGCGTGTAAATCCGCCTGAACTAACTAGGAAGGAATTCAAAAATGTTTTATATAAACAGCGTTTTGTGCGAACATTCTGGCTAAAAAAAAGGAAACTTGGATAAATAGATACGTGATAGTACATTCCTGAGAAAACATGCAAGTAAAATCCAATCTAAACGTAAACTACACCTTTTTAAACTTTGGTTCAACTTTGTAGAAGTGGAGTTAAAACTGTTTTAAAAATTGTATATGAAAAATTATCAACTACGTGAACACATTCAAATGTTTATTTGCTTTATTTTGCATTTAAACTTTGAGTTTCATGTGGTCAGGGTGTAGGGTGAGCATTATAAACATTTGGGACATAAAATCTCACTTTTTGTAACAAAATAGTTAGACTAGGCTATTTTTGTTCTGTTCAAGCTGGTCCCAGCTTATTATATAACTAAGATAATTGTTTCTAGTATTAGATATCAAACATAAATTATAGTTAAACTAGTTCTGTAGTATTCATTGCATTTCGTTTTTGCTCATACAGTATAATTCATGATATCATTCTAGTTAGGTAGTACAGTAATTAAACGTTTACAAACTCTTAATTATTTGTTTTGTAAAAGACAAAGATTAAAAGTGAATCCTAGTTGGGATTAACAATACATCTACAGTCCACCAACTTGCTTAAACTACTGAGATACATAGACACCGACTGCTGACGCCTCCAAAGAATTCAAGCCGGCTTCCTCTCGGAGATTCGCAGCGCGCGTGGCACTCCCTTCTGCGATCCACTCAGCAAGAATGCCAAGTTTGCGATAGGTACCTACTGATTTATTGAAGGCAAAGAATGACTCAGTAGAAAAATTTGGGCTGTAATTTGTTCGTGTTTTGAGTGGGAATCAGATGTAAAAATACCTATGCATTATCTGTGCTTCGAGATTTGTGCTACAAACAAAAAATGCATAAGGTTTAGAATGTCCAGTAAAACGACATTAGTTTTCGAAAAATACATTTTAGGAACTTTTACATGAACGATCGAGCACTGACAATTAGATAAGATTATTATCATTTTTTAAATTTCGAATACAAAATAATGTAAAGGAATAACTTAACTAACCGTAATAATGGTTGTAATAATCATTATTGAAGATAATTAATTTATATGTTTTGCTCTGACTACCGATGAACATGAAAACATCGACTCTCGTGTCATAGAGAAGTAGAAACATATTTAATGTAGTTTGAATGAACTCCTTTTATTTATACTAGTACAACTAGATAACGATATTTGCTATAACAAATAAAAAAATGTACTAAAATATATCTGTTCATTACATAACTTACTTTATTCACAGCCGGCAATCCAGCTCGCGGCCCCTGATGGAAAGGGCCATCCATACCCATGGATATTATTATTCATATGTTTTTTATGAGAGTCGTAGTGATTGTGATTACTACCTCGACTTAGGAAGCGTTGCCAAGGCTTCAAAATAAATTGCCTCTTTTCCAGTATTTGTATTGGTTGTTCCTTCCCTTTGACCGGAACACAACCACGTGAAGTTTATTATTGTGGCGGTCAAAATAGGGTAGACCGTTGTTCCGCTCCAAATGGGATCTTAACAACGAAACTCGCCTACAACTATTGTCATTGAAGCAGAGACACTACCTACTTCTTTGTTGGATCGATAACGTGCAACCAATTCAAAAGCTCAAATAAACTCCATTTCAATTCAATTTTCTCTAAATTTAAAACGTCGCTTGATGGTTTACTTAATTTTGTTTTATTTATTTATTTATTTATTTATTCTTTATTGTACACCACAAAAAGATACAAATGAATATCAGTAAACAAAAAAAAAATAAAGTATTACTTATTACTAACAAGCAATTTCTTCCAGACAACCTTTGGGTGAGAAATTGGAGACCATGTAGGTACTTGGGTGCCTTAGGCGTACATACATAATATATATACACATATACTTCATTTTATTTACTTAAATAAATACACATTACTATTACATAAACTTACTTTCTAATAATACACAAAAAGAAAAATAATATAAAACTATAAACTTACATACAATGTAAATATGCACAACATATTATATAAGAGGATTAATAGATTATTATGAAGACTTGTACTAATCTCTATGTATGTTTGGAGAGGAAGTATTGTTTGACCTGTTTTTTAAATGTTTGTATTGTTTGTGCAGACTTAATTTTTAGTGGCAATTTATTCCACAGTGAGACCGCGAGTGCTGAGAATGATTTTCCGTAAAAGTCACTTTTGTGTAAGGGCGTTGATAACATTAAATTGTCAGCGGAACGTAAGTGCCGTTGGTGATGTGAGTGTCGATAAGTGAACCTTGATCTTAAATACTCTGGTGCAGCGGGATTGAACAGCAAACGATACATCAGACAAAGAATTTGAGTATTCCGGCGAAAGCGAATGGGAAGCCACCTGAGTTTAGCTCGATATTCTGAAACGTGGTCATATTTACGTAATCCAAATATAAATCTAATGCACAAATTCTGAAGGCGCTCTAGTTTATTCAGTTTGTCTTCAGAGATGTCCAGATAGCAGGCAGAACCATAGTCAAGAATAGGAAGGAAAAGGGACCTACGTTTTACCTACGTTCTATAAATCAATAATAAATAGTTTATTTGCCAGAATAAAAATGTTTCACTCCAAGTCTAGATACATTTACAGGATAAAAAATTGGGCAACCCTACACTAGTTTGCACTGGATCGCAGCAGGAGTTTCTCTTAAGTTGACTGGACATGTTATTTCTGTTGCTGGTGGATTTTACATACAATTTGATAAACTGACATATTAGTTTTATACAATACCAAAAAGGAGAGGAAACAAAATATTATTGATTAAGTATTTGTGACCGTAACAGTGTGTACTGTATTATGTACAATAATGTATTTAGAGTTATAAAATGTATTTAACATATAAGTTTGTGTATATAAAATGTAAAAGTTTGTATGAGATGAGTGTGGCTAATGTGATGAGATTTTGTTTGGTGTGAGGGTGTTTGAGTGAATGTTGTGTGAGTGCGTGTGGTGTTGACCGTGTGTGTTTGTTAAATTTCTGTTGTATGTGAGTATATGATTCAATCAGTTAGCTTACAATTTTAACAATGGATTCTGTAGTTTCATAATTTAAAGCAAGTAGATGTTTTGTCACGGCAGTCATTTTAGGAACCTTAGATTTAATAAGGGATTAGTTTTGTTATATATGAAGGGAGCAAGAGCCGTTATAAATTTTTGTCCAAAAACAGTGCGACATTTTGGGGTTGCATAGACTTTGTTATTTCCTCTTCTCGACCTGGATGGAAAATCAGGTATCTTTTCATGTTGGTACATCGTAGCATTTAGAACACTTTCGCGAGGTTATATAAGGCAGTAGTCGAGAATCGAAATCTTTGAAAAAAAACATTTCTTTATAAATTGCACGTTGGGCGCGTTCTAGTGGCAAAAATATTGTCTTGGCACATTCATCCCTAGCCAATATACCGTTAGTGCACATGGATTGGCACAGGGCGAAGTAAATAGATTTGAATAATATATTATCACAGACATACCGCAAGTTTCTGAACATATAAAAACGTTTTCTGATTCGACCTGAGAGCATGTTAATTTGTCCATGTAATATGTTGATCAATGAGAACACCAAGAGGAAACCATTTCAATCTGATGGCATACATAGTTATTGATGTCAGCACATGTATATGCTTTTACATTGAGCATACCAACCCCTGGAAGTGTATTTGATCTGATACTAAAAGACAACATTTTGGTTTTTTTCTTATTCAAAGTTAGTAAATTATTATCTAGCCACATAGTTACTATTCTGAAACCATTGTCAGCAAGCTTATTTACACCTTGCCAAGTTTTATCAGAAAAGGTGATAACTGTGTCGTCAGCATAGGTTATAATTTCTGCATTAGGTATTTTTAGGTTACATACGTCATCTATATAAACTAGAAACAAGTGAGTCCTAGAATGCTGCCTTGAGGCACGCCGAAGCCTATATCTTCTTCGTCAGAGGTGAAATTATCTGTTTTTATACTTTGCTTTCTGTTTACTACATAGCTTTCGTAGAGCCTCAGTGGCATATCCCGGATTCATTTTAGCTCCAATTTGCGTAGAAGGATTGGTGAAGAGACTGTGTTAAAAGCTTTACTTAAATCCAAAAAGATTCCTTTACTTTTATTCTTATTATCAAGATTTTTAATAACATTTAAAATAAATTTTATAAGTGCATCATTCGTAGATCTTTTTTTCCTAAGTCCAAATCGGTTCTGGGAGAAAAGGTTGTTTTTCTCAAGATAGTGCATGAGGCGTTCTTCAATAAGTTTTAAGAATTTTTGACAGTGCGGGTAGTAGAGATATAGGCCTATAGTTTGAGATACTGCCTTTCGTTTTTTTTTTTTGTGTTATTAAGGATTTTTAAAGCTTCCGGGAAGATCCCACCGACAGAGCAAGCATTACATATAATTGTTAAAGGTATAGCTAAAACATGGGCAAGTCGTTTGATGAATGTCGAAGTGATACCATCCCATATACTTGAATTTGTGTTTTCAAGAGATTTTATTGTACGCAATATTTCATCTTCATCTGTGGGTAAGATCACGAAGGAATATGATGGTGAGTTACTGGCTTTTATACTTTTAGCCATTTCAATTTCAGTCGTTTGCATCTTCGTTAAAGTTTCCTGAGCTATGGTTCTACCAATATTCACAAAATATTTATTTATTTCATTAGGTGACTCCATCGGATTAGATTTTAAAGAGAGTAGTTCAGTTGGTATACTATTTCAAATTTTTATATTATTGATGTCTTTAATTAAATTACATTGCTTTATAAGATCATTTTTATGCTCTGTAGTTTTGCAATTTCTGCTCTGTAGTAGGATCTTTTAAGTTTTTTATTTAGGTTGTTGCATGTATTTCTATGCCGTTATCTCTATAGTATGTAATTATCTTTGTCTTTTTTTAGGTTTCGGTTTAGTTTATTTTGCATACAACATATTAGACTAGGAGTTATCCACGCTTTGAGGGTTTGCTTTCGTCGCGAGGTGGGTACTTAAGTTGTGTGTTTGTTTATCGTGTAGTTTATGGACTGTATAAGCAGCTTAGTTCCTTCATTTGGGTCTTTACCTGTTAGTTGCTCATTTCAATTTATTTGGGTTAGGTCCTCAAGCACAGCTAGTTAGTTTTTTGCATAACTTTTAGGCTTTTATTTTAGTATTGTTGTTTGATTTTTGTCTATTTATGTCTACCATAACCGGTAAATGATCCGTAACAGTGGTTTTGCATACGACTGTTATTATACATAGCCTAGCGAAGCTAGGGTCGAGACATGCTTTGTCGTGTGTAATAAACTCATGTGTATGAATAAGCCCGTAAATGGCCAAAAGATCCATATAGCCATCTGCATCATATTTTTTATTTATGTTACTGGGTAAAATGTCAATATTAATATCTCTGATCAGAAGAATGTTTTTAAATTGGCGTACTTTTGTTAAAATTGCATTTAGTAATGCGAAAAAGTTATCTGTATGATAAGCATACTGATAAACTCTGTAAATACATATCAAAGCATATTGATCATCTCTAGTAGCTAAGTATACACCTTTCGGCTATGATGACTGCTTGGTTGTACTGTATTGGCTTGGTTGTATTGGCTCAGATGTCATAGTGTACAACGCAGCACTCATCGATAAGCCGGAAGACCTAAACCTTCATTTAAATGACTCAATCAATCAGCTAACTATAATACATCAAAATATAAGGAGTTTAAACCATAATTTCGATGATTTTGTAGTGCTTCTACAACGGTTTAATCGGAACTTTGACATCATTGTTTTGAGCAAATGTTGGATGTTTAAGGTAACAAATGTACCTCAGCTTTCACAATACAGTGCTCATGCTACTCAAAATATTATTAATCAAAATGATGGCTTACTGATTTTAGCAAAAATAATCTCAATCTGAAGGTTTACGACCTAAGTAAACCTAAGTAAACTAGACAGTTTGACAAACAGCAGTCATCATAGCCGAAAGGTGTATACTTAGCAAATATATATGTGAGATGTAAATATGTGTGTAATTTGTGATTGTGAGAATGTGTGGGTGTTTGTTTGTACATAAATTTTAAAACTACTGCTTTTACTCACGCGGTATTGTCAGTACATGTAGAAAACATTGTAAAAGGTATATAGTAATAAAAAAATTGTTAAACTGAAACTTAGATCTGCGGGGGCAAGCAAGATACGGTATTCTGATTTGAATCTGATTTGACCAAATCATGTAAATTCTGGGTCGTTTTAATAAGAACTGGTCTTGCCCCATCTTCCTTTCGAAGGTAAATATTCCCATTTTTCACCCAGCAGAACTTGTAATTGTTTTTCTTACAAAACTCACAAGCGGCGTGGATTAGCTTTCTGCATGATCCAGGTATTTGTTCAGAAACATATATGGCCTGTGATTTTCCCAGGATATCCAACTGTTTAGTATTCAGATGTTTTGTTTTCCTTCATATTGACGTTCTTATTAAAGTTTCTCGTAATGACCGAAGTGAATTTGACTATTATCGGGCGAGAAGTGCGGAATTGTCCAGGAAGACGATAGACGTCACAACACGTGGTCACCAACCACGTTCTCAATTTTACCGATTAAGTTCATAAGTGTGACTTTGCTTTCGCCGGAGTCCATCGGAATGTTTCTTACCTCAATAGCGGCAGATCGTGATTTGTAGCTAAGACCTTGTATGTTGTTTTCCAGATGTTGTATATACTCTGTTTGCCATTGATTTTCCTTTCTCAGCGTGTTAACTTCTTCCTTCAGCGTAACATAATTTGTTTGCAGAATTTTTAGTGCTAAGTCTATCCCTTCATTTGTTTTTTGTATAACAGTATTTCGTCCTTATATTTCCGCTACGTCAGTAAGAAGTTGCGATATCATCGAAGTTTGTTGCGAATTTTGGCAATATTCAATTCTTCACTTTTCTGCTCTATCTGGCCTCGGGCGCTTATGTCGGCTATTAGAGTTTACAAAATCAGTGCGTAACACTGCGCTGTTATGTCGGTTTTCGATCTGCTAATTTGTTCTGTCTATTGTTTTGGTGTTGTAGATGTCGGAGGAGACCGCTGAACAGACATTTACAGCTCTTAAACCATAAATGTTAAAAGAAGCTTGCCTTATAGCTTGGTAGAATCGTATCGTGGTCGACTTGTGGCAGTATCCGTAGCACGACTACGGCTAGGTGTACCAATGATGTTTACGTAGTCCGTGGAATAGTCTACTATTTCGTCGTCGTCGGTCACTCGCTTCGTAGGCGAAGGGCACAAGCGCCGCTTCCCGATCCAACGGGTATGGGTTCAAGCCCCACAAAAACAAATGTATTTTTAGAATTTGAAATTTATTTTCACTCAGCGCCCTACTTCGAAATCAATATTGCCGCCCGGCGCAAATGGAGTTCTCCACAGGTTAGAGCAGGAGCCAACGATGTTGCGAAAAGCAGAGCCAGACCCCCTAGAGTGAATTGACCGATGTTCCAGCATCCAGCAAAATGGCCGCTGGGTCTTTTAAGGGCAGTATTAGAAGAGAGTGACAAAGAGGGTCTCCGATATTTCTTCACAAAACAAATAAAATGAAATAAATTCACTGACTGTAATTGTAGACACAAAAGCGTAACCAAAGTTAAAGTCCGCACGCGGACACGAAACTGAATTATAATTCCATTTCTGAAATATGTTTTAACTTGTGAAACTTCAGCTTTGCTATTTGAAATAACAAACGTTCTCGGCATTCATTTGTTTAAAATTGTATGCCCGTTTAAGCATGTCTGCCGCTAAAATTTATGTATGAAGTTATGCATGGGGAAAGTAAAAAGTAGCTTTGTAATTTTTGTGTTGTAATTTAAATTTAGTCTTATGTTATATTCAACTATTTTGGCGTACAAGATAAAAAGTAAAATCTTCTTTATTTTTCTATGATAACTAGTAATAATAAATATGAACACCTGCCGTAGCAGGCAGACTTAATCCTTTTCAATGGGGTGTCTACTTGATTTCGAAAAATCTCTTTGCAAAATACTATTCACAAGTGAACTTAGAAAGATTTTTAGTTTGCTTGTTTCTTCGATACGATGTTTTTTCGGCACCTTGCTATATGGAAAACTTTTCTTCGAACATTCATAGATCGATGCTGTGTTTTGGCTTTATTTCTGGAACTGAAATGAAATATTTATTTCTCAACATTGACAATTACTTGTTCTTATTAACCTCAAATAAAACATGACTCTACCACCAGTTCGAAAAAACCTTCGTGAAGAAGAACTGGCAAGAAACTTCATGGGTATATTTTTTTCAAAATAAATTTATAGAGTCCCTTTATGTCTATACAAAATTATTCTTATCTGCATCTGTTAGCTCGGCAAGTCTCCCTCCCCCCAGGTATCCAAACGACGAACACCCTCAAACGGCACCCGTTCACGAGTTAACGCGGGATCCAGCCATCGCCCTCCTCAACCATATTAGAGGGAATTGAGCGACCCGTCACCCGACGCTACTATAAGAAGACGTACTTTAGTGACCAGGGCTCAGTTCTTGGTCCTTTCCTATTTTTAGTTTATATTAATGATCTGCCATCGGTCGTTAAGAATCAATGCGAGGTCATATTGTTTGCTGACGATACTTCCTTCTTGTTTAAAATCAAAAGACAAGAAATTGACTATCGAGCGGTGAACAAATGCATCTCCAACACAGAGCAGTGGTTCTCAGCTAATAATTTGCTCCTCAATGAAAAAAAAACGAAATGTGTTAAATTTACATTGCCAAATGTCAAACAGGTAAACACAAACATTGTAGTTAAGAGCCAGGAACTGACTCCTGTAAACTCAACTGTATTTCTGGGCATAACCTTAGACGCCAAACTGCAGTGGGGACCGCATGTTGATGGTTTAGCGAAAAGGCTTGGCTCTGCCGCATATGCTGTTAAAAAAATTAGACAAATTTCAAATGAAACAACTGCTCGATTAGTCTATTTTGGTTACTTCCACAGCCTCATGACATATGGTATTCTGCTGTGGGGGAGTGCTGCCGACATCGATGCTATATTTATTCTGCAGAAAAGGGCTGTTCGCGCAATCTATCAGCTCGGTCCAAGGGTGTCACTTAGAAGTAAATTTAAGGAAATAAATATTCTTACCTTCCATTCACAATATATTTTAGAAAATTTAGTGTATGTTAAAAAGAACATAACCTTGTTCAAAAGAAAAAAAGATCTGCACAATGTTAACACAAGAGGAAGAAATATGCTGGCAGCTCATAATAGCAGGCTTCATAAAGTCACTAACTCATTCATGGGTCAATGTATACGCTTTTATAATAAGGTTCCTGAGGATATCCAAGGTCTTCCTACTGACAAATTCAAAGAAACTATAAAGGAGAAGTTGTGTGCTAGAGCATATTATAAACTATCCGATTATTTGGATGATAAAAGCCCTTGGGTATAATCCCCTCATTAACAGGATTGTACTAGTATTTGTAACAAAGCATGTGTAATGTGTCTGTTTGTGCGATGAGTTCTTCGTCCCGATGAATATCTAAAGCGTCATTGTCACTAAAGTACGTCTTCTTATGGTAGCGTCGGGTGACGGGTCGTTCACTTCCCTCTAATATGGTTGAGGAGGGCGATGGCTGGATCCCGCGTTAACTCGTGAACGGGTGCCGTTTGAGGGTGTTCGTCGTTTGGATACTTGGGGGGAGGGAGACTTGCCGAGCTAACAGATGCAGAAAAGAATAATTTTGTATAGACATAAAGAGACTCTGTAAATTTATTTTGAAAAAAAATATACCCGTGAAGTTTCTTGCCAGTTCTTCTTCACGAAGGTTTTTTTTGAACTGGTGGTAGAATCATGTTTTATTTGACGTCAATAAGAACAAGTAATTGTCAATGTTGAGAAATAAATAAATATTTCATTTCATTTCATTTCATTTCATTTCATTTCATTTCATTTCATTTCATTTCATTTCATTGACAATGACGCTTTAGATATTCATCGGGACGAAGAACTCAACAAACAAACAGACACATTGCACATGTTTTAAAAAAGCGTATACATTGACCCATGACTGAATTAGTGACTTTAATGAAGCCTACTATTATGAGCTGCCAGCATATTTCTTCCTCTTGTGTTAACATTGTGCAGATCTTTTTTTCTTTTGAACAAGGTTATGTTCTTTTTTACATACATTAAATTTTCTAAAATATATTGTGAATGGAAAGTAAGAATATTTATTTCCTTAAATTTACTTCTTAGTGACACCTTTCGACCGAGCTGATAGATTGCGCGAACCGCCATTTTCTGCAGAATAAATATAGAATCGAAATAGTAATGAACTGCAATGCCTTGCTGACTGACAAGAGTACGACGCTATATTTATCAACTCAACGTTTTAGATTTGTATCAGGCCAAATTACTGACCTACTAATAAACACATCAGATACTAAACGAATATGTTTATAAGCTTTGAAAGAATAAGTGTACAAGGTGGCGGGGACATTATCGCCCAAAAATAAAATGAAATGTCATTCACCGTACTTAATTATTTACAAAAATTTTTATTTTTTAATGTTTTATAACTTTTATCAAAGTAATGAAGCTGATTATTTTATGCATAAAAGTACAACTCGTGAAGATTCAGTTACAAAAAACGCGAACTCGAAAGTTCATAAAATTATTCATAACTTGAAAAATCGTGGAACATACATGGGGGTGATTCGAATACCCTACGCATTTTTTTTTTTCTTTTACTTTTATTTTGCAGCTTCCTTAAATATTATGTTTATTCTGGGGAACCCAGAATATATATAATTATAAACAACCGTGAGCCCAGAACAAACATCGGTGCTCATAATACAAATGAATGCCCCGATCAGGCTCGAACCTGGGAAATCCGGCGTTTGAGGCAGGGCTACTACACACTACACCGCTCGAGCGTCCATCTTTTTTGACTCGACTTACCCAGTTTCATAAGTGCTTCTACGTATGTATTAGAAATTATACTTCATATCTACTACTAGCGACCCGCTGTGGCTTCGCTCGGGTATAGAGAAAGATAAATTAGTACTTTATTTGGATAATTACAATATTTTTTTGTAGCATTCACCTCATTGGCGATCTAACAAATTTTAACAAAATCGGTCATTGTGACCGAACTACAATAACCTCACAAGTTTTTTTATTTTCGTAGGGCTGTTGAAGATGGACCGGAACCGAGAACTTGATACTCAACATTCTTAGTATTCATAGATTTGTTCTCCTGTACGATTGTCCCTACTTATAATGAATAAAGTATATCTCTATGTGATATTAATATAACTTTTTTCAAAAGAGGTTAAATTTAGAAGGAATATGAAGAAACCACATTAAATATAACATTTTTGCAAATGACAAACACCTAATCATTAGTTAGAAATATGTTTAACAAAAATATGTCAATTAAATGAAGGTAGCGTCTGAATAACCTGATAAATATTCATAAGAGAAAATATAATTTGAAAAGCTTTTAGACTGAATTTATTTATTTTTTATTGGGAGTAATAATTTTAAGGGAATAAGTCTTTTCTTAATTTACGTACAAAATTAAGATACTTATTTTCATAATATGATTAAAATTAACGGTATATGGACTTTTGTGTTCAATAGCTTGTGACCATAGTGTACTAAGTGAAATGATGCTGTTGCTATGGAAATTCGGAGACTCTGTGACAAATATATTTTACTGTCATCTGTTGATGTGAACATTACACTAAGAATTTTAAAGATACTGAAACAAGTGCAAATATGTAGGTGCTAATTCAGAGCTGTATAGTGAATGCATTAACACTTCCCAGCCAATGGCGATAACTGGCGGTACCACACAATTCCGGACGTTTTTTCTCGATTTCTTCCTTGAGCCTTGTCTGCTGTTGGCTATTCTGACACTTCATAAAAAGATTATCGCGAAATCAGGTGAGATAGAAGACAAACGTCTAATCCTTTTTCAATAAAAAAAAATAACAAAACTAATCTGTCAACTTAATCAATTTCAAAATTTGGCTCAATAAGCTTTCTTGGCTTTTCATCAACTTTTAAACAAGGACTAGAACTTTGTTTTGTTTTAATGTGGAAAACCTTCTGTAGTTATTGTTATCATTATTGCTCGGAAGCCGCTTGACTCAAGTTTAAATTGAATTAGTTGTTATTAACATTTTCAATATTTGTTTGATTTTTTTCTACGGTTTACGTATTATGTTTTGTAATTCGGCCAATGTCCGCTGAGAACAACTATTTTCGATGAGAAACCCTCCGTGGATAACTTGATGTCATTTCTCATTTCATCGATATCCTGATATATAAGTCAACCAATACAAAACTTCGTGACCACGGCAACTGCAAAGATGCCGAAACATCGAAATAATTTTAAAATTAACTAAAATATACGCGATAATATCCGGTAAAAAGTGTTTTATTTAAAGTATGTATCGTGAAAATTTTAGAAAAGATATTCGTGTAACATCATTTTAATACCACTAATCTCATGCATGAGTTTTTTCAGAGTGACTGGGTTGGGCGATCGCGCCTTACAGTCTGCTCTGTCTGCTCCCAATTTGCAGAAGCCAGTTTGAGTTACACTTGAGCACTGAAAGTGGTAAATTTTCTTAAAACTGCAGAATCAAATTGATGAATCAATTATGACATATAAAGTATCACTAGATTAATAAGTTGTCGACACCGGACAGTTTCGTAAACAGATCTCCCTCTTAAATTGTTTATTAGAATTGAACGGAATTGAAAAACGTCCGGAACTATGTTATTTTACGGGATTGCGTTAAATAAGATTAGCACAAACGTTGATGCGAACAATGATTAACAAAAAACACTCGCATTTCAACCTCGGTCTTCAATATTTCTCAATGATTATTCAATAACGGATGGGGCGTGAACAATGTTCCCATATAGTTAGGTAGTGCTAGGCTGTTTTGAGGTCGTAACTTACAACTTATTATTTTACGTCTATTTGACGAGACGATTTTGTTTAAATCATAAATATTCCAAGAATGAAAATGATACAAAAGTAAAAAGTGTTTTGTTACTTTGTAATAATAACAAAAACTTAAATAACTTGAATAACATTAAACTTGAATTTAAAGAAAAACATTGAAAAATTTAGGATGAATCGGCACATAATTCTGAATAATAGATACCATTTATTTTATTGGTATCTATTATTCAGAATTATGTGCCGATTCATGTTAATCTAAAACATGTAACATACATTTTAAATCTTGTAATAGTCTTCTACTTTTATTAGAGATTTGAGGCACGGGCCAGACAAGCTTAAATAGGAATCTTGGATCACGGATTGATTTGACCCAAAACGCTCAAGAACGTCATTTTAAGTTGCAAGGACAATTTTCAACTCTAATTTTCTTTTCATCCGATATCGTTCAAAAATATAAATACTTTATTTTCTATATAGTTTCTAACAAGGAAGTTTTTCGAGTAGTTTGTGCGGTCAATGTACTGTTGATTTATCAAAATAAATCCAGTTTCCTATTGAACAAATTAGTGAATCAAAACAAAATTTTATAAGAATTCACTTGCTATTTTAAAATGTTCAATATTTGTGCCAGTATTAGTATTAATAAATGTTTATTGGTGTATTGGTAACTGATAAAAATTAAAACAACTACATTCAAAACACTAGTTTATTATTTATTTATTTTTTTTGTAGTTAATGCGGGATTTTTTTGAACAAAACCAAAAATATCTCTTTAACTAGCCTCCTTGGTATTAGGGACATTATAGTTAATTTTGTTGAAAATTAGTTGTATTATCACATCCCAAGAAGAATACGTCAAATTACAAGTCACCCTGTATATAATAATGACCCATATTTTTTTATAAGGGTAATAATTAATTAGTAAATAAGAATATTAACAAATTAACTTACGGCATGACGTTATATAAACATGCGCTATATTAACTTCATTAGTATACATTACAAAGCAAATTAATTTCTGTATTATGAAGTCGTTCACCTGTGGCGTCCTCAGTCGCGCCGACGTGTTGGGACGCAGCCAGCTCTGCCGCGAGTAATTACTCGGTGAAGCCACCTAGAAAGGGTACTAGAGGAGACTGAGATTGTGGTAATTAATTTAAAAAAAAAGAAATATTACAATTTTTTTTTTACTTTTTTCTGTTTTACTGTACAACAGCCTAAAGAGCTCGAGACGCCAAAAGGTAATAACGCTCTTCAGGCGATTTATTTACTTAGTCGTTATGCAGATTGCATAAGCACATCATATGGATTTTACGCGCATACTTTTTATTGGATTCAAGCTAAGCACTATTTTAGGTCTCCACCTAACATGTATTTAATACGCAGCAAAAGAGACATGCTGATCAACAAACGTAAAACTTTTTAAGTACTTTTTAAAAATATATCAATAAATGTATGTTTACGTAAACATAAATAATACATTTATTACACAGAGTGATTTATCGATACGGGTGATTATGGGAAAGTCAGAAACTATATGAGATGGAGTTTACAAAACCATGTCATCAATTTTGGAGTTAAGAAAACTGCATTCAAAGATTACTCAGCAATCGAAGAAAGAAAAAGAGAACTTTCACTTGTTACATCAGTATCCCCAAGTCGCCACACGCAGCTGCTGAAAGCCATTCTTGTCTTTACCACATCTTACTAAAACGATTTTTTTACTCTACAACACAGCTACTTATATTTAAAATAAGAAGACGAACAAAGGTCATGACGTGCAAAAACACAGTATTCAAAAATTTTAAGGTAGACAGTATTTATGCAAACGTAGTAGAGGATTTTATGTTCATAACATTACATTTGTTCTTAGCGAAATTACCAAGAGTGGTGTCAAATATTGTATAGGTTTACTTATTATTTAGGTTGGTAAAATTGGTGAAAAATTATCCAAAAAGGGTACTGTTACGAATCAAAATATTTCTACCATTAAAACTCATATCACGTATAATAAATACCCATTCTATTTTTCAAAGCTCTTGTACAAAACTTTTTATGGAAGGTTGGATAAAAAGATAGACATTATTATTTAGGTGAATAGAATTTGAATAGACCGGTGAGAGAGGTAACACGAGTCAATGCCCTTTCAAAGGGTCCTCAAGTATATCATATAATGGTCCAAAAGAAATAAACACACAATAGAATAATTGCACGTTTTTTGCAAATATTCTTTTTGCGACTCAAAATGGATAATGCTCATCAAATGTTAGATTACACTCCGTTATTGAACTTTAAATTACGAAATCGCGATGTATGTAAGTTTAAAAGTGTAGACATACGATGTACATTAATTCAAAAATTCACTGTAGCAACTTTCAAGTGGGTAAGGTTAGGTTTGTCTGTAGTTAATACACGCGCGACCAAGCGCCAGGAACAAATAGTACTATTGCCAGCTTTTCAAGAATAGCGACTTTGGTGCAAAACAAAATAAAAGACACGATCATCGGGATTCCATACTTCGCTACATCTAATGTATACACCGTACTTCAATACTTTTGAACTTAAGTTCAGTAGTGGAGTCGTTAGAGGGTCAATCGACCGTTAGTTTTATTAGCACAGGAAATCGAATTTTATTGGTAGGCAATCAGGTACATTTTTGGTAGGCGCTTAAACACAAACTAACTTAACTTAAGAACAAATACTTCAAAATGCTGAAATTTATAGTAACTTCAAGAAATACCTTACTTTAGTTTCATTAAATTTAATTAATTAACGTTGTAAGTCCTTTATTCCAGTAATTGCATTGGCTGTTGCTGATGTTGCTTCCCTTCCCATCTTCCCATCTTAACATACAAAAAAACTCAACTAACACTAAATACAAACATTAGATCGCCTAAATCTAGCCTCTATCTAAAATACGATTTTCTGGCAAATAGAAACAAACCTGTTTGTTACATTTTATTTATCGATTGAGAATTTTTTTTAATTGTACTGTATTAGCTATTTTCATTTCTAACAGCAGCAACTAATTGTACCTGCACACAACGTAACGTTGCAGGCAGCAGTGTAATTACTGAAACGAAGGCAGTTTTATCTTCAGCGTACGGTCGATAACGCATCATTTATCGATATCGATAGAAACAATATAATTAATCAACATGATCTACGACTAATTATGTCTATCAACGTATACCTTCAGGTGCATCACTTGCTCGCTTGCCGCGTATGACAAAGTTAACAAATAGTATATTATGCAACTAGTGAATAAAGGACGGATTTAAAGCGAGGGCCGTAGATGAGTCACGAGCAAGTGAAGGAATCACGAGCGTAGCGAGTGATTTAATATGATTGAATCACGAGCGCAGCGAGTGATTCAACTGTTAGAATCCTGAGCGACGCGAGCGATTCATGGCCCTCGATATAAATCCGTACTTTATTCAGGAGTTGCATACTATACTTTATACCATGACTACGAGAAAAAGACATAATTTAAGCGAAAATAGAAATTTAATCAAGAAATAATAAATGTTACATTAATTGAAATGGACATTAAAATTAGAGCAATGACTGAAATTAAGCGTAATTTTCTTTTTTATAATCATTAGGGTGGTCAACTTGTGAAACAATATTTATTTCTTGTCGATGGTCAGAACTTTCTGCTGGAGGAAACTCTGGGGCATCTTTGGACGTTGAAGGGCGTGGAGTCCACGGGTCTTCAGGTTTCTTTAGGTTTATGCTGCTTGCTATCTGAAGGCTGCGTTTCGATTTATTTTCAATACAATCTTCGATATAACCCTCTGCCACGGTAGTGGACTTCCATCCACCATGTCGCTTTAATTCCGTCATATCTGCACCAGTGTTTGCTAATAATGTGGCAGAAGTCCTTCAGAAAGAATGTCCTGTATACATCTCGGGATTTGGTAGCTTTAAAAATGTTGCAATGTCTTTTGGCATGGAACCAATTTTATTTATTCCAATCGGATTTTTTGTCGGACGACAGGCTCCACTAATGCCGAGAATTAACGCAACCTGCAAACAAAAATAGAAAAACTGTTACAAAATTGATGTTGATACAATTAAATAGTTCAAAATACCTACTTGTATTAAGCAAGATATGTTGAAGATTACTTACTTTTACTGCCAAAAAATGCGAGTCTGGCGCTTCATTCAAAAAGCGTTCAACATTTTGAGCGGTAAAAACCATGGATTTTTTCGGTTTATAGCCTTCTGATAGCCTTTTAAGGTAGGCTTGCAAGTTAGAATATGTTTTTACATCAATGTTATGCCTTGTTTTTACAGTACACCGCAACATAGAATATATACTCCATAATGTCGATGACTTCCTTTTCTTCGACAGTTCATTAAAATAAGTTAAGAAAACAGACTCAGAAAATGTGACGAAGCTTGATTTTCATTTTTCCATTTACAAAACTCATCGTAGGTTTTGATGTAAACCAGCCGTGATTTGTTGGGTAGCAAGTTTTCTACAATACCGGCCGCCTTCTCTTCCATAAATTCAGGTGTTAACACAATATCTTCTTCGTCACTTGATTGCATAATCGATTTATTATAATTCAATCGATGTATTATAAAGTAACACTAAACTTTGTGTCCGTACAATTCACAGTAAGTATTTGAAATGGCGCCAATTCACTATTTTTTTTTCTATAATGGCAGCAAAGAATACAAAACAGTTTTTAATCTCATGCCAAACTCCTTGTCGCAAATATCGACCAATCAAATTTCGAGAATTTATTTGCACTAAAGAGTTTGAATTTCTAATCTTAGCGCAAGGAGTTTGTGTAAGCATTGAAATGGAGATCGGATATATTTTGTGTTCCAAATTCAAACACCAAAACAGTGAATAAAAATAAAACAGTGAATAAAAGGCCTTTTTATTCACTGTTTTGCGTGAATAAAATAAGCTTTTTAGAGTAGGTATGGTATAAACTTATTTTTATAAAAACCAACATCCAAATTTACTCAGAATTTCCGTGTCGTGAAAAGGAAATACGATCTTGAATTCAGAAAACTGTTATCTTTACTTGAGAGAATAAATGGCTGAAGTGTTTATCTTTCATTCCTTATTCGGCGTCTGCGTATTTTCAATCTGTTAAGCACTTAATTTGGTTTTATCTTTGAAAATTAACTTTTCTTGGTCATCTAGAACAGATGATAGGTACTGAGGTACTAAAATACCGTTTCAATACCGATAAGTAAAGAAAATGAAAAAAAGAAATTCCGAAAACAATCTTGGAGATGCTTTTTCTCGCAAAAGAAATGTATAATAGATGTACCTACATCAATCGTAGATTGCTGCCTGTTCGCACTGCGAGATTTCTTTCTCTGTCTAAGCACATTTATACATAGGTGGATTACTCATTAAGGAAAATCACTGCATTCAATCGAATAGCAACCAAATATATAAATTAAACAAATAAAATTAAAAGTATTTTATGAAAAAGTCAATGATTTGATTTTGTGTACCTATCGAAAATAATCAAAATAAATCTTTAAATAATCATTTTACTTACATGTTTTTTTTTGCCGCCGAAGCAACACCCTCACTGTAGGGAGGTGGAAGATGCGTCATGCATACCGCCGCAGGAAAATACCGACCTCTGCGGGGGTCATGTCGGACTATGACCAGAATGGCACCTACCCACTAAAAACCACCCTGTTGGCTGTGGCAATATTTCACCGTTAGCCTTCATCGGAAGCGACACCCGTTGGGTAGTGGGTGCGCTGATACTTACATGTTATACTCGTTGCCTTGAGGCAATCCGAAAATAATTATCGTAAAGCAACAACGTGAGTGGACATTACTTTTAAAAAGGACATAATATATAAAAATATATATTTGTATATATAACAAAAAACTTAGATTCTACTTTAAGCCAAGTTACGTTTTACTGATAATTTACGCCGAAGGTCCCAGGTTCGAGTCCTGGCCGGGACATTCATTTGTGTGACGCACGCAGATGTTTGTTCTCGGGTCATGGTTGTTTGTATTTATATATGTATGTTTATTCTGGGTTCCCCCCTAGTTCGCTGTATGGTCATCCATAACACAAGCTCTGCTTAGTTTGAGGCAATACAGTTGGTGTGTTTGTCTGGGGGTTTATTATTATTATTATTGTTACTAAATAGTTGAGGTAATTACAAAGTGTCTCTTGAATAGCTAAAGATATGTAGTTGAGAAGCCAGTGTAAACTTTAAAAAGTAAACGAGTGTGTACTCTCACTTACAATATTACTATTGTTGAGATTGTAAGATTATACGTGAATTTATACTGAAATCGGCTTCAAAACTTCAGAGCAACAACATTAGCTGTATGGACATTAACATTTCAATGAGACTGATTTTGTAACCGTAGCGGTTATTTTTCAAAAATCTTACTATATTTCACAGAACCATTTTACAATATATCGATTTTTTATGATGTAGTTTTTAAAAGAAGCATATTAAGTTATGTAAAGCACATTAATATATGTATCAAGAAGTTGTTCACCAAATAAAATTACGTACGCGAAAAATGTACTCCACTGTCAAAAATCATACATCACAAAAAACAGTAAAATGAGTTATTTAAAGCGAAAAATAATTAATGAATCTATACTATTTCTATTTCTTCATTTTCTCGATGACAGCTACTGTGTAACCTTGTCCGAGCTTTTTTTTTACATTATCTATGCATTATTTTATAAAAATATGACGTTTACACACGTACAAGGTTATATTATACCAGACTCGGAGAAACTGATAGGGATTAGGGATAGGGAGCTATTGGATGGAGCTAGAGAGCATTATATCAAATTAGAACTGTCATCGAGAAAATAAAGAAATGGAAAAAGTATAGTTATTTCAATTGTAAGTAACCGAATTTCACTTAAGCGGGCGATAAGCATACCTACTAAGTAACTACAGGTAAATTACTTTCGAGACGTTTTTTGCATTTGTAGTAGTATTTGTATAATTACAGGAATTCTCAACTTGTAATTGGGAATTTTCCTGGTACAGTCAGAAAAAAGAGGTTCGTTACATTTTGAAGAGGATAATATATTGAGAATCAAAAGTCAATGGTGAATGTCAAATAAATAATAATTATATTTATAAACATAGCTAATTGTTGTGAGGTCTGACTATTTGGTTTTAGTTAATAAATGAATGAATTTGTTTTTTCGCCTTCGACAAACTGAAGTCGTTTTGTATAATTTGTTCAAATATTTCGAAAATGAATGCAATTGCAATCCGAGCAGTACTGTGACTCCCACTCAATTAGTTCATATATCAACCGGAATATCATTGAATTCTTTTAGAAAGGTCCTTTCAGAAAACAAATGTCATTCTTCAGAACAGGGACCAAACTTTAAATCATCTAAAAAGGAACCAAATCGGAAGCCTACGATTATAATAGATAATTTTGATCAACAAGTAATCCGCAAAACGATTCACAAGTTTCACATTACAAATAAATAAATTCTGAATTTACTATCTCATAAAAATGGCAGAATATCGTGATAAAATCGACCAATTGTTTTTACCGACGAAACTTATACATATATACATCTCATCCTGTCAAAGTCTTGGTTTAAAGCAACATGTATCAAAAGGCACCGCTGGATCATCGTCCATGCCAACGGAATGGATGGTTTTGTGCCGAATGCTTTACTCATGTTTAAAGCCAACAAAAAAAATTGGTGACTACCATGATAATATGAATTATAATAATAATATATTATTCATATTATTGCCCAACCTTAAACCTAACAGAGTTGTTGTAATTGATAATGCACCCTATCATAATAAAATTAAAAATCATGCACCGAATTCTAATTCTAAAAAACAGCAAATGATTGACTGGCGGACGTTTAAAAATATTGGCAATCATCGAACATGCTTAAGCCTCTGTTATATGAACTGATTCTAAAAAATAAGGCGAGATTTGTAGAGTATAAGATAGACGAAATATTATGACAGCACGGTCATACTGTACTTCGTTTTCCGCCATACCACCCTCAGTTTAATTAGATTGAAAATATATGGGGGATAGTGAAAAATTACATCGCAAAAAAATGTCACAATGAACATGAGTGCTATAATGACATTAGCTGAAGAAAAATTTTATAGCATAACTGTAGAGGAATGTAAAAATATTTGTCTACATGCTATTAAAGAGGAAAAGAAATTTCAAGGCACGGATGAGGCTTTAGATATATATCCGAACAAATTATAGTTAACACAAATGATTCAGTGGATGAAAGTGAGGATGAGGATGAGTGCGAAATGTCTGGCGTTGAAGAAATTTAGAATAAAAAATTATGTTTAATACTAATATGCACTACTTTAAAATCTTTAATATTATTAGTTCCATATAAAGTACCTGGCTATATATATTATAAAAAATATAAAAATATTGGTTTATTTATTTATGTACTGACTTTACGCAACTACAAATGCAAAACGTCTCGAAAGTAATTTACCTGTACACAGGGCATCCTACGGCTATGCCATACGGAGAAGAAGTAGTTTAAATATCAAGAAGACTTTATTTTATTATAAAAAATTTGTAAGGCAGCATTCACAGATTGTTTAAAATCACCAGTCTCAACCAGGGATCGAACCCGCATGAAATATTAAGAAAAACATATGTACTTTATCTTTATGAACATATTATATAAATTCATATTTCGGAAGCATTGGTCAAAATCTAGCAAATAACATAAATTCTTAAGTAACTAGCCACAATCAGTATCAAAACGAATCTTGTAACAATATTCAAAGAACATAAAATTCTTTCGCTTAATTAAAAACGAATTAATTAATCGCTTAATTAAAATTAGATCTGGACGAAGTTAAATGTATTATAAATAACTTAAAATGTGATAGTTCTTCAGGTTGGGATGGCATACCCACTAAGTACATACAACTTGTTAGTAGTATCATAGCCCCTGTGATTGTAAATCTGACCAAGAAAAAGCTGAGCAGGGGTTGGCTGTTGTAGATGATTGGCTGAAACAAAACTTGCTCACACTAAATGCGGCTAAAACAAAGTACATCTGTTACAGCATGTATAAAATCGGTCAGCCCTCCCAGAATCTCCACTTAAAAATACACAACTGCACTAATAATAAGAATGACTTCTACTGTAACTGTCCTGAAATAACAAAAGTTAACCAAATAAAATATTTAGGTATAATAGATGACCAGAGACTATCGTGGTATCCTCACATAGATCACGTTAGCTCTAGAATAAATAAGTTTGTCTGGATGTTTAGAACTCTCCGACACGGAACGCCAAAACCGTCGCCATAATTCTACCGACCTTAAAGGAACTGTATTAAAGGATATCTACAAAGCTTTAGTGCAGTCGATTATAGTGTACGGTATCGTCGTATGGGGTGGTGCTATGAAAACTCGATTTTTACAAGCAGAAAGAGCACAGAGGAACCTACTTAAAGTCATGCATTTCAAGCATATTCATTATCCAACAGATGAACTGTATAAAATGTGCAACCTTCTTTGAGTGAGAAAACTTTGCATTATGAATATTGTATTGAAACGTCACATGTCAACTCCTGTCAATCCTCAACAAGAACACAAACGTAGGAAAGACAAAGTTGTTACTACAAACGCAGTAAGAACCGAGTTTGCTCGAGTACAATGCACGACTCAGTCGTGCATTGTAAATAAATATAAAGTTAAATATACATACTAAAAACTCGCACGAATGTAAAAAAAGCTTTAGTAGATTAGATTCAAACCTTAAATTATGACGAAACGGAATATCTACTCAACACTAGATAAATCTTTCATTCCATATATAAATATTTATTTTCTTCAAACACAATCTCATAAACATACACTCATACAAAAACACAATATTACAAACACCCACATACTCAAATTACACAAACACTTCAAATGCGAATAATAAATTACAGTACTTTTTTACATATAAAAAACTGGAATTACTAGCATTTTCTCTCTTTTACTATTTTGTTTTGTTTATTTCTGTGCAATAAGTTGTACTAAAGTAAATTTTAAAATTTTCATTAGTTAGGACTTTTGAATAATAAATTAGTAATTTTTCCAGTAAACATTTTGTATTGTAATAATATACCTAAACATTTGGATACTCCTGGAGCAAGCTTCAAAAAAGCTTAAAAGGAAATATCCTTGTATCTGTGTGTGTAAAAATGTTTCGTTGCTGAATAAAGATTTATTATTATTATTGTTATATAACGGTCGACAGAGTTAATCATAAGGATTATTTGTTCCCAAATATCATATCATCTTTAAAAAAAAGAAGACAATGAGGTTTAACCTTTTATTATTTATAATTACGTAGAACTAAACCTTCCAAATGCGTAATTCAATAACAGTATATGTTCGAACAACACGTACACCACTTGGCAACGTTGATTGATCATCCACAATCCACGCGCGCCTTCTTCTGAGCCTCGGTGAGGTTGTGGGTATCCAGCGCGAAACAATCCCCCTTATGCAAAGCTGGTTATGTAGAATGTCATGAACACTTCCTAATCCAATCTATAGGTTCTGCTGAATACCCTCGTATGTGATTCGCTGGTTTTGTTGACTAAAATGTGTCACTTGTAGCATGTAGCAGCAGTCAAAGGACGACCCCTTCGTTCTTCATTACTTCCTTAAAATTTAAGCGACCGCACTTAAAATCGTTATACCAGCGCAGCGGTACACAGTTTCTTGCAGAAGGCGCCTTGTTCATAAAAGCTAATTCAAGTCCATTAAACAATTCATCAAGTTTCAAAACGGTTCATCTTTCAGGTTTGCGTAAGTTGGACTTCAAATTGTAACAAATCATTGCACGAAAATGTTCTCGACGCAGATCTAATTTTCTATTAATTCGATATTAAAACTTTGAAATAATCGATTTTTAGGGTCTCGTAGCCAAATGGCAAAAAACGGAACCCTTATAGATTTCTCATGTCTGTCTGTCTCACTGTCCGGCCGTATGTTACAGCCACTTTTTCCGAAATTTCAAGAACTATACTGTTGAAATTTGGTAAGTAGATGTATTCTGTGAACCTCATTAAGGTTTTACACAAAAATAGAAAAAAAACAATAAATTTTGGGGGTTCCCCATACTAAGAACTGAAAGATAAAAATGTTTTTTCATCAAACCCATACGTGTGGGGTATCTATGAATAGGTCTTCAAAAATGATATTTAGGTTTCTTATATCAATTTTTTCTTAACTGAATAATTTGCGCGAGAGACACTTCCAAAGTGGCAAAATGTGTGCCCCGCCCCCCTGTAACTTCAAAAATAAGAGAATGATAAAACTAAAAAAAATATATGATGTATATTACCATGTAAACTTCCACCAAAAATTGGTTTCAACGAGATCTAGTAAGTAGTTTTTTTATACGTCATAAATCGTAAACCGCAACTTATCTTTCATACAAACAAATTTCATACATCAAATATAAAAATAATGAATTTAAAAAAACATTTAATTTCATAAATATAAATCTTACACATAAACCCTGAGCCATTATTTTCTAATAATAAATCTGTAATAGGTGCCTAAGTAAATAATAATTGTAAATCGCGCGGGGCGCGGCTTGATTGGTAGCGGGTGAGGAGCGCGCGGGGTGCAAGTTCCAGAATGGGCAGACATGCGAGGGTAGACGTCGTTGACACTCGTGCGCGCGGAGCTAATTATTTTCGATACATTTGCGAATGCTTAATATTGTACGCTAAAAAACTAAAACAGTTTCATAAGATTTGATACTGTTTTAGTTGGATAAAATTAATTTCAACTACTTACATCGAAATTATTATTTTAAACTCATTTACAACGAATGTTATTATACTTGCTGCTACGGAACCCTTCATGGGCGAGTCCGACTCGCACTTGGCCGCGTTTTTTTAAATAATTTATAACACGCCAGCGTTTCAAACATAACACATATTACAACAAAACATTGTCCCTCGGTCGCGTCTGTGTGTCTGTCTGAACGCGATAAACTCAAAGATTACTGAATTAACTTTCGTATGGTTGGTTTTCACCAATGAATAGTGTTTCAAGAGAAAGGTATATGTGTATAATTCTTTTGAGTTTTGTGTAAATTGGTTGAAATATTATGAGAAATGTGGAAGAAATCGGAAAACATTCGGCCGGCTGGGAGGTTTCATCGAAAACGCTGCCTTAGCCCATAAGATATAACAAAAAAAATGTAGCGTAAAAATGTTTCTCTTTTATAGGTCTACAGAAAAGTCTGGGATGGCATATGTCTATCTTTTACAAGTAGCTTACTACACCCATTTTAATAGATACAAGAATGGTTACTTATAATGTGGTAATTGGAGAGCTATTTAGACGCTTAATTTAGAGCTTAAAGGTTAGTTTGCCTTCTAAACCACTTCAAATTCAAATCTTAGGAGATCGCATACGAATATAAGCCGAGCAGTTTCTTGCCGTAAGGGCTTTAATGATTGTATTTGTTTCAATTCTGAGTGTTACCTATGGAGTTAGGTGTTTAATTAGGCATTTAGTTCCTTGATCCTGTATAAAAACATGATGTATGATCAGAATCTAATGTATATTTGAATTTGTTTGATAATTTTTGTAAAATGGTTTTATGGAAGGATGCAGTTGCATTTCAAATAGGCAGTTTAAATATTTAAATATGAAAGATGATAACAATGAGAAAATATGAAAACAATTAAATATGAAAGAATATTATTTTTATCTATCAATGTATGTAATCGAGTTTTCAGCGACAAATATATCTTTAATTCTGAGACCTAGCACTAGGCTAAATAATATTTTAAATCTCTAATAGCTCAATAGAAATAGAAAGTGACGGAATAACATTTAATGAACTAGCCCGGGGCTAAGTGGAGGTGCACAAGTGGACACACACACGCACAACCTAAGACTGAAGTAAATACAGCGTGCTAAGACTCGTCTCAGACTTATCACAGCTAAATGATTACTTAAAAATTAAACTTTCTTACACACTGTATTGTGATGAAAATCGCATTTGACCAGTTTGACAAGATCGGTGTTACATGTTTATAGAATATGTATTCTATATAGAAACGAAACAAAGTCGCTTTTTATTTGACTTCTTATCTGAGATAGATAGAGATAGTCTTAATACGCTATATTACAGCCTAAGTAGTATATAGGGCATTTAGGACTGGATTTGTGCTTCATGTTATTCCTTAAAGCTTTATAAAATTCCCTTTTACAATCGACTAAGAATGTCAAGGGAAATCCTTTAAACTGTATAACGCAAATTGTGTGCCTGAATTGTCATAGTTATAACGTTTTTGATTTATCTTATGTTCATAATAAAAAACAGTGTTTCATAGCAATAATCTCATAATGATTTCCGTTGCCGAAGCTCATCATCAACTTTTCCAATTACTTATTTCATAGTACTGTTCATCTTTCAATGTATTGTGTACAAATGCCGTAGTACCTTCTAAAACTTGAAATACAATACTGTAGGGTATGAAAATACCCACACCCACACGCCGAATACAAAAGGGACGGAAAGAAAGCCGAAAGATAAACAATTCAGCAATTTGATCTCTCAAGTTACGATAACGCCTTTCTAAATTCAAGATCGTTTGTAACCTTTTTTCTCGACGCGGTAGTTCGAAAGGAAAATTGGCAACGTATTTTTTGAATTAAATACAGACAATGTTTAAACTTTGATTCATTTTGAAGTTAGTTGTGTTATGTTTATTTTTAATACGTTTGTAAGCTTTGGTAACTAAGAAGATAAGCGGTGTATTTTTGTCAATTAATCTAAAGCAAGTTAGCCTTTAATATTATTTCTTCAATTAATGCTAGAATTAATTTATAGCATCCTTATAATGCTTCTCTGATGAAGCATAACTTAGGAAACTCAATCTACCGCCACAAACACTGACCGACCAACGAATGGTGGCATAATTTTTTTATTTTTAGGTTACTATAAATAAATGAGAATAAAACTTAATGTACCAAATAAATATGGCATGGATTAAATAATAGACTTCAAACTAAATTCGTCATACTAACAATCAATATCATACAGTAAAATAATCCTTTTGTTCAATATCAAATTATTTCAGTGCTACTGCAGTGGAAATGAAGTTATTTTATTACGCGTCTGTCCCACTGCCAGCAATTAAAGTCAACCGAGTTGGGAGTACAAATACTTTGGCGTGCAGCAAAAACCACAAATTAGGTCAGGGAAATTTTAGCACATTATTTTTACATCTATATTATTTCTATGGTTATTTACATGGCGGGAATAAATATGTATCGCTTTTCTATTTAAACCAAAATGTTACATATTTATTAAATGATAAGGTACTTAACACCAAATGAAAGTTTTTTTGCAATTGAAAGTTTATATCGGGCGACGGGGTGTTCCACTGTGCAACACATAAGCTTCTTTTAATCCCGAAATGGTCACGATACCGGATATTACCGTGAACGGAGCTACGGACACAAGCTAGTGATTACATTAAACACGAGTTGTTTTATAAAACACTAAATAATGTATATAATAGTGCTTCGTGGGGTTATAACGGTATCAGTAACTAGATAATTTGAGCTCTATGCTGTTACGAATATTAATTACGACCGTCCTTCTCTACAAGGCTTGTAATCTATTTCATTCTCTTTTCAAGGCCACTTAAAGTAGTTTTCTAATTATTTAATTGAATGAGGAGGCATCCTATTATTGTGTCGAACTTGATGTATTAAACTCAATGGAATAAACAAAATTTTAAATTTCAAGGCATTTAATAGCTGCTGGCTTACCTTAGAATTTCTCATACAGAAGAAATATTTCCATTAGTAATAAGAACAAATTAACTTAACGTTTTCTTCAAAAATATTCAATGCTCCATAAATATTTTATTGTCAACTATGTGATTAAATTTAAATACGAACAAAGACAACTATAAATTTAACCATGCTGTTCAAGACATTCCAATAAAGTGTAACAACATGTTTTATAAAGCCAAAAATGTCTAACTCTGAATTTGTTCCCTGTTTTATCTGATACACTGGGATTTTCATACGGTCATAATATATTTTCGTTCAAAATACTCGAGTGTCTGGCGATTAACTTGCTTCAGAATATATGAATTTTTCCACTAGCATTATCTAGATCAATCTAGACACATATACTTGAAAACTCGTACAACACATACGATAGTCCGGAACTTCGTAGGAGCTTTCGTATTCGCAAGATTAAGTTTGTTAGGTTGCAAAGTCAAATAGAATATGGAAAGTGTATCCAGTACGATAAAAAAATTCGTTTTAAAACCCCTTTATGTTTGCCTCTTATTATGTATATTGTTTTACAAGTTGTGTTTTTATATCTTAATAAATATGTGATATGTGCTTGCGTTTGACAATATTAACATCTTGTTCTTTTAGGAGTAGAAGGTTTTACTGATTGCGCCATGTCTAAATTGATACACTTAAGTCAGGTAAATTTTCTAGAAACTTACTAGTCTGATCGGAATAAAATGTCAACTGAGTAGTGAGAAATAAGGGAGTATCTGCATCCTGAAAACTAGAGATACTGTGAAGAAAATGAAATCAGCGACATTAAATTAGTATGTAACTTATCTAAACGAAAAAATAACAAGGTTTAAAATTCAAACTAGCTAGTTAGATAATATTTATAAATAATAAGTACATGAAGGATACTAAAAATGGTTTATCTTCAAACATAGCTACGAACACCAACCCGTCCTGAAGGTGGCTTAATCGTTGTTAGTCTCCCTCTCTTTGTTTTCATCGCTTAAAGTGAATATACCTTACAAAATGAACATACCAATTACTTATTTATTCACATTTTTAATTGTTACATAATTAATTCATTATAAAAATCTTTCCTTTTGTTAAAAAATCAGTATGTTTGCGCATCATTACTATTTTAAGATTTGAACGTATGCGTTCCTTTTCGCTTTTTTGCTAATTACACAAAATGTTTTAGGTGCGTATGAAAACACAAGTAAAAAATATGCTTTAACTTGTCATAAATAACTAACAAATAAAATAAATCTTTGCTAATTAATTAAATAATAAATAGTTAATTTAACTGTACTGATTTTAAAATATTTGATGAAATATATGTCTATCGCTGTCGTCGACTTAAGCTAACTTGCTAAATTTCTAAATTATTCTTGCATACAAGTATTGGTATGCAGCTGAGCTTGAACCCGCGCCCTCCGGATTTGCAATAAGATCACGCACAAATAGAGCCATACAGTGAATTAAATTATTCTTTACATGACGCTAAGCAACACTATTAATCATTCCAGTGAAAAAAGTAAAAAAATCGTAAAATAAAAGTAAAAATCGTAATCTTACGACAGATATATTCGATAAACCAAATGAGAGCTACCGTAACTTTTGAAATATATATTTTAGATAAAATATAACAATCCTTATTTAAAAAAATATTATGTAAAAAACAAATTTAATAATTTATCAAAAATTATACATATAAAATTTTAAGACCCGCTCTGAAAGGGCGAAAAGGGCGCTCGATTTATTACGTCACTCGATTCAGGCGTTTGTTTTTGGTCAAATTACTAGCTTAAGCCTTTGCCGAAGTTTTTTCATTGTAATTATGTTGTAAAAATTGTGCTTAAAAGAATTTACTAGATCACTGAAACGAAAGTTATACCTGAGGAAAACAAGATAGTAAAAGTGATCGAAGTGTCAAGCTTTTAATTTTATTTATTATTATGGCATACACAACAGGTTACTATCATATCTCAAACTTAATAAAAACTAGACTATTATTATTAAAACTAGATATAAACCCAAAAGCGTGTACACACAGCATGATCAAAAGTTATCGCGCTAATAAGTAGAATTGAAAATCAAGAATAGATAATAAACAATGTCTTAAATTACCTTAAATACTATAAAACATAAAATTTAGTGGGTAAGTTCAGCTGAGGATATTTTTCACTATATTTCTAAACATAATATGTTTATATATGAATATATCCAGCTCATCGTGTTCCACTAATAATTCGTTATATCAACGACACATCCGGACTATGGGGTTATAAAAAGAAATTTTGTTTTTATATAACTCCAGAGTAAATAGGTTTTTCCTGTTTCACTTTAGAAGTGTTACATTAAAATTAATTAATTTCAGAATATTTAATTCAAACAGAATTTGTAAGGCTTGGAATCTATGAATCCCAACTAAAAAAAATCACGTAAGAAATTGTTGCCAAGACTCAACCTCGAAGCATTTCCAATTTTTTTTTATTGAAAAAGGATTAGACGTTTGTCTTCTATCTCACCTGATGGAAAGTGACGATGAAGACGAAGGTGTTACACGTCTTTCCACGAGATACCTATTCACTCTAAAAATTCCGATTTATGAAACTAAGCCCCTAAGATGTAACTATACAACACTCCAACCTTGGTCTTTGTGTGGCTTGGTCGTTTCTCATCGGTCGTTGTTGTAATTAGAACTATTTTACACTGTTCTTAACGAGATAAGACTTATTATGTTGCAACGCCAAAGCGAAGCAGCTACAGTGAATACAACTAGCACTCCATTAACTGATAATGGAGTAGTTGAAGCGAAGACAACGCAAAACAGCTTTTCCGTGGAAGTTAGTTTAGCGAATTACCAGTGGGAGTAAATTCGAAAACGGAGCGTTCGAGTTCAGTATTTAATGAGTTAACGCTTTCTTTAAAAAATAGGAACAAAGTTATGTTATGCAACGCTAATTTGCAAAAGCTTTATTAGTCTATCTATGGCAATTATATAATTACTTATTTTCCCAAAGCTACGCTTTTATTTAAGGTTGCCTGGTAGAATATAATACTAAAAACAAATTTCCTGGCTTAAAGTGCCTTTGTTACCCAATAGAGACAACAGGGCCCGAATACGTGATTAAATTTAATCCCTAATTGTACATTTTAAAACATTGTAGACTCCATGACTGTTTCCAAGGTAAAATTATTTAAACAAGTTACTACTGCTTGAATGCCTAGAAATAAAACTCTTTATTGCACCCGATACAATTAAAAAATCTTAAAAAAAACATCTGGTTTTATCACTACAACGTGAGTTCTTCCAGACAACCTTTGGTATGACTAAGGGAAACTATGTACTAGCTAGGGTGTAAATAAAAAGATAAAAACAAATAGGACACTTTTTAATGCTACATAATAAATTAAACATAAACCTTTTTATATACTATTTTAATATATACAACTATATATTATTATTTATACTACTATAATATATATAATACTAGTAAAAAATATACGATATACTCTAAAGTGATATAAAACGTCTTCTGTCGTATACTAGAATCAACTTTGCAACGGTTGTGCTGTTCGACTAATTTGTTAGAAGAATTGATAGTCTGGGCAGACTATCATAAGAGGGCGCTCGTACTACAAAAATACCAATATGGAAATCTTAAATAAAAATTCTTATTTTTACAAGAATTTGATTGAGACAAACTGATTCTAAAGATGTGTTTCGTCAATTATATTGAAAATGTCCTTCAATATATAATAATTATTTGTCTACATTTGTTTTATTTTGGAGTTTGAAATTAATGACAACCTATACAGAGTCTGGAACAGAGTAAGAAACAAACAATTATCATATTTGTTCTGGTCCTTTTGATTTCAAAGACTCGTCTAAAAGTACACGATAACTAAGGAAAAGTTCCAACATTTTCATCATTAAAGTCTCCGGTTGTACGCGGGAAAGAATATCCTTGTTCGAGAAAATTACGTGCTCACTTTTATTTAGTTCGTGCTGTGAGGCCGCAGTCACTGTCGACTTTGTTGGCTTATCGCTGGGATTCACTGAGATTTAAAATAAATAGAGATACTTTTTACGGTCGGTATATCTGTTGATGAATCTTATAAAACTGGTCTAAAACCATTTTTCTTTATGAATAGTCAATTGTTACAATATAATATTCCTTTAAAACTATCAGTCAGCAGGAAGTATTGAAGAAATTCAGGGCTTTTTATTATTATTTGCTAAGTAATGACTGGGTGATTAAGGTTTAAATTAGATGATTAAGGTGTATGTTGTGGAATCTACGTAAATAAATTACAACAAAATAAAACACTGGAAGTAGCGTGTAAGCAAAGTTCTATTAGAACTGGTCTTGCCAGACATACGTAAGAAGAAATTTTTTTTTTTTTTGTGTTCCCCTCCGCGGGAAGGGCAGGAGGATAAAAATGCCCTGACGCATACTCTGGCGCGATTCCAAAGTTATGTGGGACTCGTCCCGACGCCTACCAGGACCATACCCACTAAAAACCCCCTGTCGGCGCGTGCATTTTTGCCACTCAGCCTTCATCGGAGCGACGGCCAATTGGAGAAAGAGGCCGCGCTAGCGGGGCCCAGAAGGGGTCACCCGCTGGGATTACATAGCACTGAAGGTGCTCAAAAATTAAAAGTAAAATAAAAACATTAAAAATGAAAAGTAAATAATGAAAACATTAAAAATTGAAAAATTAAATATGCATTAATTCGGATTTACGTTAGAATTAGAATTTACGTTAGAATTAGAATTTGCGGCCAGAAGGGCCTCGAGATCGCGTGACAGTCTGGTGGATGAGTACGTTTGCGCATTTCTAGGCCTAGCGACTTTGAACTTCGAGTCTAACACAGGAGCAGCATATGAGACAGAATCACGAACTAGAGGATTGGGATGGGTTTCGGAGCGTTTGAAGAACGCTTCAGAGAGTGTTTTGAGATATTGTTGTACTGTAGGCAGTTCAAGATCTCTATGCAAGTCCGCGTTACGCACGTACCACGGTGCGCCTGTGGCCCGGCGGCAAAAGAGGTTTTGAACTACCTGCAGTTTGTGCAGGAGGGAGGGTTTGGCGTGGGCAAAGATTGGCGAGGCATACGTCATGACGGGTCTAACGCAGACCTTGTAAAGTGTACGTTTGTTTCTGAAGGACATTTTACTTTTTCTACCTAACATGCTATTTAGGCGGACTAAATAGTGACGAGCGAGTTTCGAAACTCTTTCAACGTGTGGCTTGAAAGAAAGCGTCGGATCTAATGTGACGCCTAAGTATTTAGTACTGCGCTTCCAGGGGATGGGAATGCCTAACATTCGAACGTGGGGATCGCCATCGGGACGACGGCGTTTGTGGTCGAAGCGCATCGCAGAACTCTTTTCAGGGTTCACATCGATGCGCCATTCTTGAAACCATGCACCAAGGGCGTTTACGGCCTTTTGGAGTCTGGTTACAAGGCGTCGAACACCGTGGCCTTTGGTATAGAGTGCGGTGTCGTCAGCGAAGAGGGCGAGTTCGACGCCTTTCGGCGGGATGGGAATGTCGTTGGTGTACACGGTGTACAGCAGAGGGGCGAGGACTGAGCCTTGAGGGACTCCAGCCTTTATGGGACGAGGTGCAGAAAGCGTGCCTTCGTGTTTAAATCGAAACGTACGGTCTTTGAGAAACGACGCTATTAACCTGACTAGGCGATCCGGTAAGCCTATCTTGTAGAGTTTATAAACGAGACCGCTGTGCCAGACTTTATCGAAAGCCTTGGCTACGTCAAAGAAAACCGCGACTGTTTTATAACGACGCGGATAGAAACCGTCAAGTATATACTCGACGATTCGGTGGACTTGCTGAGGGCAGGAGTGTTTAGCGCGAAAGCCGAACTGATGGGGAATAATGAGAGGATCGCCATCCGTTGGAAACAGATGGTTCCGCATTCGAGAGAGTATGACTCTCTCGAGAAGTTTAGACATTGCCTTGAGGAGGCTGATGGGTCTGTGATTAGCCGGGACGTTCAGAGGTTTGCCCGGCTTCGGAATGCCTATGACTGTCGCTTCTTTCCAAGCTTTTGGAAAGTAGCTATGATCGAAGCAGGCATTGAAAATGATAGCTAACAAGGTAGGCATCTGTTGAGGTAGGTGCTTAAGTGCGTGGTTGGAAATTCCATCCGCACCCGGAACCTTTTTGGACTTTTGATTTCTAATGAGAAGCAAGATTTCATCATTAGAGACTGTGACAGGGTCGGCGGTGATGGGAAGAGAGTCTCTGCGAAGGACTTCGTCCTCCACCGCCTGGATGTGTGAGGGATCAGCAGGTTGCGTGCTGGGCCAACAATTTGCGGCAATGCTGTCGGCGAAGCATTCGGCTTTCTCTTCGACTTCGAAGGCAGTAGTGCCGTCGGGACGAGTGAGAGGAGGAACGTGAGAAACGGTGTCTACGCGTAAGGCTCGGGCCATGCTATAGTACGCTTGGTGGGACGGAGAGATATTCGCCATGAGATCGTTCATCTGAGCGTCTCGGAGTTCCGCGAGGCAAGACCTAACTTTACGTTGAAGCTGATTCGCAGCTGTTCTATAGGCGGGCGTGGGATACTTCTTGGCTCTCCGGAGAGCCGCGTTTTTAGCTTTAATAAGATTGCTAACGGCTAAGGGAAGCGTGGGTTTGCCTTGCTTAGCAACCTTTTCGTTGTCACTGATGGCTGAGTTGATAGCATCAGTGAGAGAATTTACTAATGAATCGATTTTATCCGGGCTATCTAATTGTTCGGGAGAGATCGCGAGTGGAGAGTTCGGAGCCTCTAAAGCTGAAACTAACGTATTTTTAAAACCTTTCCAGTTGGTAAAGGTCTTAGGAGATGAGGCGTTATCGTTCGGCGGTCCTAGCACGAGGGAAACGGGGCGATGGTCGGAGCCTAGGTCATCGAGCGGTTCGATAGACCTTAGGTCAAGATTGATTCGCTTGATAATTGCAAAGTCGAGGATGTCAGGAGAGTAGGACGGGTTGTTGGGATAGTGAGTGGGAGTGACGGGGGATATGACATCTAGGTCAAGGGAGTTAGTGATGTCGAGGAGAGCGATACCGCTGGTGTTAGTCGATAGGCACGTCCAGTCAGTATGTTTGGAGTTAAAGTCTCCGAACATAATGACTGAATGGCCGAGGGCGAGAATGGCCTCAAAGTCGCTGCGGATTGGTCTGGTACCACTAGGTATGTAGATTGAAGCTATGATGATGGTCGGATGACCAGTCATAGCCAATCTACACACAGTGGCTTCCATGTTGAGGAGAGGAGGGGTAGGGAGAGGACAGCAGTGGAAGCCTCTTTTGTAATATATAGCGGTGCCGCCGAAACCGTCAGAGTTGGGCCTATCGTTACGAATAAACGCGTACTTAGGTATAGCGAATCCCCTGGAGCGGTTTGGAGTAAGCCATGTCTCCTGGAGAAGGAATAAGTCAGGTTCTTTGTTCTGAAGGAACAGTTTAATCTCGGGAAGGTTGGTATTAAGGCTACGAGCGTTAAAAGATACTAGGGATAAGCCCTTGGGTTTAATACGACTGGACGCGGGATTCGCGGGTCTAGACATTATAATTTATTATTTACGAATTTATAAATTATAAAAGAATTTACAACGAACTTAGGAGCGAGTGATGCTCGGCTAAAGCAAATAAACGCTCTTGAGGAGAGCGGGCGGCTCGCAGTTTGCGTGCGAGCACGGAAATTTCGTTAATATCGACGTTTTGAATAACGTCGAATACGGTCTTCATGTCCTCAGCCAACGACGACTGAGGTGCGGAAGACGGAGAAGGACGCGACCCTACGGGAGCTACGGGAGCTGGGATAGGTCGGGAAGGTGCAGGCGGAACGGCCGGACGCTGCCTCCAAGACAGAGCCGGAGTAGGTGTCGGCTGAACGGGCTTTGCTTCCGGGGGACCCCGGTTGCGCAGCGGCGGGAAGTTGGCAGGAGTGAGCGGCGGCGCCGGTTTAGGCGCGACCCTCTTGGTGGTGGAGCGCGGAGCGCGCGGGCAACCCCTGTAGTTAGCTGTGTGGCCGGACTGGCCGCACAGCACACAGGCAGGGGGGGAAGTGGATTCGGGAGTGCGAGTGCACTCCTTAGTGAAGTGAGGATCCAGGCACTTTACGCACCTGGGGGGAGCTGAACAGTTAGCCGCTGCGTGGCCATAGAGCTGGCAGCGGTGGCACTGCCCAGGGTGACCACGGGGGTTGGGACGCTCGACGGAGATATTTGAGAGTCCGCAAATTGTGCGAGCCTCTCTAAAGATCTCCCTCGAGTTGGGAGTATTCGACAGGATTACCAACGCTAAGGGAAAACGCCTACCGCGGTTGGAGTGCATCTTGTGCACTGCTGTGACCGGGAAACCCTGAGACTTAAGGTCATCGAGGATGTCTTCGTTGCTGAGTTCGAACGGGACGCCCCGTAGTACTGCGCGGATCTTACGCTCCTACGGGAGGGCGTAGGTGTGATACGCGATTTGGTTTAATCCGAGTAACCTGGTAAACGAGCGGAAGTCGTCGACGGTCGCTATTTGAATCTTGATTGTATCGCCAGCGTTGGCGGCTTTTAAATAATTAATTTTGTGCACTTTGCACAAGTTTGAAACCGCGGTCCAGCGCGCTTTTTCACGCAGGAAGACGGGCGGAGGGAGCTGAGGCTTCGGCGGGACGGGAGCGCAGCGCGTCGCTGGCTTCGATGTGACCGACGGAGACGCGGTTACTACGAGCGATTTTAACGGCGCGGGGGCTGGTGTTGAAGACACCGGGGAGGGCTCGGGTATTGAAGATACCGAAGCTTTCTTAGAGCGCTTCTTGGAGCGCTTGGCGACGAGTTGAAACGCGGGCTCAGGAGAGCCGGTTAAGGTGACGGCATCTGACGACGTATCAGACGCGGGTTCGGAGTCGCTCCCGGGAGCGGTACGCTTACGACGCGACGCGTGAGAGGATGCGACCGATTCGCAGTCCATCTCGGACGAGGCGGGAGACGCGGGAGAGCTTAAGACCTGAGGGGTCTCGACGTTGGAGGCCTGAGGGGCCGGGGTTGAGGCCTGAGGGGCCGGGGACGCGATAGATGCCTGTAAGGCCTGCGTTAGTATGTCATCGGGTATGCTGACGCCGGACGCGGCGAGCACCTGGGCGAATGACCTAAGAGCGTTAACAAGGTCCATTGGAGGGCTTGGGATAATATGAAATATATAAATATATAATGTATGCCTAGGTTCCCTAGCAAACCTAGCGCCTATTTATATAACAAATGCCTAGAATTCCTAAATAAAAATCTAGCGAACCCTAGCGGCAAACCTCCCTACCAGCGGTAGGGGGGCTGGGGAGAATAAATTAAAACTAACAATAGTACGCCGAAGGCCGCTACCTAGAAACCTAAAAAAGGGTGCGCAGGTAAAGAGTTGACCGCGTTAGGGTCAACCTTTACCGACAGAAAGGACAAATACACACGAAAACACACAAATATGATAGAAATAAATATGAAAATAGGAGAAAAATAAATAAAATAGAGAAGAGAAATAAATAAAAATAAAGAGGACTGGTTCAGTACAAATTCGTTGTCACCGTTAAGTATCCTTTGCACTGAAACCAGACTACTTACGCCGGGCACAACACTGCACTCAGCACAAGCACAACACAACTTAGCACAGCACTTTGAAGACTAAGAGGCTTAGTCGCAAAGAAAAATCGCACTTCGAAAGCTCTCAGACGGAGTAGAAAGACTTAGGAAACCGTAGCACGGAGCCAACACGCTAGACTGTGACGTCAGTAAACTGAGCGCCGCGGAATGGCGGGAAGGGACCGATCAACGGAGAGCTGGGTCTTGCACGTCCGCACCGCGTGGCGATCGGAGCGAGAATCTAAGAAGAAAGGAGGACTCATACAATATAAGCACCACTATTTTGCACGTTCATTATGATTATTATTTATAAATATTAAAGCTGTGCAGTCAGATCAAATTTTATTTACTAAAACACCAAATAAACCTAAATCTAAACTACCAAATGGTAAACTTAATAATAATAATTCGATGTAATAATAATTAATTTTAGTAAACATTTGAGTGGTTAATTCACTGTAATGTATTAAGTACTTTTTTTGTAAATGTAATCTACTTACCTTACCGCCTCAACATAGATACTTTCATCTCTCACCTGTAGTTACCTGTGGCTAACGAAGTTGGTCTTACAATTACATATTTCGTATTAGATCTACTATTTAGTAACATCGATTGTAAAACTGTTTGTTGGTCCTAATAAATTAAAAAAAAAAAAAAAAAAAAAAAAAAAATTAATCTATTTGATAAAACGATATTGTTTTCAGGTAATATATCACTGGGAACAAAATGTGATTTGAAAGTTGGTAGAGAACCAAATATCAAATAGTTGCCCAATTTCGGCTACATCAATATTTCCTATACAAAGTAAAAGTTAAACAACTTTTGATAACTTTTTTACCTGATTTTCAAAAATTGTGCAATATTCGGCTTCTTTCCCCTACTCATTTCATTATAATAAGGAACCTGGAGTTTTCATAGGAATCAAAACAAAGGAAACCGACGTATTTGTGAAAAGTCCGCGAGCCGGAGGTCGGCGGCGTTCCTGTGACGTATTGAGGCCGAGTGCCGGTGAGACCCACTTCCACTACCAAACCGCGAAATTGGAACAAAACGAGGTGGGCTATCTTGTCAGCGTGTGGTTCTGTTGTGGACGATACTACGTATAGTTCATTTGTAAGTATGATATCAAAAATCTCTATCATCCCGCATACCAATTACGATAAGTTATAAGCTTGATATAATTAAACATATCCCGCTTATGCCCCCGACTTCCGTCTGCCCTTGCTGTTCAATAAAATACTGGGTGATGATGTATGATAATGATATATGAACAGGTATAGTTAATGTTGTTAAAATAGGTTAGATTATTGAAATGAGGAATTTATTTAAGTATTTTGTACAGTTCCGTACAACTTCTTTGTATAAACTTGACGTTAATCAGCATGATGTTCTTTATCTAAAACATTTTGCGTCCCCAAGTTACTTACCTCAAATTTAACTGTGTTTTTTAATTATCTTGTACACCTAATAACAATCTGTATTAGATCCCTAATGTACTTAAATTTTTATTAAGGAAATATTTTTATTGGGACTGTTTTGGAGTAGTATTATGATCTATATCTTGTTAGTTTTCAGGAATAATTAAAAACTTTCACGTCATTTAAAGTGGTTATCATTGAAAAAGTCTCTCTCTCAGTCAGTTTCAGTCTCATACTCTTATTTTACGCGGCAAGTCTGTGACTCGAATCCTGGAATAAACAGCTAATCGTATTAGGAATATATTTTAAAAATGTTTCTTCATCTTGCTATAAAGAAAAGATTTTGTATATGCTATATACATTTATATACAATTTTATACGGCTATATTGATTCGCCATATTGTCAATAAGGGTCTACTATTTGACAAGATATATCTGCTACAGCGTCCATAGCTCAAGAGCATATTGTAAATAACTTTACAAATTCGAAGCCAAAAGAGCAGTAAAATACTCGTATTCAAATAAGTATTTGAACTTAACTGATTGTCCCTATGATAGGTACTTATCCTTAATTATATCATTAATTGAGATTATGCAAAAGGTATGGATACAAAGCTATGTTTTTACAGATGTATAATTTCAAATATACCTTTGTGGTTTATTTTAAAAATATCAACATGATACGCTATTTTAAGCAGCAAAGTTATTTAACCATATGCGTTTACTAGCATTAGATAGATACGAGTGTGATTGAAGTCCATACATTCGAAAGTTTTAGATTTTCTATTAGACATAAATAACAAAAAATAAGGAACAAATAAAGTAGATCAAGGAAATAACGAAACACTCAACGGCAATAACTGTTAATCACAAAGAACCAAACATCCAATAGACCATTAGTAGCAGCAACTCCAAAGTAGCTCGTAACTCTTAATGTGGCTTTCTTCGTACTACCCACACAGTCAAGGGTGGCCTACTGTGCTAGACTGTATCGTAACTGAAAAATAATAGTTACTCTATGTTCAAGTAAAATTAATTGAAAAATCTTAGATTTTTCACAAGGTAGAGCCACGCTACTCTCAAGATTCTCTCTGCGGTATTGGTTGCAAGGAGTTTTATGATAAGGAGTATAGCATGAAATATTTATGATAGATTATTTTTTAAATAATATATTTTTGTAATTACTTCGGATTGAGAAATAAATCTAACAGGATTATCATTTAAACATAGATAGTACAATGTTTTAACTATTTTCATGTTTTTATTTTCCAATTGACTAGTTACCATTGGTGAGATAATAAATAGCATTCGAATATTATGTAAGATATAATTATTTGATTTTAATGATTATCACTTAAAATTGCTTGAAAAATAAAATAGCAATAATAAAAAAGCTATACATGAAAAAAAATTTGCAAAGAATGATTTCGTTATTTTTTTTAAATAATTAATACTAACATAGCAGAGACATTAAAAATAAGAACAAGTGACGTCACAACTCAGTACCATTTTCTATGAAGCATTTAAAATTCCTTCCCGTAGATATCAATGTATCCTGTGAGCTTTTGATTCTAGGCCTATTGTTCTTTGGGAAAATTTTATGCGTTATTATAATACGAAATTTTTATTTTTCAACTACCTAATTCCTGTGTTAGTGCAGTACACTTACTTTTCTTCAGATTTCGCTTTGACGGTACCACGTCTCGTTTTTACTGACTGAATATGCCACCTTCGTGGTGATTTTTTCCGGCTGAAGATCAAGAACAGCCAGTGAAATTACTGGAACAAAAGGGAAATACAAGAGAAGGTAGGTGTCGCATCATTGATTGATTTTTTTTGATTTTGATTGATTGATTCCAATAAAAAATAAAAAGCATCATATAGTCGAATAGTCATCGTACAGCCGTTCTTGAGAAACCTTCTCACAGCCAAACCAGTAAATGTTTACAAGTCTCCGCTTTCTATTGAAGTATTTCTTCACTATGAAATTTTTTCATCTCTCAAACCACGCCGTCACGTAGTAAATGGAACAGAAAAGTAAGTAAGCTCTATGTTTAGGTACATTATTATTAAAGACTCGAGCACTCTTCCTCGTCCGCAGTATGAATCACGAAAGTTGAAAAGCAAGGATTTTACACGTGAATGTAAATAAACTTCACGTACAATAAACATGTTAATAAAGGATTCATGGATATGTTAACGTGAAAAATATTTATTTCTGTAAGGCCGGAGTTTATCAAACTCACAGAATAACTATACGGGGTATAACTTTACTCCAACAAAATATTCATAGATTAATGTAAAAACTGTTTCCTCAAACAAGTCGTGGAATAACTTATCCTATGACGAACTATCCCTGTGTAATCGTGAATACACATAATAAATGACAATGTTAAGCAACAAGTTGCGATGTTACGTTTTTCAATAGCAATCAATCAATCAATTTTGTGCCAAAATCACTGACCTGTATATATTCTACGAACACTGGACAGACCTTGTTGAACAAATAACATCTGTTTTTGTGCCAATTTAAAGCGCCTCTAGCGAGTACCCTTAAGAAGTCATGAATACATTTGTGTTGTGATTTTTTAAACAACATACTCGGTTTTGGGCCTCTCTCCCTAAATATTCTAATTTATTTAGCACGAGATAATGGTTCATGTTCGTTGGCTAATTACAGATTTTAGGATTTTTGAAAACGATTAGTTGTTTAGAATATTCTACCTTAAAATATTTACTTCAATTATTTTATTACATATAACACGTAATAATCTAAACGCTAAAATAATTAAAAATGTGAATAATTGAATAATTAAAGATGTCATAAAAGAGGTTTTCGTAATACGATGCCTCTGCCAGATTATGAAGTTATTATGTATTTCGTTCAACTGGAAGACTTATTCGAAATGTTTTGTCGAACTAAAATGATCCTTTTCCGTACTGCCATATATTCTTTTCGAATAGACTATTAAACAACAAATGCGTACTTTAAAAATTGTACTGAAAGATTAACTTGAAAACGATTCGATTCTGATTTTCTTACAGTTTTTGAATTTATGCGCATTTAAAACAGGTTTTATTAAACCATTACAAAATAAAAACCATTTTCAGCTTCATCCTTTATGATACGGATTTATCTCTAGTTGGAAGCCTAAAACCGATATTTTTATTTATTTGGCCATTGGCTACATGACTGGCTACAGACTGGGAAAGTACTAGGGAAGGAACTCTAAGTTTCTTCACCAACTTGATTGAGTCTGGCTTTTTTTGTATTAAATAGGTGCAGACCTAATGGTTCGCTTGATTTAATAATAATAATTCATTTAATTCGATAATAGACCGTTATGAACATCTGAAGAATCGTTAGAAAATTCCTAAATTAAAAATCAGCATATCCAAGTGGTATGTACGTTCTTGTTTGCCATGGAACCTGCCAGTTCTAATACAAATCATTAATTTTGGTAATATAAAATTTCAAAGGAAAGCACGCGCACTAAGTAAGTTCTTTTGAATGTGCGCGAAGAATTTGAATAATGTGAATAATGTATGAGAACCATTAATGACTGATGAGCGGACCATTAAATTTAATAAATCCATCTTTCTAGCTTTTTAAATATTAATCTTAGACTACTTAGGATGGCAAAGTTTTGTTCATGTATTATGTATTTCGCTTTATTTTTTGAATTGGACTGAACTTATTATACGCATTGGAAAATTCTCATACTAATTTAGTAAAAACGTGTTATCGAATTATTATTTTGTGCACTATTTGCAGCAAAACTACTTTTTAATTAATAATTAACTTTTTTTTTAATGCTCAGACGGATCCGTTTATTATTTAATTATAAAAAATAATGCGATAGTTAACACATCTCAGCCTGTTCAAATACTTTTTTCAGGTAATTTAACCGAGTTATTACTGTTGGTAAGGCTGGCTGCGCGCCAACAAGCTCGGACTACAATGCGCACAGCTGAACACCTGCGTAATACAAAAAATAATCAAATAAAAGGTTCCAATAAAGCTGCTCATTCAAAAAAAAAACAAATAACCAGGTATAATTTGTCACTAGATTCATGTAATAATGTAATGTAGTGATGAATCTATTTAACTTAATCACAGCCCGGAAAACGATTGCACTTTCCACACAAAGGTGAGTGGCATCATTATTGCTAATGCTTAATATCGAATTGCTTTTGCTTCTATTCGAAACCTGAGAAACTTTTAACTATCTAAGAAATGCTTAGAATGTAATAAAATACGGAGAGTCACATAAAAATTTCATTTAATTTAGCTCACGTAATCCACGCACAGTTTAACTTTAAAAAGCCCCAGACCGCAGTCAATTATTGCTAAAACTTCACTAGTTGATCTTGTTTTGTAAGCTTACAATACAGCTTTTTCAAAAGCTTTTTTATATATTTATATAAATTTATATAAATAAGGAATTTTCATTTCTTATTCATAATTTCCTAGCACACATTTTTTATGCGGTTAAACGTTTGGTTTTTAATTAGTTTCTCAAAGTTTAAAGCACGGCCGAGAAGAAAATTATACAGTGAATTAAAAATTTTGATAAAGTTAACTGATGTCAAAACGTTGGTAATAAAGATTTATTATTATTATTGGTATAACAGGTTAATCACTTTCTGACAGCCGCCAAAAAATATAACGCTTCTAGATTACGTAAAAGTTCAGTATGCGCAATAAAATATAAATATATAAATGGCCTATTATCTTATTTATGACGTTTTACGAACCTTAAATGTATCAGTAATAAATTGTAAATAATCGTTTTATACATAGACAAATCAGTACAAGAAAAACATTGCATCCAATCAAACATAAATATTTATATATTTAAGCACAATATTTTAATTATAATAATTTGTAATAATAGTATATAACTAGCTGTACCCGCGACTTCGTTCGCGAGGAATAGTGACTTTGGGCAGCATTTTTGGATATAACTTTTGGTTAATATTGGATCATAAACACCGTCGTTTTGGGTAGATAAAAAAAATCTGCTTTACAGTAATGCTTCTCTGTACACGATAATAGACGTATGGCTATCGGGAATGAAAGCATACAGGCTGCTATGATTGCTAACACGTGACAGAACCACATATAACTGACCGTGCGAAAAACAGCTAATGCTAAGATCCACAACCACAACGTTTAGAGTCTGACTTTGGGTTTTATTAATTGTCATTGCGAAACATAGGCTCACTGGAAACTGGACTCGTTTATAACTAAATGGAAAATTGTTTGGAATGAGAGGAATCCGAGGAATAAATAATTTCACCCTGTTAAAAATCTCTGCTTCTATCAGATTTCGTTGTAAATTGGTCTCTTTTAATCTGGTGCCGTTGCAATGTTTGTGCGGGCTTAAATTTCTAAGGAGCATTATGGGTTCACCGACTTTTAATTTTATTTTGTGAGCTCGGGCATGCCATATTGAGAAATAGGATTACCCCCAATAGATGTAACTATATCTTGAATAGCCAACAAACAACGATTCAAATGACTTTCACGCAATCTCTCACCAATTGAGTTGTCATCATTTAGTTGTGCGTGCCTGAAAAAGTCCTCAGCTAATTTGTTCTGATACTAATCCCATAACTGTGAAGTGTACCAGAAAGTGCACAGAACACCAGCATGACTGTAAACAAATGGCGCAATCGCTGAGGTCTTTCGCTAATAATTGCTTCGGACAAAGCATCATCCCAGTGTTGATCCCCATCCAGTAAGTGACGTGCCCGGCAAGCCGCTAGGTATGTAGGGTGTACGATATTATCAACCTCTCGGAGCTCGGCAAAAGAAGTAGGCCCTCGAACAACGTGTTGAAGTAGGCGCAGGTAAAAGCATTGGGAGTTATTCGGATGCACCGTATAAACCCAACCAATGACGTGATCTTTAAAAATACCTGGTCACCTAATAATACAGCTGTTCCATGTTTTCTGCGGTTAGAAATACCCTGTTGTTTATTATAGGTATAGTAGGATGGAACTTCGTTGTATAATAGTGACTTAGCAAATGCGTCTGTTTCACAAAACCCAAGACGAGCAGTGTGATTCGTCTTGGGTTTTCTAAACGCTCCGTAACATTGTCAGAGTTGAAGTATATCCTTTCCACCTTCAAGATGATCGTCAAGATGGATAACGGGTGGATATCTTTCATGAATTGAAAAACACTGAATTCTAATGGCAGCGGCGTGGTTCTCGGTGCGCTTTATATACCCGCGCAGTCGTGTACAACCTACAAAAGCTGAACCGTGTTTCCGAAACTGATCATTTTTAAATTCTATTCATAATATTTTTTGAAGTTAAATTATAAAGATTAATAAAGTTTCAGTCAATGCTACTAACAGAGAAAAAAAGATAGAAGATAAATACAGAATACTTAAAAAAATGTACGACGTGATTCTTTAAATTGACATAACTTCTTTTCTAAAGCGATTGATATTTAACAAATACTAAATGTTAAGTAAAACTTACCATAATATGTTAATGAAAACCGCATCTAAATCGGATAAGCCGTTTCTGAGATTAGCGTGCACAAACACACAGACAAACAGATGAACAGACAAAAAAAATTAATAACATTTTTGGGTTCAGCATCGATATAATAACAACCCCTGCTATTTTATTTTTTTTATTTTCAGTGTACAGAAAGCATGTTTCTTCAATTTTATTATATGTATAGATGATCATTATTATAACGGCCGAATGGCGTAGTGGGTAGTAGCGCTGCCTCATACGCTGTCCCAGGTTGAAGTCCTGGTCGAGGCATTATTTTGTATGATGCACACAGATGTTTGTTGGAACTTACAAAAATTCTAAGCTTTCTTATTGTTTTGTTTGACGTTTTTTTTGATGTCTAGCCGTGACACTGGGTTGCACAAGAGTAAGTCAATTGTAAGTCAAAACAGTGTCGATAAAGTTGAATATTACAAACAAATAGTAACTCACCTTCCAGTCTGGGCTCTGGTGCAACTACACTAAATCAAAAAGAATGTAAATATAACAATCTCGTAAAGGATGTATATACCAACTGAAATGCACACCCTTAACAACGTTAACTAACTTTCAAGCTGTAACTTGGTCTTACTTGCAAATAACTTGATCGTCAGGGTACCCGAGGCGGTCGTTATCTATCTGTACCATTTAGAAGCAAAGTTTCGCATTAACGAGAAATCACTTAAAAACTTAACTCCGGAGTTACACCTGAGCCTAATATTACTATTGAGCCTGGTGAATAATGAAAATCGTAATTTAGTAAAAAAAGCGGTGGAGTAATTTTTTTACGGACGATTTTTCAATGTAATTTCACTTTCTTCTGATATCATAGGGCATTGGACTATTGGGATATTGGGGAGGACCTTTTCTTGTATTAACTGTTTTTTTGTTAACAGAACTGTGCTTTTCTCCTGTAGTGTTCTGCTTAATTATGGCTCTTTTGTGCTCTTAAATTTCAGCGGACCTGGTGCCTTACCGCTGAGGGCGCTTAGCCGGAACTAACACTACTCCTACTAACATTTTGCTTGAGGGCACCCAAGAGGTGACGGAACTGTTATATTGAAACTACCTCTGGATCAGAAAGGATATTTACTGCCAAAGAACCAGCAAGAAACACAATAGGAATGCGTACACCCCATTAGTGGAGCTCACCAGTGGGTTAGCCCGTATGTAAAATCACGACATCTTTAAAGGTATCATTTTAGGTTTTATGCTTACAAGATTCTATTCTTGGTTAACTGGGTAGTAAATTAGCATTATTTATTTTATACACAACTTATCTCACGTGATAAAACGTTGTCAGATCAATTTTCAACAGTATATTAAACAAGGTCCCAAAATATTCAATAGATGGCGTTAGTACATAGTAAAACTGGCATGAATGCCCATGCTGACAATAACTTGACATCGCCCTTCTGTCATTCAAATAGCCCTAATTTATACACTAATATGCCAGCTCCATCTATTGCCTTTTTCAGACCTAGCTTTTTTTAAATTCGTTCTTTCAGAAATTCCCTCATTGCGTGCCTGTGTACAGAGAGACATGCCACCAGGCAGTTTAAGAAGATTTTTCGACATGGGTTTAAATAAGGTTAGCCAGCAATAACCTTTTTTTTTTTTTTTTTTTTTTTTTCGTGGGGGAAATTGCATTACGCATACCACCCGGGCGCAGTGGGCACCCGAGTGGTTATGTGGGACTCCCGTATAGGCTAATGAGACCCACGGTATACCCACTAAAAACCCCCCCATCTTCCTCCTCGCCGCCTTGTGACGGGGCCACGGGAACGCTCTCGCACACATCCGCGACCCCGCCGGCGGCAGCCTTCCACATGCGGCTCCATCAAACAGCCCGAAGGCCCTCCACGATGGGCGCACCAGATGGTAAGGTGCGCCTCCCTCCTCGGCCTCCACCAGCACTGTAGCAGACTCCCCCCAAGTCTGCTACTAGGAGGCCATGGGTACCAGATAACTGGTACCCGGTGGCAGATTGGGTCTGTGGTTCTGCCACCGACCACACCTCGGCCGCAGAGGATAGGGCAAGCGGCGCACCGCAATACCGACATGCCTCTTCCTCTGCGGCCCCACCAGTGCCGTTTCCACGGAACGGCCCCGCCGGCTCGCAGGGGGTAGGGAGAGTGGCGCACCGTAATACCAACACGCCTCTCCCCCTGCGATCCCTCCACGGCCGCAGAAGATAGGGAGAACGGCGCACCGTAATACCGGCACTCCTCTTCTTCTGCGGTCCCATCTCCTAGCGCGTCCACAGCGGACTTCTTCAGCCCGCTGGGAGCGCCCTCCTCGGGCCAGCCGGCGGCCCCAACAGGCCGGCCCTGGTTGCCTCTTAGTTCACCGTGGGTGACCAGTCCACGGTTACTAAGCCCCCCCGCCACGACAAGGCGGGCAACCATCGGGGGGGCGCCAGCAATAACCTAAAACTATAACAGTTAACCCTAAGCCACGGCAGAAGACCAATGCGATTACTTGCTTCGTAAGGGTGGTACCACACCAATTTATTTATTTTTATTTATTTAAGGCTTGCCAACATCTTAGACACTAGACACAATCAATTAATACATTCAAGTTCTTATACGATAGCGGTAAAATAAGGCTATAGACTAAGTGCCCTGACAATTATAGGCAAACACCACACGCATATAACACGAAGTAACGTCGCAGAATGAAATTTTTAGGATATTTAAATAATAATAAAAAAAGAAATAAGAATTAACAAGTAAAAAAAAATTAAAAAATTAAATTAAATTATAACATTTGTGGTTCACATACCCGAAATTAGTCAAAGAATATAACAAACAATAACAATCAAAATAGGAAACTTGGAATGGTGATGGCGTCGGTCGACAATCTATCGATTGGTGTGGTAACACCCTAATTGTTGCACCGTTTCAGTCTTTCCCACACAGACCCATTTCTATGAAACGCCCTGCAGAGTTTTTTTTTTTTTTTTTGTAAAAAGAACGTATCCCAGTTTGTTTTTTCGAAAACAAAATATGACATAAGTCAGTGATTCATAAACATTATTTGTCACTCGTATGATAAATACATTTATTCAGCATTAAAATTAGTTTAATCTTGAATTCAACCCTGACTCGTCGGTGGAGAAATTTAAATATTTCAGCGCAAAATCTGAAATTAACAAACGAGGATCAAAATTGCTAGGATATTATAAAGGAGGCAGATACCGTCCCATGCATTTCTGGGCTATGGTGTTAACAACTTGAAAATTGTGTTTTCTATAAGAAACATACATTTTAAGTGTTCACCTAAAATTTGAAAACATTTGTACTTCTAGAAGTTAAGATATAAGATATTTTAGTAGCGTCATATAAAGTTTAGTTGGATTATAGGAATGTTATTTTAAATTATTTATATAAATAAATTATCACTATCTTGGTCACCTTGAAATCATTCGCAAGAATAGATTACTTACTGTTTCAGTGATACGCCATTGTCGATTCACAACCAATATTTCTTCATTTAAAACTCGTCTGCCAACAGTTAGCACAGCGACTAAAAGCAATGCCACAGTTAAAACAGCGATCCATGTCGAAATTCAAATCGGGTATCCAAGAGAAAAAAACCAATATTCGTCGTGCTAGGCGGGTTCTCGGGATCCGGTAGGCAAGCAGAAAGTATTCGAGTAAAGAAGAATCGTAGTTAGCCCGTATAACAAGCATACGCCGTAAGAAAATAGGAAAACCATTAAAAAAACTCAAGCGCATGGAACAAAGCCAAACAAACGAGTATCAGAATGGCGGCCATTTGACGGCATGACTGAGTGAGTGACTCGACAATCACGTACGTGTAGTTCGTTCTTTTCGCTCGTTATCGGGGGAAAAAATCAGTATTGCCGACGTTAAAACTAAATTCCACTCATAAAAATCGCAGTGAATTTACATATTTTGAATTAATTTCATTTCCAGAAATGAAATAGTTCGCGGTTTATTATATTTACAATAAGGTTAACATTACTAATTTTTTGACACGAATTTCCACGTATTCACTTTCTAGCCCACGACTACTCAGCCTCCTTTGAATACTGCTAGTTTCAAGCTAATGAAATTCTCATAACATTGAGTTCGCAACCGAACTATTCTATAGATATTTGAATAAGCAATTTATGATCGGTGTCCGTGGCCGCGCAATGTTTAAAACTCTCATATTACTCGTAGGTACAATGTTTTACGGTCATCATAATTTTATGACCATTTTGTTGAAAGCTATTAAAAATGAAAAAGTATTAATTAGATACTCTATAAAAATAATAAAAACGAAAACTCAAATAACTTGGAATTGATTTTGTGGCTTTTACAGTGCGTTCAAAAAGACTCAATAAAATGCCATGGATGAACTTTTCTGGTTCAACTATAATACACAAAATGGCGTCACTTGCTATTTAGTACCGAACATTTTCTTATTTACAAGACGACTTCATACGATTGCTATGGTGAAAAAACACTTTCTCTGCCTTTGATTTATTTTGATAATCCGTGTATGTTTGAAATGAATTGAAATGTACTGAGAAATAAATTAAAACGAGATTTTACCATACAAGTTCGGAGTGAACGCCACCAGACCATAAGCAGCACTGACGCCAGCGATACTTGAGCTTATAGAACGTGTCAACCACAGAGTACATTACTTATACTGAAAGTGTCAACTGTCACGTCTGTCTACATTGAAAATATTGCTTAGAACATCTCTTCTTTGTATTTTCTCTATACAGTTGATTTATTTCAAAACTTCCGAGACCAATATTTGTGTACAGGACTGACCGGTCAAAACTTGCAAAACTTACGTATTTGTGATTTATATGACCACAGACCGTGAGTTCTGGGCCGAAACCAACCTAAGAAGATATATAAAGAAAAAACTTATAGGATTCAAGTACTCTTTTAGGAATAAGTAGGAATTATATTCGAGTATAATTTTCCTTAAGGACTAACATGTTATCTGTTTTCTTTGGTTTTCAAATGTAAGTGATCCTTAGCATCAAACGTTTAATGTGCCAAATAATAACTGACGAATATTTCTTTAAAAATTGAGAAAATTTGTACCGGGCTTTTACATTAACTGCGGCGAGTGTTGCTGAAATCTTTTTTTTATTTAATAGTTAAATTGCTTGATAAGAGCTCTTATTCCAATTTGGTTATAAAACTTTCAGATAATACAAAAGCTAAACAATTTATTCCTATACTTTAATACCTATATCAACTCGAGTAATAAAGAAATCCGCAGAAAAACACATCAATTTCACGAAGAAGAAAAACAAAAGAAATAAGTAAAATCCCCCGGAGAGTACACTTAATTGGATATTTGGTCCAATTAAGTTTTGGTCAAGGCCCTTAGACTACAATGTATTGGACTCACAAAAGTTACACAGACTTGTTAAATTTTTGATAAGGGCCAAGAAAGTGTAGTAAACAATATACAGAAGAATCTACCAAAGGTCTAAGAGATCATATCCGTAAGGAAATACCGAAACAATAAGCCACGTGCCAAGTGGCTTATTCCATTTAATTAAATTATTCCGCTTAAAGCGTACTACTTACTTGACACAATGCAAGCATTATTATTAAGATACCGCAATTTAAAGGTGATGTTCCCAAACTGGGCTAGTTTAGCTAAAAATGTGGTCTTTTGAATAAAAATATTCAGGTAATACGAAACTACGTATCTTCAGCGCACATTTTTGTTTTCTAAAATGTATATGGCAGGACTGTAAAGTCTGCTCTTTCCTATCTGCGTTTATAAACGTTACTAATTCTTTATCTGTCACTGTCAAAACTTTTATTTTTTCAAGTCTAATGTACTCAGCTGACTTGCGCCAGCGCGGCACTATGTGATTGAATCATTGACCTCAACCAATGGACAAGCCCTAAGTACGAAAAAAACGTGCATACCTAAACTTGAAAAACAACATTAAATGGCGTCCATTTTTAGGGTTGCACAACGAGTATCGAATCTACTATCGATATTTTAGAACTAAATATTGAACTTGAAATATAATATTGAAATTTTATGAACTTTTGTAAGACATTGACGTAAATGAAATAATCATTAGAAGTTTATTCACTTTCATTATTATTCTTTTTATATAAAAAATAAACAACTGTACAGTTTTTTTCTTATTCCTGATATAGTCCCGTCAAATTAGCCAGAAAAATAGTGGTCTGTTTGCGTTAATTCCCAACATGCTAAATTTTGGTACAGACCTGGGGTACACTATTATAAATAAAACAATGAAAGATCCCATGTTTACTTAAAAAGTTATTCAAAGTCAAGCATCAAAGTTTACGGTTCAATCAATTAAAGTCTGGCTTGTCTTCAATGATTACGATTCATAAATAGACAAAACAACTACCTGCCTATTCAATAACAAAATTAACAATTCTAAGCAAACCTAAGTTCCTCTTTCTTCACGCCTTTTTGTTTCAAAAATACGCGCATAAAGGCAAGCAAAGCAAATACCGTTTCGATATGATTTACTGCGTAAGCGCCTGTTATCATTTGCATCGAAAGTATGAAAAATAAAAACATATTAATAATGATCATCGATATCTGGTTAAATAATCAAAACTCCCGAACATCACTTTTGACAGCTTTTTTTGACCGAAATGTAACAATAAATGGCACCCTAGGCACCTGCTATGACGTCACTACACGATTGATATTTTAGTGACAACATTCAAAAATAGTACTATCTCTTTCTTTTATCTTAATTTTTGTATTAGTAGAGGGAGACAACCAAGTTCTTCCTCTTCTATGATTCGATATACATAACTACTTATTTATATAGGACATTACGACTACTCCATGTATTTATCACCTCGCTGCATTGAATTCTTTTAAGGTTTTCTGAGTTTTGTAGCAGCTTTCACTTATGAACGAACAAACGAATTAGTAGAACATTTATGGTTCTGAAGAGAATTGTTATTTTTGTCATGTCCTGGAAGTAGGTTTTCTTTTATTTACTCTTTCATTTACAAGCTGGCTTGCATATTAGGAAAAGCCTGTCAATCTCTTTCACGAGCGGTCAAACATATGAGCATGAAGGAGACAGCTAATTATTTAATTTTTTCTACTGTTTGTAAGAAAAAGGAACGTCTTTTAAAGAGAGGAGGTCCTCAGTTCGTCTGTAAATTTTTTTATGTATGTTGGGCATTACTGTTTTTGTTTCTGAACTAATTCTAATGATTTGTTATGGGTTAGGTATAGTAAACTATAATACTATAGAATAGTAAACTAGAATACTATATAATTAACAGTTTGTTATCTTTGTGACCACAAAAAACAAGTTAGGTGCATAGATATGGTTACGATTGCCCAGGACTAAACTCAGACGCACTCAAATGACTTATGTTAGCCAAATCATTAAATTATTTTCAGCCGTTACCGCGTGATTGAGTAACAAACATCCAAACATATAAACTTTCACATGGCATTTGTGATATGACGCGGACAAGGCCACCGAACAGCTGCAGAATATCTTGTTGAAGATTTCATCTCAAGAACAAAACACTTTTACTTTAAACGATGAAAACAAAAACGGGAGACTAGCAACGATTATGCCACCTACTCGACTCTTGTACGTAGCTATGTTTGAAGATGAAACATTTTTAGTATCCTTTTTTACCAGGTTGGTTTCAAAGAAACCCTGTCTTTTTGTTCAAGTTTAGTACACGAGTATTCAACTTACTAATTTGATGTCGCTGATTTCAGGTCTACCTTAATTTTTTTACGCAGCATCTCTAGTTTTCAACTCCCTATTTCACACTATTCAGTTTACATTTTATTCCAATCAGACTATTAATCAAACAAATTTCCAAAATTTGTGAAGATTTCAGTATTATGATGAACATTTGCAAAAAACTGCACGATCTGAATTAGTTTAGGTGGTCAAAATTATTAGAAAAAGCAATTTATCTTACTACTCTCACTCAACACATTGAGCAGCCGAAGTTGCTTCCAGCGACTGGGATGCAACATGAGCATTAAGTAACACGGTTTTCCAGAAAATTTACGTAACTTAAGTGGAGTAATTTGGACTTGGCGCATTCAGGAAAACCTTCTACTCCTAAAAGAACAAGATGTTAATATTGTGAAATGCAAGCACATATCACATATTTATTAAGATATAAAAAAACAATATACATAATAACATAGGCAAACATAAAGGGGTTTTAAAACGAATTTTTTATCGTACTGGTTACATTTTCCATATTCTATTTGACTTTACAACATAACAAACTTAATCTTGCGAATACGAAAGCTCCTATGAAGTTCCGGACTATCGTATGTGTTTTACGAGTTTTCAAGTATATGTGTCTAGATTGATCTAGATAATGCTAGTGGAAAAATTCATATATTCTGAAGCAAGTTAATCGCCAGACACTCGAGTATTTTGAACGAAAAAATATTATGACCGTATGAAAATCCCAGTGTATCAGATAAAACAGGGAACAAATTCAGAGTTAGACATTTTTGGCTTTATAAAACAAGTTTTTTTGTAACATTTTACTGGAATGTCTTCAACAGCATGGTTAATTGTATGTGTCACTTGTGTTCGTATTTAAATTTAACAATGTATGATAGTTGACAATGAAATAGATATAGGGTAATGATTTATTAAATTATCATCTCAGAAGACAGCATTAAATTAAAATATTTCTTCTTGAGTATCAGATAATTAAAAACAATTTTGATGAAACATTCTCATTTATTCATGGAAACTTACAAACGAAACATTATGCCACCACTCGTTTGCCTGTCAGTCTTTGCAGCGGTTGATTGATTTTCCTATTTTAAGCTTCATCAGAGACGCATTTCAAGGTATGCTATAAATCAATACTAGCATTAACTGAAGGAACAATACTAAACGCTAACCTGCTATCGATTAATTGACAAAAAACACCGCTTATCGTAACTAAGTTACCAAACTAAAGTTTCAATACACATATTTTTCTCGGAATTAATTTATTGTGCTGAAGTTAACTTCATTATATTTAAGAAATACGTTGCCAATTTTCCTTTCGAACTTCCGCGTCGAGAAAAAGGTTACAAACGATCTTGAATTTAGAAAGGCGTTATCGTAACTTGAGAGAACAAATTGCTGAATTGTTTATCTTTCGGCTTTCTTTCCGTTCCTTTTGTATTCGGAGTGTGGGTATTTTCATACCCTACAGTATTGTATTTCAAGTTTTTCAAGGTACTACGGCATTTGTGCACAATACATTGAAAGATGAAAAGTTCTATGCAATAAGCAATGACATATTACATATAAGACAAGTCATACCCAAACAATAACGCACAAAAAAACGGTGTCTACTTAACTATAGACATTATTTATGTGTAATATGTAATTGGCAATAAATAATGTATAAATAATGTATACCTACTCGGAAAAAGTTTAAAATGACCTTTGGCAACGAAAATCATTATGTCTCGTTCTTGTAGCACAAATTATGGGTCCTGAGATTATTGGTATTAAACAGTGTTTTAATATGAACATAAGATCAATGAAAACGTTATAACCATGACAATCTAGGCACAAAATATGCATTCTACATGTGACGGATTTCCGTTGACATTCTTAGTCGATTGTGAAAGGGAATTTCAAAGCTTTGAGGAAAAATTGTAGCTTTCTCATTATTTCTGGCTTCTGTTTCAAATGGTGCGTCCTAACTACCCTATATACTTCTTAGGCTGTAATATGGAGTACTAAAACTAATCTCAGCTAAACGATCAAATAAAAAGTGACTTTGTTTCATTACTGTATAGAATACATATTCTAAAAACATGTGACACGATCTTGTCAAATTTGTAAAATACAATTTTCGTCTCCATATAGTGTGTAAGAAAGTTTATTTTTACGTGAATGTGAGCCATTCGCATGTGGCTAGCACACTACTTGGGCCCTCTACTACCATCGGTGCACCGTTGCTTCGGTTCCCGCTACCCTCCAAAACCAGTTACCCGGCGAGCCAATAAATTACGAGCTGAAAACAGTTCTCTGATGCAGCACGATTACTCAGACCTACCCTCCGCGATGGCTACACTAAACATCATTCCGGAACGCGACCATGTCACTTGGCGGCATGGCTTTGTTTAATGGGTGGTGACAAGCCACGGCCGAAGCTTTCCACCAGAGTTATAATATATTCCAAATGTTTATAGAACGTGTAAGTTTTTAAAGCGATTTTTCTTTCACAAAGCATTAATTGATAACAGAGTGAAACAGGTTATAAATCTAAACAAGTTTGTATTGCTAAGTAAATTTTAACTAAAATTAGAAACGGAAATGTTATTTTATACTTAAAAACGAAACTTAAAAAAGATTAAAATCCAACATTTACGTGGGTTTTCTTATTCTTCATATTTGTAGTAAAATATAGAAAACACAGTGTGCTACGAATTTTCATATTCAAAGTAAATGCTTTTTTTCATTTCGAAACTTGGTGTATGGGTTTTAACACATAGATATAACAAACTTTTACTAAATGATTTATCAGTACTACTATTGTTAGATTGCTAACAGGACTGTCCCATGTTGCACAAAATACCGACAATCTATATTTGTTGGTTGATTCTAGCCTAATATTTTCACGTTTCATTATATTAAATAAAACACGTGAGCGCGTTGTCTGTAAATATACCGAAACTTAAGAGTTAAAACGTAAAAATATAATTAAACGCGATAAAATCATGTTCAAAAGTGTTTTTAAATTCTAGCCTCTATTTCCCCTACACATTTTTTTTCGTAAAATAAAGTCATGGAAATACAAAAAAAAATTTACAAATAGCCAGCCACAACCCCTGGTTGCATGTGGTTCTGCGTTTTCAGATATTCCTAAAGGTATTCAATCAGTCACCGAAAAATGTCGCTATTGAGTGCGCTTGAATAGAAAGCTATGTGTTTCATATTTTTGTTATTCCAGAGCGTGTGTGAGTATGTGCGGCCGCGTTCAGCCGGCAGATAGTTGACAAAGGGATGCAAGAACATATTTGTATTTATGATAAAATGTCAATGTCATGTCTTTTTTAAATATAGAACAAAGTAGTAATTTAAAAGTTTAAAAAAATATTGCATGTGTCTTACATTGCGGAAGGTAAGACGTTATTTTAAAATCTACATACCTACATAGCGTACATAGTTGATGTGTATACTAGCTGTGTAGGCCCTCTTACCATCAGACGGAATACATGATCGAATGAAAACGATGAAGTTAGTCGCTATTAGGTATTCAAATTTAATCTTCTCTAGTTTTAAGAGAAAGAAAAGATTTATGTTACAATTTACACAGCAAAAAATATAGCCAAAATTAGTTATAAGTTTCCCCTTGCATAACTTCATACATTAATTCCACGGCTTAAACGGGCACGGCTTATACAATTTGAAAAGAAAGAATTCCGAGAATGTTGCTGAAGTTTAAAAAATTATTACGTATTTCAGACAGTTTATTTTGTACTGTATTTAATACTAGTAAATGTCAGAAGAATGCATTCGCAATATTGGCATGCTTGGTGAGTGGATCACAGGCGCGAGTTCCGCGCGCGTTGCAATCGGAGCGCTGCAAGCTGAGAATTGTATGGATGCAGCGTCAACAGACTGTAAGAATCTCAATAATATGTGCAAATATACAGAGTGGTTTTTTGAGAAGGGTGGTGATGGCCAAGTCCGTAACCACGAGAGTTAGGGAAAAGTCGTGAAAGTAGTCTTGCCCTCGATTTATAAGAAAACAATAACTGCATATACATTTTTTTCAAAAATCTTTTACTTTTACGAAAATGGACCCGAATGAATTTTTTTTAAATTACATCCTGTATTATTGAACCAATGGATTCTGTTGCTTTTAAGGATCAATCTTTATAAACGTTTTAAAAACCACCCTGTATAGATTATAAAGGCATTGTTACTTCCAACTGGGTTTTACATTTTATTGATTTTTTTGATCAAAAGGTTGCAGGAAATACTGCAAGTAGTGAACCTATTCCCAAGTGCTAATCATTATCTCATAAAATTTGGCATTGCCTGGCGGTTTAGTAGGTTACTTTACATATAACTAGCTACTATATAAATCCGAGTTAAATTGAAAATATCACTTTACTAATAAAAACGTAACAGCCATGCATGAATTAATAGTATAATTGATTAGCTATTAGCATTACAAGATACTTTTTTTAAAAAGGCGGGTCCTGCTTGGACGGATTTTCTAAACAAAGATTAAAACTCTGATATCTCAATTTAATTAACCCTAATGCACACTCCACATACCTTGACATCTCTATCTAGAGAGATACATATATTTGTCTATGCAATTCAATATTTCTACACAAATTGAATCAGATAAATGTTTAACTTCGTTCACGAACTTGATACTTTTACATACAAATATTGGTAAAGAGTTTCAACTCCACTCATACAAAGTTGTATCAGAATTTGTGAAAGTGAAGTTCCAGTTTAGTTTAGAATGTACTGGCTTGTTTTCTCTATAAGTAATGTAATTTGCATTGGTTATGCCAGATTCTTCTTCGTTAAACCAGTAAGTTCGTATTGAAGTCTGATTTGAAGATAAAACACGTTTTTATTCACAGCTTGCAGTTTCACGGGGATTCTCTTGGTCATTTTTACTCTTCATACCTCTAAAATAAAATGTAGCGTAATGTAATATTTACCTTTCAGATAATGAATACTAAAGTTGTAGTAGTTCCAGATTTTATCCATTACAAATAGATCAACCAAATAATTAAACTGACTGTTCGTAAATTAAAGGATGATTTTTCAACTGATTTTCAGATAACTTTTATCATTAGAATAGCTCGAGGAATTAGACGTATGGTACGTTCCGATTGCCGCTCACAGCGCTATCATCATTAAACTGCTCATAACCGTTCCGAATCGTTTTAGCACTCTGATATGTTTGCTATTTCAATCGGAACGGTAAATAGCGTGCTAAAAATCTAATTGTTCCTCGCCTAAATCTAAAGTTATATCTTCATTACGATCTTTGACCCTGAATGAAACGGGAGCCATTTTTGAACATTTTTGAACAACAAAAGAAAATGAATGAGCAAGCTTTTGAAATCTTTAATCGACTATAGTTCTTGCAATTCACGAAGGCGAGCGGGCTTTACTTGTAGTTTGACGAGCACATATACGGTATTAGGTATTTAATTTGGCAACTAAATTTTAAGTTACTACATGTCACTTGTGTGTCCAAACGGATTAAGTAGTTAAGTTCATAAGTTCAATGAAGATGAGCAGTGATGAATAACAAGGAATTCGTTAATTCTGTCCTTAGATATGTGGTATACGTGATTTTGGACCAAGTCAGAGAGTTATTTTATTCGGAAATTAAAATCGTTACAGGAATATGTTTTTTTTCAAAATTTTTTACCTCGTTTATTCTACAAGAAAACCTATTTTCTTCAACAAATTTTAAAGTTGAAACTAAACTCCACTCCGACATTTAAAAAAAAAGAGTTAATGCGAAAGAAATACGAGCTCTTGCCGCCACCCGCTTTGTCAACTTATGCACTTAACTAAAAAATCACGTCCAAACGTGTTAAGTGAGAAGCCCCGCCCACCTACTTGTACGAAAAATAGAACGAATCCTAATCTACTTAATCACTTGCGTACTAAATTTTAAGTTGCCACTTGACACTTATATGACTGTTTACACGTAATTTTTAACTTAAAACTTAAAATCGCCGTATGCCACAGTCAACATTTCAAGTGCCTTGAAGCACTTTATTTCATTTTTAACGCAAAATTTAATACATATTCTTTGATCCATTTTTTTCAAAAGTCTAAAATCGAAGAACACACAAAATCGTGATTAACCTTTTCAGTTATCAACAACCAACTACAATTCAAATTGGCTAATAATGCCGGCATGTGATAAACATATGTGCACCAACAAAACAAAAACAAAATTTCGATAATTGATTGCACATAGCCCACGAAAATTCAAAACTTACCTTTTCTTTTGAACAGACCTCGTATACAAAGCGGCTTCTACTACTGGAGATTGTCAAATATCAATTTTGACAATTATGGCAAGTGGCTCAATGAGAAACTCTTACCGAATTTGCCGGAAAAGTCAGTTATTGTGGTGGATAACTTATCCTATCACAATACCCGAAGTAGCAAAATACCTACCTTGAGTTCACGTAAACGCGAAATGCAGATGTGGCTGAGGGACAACAGTATTCCATTCGATGAACGGGCGCGCAATATAGATTTATAGGATTTAGTTAAGAAGAATAAGGACCGTTTCGTTATATTTAAAATGGATGAGATAATAAGAGCAAGGGTTTTGAAATATTACGACTGCCACCTTATCACCCTGAGCTGACCGCTATAGAAAACATCTGGGGTATTATAAAAAACAAAATTGCCTCGAAAAACATTATAATAATAATAATATAATAATAATAAATCCAGACAAACACACCAACTGTATGGCCCCAAAGTAAGCAGAGCTTGTGTTATGGATGACCATACAGTGAACTGGGGGGGATCCTAGAATAAACATACATATATAAATACAAACAACCATGACCCGAGAACAAACATCTATGTTCATCACACAAATGCATGCCCCGGCCAGGACTCGAACCTGGGACCTTCGGCGTATGAGGCAAAGCTACTTACCACTACACCAATCGGTCGTCCTTGGTTTGGACAAAACATGACTGAGTTACAAAAGATAGTTACTTGAGGGTTTGACCAGTATCGATAGCAACCAGTAGTTTAATACTTGCGAGCATGTAGAAAAAATTTAAAAGGAATACATGAAGTGTTTTAATTACGACTTTGAGTTTGTAATTAAGTTAGGTGCATCAAGTGACAGCGATACGGAAAAGTTTGAAAGTGACAGTGACTGTTTATTCGAAGAAGATTAAATTATTGTATATACATAATAAAAGAAAATTTTAATTTAATTATTTACTTTGAAATTCCTTTGTTAGTGATATTTTGTCAAAATCTTAATGACTATAATATATTCCTACAGTAAATTTCATAAACATTTCTCTTTATTTTTTATGCCGACCATACTGGACTTGCTGTCAAGCACACTTTGACACGTTTACAGATACGTGTTTACCACAAGTAAAGAACGCTCGCCTTTGTGAGTTGCAAGAACTATAATTAAAACATCAACAAAGGAAGGTCATGTGTCAGTTTTGACAGGCCTTTTGCGTTACGCAGATATCAATACTTATATAAAATTACTTTTAATATATAATTTCAAGCAAATATGATAAAATCAGAGTAACATAAATCACTCGCATTTATACTAAAACCCAGACTACATACATACAACCTTCCGTTTTTTGTATGAAAATGTCGCAAAATGCGGTTTGGGTACGTTTACGGCTATTGAAGGTGGGATAAGACAATGTGAGTCGTAAAACCACGTTATAGTCAGGCCATTTTAATAGGTAACATTTGACGTCTGTCAGTTTTATCTTCATAGTGAGGTGACCTGCTTAAAAACATCGATTAAAGCGAATGAATCGATACGGACTTGAAACATATGTGAATTTTAAAAATCATCAGGTGAATCCCTGTCCCATTATTATTTTTTCTTTCGTAAATTTAAGGAGCAAATAAGACATGGACATAATATAACAAAACAATTGCATTTATTCAGTTGAACTATCAGAACTGTTATTAGTATTGTTATCTTCATCACTGCTGTCAGCACTCAGAGATATTATTAATTCATTTTCAATAATATTGTCTATTCTCGGTCATCTATCATATATCTCGGTCAAAATCTTGTTAAATTATTTTCTTTGTTTTCTCTACGACTTTTCTCCAGTCTTCTGCAGTGACTTCTGCACACGCAGTTTGTAGCAGAGTCATCATTTAAGCTGTACTGAAGGATGGTACTGAACCACCATCCATTTCTCCACGCAATTTCTTACCAGGAGAGACAATTTCTTGCTTTTTATTTGCTTGAGTTGGTGGTTTATCAACTTGTACAGAATGATACGGTGCAATGTCCATTATAATGTTCGATGGGTTTTCTAACTAGCAGCTTCTCAAATCACTCTTTAAAAACCTCAAAGCTCATTTCCTCATGGTAATCACTTGTAGTTTTAGAGGCGAATGCGAGGAGGCAGTCTGAAATAAAACCTTGAGAAGCTGATCCCGCGTGACATACAAATAAGTCGGGCTCCTTTTCCCGATGGAACTTTTGAGGTGGAGGCCGCTGTATCATCGGTCCATTTCCGCGAAACCGTATGGTTCGCATTCAACCATGTTTCGTAAATAAACACGACATTGTCCCAATCTGTAATTTTCTTTACTTGACGTAAGAATGTTATTCTCTTTAAAATAATATCGTAGCGTTCTAGCAGGATTTTCCGCTTGTCAGATTTGTTAAATCTAAAGCCGTCGATTTCAAAATATTTGATAGAGACGATTTACCGCCAAAAAATAAGCCTGCGTCTTTTAACGAACTCATTACCTTTTCCCGTGTAGGATATTCTTTTCTCGAGTAATATCCATAAATGTGATTGCGAATTGCAGCACCATCAAAATTATCAACGCCAACAATCTTCTTATCCATCCTTCATTTTTTTTCGGTGTACGTAAAGTAATATCTTCTGAGCCTGATGGTCCGTATTTCTCTTTCAGAATTTGAGTGACTGTCCTTTTCCCTATTCGCAATGCTTCAGCAACGCGTTCTTTGGTTGTGTCAATGGTAAAAGAGGCCCATCGTTAACTGATTCACATTCAAAATAATTGTACAATTTTACCACTAGTTCGCGAGATTGACTGTTTAGCGTTTTCCCCCCTTCGACATGGTAAGACTGTAAATTGTTCTTATTTACTAATCGTTAAGCTATCGGAGTCCAATTTATAGCCAGGTAAACGTAGTCAGTAAGATGAGTCCAATAAAAAAGCCGGGTCAGAAGAAAATAACAGAGAGCACACCAAAAACGCACAGTCGTAACATCCCTAGTGTTTAAAAAGAAAAAGGGTTAACTGACGCAACATTGTAACGACGTTAAGTTCTTTAGATCAGAAACTGTTTATTATGTTAAGAACGGTTTATTAGTGAAAGCAAATAGTAAAATTACTCGTATCGGTCATTATTATAATAAATATGTAATCGTAATTGAAAAAAGTTAAACAAATGTGCAGTTCTAACAAAACGAAAAAAATTATTATTTTATATCCGCCGTTACAAGGTTACGTTGTTGAATTTTAATGAACTGTCAAATGTTTTAAACCTATTAAAATGGTCTGACTCTAAGTTTGTAAAGGTTGGTTTTAAAAGAGGCTTTCGCTTAGGCCCCTTTCTCCTATGTAGGTACATTGTTATATTTTGTATATTATAACGATTCAATAAGATTAAAAATGGATTAACTTGGCAACTTTGAATTGTCTTTGTGTTAGACGAATTAAAGTTAGTTTTACAGTCACAGTTTTACTGTAAATTTACAGTTTCACAGTACCTTCGTAACAAAACGATCAAAACGGAAAATATATATTTTTGTAACTTTATTGTAAATAAATTTGTGGCTTTAACCATGAAAAAGAAAATATGATAGCAGAGCAGGTATACATAATAATAATGAGCTTTTGCCCACAGCTTCTCTTTCTTAAAATAATACTGCAAGAATCTTGAAAATCAAATGCTTAAATGCAAAAAATTAAAAAATATAAATCGCTTTTGAAAACTTATTAACATGATATTTTTTTAAATGATACAAAATAAATACAATAAATAAAATACCTATTAAAAGTTTGCGAGAGGAATACCTACAACTTGTCATTTATTTAAATGCCTAAGCATAGGTAAGTTAGAAAAGTTCGATGTTCAATTTAACTTCTGCCAAGGTATGAATAATTTACCAAGTTTTTATGTATAGGTAATACATACTTAATATCAAAGGAATAAGTTTTTCGATCAACTGTGGATAAACTTTGTCACTGTGCTTTTGTAGTATGTTGTTGTAGAGTAAATAAACAAAGGAAACACTATATCGTCGTGTTTATAATGGATTTTGTTCTTTATTACAGTTCCAGAATGCTACGTAGTACAGAATGTGTCTGATCACTAAGACTGTTCTAATCACAAAATATTCCTGATCTTAATTAACAATAATTTAATTTACACTATAAGTGAAACGAAATCAAAGTAAATCCATGCATACAATATAGTTACACAGCTTAAGATAAACATAATTCACATTAAATTATTGAATTAAATGATGCCGGCCCCGCAGAAACTATTGTTCATTTGAATCCACGGAATATAAAACAATAATTATTATAAGCAGGGGGTTCTTTATTCTTTATTTGAGTTGAGATTTATATTCTGGTATATTCCTAAAAATACCTAATTAGAGGCTAGAATCTTAAAACACTTTTGGACCGGATTATATCGCGTTTAATTATATTTTTACGTTTTAACTCGAAGTTTCGGTATATGTACAGACAACGCGATCACGTGTTTTATTTAATAAACGTGAAAATTTAAGCAAATATTAAGCTAGAATCAACCAACAAATATAGATTGTCGGTATTTTGTGCAACATGGGACAGTCCTGTTAGCAATCTAACAATAGTAGTACTAAAAATCATTTAATAAAAGTGTGTTATATCTATGTGTTAAAATCCATACACCAAGTTTCGAAAGGAAAAAAAGCATTTACTTTGAATATGAAAATTCGTACCTTTTTTAATACGTTTTACTACAAATATACAGAATAAGAAAACTCAGATAAATGTTGGATGTTAATCTTTTTAAAATTTCTTCATTTCAAAATTTTCAAGATACCGATCTTCAAGTAACTCTGTTATTCAATTAATGCCTCGGGAAAGAAAAACCGCTCTAAAACTTACACGTTTTTTGAATATTTGGAGTATTTAAAATATTGAGTACTGTATTGTAAAGGTATTGTCCAAATCATGATGTGCATTACTTAAGTATATTGAGGGTGGACTAAAAACTTATATGGGCCATTGAGGCTAGGTCCCTTAGGAGCAATTCTATGTATTATTGCGTTACGGTATCCTTTCTTCTTTATGAAAAGGATTCTTCTCCATCAATATACGGAGTTATATATATTAATAATTATACTTTGCAATTTGTGTGATATAAAATAATGGTGCCGTTTGAGGGTGTTCGTCGTTTGGATACTTGGGGGGCCGAGGACTTGCCGAGCTAACAGATGCAGAAAAGAATAATTTTGTATAGACATAAAGAGACTCTGTAAATTTATTTTGAAAAAAAATATACCCGTGAAGTTTCTTGCCAGTTCTTCTTCACGAAGGTTTTTTTCGAACTGGTGGTAGAATCATGTTTTATTTGACGTCAATAAGAACAAGTAATTGTCAATGTTGAGAAATAAATATTTGAATTTGAATTTGAATTTGTCCTCCGTAAAATACATTTTTATACAAGGATTTATTACACCAGACAGAATTTAATTTATTATGAAAATTTTAGGAAGCTCGGATGGGTCGATCCCTAAGTTAAGGTAAATAATCTAATTTATGCGGTTAGAGGATTAGACTTTTTATTCAAAATCTCTATAGCTCGCTTATTAATTTGGAAATGGTTTATTTGCAGGAGCTGAAAGGAACCGGGCCTTCACTGGGTTTACGCATATTTGAAATCATACATCAGAGGTCCAATCACGTCAAGCATTTTAATCCTTTGATTGCTTCAAGGTAAACGAATTATAATGATTTTTCAAAATTGTTTCCATTATGTTTTTCCAAAGGTTTTAAGAGCGTTTATACAAAATCGTGCAATTTTAGGAGTTTTCAGTGTGCGTTTCCGATCAAAATGTTACACGTATGCATCGAAATATGAGTTCAAATTATTTGAAATTTCATCGTATAAAACATGTATTTAGAAAATTTTCATTTCTTCAGATAGTTTTGTAGTAGGAATTCATTGTTCATGGTATGCGTAAGAGCATTGTTTAGTTCCTCCTGCCCTCCCTTTGGAGGGGAACAAAAAATATACTAGTATTTAGTACTGGCCGAGGCCTTCCAGAGTGTGGACGTATCGCTTTTTTTCCCGCGCTTTCGCCCAGTGCTATCGTACTCCGTCGTAAATATCGAACGCTTGCCATCAATTTTTAAAACATTTGGTATAAATATTTATTTTTATTATAAATAATAAATTTAATATTGAAATACTGCATATCTATAAAAGTTTTTAGGTACCGTCACGGCTAAGTCTTAGGAAGCACGTCAGAATGCTACGGTGTTTTAGTAAAGAGGTTGATATAAATTAAGAAGAAAATATATTTGAATATATGTTTCACATAAAAGAAATAAAAAAAAATCAAGACATTCTGACTTGCTCCATCATCGGAGAAAGATATATTAAATTACAGTTATATAAAATAAAATGATAAAGTTGTACCAAGACCAACATTTTATTTTAAACAGTGTAGTTACCACTAACTTTTAAAATGGGTAATAAAGGTAGGAAACAATATAATTTAAAAAGAAAAAAAATCGAAGCGGTGGCCAAAATAATAATATCACGAAGGCTAGAGAAGCAAAAAGGCACGTCACCTTATTATTATTTATTCATTCATTCATGACACATATTATTCAAAGCCGCGAGAAGGCTCGCACCCTGCAGTGGGTTGTAAATGGGTTGATGATGATGATATTCAGAGCTGTGGTGGCGCAGTGGCTGGCCTCTTAATCCTAGAGTCGTTTGTTCGAACGAACCCAGACCCGCACTAATGATTTTTTATCTTTGAAAAATGTATGAGCGTATAAAAACCTGCACTGACCGGTAAATCGGAACCCAAAGTTCAAAAAGACATTCGCCAATCCGGAGGAGGCACCGATGCCTTCTTAATATAATGCGATATTGTCCCTCTGATTCGCCAAACCGGAGGAGGCTCCGATGCCTTCTTAATAAATCGGAATATTTTATTTTTATTTTACTTTATTTGGGAAACAAACAGTTACAAATAACACTTATTACTATTTCACTGTTTCAAATACATTAACCAGTGAAGTTTCCACTGTTTGATTATACATATTAGAGCGGTATGCATAAACAAAAACAAAATAAAAATAAAAAAAACATTAAATTATCTAAATAACGACTTTAAACATCGAGAAGAAAATAGTGTTTTATACCTAAACTTAAGAATCATTGTAAATTTCAACAAAAGAATCAAATTAATATTTCCAAAATCAAAAACTATATTCTTGACTATTATCATAATTGCAAGTTTTATGTAATTCTTTTTTAAACTTTGATAAATCAAGGCTGTAATCTAATTCTAACAGATTTTTATTGTAATAATCACAGGATCTCTTCAAGAAAACATTTTTAGCGTAATTAGTTTTACTGAACGGGACAATATTTTTCGTTTACTATTTTTTCTAGGACAGTTAAAATATATTTTATTCAATAAATATTCTGAATCAATGCAATTATTTAATATTTTATAAAAAAACAATTGATCTTTGATGATTCGTCTTAGCCTTAGGGAACAAATATTATTTTTAAATTCAAAATTTGGGAATCTATATTTTAAACATTTAAGAAACACCATAAACACCATACTGGGGACTCCAAACGGTTGTAGCATATTCTGAAATTAGTCTCACCAGTGAATTAAAAAGTATGAATATGTAGTAATATGTTTAAAATCTTTACAAGTTCGGAGTATAAATCCCAACATTCTATAAGCCTTTGTTACGGTATTTTCTATGTGGATGGAATACAAAAGTTTTGCATCTAAGTGGACACCAAGGTCTCGCACATCAGATACTCGAGATATTGTAATGCCACCAATATGATATTCATAAGGGATAGTTTTCTTTTTGCGGCAATAAGAAATTACACAACACTTTTGAATATTCAGATCAAGTTTATTTGCGTTACAGTATGTATCCAATCTATTTAAATCGTCTTGTAGTGCTAAGCAATCGCAAAGAGAACGAACGGGTCTGAAAATTTTATTGTCATCCAAATTTTTTGATATCATTTATAAAAATATTGAATAGTAGTGGCCCGAGGTGCAATCCCTGCGGCACACCTGACGCAACGGGTAGGTATGTAGAGCAAAAGCCTTTGACTGTAACTGCCTGACTTCTATTACGCATATAAGATTCCATCCAACGGAGTAGTTCACCACTTATACCATCGATCCTACCTTCTTAATTAAAATATTGTGCGAGATTTTATCGAAAGCCTTCGAATAATCCGTATAAATGGCGTCGATTTGCACTCCTTCATCCATGAAGGTTATAACTTGGTCAATGAATTCGCAAAGATTCGACTCAGTTGATTACTTGTTGACAAAACCATGTTGTTCCTGATAAAATAATATACACCTTCTCCGCCTTAAGCTCATTCATTATGTTAACTGAAGGTATGCAATTATGCCAATCGTGTCATTTTCGGTATTGCTTTATAGATTAAAAATTACTATAAACAAGGAGCTTTTAAATAAAATAAAGGAGATTTTAAATAAAAAAACTATCTGTTGCCCTCAAATCTAATAAAGCAGTGATTAGATTATATGACTTGTGACTTTCTCAGATTGACGTTTTAGCAACGGAAAGTGAATACCTTTAGATCGTAGATTACAGTGCATGCAGATTCCTTAGTAAGCCAGATTACTCCGGATTGTCGAATGTCTTTTTGAACTCTGGGTTTTAAGACATGTCGGTATCCTCCTGAGGTTATTTGTTTACCAGTCAGAACATGTTTTTAGAGCGAGTTCGACGCCTTTCGGCGGGACGCGAATGTCGTTGGTATACACGGTGTACAACAGAGGGGCAAGGACCGAGCCTTGAGGGACTCCAGCCTTTATGGGAAGAGGCGCGGAAAGCGTGCCTTTATGTTTAAATCGAAACGTACGGTCTTTTAGAAATGACGCGATTATCCTAAATAGGCGATCCGGTAAGCCTATTTTGTAGAGTTTATAGACGAGACCGCTGTGCCAGACTTTATCGAAAGCCTTGGCTACGTTAAAGAAAATTGCGACCGTTTTAAAACGCCGTGGATAAAAGCCGATAAGAACGATACGATGGACTTGCTGAGGGCAGGAGTGTTTAGCGCAAAAGCCGAACTGATGGGGAATTATGTGAGTTCGCCATACGTTAGAAACAGAAGGTTCCGCATTCGAGAGTGTATGACTCTCTCGAGAAGTTTAGGCATGGCCTTGAGGAGGCTGATGGGTCTGTGATTAGCCGGGATATTCAGAGGTTTATGAAAGAGAAGATGAAGAAGAAGAGAAGAAGAGGGAATGCCTATGACTGTCGCTTCTTTCCAAGATTTTTTTGGAAACTAGCTAAGCATGTGACGGTTGTCTATTTCGACCTCTTTTTGTCAGTTAATTTTATTTTTTTTGTTGTTCCCGACGTAATTTTAAACTAGGAATTACGTAGTGTCGGAGAACGGCAATGTTTTGATTTGACAAGTCAGTCACGAAAAATTATTCATCAAAGCAACTTGAATCTATTTATTTATTATTTTTTCCGAGTTTATCATTCAAAATTATATAGTTAAGATATTTTATTATCTAAAATCAAAGTTTATTTTTACGTTCACGAGTGTGCGTAGCCAAAATTGTTGGTAAGGATTCTCATTCATTAAAATTTATTTTATTGTTATTTTTTCTTTTCAGAGCAAATTTAATTGTATTAATATTTCTGTTCTATTTTGTGTGACTATTTTTTATTTCAATTTTGTTTATATTTTTCTGTTTGTATTTACAGGCATCTTTGTATATTTTAAATTTTACCGAAAAAATAAACACAGGAGAGAATTTTGTGTTTTATTGAAACTACGCTACATACTGGCGCCCGAATATTCAAACGTAGTTTATGGAGAAGAGAGGAGAAATTGCAACAGAAGGAACAGAAGGAACAAAAGGAACAGAAGAATTGCAACATTAAAAATAATTTTTTTATAATTATTATTGAGGTCAGGCATAAAACTTTATTTGTTACTATTTTCAATCATTAACATTCACTATAATATATTTATATATGTATCTACTATAATATATCTACTATAATATATCAAAATACTGCTAAATTATTCAGACATTTAAGTTTCTTTAGTTTCTTTCGTTATAATATCCTTGAAGAAATTTTCTGAAGACACAACATTCTATAACCCAGTAATTTCACTATTTAAATAACATTTTCTATTCATTTTCATCACTCGAAAATACGTATATTTTTAAGGCTCTATTCTGCATAACGACTATTAACAAATTTGTTTCACTTTAACATTTTTTTTTGAGAGAGAGAAAAGCTAATTATCTCACGGCGAGCATAAGCCGATTCTTTTTGTCTTATTTTTTTTTTTTCTATGCACGCCATTATCGTTTGCCTATACCATTAACATTGACGTTAGTCAAAACTTATAATTAATTATCATCATCGTAGTATTAGGTTAACTTATTGTGTAATTTATTTAATATTTGCAATTCTAGGAGTGTAAACTCTTATTTTCAATATCTGTATTATACTTTATAGTATAATTTGTTAAATGTTATCAATTTTTTCAAGCGGTTTGCAACTTGTAAAATTAAGCCTTCTGCACGAGCGTTTATTATGGTAACTCGTTAAACTAAACCATACCTATGTGTATTATTTATACACTTGAATCACTTTCCTGTGAGAATTATTTTCATATGCTTTCCGGCATATTTATTTCAGTCTTTAACTGAAACTTGTTTATAGTAATCACCGTGCGGGATTTAGCGACACGTTAAAGAAGCCATAAGCTATTAATATTTTCAGCGGATGGCAACTATTAAAGCCTTTTGCCGTTGCGTTCAACTCTATTGAGTTGACTTTTTTAGGATACGATTCCTCATAAGCAACTCTAACTGCATGATGTTTTATTTCCAGTAGTTGGAATAAGACTAGTATGAAAGAGAATGTATGTTGTAATTATAATGTACGTTGATGGAGTTGAACGATGTATATTAACATTGTATATTCCAGGAACATGTTTAAAATTTTATCATTCATGAACCATGTAATTTAAGATAATTATTTAGGTTTTTTTTTTTCTCTCTCGTCTGTTTTGTTTTTTTTTTCTATTAAATAACTTGTTGATATGCAATATATCAGTATTATTTTTTTTTTTTTTCATATATACAGGATGTTTTTTCAGAAAAATTTTTCTATAGGATGTTAATATTAATTTTCATTTTGCTTTTAATTATTATTTTTTTTTTGATTGTTCTTTCATTTAGCAGATTAAATATTAAAATTCGATATGTATATGCGGTTTATTTTGATTTGGTTTGAATTTGAAATTTTACTAAAAAAAATCTTTCAGATTTTTTTTTTCCCGGCCCCCGGGGTATTGTGACGGTTGTCTATTTCGACCTCTTTTTGTCAGTTAATTTTATTTTTTTTGTTGTTCCCGACGTAATTTTAAACTAGGAATTACGTAGTGTCGGAGAACGGCAATGTTTTGATTTGACAAGTCAGTCACGAAAAATTATTCATCAAAGCAACTTGAATCTATTTATTTATTATTTTTTCCGAGTTTATCATTCAAAATTATATAGTTAAGATATTTTATTATCTAAAATCAAAGTTTATTTTTACGTTCACGAGTGTGCGTAGCCAAAATTGTTGGTAAGGATTCTCATTCATTAAAATTTATTTTATTGTTATTTTTTCTTTTCAGAGCAAATTTAATTGTATTAATATTTCTGTTCTATTTTGTGTGACTATTTTTTATTTCAATTTTGTTTATATTTTTCTGTTTGTATTTACAGGCATCTTTGTATATTTTAAATTTTACCGAAAAAATAAACACAGGAGAGAATTTTGTGTTTTATTGAAACTACGCTACAAGCAGGCATTGAAACTACTCGCGTCCGCAAGGTTAAGCCCTCGATGCCTTGTACGTGGTCCCTGGGTGGTGCTAAACGAGCAGTATCTTCTGTTGGTAGGCTTCAGCCGTGGCTTGTCACCACCCACTAAACAAAGCCATGCCGCCAAGTGACATGGTCACATTCCGGCATGATGTTTAGTGTAGCCATCGGGAGGGTAGGTCTGAGTAATCGTGCTGCATCAGAGAACTGTCTTCAGCTCGTAATTTATTGACTTGCCGGGTAACTGGTTTTGGAGGATAGCGGGATCCGAAGAAACGGTGCACCGCTGGCCGACCGCAGGTACTAGGGGGCCCAAGTAGTGTGCTAGCCACATGGGAAAGGCTGCCCCGCCACTTTGCAAAAATTCCAGAGAGGAATATGAAATTAGGCTTACTGTTTATTTACTAATGTGAAATATTAATTACTAATATGAAAAGTCACAAGAAGAGTAAGGTTCTACAACGGTTGCACTTCCTCTCTCTTAAAGTGCACTTCTGCAACATCAGAGGAATGCACTCAAATATCAACGATGTCCACCAGCATCTTGAGACAGAGAGGCCTCACCTACTCTTCTTAACGGAGACGCAGATCTGTAATCCGTCAGACTCGGCATACCTTTGTTACCCAGGGTACATCCTGGAGTCCAATTCCCGCCCGAACGCCGGGGTGTGCATAAATGCCAGTGACGAGATCTGTTGTCAGCGTCTCCGTTACTTGGAAGATCTGGACTTTTCCGTTATGTGGGTTCACATTGATACCGGCCTTGGCCAATTGGTCTACGCCAGTATATACCGGTCACATAGCGGAGATCGGGAAACAACGAGGCTTATGGAGTATCTCAGCGGTGCAGCAGATAAGGTTCGGCAACGTTTTCCCTCAGCGCAGTTGGTGTTCCTGGGGGATTTTAACGCTCATCACGGGCAATGGCTATACCCGTATCAGGACACTGACCACTCTGGAAGAGAGGCTTTTAAGTTTTCCGTGACTCAAGGCCTCTCAGAGCTTCTGCACGAGCCCACGCGCATCCTGGACGTTGCCGGCCACACTGCATATTGCTTAGACCTTCTGCTGACAACTGATCCTGACAGGTGCTCCGTGTCCGTAACTGCACCTTAAGGGAATTCCGACCACTGCGTGGTGAAATCTGTGTCGCAGTACTCACCGCCTGATACCAGCCCAAAAGGCGCTAGGCTAGTATGGCGATACAAGTCAGCAGATTGGGATGAGATGCGGAACTTTTTCGCGTCTTATCCTTGGCGGCAGACTTGTTTTACATCAACCGATCCATCGTGCTGCGCTGATGCTGTATCAAGTGTAATAGGCCAAGCAATGGAGTATTTCATCCCTTACGCTAACCTATACCTTGAAACCAAAGGTCGCCCATGGTTTAATGCTGCTTGCCTCACAGCTGAAAAGCTTAAGCAAGAAGCGTACAAAGCCTAGGCTGACGCTCGCAGAAGCAAAGCTGTGGATTCGCATGAACTGAAGAAAAAATACAATGCTGCCGCCAAGTCTTGCAAAAAGGTGATCAGAAAAGCTCGCTTTGAACACATTGTCCACATCGGAGACAAGATAGCGTCATATCCTTCAGGAAGCAAAGCTTTCTGGTCTTTGGCACAGTCGGTTGAGTCGAACTTCTGTCGCCCATCGCTGCCACCTCTGAGGAAGCCTGACGGTTCACTGGCCCACACTGCAAAAGAGAAAGCAGACCTCTTTGCTAATCTTTTTGCAGACTATTCACGTCTAAATAGTCAAGGTAAAGTCCCACCCCAGTTACCTCAGTTCGGACCCAAAATGGGTACCGTTCATATTCGCCAAAAGGAAGTTCTTAAATGCTTGCAGTATTGAGACGTGAACAGGGCCAGCGGCCCCGATGGCATACCTGCAATTGTGTTAAAACACTGCGCAGCCGAGTTGTCTCCCATACTAACGCGCCTGTATCGACTTTCTTTGGAATCTGGAAAGGTCCCTAAATCCTGGAAGCTGGCTAACGTGCAACCAGTACCAAAGAAGGGAAGCCGTGCAGATCCCATCAACTATCGACCTATTGCAATCACCTCCATACTTTGCAAAGTCATGGAGCGTGTATTGAACAATCGTCTCCTGGCATACCTTGAGTCCAACGAGCTCCTTAGTGATAACCAATATGGTTTTCGCAGTGTACGCTCGACTGAAGATCTTCCTATGTATGCCACTCACTTATGGAGCGAAGCCTTGGAAGGTCACGGTGAAGCTATAGCTGTATCCTTAGACATTTCCAAGGCTTTTGATAGGGTCTGGCATGATGGTCTCTTGAGTAAGCTTTCAGCATACGGAATACCTAAAGGGCTCTGAGACTGGATATCTGATTTTCTGAGGGAACGGTCAATTCGAGTAGTCTTAGACGGCTGCTCTTCTGACCTAATGGCAATTAATGCCAGGGTACCTCAGGGATCTGTTCTCTCTGCAACGTTATTTTTGCTGCACATTAACGACCTGCTAACCCCAGGCATTATTGGTTACGCTGATGACAGCACCAATGTAGAGAGATACATGTACAATGCGCGAGCGAGTCCTCAAGAAATCCGGGCTTTGAGAGAGTCCATGATTAAGCGGGTGGATTTGGCCTTAAAGAAAGTGCCGATTGGGGCGAGTCCAACTTGGTCAAATTTAACCCGTCGAAAACACAGGCGTGTTTATTCTGCGCGAAAAAGAGCAATTTCGACCTAACGCCCACTTTCCAAAATGTTTCTGTACCCTTAACCGATCACCAAGGGCTTCTGGGCGTAACTATATCGTCCCAACTAAACTTCGGGCAACAAATTGTGTCCATGGCTCAAACAGCTTCAAAGAAGTTGGGAATCATCTCGAAGGTCCGACGGTACTTCAGCCCTGAAGAGCTAGTTAATTTGTATACAGCTCAAGTTCGATCTTGTATGGAGTACTGTGGAATGGAATGGTTCTGCAAAGTATCAACTAGAAGCGATGGACGCAGTTGAACGAAGAGCCCGAAAAATTATTAACAACTTTGACCTCACCACCAAAAAACTGCAAAGCCTCGACCATCGTCGGAAAGTTGCCAGTTTAGCAGTCTTCTACAGATTACATTTTGTAGAGTGCGCGCATGCTCTTTTTGATCAGGTTGAACCCACACCCTTCTTGCATCCCTTCTTGCATCGGTTAGATATCCCAAGAAGTCGAACCAAGTTCCAGAACCAAGCGTCTGTTTTTCCAGAAAACTATAGTCCTACTTCTTTCAAGCGTCGAGTGAATAGGTATCTCGAGGATAGACGTGTAACACCTTCGTCTTCATCGTCACTTTCCATCAGGTGAGATAGAAGACAAACGTCTAATCCTTTTTCAGAAAAAAAAAGCACCTGTCGTTACACTGATGGCTGAGTTGATAGCATCAGTGAGGGAATTGACTAATGAATCTATTTTATCCGGGCTATCTAATTGGTCGGGCAAGATCGCGGACGGAGAGTTCGGGGCCTCTAAGGCTGAATGCTAACGTATTTTTAAAGCCTTTCCAGTTGTTAAAGGTCTTAGGAGAGGTGTCGTTAACGTTAGGCGTTCCTAGCACGAGGGAGACGGAGCGGTGATCAGAGCCTAGGTCATCGAGCGGTTCGATAGACCTGAGATCAAGGTTGATATGCTTTACTACCGCAAAGTCGAGGATGTCGGGAGAGTGGTTCGAGTTTGTCGGGATAGTGAGTGACGGGAGAGATGACATCTAAATCGAGTTGCTCAGTGATGCCAAGGACAGCGATGCCGCTGGTGTTGGTCGACGGGCACGTCCAGTCAGTATTTTTGGAGTTGAAGTCTCCGAACATAATGACCAAGCGGCCAAGGGCAAGAATGGCCTCAAAGTCGCTACGGATAGGATTGGTGCCACTAGGTATGTAGATTGAAGCTATGACGATGGTCGGATGACACACAGTGTCATCCGACCATCCGACAAATTGCTTCCATGTTGAGGAGAGGAGGGGTAGGGAGAGGAGCGCAATGGAAACCTCTTTTGTAGTAGATAGCTGTGCCGCCGAAACCGTCGGAGTTGGGCCTGTCCTTACGAGTGAACGCGTATTTGGGAATAGCGAATTCCCTGGTGCGGTTTGGAGTGAGCCACGTCTCTTGGAGAAGCATTAAGTCTGGCTCGTTGTTCTGAAGGAACCGTTTGAGCTCAGGAAGGTAAGATAAGCCCTTGGGTTTGATATGACAGGACGCGGGATTTGCGGGTCTAGACATTATATTCACTTATGCAATGAATTTATACGAAAAATAGAATTTAAAAAGAACTAAGTAGCGAGTGATGCTCTGCTAACGCGAAGAGACGTTCTTGAGGAGAGCGGGCGGCTCCCACTTTGCGTGTGAGTACGGCGATTTCCCTGACGTCGACGTTTTGAATAACGTCGAACACGTTCTTCATGTCTTCAGCCAACGACAACTGAGGTGAAGACGACGGTGCGGGACGCGGGCCTACGGGAGCTATGGGAGCTGGGATAGGACGGGAAGGTGGAGCGGCCGGACGCTGTCTCCAGGAGAGAGCCGGAGTCGGCGTCGGCTGCTCGGGCTTTGCTTCTGGGGGACCCCGCAGTGGCGGGAAGTTGGCAGGAGTGAGCGGCGGCGGTTTGTGGTGGAGCGCGGAGCGCGCGGACAACCCCTGTAGTTTGCTGTGTGGCCGGACTGGCCGCACAGCACACATGCAGGGGGGGAAGTGGAGTCGGGAGTGCGAGTGCACCCCTTCGTGATGTTAGGATCGAGGCACTTAACGCACCTGGGGGAGCTGAGCAATTAGCCGCTGCGTGGCCGTAAAGCTGGCAACGGTGGCATTGCCCAGGGTGACCGCGACGGTCAGGACGCTCGACGGAGATATTCGAGAGTCCGCAGATTGTGCGAGCCTCTCTGAAGATCTCCCTCGAGTTGGGAGTGTTGGATAGGATTACTAGGTATAGATAGATTAGAGAGATAGAGAGATTAGAGCGAGCGGGAAACGTCTGCCGCGGTTAGAGTGCATCTTGTGCACTGCTTCAGCCAGGAAGCCCTGGGACTTAAGGTCCTCGAGAATGTCGTCGTAACTGAGTTCGAACGGGACGCCCCGTAGTACTGCGCGGATCTTACGCTCCTCCAGAAGGGCGTAGGTGTGATACGCGATTTGTCTAACCGATAAGAGTATAGTGAACGCGCGGAAGTCGTCGCTAGTCGCGACTTGAATTTTTATAGTTTCTCCTGCGTTAGCCGATTTTAAGTAATTAATTTTGTGCTCCTTGCACAAGTAAGAAATCGCGGTCCAGCGCCCTATTTTGCGGAGGAAGACGGGTGGAGGGATTTGAGCCTTAGCCGGGACGGGAGCGCAGCGCGTTGCTGGCTTCAACGGAACCGGAACGGAGTGACATAAGCGGCGCGGGGGCCGGCGGGGGGGTGTTGAAGACACCGGGGTGGGAACGGGGGCAGAAGACACCGGGGCTTCCTTTGTGCGCTCCTCGGAGCGCTTGGAAACAAGAGTGAACGCGGGCTCAGGAGAGCCGGTTAAAGTGGTGGCGACCGACGAAGCTTCGGACGCGGAGTCTGAAAAAATACTAGCAGGGCGTGCATTCGATTTTTAGAAGTATATTTTTAATGGACTTGAGTAATATTTCTGTTTTATTTCATTGGTTACATCTTTGTAAGTAATTAGAAGTAAAAGTTATTACTTTTGTAACTATACTAATACAAGTGTATCAAAAACTGCGACAAACTAGACTGAAATCCAACTTTTTCGCGATTTGATTTTTATGTATAAGCCTTCAAAAAAAAAATTATTTTGTACTATTTTCTCTATAGACTCTTTTGACGACAATACGGAGAGCATAGAAAACTCTTCTTTTTGTGTTTGTATCGGTTACTTTTATACTTATCAAACGGCAAAGTACGCATGTTACGTCGGATTACAAGAAAAGGCGTATGAACAATGAATTCCTAAAAAAAATTATCTGAAGAAATGAAAATTTTCTTAATACATGTTTTAGACGACGAAATATCACTATTTTACTAATTTCACAGACAAAAATTTTAATATTTGGATCGGAAACGAACATTGAAATTCCTAAAATTGCACAATTTTGTATAAACGCTCTTAATATTAATAACTAATAAGTTATAGTAATATTAATTGATTAGTGCGTGCTTAATGGTTATATTCCTGCGTCATTCAAAAATGAAATTCCAATATAATTCAGATTTAGGTAGTAGCTAAACATCAAACTTCAACCGCCAGACAATGCCAAATTTTATGAGATAATGATTTTGCATTTAGGTTTACTGCTTGCTGTTATTGTAATAATAATTCATACAACCAACAGCATTAATTTGATTTAAAAATTACAATACAATGTAAAACCCGGTAGGGAGTAACAATGCGTTCATAATCTATAAAATTACACATATTACAAATATTCTTACAGACTGCTGGCTCTATATCCAAAGAATTCACTCAGAATGCCGATAGGTATTACAGTACAGAATAAACCGTGTGAAATATGTAATAACTTTTTAAACTTCAGCACCTAGCAATTTCATTTCAGCACGGATAACCTGCTTATTTCAAATTGTTCGCACGTGTAAAGCCGCAGAATGAATACGGAAGAAGTACAAATATTTCTATCTCTTAAGGCTTCCGACTTTTCCATACTGACGCATCTCGATTAGTCACCCTATACATATCGCACCTTTGGGAACAAAGGGTCACTTCTACAATTGTTTGGAAAAACGACTTAAATATGCAGAAAAAACCGCGATAATCGACTTTATGTACTTAACAAAAACGGTGACAATCGCATGAAAAACATCCTTTTGAGAGAGGGGGGGACGTTATAAACCGAATACAAACACAAACATATTTGTTGTTTTTTTTTTGTTAACAAGAAAATACAAGACAAATGTATTTTAAAATTTTGTATTGTAAAAAAGTATCAAAAAATGTGACCTCTGAACCCAGCCTAGGTTCAATCGTGCACTTAGTAGTGGCTTTAATAGTGCCTAAACTAAAAGTGTGAAATTAACGATTTAAAAAAATGCTTATAGCTTTGCATGCTTTAAAGAAGCAGCCAGATTCAAATGACACGCAATGCTTACAAGTTAATGCAAGCCTGGAAGTAAGATGTTACTGTAACACTCGATGAAGACATTAATATGCAACTTGTAAGTCATGTGAAGCTATTAAATCGCTTCATCCAATAAAACAAGCGATGTCGGCTTTGATGAGTAGAGGCCTTAATGGATCGCCTTAACCCATTAGTGGGGTATCAGGTTACGGCGAAAAGTAGGTATACTACCCTCACTTACATACCAACATCGTGTTGAGTGCTGAACAGCACTCACAGTATATTTTGTTAACCTCGTTTGGTTTACTTTATTAGCTGATCATAGGAAGAAGCATGTTACCAATACTGGAGGAGCTACCCACGTAAAGCTAGCTTTCAAAAAATGCACTTTAAATACTCTTAAAACCAGAATTTCAGATCGACTTTAAAAAAATTGGCAAGATACTACGATCATAATTTTTTTAACACTGCGATCCAAAAATCTTAATCTTAAGCTAAAAAAAGAACTGCTCGTTAACATCCTAGAGCCTTTCAATAAGGATAATTGCGAATGTGAAAATCGTGTTTTTTTGTTACTGAAAGTATACAGTGTTCGGTAAGCCACAAATAAAGACTGCTACCACAGTAAAAATCAACAGGTTTAGGCACTAAACCTCTTGTATATGAAAACATAAATAGCAGACATAGCATAAATCACTTTTTTACCTTAATAGCAACATACATCACATTGTTATCCTTCATATAAAATAAATACACAAAAAGATTAATGAAATGAAATGAAATATTGAAAATATAATATAAATATAACATTGAAAATTAGTTGTTCTTATTGATGTCAATTAAGACATGACTCTAGCACCAGTTCGGAAAAACCTTCGTGAAGAAGAACTGGCAAGAAACCGACAAGAAACATCCAAATAATCGGATAGTTTATAATATGCTTCAGCACAAACTTCTGCTTATAGTTTCATCGAATTTGTCAATAAGAAGACCTTGGATATCCTCAGGAACCTTATTATAAATGCGTATAAATTGACCCATGAATTAGTGACTTTATGAAGCCTACTATTATGCGCTGCCAGCATATTTTTTCCTCTTGTGTTTACATTGTGCAGATATTTTTTTCTTTTGAACAAGGTTATGTTATTTTTTTAAATATATTGTGAATGGAAAGTAAGAAAATTTATCCGGGCTGATAGATTGCGCGAACAGCCCTTTTCTGCAGAATAAATATGGTATCGATGTCGGCAGCACTCCCCTGCAACAGAATGCCATATGTCATGAGGCTGTGGAAGTAACCGTAATAGACTAAACGAGCAGTTGTTCATTTGAAATTTGTCTCATTTTTTTAACAGCATATGCGGCAGAGCCAAGTCTTTTCGCTAAACCATCAACATGCGGTCCCCACTGGAGTTTGGCGTCTAAGGGTCTACGCGACTAAGCGATCCACACAGTCGAACGCCTTGGACAAGTCACAAAAGACACCCAATAGCATCACACGACTCCTCCCAGGCGCTGAATACGTGATTTATGAGCTCAACAACAGCATCGGTTGTTGAGCGACCCCGCGTGAAACCAAATTGCTTAAAATTAATTAACTATTGCCATAAAAATGAAAAAGTAATTGATTTAAAATTACTTTTTCAAAAATTTTACTGAGCGTTTGTAGTACAGATATAGGTCTAAAATTATTAGGGTCAGACATACTACCTGCTTTGAATATTGGAATGACCTTACTCAATTGAATTAAGTCAGGAAATACACCATTATCAACACAGTCATTAAATATACTGGCTAAGTGCGGGGCTATACCATCAATGACAGATTGAATAATTTTAACAGAAATTCCATCTAAATCGGCAGTATTTTTTATTTAAATGCTTTTAAATGCATTTAAAACTTGTGGAACAGTAACAGTTTAAAGTTTAAATCAATATCGCATGAATTTACATTTTCCATTAGCAGTGATATTACCATAGATTCATAATTTGTTTTTGGTAAAACTTAAAATAAGTGCTTTAGTCGAACGTTGTCCATGTTTTGAAAAAGCGTTGAAGGCAATCATTGAATTTTTTTAAGCAAAACTTAATTTTTGACTTTAAGTTCGTTTCTTTTTAAGATTAAATCTGGGTTATTTGTGTTTACATTTAAGTACCAAGATTAGCAGCAAAGCTCCATGGATGTACTCATAATATATTCATAAAGAAAATATTTACTCACACAGAAACTCTTTTGGCCACGACTGTATATCGTCATTGTAAATGTTGGTAGTTTAATGCCCCTGAACTAAAATTATAGTACCTAATGTTTTTTTTTTTAATAATTTTTGCTGAACTTACTTTTCTATGCTATCAAACGTCACTCAGAATTTTCAGTGACACACCTTGTGCTTTAAAAAAAGCAAATACCGCATCATTTATCATGTTTTAGAATAAAATGATTTTCATACTTTATGATGTTCCTGAAACTTTCTTTATTGGTAATTTGATATGCTTTTCTCTTTTCAATTTGATTATGCTTAAGAAACCCGTTTATGGAGATGTGTTACCCTCCATCTAAAAGCTCCCTATTAACTTTAATTTTGAAGATTCCATGAGTATATGTCTAGGGAATAAAGACTAAGCAGCCGTTTAGAGTTAAACTACCGCCGGACCTCCTACATCTAACTTATTATACCTATTACAGACCACAAATGATTCGCTCAAATCTTTCAGATTTATTCAAGGTTGGCACGTACGTAACGTACGTTATACACAACGTTACTATAACAAACATGGAAACACAATCCACTATTTCACTAAAAATGGTTCATCTCAATACGTAAAATTTTAGTTAAACTTATTGTGCCTTGGTAGGGCACACCCTTCCTTAGAATACGATACAGTATTCCGTGTACAAAAGCGCAAAACATATCTTGATAATAATAAAAGGTGAAATAATGGATGAATGGCGCGACATCCATTCCTCCTTCCAAAAATGCTGTATTTATAAGATAACTTTCTACTTACCAATGAAACTTTATTTTTAAAATATGAATGTAGACGTCTTTTGTTTGTACAGAGTAAAGTACCTACTTTCCTACGTCTATTTGTGCTGTTTATCGCAAATATCACAAATAAATAAAGATGTAATAGTTATATATTTTCATAATCTGGAAAAATATGAAATGGACCTAGAGTACGATAATGACAAATTCTATAAAAATCTATTATTTAAATTGGTCCACAACTGGCTAAAATATCGCGTTACGTAGACAAATATATGACAGTTTGAGATCTTCCTTTTTATAAGTCAGTAAAATTTTCATCATGAGCTAAGTGACTTTACTTTCACGTGAAAACCAAAAAGTCAGTGTTCTTGAAAAAAATATTTGATTTATACAAAAACAAAATTTCAATTATTATCAGGTTTTCGATTTGGGTTCTTTTTTTGCTCTTGGTGCCATCTGATGAAGTGTCACTGATGCTGAAGACCACAACTGGACACCGGAAGTTCGAATAAAAAGTACCTATTTCACAGGTTGCGATTCGATAATAATAATAATATGGTTGAGAAATTAATAAAAACGAGATTTTGTTTGTAATCTTTTTTTTTTAAACGTCTAAATTAAAGCTACTGCATTTTCCTTTTAGACTAAATTTGGCTATCACACAAACGACACGTGAACATAAACAACAATATATAATAGGGCGTTACCACACCAATCGATCGACGTCGGATGGAAGCATGGAACAGGCAACGTCGATTGATGGTGTGGTAACACCCTAAAAGCGCTTACCTTATAACTTATCGCTCTATCTCGCTCCCTCGATGAACGCTATGAATATCTTTAGTTATCATATCAGTGAGTGTGATGTGTGTAAGTTTGTTACGTACTTGAGTCGGTCTATTTTATATATCCTCCCTTTTTGTTTTAATCAGACTGAGAGAGTTTAATCAAATTATATTGAAAAAGCTGGAAACAAACAATAAAATTGTGTTTTTACATCTAACATATTTACAAAATTTGTTAAAAACACAATGTTAGCAGAATAGTTTGGACATTATCAAATCACTATAGGCTTATTAAAAATGTCTAATGCTGAAATGCCTCGTAAATCCACATTCATTAATAGTTTATTTAAAAAAATAGTTCCGACTAAATGACTCGGTGGCCACATCGCCATCAAGACGTCCTTTGTTTACTAAAGGCAATATAATAGACGAGAGTCGAGCAGGCACTAAAAAAGGTACTACCTGTCACTATACATATATCTCTGGCCGTAACTAATAATATGTCAATGAAAGAAAGAACGGTTACGGCTCGTACAGGGCATGGAACTAAACCAAAATACTCGAAATAAGCAAATGAAGTTTTTTTTTTATTGAAAAAGGATAGACGTTTGTCTTTTAACTCACCTGATGGAAAGTGACCATGGAGACGAAGGTATTATACGTCTATCCTCGAGATACCTATTCACTCGACGCTTGAAAAAACTAGGACTATAGTTTTTTTGGTTCGACTTCTTGGGATGTCTACTATACAGGGATGGAAGGCCTGTCTGCGTCTGCTTGAATGAAATCAATTTAAAAATTCTTGCTTCAGATAAAAAAACTGACACCTCAGTGGGTGTCACTTGTCATCCACATGACATTGGCATTAGTTTACTACAAGCTCAGTACAGCGCCCACTGTTGCAATCAATTGCTGCGTTCCGTTTGCCGATTACAGCGCTCACAGCGCTCATATACCCGTTCCGATTGCCCGTGAGCGCGCTCACAGCGATATCGATACGTCATCAATGACGTCATAAACGCCGCCATCTTCCCGCTCATAGTGCCCAAGCTACGGAGCATGGTCGCTGTGAGCGGCCTGTTAAAACTGACACATGACGTTACTTTGTAGTATTTTTTATTAGTCGATTAAAGATTTTAAAAGCTTGCTTATTAATTTTCTTTTGTAATAATATAAAAAATGGCTCCTGCTTCATTCAGGGTCAAAGATCTTAATGAAATTGTAACTTCAGACTTAAGCGACGAACAATCAGAATGTTAGCGCGTTCCGATTGCAATAGCACTAATAACACTTTTAGCGCGCTCAAACGAATCGGAACGGTTTCGAGCACTTTTAGCGCTGTTAGCGCTGTAATCGGCAAACGGAACGCAGCAAATTTGTTACTCCTTTTTTAAATTGAAAACTGCTCATTGGAGAAATAAGGAGAAAAATAATGAAATATCAATAAAATTTCTAAAAATGTGTATTAATTGTCATTGCAGCACATAGGTATACATAATAATAATAAATGTATCTACAATATAAGTATAATTACATGATTCTACCACAAAACAAGCCAAAACTTAAGCTTGAATTTGAATTAAATTCATTTATTCAGCTTTCGATAACTTGATATACTTGGTGTTATGATATTTTCATCAATAACAAAAAAATTATACACAGTTTTTCTAAGAACAAATTAACAAGTAGGTAAATATAAATTTTATATTTTGCCTGTATTTTTGTAATTGATCAAAGCAATAAAAAACACAATCTCTTCATTTAAAATTAAGAAAAGAGAATATTTGATATATTATAATACAATAAATTTTAACATATAAGGACGAATCTAAAATCCTATAATTTTATTGTAAACTACATTGTGAGCCTGTGATAAACCAGATTTTTTTTAATGCAATACGGTTATCCATTGACAAAAAATGGTTCGTACATTAATTATAAAATATAGGTTCAACGCTAATAAGTGATTGTCCATGCATTAGTGGTTGACCAGTTTTGGATTTGCGCTCCTACAATAAGCATATCAAACAATATATATTTTAATTGGTCAGGGATTATTGTAGTGACACTTTCAGCCCAACGACACGTTCTCGACAAGCAGGCAATCTCGCTTATATGCAAGACATTTATATTACATTTTGAGTGCTTTCTATGACTAGTGCAAAGTTAGTTACCATCTTTTTCAATTGTAATAAGGAAGTGCAGGTGTAATAAACTTTTCTAAACTTCTTGAATCCTTGTTTTTTTCTTTGCAGTGACCAAATTCTTAATACTTGTAGTTGACAAAATTGGCAACTACAAGAATGAACAAATTTTGCAAAATTTTTACTAATACTATATTTTACGAGCAAATAATATGTATCAAATTTTTTATGTCTAATTTACTTGCATTTAGTATTTCCAGACTAGTTCATTACTGAAACTAAATTTTTAAAAAACTGTCCAGCGATTGACCACTTTAGTTGCTTGGTGGTATCGTGCTGGTTAATTAAAAGGTGAAATGTAAATAAAAAATAAATGCAGCAACAGGTTCATAACACCTACTACAATGTCTTGTTGCGGATTAAAAATTGCCGCCAAAGAAAGAGATTTTTAAAATGTAGCTTGACTTTAGCTTTCGAATTAACAGGGCTGGAGCTAAAATAAGGGAAACTCCACGAAAATATGGAATAACTGATCCATTACTGCTTAATAATACTCAGCACTATCATAATATTACTAATAGGATACTAGTGGAGAAGTTTCAAAGTGTTGTACAAAAATGGTAAAATTATTTATGCTTTATATCCCATTTCTCAAGAGTCTGTTTTTACGACATTAAAAACAACAGAATCATATCAATCAATCAGATCATATATAAAATAAAAAGTATTCCAAACCTTAACCAACCTACACGAAACAGGAATTATTATTACTTGTGGTCGTGGTTAATTACTAGAACCATCTAATCAATAATTGAATAGGTATGTAAATCACATAATTACAAACATTTAAAGAGAGAGAAGTGGGATATTCGGTCAACTATTAGAGCGGTACCTAATTATTATTTCATAAAAGTACCACATGTATCACCAATGAAGCCTCTGGTCTCTTATTTATCTATATTTAAAACTACATTTGTATGCGTATATATTTAACATAAATAATGTTTGTATTCAGCACATAATAAATGTATTGCTTCCAAGTTACTCATTGATGAATCAATGCTAGTGCATGGCGCGTAAATGCAATGCATTAAGGTCTAATTACATGTTTACAAAAAAACTAATGAAATCTACTACTTAGGCACAAACTAGGATTTGTTTTGAAAATCAACATAAAAGTGTTTAAGATTAGAGAAGTAGACGTCTAATTCCTGATTTAAATCTTGCAAATTTTAACCTTAACATAAAAAAGTTAATAAATATTAACCTCTTATGTTTATTATTGTTAATTATTGAGGTCGTCTATCAATTCAATCAAATCAAGTTAATCCAATCGAATATATTTGGCACTTAATTAAGCGTAGGGTGGCAGACAACAACGTCAAAAAGTTAGAAAGCCAAATTGAGAGTTTGACGCTAGAAACAATTGCTTGCCTAAATAAATTCTATTAAAAAAAATTCTTTTTTTGCTCACCCTACCTAACCTGTTCGAATTGAGACGTCACAACATGGCGCTACTTTGGTCCTATTGTTACTTAGAACGCATAGTACATATTCCACGTTGCCACCCTGCAGTGCAGATTGATGCCGGCCCGAATTCGTGGATATCGCCCTGAACTGCCATAGTCTGCTTCTCTTTTCTTATACAATCAAAGAGTTTATATGATCATTATATATTTTGATCTACCTAAAAATACCCGATGTTTTGCTGTGGTTCATACATTTTCACCTCGTCCTTCTTCATGGTTAGTTCTGGCCTGAAAAGGTTGAAATACATTAATTACAGTTCATCTTCTTTTTTTTAGGGCAAGTTGAAAACGAATACGAACAATACTTCATATAATATGACATCTCTCACACGTGTTTAAATAGAAGTAAGGTGGGCGTTTCCGAAACGTTTCAATATTAAAAGTTAAAATATTTCATATTATATTTTAAATTTATTTAAGGGTCTCAATTAAGTCGAACCAGCGTCTCTTAGATACATTCTGGTAAACTGGTGCAATTAGACACCATCCATGATAATAATAATAAGCATTTATTAATCCGTTGTGGTCCAATGAGGTTTCCAGAGGCGAGTTGATCAATCTGACACCAGAGGTTGCCACTCCCTCAGAGAATAAATAGTAGTAGTATGTACACCCCAGATTAAGATATCCAATAAGATACTAAATAAAGAATCTAAATAATTGTAATTTTATATCATTTAATTTTAGGCCCAGAAAGAAAAGAAAAATCTTCTACTCAAATAACCCCTAAGTGTTACTAAAAAGCGAATTAGTTACATAAATTAATCAGATAACAAAGACAATAAATATCTGCCGCAGCCTTAACTGAGATAAAACCACTTAGATTAATGGAGATTAAAGTGTCTGAATTGCCATGAATTTTACTTTGCTTTGCCAACTTTACAGCCTTTGTACACTCCGTGTTATTAAATTATTTCATTTATTTTTGATTCATTATGGTGGAGCCACGGACGGCGACTCCGCCACACGGTGGTTCTGACTCGAAAAAATATACGCGATAGTTTAAATTCATGTTAAATATCTTCGATGTACAGTATTTCACAGGATAACGTAAAGTAAATAAAGTAATAAGATAAAACAGCGGTATGAACGGCGGTAAGAAATTGCACGCACCTTGCTTCCTTCTTGGATTTCACCAGCAGCAGAGTAAAAATTCCAGTAAATTGATAATATCACTAGACGTGCGCACGCGATCACTGTGTTCACCAGCACAAATTGATCAACAAGAATCTACAAGAGCGGCAGCGGACTTCAAGGACGTTAAGGCAAACGTACGTCTAAGCGTGGTAGCGGGCGTTGATTCACTGCTTCCAGTATGTTCTTCCTCGTTTTAGGTGCGTGCAGGGTAGTTTTCCTAACCGAGGCGCGAGAGTCAATATTTTTAACGCGGGTAGAACGTAGAAATGTGTATGGCGCGAACACATAACGTAGATTAAAAAGTGGAAGATAGGTGACGTTCTTACGTGACGAACTTGTAATGGTTCCGGTACTCAAGTATTATTATATTTATGAAACATTGACAGAATGACAATGACGACGTGGTGCGAGAGTGAGATGGATGTCGTGTCGAGACGATACCTATATCGTCTCGGTTCTTTTCGCATAGTGTCAGCCGGATTACGAATAGGGCCCCCTGCAAAAGCGACATGCGGAGCGTCGGAATCCGCTTGCGACTGGCCACGAGGCACGGATCTGCACCACCGTATGATTTGTGTCGTGCCTCCTTTCGGATCTGCGATGCACGACGCTCCGGATTCATTCAGAAGTCGAGGTAAAAACAGCTCCTAGTAGCTGATAACATGGATACTGAACTCGTCCATAACGCTGCCTAAATAAGAAAACACGGGAATAATGCAATTTTTTATATGTTTCTTCTACATACTCACCTCCTAGGTCACAGCAATTAATCCAGCGGTCCTCCAAAGCCTTGATCCCATTTAAATAGAAGGTCAATCAAGGTCTTCAAAAAAGGCATCTACGGCGACTTTGACCTCATTGGTAAAAAATTTCATTACACCGAAGTGTTTTTTTAGTTTTGGAAATAGGTGGAAGTCAGAAGGTGCTAAGTCAGATGAATAAGGGAGATCAGGAAACAATTCGAAACCACAATACTATTGTCCTGATGAAACAAAACTTTCTTGGTCAACAATCCTGGTCTTTTAGACTTTGTTCTTAGAATTTCTTCTTAAAATCTTTATTTTAGAATTTCTTCGCGTAAACGACGTAATAGTGTGCAGTAGTATGTAGTTTGACCTCTTTCTAAGTAATCAACCAAGATGACACCCTTAGAATCCCAGAAAACCGATGCCATTACCTTGTTTACTGAAAAACACATCTTGGCCTTTTTAGGGGTCGGAGATCCGGGTCTCTTCCATTGTTTGGATTGTTGTTTGGATACAGGAGTATACTGATAAACCCGTGTTTTGTCCATAGTATCAAACCTTGCCAAAAATTCAGTTGGATCAGCTTGAAAAAGCTCTAAACGGTCTCTAGAAATCGTGAGCCTAGTTCGTTTCTGTTCAACTGAAAGGAGCCGCGGAATCTATTTGCAGACACCTTGTGGAACCCTAATTCGTTAACGATCATGTTTTGTGTACGTTCACATGAAATCCCTAGAGCTTCAGCTTTTTTTTTATTAATAATTAGCAGGCTTTGTCTTCCATCTCACCTGATGGAAAGTGACAATGAAGACGAGGATCATACACGCCTGTCCAAGACGTACCTGTTCACTCCACACTTGAAAACTCCAGGGTTATATTTGTCTGGAAAAACAGACGCAGGCAAATCGTTCCACTCTTTGGCAACACGAACCAAAAATGAGCTATCGAACCGTTTAGTTCGGCTCTTCGGCACGCTAACCACAAACGAGTGAAACTTCTGTCTGCGTCTGGTTGACCGGTGGAGAAAGGGGGAAGGTTCGATCAGCTGAAAAAGAGCATTCACTCACCAAAGTGCAATCTGTAAAAATCCGATAGACTAGCAACTTTTCGACGATGTTCGAGACTTTGCAGTCTCGAAGAAGTAAGTTTGTCGTCACTTATGAGTCTACGGGCTCTTCGGTCGAGAGAATCCAACGCTTCAAGATGGTACTTAGCGGAATCATGCCAAAGATGGCTGCAGTACTCCATACAGAATCGAACCTAGGCTGTGTATAAGTTGAGCAACTGTTTGGAGTTGAAGTACCGCCGGACCTTTGCGATGACTCCCAATTTTTTGGAAGCTGACTGTGCCATGGTTTCAGTCTGTTGACCGAAATTAAGTTTCGACGTGATGGTCATGCCTAGAAGCCCTAGATGGTTTGTGATCGGTACAGATACACCTTGGAAAGTGGGTGTCAAGTTGAATGTGCTCTTTTTACCGGAGAAGAGCCACGACTTGGTTTTGGAAGGGTTGAACTTGACAAGGTTGGCTTCACTCCAATCGGAAACCCTCCATAGTGTCAAATCAACCAGTTCGATCATCGACTCTCTCTCAAATTGCATCTGGTTTGGACTCGCTCGCGCATTGGACACATATCTCTCTACAACAGTGCTGTCATCGGCGTAACCAATAATGCCTTCCGATAAAAGAAGGTCATTAATGTGCAGCAGGAATAATGTTGCAGAGAGAACAGATCCCTGAGGCACGCCGCGTTGATCGCCATTAGGTCCGATGAGAAGCCATCGACGACAACTCGAATTGACCGTTCCCTCAGGAAATTAGAAATCCACTCGCAGAGTCCAGACGGTATACGAAGTCATACGCAGGAAGCTTGCTCAAGAGGGCTTCGTGCCATACCCGGTCAAAGGCCTTGGAGATATCTAAGGATACGGCTATTGCCTCTCCGTGCACTTCCAAGGCCATGCTCCATAGATGCGTGAAGTACACTAGAAGGTCTCCTGTTGAACGTCCTTCGCGGGAACCATATTGGTTGTCACTGAGGAGCTCATTGGTCTCTAGTTACGTCAGGAGACGATGGTTCAATACACGTTCCATAATTTTGCAAATTATGGAAGTGATTGCAATAGGTCTATAGTTGACTGGGTCGGCTCGACTGCCCTTTTTTGGTACGGGCTGTACGTTTGCAAACTTCCATGATTTTGGAACTTTTCCAGTCGATATAGGCGTGTCAAAACAGGAGACAACTCGGCTGCACAGTGCTTTAAAACCACTGCGGGAATGCCATCTGGACCACTGGCCTTATTCACGTCTAGATTTTGTAAGCATTTGAGTACCTGTTTCTGGTGAATTTGGACGGCCTACATCTTGGGTCCGCATGGGGGTAACGTGGGTGGGCTTTTACCTTTGGAATCTAGACGTGAACATTCCGCGAAGAGATTTGCGAACAAGTCTGCCTTCTCTTTTGCGCTGTGGGCCAAAGACCCGTCAGGCCTTTGCAGTGGTGGCAGTGATGGGCGACAGAAGTTGATCTCAGCCGACTTGGCAAGGGACCAGAAAGCTTTACTCCCCGTGGGATAGTATGCTAACTTGTCCCCGATACGGCCAATGTGTTCGAAACGAGCGCTTTTGATCACCTTTTTACAGGACTTGGCAGCAGCATTGTACGCCTGCTTCTTAGCTGGGAGATCCATAGCTTTGCTTCTGCGAGCGCTAGCCTAGGCTTGATATGCTACATGCTTTCGCTTTTCAGCTAGGAGGCAATCAGCATTAAACCATGGGCGGGCTTAGGACTCCAGGGATACATCAGAGAACGGTATAAAGTACTCCAAACCTTGACATATCACACTGGAGACAGCTTCAGCACAGCACGATGGATCATCAGAAGTAATGCAAGCTTGCCGTCAAGGATAAGAGGCGAAAAAGTGACGCATCTCATCCCAATCTGCTGACTTGAACCGCCATACTCGCCTATTGCCTTCTGGGCTGGTAACGGTTGGTGAGTATTGCGACACAGATTTCACCAGACAGTGGTCGGATGTCCCTGATGGCGGAGATACGGAGTATCTGTCTGGATTGGTTGTCAGCAGAAGGTCCAAGCAATACGCAGTATGGTCAACAACGTCAGGAATGCGCGTAGGTTCGTGGACGAGCTGTGAGAGACCATGAGTTACTGCGAACCGATAGGTTTCGGTGTCCTTGAACGGGTACAGCCACTCTCCATGGTGGCCATTACAGTCCCCAAGGAACACCAACTGCGCAGAGGGATAGTGTCGTTGGACCTTATCTGCAGTATCACTAAGATATTCAATAAGTCGAGTTGTCTCCTGAGCTCCCGTGTGTGATCGGTAAATACTGGCGTATACAGTTCGGTCCAGGCCAGTATCTACATAGTCCCATTAAAACAGAAAAATCCGGAACTTCCAAGTATCGGAGACGCCGACAACAGATCTCGCCTCTGACATACATGCACACGCCCGCATTGGGGTGAAATTCGGTCTCCAGAATATAGCCTGGGTAATGCAGGTATGCCAGATCCGAACGATCACAGATCTGCGTCTCTGTCAGAAAGAATAAGTGCGGCCTCTCTGTCTCAAGGTCATGGTGGACATCGTGGAGATTTGAGTGCACTGCTCGGATGTTTGAGAAGTGTACTTTTAGGGACAGGGAGTGCATCCACTGTCGGCAATTATTTTAATTTTTTGACTTTTCCATTGTTGTTGGTAGGGTGAATAGGGGAGAGGAATAGAAGTTGAGTGAAGCTCAACGTTTGGAACCAAGCAACTCAAGTGGTCAGACCCACTGGTGGGGGACTCACATGGAGACCGCGGGGACGCCCAAAACCCCCCGGGGATCGCCATCGGGCCGTCTCCATCCGGTCGCCAACCGGCACGATGGAGCAATCCCGGGATTTTACACAGGCGGTAGGGGAGCCTTTCACGAATGGCTAGAACGCTAGTTGGGCCCCCTACAACATGCGGTCGGCCAGCGGTGCACCGTTTCTTTGGATCCCGCTGCCCTCCAGAGTAAGCCACCCGGTGCATCAGAACCCTTCGAGTTCAAACGGCTCTAATACGTTGCGCAATTACTCGGACCTATTCTCCTCCAATGGCTACTCAAGACATCATGCCGGAACGTGACTAGGTCACTTGGCGGCATGGCTTTGTCTATAGGGTGGTTGCAAGCCGCGGTCGAAACCTACCACCTGCAAAATAGTTATCCCGCCATTCATCGGTCGCCAGAGCCTCGTCCGCTGTCCGGCAGGGTACACCACGGGCAGCTGAGGTTGGCATTTGGAGAGTCTTGATGGTAGGCGATTCCCCCTTACACCCCAAAATCTTATCAGCTATCTTAGATACTTCAATCTTCTGTCTCCCATGATGAGATCAAATATTTTTTCGATGTTTTTCGAAGTCGTAGCTGTAGAAGGCCAGAGCGAGGGTCATCTTTGATGCTCTCTCGTCCACGTTTAAATTCAGCTGTCCACTTTTTTATCATTGTATACGACGGAGCAGATGTTCCTAAAGTAGCCACCATATCTTCATAAATCTGCTTTGGAGTTAAGTGTTTCTTGTGGAGGTATTTGATCACAGCACGGTGCTCTAAACTATCCATTTTCAAAATTAATGAAACTTACTTTACTTCATGTTCAATAAAATAAATAATATGTATCTCAGATAAAAACTGCACAGTGACTGACAAAGAGTCTAGGTTTCATATGAGGGTAGTTTTATAACAATATGACAACGCTATCTATGTTAGGCCGCGAACTTTCCAATCCACCCTCGTATTATCAACTTGGTTTTTCTACAATCATACAACGCTATATTCCTAAATAATATAACTTTTCACGAAATAAATTTGACACCTTTTAATTTAAACTAATGTAAATAAAACTTATAAAGGAGGAGGAGGAGATATTAAAAAAATTATACCCTGCATTATGTTCTACTTTTAAACAAAAAACTAAACATCATATGGCCACACCGAGGTGACGTTTCCATACTCCGCATGGTTGACGAAAATAAGAAACTGCATGCTTGTACCACAGAATCTGTGACAACTTGTTGTCTTTCTAGTCTGTGGTTTGTTCTAAGTTAGAGCTGACTGTATGGTTTCAATAATCGATAAACACTGTGAGTTACGACTTACAAAAATATTTGAAACTAAGGTATAACTAACATTCGAATGACTTTGGAGGTGTTTGATGTTCGATAAAAATACCTAATCATAATCTTTTTGGCAACCTGAAATAATCAAAATATCCCTTTACTCACTACCAATTACTCGACTATAAATCAAGATGTTTGCTATTGTCATATCAATGGTAAATAATAATAACGGTTATTACATAATAATTAAATCAAATGAAAAGCTACCAAAGGAGCTCGTAAATTGGATAAGCGATAAATTGGAAAATAAAATAACAGTAGAATCGATAAAACATCAACATGATCGGTAGCGCCATGTTTCCATTATGTAGTGTGACTGATTTACAGATTGAAAATGTTTTTTAGGACAAAACTAAATGAATTTATGAAATATTGGCATATAATACTCGTTCTATCTATTTAATGTAATCCTAGGAACCCCCGTACAAAAGCTAGCCAAGTGCCCCTTAAATATTGAAATGTGTCCTTTATAACTACAAGTCACGGTAGAGGTCATTTACATCACTATAATTAAATTCCACGTAAACTGCATACTAGATGTGATTACTTTGTAAATTAATTAATTTCGATATTCGACCTTATTTCGTATTCATTTAAAGAATTCTCAGGTTTTGATTGAATGTGATGAATTTCTTGTCAGAAAAGTTACAAAGAATGGAATTCGATAGCCCGTAAAAGTATTATAAAAAGCAGTTAGCGAAAAGATTAGGTATAGTTAAAAAGTTGACCTAGACAATAGTTAGCATACCATTTATCGCATACATACAGTCTATTATGTTCATTCGCAAAATCCAAATAGACCAACCAGGTATAAAGACTAAATTCATAAAAAACATTTCTTTCACTTTGACCTGAAAGTGATAATTTAATCTAATCTATTTTTTGTGGTACTTGAACTAAACCCCTCAAGGACGAAACTTCAAAGAAAGTGGATGTTTATTAAATAGAATATAAACTCTCGCGCCTCGGGGGAAATTAATGTTCCCTCATCACAAACAAGAGATTGCGGACATTCGGACTCAGAGGTTCAAAGGTTAGAGACTGGATTCAAGTTGATTTAGGACAGAGATAAAATACTTGTTGGTTTATATTTGGTTTGATTGTACGCTTTAAATAAGCTAAAAATAAGAAATAAATATTTTTATTATGTTTAAAATTTTATTTTTTTATCTTTGTCATAGCTGGCAAATGAGCACGCGCATCTCTTGGTGCAATGTGGCATTCATGCCCATAGACATCATTAATCGGAGATGGTACCCAATTAGTATTTAGGATATTTGTTTCCTAGCAGTCTTTTTTTATATATATTATGTTTCATGGTTTTTCGAGGCAACAGTTTAAGCACAACATTATAACCTAGTCATAAAAGCAATTTATATCACAATTTTTTTTAAGTCAAAAATCCACTATACATTTTTAGCGGAATGTACTTTTACATATTTGGCAGTTTATAATAGAGTTATATAATTTTGATCAAATCGCAAGAAATCATTGTAAACACAAGTACCTACTTTATACATTAGATTAGATCTTGAAATTCCGTGAAGTAATATTTTCCGTTTATAATTTTAGTGGAATCAAGAAAATATCTATAATGATAAATTATTTCCAATCTATCAGTGGGTCCTAAAAAGAGCTTTAGAAAACAAAGCCTTCAAAACAGGATTGCTATACTGAAGGAAGTCGACTTTGATACTTTAGAAGGTCGTAATATCTACCATTACTGACTGACATGACTAAAATTTCATGATGGTAATAATAATGCAACTTACCTACAACACAAAATCGTAAAAAAATGTAGTCGAAGTATACATTAGAGAACTGCAATAGGCAGAAATCGGGAATATAAAAAATACTTAAACGTCCAATATCGTGAAAACAATTAGGTTGAATATTATGTGTCTTAGTCAAATCAGTTAGTAATGACGGAAACTACAATCTCCTAAAGTATTCTATTGGTATTACGATAAAAGTGTTTTAAAATATTTTAGTCATAAATTTATGTTAACTTTTTGGACCATCGTCACCCATCAAACTTAAAATAAAAATAAGGAATGAATCGTGTTCAGATCAGCTTTTACTCGTAATCTTCTTCGATTCGAGAATACTATACTCATTAAATGTTATATTAGATGCGACTAAAAGGCCACTGCGCGGAGTAGAGTTAAAAATTTAAGCTAAATTAAAATAGCTGTATGTCTCCGAAAGTCCTACATAAATTCACATTGATGGAGGGTCATTTTAACCAGCTAACACCGACATAAATTGTTAACTCGGATCTGCTTGTAATGAAAATATTCTGGAAGTGGTAAAATCTGTATCTAATTATATAGTTATGAAACTTACCATTTTTTTAATTCAGTAGAATAAACAAGAGCATAATAAAATTTTATTATAGATGTTGAAATAAAAGGTTGTGCCAATGTTTGTATAATTGGATTATTGGCATCCACAGCATACTTCATAATTATTTTTGACAATATTCAAACTCATTTGCAACATAATAATATAGAAAACCACTTTCAAAGCTTCGTATTAGATGCATTAGTTAAAACAATATACAATATACAATGTAATAAAGAAAAGACATTCTTCCCAAATATTTTAGTAGATTTTACATTAAAAGCGTAAATGTGAAAGTTTTGTGAGTATTCTCGTGTTATCTTCTCTGCCTTGGAACGGCTGCCACATTCCATTGAAATTTCAGCTTTTTGCCTGGATTAACACAAATGCTACTACTTTATACAAACATTGTGAAGGGAATAGAAATTCATGCAAATGAAGTCGAGTCAAATCTTGTAATTACTAAAATAATTACTTACAAGCTCAACTGCACGGAGTGTTGCGGAACTGTGAATAAAAGAAAACAATAAAATTAGTATATTAATGTGATTTATTTCATTTTAACTTTCTCCATTACACTCACAGTGGCTTACCGACGTCGTGTCATGCTAAAATCTTACACATGTATTCATTAGTCGTATTCGGACCTTGACGTACCCATATTCGGAGGGTCACACAAGTCATAACTCGAGATTTCCTGCACTCAATATTAACTAAGGAAAACTAAGGAAAATTGAGAATTTGAGAGATTTCCTATCTCCCTCGAAGACGATATTATTTGGTGTTATCTCAACCTCTCCTCCAATGAAGTTAAGTAGCATGACGCAATTTTTTATTTTGGCTTCACTTGATGTTATGTTATATATAAACAATAAATCCAAAACCCACACTCAAGTTTAATCGAGTGTCGGAAGTGTTGAGAAAATGTCTAAGGCTGAAATCTATAAATAACATTTTAACTTATCTCATCAAAGCGGCCGAATAAAAAGCAACTTTATTTTTTACTGTAATATACATATTCTTAAACCATGTGACACCAATGTTGTCTAAATGGCAGCCATTATTTTGGACTGAATTTTCATCACTATACAGTATAAAACAAAGTCGCTTTTAAATTGAATATTTGACAGCTGACTAAATCTGAGATAAGTCTAAGCAGGATTTATAGATTTAAGCCTTGGAAAACGGATCTTAGGCTCTTTTAATAATAAATTTTTTCTTTTAATAAATCCTCAGACAAACACACCAACTGTATGGCCCCAAAGTAAGCAGAGCCTGTGTTATGGAGGACCATACAGCGAACTGGAGGGGGAACCCAGAATAAACATACATACATAAATACAAACAACCATGACCCGAAAACAAACATCTGTGTTCCCAACCTCGGACCTTCGGCGTATGAGGCAGGGCTTCTTACCACTATACCACTTGGTCGTCAAAATAAATGAATAACTAATGAACCTTACTCAAATCAAGCATCACCACAAGAAGCGAGACAGATATTATTTTCTATACGAAACAGTAATCACATTCAATCTTTGGGTGTTAACACACCAATCGATCGACGTAGATCGATGGTAGAATGAAAAAATCGATCGATTGGTGTGGTAACACCCTTAAGACGGCGCGTGTACTTAAGAGATATAAATACAACGAGCCCTAGCTTTACTCGCATCAATTTCACACAATCGTACTTTAATTCTACATTTTAAAAAATACGTAACTTTTTCCTTGATAAGATTTTACTGCAACCAAATCTAGAGTTTTATTTAAGATCTTATTATCTGTTTAAATTTACTAGTCAGTGCTTAGGTGATCAATATCACAAACCGCTCCATACACACGTTAATAGTTATTAGACTGACTCATCTTGTCCTCATTAAATGTTAATCAAAAATGAGACGTTCCATTAAAACCAATTACGAAAAAAGGTTGATTACTTGAATTACACTTGCGATCAAATCGTCAATAAAACAAAAAAATATTTTTACCAAGTAATGCCACACGAAGAAACATCTAAAATCGCAAAACCCATATTTTCATCAGAGTTGACAAGGGCGAAAATTTCATTTAAAAAAAATTGCAAAATCACCCCTGATGAGGCTGATATGCATGCAGAAGGATAGCGGCCGTCGTCATAATATTATCGAAAACGAATAGCATTATGTGATTATATTAAAATGACGTTAATTTCTAAAACAACATAAATGTTTAAGAAAAGTTGCATATAGTTTAGAAAAAACAGTACTTTTACGGACGATGTATCATCAGACCCTCGTTGGACGCTAAGTGTATTGTATTCGGCTAGCTAAAACAAATAAAAGAGCCCAAACTCGAGGAGTTTACTACAAGCCATTGAAGAGTATCACCAACCACGTCCTGGTTTCGTCATGACATCGGTCGATGAAACCAATTGTTGTATTTCATCAGTATAATGAATTAGCAATGTTTGAAACGTCAAACACCTGTTTAGTTTGACTTCCAAGATTAATATAAATTGTTAGTATCCCATCCATGAATACACGCCCACCACATATTTTGTTTGTATGGTCGCACGCTACGATGAATAGACCAAAGAAAGTAGTGGAGCGGATCTTAGTGGATGGCAGTCACTCATTAAAAAAGTACACCTAGTATAAATGAATAAAAAACTTACCCAAATGCGGCTGCTGTTGCATCATCTGAACATCCGTGAAATAAACCATATTATTCTGCTGCATATTCGCCTGCATGTACTCTTTATTCGGATCCATGTATGTAATCTGCAATACCGTTGGTGTTTCCGCTACAGATATTTCTTCCGTCCGCCATTTGTCTATAGATTCCATAGTTTGAACTTCAGGCAACTTGTGAATTCGGTCACCGTCGTCGTGTTTCTGTAGCCTTTCGACTTGCTTGTAAGAGGGTTCCCCGCCTATGTAATCTCGTTTCATGCGGTTGTGGTGACGTATTTCGTGCTTGCGGAGATCTGTTCTGTGGGATTTGATATTCTGTTTAAGTCTTTTTTTATTAATATATGATGACAAATATTTATCCCTGTTCCAGATTTATCGCAAGGACAAAAAGTAACAGCACTTTATAATTGATTTGATAATTGAAATAAAAACATTAAAAGAACGTTGTTTTCCTTTTATTCTTTAATTTTTATAGTCTTTATCTTAAAAATTAAAGTTAATACAACAAAACAGTATAATTTTCGTATCCAGCATACAATAATTTTTTTTATAAAATGGTTTGGCTAAACGACTGCCTTGAGCACGAATAGAAATTTCACACTATCCATAATCATTTAAATATTGAATAATTAATTAATAAATATTCATTATTTTTATAGAACTTTTAAAACAAGAAAAAAAGTTTTTAACATGTTCTTTTTGTGTAGGTACTGGTTAGGTGATACTGAGGTGATATCATAAATGTCATTTGTCAAAATTAAAAAATGCCAAGAACGTATAGACGTTTCGAGATATTTTTTTAATGACTCGATTAGTAAAGTGTTATACTTTGATTCTTGTTTGAAGCTTAGAAAAAAATTAGCACAAGGTCAATGTTATTAATTATGTGCTATTAGATTTAGCGGATTAAGGTTTGAATGAAATAAGATAAAAGTTGTAATAATGGTACAGATTTGGGTTTTATTGAATCGATGTCTTGTTAAAATAAAAACAAATAATTCTCAGTGCGGCTTTTATTTCTTCATATTATAAAAAAAAATCGGTGAAGTTTAGTGCTTGTCGGTGTCTATTTTCCTTAGTCACCCTATGTGATATTAATAATTACTACCTGTTATCGTAGAAGTAACAATTTCGTGTTTTTTCAAGAATTTCGTATTTTGTAGGAATTTATCCAAGGTACATTTTATAAGACGAACTATTACCATGATACTTTTCCTTCTAAATTCATTTATCGAAACAAAAGTATCGAGTAACTACTTACTCGTATTTTAATGCTATGGGACATCCCCATCCATCGATCGTTTGACTTGACTGACATACATCAATCGGTCGTACCATCGATCGATTAATCGCTTTGTCTTTCACTCGTACGGTTTTGTTTGGGTATTCTTTCGGTGTTTATTTGAGTTTTTAATTAATTCGACCCTTGCTTTACTAACGGACTCCGCTTATCCTTATTGATTTATCATGAGGTGCATAAACTGTGGTGTGGCCACGCAACGACTGCGCAGGCATATGACCTCTTCATTGCCTGGTCTTCTATTAAATATACTAGCACGATGGCTAACTATCGAGGTACGTACCTAAGTCATTTATTAGGCTGAATTTTAGAAATAATAAAAAGTCATAAAGCGATTTTCTTGTTAATTACCATTCTTTCCAAAACATTACATAGAACTAATTGGTTGTTAAGTATTTTTGTTCAGTTTGATAAAAATGTGGGTTAAAAGTCATCTGTGTAGTACTTTTACATACTAATGTACCTACTATTAATTCTAGGTTCCAGTGGATGCCAATATTTGTCATCCATCCATTTTGAACTTTTAAGTTCAGAAAGAGGGAATGAAGTTCGCTTATTTGGGCATACATTATTGTGCATATCATGCGGCCGTTCTGTGAGAAGTATACAACGGCATATTGTTGAAAGGAGTAATTCGTTCTTGCTCAATTTACCAAGATCTCATTCAGCTTTTCATCAGGTAATAAAATTGGTATATAATTATCATAAAGTTACTTTACAACTTGATCATTATACTTATTTCATATTTTAAAGGCTGTGAACTACACATGTCACCAATGCTGGATGAGACATCAGCGGCAGTTGAATCAAGACCAAAATCGTTCAAATACACCTGGCAGCGAACCAAGACCTGATGCAGCACATGGACCGGTAGAACCTGAATCAGAACCAGTAATACATCTGCCTAACTATAAGCGTTCTGCAAACACCTCTAGTCACTGCATATTCAATGGATGTATTATTGAACAAGAGTAACATGTTGTCCCAGCATTTATTAAGAAAATGGTTTTGCAGAAATATAACTTTTATGTTCCTTATAGCTCAAGAGTTTGTGAGACACACATGAATTTGAATGTGTGGCACTTGTTACTTGAGAACAACATTTTTTTTAATGATTTTACTGCAAGTCATATCGAAAACTTAATCTATGTCCTGAAGATGGACACACCTACTTTTAATTTTGAAAAGGTTGCTGAAATGCAAAATAAGATATGTCACTATTGGACAGGTTTATCAATCATTAATTTTTTGTCACTGTTTAATAGTTTGCCTGTTCTTAATTTCAAAAGGCCAAAAAATGCTTTAGCTATTTATTTAGCAAAACTAAGGACTGGTGAAACTGACAGAAGACTGTCAACATTTTTCTCAATTTCACGTCCTACATTAACAAATATTTTGAAAAAATTTAGGCAGTGTTTAATTGAATATTTTGCACCTAACTATATAGGACCAAACCATATGACTCCTTTGGATATAGTTAATAGAAACTTGAGTATACCAAACGCTTTGTTTGGTAATACATCGGAAAGTAGACCAGCCATAGCCATATTTGATGGTACTTATATATATTTGCAAAAGAGTTCTAACTATCTCTTCCAAAAAAAACATACAGCTTGCACAAATATGATAATAAGGTAAAACCTTTTCTGATTGTTTCATGTGATGGGCATATTATTGATGTTGTTGGACCATACGCTGCTACTCAAACCGATGCTGAAATTATGAAAGATTTATTTCAAGGGGAAAATAATCCATATCACCAGCTCTTTCAGCAAGGTGATGTATTTATTTTGGATAGAGGGTTTAAGGATGCAATACCACAATTGGAAAGATTAGGCTTTTCAATTTATAAACCTGAATCACTAGTGTCTGGTCAAACACAATTGACAAGTGAGCAAGCAAACAAGAGCAGAAAAGTCACTTCATGCAGACGGGTAGTAGAAGTAGTGAATGGCCGTTTTAAACAAGAGTTTAAAATATTTCGCCAACGATTTTTTAATGTAGCTTCACCCCATTTAATTGAAGACTTTAAAGTGGCTGCTGCTCTTATTAATAAGTATCACACTCCTTTAGTGGATGGACCAAACACTAGTGACATCATTGAAAGAGTGGCTCGGTACACAGAGCAACCTAATCATTTAGGAACTTTTGTCCGTGATAATAATATAAATAGGCAAAGATCTATTTTTGTTAGAGTGGATGGAAACCTACCCCAATTAGTTAATTTCCCAAGATTTGATTATAATCAGTTGGTTTTGTTAGCATTAGGACCCTATCAAGTCAAGCAAGCCCAATCCTATTACGGAGAGCATATTAGGGTAAATGGTATCTATGAAATCGAAGTATGCCCGGACATTGAAATTTTAATTAATTTAGGTGGACGAAGACCTCAACTTTTACGAGGACGTATTAAATCCAGGCATATCAGCCAAAAACATTATTATGTTTACATTTTATATGAAACGGACAGTATGAATAATCCTTCAGACGATATATTGTCATATTACTGCAGCTGTATTGTTGGTAATAGGACTCTTGGCTACTGTTGTCACGTAATGGTGGTCATATGGTATTTGGGGTCGGCAAGGCACCAAAATACTATGCCTGTTCCGCCGGCTTCAGTTTCAGATAATATTTTAATTAGACTTAATGAATAAATAAATACCTAAAAGTCTCATTGTTGTTTTTTTTTAAATACCTTATAGATCCTTAATCTGTGAGAAAATGTTAAAAAAAACTGCCCAGTCATATCCTAGTCTTGTTTGTACTTAAAAGATTTTTAAAGCTAAACAGCTTCATTCTTAATGAAATTGTCCACCATGTTTGCACGTAGCCAATGATATTACGATTCTGATGAGAAAGTGAGTTACGATTCTGATGATAACTGTGCAAAAATAGTGCTGAGTGGGAAGCCGCAAACTAAGCCTATCCCTTGTTATTGCAAAATCCGTAGATTTATAAAAAACGCCTTATAAAATATTCATAGCAAAAAGTAAAGTAGTTGGCATTATTTCATAGATATGAAAGGGTCGTTCACTTATTTGTTTCACTTTTTTAACAATTTGAAAAGTTCCTAGGTTTTATTAAAATGCAGTTACACTATATAGCAGTTTAACATTCTGTTCCACTAGTCGCCATGATTATACATTGCCAAGGCAGTCGTCCATTCTGTATTTAGCCAAACCCTTTATAATAAAGAATAAAAACCCAATTTTAAAATCACATAGAAAAGGCAATTCAGCTAGCTCTACATTTCTTTCAAGTACCAGCTTATTCTATCGTCTTATTTAACCAATCGATACTCACTTATAACCAAAGTCGCGCCCGCACATTTGGCAAGTGTGTTTGATATTCATATGAATGGCCTCAGCATGCTCGCGTAGCCCTGACGTAGTACGGAAAGCTTTGTCGCAAAGAGTACACTGGAATAACACGGAAAGAATGATGGCAAATTCAATACATTTTCTGCCTTACATAAAAAAAGCTTAAGAAACGGCATGCATTAATGAAACGTGTGTCTTTTGATAGAGCGAATTAAATATATTTCAATGATTTTATTCAAATTATCTTTTGAATAAAATCATTGAAAGATGGGAGAAAAAAGAAAATTTACTTCAAAAAAACTCATAATTTTAGATTAGATTTTTATGAATAACACTTATTCAACTGTGTGGCACTAATTTTATCACTGCTCAAACAAATCACTATTAGGAAATAAACAAAAGCAGTCGTTGTAAAAGAATCTTCACGAAGTTCAAGTGAACCGTATTATTCTTTCCTTCTCCCACAAATTATATTACTCTATATATCGGGTAGGTATCTATAGTTACGTTGACGCCGTTTTTTGTGCGGTTATGTTTGGGTATGACTTGTCTATGTGTAATATATCATTGAAATAGCAGAGAAACACATAGGATAAGTATTCGCGAACGCAACAGGGAACGAAATTATGTTTTTTTTATTCTTTGATTGTTTACCTCATTCATATTTATTCCTTCTAGAAATGCAAAGGACTTTATTTACGTTACGTCGTATCTTTGAAGTTTTTATTTTATTATTATAAAATAGCTTAATTTAGCTTATTATATTTTATTTACATTTTATTTTTACTTGTTCGCTTGTAACGTTCTTGTATTGATCAATTAATTACGTGTATTTATTTTTCATGTTTATTTATTACAAGGCTGTATGGCTTAGTTCCTTGCCTGCTCTTACAAGCAAATAGAACAAACAACAACAAAAAGAAAATATTTCCGTAATCAACAATTTAAATCAGAACAATGAAACTGATTACTCTTTATGCCGTTCTTTTAAACATGGAATGTATTTTGAAAAAGTAGGGGATTTCTTAATTTTAATGAATTGTGTTTATTGTCGAGTGTGAACGCTTTGTCGTTTTGTTTTTAATTATAAGGCGAATCACGCTATCATTTTTTAGTAATTTAAAAGGAGATACCTCAAAAAATATATTGACTAAAAACAAACAACAAAGCAAAAAAATTAAATTGACTTAAGCATTCAAAACATTCAGCCGAAAACTTTAGTCAATTTCATACAATTTACTTTCTATTCTACTCGTTTGACAAAAGCCTACATGTCTAGGCCCTCTGAAACGTTAACTACCAGAAAAAGTTAAAAACAAGAAGTTACATAAGGCTTATTTGCCAAAAATGAATATTAATTTTTAAAATCTAGTAACCCTGTAATACCTTTATAGACTTTTTTCATATTGGCCTATCTGGAGTTTTTTAAATATATTATAATTTTTATATTTCTTCTTAAAACCCAAAATGAATCGTTTGTCAACATATTAAATTGTTTTCCATTAATGATAAAATGTTTCATGATTCTTCATCATACAAAATGTTTATCATATCATCTTACTTATAGTACAAAGCAACTACAAGAAACTTCTTTCGAAACAAACTTACTTTAAACTGTTTCTCCTGATGCGTTAACTTATGTTTGTTTAAATTGGACGGATTGACGAAGGTTGCCGGACATTCGGAGCACTTGTATGGCTTCTCTCCAGTGTGAGTCCGCATATGCATTACTAAATAGTACTTATGTTTGCTTTTGTATGGGCAGAGATCGCAGAAGAAATTGAATGTGTTAGTGTGAACCATCCTGGAAAAAAATATGTTGATAAGTGTCGTTTTCTAGTGACAAATTTTTTTTATGACTTGTGGAGTCTTATGGAATTCGTAAAGAATATTGGCAAACTCATATACATTGTCAGTACCGTTTTTATTTTCGCAGAGCATTCACGTATCTCAAATTGAATATTATGTGGATTTGACTGTTTGAATGATGGATAATTGACATACAATCATAAGATTTATATAGAAGTTGGGAATAAAAAGTCGAAATTATAATCTAACCTCAAAAAACAAGTGAAAAAGACGTGAAAACGTTGTTTACTTAATAGTAAACACGTTCGTAGGATGATCAGATGAAGCTATTGAAATTAAAAAACACCCTAATTTCAATTATTGTAAATACAACAGCCAAAAGACAATTGAAATAAGGGCTCATTGAAATGGCGGCTCAATATCTTTGAAGTTTGACAGATTGACAGTTTATAATTTTTCTATATGTCAATGAAAAAATAAATTAAAAAATTGCAAAATAAAATTGAATTAATTCGCATTTACGTTAGAATTAGGATTTACGTTAGAATTAGAATTTACGTTAGAATTAGAATTTGCGGCCAGAAGGGCTTCGAGATCGGCTGACAGTCTGGTGGATGAGTACGCTTGCGCATTCCTAGGCCTAGCGACTTTGAACTTCGAATCTAACACAGGAGTAGTATATGAGACTGAATCACGAACTAGAGGATTGGGATGGGTTTCGGAGCGTTTGAAGAACGCTTCAGAGAGTGTTTTGAGATGTTGTTGTACTGTAGGCAGTTCAAGATCTCTATGCAAGTCCGCGTTACGCACGTACCACGGTGCGTTTGTGGCCCGGCGGCAAAAGAGGTTTTGAACTACCTGCAGTTTGTGCAGGAGGGAGGGTTTGGCGTGGGCAAAGATTGGCGAGGCATACGTCATGACGGGTCTAACGCAGACCTTGTAAAGTGTACGTTTGTTTCTGAAAGACATTTTACTTTTTCTACCTAACATGCTATTTAGGCGGCCTAAGTAGTGACGAGCGAATTTCGAAACTCTTTCGACGTGTGGCTTGAAAGAAAGCGTCGGATCTAATGTGACGCCTAAGTATTTAGTACTGCGCTTCCAGGGGATGGGAATGCCTAACATTCGAACGTGGGGATCGCCAGCGGGACGACGGCGTTTGTGGTCGAAGCGCATCGCAGAACTCTTTTCAGGGTTCACATCGATGCGCCATTTTTGAAACCATACACCAAGGGCGTTTACGGCCTTTTGGAGTCTGGTTACAAGGTGCCGAACACTGTGGCCTTTGGTATAGAAAGCGGTGTCGTCAGCAAAGGGCGAGTTCGACGCCTTTCGGCGGGATGGGAATGTCGTTGGTGTACACGGTGTACAGCAGAGGGGCGAGGACTGAGCCTTGAGGGACTCCAGCCTTTATGGGACGAGGCGCAGAAAGCGTGCCTTCGTGTTTAAATCGAAACGTACGGTCTTTGAGAAACGACGCTATTAACCTGACTAGGCGATCCGGTAAGCCTATCTTGTAGAGTTTATAAACGAGACAGCTGTGCCAGACTTTATCGAAAGCCTTGGCTACGTCAAAGAAAACCGCGACTGTTTTATAACGACGCGGATAGAAACCGTCAAGTATATACTCGACGATTCGGTGGACTTGCTGAGGGCAGGAGTGTTTAGCGCGAAAGCCGAACTGATGGGGAATAATGAGAGGATCGCCATCCGTTGGAAACAGATGGTTCCGCATTCGAGAGAGTATGACTCTCTCGAGAAGTTTAGACATTGCCTTGAGGGAGGCTGATGGGTCTGTGATTAGCCGGGACGTTCAGAGGTTTGCCCGGCTTGGGAATGCCTATGACTGTCGCTTCTTTCCAAGCTTTTGGAAAGTAGCTATGGTCGAAGCAGGCATTGAAAATGATAGCTAACAAGGTAAGCATCTGTTGAGGTAGGTGCTTAAGTGCGTGGTTGGAAATTCCATCCGCACCCGGAGCCTTTTTGGACTTTTGATTCCTAATGAGAAGCAAGATTTCGTCATTAGAGACTGTGACAGGGTCGGCGGTGATGAGGAGAGAGTCTCTGCGAAGGACTTCGTCCTCCACCGCCTGGATGTGTGAGGGATCAGCAGGTTGCGTGCCGGGCGAGCATTGTGCGGCAATGCTGTCAGCGAGGCATTCGGCTTTCTCTTCGACTTCAAAGGCAGTAGTGCCATCGGGACGAGTGAGAGGAGGAACGTGAGAGGCGGTGTCTACGCGTAAGGCTCGGGCCATGCTATAGTACGCTTGGTGGGACGGAGAGATATTCGCCATGAGATCGTTTATCTGAGCGTCTCGGAGTTCCGCGAGGCAAGACCTAACTTTACGTTGAAGCTGATTCGCAGCTATTCTATATGCGGGCGTGGGATATTTCTTGGCTCTCCGGAGAGCCGCGTTCTTAGCTTTAATAAGATTGCTAACGGCTAAGGGAAGCGTGGGTTTGCCTTGCTTAGCAACCTTTACGTTGTCACTGATGGCTGAGTTGATAGCATCAGTGAGAGAATTTACTAATGAATCGATTTTATCCGGGCTATCTAATTGTTCGGGAGAGATCGCGAGTGGAGAGTTCGGAGCCTCTAAGGCTGAAACTAACGTACTTTTAAAACCTTTCCAGTTGGTAAAGGTCTTAGGAGATGAGACGTTATCGTTCGGCGGTCCTAGCACGAGGGAAACGGGGCGATGGTCGGAGCCTAGGTTATCGAGCGGTTCGATAGACCTTAGATCAAGATTGATTCGCTTGATAATTGCAAAGTCGAGGATGTCAGGAGAGTAGGACGATATGACGTCTAGGTCAAGGGAGTTAGTGATGTCGAGGAGAGCGATACCGCTGGTGTTAGTCGATAGGCACGTCCAGTCAGTATGTTTGGAGTTAAAGTCTCCGAACATAATGACTGAATGGCCGAGGGCGAGAATGGCCTCAAAGTCGCTGCGGATTGGTCTGGTACCACTAGGTATGTAGATTGAAGCTATGATGATGGTCGGATGACCAGTCATAGCCAATCTACACACAGTGGCTTCCATGTTGAGGAGAGGAGGGGTAGGGAGAGGACAGCAGTGGAAGCCTCTTTTGTAATATATAGCGGTGCCGCCGAAACCGTCGGAGTTGGGCCTATCGTTAGGAATAAACGCGTACTTAGGTATAGCGAATCCCCTGGAGCGGTTTGGAGTAAGCCATGTCTCCTGGAGAAGGAATAAGTCAGGTTCTTTGTTCTGAAGGAACAGTTTAATCTCGGGAAGGTTGGTGTTAAGGCTACGAGCGTTAAAAGATACTAGGGATAAGCCCTTGGGTTTAATACGACTGGACGCAGGATTCGCGGGTCTAGACATTATAATTTACTTATTTACGATTTTATACAAAAATAAAAAAAATAAATTTATAACGAACTTATAAGCGAGTGATGCTCGGCTAACGCGAATAAACGCTCTTGAGGAGAGCGGACGGCTCGCAGTTTGTCGCCCGCAAACTGCGAGCCGTCCGCTCTCCTCAAGACTCCTCCACGGAAATTTCGTTAATATCGACGTTTTGAATAACGTCGAACACGGTCTTCATGTCCTCAGCCAACGACGACTGAGGTGCGGATGACGGAGCAGGACGCGGCCCTACGGAAGCTACGGGAGCTGGGATGGGTCGGGAAGGTGCAGGCGGAACGACCGGACGCTGCCTCCAAGACAGAGCCTGAGTAGGCGTCGGCTGGACGGGCTTTGTTTCCGGGGGACCCCGGTTGCGCAGCGGCGGGAAGTGAGCGGGAGTGAGCGGCGCCGCCGGTTTAGGCGCGGCCCTCTTAGCGATGGAGCGCGGAGCGCGCGGGCAACCCCTGTAGTTAGCTGTGTGGCCGGATTGACCGCACAGCACACAGGCAGGGGGGGAAGTGGATTCGGGAGTGCGAGAGCACTCCTTCGTTATGTGCGGATCCAGGCACTTAACGCACCTGGGGGGAGCTGAGCAGTTAGCCACTGCGTGGCCATAGAGCTGGCAGCGGTGGCACTGCCCAGGGTGACCGCGGGGGTTGGGGCGCTCAACGGAGATGTTTGAGAGTCCGCAAATTGTGCGAGCCTCTCTGAAAATCTCCCTCGAGTTGGGAGTATTGGACAGGATTACTAGCGCTAGCGGAAAACGCCTACCGCGGTTGGAGTGCATCTTGTGCACTGCTACGGCTGGGAAACCCTGGGACTTAAGGTCCTCGAGGATATCTTCGTTCGCGAGCTCGAACGGGACGCCCCGTAGTACTGCGCGGATCTTACGCTCCTCCGGGAGGGCGTAGGTATGATTAGCGATTTGTTTTAGAGAAAGTAACCTGGTGAACACGCGGAAGTCGTCGATGGTCGCGACCTGTATTTTAATTGTGTCGCCTGCGTTGGTTGCTTTTAGATAATTGATTTTGTGCTCTCTGCACAGGTTAGAAACCGCGGTCCAGCGCGCTTTTTCGCGGAGGAAGACGGGCGGAGGGAGCTGAGGCTTCGATGGGACGGGAGCGCAGCGCGTCGCTGGCTTAGACGGGACCGACGGAGACGCGGTCACTAATTGGAAGCGTTTGGTAACTAATTGGAACGCGGGCTCAGGAGAGCCGGTTAAGGTGGCGGCGACCGACGAAGCTTCGGACGCGGCGGAGTCTGAATCGCTCCCGGGAGCGGTACGCTTCCTACGAGATGAGCGCGAGGATGAGACCGACGCGCAGTCCATATCGGATGGAACGGGAGACGCGGGAGAGCTATAGACCTGAGGGGTCTGGACGTTGGAGGCCTGAGAGGCTGGGGTTGGGGCCTGAGGGGCCGGGGACGCGTTAAGCGCTAATACAGCTTGCGTAAATATGTCATCAGAAATTGAAACACCCGACGCGGCGAGTGCTTGGGCGAACGCCTTCGCAATGTTAATGACGCTTTGCTTATCCATTGGGGAAGGGGTTGGGACTATGATAGTATATATAATTATATAACAATGCCTAGAGTTCCTAAATAAAAACCTAGCGAACCCTAGCGGCTAACCTCCCTACCAGCGGTAGGGGGGCTGGGGAGAATAACTTAAAATAACTGTAGTACGCCGAAGGCCGCTACCTAGAAACCTAAAAAGGGTACGCAGGTAAAGAGTTGACCGCGTTAGGGTCAACCTTTACCGACAGAAAGGACAAATACACACGAAAACACACAGATATGATAAAAATAAATATGAAAATAGTAGAAAATAAGTGAAATAGAGAAGAGAAATAAAATAAAAATAATAAAAGGACTGGTACAGTACAAATTCGTTGTTACCGCTACCTAGAAACCTAAAAAGGGTACGCAGGTAAAGAGTTGACCGCGTTAGGGTCAACCTTTACCGACAGAAAGGACAAATACTCACGAAAACACACAAATATAATAAAAATAAATATGAAAATAGGAGAAAAATAAATAAAATAGAGAAGAGAAATAAAATAAAATAAAAGGACTGGTTCAGTACAAATTCGTTGTCACCGTTAAGTATCCTTTGTACTGAGACCAGACTACTTACGCTGGGCACAACACTGCACTCAGCACAAGCACAACACAACTTAGCACAGCACTTTGAAGACTAAGAGGCTTAGTCGCAAAGAAAAATCGCACTTCGAAAGCACTCAGACGGAGTAGAAAAACCTTGAAAACCGTAGCACGGAACCAACACGCTAAACTGTGACGTCAGTAGACTGAGCGCCACGGAATATCGGGAAGGGACCGATCAACGGAGAACGGGGTCTTGCACGTCCGCACCGCGTGGCGATCGGAGCGAGAATCGTTCGACTTCCGTAGCTCGGCGTGCGCCTTTTATACAAATTTCGCCCTAAATAATTCCAGCGCCCTGATTGGCTGGCGTGTTTGTGCAATTTGCACCTAATTACACTTAAGTTTTACTTAGATTCTAAACTTTACATCGAATTATCTTTCAAACTATTAAGCAAAACTATTGCAATATTATATTCAAATAATAGAGCGAAACGATTCCTATATGTTTACATAAATATCAATTTGATAAAATTAAATACCAAAAACTTTCTAGAACAAAGACTATCTCAAAACACCGTTTGCGCCGGCAGACTACTTACTTAGCCTAACATTGTACCTAAGGCGAAACGGTTACAAACATAATTTTATCATTTTACATTATTAAAATATGCAAACATTCTAATTACAATTAGATTTTAACATAATCAAACAAGATATAACTACCAATTAGGAACATATACAACAACAAAGGTTTTCTCGTTATTCCCTTCAAATACGTAAAACACCATGAAAATAACTATTACATTTCAATAAAAGAAAGCAATTTACACATTATTATCAAAAAACCACAACAATAAACCCTATAATTACGTAGTTATTCAACGAGAAAATATCTAACCATATTACGTCATTTATTACTTCAAATGCGTACTTTATTATATGAACCTATATACAATAACGTTATATCTACCATTATGTACCTAATCTGATACGAAATAACCATAAAATTACCACAATTATGACAAATCTAAACAAATCAGTATTTGACAAATAACCTAGGTCTTATTTCTATCTAAGACATACATAAAGCTTCTCATATTACGCTAATCTACCAATGAAATCTCTAAGAACTTTATTTAACACAAACATCATCAATTCAACCATAAATCAATGTTATCAAAATAGAATTCAAAATATACCTATACCTAGGTTCCTATAACATCCTAATTTCCTATAAGAATCTTATTAGTACTTGCTTACGTCACACTCGAAAATAACCACCCATCCGAGGACGGGCGCAAGTAGTGAGGGCGTGGACTAGCGTTATTTACAAAACTATTATATGACTATGTCCCTATTATGCCGAGTCCGTTTCATGTTGCGTCGCTAACAATGGGTGGCGTTCTTACATGACGTACTTGAGTAACGGAACTGGTACTCAAACAACTTCACACACAATTCGGTACGTAAAGTAATTTGAAGTATCTTTTTTATATTATGGTCCGAAAGAATGAGGTATTTTGTATTAATATTTCTGTGCAGTATTAATTTTAAAAATTTTTTTAAAGAATTTTGTAACATGACATCACTTAGTCATCAGTAGTTATCTTTTTAAAATCACATTACAAGGTTTATTTATATCCTACTTTATTAGTATGATAAAGAAATAAAAACAACTGATTAAAAATGCTACAGAATAAATTGCGTTTAACTATGCATCTCTTTATTTTTGAGATTCGATTCGGAAATAACAAAATAAAACATACATAATTGATGTTTTTCTATTTAAATACATAGATTTATTCTGGATACCAGGGCTCTCTGACGAACATATAACGAGCTTTGCTAAAATAACAATGATAAGGAGGAGTAATAAAGAAAGTACTGGTGTTCTTGGTTTATATTATAAAAATAAATACCTACAAATATAATATTTACACACAATAATATACATACAAATTAAACCACTTACATGTGTGTTTTCAACCTGGCTATAATCGGGAACTCCTTCCCGCAAGTGGGGCATTTATGAGGCACCGTCTGTTTATGGATGTGACGCATATGCTGAGATATGCTGACAACTAGCTGGCCGCAAATGTCACACGCTCGTCGCATGCATTGACGCTCTCGTCTGTGTGCTGTTAGCGATTCCTGGAAAATTTAATGAGAAAATGCTTTGTTTGAGGCTGTGTAAGATGTGTAAGGAACTAAGAAGTATTCTTCAGCTCTTTTAAATTATATGCTTGTGATGTTTTAACTTGGTACATGGTGTTGCACACATACCTCGCTGACGTTCCTAGCTCTTCTCGCCTACAGCATGCTGATATCACTATTATACACAAAAACCTTAGTCCTCAACTTTTTGAGTGATGCTAAACAATTAAGTAATTCTTTTGTTGCATGCACGCAAATAGGAAATGAATAGCTCTTTTCCTCATTTCTCATTGAATATCATCATGTGGGGTAAGTAAACATAGTAATACCCTTTTTCAGACAGACTACGGGTTAATAAATTTATTAATTTAGATAACTTGTCTGTGTTAAAATCGGTACCATCTCTCTCTCAGTGAATATAAAACAGATTACTCTAAAAGTATAACACACCTTATTTGGAAATGTAATATCACATGGTGAACACTTAAACTGCTTAATTTTTGGCGCTTTTCTTTCTCGCTCCCTCTCTCTTTTAAGTCTTTCTTTTTGCTTAATTTCTTCCTTTTGTGTCCGTCTTGTTTTCATTTCATGGAGAATTAGTTGGAAATCATGTTTTGAATATGGATATGAGTGGAAGAGTGGATCACCTAATAATATAGGATAAGTATTCAATTAGTTCTTATAAATTATTGGAGATAATCTAGTCATGGTTGGTGGTTGTAGTATATTCTTCACTAGGATACAGGTTTTAAACTTTGATTAAATTTAAATATACAGTACTCAAAATGTTATTAATATATTACCAACTTAAGTAATAAAAAAATTGCACTAAGCCATTCTACTGTTGATTCTGAAGGTTTTTTTTTTATTAATAATTAGCAGGCATTTGTCTTCCATCTCACCTGATGGAAAGTGACGATGAAGACGAGAATCATACACGCCTGTCCAAGAGGTACCTATTCACTCTACACTTGAAAGCTCCAGGGTTATATTTGTCTGGAAAAACAGACGCAAGCAAATCGTTCCACTCTTGGTCTTGGTTTTGGTCTTCTTAAGGTTTAACCTAATTTTAAGGTTCAGCTTGACTATTGATATATATTCGCAGTTGGAAATGTAACACTCTGTGTTCTTGGACATCACTAACCATAGTAGTTATCACACAATACATATAGTACTTAGGGTAGGTATGATGGTGAAATTGTGTACTGCTCATCATTATAGGAATATGGACATAAGAGCAAATGGAGTAATTGTGTCGCACTCTTAACAAAAGTAAACTTAGCTCTACTACTGCCTAGCATTCTTTATAAAATCATGATATTTGGCTTATTTCAGACAAACATTTATGTGGTGTACACCAGTTTGCGGATGTTTCCTATGCCATAGGTATATCTTATCACAATTGTGTTGGTTTCTTAAATGGCCACTGTTAAAACAAATTGTAGTATTTTAAAAAGAAGAAAATATGACTATACAGACCATTAGGATTAAGTATTTTCTTAAATTTTCTGTCTGATGCTTCACATGTTCTCTTAAAGTTTATAGCAATTTTCAGCATTTCCAGACAATCCGTGCAAATGTACTTTGGTAATGAATCATCATTGTCCATCTGAAAGAAATTTGTTAGCTATTGTAAGAGAATATATCTACATAACTTAAAATTTTAATATTTCTGGTTTGTGGAGACATTTTGGAACAGATTTTCTTACGGGTTTCACCAAAAAACTAAGAGATAAGAGGGGCGGGTTGTAACGTAAGGCATAAGCCTTATTTTTAGTCATTATTTATTTTATAGATTTCTGACAGATCTGTTTTTTTTTTTTTTGGAGTTTTTTACATATTATATTTTCTATGTTTAAATGATTAACTGAAATGTATTTATGAAGGAAGCACTAAATTTACGAAATGGTATGCAAAGTACCTTATAATTATATTATATTATGTGATTTAACACCACCAAATCTACAAACGCAAGAATAAATGAGCTCCAATTACAATATGCTACATTTTTAAAAGAAGATAAGAAAAAATTAGACCGATAAAGTTTATGAGTAAAAATAATATGTTTATATACTTTTGGGTAAATTGTGTAAATTGGTAATATCATCATGGTTGTTTAAGATGTCAAAAAAAATTCTACCACATGTGAGCTTTGATCCAAAATGCTGCCTAATCCCTTTCAGTAAATGTAACAAAACAATGCATAGTCGAAATGTTCCTCTTTTATAGTACTACAGAAAAGTCCGCAATGGCATATGCATATCTTTTATAGGTAGGTTACTATTCCCATAATTTTAGGTTACTGACCTATAATTTGTATAAAAGAAAGAGCACCTCAATAACTATTTAAAAGTTTTTAAAAATGATTAATTTTTAATTTTAGAAATTTTATTCCCAATTTGAGAAACTCAGCCAGAGATAATTACAGAAACTAAAGACACAGCTTACTTTTTTTTAATATAACAAATGCACTATCTAATAAAGTAAAATTTTCAATAAAGAAGAAGTTTCAATATTTCTTCAGCGCTATTATTTTTATAATGGTGGCACAAAATGCAGCTAAAATTTTATTATTTTAAAATATAGAGAGCAATAATATTATATTATATATAATATATTATCATCATATAATACTAAAGTATTAAATTATGTTTTTGAAAAGATGTTTTTCAGTTTAGTTTTTATAGTATTTAAGTAAGTAATGTGGAACATGTATATAATGTGGAATATATTATAACTTCTTAGACAAGCCATTACTTGGGGCTAGAATTCTCAATCACAAAATTTTATTTCATTGTTGAGTATGCATGTCATCGCAGAAAAGAGATAAACTTTACTATAAATACTGAGAAACATGTTATAACAAAAAACATATTGCAAATATATAAATATTGTAATATTTTGGTTTCCACATCAATTTTAAATAGAACGAAAATCATATTTCATATTTATTGTATTGGCTTCCACATCTTTTTACTAAAAGGTCATATAAAGGTCTTTATAAGTTTGGTACTATGAAAACACCATTATTTAAATTTTTGATAGGAGATTATATACCTAGTAATTACTAGTTTAAGATTATAAGTGTAAGTAAAGTTGATTTTTATTGTTCATTTGTTGAAAATCTATTCAATTCAGCTATTTTTATTGTTTTGCGCAAAAAAAATTATTAATAGTAAGTTAAATACACTTAGGTTAAATGTACTTTTACTTGCTTCTGATCACTTGATTTCCAAACTCTGACCAAAAGTAAATACAGGTTTAAATAAATGAATAAATCCCCAAACACACCAACTGTACAGCCCCAAAATAAGCAGAGCTTGTGTAATAGATGACCATACAGTGAACTGGGGGGAACCCCGAATAAATATACATACATTAATTAACATTTAAAGAGCATAGTTGCTTCTAATTTGCAGTGGTAACAACTAAATTAAAATAAAATAGTAAAACTGACTCACTGTAACATTTGTCAAACTCTGTATAATTCCTATAATGTCATATCCATAAATCTTTTCAGAGATTGGAGTACAACCACTTTTACCACAAACTCTGCAGATCATAGCTTTTGCTAGTCGAATAGTAGATGCACTGAAAATGAAAATACAGCATTGTCAGTCAAATAAACATTGGTTTTCATAATGGTAGTATAATAATCACACTATAAGTACCTGTCCATTAGTTTATGCCAATGATCTGTAAAGACATTTCCGTCGTCTGTAAACATACTAGTTGATGGCAACTGTAATTTATTCATTGAAGTCAGCATAGATTTTGTTACATACACAGCCATTTTTCCACTTTATCCTTATCTAAAATATAATAGATAATTCTTTTAAGTAGCCATAATTACAATCAGAGCCAGCTAAAACTCTATTCAGCCAGTCAGCCTGGCCTGGACTGGAATAAAATCAAGAGCACCAATTAAAATTTTCAATGAAAAGTGGTAAAGTATGAAGAGGAGAAGACGAGATGTTTTTCATTTATTTACGGCAAGTATACAAGTCCTTAAGCCAGGATGAGATGTGAATGTTGTAGTGCGTTCCGTTTGCCGCTCACAGCGCTATCAGCGCTAAAAGTGCTCAAAACCGTTCCGATTCGTTTGAGCGTGCTAAAAGTGATATTAGTGCTATCGGAACGGTAAATATCGCGCTAACATTCTGATTGTTCGTCGCTTAAGTCTAAAGTTACAATTTCATTACGATCTTTGACCCTGAATTAAGCAGGAGCCATTTTTTTACATTATTACAAAAGAAAATGAATAAGCGAGCTTTTAAAATCTTTCTTTAATCGACTTATAAAAACATCAACTCGAAGAGCGAGATGTAATATAATTTTGTATGTGGATGTAAAAGAGACAACGCTATAGAGTTTCGACAATTTACGTACTACGTCACGTAAGCTCGCGACCAATTAGTCCAAAGCAACGTCACGAAGTACATAGGTATCTCTTTCTTACAACAAGTGAACCGTATTATTCTTTCCTTCCCGCACAAATTATATTACTATACAGGGTGTCCGGTAATGAACGGATAACCTTAAAACGTCTAATAGTACAACATATGGCCGTTCTGAAAAAAGTACGAAAAATAATTTATCATAAGTAGTACCTCTAATATTTATTTTTTTTTTAAAAGTCTTTTTTTTTCAATATTAATTTACCGTCTTAAAAACTATGATCAGAAATGAATGATTTCTATTAGTTTTTTGTTGTTTTAATATTAAAGACTAACTGTGCTGATAGATTTAAAGTAAATAGTATGAAAAGCTTACGCAGATTTTTTTTAGAAATACGCAAAATAATTTATTTTTGGAAAATATGCAAAAAATATTTTTTAAGCAAAGTTCAAACCTCTTGGGTGTGAAAAAAATTTATGAATACATGGGTGCCCAATAATTTTAAAATAATGTCTGTTTCAAGTAGATTTTATAATGGTACAATTCATAAATGTATCTTTCATAAATAGTGACTTATTGCCATTAATGTAGAAAAGGAGAAAATTTGACTAAATAACCAAAGGCTTAAGTCCATAGTGTTTGAGTCGTCGGCCGATGATGTTTCAGCATATAATACCGTCATGATTATTTTTAATAGATTTAATATAGAATCATAAACCATATTTAAAAGGTTATTGAACTAACTTTTTTGTTTTTGGTATTTCAATTAAATAATGAAGTCAAAGGAAATCTTGCGTACAACACTAGAGTCACGTGTCCAAAATCTTATTTAGAATATAGAAAGAAAACACATTTATACATTAGACTAACCTAAAGGCTTTTAAAGGAAGAGGTCTGTACCCGCGACAAGTCGAGGAGGTCTCAAAATGCGAGAAACTGACGCTACTGAGCCACATTATCTCTCGACCCTAAGCGAGTGTTTGTCGCGTTCAGACACCTTCTCAGCTAATTATATGCTAGCCCCGTACAACTTTGACGCAAAAAAGTTTAACCTTCCGCGCTTATGAAGCTTGTTTTCAGCTTGAGCTCTTATTGTCTAACACAGGAGAGTTTTTTTGCATAATTTAGTTTATTTTATGATAAAATAAGTTCTAATATAAAGGAAAATCAAAAAGGAAATAACATGGGAAGAAAAAAGTCAAAAAAAAGGAAACCGAAAGAGCACATCCACTTGTTGCAAAATAACAGAGCGAATATTGGATTGATGTATTTGAATTTTGAAGTTTGGTGATAGGGATCCCGAACTAAAAAAAAACAAAACTCACAAAAAGTTATAGTTGCAATCCAAATAAGGCTTTGCAAGATTATACAATTAACAGAATTAAGTTTGTAATATGTTTTTGATTTTATTTATTTAGTTTTAAATGCATACTTCATATGTTTACTTTACTGTTCATGAAAAGCTTTATGCCTTTATCTTTAGAATAAGCCACCAGCAAAACTTCTTTTGCATTGAATCGGTAACCCCAACGTTGCGCAGCTATTGTATGGAGACTCCTCACGTTTCGTTTCTTATTATTTGAGATAATTTTATTGGGAAATATTTTAGTTCTGATACTTTTTTAATAATCATTTACATAAATGATACGAATTATCGTGCATTCCATTCGTCCATTAAGTGCTGAAACAAAAAGCTTACTGACGGCCTAAAATAGACTTAACCCTTTGTAATATGGGAATTTTTTTAAATTGAATTGTGTCTGTTCATTGGGGATTAATAAAAAACGCGTCAGGAATTGATCAATTATGAAAACAGCTATTTTAAAACAAAATAGAAACCAAATGGTTAGAAATTAACTAATTTGAATGTAATAAAATAACCAATTTAAATGTTTAAAATGGTTACTTTACTAGCGTGAAATGGGCCGTGCGACCTTCATATTTGTCACCTGCGCGCATGCCATGCCGACCGTCTTTTGTGTTATGTTAGACAAAGAGGGGTCTGAATTGGGTAAGTGCGAAAGAGAAGAGCTAAATGTAAAAATAAGGGGAACTTAGTGCGTCACTCGACTTGCTCGACTTCGCATGTGTTTATTTCGTCTCTATTATAAAATTTGGTGATTTGTTTGCGCAGCGATGACTCACTCGATTTTTTTTATCGATAGTTTTGTAAGTCTGCGCGTGTGCATCCCTATAACAAAAGTGATTTATGGCCTCGTATGCCACGAGTCTTTGAGACTAATATAGTGTTGTAGTTAAGGAATCGTTCGTCTGATGCGTAGCATCACTAAATAGTTTGTGGGGTACTCATATCCATATCCATTAAATAGAAAACTCAATGAGGAGTGCAGACAGTGGTTTTTGTTTTGCTCCAAGAATAATAATAATAATCTTTATTAGCCAATACATGTGTACGCGTAGCATCACTAATTAGTTTGTGATGTGTACATAAAATAGGTAGAAAGTATTATTTTTGTGGCGATAAATGTACTACTGCAAGGCAGCGTGCAGATATTATAGTCAAGTTAATGAAGTGAAGTGAATTAAAATAAAATATATAGTAAATAAAATCCTCATAATTTGTTACAATAAGTCTTATCTAAGTCATTATTATTTCACATTGCATGTCTTTGTCTCTCATATAGTCATTAATGTTATTAATGAAGCAGCGTGTAAATAGCCAATTCACCGCGTTTCACGTAACTCGGGCGTGGGCGTCTAAACAAATAATTTATGTTCAGAAATAAATAAGCGATTTTATTTATAAAATTAAGCGGTACGTTTTATTACTAAACGGAAACAGTAAACTAAATATTAAGCGTTAAATTTATATTATCATTATACAATTATTGCGTTGGATTAGGGTAAAGTTTTACTACGGGGCGTGTAAAAGAACCACATCTAGTTTTAACCTTTGCAACATGAACTACATTGTCAGTGCCGGGAAAACCCTCAGTAATAATTCCTAATGGCCAGTACAAAGGCGGAGAATCGTCTTGTCCAACAAGCACGACAGTACCAATTTGAATTGGTTTATCAGGAGTAGTCCATTTCTGTCTGACCTGCAAGGTATGCAGATACTCTAGGTGCCATTTCTTCCAGAAAGATTGCACCATACTATCAAGCAAATTTTTGCGTTGAGCTAAACTAATATTTGACTGATAAGTATTAAAGCGGTGTTGACATAAGAAAATGAGCGGGCGTGATCATCTTGGGATGTGGATCTGAGGAGATCACACTAAGTGGGCGTGAATTTAAAATGCACTCTATTTGGGTTAAAACTGTTTGTAATTCTTCGTATGAAAGAAGTTGTGTGCCAATAACACGAAATAAATGCGATTTTACACTTTTTATTTTTGGCTTCACCGGCCAAACATCTGGTGCACATTGCAGCCAAGATGGACCATTCCACCATAGCGGAGGAGAGACCAACTGAGATGGCAATAAACCACTCGAAAGGCAGTCAGTGGGGTTCTCATCACCAGAGACATGATAAAAATGTTTCGGTGCTAAGTTCTCCTGACACTGAGCGATAGGGTTACTGACGAATATAAGCGATGTGGGGATGAATTAATCCACGACAGAGCGATTGTCGAATCAGAAAAAGCATAAATTCCAGATATGGGAAAGCGGTAATTGTAATAATTTTGTACAATTTTAATTAATTTTGACATAAGTGCTGCTGCACATAGCTCGAGCCGTGCTAACGTAGTCACTTTAGTAGGGGACACCTTTGACTTTGCACAAAGCCGTGTGACAGTGATAGCAGAAGGATACAAACAATGAGCATAAATCACACAGCCATAACCATTCATGCTAGCATCACAGAAGCCAACAAGATTTAAAATGCATTCAGGTGTTACATCTATGTGACGCGGAATACGTAACGTGTCAAGGAGCGGAAATTCCTGTATTAGGGCGGTAAAACGTTGTGCAATATGCACAGGAGCGGGATCGTCCCAGGCAATGTTGCTTAACCAAAGCTCTTTAATGAGTAACTTGGCAAACAATATGACGGGAGCGACTAAACCTAACACGTCAAATAAGCGGGCAACTACTGACAATATTTTTCTCTTAGTACATTCTTCCGACACTTCATAAGACGTAAATCGAAATGTATCTAGCGAGGTTCCCATGACATTCCCAGAACCTTCGATGAACCTTGCAGCGAGTCAACGTTCAAAGAGGTGCGGTGCTTATCAGGAAGGCTATTCAGTAGTTCTGGTAAATTGCCACGCCACTTCACCAATTCAAAGGAACCTGCTTCGAACATATGAATCAGTTCTTGCGCCAAATTTCTTGCAGTTACTTCATCAGGGGCGGAATAAACTAAATCGTCAGTATAAAAGGAGCCTTCTGTTATCTTAGCGGCCTCGGGAAGCTGGGAACTCGTATCCAGTGCCAACTGGCGCACTGTACTTGGCTATGCAAGAAAGGACTAGACTTAAGCCCTAAAGGGACGCGACGGAATTCAAATGTGCGAATATCTTCATTCTCATGAAAGCGGAATAATATACGAAGGTATTTACGGTGTTCTTCAATTACACCAATACGCAAGTACATGTGCTTTATGTCAGCATTCATAGCAACTTGAAATAATCTAAAACCGAAAAGCAGAAGAAACAAGTCGGCCTGTAAGTTAGGGCCAACGTGAAGAACGTCATTTAACGACAGCCCTGTATGCGTCTTCGCGCTAGCGTCAAGTACTATACGCGGCATCGGCTTATCAGGTCGTACCACTGCGTGATGCGGTATATAATAACCCTCGGAAGTAATATCACGTTCCATGACAGGACTCAAATAACCATTATCAATATAGTCTTTGATCACTTTATTATAACTTTCCCACAGCTGAGAATCTGCAAGAAGTTTCCTCTCTAACGCCATAAATCGGCGCAGAGCAAGACAACGCGAGCTGCCGAGCTCGGCCGGGTCCTTGCAGAAAGGAAGCGCGACGGTAAAGCGGCCGGAATCATCGCGAGTGACCGAAGAAGCAAACAATTTCTCACATTCTGTTTCCTCAGGCGATAAAAATTCAAGTTGCGGAAATTCTTCAAGTTGCCAAAATTTTTGAACTAACTCATTCAAAACTAATGCGAAAAAAGACAAATTTAAATTATTATTACAATAAGCGGCGGCGGCAGAAGTGTATGGCGCGGCAATATCATTAGGACAATAATTTGTTGGAGCGTTTTCATTAGTTAAAATAGCGTTTTGATTATTAGCAGAAACGATATTAATAATTTTAAAAGAAGCGTGTATATTTATTTCTTGCGGAGGGTAGTCACCCATTAAAACATAACCAAATACGGTTGATAAAGCGGGTGGGGCACGCGGTCCTAAATTAATCTTATTCCCTAAATAGATATATGGGAATAATTGTGCACCCAACATGACATCAATATTACCTGGAATATTCCAGCTTAAATCGGCGAGCGGTAAATTTTTAAGTCCAACTCATTCTCTACTTTAATAAAGTGAGAAAGTAACTTATCAGTTATACAATCGACAACTAAAGCGTGTATTTTATATTTATAACAAGGGTATAAGCGAGATTCAATATCTAAATAAACGTAACCATGAATAGGGCGTGATGACAAACCAACACCTCTAACAATTGAATTCTGTAATGGCACACAATAGGTAAATTAAGTTTACAACAACAATCAGATGTAATTAAATTATTTTAAGAACCGTTATCAATTAAACACCTAATCACAACTTGCCCCGGTCTCCCCTGTGACCTCGCGAGTACTTGTGCAGTCGACAATAAAATCGTGAAATTCGGATTTCCTTCCGAAGTCAATGACACCGACGGTTGAATACCGACGGGTGCATCGTGTAAGTCATGCCTAATTATACCGGCAGGGGGCGCCGCAGTAGCGGTCGAAGCAAAGTTATTGACAGGAGCGGGCGGCGTTGAACTATCTTGCAATAAACTCCTATTGTTTTGAACCAATAAATTTTCATGAATACTTAAATTACTACAAGGGGCGGTAGGCTTATTCGCCATATTATATTAGGTCTTTACCTATGAAATTGCCGTTTTTCACGAAATAAATGAAGCGTAATTTTTTTATATATTTTTTATTTCTATTAGTCAAAATAATCACCCATGCAATCAATGCATCTTTGCCAACGCATTGGTAGCTTATTGATGCCTTTCTTGAAGAAATCAGCTGGACGGGAGGCAACAAATTCTTCAAAGGCATTTTGTACTGCCTCTCGGGTATTGAATTTTTTTCCCGCCAAGAAGTTATCCAAATTCTGGAAAAAGTAGAAGTCTGTAGGCGCAAGGTCTGGTGAGTACGGCGGATGACGGAGAACTTCCAACCCCAACTCTTGTAGCTTAGAGACCGTCTGCTGTGCAGTATGAGGTCGCGCGTTGTCGTGCAGGAGCAGTGGAGCCGAACGATTGACCAAAGCTGGTTGGAGACGTGCGAGCTTCTCCATCATTGTGTTCAGTTCTTCACAGTACACATCTGCAGTAATGCTTGTCCCGTTTGGCAAGAAGCTGTGATGAATTACACCCGCGTTAGACCACCAAACAGTGACCATCACTTTTCTAGGGGTAAGTTTTCGTTTAGGGCATTGTTTGGTGCTGGTCCAACCAACTTGCTGAGCGCTTACGATTGTCAAACAGGATCCATTTCTCGTCACAAGTAACAATGCGGTTCAGAATTCCTTCATTTGTATGCCTGCTGAGCAGTGCAAGGCCCATCTCCACGCGTACTTCGCGCTGGCGGTCATTGAGTTCGTGGGGTACCCATTTGTCAAGCTTTTTTACCTTGCCAATTTGACGCAAAGGGACCAATATTGTTTTGATGCTAACGTCGAAAGCTGCTGCTAATTCAGCCGTGGATTGAGTTTCATCAGCTTCCACAATTGCCTTTAATTCGTCATTGTCAACCAAAGTTTTCGGACGACCACGGGGTTCATTTTTCAGGTCAAAATTTCCAGAATGGAAGCGGGTAAACCAATAACGGGTGGTGCGTTCGTTTGTAGTGTTCGCTCCGTAAACGTCGTTGATGTTGCGTGCCGCTTGTGCCGCTTTGCTGCCACGACGGTACTCATACTCCATAATTACTCGAATTTTTAACTTATCCATGATGACGAAAAATGTTCGAATGCGTTGAAAACAAAACACTAACTCTTAAACAAATGACGATTTTAGAAAAAGAATTCCATGTTTGTCAAATAAAATTAATTTAAAATTTGAATTATCAGTCAAAAAAAAAATTTTTCATTTGAAATGGCCAGTACGGCAAAACGGCAGTTTCATAGGTAAAGACCTATTATTTATTCTTATTATTGTTATTAATATAAATATAACATTCATTTGCACACGGCAGGTTTTTAAATTTCATACAATTATAAAGTTTAGTGTGTTTATTATTCAAACATAATACACAACTATTATGCGGCGGCGGGTCGGTCAGAGCGGGCGAGGGTACGTGCTGGTGGCTCGCGACGAACTACTTGTAGGTACTCGTGCGACCACGAGACGTAGTTCCGGCAGGTTTGTTCCCAATCTTGCCAATACCTGTACCCGAACTATTCAATTTATCTGACCGTTCCAATATTTTAACTTGGTCTTCAACAAAATTAATAAAATCCTTTGAAGAAGGAATTTTAACTTCGCGAACTGACAATTCAAATGATTTTGCAGTTTGGGCATTTTTCTTAAAGCACAGTGTAATAAAATAAAATCCGTCAAATCTAGAATATCTAGTAATTTTAAAGCTGCAAGCGAAGCGGAAAATTTTTCAATGAAATAATTTAAGCTATGTGCGTTATAGGAGCAGCTCTTTAATTCTAAAACATTATTTAAATAGTGGGTACCTAGCGAACGTTTATCTTGGTATTTTTTAACAAGTGAATTCCAAATTATTGACTAGGTATCTCCAGTAGGCATAGTACCTGCGGTTAACTTTAAAGCGGAGTCGGTTAATTTACCCTTTAAATACTGTATACATTGCGAGTCAGACAGTTGGTTGTTGTTGTCAATATTAGTTTTAAAAGATTCATAAAAGACAGGCCAATTCTCCGTCTTTCCATCGAAGCTAGGAAGTTCAATGGGTGGTCATTTTATTATTGCACCGGTACTACTCGCCGGGTTCGCCGGCAAATTAGACGAATTATCACTACAACATATCTTATTACGAATTCTTTTGACTCGAATGTACAAATCGTCAAATGACTCTAAACACTGAAAATTAGGAGGAACATCTGGTTTTAAAGTTAATTCAGTCTCAATGATTTTATCTACCAAATGTTGAAATTCTAACCGAAGTTCGTCAATTGTTTCAGACTCAATTAAAAACTGTTCATTATTTCTAGACTCAAAATTTGAAATATTCTTTGACAACTCATAAACACGATTAATTCTTTTAAAAATTAGTTATTTTTCAGCATCAAACATAATAAGATTCATTAATAATTTATTTTGAGCCATTTTTAATTTATTTCGATATAAAATGTGCAAAATAAATGCTAATTTTTTGGGAAAATGGAACTATTACAATTTTAATTTAATTATGAAACTACTGGAACAAATATCCAGATTCGTAAGGACCAAATAATATGATGAAGCAGCGTGTAAATAGCCACTTCACCGGGTTTCGCGTAACTCGGGCGTGGGCGTCTAAACAAATAATTTATGTTCAGAAGGTTGTGCTTAGATGTTTGTGGGCGTCAGAATCATTCCCTTAGCCTAATCACTAACCTGGTGGAACCAGGGTGTCTCTCAAAGTAGGGCACGCGTGTGGTTGGCTTCCAGAACTTTCTAGGTGTCACTGTAGCTGTTGCGGGCACAGCTTCTCCAAAACCTTGCACTTATTGTACAATAGAGCCACATATTGTTTCAAGCGAACCATGTAACGCCATCTAGCGTCCCGAAACGCAAACTGAGTCCTTACAGATCAGTGAATTCGGCAAGACAATCATTACACGGCACCACAAACATATGAAATGTGTTAATTAATAAATTTATCAATTTTATATTTGTATGCGGCTCAACCAGTTATATTACAATTTTCTATCAAACAATTTAACAATTTTTTTTTTAATTGTTGGAAGGCAAACTGTTAAAATTTAATGGTAATTTATTATGGACTTATATTGAATTTAATGGATTTTTATAGCCATGCAGTATACATTTTTGATATGAACTGTCAATTTTTGGGCAGGTACACACAGTTTGCCTTTTTCTTTATGACGGCGTCCAATAACATCATCACTACTTTTAAAAAGATAAACATTTCTTTTAACAAAGCAACAAACTTTGAAAATGTATAGCAAAGTGGCAGTACTTTTAGCTTTTTAAATAGAGGCCTACAGCTATCCAAGTAATGGGCTTGAAAACTGGACAGTATACTTTTTTTTTGAATGATATATATCATTAGCCTCTACCGAGTTACCCCACAGTAAAAGACCATAGCGTATATTTGAGGCAACCTATCCATAATAGGCCAATGTTGCAGCCTGAGGCGATATTGTATGGGTTATCCGTTTCAGTACCTACATAAATGAATTTGTCAATTGTTATGCCAAGAAAGGTTGCAACTAAATCTAATTTATTATTTTTGGTGATAAATTTTTAAGTCAGGGATTTTACTGTTGTATGTCTGAAATTGTACTATTTTAGTCTTAACAATATTAGTAGATAAATGTTTCATGTCCAACCACTGACTAACCTTAGTCGAAGCAATATTTGTTTCTTTCTCAGCGTCAATTTATATTCCTACATTTAGTTATGGTCGTAGTATCAACAGCAAAAAGAATACAATCATGGTCAATACTATTCGGGAGATCATTGATATAAATTAGGAAGAGCAATGGTCCTAAAACGCTTCCTTGCGGGACACCCCTTTCGTTTACTTCGTTACTACTAAGTCAAATGAAACACAATCGAACGCTTGCGACATATCTAAGAAGACTGACACTGCATAGATACCTCGGTTTAATGATTCATTCACCTTTTTGATCAGTGAGTAGCAGGCTAGTGTGGTCGAGCTATTTTTCATACAACCAAATTGCTCTGTTTTTAATAAATTATATTTAGTAATTAAGCTGCATAACTTATCATTTCCCTCTTTGTCAAATTGTTTTACAATCGATTTCTTTAATCTCGGCGGAAAGATACCTTCTGCAAGAGATAGATTAATTATATAACCCAAAGACCGTGAAGAACATATTACTGACCGTGCGAAAAGCAGCTAATGCTTAGATCCACACCCACAACGGACGTAGCGTTTCCATACACAGATGATATGAGGTCTCGCATTAATGAAACTTTGCAGCATAGGTTTTCATTAAGAACAACATTTCCTTGTTTCTGTTTATACATACCGTTACCGATCTGAAGAAGCAAGTCTGAAAACTCTTGAGCATTTTCGTTGCCTCCAATTTGAGCTCGCATATTTAATGTCAAATGCAAATATTTTCGAAAACGATTTGAACTCAATCGAGAATCTCGCTGAGTCGAAGTTTCTGCAACACGAAACCTGGCCTGATGTTCCTGAGATGCAGTGAGTCTTGCCTCACGATCTTCCTCAGATTCCTGTGATCGAACTAATCTCACGCTTTTAGCATTTCTGCTGCAATGAGAGAGGTTAGACCTTTTTCGTGGCATTCTTGCAATAAAGCGTACCTACTACTTTACACAAGGTTATTTAGTAAACACGTACTACCATAAACAATTAAATTATAAATACTTACAGATAATTACACAGTTAAGTAATAAGTATTAAGACGTATAAACCTATCCTATTAACTATCTAAAACAAAAGAAATGTGTAATAGATATATATATTTTTTTTATTATTACTAACCTGAGCTAATAAACTTGTACTTGATACAAACAAAGGAATCTGATACTTCTTGATTTTTATAAATTGAAGAAAGTCAAGAAAAATAACCTAACTTATATGTATTTACGGTTTAACTAATGAGACGTGTTAATATTACCTGAAAAAGTACTTCCAGATTATTACACATAAAAATTTTAAAAATCAAGAAAATTAATGCCTAACCTATACTAAATACACAAAATATGTATTTACAAACGCTACAATATAAATAGGTAAATGAAATATGGTATCAGTCAGTGTTGAATAGAATCGCAAAAATCGAACGCAACTATTCGCCCATGCGCCTCCAGAATGCGTGCGTTCGCTGCGAATAACTGAATTCTAATGGCAGCGGCGCGTATTTTTTTGTTTCCCTCCAAGGGGAGGAAATCAGGAGGATCTAAAAAATGCTCTTACGTATACCCCACCGCGCGCGATCGAGGTTATATGGGACTCGCTCCGAGCCTACCAGAGCCTCTATCCATTAAAAAACCCCCTGAATGACTCTGGCAATGTTTTGCCTCACAGACTTCATCTGAAGCGAAGCAGCGCAGTGCGGTTCTCGGCGCGCTTTATATACCTGCGCAGTCGTGAACAACCTACATACGTCCATCCTAAACGGAACCGTATTTCCGAAAATGATCATTTTTAACTTCTATTCATAATAGTTGCTAGTTTGAAATAAATTATCAATTTTTATTGCAGTTATGGTTCACTATTTTGGCTATAATGGCTTACACATAAGATATTGATATATACTGTGGTGGGCTTTTTATAAAAAGATATACATTTCCATCATACATTACATATGTGTAACTCTAGCGGTTTTGGCAGCGCACGCCAGAATAGCTCGCAGATGGTAGATTTTTTCTTACTTACTTGATATTTTGGACAATTCACACAATATCTTTATAAATTGTAGCCTATATGTTATTCTGATGTATAAGCTATATTAATGTAGTTTCATTAAAATCCATTCAGTACTTTTTACGTGACAGAGCAACAAACATCCATCTACACTTACAAACTTTCGCGTTCATAATATTAGTAGGATATCATAGTAAAAGAAGAAGAAATTATATTTACAACAGATCAGGCTGTATGGCGTAGTCCTTCTTATAAGATAAACGTTAACAAAAAAAAAACCTGTGAAGATTGAGGACAGAACTATGTGATTTGACTGACATACAGAGTGACAATCATTCATTTTCCAATTCATCAAATCGAATCAATTTATAGTTGATTTACTAAAATAATTATTTTGTGGCTAAATAATGTTTCGGACAAGTCAGTTCGATAAACTACTCGGTAAAGTTGATTTAAATATCTTCTATATTTGGCTTCATCAAAAGCTATAGCAACAAAAACTTAGACCAGTTTGTTTGTTTCGCATTTTTGTTTTTTATTTGAAACTTTCTCATTTGGGTCTTTCATTGTATCACAGTTTCAATATTCCATTCTTCCTTTAGTTGTTTTTCTATGTTTAAAATTTCAACGCAGCTCACCGATATACTAATTGGTGTTAACAGTGATTAATTTGTTTTAGATAAAGCTACAAGTAATCTTAGACTAGACCCCGACTGGCCAGCGATTCTGCAAATATGTGATTTGATACGACAAAATGACATAACGTAAGTTGTTTATGTTTATAAATATGGCGCCTTAACTACTGCACTTATAAATACGCAAATAACCAAGTTACGTTTTGTTGTAGACCTAAATATGCAGTTGCTGCAGTGAAGAAAAAACTTTACTCCCAAAACCCTCATCAGGCAATGTTTTCATTGTTGACATTGGAAAGCATTGTTAAAAATTGTGGTAAGTAGGAAATAATAAATCTTATAGAATATTAAATTGTTATGTATGTTGAATGCAGTTTTACATATTTTCCCTTAATTCCAATGCCATATAATGCTTTGAAAGGACTAGAACTTGCAATCAAACTTATCTTCTTAAATTTAAGATCAAACTAGACATCAAAGTAATTGGTCATGAAACATTATTCTATATATCAAAGGTTCCCACAAATATCTTTGTGTACATTGTATCCTATTACTTTCTGACTTAACATTTATGTTATGATTTTGCAAATAAAGAAGCATTCACCATTCTCTGATAAGCATTACTAAGCAATTTACTTGTTCGTGGCAATTTTTTAGCCAATCACTTAATAAGCATCTCTTTACTTATATTTAAAAAAAAATTTAAAACTTTCTTTCAATAGGGTCTGGTGTGCATGATGAAGTAGCATCAAAACCATTCTGTGAGACTCTACGAGATCTAGTGAAGTCAACTCCACATGAAAATTTGAAAACAAAAATTTTGGAATTGGTTCAAGCTTGGGCATTTGCATTTCGTAATACACCTAAATATAGAGCAGTTCAGGTATGATTATTGAAGGTTTTATTGTGTTTTACAAGCACTTAAATTGGAGCCAGGTTTGCATTATGCAAATTTTACCTATGGTTTATTGTGTTCAAATAATTTGGTATGTATAGCTTTTTCTATAATATATTTTGTTAGTGACAGCTCGGAGACAAAAATGTAAAATACATCATCAAGTAGTATAATATTCTAACTCCTTGTTGGTTAATCTGTCATGAAAAAGAATGCAATAAATATATTAATATAGTTCAATCCAGGAAACATTTACATAATAATTTAATTTACTTTACATATGGAATTGCGTCTCATGATTTTTAATTTTTCTGAAGCAGAAGCACTTATCCATCAATTAATGTTTCATTAAAAAAATTAACAAATAAGTTTTGGTTCCTGCTGTTTTTATTGTATAAACTTTTGCAGAACATCACATTACTCCATTCTTAAACTACAAATTTATATATTATCTCGTGTCTTACTTAACTGTAACCAATGAAACTTTGGAGACTATATTTTCTGCTTAGTATTCTCCATATACACATAATATAAAACAATTTACACTGGGTATTAGAATATCTACTTGATAAGATGTTTGTTCCAATAAGTGAAACTACAATATTTGCAGAATTTTTGTAGTCTAGAAAATGTGTTCTTGCTCATTATAATTCTATGATATTATTCATCATAAATTCTTAATTAGAAATCCCATAGTATATTTCAACTGAAAAATTTAAAAGGTCAGTCTTGAAATTAAGAATTTATTTGTTGTACTCAACAATTACATGAAATTACAGTGAAACCTAAACATGTCAGGTTCTCAGTATTTAATTTTATTAAGTAGGTTTGTATTTTCCAGCAGTTACTATATTTCTCATATATTCATTAAGAACTTAATTTTATTAAGTAGGTTTATATTTTCCAGTAGTGACTGTATTTCTCATATATTCATTAAGAACTCTCTAAGTAAATTTCGTATAGTGTATAACCATTGAATTCCAGTAACTAGAAGAATTCGGGCAAGGAACTTTAAGTAAGGTTTTATTTATATTCTAAGCATTGCTTCAACACAATATGTTTTACAAAGTCATTGGTTACTTGTCTTTACATTACCTAGTCACACAACTTACCCCCTTGTGTACCACACAAAACCTTGGACTATACAAGTATTGATTACCTACCCATCTGTTAAATTAAATTAAGACACTGTATGCCTAAGAGCCAACCATTCAACAGTAATTCCAAGTGTCTATGTAAGTCAATAACATTCCAATAAGTTTATCTTTAATTCAATTATGAAGTAAACAGTATAATGTAAATAATGTCACAAGATAAAGTAAGACTCATATAAAGCAATAAGTATATATCACTTTTATTGATTGAGTGTTCATTATTGTTCTTTTGCATATAATTTTTTTATAAAGAATAGGTAAATACTTTAAATTATAGCATTTATGTAACAATTTGAATTATACCATGTCAAAAATGCTGGATCTATGCATTGTGACTATCTTCAGATATCTGATTCATAACAAACTTCACATCTTAGCATTATCAGTCATTTGTATGGTGACTCAGAGCCAAACATCACAAAAAATACTGTTATTGTTTTCTTTGTTCTAGTAACTTTTTACGAAATATTGTAGGTATATTCAAATGGCCATGGTTAGTTTCAATTATTTTGCTTTTGAGTTTTGTTTCCTGTAAAGTAAATGATGAAGCATTGTATTTGTTAACAGGATATTGTGAATATATTAAAAGCTGAAGGTTGCAAATTTCCACCCTTGAAAGAATCCGACGCAATGTTTTCAGCTGATACTGCACCAGAATGGGCTGATGGAGAAAATTGTCACAGGTGAAACAAAATATTTTGTTCTTTAGTAAATTTTTTGCAATACTTTTGTTAGAGTGGAGTCATTTAAGTAAATGAAGCAGTTTTACAATGGTTTTTACATTTGCAGGTGTCGTGTAGCATTTTCATTAATGGTTAGGCGACACCATTGCCGAGCCTGTGGCCAAGTATTTTGTCAACAGTGTAGTTCTAAAACATCAACATTACCCAAGTTTGGCATTGAAAAAGAGGTATGCAGCTAATAAAAATTCATAAATTTAAAAAATATAAAATTCTAGTTAATTTAATCTTTACTATTCTCTCAGGTGCGAGTGTGTGAAGCTTGCTATGATAAAGTTAGCCGGCCACCAACATCAAGTGCTAAAGTTGAGACAGCTTCAGATTATGGAACAACTCCTCAGGCACAGGTTAGTGTGAAGTTACTTTTATTTTGATGTCCAAGAATTTTTTTCCGTTAAGTTACATACAGGTATATTTACAGGTGAGTTTCTGGGATGGAAAAAGAAATATAATTAAAATAAGATAATTTATTAATTTCGAACATAAACATCACTAAGCATCATAATTTTCTCCTGGCATTTCACCACCAGGAACCAGCATAGCTATGTTGTTACCGTTTAATAAAATTTGATCTAACTTTGTAATTTTCCGACCTTCCGGTGTTGATTCATATTCTGTGACGTCGTCTAGTAACATATTTACAAAATCGTCGAAACCTTGTAAAGTTCCTACCATTTCTTTGTCGTTTTTCATAATGATATGAATTCTTGAGCCTATACATTTGTCCACTAGTTCAAGAGGTAACAAAGTCGTTGGTGTTGGAAGTGATACTTGAGCCATTGTTTATATTAAATACCTTTACTTTTATGAAATACAATTCTAAATTTCAACAATACAGCTCTTTTTCAAAACGCACATTTGTTAAATGCCAAAGCCAAATGTGAGTAAGTAAATTGATTGCTATTCATTCAGCTCAATCAATTCTAGCGAATGAATGTGTCAGCATCAATCAAAGGCATGTCATCAATCAAAGCATTTGATCCGATATGACTGATCTTACCTACAGAAAAACTATGTTTACTTATGACAAAATATAAGGATTTGGGTAAGACTTTATAATTTTTCATCTAATCGAAAAAATTAAATGACATTCAAATGTTTGTTACTATGGAAGTTGTTGCGTTTGGCTTGATATTTTTTGGATGCATGTTTGTTATCCATGCCCATGTAATGAAAGTAAATAAATTGACTGACAGTTTGTATTTTTTTGTTATGTAGTGCGTCAGTTTGGGCCAAGTTTGAATTTGATTTTTGTTTTGTAACGGCTAGTCTTGGTGAAATACAATATAAACAGATTTTGTTCTCATCGACAACGAGGAACATAAATATGGAAAAAAGAATGATGGCTAACGATCACTACCGTGATAGTTATGGGTTTACTCCAAATGAAAAATACATCAAGGAAGAACCAGTATCTCCTAGTGAACAATTTGGTGAATACAACAATTTCGATGATTATCCACAAAATTTTAATTACGGTGCTATGAAGAAATCTCTTTCAATGGCTGATATTTCACAATTGAAAGAAGATTTAATGAGGTGGCGGCTCGAAGAGGGCCAATCTGAAAGTAAACAAAGACTTCGTAAGAAAAGTGAAACTGCGCCTCACGAAGTTCTTAAAAGTAAATATAAATCAATGGCTGAACTGATTTATCACTTTGAGCGAGATACTCCTGATAGATTTCACACTGGTCGCCCACGAACTTCTAACAATCGAGTGTCTGTGTGTTCTAAACTTCCACTTACAGTTCCTCAATCACCTATGTTCCATTGCAAAACTCGTATTCGGACAATGCACATCCCATCACAAAAACAAAGGGAAGAAATGGAGTTAGAAGAAATGCGGAAGTTTAAAATCAAAGCTAATCCAGTACCCAAATCAGTTCTTGAAGGACCAAAAAACCTACCTGAAGTTCCTAAGAAACCTGTCACTGTACCATCGCCATTCAATGTTACAGAAGTTCAAAAAAAGCATGAATATTCTCCAGTTGCTAAGCCAGTCTTTAAAGCTAGACCAGTGCCAAAAAAAATTCTTGAAAAACCTCGAGACATTTTGAAGCATACTGAAATGCAGAAACATGAAGTAGTCAAACCAGAACCATTCTCATTTGCAAATAGAGACATGGAAATGTTGCATCGAAAGGAACAGAAAATTAAACAGATAATTGAAGAGGAACGTAAGCAAGCTTCAATGTTCAAAGCCCAGCCACTTCCTGGTGCTGTAAGAAAAAATATGAAAACTGTCGCAGAAAGGTCCAATTCCTCCACTCATTCCTCTGAAAATAAGGAGAATAATTTCAAATTTGTAGCTCAACCAGCAAAAGTATTAAACAAAAAACCCTTTGTGCCCATCCTTAAAACAGTAGCATTAAAGCCAGCACCATTTAAGTTGTCCACCATGATACGCGCGGCTGAGAGAGAAAAGTTTGAGCAGCACTTGAAAGAAAAAGAGGAAGAACAAGAAAGATTGAGACAGTTGCATGAGAAAGAGATGCAAGAGGCTGAAGAAAAGGCAGAAGCTGAACTTAGAGCTAAACTAGTTCATCATGCAAAGCCTGCACCAGCCTTGACACCATTCGTACCTGCCAAATCTGTTATTCCAATAACTATGCCAGAAACACCAAAGTTTGTAAGGAATTTGAAACAAAACCGTAAGATTGCATCATAATCATTTCTGCAAATAATATTATTGTAATCTCATTTCAATGATTTTAATTAAAAATTAAGTTTTTCATATTCCATATTATTAAACTTTTAACAATAACTTGACAATAGCCTCTTGACAATAACTTTGATTTGCTTTACTTGGCAAAAATTTGTTACTTTGACAATATAGAAATGCTTGATGGTTGTTATTATAATTTTTAGATAGCTTAGATTTTAATTTTAATGTTCTTTACATATTTAGGAATGGAATAGCAATTATGAACATAATTCATTTTATATCTCTTTTATTATTAATAAAAATATGAAACTGAAATAGTATTTCATTTTAAAGTATTTTCTGAGCATTGTAGAAATATCTAATATAAGTTGTGTTTTATTTACTGTTAGTTAATTTCTTTAGGGATTATCTGACATTATTTTCTCTAATATCTTTAGTAACTACATAGGTACACTGACAAATTTATTTACCATATTGTCCTTTGAATTGAATATCAAATATTTTTGTTTTTTGAAAGAGTAGGACTGTCGGAAACGGGTTTTAGACTATGTGTTTAAATGGACTTCAGCTGCATTTTCTCAGTCTAGGTTACTTTATTTTTGTAGATAAAGCTTTAACACTTTAAACTTTTCACCATTATAAATAATACCATTACAAGGTAATATTTAATAATTATTACTTTTCATACAAATATAATAATTATTACATTATACATTTATAATAATTATTAAATATAATAATAATTATTACTTTTATTTATTATTATTATTATTTATTTAATGTATTAAACCAATGGTACTCAACCATGAAATGTTGAGTTATTAAAATGTTAGGTCTTTATGTTGAAAGTTGTTGGTAATTCAGTGGGTAAGCAGAAATAAAGACAACTTGGTGTTCAACCAACGTTTAATCATGAGCTGTCAGCATCAATCAAAATCAATTTTTTACTTTATTTATCATTATGTTTGGAATAAATCTAGTTACTTACTAACTTTTGTATTAGTCATATTGATAGATAGCAGACTGATAGTTTATAATAGTACAAGAGATGGCATAAATGTAAAAATAAGTAAATATAGGTATTGATTTAAATCTGAACTTGGAAGTAACTTAATTATTTTAATGAATGTATTTTAAAACTTGCAATCTTTGTTGCAGAGTGTAAATATAAATAATAATATGATAATACATTTTTTGAGGAAGGCATCTAAAGGTCAAAAGAAAAGGTAGACTGTATTTCAATCATTTATTTGTTAACAATACAATCAATATGTTAAAATAAATATAACTACTACTATTGATTGCTAAAATAACTCTGTTTTCATGCCTTATTAGGCTCATGTGTGCACATTAGCCAACTGTTATTTACCAACATAATAATAATATTAATATTTATGCAGGGTTACAGGTTAAGTCAAACTAGATCCGTTAAGGACAGGTAGTTTCCATCATTTTAGACAGATTTCACCATGCAACACCCTATCCCAAACGTAACTGTTTTTAAGATATTGAATTTTTATGGCTTTTAGCCAATACACAAAAATTTACTTAATTTTTGTGTATTGGCAAATTTTTTCGTAATATGTAGGTCTTAATGTATTCGTATTTTATTTGTTTGTGCAGTAGATGAGTTAAGATTATCAACAGCTTAAATGCAAGTTACTGAACAAACTGGTTACTCACAGACCATTGATTGTTAATAAAAGAAAAAAAATCGTAAGATAATAAACAAAATATTTTTTTCTCTTTAGAATATTTTAAAAAAGCCTATGAAACCTAAGCGGCAGTTGGGCTTAAAATATCTACGTTTCATCAGCTTTCCAAAAATGTATAACAGTCTAGGGTTATTATTAGAACTTGCAGAAAAAACTTAGATGAAGCACTACCAGTTGTAAAAGTGCTTATGTGGCACAAATTATCATTTTGGTCAAAAATCAAAATAAAACGCGTCAGAATCGTACGTACATTTATTACAGTTAACCTACGCTTCTACATGGCCGCCTCTATTCCGCACGCAGTCTTATCCTTTTTCTCAAACCAGGTTTTACTACACCCGTAGTTAAATTTTGTCTTATTCATTTGCTGCATTTATTAGGTTTTGTTTAAGGATGTATGTAAGGTCAAATCCACAGTACATCTATTTATTTTTTAAGGTTCATTTTCATGTGGAAAGGCTTAAGTTCATAGTGTTTGAGCCGTCGGCCGATGATGTTTCAGCATATAATACCGTCATGATTATTTTTAATAGATTGACTATACAGTCATAAACCATATTTAAAAGGCTATTGAACTAACTTTTTTGTTTTTGGTATTTAAATTAAATAATGAAGTCAAAGGAAATCTTACGTACAACACTAGAGTCACATGTCCAAAATCTTAATTAGAATATAGAAAGACAACACATTTATACATTAGACTAACCTAAAGGCTTTTAAAGGAAGAGCTCTGTACGCGCGACAAATCGAGGAGGTCTCAAAATGCGAGAAACTGACGCTTCTGAGCCACATTATCTCTCGACCCGAAGCGAGTGTTAGTCGCGTTTAGACACCTTCTCGGCTAATTATATGCTAGCCCCGTGTAACTTTAATAAACGCAAACAAGTTTAACCTTCCGCGCTTATAAAGCTTGTTTTCAGCTTGAGTTCTTATTGTCTAACACAGGGGAGTTTTTTTGGATACTTTAGTTTATTTTATGATAAAATACGTTCTAATATAAAGGAAAATCAAAAAGGAAATAACATGGGAAGCAAAAAAGTCAAAAAAAAGGAAAACCGAAAGAGCACTCCACTTGTTGCAAAATAACAGAGCGAATATTGGATTGACGTATTTGAATTTTGAAGTTTGGTGATAGGGATCCCGAACTAAAAAAAACAAAACTCACAAAAAGTTATAGTTGCAATCGAAATAATGCTTTTTCAAGATTATACAATTAACATAATCAAGTTTGTAATATGTTTTTGACTTTATTTATTTAGTTTTAAATGTATACTTTATATATTTACTTTACTGTTTATGAAAAGCTTTATGCCTTTATCTTTAGAATAAGCCACCAGCAAAACTTCTTTTGCAATGTATCGGAAACCCCAACGTTGCGCTGCTATTGTATGGAGACTCCTCACGTTTAGTTTCGAGGCAGTCTCGGTTTGCGTGCGGATTCGTTCGCACGTCGGTCGCAGACGCATTTTCCGCTCTCTAGTCCACGCACTAGTTGAGCACCCCAATTTTCACGGGCCGTTTTCACGATTCAGGCTTCGTACCGTATTTCCTAAATTTCATAGAACCGTCGTTTTCACTACGAATCTTCGTTCGCCGCCTGCAGCCCGACGTCACCGACCTGCGTCGCCGTCGCCGTTCCGGCAAGATCTGCGTTCCAGGACTTCAAGTCTTCGTGTTCGAGTAAGTTATCCGCGTTGTCCCCAACCGCCCTACTGCGTGTAGGGTGGTTTTAGGAAGTTAGTCTTCGTTGGTAGGTTCATAGAATATATATTTATATATATATATATGTCCCTCCCCAACCCCTCCGCAATGGCCTCGCGAAGTCTTGAAGACTTTGCGGCGATGCTAGCCCAAAATCTTACCTTTATCGGTTTTGAAATAAATTCAGAACAAATGTATAATTTATTCATTAAAAGCGGATTTACCGCGCTCCCCCTTCAGGCCCCTCAGGCCATGCAAGCCCCTCAGGCCGCCGCAGTCCCTCAGACCCCTCTGGTCCTAGGCCCTCCCGCGTCCCCCACCTCCAGCGACATGGAGTTTGAAACGAACGCCCCTCCGTGCCGCAAGCGCTCACCCGCGACCGAGTCATCCTCGGACGCCACCCCACTGGCCCCGAGCCTCCCTCTTTCACCCTCGTTAAGAAGCGCTCGAAACAAGCCCCGGCGTCCTCAACGCCCGTCCCGGTGTCTTCAACACCTACCGCGGCGACTTCAACGCTAGCTACCCCGGTGCCTACAACACCCGCCCCGGCCCCATTGATGTCACTCACTGTGACTCCACCCCCTACCGCGGCTTCAGTCAAGTACAAGGTCGCACCACCCGTATTCCTTAGGGAAAAGGGTAAATGGTCCGAGGTCTCGACTTTGTGCAAAGAGCACAAGATCCACTACACCCGAGCGACCAACTCGGGTGAATCTATTAAAATCACCGTCTCGTCGATAGACGATTTCCGAGCTTTAACTAAGCTCCTTACCGGTAAGCAATATGCTTACCACACTTACGCTCTCCCAGAAGAGCGCAAGTTCAGAGCGGTACTCAGGGGAGTCCCGTTAGAATTATCGAACGAGGCTATCCTGGAGGATCTGCAGTCCCAAGGCTTCCCGGTGCTTGCGGTGCATAAAATGCATAGCAAGTGCGGGAGGCGTCACCCTCTCGCCTTGGTGGTTCTCACCAATGCTCCTAAGTCCAGGGAGATTCTCAAAGGGGTTAGCACCATATGCGGCCTCTCTGGGATCTCGATCGCCGCGCCTCATCGCCGCGGTCATCCCGGCCTATGCCACCGGTGCCAGTTGTACGGGCACGCGGCGGCCAACTGCGCCGCCCCGCCCAGGTGCGTCAAGTGCCTGGTCCCCCACTTCACCAAGGAGTGCAATCGCACTCCTGAAACTCCCTCTCCTCCCGATTGCGTGCTTTGTGGCCAGTCCGGCCCAACCGCAAACTACAGGGGCTGCCCTCGTGCACCCCGTTGTATGCGTTCAAATTCTAAGAGGGCGGCACCCAAACAGGCTCCACCCCTTTCTCAGAAAAACTTTCCGCCGCTGCGTAGCCGGGTTCCTCCGGCTGCAAAGCCTACACAGCCCAAGCCTGCTCCAGAGAACTGGAGGCACCGCCCCGCTGCACTAGCGAATCCCATCCCGGCTCCTCGCCCATCCAATATCACTCCTCAACCCTACGTAGCAGACGATATGCGTATCGTCTGCGACGCTATCAAAAGTGTTGATGTTAGGGAGATTGCAGTCCTAGCCCGTAAACTTAGGGCTTCACGTACTCCGACAGAGCGTTTGCTAGCGCTGGCGGAGCATAGTTCCCTTGTCAATTCATTATAGGTTCATTTAAATGAATTGACCCCTAAATCATGCTTCGGCCGACCTCTGCGCAGCCCCGGCTTCACCGGAGGCTGCCTAGAACGGCCACCAACTCATGTCCCTTTGAGCACCTTCAGTGCAACTTCACTACAGGCGGAAGACCCGCTAGCGGGCCTCCGCCAGCGCGCCCAACTTCCCGACAGGTGTCGCTTCCGATGAAGGCTAACGGTAAAATTTTACCACAGCCAACAGGTGGTTTTTAGTGGGTAGGTGCCATTCTGGTGAGTCCCACATAACCCCCCGCAGAGGACGGTATTTTCCTGCGGGCGGTATGCATGACGCATCTTCCACCACCCTCCCGCGAGGGTGCCTCGGCAGCAAAAAAAGAAAAAAAATCATTTTTAATAATCATTTTCATAAATGATACGAATTATCGTGCATTCCATTCGTCCATTAAGTGCTGAAACAAAAAGCTTACTGACGGCCTAAAATGGACTAACCCTTTTCAATGCCCAATCATTTCTGTTCGCATTTTATAAGTTATGAAAAAATTATGTCATCTTGATTAATAATTTACGATTTTTAATAAAATTAATACGCAATTTGTTATTTGTTTAAAATTTTTATTGTATTGAATTATGCATAAATACTTCAATGAAAACGTGACTGCATTTATCATCAACGATAACGCATATTACGTCGTTATATACCTATATATATTGTCAAGTGCTGCGTTGTCGCATTTACGTTTCCAATATGGTGGACGTACTGAGTTGAACAGCAATTCACAGAACGCTACTGAAACGTCAAAAATTAACCACGAATATCTCCATAGCGACATCGGCAACAGTGGTTCTTTTTCCGTGAAAAAATGAAAAATGTATGCAGTTTCTGAAAATCATTTTTTTGGCCGAGCATTGACTACGATACATGTACTTTTTTATCATTTTAGTTCGATTTCGTCAACTTCCGGTACGAATAACACGGAGTTAAATGAGGCTTTTATTCTCAAATATTTCTTTCAAATCATAGGCTAAGTCCCTTTTTCTTTTTTCAAATCGATGCAGCGTAATCGACTCTATTATATATTCCAAATTTATCGAAAGTTAGACAAGTAGATATATTTTACATACATCCTTAAGAACATCAATAGAGGCGATAGGGTTTGGTTCATCATAAACTAGGCTCTGCATGTGCCCCCAAACATTTATAAGCGGAATTACTGTGACTGGTCTACTGCGTCGAAAAATACGGCTTTAATTTTCTATTAGCACCCCTACCCCGAACAATGTTTGTGGGTAATAGAGGTGGGCATTGGGTAATAAATTATCCATTCCACCCATTTGAGAACTACTGGCTTGTATGCTTGTGTTGTATGTTTTAGTCATACTAAAACCCGGTTATTACCCCTGGTTATAATGCCCCTTTTTCGTAGGTAATGATGGTAAAAAATATCTTAAGTATTTTATTTTTATTTATTCACTTTTTCACAAAATCCACAGCTCTTAAACTATGTTACAAATACTTAAGTTTTACTGACAGCCAGTTAAGGATCTACATTTTGTTACTAATACATAGCAGACTAATAAATAACAGAAATTTAAAATATTGAAACTGGTATTTTTATAATTATGGGACAATGAGACAAATTAAGATGAAGAAAAAAAAATTATATATAGATTAAAAATTGCCTTATGAAATTTGAATGTTCGTGCGTGTTTAAGCGTGTGTGTGAGCGCCGGTCCGTTACAGGCGTCCGCGTAACGACTTAACAGATCCCGACGACGCTAAATATTACAACAAGGAACGCCGGCATTCCAGTCAGAAATAGGGCAACACGGCATTCGAATCGCCTAACCCACCGGTGGGCCAAGCTAACGCGGCGTACGCATTCCTACTGAGTTTTTTGCTGGTTCTTTGGCAGTAGATGACCCTTCCGAACTAGTGGTAGTTTCAATATACGACGTCCTAAGCCGAGGTCCGTGCCCTCTCGTGTGCCGTTAATGTATTTAGGAGTAAAGTTCCGGCTAAGCGCCCTCAGCGCTAGGCGGCCACAAAGTCCGGTGAAAAGGCTAATAGGGCCATAAATAAACTGTCCATTTCGAAAAAAAGCGTGTGCGTGTGTGTGTGTGTGTGTATGTATGTATGTATCTGTATTGGTGTGTGTGTGTGAGTCATTTAATTTATGTAATGATCGACAGTTCGTGCTTGATTATAGTGTTTGTGAATTTAGCCTTGCTATCGTTGAATATGTCCGTGATTTGAGCGTAAGTTTTGTTGTAAGTGTTCTGTATCTATTAAATATTAAAATATATAAATTTTATCCATATACCCATGTGAAGAGAAGCCGTCCTAGATATTTCAGTATTTTGGCCAAGTAGGTATTCAAAAGAATAAAAACATACGATAATTACGATTGATTGTTCCATGCTCGGATAACTTTTATCTTGAGAAGAATTTGACACTTGACAAGACTTTTAATACAAACTATTTCAAATACTCAAAGTTACACTACTGTAAAATTTATCTGAGCATTGAACAATATCAGCCCTAAATTAAATATCCCAAATAAAAGCTAGCTGTCTCAAGTACCTACATTAATTTCTTTCGAATTTTTTCGAACATAAGTAATGTAAAGCGCAGAGATGACAGTACTGTATATACATATAACATTTTATTATATAATATATTAGAAAAGAAAAGTTACTTAGTACAAAGCAAATATTACTTGGCAACTACTAGACTAACAACAACTTGTTGTTCAATTTTCCATCTTCAATCTACTTTGGTCAGTAAAACACCTGACACTGTCCTGTAACATTATTATCATGATATGTAACAAGTGTTTTCTTTCCTAAAACACAGCGTGAGCGCTGTAATCGGCAAACGGAACGCAGCAATAGTCTGATCTATATGACAGGAAGTGACGTCAGAGGCGATAGATGTTTTTGGAACAGCTTGTTTGGTGGCCAATTTTTATAAAAATACTAATATATTTAAAATTGAAAGGTACTTATGTATTAGTTTATGACTGTAAGTTGGCACTTCAAACTAGACTTGAAAGAACTTATGATAGGCGTGAACCAAAGTTGTAAATATCAGACCGATTGATTGAAATATGAACTTCTTAATAAGAATTTTTTGCTGTATTGCTACACCGCGTATAAATAAAATTAATTCTAAAATATAAGGAATTGTAATACTTACGTTTTGCATAATGTTATCCTATATTTTGTATTTACATTTTCTTCATTTCTTTGCTAAATATTTAAATTGTATTGTTTACTTTTATTGACAAATCATTTCAATTAAATTTTTTTATGACAGCAATGGAGGCTGCCAAACATATTAAGCCTGTTACACACAAACTCTTACAAAAACATTGTATGAAAATATGCTTGATTCCTGGCTAATAAGATTAATTTCAAAATTTCAAATTGCGGTTCCAATGGAAGGCAAGCCTGGCCAGATAAGCCGATTGCTGGCCTTAGAACGAGCTCAGATGAAGGCTGCACAGCATTCCCATGCTACAGCCGGCAAGGTGGTTTTTAGTGGGTAGGTGCCACTATGGTGAGTCCCACATCACCCCGCAGAGCCGGTATGCCTGCGGTGGTATGCATGACGCATCTTCCACATCCCTCCCGTGGGGAGGGATGTCAACCCCGACATTGACGCCTGATCCTGCTCCTGCTGCTAACCCTGGTGTTCCTGCCTACTACCTCCTCCTGCCTGCTGATCCAACCTGCTCCTCCTGTTCCTGCTCTCGCTGATCCTGCACGCGCCAGAGGCTAGTCGGCGCCTGAGCGTCTGCCACTGACCCTGCACGCGCCATAGTGCCTTGACCATGGAAGCCTTCGCGGCGACCCCTCCGACCAATTCATATCCGTGACACTTTTTGGAATAAAAACTTTTATTACGTGACAGAATACCTAAACCTAAGAGTTCAAGAAGAATAACATTACTTTGTTTTTAATAGATTCGTTATAATAATGCACCAGAAAAATCTAAATACACCGTTCTCAACACTAAGTCAAACTAGTGTGGTGTGTGATTTTTTACAAAAATCCGTGGTGTGGAAATAGTAAAGGTATTCATGCAGGATGGTGAAGACTGCCTGCGATTCAATCTTCAGGCCTGAATCTCGCGATGTGTAATGTGTCTATTCTCCCGCAATAGCTACTGTACTCTGATGACATTTCCATTAATCAGTACAGTTAGTAGTTGACCTTGGCTGAGGTCACCTCTCCGGCTCTCTTATCCACGTATAATCGGAATCAATAAGTAATTGTTGCTAAGGTGAAGGTTAATCCTCGTTTATAGTCACAGAAATACCAATATAATCTAAAATTACCATAAAAGCTGATTTTTATGTATTCATTTACACTATTATTGGATGCCCTAAAGTAAGTAAACACAACTACCTATCACAGTACAATAAAGCAGCGTAATAGAGGTAAGCTTTCTAACAGTGAAAGATAAAAAACATGGATGCAAAACTCTGGTGATCAGGTCTGCAAATTTAAAACTGTCAAATTAACAGTTTGATGACAATTGATTAAGACTTGTTCGGAGTCTTTTCTATTTTTACATATAAAGATGGAAAGAGAGTACTCCTTGTCGCACAGTTGCATCAAACTTTTGCCAGTGCAATTATAGGAACCAGGGAATAAAGCATCCCATCAATAATCAATTATCTACTCCTCATTGTAAGAGGTATTGTAAGAGTGCTATGCACTATATTTAAAACAAAATACGTTTCATTTACAGAAACCGCCTAGTAAAACAGCTGAGGAGTTACAAGAAGAAGAAGAATTGCAGCTCGCGCTGGCGCTCAGCCAATCAGAGGCCGAGCAAAAAGAAAAGGACCGTGTACGCAGGACACATACTGCGCCCGAAACTAATAGTTTGCGACCAACGCGTGAGTACTTATGATGTTAATATGAAAAGATATCATTAATTTCAGGTTCAAGTTATATTTGTGTAGGAAAATAAATTTATTTTATCTTACATTTATATGTAAGATGTCCAGAAGGTCCACGTCCAAATGAAAGGGGTTCACGCGCCATGGTCCAAATAGTAAAAAAAAATATTTAAAAAATTATATGTGGATTAGTTTAGTAGATATAGGATGATTTCTAAAATAAGTGAAAAATCACTCCTTATAGCGGTAATTCGTATGCTGAATCTGTAAATGTTGATCGATTTTGATTTCTTTTTTCGTCTATTAATTGGTTACTAAATGTTCTTTTGTAACACACCTTTGATACAAGCAAATCTATTATGGTACGATAGAAATAAAGCAATAAAGAAAAAACAAATTTGTCCCAATTTTTTATATCTAATTTTAAAGAATCATGTGTCGAATGAGGCTGGCATTTACTCACAAAAGTTGGCGCATCTAATACAGTTTCGAAAAAGGTAAGATACTTGGCACTAGAATTCATCAGATTTTATTTATGATCTTTAAATTGAGGAAGCACCTATTTTTAAAATAATTAAAAATGAGTAAAGGGATGTTAAATACTACTAAAATATTACATGAATGGGACACTTGCTCAGGTAGACGATCCAGGTAGTCGCTCCCCTCTCTTATCACCCATCCCCGTGCCAGGTACCGAAAATCAGTCAGTCAGTACGTCGATTTGATATGAACGACTTGGCTTTAACTTGGACTTAAGATATCCCTACTATTTGGTGGATTGGACTTGTGTTTGTGATTAGTGATACTTTTAAGCAATGCCAGTATCATAAACACCATTGCAATATGCAAACATGCATTTTACCTACGATGAATGTCAAGGCAATGCCAGGGCGGCAGCCAGGCATTACTGTGAACGATACCCAAACCAAGATCGTTATCCAGATCACTGAGTATTTGTGAACGTACATCGCATGTATTGTGAAGGCGTAATTCCTGAAGTGTGAAGTGAAAGACGGATTCTTAAATCTGCACAATACCCACCATTGGACTTTAATCAATCCTCATGTAATCCGAGAAGAGAAGAGCCAATACCAATTTAAGGTGAACATGTGGACAGGCATAATTAATAATATAACTTAAAATTATTAATAGCTAAAATGAGTTTAACATAAAATGCGCTGCAAGTCGGCCTTGTAGAAATAGTAAGTAGGTAGGTAGGAATTGGCGGAGGATAGAAAGAAGAGAAAACAACTTTCCTGACTAAGCTTATTTTCTTTATCATCACGACCATTATACCTATATAAAAAATTGCGACAAATTTGTTTTTCCTTTATTGCTTTTTTTCTATCGTACCATTATAGATTTGCTTGTATCAAAGGTTTATTACATAAGAACATTTAGTAACTAACTATAACCGAAAAAAAATTAAAATCTGTCAACATTTACAGATTCAGCATACGAATTACCGCTATAAGGAGTAATTTTTCACTTATTTTAGAAATCATCCAATATCTACTAAACGAATCCACATAGAATTTTTTTATATATATTTTTTACTATTTGGACCATGGCGCGTGAACCCCTTCCATTTGGAAAGTTCCCTTTCCAGTTGACCTTCTGGATACCCTGTATAAGGGTATTACAGTACAGTTAGACAATTAAAATTTAATCAATTCATTAGATTTTTACCAAGGTTTACATTTTTAATTTATATACCTACCAAAAATAATGAATTGTGGTATAATGCCCATCTTAAAGGTTAAATGTATAATGCTTGCAGAAGTAATGTTTCCCTATTATTGTCTTCGTATTATCATACACTTGATTATACAAACATGTCATTCACCTTTACACACGATACTTCTTATCTAATAACTCCTTTAGAATCGTGCGTATAAATTCAAATAAATCCTATGAAATGGAATTTCATTGATGATTTACTAAATAACGTTTAGTTAATAAGTGCAATAAGTTGTCTTTCTATGGATTTAAATCGATTGAATAAAAACACTCGTAGGTTTTCAGATTCGGGGACCCGATTTTCAAAGCCATTTAAAGCAATTCACACTGTATTTATGTATCTAATCATTTATTAATTCTCTAATCGTATCACGTTATCGTTGATTAAGGATGCATCTAGGTACCTTTACTCTAAGAAGGACGTACCTTTATGATTCAATCTATTAAAATACTCTCTTCTTTTTGACACCTTCAGTCAATGAATTTAGGTCAGTATCTACAACATTTTCATACATTAAACCTTGGTTGGTTTAACCTCCACTGCGAGTCAAAGGTCTCCCTCGAGCCGAATTTCGGCAATTTTCCAGGTTGTAGACGTCACTCGAGAACTTTACTGCCCCAACGGCCATCTTTTCTTCCAAATATGTGCACTGCCTAGCGATGGGACGGCGAGTCAATATCCAAATGATACATATCTGATAAATACTCAAAATGGATAAATACTTTTTTTTCGTTTTTACCATGTTTTCCTAACAAATATACCGAGTAAAATATACAAATTGTTCGGATAAATGGATGGATTTCTACTGTAGAAAATGTTTTTAATTTTGTTATTATTGTTATGTTTGTGTTTATGTTTAATTTACATGTGCATTAAAGTGATCTATGATTATTTTGATTATTGTTTGGACAAAAACTCAAGCTGACCTGTAGAAAATGTTTTTGAAACTGCGTTTTATGTGAAATTGGGGTTTCAGTAGTACCTTTAATGTGATAAAAATTTCAAACTTACGTTAATTTTGAGCAGTGACGATTTATAAAATATATATTTAAAACATATATTCATAATTTAACTATTTAATGTTTTAAAAATAAGTCAATTACACGAAAAGGAATGTACATACACATGTGTATAAAACTCTTTTATATGTTTAGTTTTGAAATCTGGGATGGCAACATTTTTTTACCCTGTCAGACTTTTTTTACTAAAAGTGTGACAATAAATTGTAACTTCGTATCTTTGAGTCTTCTTTTTGTAAATTGCCAGGCATTTATCTTTCATCTCACCGCACATGTTATGCTAAGTGACGATGAAGACTAGGATGGTACACGCCTGTCCAAGAGGTACCTCTTCACTGTACGCTTCAAAGTTTCAGGATTGAATTTCTCTGGAAAAACAGACGCAGACAGATCATTCCACTTTTTGGAGACATGGCCCAAAATATAGCTGTCGAAACGCTTTATTCGACTTTTTGGCACATCTACCATAAACGGCTGGAACTACTGTCTGCGCCTGGTTGACCGGGTCTGGAACGAAGCTCTTTTTGTAATTATTATATTGACTCGAGCATTTGGATATTAGTAAAAAGGGGTATGGATTTCCATCGTTAGGTGTCACTCGAACTTGCACATTTGTTCAGGGTTATGGCCGTTAGTTATGAAAGTTTCATGGATTTGTAATTTAAAACATTTTTCCATAAATAATCGAAAAAAATGAAACTAATATCACTAAGATGTTGCTACTTAAAAGGAAATGTTACATTAAATTTAATGATCGTGATCTTAATAAAAACAATTAATTCATGTATTTCATCCTTTAATAAATATTTAAATAAATGAATCGTAATAACAGCTATTTTCATCCTCGTTTTATTATAGAAACTTCTTAAGTTCATTAGGTGCCTTAAACATAATAATAAATGTTATGTCTAAATCACGTTTCCAAAATAATACAAAAAATATTGAAATTGATCAAAAAAAACCATTATCTCCAGTACCTTTCTATTTGGGAGAAAATACTACATCACATAAATTGTTTGTCTTTAGGTCTAAAATTCAAATATTATGTATTTTTATCACCCCATACTCAATATATCTGCAATTTTATTAAAATTTTTGCAAATTGACATTTACTCGAAAATTTGGATAAATACTTTGATAAAAAGCAGCCAAGTGCGAGTCGGACTCGCCCATGAAGGGTTCCGTAGCAGCAAGTAACAAAACAAAAAGATTTACGGGTGGACGTTCACGAACAGATCTAGCTGTAGATGGAAAAGGCAAAAAATCGTTGCTCAAAACAATACAGCGCAAATGAGATCTCATCATTTCTGGTACATAATTGTGTAGAGAGGGATTCATTTTAAGCGCTAAAGAAGTGGCAAAAGCTATTGCATATAGCCCGCAATCTATTGCATTGGGTTGACGTTGCACGCTAGGAAATTGAATATTATATTCTGCTAGGTATGGAAACAATGCATTAATATATATTTTTGAGTTGGTTTTAAATAATTATAGAGACTATCGTACACGCTTAGTATACCATTAATATAATAAATACAAGACCAGTGTCCCATTGAACCCACATTGCTATCATAAATTGGAGATGAGACTCATTTGGCGGCACAGGCTCAATGAGTTTCGGGAACCTGAACAGACCCACTTCCCGCGGACGGAAAGATGTATGACGAGACAATTTTTCATGAAATGCTCGCACGTCGTCATCTTCCAGGACGTTATTTGGGTTGAATACATAGGAGAAAGTATCTTCAGCCAAGGAAAACATACTTAAAATAACACTTAAGTTTTATTCTAATATGAGTAGGTATTATCGAAGTAGGTAGGTATATGATGTATTTAGATGTAAGAAAATGAACAGAAAATCTCAAAACTTTTATTAGGTTGACGTTTTATAGTAAGCACTTACCAATTTCTAGGGTTTGGTAAATGAGTTTAAAAGAATAATTGCGATGTAAGTAACTGAAATTAATTTTATCCAACAGGCATGCAGCGATTTTTTAAAGACGCGGTACATGCTCATATGCGGTTCATATATTATTAAACTTTATTATTGCCGCATTATATTACTTATAGCTAAATTTATTCGTTATTTTCAACACCTCGAATCTCGACCTAGACTAGTTGTGTCGCTCAGGTAATTTAAAGATGGTAAAAAAACATCAATAACAATCGTCAGGAACGTGATATTTGGTAAAAAAACTGTATTTGATGTTTTTTAAATTGCCCGTAAAAAATCCCCTAAATATTTTCCCCCCTATTTTGCCACTAACTCGATCGAAAAACCCCTAATTCAGGGGGAAATCCCCTGATCTGGCAACACTGATCTGCCTGTTCGGGTACCTGACCCCGCGCGCTCCGCACCCGCTACCGATCAAGCCACGCCCCGCGCGAATTATAATTATTATTTACTTATTATTACAGATTTAGATTAGATAATAATGGTTCAGGGTTTATGTTTATGAAATTAAATGTTTTATTTTCTTTATTATTGTTATATTTGAATTGATTGTATGAAAGGTGAATTGCGGTTTACGATTTATGACGTATAAAAAAAAACTAACTAGATCTCGTTCAAACCAATTTTCGGTGGAAGTTTACACGGTTATGTACATCATATAGGTATATTTTTTAGTTTTAACATTCTCTTATTTTAGAAGTTACAGGGGGCCCCCCATTTTACCACTTTGGAAGTGTCTCTTGCGCAAACTATTCTGTTTAGAAAAAAATGATATTAGTAACCTAAATATCATATTTGAACACCTACCCATAGATACCCCACACGTATGGGTTTAATGAAAAAAAAGTTTTTGAGTTTCAGTTCTAAGTAAATTTATTGCTTTTTTTCTATTTTTGTGTAAAATCTTAATGCGGTTCACAGAATACATCTACTCACCAACTTTCAACAGTATAGTTCTTAAAATTTCGGAAAAAAGTGATTGTGACATACGGACGGACAGACAGACAGACATGACGGATCTATAAGGGTTCCGTTTTTTGCCATTTGGCTACGGAACCCTAAAAAGGGATATTTATGGACATTTAGCAGAGTTTAAACCCATCGCTGGCCTTGCTACTTTATAATAATAATAATAATAATAATAAATCTTTATTGCAACAAACACTTTGGTACTTAAGTCAAGGTATCACTAGCTTCTGAAACAGCTCAGTAACACAGATATGAGAGATTAAAAGAAATTTACATGGAAATATATAGATTTGATAATTTTAGGTTAATATAATTATTATATTTTGGTCTGCGAATACACAGAAGGAAAATATGTCTCACTGTGTGTGTATGTATGTGTGTGTGTGTGTGTGTGTGAGTGTTTGTGTGTGTGTGTAAGTGTATATGTACGTGAAGAAACAGGTTATTAAAGAAAAAATAAATAAATAAATATACATAACTCTGGTACTATTTATTTTGCTAACAGAGCTTCAGTGTCGTTGTGGTCAAGGGGTTTCAGCCAGTGAATTATTTTGGATTTAATTTGTTGATTGGTATATATTTTACTTTTGAAGATTCTATTGAACTGATTATATAATACGGGTGCTATGTGGTAATAGTGTCTTTTCGCAAAAACGCTATTTATTTTCGGGACTAAATATTTGTCAATATTGTTCCTTCTCGCGCTATTTGTAGTAACAAGATAGTTTGTTGGAGAACATTTATGAAAGCGTCTTAAGCATTGGTATATGAATAATTTTCTCACGCTGAGTGTCTGATTTTTCATAAACCTGTAATGTAGGATGTCGATAAGGTAGCCTAAGTAAAACTTTCAGCACTGCACGCTGTGCTCTTTCTGCATCTATTAAATGAGTTTTACTCGCACCACCCCACGAACATATCCCATAGGTAATGACAGGTTGACACAGAGAGTTAAATGTCTGTAATAGAAGTTCGGAGTTAGCTACTGACCGCAGACACTTGAGAACGTAAATAAATTTCCTTATTCTTTTGCATAAACTTTTGATATGTGGAGTCCATTGAAGTTTGTCATCGACTGTAACCCCGAGGTACTTGACTGTTGATGAATGGAGCAGTTTTCATCAACTGTTTCAGATTGTACATCACTAGAGGTCTTGCACGTAGAAGAATGAATATGTAAGTCAGGGTCGTTCTTGGGTTTTGAAAATTTAGTTTTGCTAAAACAAAGATATGTGGTTTGGACGCGTTTAGAGCGAGAAGAGTATCACTGAGCCAGGCAGCTATTTTAGTTAGTCCCTTCTCAGCTAAGATTTTGGTTTCCTCCCAAGTTCTGCCGTGAAACAATATAGCTGTATCATCAGCATATATAGTAATATTTGCACTTTGAAGCTCTTGGTCAGCGAGCTGATTTACGTACACCAGGAAAAGAGTAGGTGCCAGGGTACTGCCCTGTGGAATACCATATGAACACGATAGTTCGTCACTGAGATAATTAGCTACTCGGACGCACTGAGATCTACCAGTTAAGTAACTGCGAAACCAAGATAAGACAATACCCCGAATTCCTACATTTTCTATTCGATTAAGTAAAATGGGAAGAGACACGGTATCAAATGCTTTCTGTACATCAATAAAGACACCTATGCACTTATCACCACTATCGACATATTGCGTTATTTTAGAGGTAAGTTTGATAATGGCGTCATCAGTCGATTTGTCGGGTCTAAATCCAAACTGATGCTTCGAAATATACTTATTGGACTCTAAATAATTTATCAATCTTTTATTTACAAGTTTTTCAATGATTTTAGATAAGACACATTCTTTAGTCATGCTATCCTTTGGGCCATGTGGGTAGTCTTGGTTAGCCTTCGAATCTCCGCTCCTGATTCGACGTTGTATTTAATTTAACATATTTATTCCAGTATCTCCCACTCCGTCATCAATAAGCGCTTCACCAGAACACAATGCAGGTACCAACAGTGAGGAGTTGTCCCGATACTTGGATCGAAACTATTGGGAGGCCCGCTTGAGGGAACAACCTACTGCACCCACTCCTAGTTCTACGGGGTTGGAAAGTGAAGTAAGTGTAGAAAATGAGTAGGTTATGGACTTATTTTGGGAAAGTTTTAACAAGTTATTTTCTTAAGCTCCGTGTATCTTCCCGACCATTAAAGATTTTCGAGTCTTGGTAGGGTTGTCCCTTTATTTTCTACATTTGTTTGATGAAACGGAATGGAATGTTTCTGTATGATAATGTTCGCCTAATACGAATGAAAGTCATTAAGATTTACATTTTAACCGTTCTTAAATTTTTATTTTATAATATTGTCGTATTTATATGTGTCATTGCAAGGAACTGTGGATAACTTTGCAAATATTGGTCGGTCTTACAAACCTAAACTTTCCATTAAACCTAACCGTTCCATTAAAGCTAAACCAAAAACCTCCATTTACAGCCCGAATACTCAAAACCTATGAAAAACAAGTTGGTGCTGGACGATGATTCCGAAGACAAAGAAATTGACGAATTCGTAGAGACCCTGCGGTCCCAAATCGAGATATTTGTCAATAGGATGAAGAGTAACTCTTCTAGGTAATATATATTAATAGTAATTGAAATGATACTGCATACCTCCTTTTAGATTATTAATGGTCTTCTTCTGGCTAGGTACGTTTGTACAAAACCATGGGTTCCTTTTCATTGGTTTTGAAATACTTTGTATTGTGTCGGAATGAAGTTGGAGACTCTTAGCCCAGACCCTCGGGAGAAACCGAGCAGCTTATATTAAAACATTTAACAAAATACATATCTTTAATTAATCATAAATGGGAAAAAACTTGCGAGAAAAACTACTGGGTGCAATATAATAACAAAAGTAGAAAAGTTTGAGAACTATGTACCATCATCTTATAGTAACAGTAATTCGTTTACAGTTATGATACGAGTTTATGAAATACATTATACAGAGGTTCGCTTTTTTAACTATAAACATTTTTTGAATACAGGTTTGCGTCTTCCCAGCTAATTTTAATATTAATCCCATATTTCTGCAATAATTCCAGAGGCCGTTCCATTGCAAATGACACGTCAGTTCAGACATTATTCATGAACATAACAGCGATGCATTCAAAACTATTGCGATACATTCAGCAGTTGGATGATAAACGCGTATATCTTGAAAGTTTACAGGTAAATTACTGATGTGTCCCATATTCCATAATATGACTAGATTTAGTTTTATTATATTAATATGACTAGGATAATTTTTCTTGCTTCTTTTCTACATTTAATTAAAAAATATATATCCTTTAGTAAGAATCACCTGGATTGATTGCAATGTTATTGTTTTGATTGCAATAATAATTAGTTAAAGCATATTGTGTTTTTAATAAATAATATACTCAATTAGCGGATTTGTCGCCCAATCCCGTTGAATTTTGTGTATTAAATAATGTACATTTTACTATAAGTTTATGGTGAGAAATACATTAAATATTCATTGTTATAATAGGTCTTTACCTATGAAACTGCCGTTTTGCCGTACTGGCCATTTCAAATGAAAATATTTTTTTTTGACTGATAATTCTAATTTCAAATTAATTTTATTTGACAAACATGGAATTCTTTTTCTAAAATCGTCATTTGTTTAATAGTTAGTGTTTTGTTTTCAACGCATTCGAACATTTTTCGTCATCATGGATAAGTTAAAAATTCGAGTAATTATGGAGTATGAGTACCGTCGTGGCAGCAAAGCGGCACAAGCGGCACGCAACATCAACGACGTTTACGGAGCGAACACAACAAACGAACGCACTACCCGTTATTGGTTTACCCGCTTCCGTTCTGGAAATTTTGACCTGAAAAATGAACCCCGTGGTCGTCCGAAAACTTTGGTCGACAATGACGAATTAAAGGCAATTGTGGAAGCTGATGAAACTCAATCCACGGCTGAATTAGCAGCAGCTTTCGACGTTAGCATTAAAACAATATTGGTCCATTTGCGTCAAATTGGCAAGGTAAAAAAGCTTGACAAATGGGTACCCCACGAACTCAATGACCGCCAGCGCGAAGTACGCGTGGAGACGTGCCTTGCACTGCTCAGCAGGCATACAAATGAAGGAATTCTGAACCGCATTGTTACTTGTGACGAGAAATGGATCCTGTTTGACAATCGTAAGCGCTCAGCAAGTTGGTTGGACCCTGGTTCAGCACCCAAACAATGCCCTAAACGAAAACTTACCCCTAGAAAAGTGATGGTCACTGTTTGGTGGTCTAACGCGGGTGTAATTCATCACAGCTTCTTGCCAAACGGGACAAGCATTACTGCAGATGTGTACTGTAAAGAACTGAACACAATGATGGAGAAGCTCGCACGTCTCCAACCAGCTTTGGTCAATCGTTCGGCTCCACTGCTCCTGCACGACAACGCGCGACCTCATACTGCACAGCAGACGGTCTCCAAGCTACAAGAGTTGGGGTTGGAAGTTCTCCGTCATCCGCCGTACTCACCAGACCTTGCGCCTACAGACTTCTACTTTTTCCAGAATTTGGATAACTTCTTGGCGGGAAAAAAATTCAATACCCGAGAGGCAGTACAAAATGCCTTTGAAGAATTTGTTGCCTCCCGTCCAGCTGATTTCTTCAAGAAAGGCATCAATAAGCTACCAATGCGTTGGCAAAGATGCATTGATTGCATGGGTGATTATTTTGATTAATAGAAATAAAAAATATATAAAAAAATTACGCTTCATTTATTTCGTGAAAAACGGCAATTTCATAGGTAAAGACCTAATATTTTAATTAAGTATTTACCTCTTTAAAGGGTTTTATTCGGACTTGCGAGTTTTTACCAAACAAAAACGTTAATTTCTTTAGGAATAGCTTAAAAATAAATGGTTAATTATTATTGACCACTGCCCAGTGGTGCAGTGGATAGTAGCCCTGTCTCAAACGCCGGAGGTACAAGATTCGAGTAGGGGCATTCATTTGTGGTTTGAACTCAAATGTTTGCTCTTTCGTCATGCATGGTTGTTAATATTCACATATTTATGTTTATTCTTCGCTCCCCCAATTCGCTGTATGGTCACATCTATAACATAAACTCTGCTTACTTTGGGGCCATACAGTTGGTGCGTTTGTCTAGGGATTTATTATTACATTATAACTTGCGACCTGTCCCAGCTTCGTAGGGGTAGCAGAGCATGTATATTATTGCCTATTATTATTATCATCATCCCATTTTTCAGGACAAAGTAACCCAAGTTCGCGACAGTCGAGCGGCTTTAGATACCTTACGAGCGGAACATTTAGCGTCCCTAGTAGCGGCTCAAGAGGCCGCTGAAAGACAGAAGCAAATGCAAATGGCTGCCAAGTTAGCGGCCATGAGGAAGAAGAAACATGAGTATTTGCAGTACCAAAGGTCGTTGGCTTTGAGACGAGTTCAGGTTAGTTTTGTGTTAAGTGTGATTATGTCTTTTTCATGAAACGTGTTTTAATCTAATGCATCATTAAAATAATATTCTGATCTATTTATTAATTTTGCATAGGGAAGGAGTTTTACGTTAAAACTGTTATGACAGATAAGTTTGTTCTCATTGTGAACAGGAGAAAATACTTTACAATGCTGGGTAGTACTGTGTGTGAGTCTTATTTATATCCAACTGTGTGGGAAGTATTTATTTTAATGAATTGTCTACAGTTGAATTTTTTTTAAGGACATAAGGTTATACATATGTCTGTGCTTTAAAGTGTGTAACTTCTTTGTTTCCAAAACAATAACTATTTATTACATTATTCACACATTTAATGTTATATTGAAAGTTTAAGTACTAGCAAGTTATAGAAACGTAAAAAAAGAGTAACAATTGTTTCAGCAAAAGAATATCTCTCCAGGTTAATTAAATTAATCGTCCATCTATTTCAGGAACAAGAAAGAGAAATGCAAATGCGTCAGGAACAGCAAAAGCATCAATACTTGGCTTCAACAACGAGCGGGTTCTACATGCCCGGCGCCCCTTTGCCTCATTTCCAAGGTGGCTACCCTAACCCAGGGATGTACGCCAACCCACAGTTCCATCCGCAAATGGTACCCCAATCCACCAGCGAAATGGGTATGAACCTCCCTGGACAACCCAAAATGACACAACCAATCATGGGAATAAATCAGATGGGACAATCCATGCCTCCAATCAACACCTATCCCACGACCTCAGTCATGACTCAGCCCATCAACCAATCAGCATTCACTCAAGCCAACGTTAGGCCCGGACAGCAAGTGCCCATCTCGCAACAAATGATGATCCAACAAATGCAGATGAGAATGCAAGGCGGCATGCCTGTCAAACCTCCCGGCGTCGCCAATGGACTCCCTGGACAAAACTTAACCCAAAACGACGCGAACCTACAAGGAAACAAACAGAATTTACCAAATCAAACTCCCCAGAATTTAGCAACATCTATGTCTATGGGCCCACAAAGCTTAGGGCAACCCATGATGAACACTAACCCCATGATGGGAATGCAGCCAATGCAGAACATCAGAATGCCTGCCGCAAGCGTACCAAACATGCCTCAAGGATTCCAAAACTACCACATGAGTATGCCGAACCAACCAACTTTGTCACAAAATCCTGAAATGCAACAATCGCAGTTACCTGGACAGCCTTTGCCTAGTCAAAATATAATGCAAGGTAGACCTGTGTCCGGTCAAAATCCAGCGATGTCTGTGTCTAACCATGTCCCGACGAGCCATAATATACAAGCGCCTCAACCGCAGGCGCCGCACGCGACTCAACCATTAAACATTACACAAGCCCCCCAAATGATGAACCAGTCTGCTCCACAGATGTCCATGCAAATGATGACTCAACATTTACAGCAGAACCAAGGTCAAACTCAACAACCTATGAGCTTACAAATGGGCCAAACTCAGATGCCAGGTCAACATCAACACATGCAGGGACAGCAATACCAAATGCCTTCAAACATGCAACAAATGCCAATTCATTTGCAAAATCAACAGCAAATTCAAGGTCTTCATGGACAGTTGCCTCAAAACATGATGCCGGGTGCTCCTCAAATGCCACATCCCATGCCTCAAAATCAGCCCGGGACTATGGTTCAAGCTCAACCAATTCCAAATCAACAGATGCCCCAAGGTCAGCAAATGCCCCAAGGGAACCAAGTGCCACAAGGACAATTGCCTCAACAGCCAATGCCAAATCAGCAAATGCAGATGAACCAACATATGGCTCAAAGTCATATGCCACAAGGACAACAAATGCCACAGAACGTCCAGGCGCATGTAAAGTTCGACCAAGCTGGATATACTAACGGTGTCCCTCAAAACAACCCGAACCCACAACAGACGCAACTAAAAGCTGAAAGTAACAATAATACTTCAGAATTAATCAGCTTTGATTGAATACAATAAATGCTTACTAACATATTTTCTGCGATAGAGAAGAAACTATATGAGATGCGTCTTGTATGACTTTTTGTATGACTGTGTATTTTAATCCTTTGTATAATAATGACTATATAATTATAGTAAATGATTGGATAAACTTGTGAAGTTTCAAGAACGTTTAATTCAGAACGATAACGTAGCTTTTAAATTTGCAGCTTGCAGAAATAATTTCTATTCGCGAATCATTGGATTATATGCATTAATCCTTTGATTGTATAATATGTTGCAAAGATCACTTATACTGCAGTCATAATAGGTAGTTTTACAAGTAATGTTTGTAAAGTCATTGAGAAATTTAAGAATGTAAAGATTTAATGTTTGGTGATGGAAGTATATTAGAATATATTTTTTTCTGAAATATACATCTTATTCTTATGTAGTTCACTTATGCACATTGCTAAGTTATTTAAAAAAATTTTGATAATAGTATATAAATTATAAAAATTGCATAGACTAATGATCGTTTGAAGAGCCACCTTTACATAATATTGAAGGGGTTTAACTAAGGGGGTAATGTACGATTATGTTACGTGATGTTTAGTTTTGTTATCAAAAAATATTATTTTTATAAATAGTTTATTTTAAAATATAGAAAACATCACCAACACATTCAATACAAGATATAGATAATGCTTTGTTCTTCAAATGTAAAAATATTTTATTTTAGTTATAATTTAAATAGAATATTCCATTATGTTTCTTTTTTATATTGACGAGTTATTTGTTTCTGTTTACTTGTAAATTACGATATACTTAGTGATAATAAAAACTGTGAAATAATATGTATGATTGTTTTATATTCTTCAAAATACTTGATCCGATCATGATCTTGTAGTTTGTTGCGTACATTTTATGGAAGAGCTAATATTAATATAATGCGAAACTAAAGTTCGTTGTATTAATTTTGTGATAATGAGTTGAACATGAATGAACAAGTCACTAGGTTAGTCTGTCTTTACTGAACTTATAGTATAATTTATAATGGGCGTACTGATGAAAATAATTAAGGAATGGAACCTGAATTTATACTGAATAAAATTTAAAGCAGTTATTAATTACCGCTCCTTTATTTCGTTTCAATTTTAAGTTTTGTTAAATTATTATTCTCTTATATTGGTAAATTATTTCCATGATGACATTTGTGCCCGCCTATAATTTGAATTATTTAAAAGTATTATAGGATGCGTAAATTTATGGAACAAGTGTACGTTTTAGGGTCTATGTACAATCTTATCTTCAAGTTTGGCTAACACTGATTGTGGCTTATCATTAGTTCTAGGTTGAGTAAAGAGACTTAACTTTATCTTTAAATGCACGACTCACCTTACAAGTCATGATTCATATTTCTTTGTATAGTTGTGTCAACTGCTATTATGAACGTAAGTAATGATAGGTGCTAAGAGAACATGATTTTTACATGTTTACTCTAATAAAAATATATAGTTTAGTGTTTTGCGTAAAAAATATTTATCATGACACATTCGAATTTAGTGCATCTTTTCATCAAAGAACAATTAGAAATCAGTGAAAAACTTTTGATAAAACTGGGAAGTGATTTACAAAGATTTAATGGCAAATTAGTAGCAGTGAAAGTAAAGCTGAATGGCCTGCAAGCAAAGAATGAGTACTTGAAGAAAATACATGAAAATCTAATGGAACTAAGAAGACTCATTTTAATAGTAAATCCACATCTTTTAGATACTAGAAGTATCAATTTGGAAGTTGATAATATTGAAACAAACGACAGTGAAAAGTTCTAGATTTATTTAATATTTACCTTGAAAATTATGATTTCGTTCTCGCCTTTTGTTTAAATAATAATTTGTGTAAAACAAATATAAACTCTGAGCAGAGCATAATGGAGTGTTAACTATATACGTTTCATCGAACTTTGAGTAGTCCAAAACAAATCCGAATTTTTCGTCGGCGTATTCAATGAGCTGAGAAAACCGGTGGCCCCAGAGTATTTCTGCTGAAGTGTAACTTGACCTTATTTGCAAAGGTTGTCCAGTCGATTCTATAGTGCCTTCGAAAACTACAAGAATTTCTACATCAGATTTCAAAAGTTCTTCTGCAGATATACAATAAAATGGGCTCTTATCATCAATCACGTGGACAGCCAGTATAGGAAACATAAAGAAGGTATTTTCGCTCGAATCAGTAGCCAAATCCAATTGTATTTGTTCATTATGCAAATTACCAGCACGCAGTCCGCATCGAATTAAATAAACTTTTATATTAATTGCGATAACTCTAGATTTCCTCGTGTTGCCAACGCGGAACATCAGGCAAAGCTTACGATCTCTTTGGTTTATGACAGCATTTTTTGAAAATAGAAGTGTTTGAGCGCGATTTTTCGGTCTAGTGAGCTTCGCGAATACAATGCCTACTATAAAAGATTGGATGATGGTGCCTAGAATACTTTCGACGCCCATAGTGACCATCGCTACAGGGCATTCCAGAGTTAGCGATCTAGTTCCATAACCTATGGTTGTATGTATCTCAATGCTAAAGAGGAAGATTGAAGTAAAGCTGTAAATTTCACTGACGCATGGAGTCCACGTGGAATTTGCAACATCTGGCATGTGTTCGGGGTCTAAATCTCCGTGAAGGTAAAGAATGATCCACCATACTCCAGCGAAGAACAGCCACGTGATCATGTAGGTCATGAAGCAGTACACAAGAGTCCAGCGCCATCTGGCGGCTACAAACGCAGTCACGATGTCCGGAAACACATGGTACTTATTTGAACTGGTCTTTTCGAAGTTAAAATCACCAGATTTGTACACTACTCGCTCAATCCTTTTTCTGCAGCGTGAATATTTAGAGAGTTTTTGTTTGTGCCTGAAACATGTTTTAAAGTTAAGTTACATTACATAAAAACTTTTTAAAATTAACAACTACTTACATAGAAGTTCATTGATTCTTTACCTCCTCAAGTTACAATTGCACACATTATTCTGATGCTTGAGTAGGGCTACTTTATCCGTTTCTTCAAAATTAAAATCCATAACATTTATATTTTGAAAATGTGTATGAAAACTACTTAGCAAAAATAATAATTTAAAACACACTTATGCTGTATGATATTGCTGAAGATTCTGCATCTCCATCAGCAAATACGGTTAGGTAGGTTCATGTCGTATGTTTATTTAAATGAGTAAATACTTAGCTTATTATATTGTAGCGATAAGATTGAGTCACATGTGCAGTGTGGCATAATTTTAATACCTCACCGAAAATAATATATTTAGCCTTATAAAACGATCGAGCGACGTAGTGGGTAGTTGCGAAGCCTCACGAGCCGGAGGTCCAGGTTCGAGTCCTGGTCGAGGCATTCATTTGTGTGATGAACACAGATGTTTGTTCATACTAAATTTTTTGTTTGAATATACATATTGTTTATATATTTATTGGTTTCCCCCCCACTTCGCTGTATGGTCGTACATAACACTTGCTCTGTTACATTGAGATCGTACAGTTGGTGTGTTTGTCTGGGAATTTATTGTAATTATAAAATGTTATTATATGATTTAGAGATATAACGATATCGGATAAGCCTACAATTTTTCTTAATGATAGATACTTAGAGATCATTAAATATGCACTTATTCCGATCTTTTAATCTAACGAGCGCACGATCGCTTTGAAGTGGGTAGGTATCATTATTGAATAGTGTTTTATTCATTATTATTTAAATTTTGATTAATGACGCAGGCTTTAGATAGAAATATTTTTGATCTTATAATTTCACTGTTACTTCTAACAAGACGTGTGCTGAGTACGAATTTTTAACTTCAACTCACACCGTGAACGCGTTTGATTTTTGAACAAGTTGTTTAAGGAGTAAGGAGGGTATTACTCTATCATACCTCTATGATACTCAGAGATCATAGATCTGTCATATTTATCATATGATAATGTGTAATATGCACATAAGTCATATCGTGTTTGATCAAAGGTTTTTGTCATTTGAGGTTAGATAGGATCATAGGAATGGGTCTTGCCACATTGAATTTTCACATTCATTTTATACATTTTAAAATAAAATGTAAGGCAGTTTAGTATTGTAACGGTTTTATTGATGGATAAAAGGTAAGTTAACAATATGCTTAGTGGTATTCTAAAATTATTGTTAGTCATGCAGTTGAAGCTATATTTGAACGATTGACAGTTTTCAAAGGTGCATCGACGAGTTCGTGTTGAGATCTTCACATAAGTTGTATTCGGATAGGTTTCCTATGGTACGGAATGAATAAAGTTTAATTTTAACATTAATAATTAAAGTCATATGTTACTTAAATAAGAGCTTCTGAATTTTTTGAAAGCTTTTTTCAGAATATATAACAAATTTAATATTTTTTAATACTAATAAATTTATTGAGGATGTGTATTAATAGGTCATATTATATATCAATATTTTTCAACTTTGTATTAGCTAGCAGCCGTAACGCAATACGCATAAATACATAGATAATAATCATAGGTTTTGCATCATCTAATTATTCACGACAGCCTCAATAACTCCACTGCAGTGCAGGGACATCAGCCAACAGAACTGTAGCCCACCACACTTGCCTACCGCAGGTTGGCAGACTTTACAGATACCTTTAAATAATTTCTTTGAACCTTGAGTTCGAGAACCAGCAACTTAACCACTGTGCCACAGACACTTTTACTAATTTTACTGTCTGTTCAAATTTACTCAACCTCTTGTGATCGAGGAGAAAACTTAAGGAAAATTAGAACTTTAACAGATATGTACTCCTCATAAAATAGGTAACATATCGATACCTACGTCCTATGTCACTCGGCCTACTTGTGCGCGTTAGCGAGAACGTCAAGATGGCGGGACCCCCACGGATTTTTTTTATATCTTGTAAATGGCATCTAGTGCGTTATTTCTTTCATATTATACGTTCATAGTAAAATTCTGCACACAAAAAGATATTCAAAAAAGAAACCGGTCGCGATCCATGCCCCATTAATTATCTGGCAATTTAGTACGGCTGGATTTGAACAGTCAAATTTAGTTTTTATGTGGTTATTTAAAAAAAATTTACTTATTATACTACTAACAGAAATGCTTATAAAAAGGCTTAGCTAAAAGGTTGGAAAAGAAAAGGTTCGAAAAGATCACATAGTTACGTACTACCTGTTTTATACTATACACTAGATAATAACAACATAAACACTAAATAGAACTGTTCAAATTCAGCCCTATTAAAACTTGGTGTGCTCAGATTTAAGTCAAGCCCTGAAGGCCTACCATCAACTTTTAGTTAGCCATTCAATTCCGATGCAATTCAGTTTAGGTACCTAAACTGAATTGCTAAGATTCGTACCATGAAGTGCCTTTAGCTAACTGGCGTTTGAATCGCTCACGGAGGAATGAAAGATAGAAATTTGCCTGTGGTCCGCGTGTGAGAAAGAGATGACGCTGTACACGCGTTGCATAAGTCTGTCTCTTTTACTCGAACCATATGCGTTGCGTTTCGAAATCTAGTTGATATGATTTTAGCGGTTTTTTTTGTGTAAAAATAACAAATATATTTTAAAATTGCGCCTTTTAGTGTCAAATTATAAACCAAAAGCCCGTTTTAATACTCATTAAATAATAGAAATTTATATAATTCTTTAAATTACAAATAATTAAAGGTTTCCTTAGTGTTGTCGTAAAAATAAATTGATTATGACGAGGTTAGAACGCACCCAATTTGATTTCTACCTTTGTCTCTACTGATAAATCAGTTGATTTTGTTGGATTTTTCAACAATGGGCTCAGCTCATCGCACATTCCTAATACCAATCGTTTAGACAACCGATGTCCTTTTATATATTTTTCATCTTCCAAATAAAAGGGGTCCGATTGTTTCCGTGTTTTGTTTATTTCGTTATCATTTTCCAAGAAAATAAAAAGGACTAATTCGTCAGACATCTACAATAAAAAATAGCTCTAGAAATCACTTTTTCACATTAACACATAAGAAACCGTAAATATCAAACTGAAATAGCTTAAATTACGTGTATTTTCAACCATTTTTTTTTAAGATAAACCGAAACGATTCACTTCACGCCAAGAAAGTAGCAACTTTTTTTGAATCGCTTACTTTGACATTTAAGTCATCCAATATAGGTTGAAATTTTTATTTCGTTCATTTTTCGTACCATGAGGTGACTCATGGTACGAAAAATGAACGAACTAAAACAGTTTGCGATCCAATTGCTGACTTGATTTGGCGTCAACCTCAACTGGATCGCTTTAATGACGTCGTGGTATGAAATAGCAAAGCAGTTTATTTTAGGTGGTCAATTGAATCGCAATAATAGTTCATAGTAGGCCTTCTGGAATGTGCCTGGAAGTGAAAGCGGTCCCTTGCTTTGTTGACTATTTTGAAGTATTTTGATTGTAGAATTTTACTATGATGTAATAATTTCGTAGAAATATCGTATCAGATTACATTAAAAAGATATTCAAAAAATTCATGGAGGAGTCTTGATTCACGGATGCTGGATCGCCGGCGGCCTTTAGCAAAGTAAATGGCGGTATCGGGATCGCGTACATTTTTGCATGCAGTCTTAAGCTGGCGAAGAGAGGTTTAGTTAAAATGAAAAAGACGGGAACGACATTTCTGTACGGAGTAATTTATCTCTTACGAAGTACCTTTAATTATCTGTGTCTACGTTCAATAAATACGTGAGCTTCTTATTGTAATGGAAATGTATACACAATTATCGTAGGTATAATATTTTTTCGATAACGGTTTTTATAAAAAACAATGTTTTATTTACAACATTCTCTTCTCTTCATTATTAATATATTAAATCTAAAAGGGACACGGATCGAGACAATTTGAAAAATATATTAAAACTCTGGGTTACAAATGCACACAAGGATTAACTTATTATCAGCTTTAATATAACTAATACAATATATAAAACAGAACGTCCAGTGAGCATCATAGGTTCAAATGTTTGCAAGACACTATGAATTGAGCATTTGGTTGGAAGAAATGGCACTTATTTTCGTTAAAATATCTAATGCTCATTTTTATTCCCGAAACCCTGTCAAACACAGGACCAGGATACGCAGGTCTCTAAGCGGAAAGAGCAACGGCCATGGCAAATGAAAGAGCAACCGTCGGGGTTATAATTCGATAATCGTTTTGCTCTTGAACGCACTTTGACGTTGACAATCCATCTGTCATGCTATGCTATGAGTAATGGCGAGGATGTAGTTTTTTACAACTTCCTACGGAGATGCAATTGAAGGAAACTGCAAAAGGTGCAAATGTTCCGGAGTGGGTGTTTAAATAAAGAACTATGTTGTTTTTATTAGTGGTGTAGGTATTTGTAATATACGATTATTAGAAATAATTGTGGTAAATATTGTTCTTGTAGGATCAAGAGTAACTACTGGGATTTTCAGTTCCGATCGGCTGATGCTAGAACTGGGATCTAATGTCTAAATTAAAGAGCAGTGAAAAGGGCAAGTCAGAGGTTTGAATCAGATGTAACATTTTAGTCAACATGGGTCTAAATCTCGTTTTTCATTTTGTGGTTATCTAGATTATTTGTATCCAAACTACTTTTTCACATATGAGATACATGTGTACTCAAATACAAATACACGTTGCAGTACAATGAAATAAAATCAAGTCTTTGTATACCAATTCAACAATTTTCAAGCGGTCATAATGGTATCTAAATCAAGGAAACTTCTATACCTACATATACCTTAGCCAGTGTGAACGTTTTATTGAACATGTACTATATGTACACAAAAGACCCTTTTAGAATTAACTAAGTATTTAAGTGAAGCAGTTTCACGTATTAGTCCGTCAATGAAAAGATTAATCGCTAGCAATATTTCAGACTAAAGTTATTGCTCGTAAAACGCCTTTAGCAAATTTTTTCGTAGCACTATATTCCATATGCAATTATTTTGTCCACCTACACATTAACATTGTATCTTCAATATATCTTTTTGAACATATTTAGTGTAATTCATGAAATCCTACGCCGCCGAAGTCCAGAATTTCGAGTTTGGATCCTAGTTAAAACAGATATCTGTGGTAGGTACCTAATAATTAAGAATGTTGTCCTTTCTCCTTCAAATAGCCTTGAAAGTATTATACCTAAAATTTGTTTAAGTATCAATTTAGAGTACACCACATACAGAGTGTACGAGTACCTATTTCGCAGACAACAGAAGATAAAGAGAAGAAGGCTCTGTTAACTTAAGCATCGTTAATAAAGCTTGTAAGTAAAACTGTAACAGCAGGACGCTACGTACCTAAGCGTTATGTAAAATGTTAATTATGTATTTGTAAAGATTACATTGTCATTATCAACTTATCAGTTATTCAATAGAAGCGTAGCTTACCATCATTGTTAAAAATAAAAATAACAAATTCAACAACAATCACATCCACACTTGTTCAAACAAAACCGATAGAGTAAAACCAAAACAGAGCATCCACCGAGTAGTACCAAAAGCGGCCTACGATTGTTGGTCGCGTGGCTAGTTAGCAGACACAATAATCACGGTACAATTGACACAAAGTAGCAGCGTACCTCTGCTCGCAGTCTCTAACGTGCACGCTAACCTGCAGTTGGGTCCTGCCTGCCATTTTTGTTTTACGGACCTTAGCGCAAACCGACAAACGTGTACAAAAATATCTGCGAAAAATAGTTTTACTGATAACGATTTGACGGATATGGTTTTGTGTGTGTACCAAGGATCGGCGTGTAGGATGGCGTCAAAGGCTGGTTAAGTTTGGTAAGCTTTTTTTTATTTTGAGTTTAGTTTTATGTGAGTTAATGTTAACAGTGAGCTTAAGAGTATTAGTGATAATTAAGCGCAGCAATATAATTTTGGTAATTTGCTATTCTTAGTCGTCAAGGATCTAAAACGTAAAGCATAGGTTTACTTTAGCCATTCATAAGACAGTAAGATAACTTTGATGCGTAATATTGCTTAGAAATTACACGAGGTTTAACTACTGTGTTAAAATTGCCCCATTCAACAATCCAATTTCAGTAACAAGAGGTTTTGTTGTAGTAACCCATTTTTCAGAGAATCAGGGTTTCTTTAATATCAACACGGTGTTAACTAACTTGTCTAGCTACATCGGCGCACAATGTTCTGGTTGCATTCTATTTGAATTTCAATACATAGTATTAACATAAGTTGTTGTTCATATGCAGACTGATTTACAATAACATACACAGTACACCCGATTGAAAATGTATAACTTATGCGGTAAATTTCAAACATTCTCATTTTACTATACTTCCGTAACCATTCCAGTTTTATCACCTATTCTTCGGAATAAAGTAAGCATAGTTCTTTGATTGCACTTCAAGGAGATATATTTAGAAACAAACAACATATTCATCTCAATAAACTCTTAATGGAAAATAATATTAGAACTGCGGACAGTACTTAAAGCTCTATCAGAGAGAGAGAGAGGGAGAGATTTCCATTTTCCAAATAGTAGTAACAATCCAGGCCCATTTTAGGACGTTTTGTTTGGACGCTCCATTCCAGACACATTTGCTTGACTATAATGTAAGTTTTTTTGCGACTTGGATCTTTTTTAAATATAAAATAAAATCCTTACTTGCCAAATAATCTTATACTATATATTAATGTCATGACAAGACCTATTACATTATGGTAAATAATTACGCACACCTGTGTTTCGAATGCAGGTGACATAACATTGGCTACATAGCGACCATACATAAATAGAAAACTAAAGTAATATCGTATGTGAACTAATGTTAACGACGTAACCGATCGACTTGATGCGATATGAATGATATATAACAGAATATATAATTATATAACAGAAGAGGGGTGGTAAAGGAAAAAAGTTTTGGTTTTTTTTTTTTTAATCAATATTTATTTATAGAGGGTTTTACAAAAGCCACCCTCATCGTGACTCTCTAAATCCACATCAATAAAATTAATAATATAATATTACCTATTATCTAAACATATTTTCACTACATTATATAACAATTTGGCCTCCTTCGAAATAGGGGATGATAATATACTGTTTACCAAACCGATATTGAAATTTTTCAAATTAAGGCGGCGCCTCTGTACCACATTCCGATCACACTCCATAGTAATATGAAAAACATCCTCAACCACACCACATTGACTACAATTTGGAGAATCAATTTTACGCATCAAGTAAGCAAAACTATTTAACGGAATATGACCAGAACGGAGACGAAGAGCTAATACAATGTCTTGCCGACTCATTTTAATCAATTCAAACCAAGGGACTCGAGGAACTGACGGCTGGATGGTTTTATACCAGATACCTTTAGAAAGCGATCTTTCATTAAAATATTCAGACCAAATGTCGTAGCACCTAATTTTAACTTTATAGAGAACATCACCGAACCATGGAACCCAATGAAAATAAATACCCTCCGTCATGGCCTGTTTGGCCAGCCGATCCACTTCCTCGTTTCCCAGGATACCTGAATGAGAGGGAATCCATTGGATAACAATATCTTTTTTTCTTAATTTTAAGCTATTTATCATATTTATAATCATATAAGCTAATGGAAAGCCTCGGAAAATGGTAGTACATCGATCCAAATGTTGAATAGTACTTTTTGAATCTGTTAAAATAACGAATTTTTGAAAATTTATGCTCTGAATGTACGATAATGCTTCTAAAATTGCTATCATTTCTACGGCCATAATCGAAATTTCTGCATTAATCTGTATTTTAACAGATTCTTTAGTTTCCCAATCTAAAAACGCACCCCCGTTTCCGTTCTCTGTTTTCGAACCGTCTGTAAAAATTTTGTAAAAATATGTATATCTATTTTCAAAAATATCAGTCCATGCAGATTGAATATGTGCTCGAGTGTACTTACATTTTGCCTTGTCTATTCCGCTTAAATTAGGTTTTAAACAATCAGATAAATCAATATTTGTGACCCATGTATCAAGTGAATACATTTCGGGCTTACTATTGGATTGGATATCTGTGGACTTAAATGAGTTATGCATGGTTACAAGTAAAGGTTTTATTTTTCGATTCCAAAAACGGTTTTGAACTAAATTACACATTTCATCCAGAACATTACATACCATATTATCAAAAGATCTAGATTTCAAATAGAACTTTCCTGCCAGATATTGTCTGCGAACAGATAATGGTGGTAAAACCAATTCCGCCTCCATTACGTGTATAGGTGTACTTTTGATAAATCCACCAATCACACGTAAACATATATTTTGTATCTTATCTAATTTAGAAAGATGAGTTGCACTACTATTGGCATACAAAAAACTGGCATAGTCAATACGACTTCTGACTAACGCTATATATAACCGCTTCAAATGATTCACATGAATACCATACCCAGAACCAGCTAAGACTTTGAAAATATTTACATATTTTAGTACCTTATCTTTGGTTTCGTTGATATGTTTTCCCCAACGAAGATTACGATCCAACCAAAGACCTAAATATTTGACAGAATCAACAACAGGTAATACTTGACCATTAACATTTATGTTAATAAAATCTCTCCTATAACCTCGTTTAAAAAGACACAATTTACTTTTAGACGGTGAAATTTCTAGTCCAATATCTAACAACATATTATGAATCTTATCCAAAGTCTTTTGGATTTTCCTCTCACCGAGGTTTATATCATCATAATAACAATAAAAAACAAAATCGTCTGCATACTGTGATATAAATATATCTTTTTCTAGGGACTTGCAAATTTCTAAGGTAGCCAAATTAAATAAAAGGGGTGACAATGGATCCCCTTGAGCTAAACCACGACAAGTAGATCTCTGAAAAAGAACTTTTCCATCCAAAAAAATTTTGAGATTTCTTTCTTTCAAAAAATTCCACAGGTAATTACATATTTTACGACCAACTTTAAGTTTATCTAAGGTCGATATTAAAACAGTGTTTTCCACGTTATTGTAAGCGCCATCAATATCTAAGAAACAGCTCATAGTGGGCAAACCTTTTGAAAACCCAACTTGAATCCTCGAAACCAAAACGCTTAAATTGTCTAAACAGGATTTGCACTTTCTAAAACCTAAAGTGTTATTCGAAAAAACATTAAGTTTTTCCACATACCAGTCAAGTCTATTGTTTATAACCGAGTGAAAAATTTTGCACAAACACGATATTAAAGCTATCGGTCTCAATGAGGATACACTATTTGGTTCCCTACCAGGTTTCGGAATTGGTATGATGCCAATGTCACGCCACTGAGTTGGAACAAACCCATGCTTTAAAAAATCGTTAAATAAATCAACCAGAAACTCTTGAGCATTTAAAGATAAGTGCTTTAGCATCGAGTAAGATATACCATCACAACCAGGAGATGTATCTTTAGATTTTATACATTTACGCAACTCGTGGATAGAGATGTCTGCATCGAGAGGTGAATCATATGAAGATAGCGGAGGCATTGCAGGAGTAGCATAGTCAGGGGTTAATGAACATAGAAGTTTCTCAACTCTGAAAGGATCCATATATTGTCGTGGGTTCTTATAACCCTTCATCCAGCTCATTTTTGACCACATGTCACTAGAGGTAGTGCCCTCATCTATTGATGAACAAAATGAGTTCCAACCATTTCTTATAGATAGATTCAATTTCTTTTTTGAAATTTCAATTTTTTCAGTTAATTTATCTAAATTTTGTGGTATCGGATTTTTCCTAAACTTACCTAACGCTTGTCTACGCTCCGCAACTGATTTAGAAAGATCTGGAGTCCAATACGGTTTTGGGGTAAACACAGAGCTAGGGTTTTGTTCGATTGTATAGCAAGGGATAAAGGAATCTGAAGCTAAATTTATATATTGAGTAAAAAGTTCATAATCTTTTTGCAAATCGCTAGTACGTTGAACGTTTGTAAATATTTCGTTTAAGTATTCTGTATAAGCACTCCAATCAGCTTTTTTAAAATTTTTCCTTTTGATTGAGTTACTAGTATTTAAACATTGACGTTTGGAGATTTTAATGAACAAGTGGTCACTGCCCAAGGACTCATTAAGCACAGACCAGGTGAAATCAAGTCCAATATCCGCACTTACCAAGGAAAGGTCAGGTGCAGATTGTTTTAAAATACCTTCAACAAGTTTTAAACGAGTAATATCACCAGTATTTAAAATCACAAAATTGCTATTTGAAAAGGCCGAATGAAGTTGGTTACCTCTAACGTCTGTTTTGGTCGACCATGTTAAATGGTGTCCATTAAAATCACCCAAAACCAAACATTTCTCTGTACTTAAATTTAAAATCTCATCCCAATCCTCTTGCCTAGTATTGACATTACCTGGACAATAAACAGCTACCAGGTTTTGTATAGGAAAACAATTGAAAACCTTTACTTGTAACACTTCAATACCTAAATTATTTAAACAAGTAGCAAAAGATGTAGACTTAATTGAATTATGAACTAAAATCATTAAACCGCCATAACCATCAACTCTATCTCTTCTATAAATATTATAACCGTTAACTTTTACAATTTTGTCTTCGTTTAACCAAGTCTCACTAACTATAGCAATGTGAACTTTTTCAATACGCAACAATTCCTCGAAAGATTTCAATTTAGGCAATATACTTTGGGCATTCCATTGTATAATGTTTAACTTAATTAGTTTAGGAGAAGCCATTGGAAATATAATTTAATAACATTTTAATAAGAGACCAATCTGAAATTAAACCCACAGCATAGATAACTAACCATTCCACAACTAATTTGATGATACTAAAAATTTTAGATTTAAAACATACGTTTTTAAGAAACAGGACATTTTTAACTCTATTTATCAACTCTATAAATGAAACTTTATCTTTAAGCTGTTCTTCCTCACTATCACTAACTTCCTTTTCATTATTCTCCTCATCATTTCTCCATTTCATTTCAGGCTTCTCTGGTTTTAAAGGTTTTTCTTTTATTATTTGCTCTTTCTTTCTTTGTCGTAGTTTTTTAACCTCCACATCAACATTATCAATTTTATTGCATAGAACTTCTTTGTAAGATGGAGTATGAACATTTATTATCTCTACATTATTATCCAAACAACTATTGTACAAAGGGGGAAACTGTCTCTTTAGCGGGTGAATATTTTTGTTTTCTAACTCTTGAATTTTAGATGATGTATCATAAAGGTTGATCGCTTTTTTATATGTACAATTGAATTCTGCCATCAATTCTCGGAGGCGCTTCTCTTTAAGGTACGTTGGACAAGTTTTTGCCATCGCCATGTGACCCCCTTTACAGTTCACACACGTAAAAGAGGAGGTTTCACAGTTGGAATGATTACCTCCACATTTAGGGCAAATGAAATTTTTGGAAGGACATAAACTTATTCCGTGACCTATTTTCCAGCATTTGAAGCACTGTGTCACGGGAAATACATAAGGTTCTACTTTGATCTTTAATCCATCAACATAAACATGAGAAGGCAAGTGTGAGCCTTTAAATGCAAGGCGAGCAACCTCACTCGGGCACCAGTGACCATCCACTCTATCTCGACGTTTAAGACGTTTAACTGAAAAAATTTCAACACTACTCAAAACTTTATTCTTAATCTCTTCATCTGTCAGGTCTGCATCCACATCCCTAATAACTCCGTATGAGTGATTTACTTCCATGGGCTTATGTACTAACCATCCCCTTGTAATTATATTTTCACAATTAAAAAGTAGCTGTGCATTTTTCACACTATCAAACTCAATTCTCAGTTTATTGGAATTAATGTATTTAACCTGAACAATACCATTAATATCATTTTCTTTGAGGAATCGGGCCATCGCAAACTGTTTAGGTAATGGACCTTTCCCAGTTAAATAAACTTGCATATCATCCTTCTTTGTTATTGTGATCACCTTATCATGTTTATTCTCTTTCTTCCCCTTTTTACTCTTCCTAGTGTCCTGCCATCCCTCTTTCTCTTCATTTTCAGCACTTTCCGAAGTGTCACCCTGTACTCTTGGTCTTTTAGTACCGATTAATCGCTCTAAATTATCTCCTAACTCCACTTCTTTATCTTCTACACAAAAAATATTTTTTTCATCTTCCGAAAGCTCGCCATACTTTTTAACCTCAACACACACATTGTTTTCTCGTTCCGCATATGGGACGCTCACTTGAGAAACTGGAGAGAATAAATCTCGGTACGATCCAATAGACGATCTATTAGATGATCCATCCATATATCGCTGCTCCATGGTAACAAAATATTCACTGAAAGACACAGGAAGAAGCCGAGCCGCCGTGCCCCAGCCGGACCGAAAACCGGTCGGCACGGAGTAGGCTGAAAACTCTCGCTAATGAAAACGAAGTGAAATAGAAAACTTATCTGCAATATATTTAATATTATCTATTTTTAGTTTATATTTATCAAACAGAAAAATATTTTTTCATTTCGGCTGTATCTGACATATTATGACATCGAAAAAAGTTTTGGTTAAGGATCTCTTAAATTATGATAGTATGTTCCAATACCATTAACATTATTAGTAGCCAAATTATTTACAGTCTTAGATACTGGAAGTTACTTAATTATTTCATATATTAGAACATCCACAGCAAAACATATAAATAAAGTAACGGATATGCTCATCCATTACAACAAACACGACCAAAAACAGCAAACATGTCGTTACCCAAATTAAAATTATTCACAGTAAAGAATTTATAATAGGATAAAATTATTTTATTTTGCTAAGCCAATTTAATTTTATCTATACTATTTCTAAGTAAATTTTAGCTTAACAAAATCTTTACTAAGAAGCGCCTTAATTAACCGTTGAATTAATTCTAAAAATGTTGTGATAGGTACGTTAAGAACGGTTTAAAAAAATATTAAATCTCTTCTAGAAGAGTATAAAGTATAGAGAAAACAATTCGAAATAGCAGCACCAAAACATTTTGCTGGTTTTAATTTTTTTTAAACCGACAGTTTAGAAAATGTAGCACAATAAATTAGAACTACTAATTCGTTGCTGTCACGCAGAACAAGAGCAACTTGATGCACCACAGTCATCAACCCAGACGAATTATTAGGCCTGTGGCTATATGCGATGAGCTAGCTAAATTATTTAATTTGAAGTCTTTACATTTCTGCATTGAGTCATAAAATGTACAGACACTGTCGCTCCAGGGCAATCTTCATAGCTTACTGTCATACATATTGAGTTACCTACATAAATCTTAGAAATGGATTATTTGGCCTTTGAAAACCTTGATTCTATTAAATTCCTTAACAATTATAATCAAAAGGAATAAATGATCCGTCATTTACAGTCTGAGAAGCGTTTTGTTTTGAATTTAATTAACTAAATTCTTAATAATATAATTTTTTTTAAATTACAGTCTAGTAGAAGAAAGTTTAATTTTGTATCACTATTTTCCAGGTCTTCATTCCCATATTTTTACAAAAATATTTAATAGGCACCTATTTAACAAAATATTAGGTAAGTAACCATTCTTTTTGTGAATATGTGTTTATTTATAGGATGTTTCTGCAAATAGCTTTAGGTCAACTTTTTTTAAAATATTTCCATATGAAAGATTCTATCGAAGTGTAGGTACTTACCTAATCAAAAGAATCCAGTTTTGATCCATGCCCTCAATTACTGGATGTGAATGGGGACCACGCGATCCCAAAATAGAGACTTCCTGCTTGTACTCTACTGATAAATCGTCACATATCACAAGGTGCCAAATTCGAATAGGAGCTGCGATGTATAAGGCAGCGGCGCGGCGGCGATGTGATACTGTACAGATAGTTGCAAATTAAGAAATGTTAAAGAAAATCTATATGTATCTAATTTTATTTATACTACGTCGCAACCGGCAAACGAGCATGCAATCCACCTGATGGTATGTGGCATCAGCACCCATGGACATCATTGACCCTAGGTGTTTGGATTAGTCATTTCGTTGCCGATGCGCTGCCGACCGTATTGCCGCCCGTAAGCTAAACATGAATTTTCCTTCGTTCAAGTTAATCGCACTGGCTGTTATTTCCCTTTGACCACGTAAATGTGGTTATCGTGACGGACAAAAAGAAGATTTTAACGCAAAAACCTACTACCACTAAGTAGGTTCTGTAGTAGATAAACAGTCTAGGAATTCTGCTTTAAAAATTATTTATAAATAGGATATACAATAATCAAACAAAAATTTATTACTTGTATAAATTTATTGTATTAGAATAAATTGATATTGATCGTTGCTTTTACTATAAAAAGCAAACCGTTGGACATGTAACTTTTTTATTTATTCATTTATTTTTTAGCTACTTACGCCCATATCAAAAATTTCAATTATAATCATTTCACAGCACTGTCGGCGATGTGTGACTCGCCGTGTCAGGAAGGCACTACTGACCGGTTCATAACGAACTGCAAATAATTTATTAGGATATGCAGTGTTGTTTTACTACCTAACTATATATGTTATTCGATATTTACTTACAGTAGATAGAAGTTTATTTTCTCTACAGTCTTTAGTTGATACAATTTCCTCGAATTCCGCTAACCTTGCAATCTGTCATTGATTATTATGTACTTAACCTATAATATATCAAAACATGAGGTTATCCTTAATAGTGTTTGAATACAATGTTGGCACACATTTATTTGACGAAAACGTTTACGGTCGCAGAATTTTAATAGTTGTGATCTTACACATTGTTAAGCTAAATGTGAATCTAGAAATTATAACAAAATGTCAACAATAAAAAGGAAAACTGACTGCAAGTAACAGTTATTATTTTGTACCTACGTAGGGCAACGTGAGCAATATAATAACAGATTGATGGTGGTTCTACTCTAATTCGTTTGTCTGTAATCAAATATATATTTCTTAAACAATAATAATTTAAAAAAAATGACTCGTACAGAACACGTGTACGGTAATGAAATGAAATGAAATGAAATATTTATTTCTCAACATTGACAATTACTTGTTCTTATTGACGTCAAATAAAACATGATTCTACCACCAGTTCGAAAAAACCTTCGTGAAGAAGAACTGGAAAGAAACTTTACGGGTATATTTTTTTTCAAAATAAATTTACAGAGTCTCTTTATGTCTATACAAAATTATTCTTTTCTGCATCTGTTAGCTCGGCAAGTCCCTCCAAGTATCCAAACGACGAACACCCTCAAACGGCACCCGTTCACGAGTTAACGCGAGTTAACACGAGTTAACGTTCACGAGTTAACGGTAGATTCAGATACAAGAAAACAAACTGTGGGGCAATTCTCATTTAGTGATATATACTGGTGACGGGCAGCGGGTGTAGGGTCGTCAACCATATTTGACGTCAAACCATATGGTTGAGGTGGCTGAATCCCGCATTAACCTCGTGAACGGCTGCTGTTTGAGGTGTTCGTCGTTTTATGTCGACAGATGCAGATAAGAATAATTTTGTAGAGACATAAGAGTTATTGTTAATTTATTTTGAAAAAATGTTATCCATGTAGTTTCTTGCCAGTTCTTCTTCATGAAAGTTTTTTCGAAGTAGTGGTCGAGTCTTGCTTAACTTCAAAAAGATCAAGTAATTGTCAAAGTTCAGATTTTGAATTTAGATCTCGAACTCGAAATGCAAGTCAATAGACATTTTCACTTCTACCCCTTACAAGCACTCGCTGCATTTCGATCGGTAAACTTCGCAAAATGTTGAGTTTGACATCCCCAGAATATCAAAATTTTAATCCCCATCGAAAAATCTCTGGAGGCGAGAATTTTTACTTGCTTCGATAAAATATCTCGTAAAATGAGAATTGTAATCCTGGGGCGAGATGAAGGGTCAAGTGTGTCAAATACTGTCAAATCATTTATCGTCAAGAACAGTCATAAATATAGGAACTTGTACTTAGGTTTGTGTTAATCCCGGACCTTTCATTGAATAATGAGGATAATTACATATGAAAAACTACTTTGTAATAAAAGACTTCAATGACCTTAATTTAGCAGGAAATCAAAACATGACAATCAAAATATCTATTAAACATTTTATGATTACATCTTTAACGTTATGAATAAATTTTGTTACCATGACACGCATTGTGTTAAGTATAAAAGATCTATTGTTTCTATGAATAGTAGGCAAATGGCTGACCACAGAATCCTTGGGTATTGAGCCAAAATTTGTTAAACTCATAACCGGTACCACAAAAACAGCAGTAGTAAGCATCAATGACCACCAAACCAAATTATACAAAGTGCTCGAAAAATCGGTAGGAAATAATATTGAGTTAAGTATGAAATAATATTATCGAAATGTTAAACATTCACAATATTAATTCATATTATTAGGTTCGAGTCCTGGCCGGGGTTTTCGTTTGTGCGATGAACATAGATGCTTGTTCTCGGGTCATGGTTGTTTGTATTTGTAGTTCTCCCCAGTTCGCTTTATGGTCATCCATAACACAAGCCCTGCTCACTTTGGGGCCATATAGCCGGTGTGTTTGTCTGGGATTTATTTATTTATTTATGTAAATAATTATAAGTTATACTTAAGTAATGCGTATACGCATTTGACAATTATGAAATGTCTGTGAAGAGTACGCGTTTGAATAATAAACGGTAAATTACCATGGTTTCTTAAAACGACCTAAACACCTAAGATTGAAATAAAAAAGAAACCTATGTTTTTAATTATTTTCTAAAACAAAAACAGCTGAAGATCATTCCAAGTCACGAGCGTCCCCCTCTTAATTCTATACTGTGCATAGATGAGCATGCGTGATGATATTCACAAATTACGCCTAGCATGTCTGAGATGCCTCCCGACGCGAAGGTCGATCGCAATTACACGCCTATCCTGTAATTAAAGAATGCTCTCAGTGGACTTGCTTTTCATTATGACGACCAGGAATCATAGATATGTATCATTAACGGTAAAAAAAGTCATGTTTCTAGATTTACGTGGTTAGAGAAGACGGAAATGCATATGTAACTGCTTAGAATATTGCGCAAAAAATTATGTGAAAAGGCTTTAAATATGATTTATTTAGTGATTAACTAAGAGTTTAATAATTATTTATTAGTAGCTGTTTTACCCCGTATTTAAGCATTGTAAACGTATTTATATGAGATCAAAAAACCCTAGAATTGTATTTATATATTTTATGTAAAATTTCAAAACAGAGACTTCTCTGTCCACAAGGTTAGGTTTTCGTATACCTATAAGGTCAGAGAAAAAGTTTCTTAGTATTGTACATACAAAACGTAGACAATTTTTCTTTATTTGTATATTTAAATTTAATTTATGAAACTTTTGTTCAACAACTTGTTGCCAAGTTGTAGTTGTTAGTGGCTTGATGCTATTGCTATAGTAAATTTTGAGACTTGTGATTAAAAATGGCGAGAAGTTTATTTTAACAGTCGTCTCTTGTTTTTAACCTTACAATGCCTAAAAAAATTAAAGTCCTGGCTGCATAGTGGATGCGTTACACTTTCTCGTTAAGCTGTCTTAATTTTTGCTGAGTGGCTAACTAAGTGTGGATTGTCATGATGAAAGACCAAACCCTTCCTGTTGCTCTATTCTAGACGTTTTTAGTTAATTTCTATGCTTTAGCCTCATCAGCTGTTGGCAGTAAATATCCAAATCGATGGTTTTACCTGGCGGCAAAAGGTCAAAATGAACGATGCCCTTCCAATCTGTGTTTGGTGCCACACAACATCACCTTAGTGTGGGTTAATCTGAGTGCCACAGTGTTTAGTACTTAACCGCTCTTTGAATATGAAATTTTTCGCACGTTTATGTGTACTCTATTCATCGCCAGTGATTATCTTCGGATGGAACAGGTTCTTTTATTAGAGCATCGCAAATGAGTACACGGTTCATTAAGTTTCTTTCTGTGAGCTCGTGTGGTTACCAAATATCAAGCTTTTTTATAAAGTCAGCCTTTTTGGATGAGTTAAAACTGTCTTAAATTAAATTTCCAAATCTCTAGATATGTCGTCACTACTAATATATTGTTTTACGTTTTCAAAAATGGTGTCGATTTTATGCGTTACACGGCCGCCAGGGCGAGCTTCTTTGTAACAAAATTTTCGGATTCACCGCTTGAACCAAGTTTGTGCTTATCTCTCTGACACTGCATTCTGCTGCTTCACTGCTTCACAATTTCTTCCCGCATTGTGTCGCATTTTTTTACTTTTTGAAATGAAATGTCAGAATGTATAGAATTATTTCATTAGAATAACTCATTTTATCAAACAAAAAAACAGTTGAAAAATGCCGATAAACAATTTTTATATATTTTTAATGTACCTAACCATTTTTATAGTATCAAAATCAGCCAGAAACAATCAATAAAACCAAAGAACTATAGTCACATAAATATTATAGGGAAATTATAAGTCAAGCCACAGATTTCTTTATTAGCCACGTGATCAAACTTCTAATTATAAGCCTACTACTAAGCCACGGGAAAATGAGATAGCCTAATAAACTAATTCGTCTTTTTTGCAATGCCTACTAAATATTCTATAGAAAGCGTAGTAGTTAAATTTGGGTTAGGTTAATGTTAGGCTGTTATTATCGCATGCGCGAGCCGAGCGAGCGAAGCGAGCGTGGTGCGGGAGCAGCCAGCGAAGCGCCATAATCGAAATTAGATGGTAATTCAAAATTTTGTAGCAAAAACATCATCAGACAACATATTTATAGTGGCTAAGATAGTATCGTTCAGACTCTCGCAAATTGTGGCTGACTTAGTTATTTAGAAGGCAATGTAGATTTTTAGATGCGAAAAAGAAGTCTGTTTAATGAGCACCCAATATAATATTTAAAAAAAACATTTTTATAACTATTAATAATAATTAATTTTAATTAAATCTTAATTAACCCCGATAACAATTAATGGAACAGATAAAGAGAACATTGAAAGATGGCTATCACTTTTTTTAGATTATTAGATGCTGATTCTTGTTTAAGAAGTGCATATTCACCTAACCTACTGTGTCTTTTACAGTTTTTTGCCTTGATTTGTACCTAACATTTAAGTTCGGTCTGTGTTAGTACTTTATTAGTTATCCATCACTCTTTGAATTCGTAAAAGATGCACTTCACTGAAATTTCGCAAAGATAAAACATGGTGAGTTCACGCTGCCATATAAATTATATATATTTTATCGTACTTTACTTTTAACACATTAGTTGACGGTCTTGATCAGCAGATCAATCCCAATTCGTTTATTCGTATAGAAAATGAGGTATATCTGCTTATCACTGGTTAATTTTCATTGAGGTTTCCCAGTACTATTTTCTAGCGTTCATTGTAAATTTCATTTCGCGGGATAAGAAATGAAACGCTTCCTATACTAATAACTTTAACCATGCCATAAACAACCGACTCGACCTGCCGACAATTCAACAATTCCAGGATAAACTGTGAAATTAAGTAGTTATTTTACGAGGTTTACCGCAATATTCCTGGTTATTCCTGGTGGGTGGATTAGCAGCATCCGCGCTAAGTGGCTGATACAGTGTTGAACTGGCCAGCGGTGTGTAGTTAGCTAGCGGCGGCGGGCCGGTGAATGGTTATCTTGGCACGAATCTGCTGTCAGGTATGAAGATTTTTCTTTATGCTTTTATTATTTAAGATTGACAGGCGTTTGTTTTAAATTATTTTTAAGATTTCAGACCGTTAACATTTATTACAATTTGTGTATTTACAATTAAAACATGTTTAATTTTATTTGAATTAAAATAAAATTACTTTTTAATTTGTTATAATTACTGGTCTTTTATACATTTTAGAGCAATTTATAATTAAATCCTTATTCACAGCCTACATAAAATTATCATTTTGAATATTCAAACTTCGGTGTTGTTGTATGCCTAAACGCGTAAGTCTCAGGTGTGCTATAGTACCTACTTTGAATCATAACTGGAAAAAGAAAGGAGCTGTGTTTATAGATTCGCTACGAAACTCAGGTCCCCGTATATAATGCTTGGCATTTCAAACATGTGAACTTTTAAACGAGAACTTGGTGAGGTTCTGCTTTCTTCATTACGTAGAATAGTAAAAACCTAACGGCCTTACCACAAAAAAGTTAACAACTGTTAATCTTCAAACACCGTCTAAAAGTATAACACAGGTAAATCACATAATAATGTCAAACTATCAGAATACTCATCAGGGTCCGAAATTTTAATTTAACTGGGTAATTTTGACAATGTATAAAGATAAACTGCTGTTCGACTTTATTTGTGGTAAGGTCGTAGAAGTTTAAAAGTAAAACTCTGTTGTTAAGATAAACTAATACCTATTTATTATTTGCAGTAATGTAGCTCAGTTATAATGAACAATTTATAAAACTTGAAATTCGTTGAGTTTAAGATTTTGCGGCCAAATCCTCATTTGCAAGTGCGGTGTAATGACAGATTGAGCAGTTATTACAAAACGGGTGAACAGTAATTGAATCAGGCATGGTACGGCGCCTCTATTCATAAATTAGGACAGACAATGATCGCAATATGTGACTCATACAGTATGATACTTGTATTTTGAGGTAGATAACACAAAGGATACCTGAGTTAGAAAGTAAAAATGTTTTTTTGCTGCGTTTTACCAAAGCAGTGCACGAAACACAACAATGAGAGTGAACAATGAAGTAATCCTAATACTTGACGCAGTATTAAAAAAAATTAAAAAAAAACATTATTTTTATTTTATTACAGAGTAATAATTTCGGCTTTTTAAGGGAATTATAGTGAAATGAAATGAAATGAAATGAAATATTTATTTCTCAACATTGACAATTACTTGTTCTTATTGACGTCAAATAAAACATGATTCTACCACCAGTTCGAAAAAACCTTCGTGAAGAAGAACCGGCAAGAAACTTCACGGGTATATTATTTTCAAAATAAATTTACAGAGTCTCTTTATGTCTATACAAAATTATTCTTTTCTGCATCTGTTAGCTCGGCAAGTCTCCCTCCCCCCAAGTATCCAAACGACGAACACCCTCAAACGGCACCCGTTCACGAGTTAACGCGGGATCCAGCCGTCGCCCTCCTCAACCATATTTGAGGGAAGTGAGCGACCCGTCACCCGACGCTACCATAAGAAGACGTACTTTAGTGACAATGACGCTTTAGATATTCATCGGGACGAAGAACTCATCGAACATACAGACACATTACACATGCTTTGTTACAAATACTAGTACAATCCTGTTAATGAGGGGATTATACCCAAGGGCTTTTATCATCCAAATAATCGGATAGTTTATAATATGCTCTAGCACACAACTTCTCCTTTATAGTTTCTTTGAATTTGTCAATAGGAAGACCTTGGATATCCTCAGGAACCTTATTATAAATGCGTATACATTGACCCATGAATGAGTTAGTGACTTTATGAAGCCTACTATTATGAGCTGCTAGCATATTTCTTCCTCTTGTGTTAACATTGTGCAGATCTTTTTTTCTTTTGAACAAGGTTATGTTCTTTTTAACATACATTAAATTTTCTAAAATATATGGTGAATGGAAGGTAAGAATATTTATTTCCTTAAATTTACTTCTAAGTGACACCCTTGGACCGAGCTGATAGATTGCACGAACAGCCCTTTTCTGCAGAATAAATATAGTATCGATGTCGGCAGCACTCCCCCACAACAGAATACCATATGTCATGAGGCTGTGGAAGTAACCAAAATAGACTAATCGAGCAGTTGTTTCATTTGAAATTTGTCTAATTTTTTAACAGCATATGCGGCAGAGCCAAGCCTTTTCGCTAAACCATCAACATGCGGTCCCCACTGGAGTTTGGCGTCTAAGGTTATGCCCAGAAATACAGTTGAGTTTACAGGAGTCAGTTCCTGGCTCTTAACTACAATGTTTGTGTTTACCTGTTTGACATTTGGCAATGTAAATTTAACACATTTTGTTTTTTTTTCATTGAGGAGCAAATTATTTGCTGAGAACCACTGCTCTGTGTTGGAGATGCATTTGTTCACCGCTCGATAGTCAATTTCTTGTCTTTTGATTTTAAACAAGAAGGAAGTATCGTCAGCAAACAATATGACCTCGCATTGATTCTTAACGACCGATGGCAGATCATTAATATAAACTAAAAATAGGAAAGGACCAAGAACTGAGCCCTGGGGCACACACATTGTCACTGCCGATCCTGATGATTTTTCTCCATTCTATGCAACTTTCTATTTTTTTTTTTAAATCCCCAGACAAACACACCAACTGTATGGCCCCAAAGTGTGTGTTTTCTATTATATGATTTAATCAAGGCAAGCGCTCGGTTTTTAATGCCGTAATGGTGCAGTTTCATGAGTAGAATTGTATGATCCACACAGTCGAACGCCTTGGACAAGTCACAAAAGACACCAATAGCATCACACGACTCCTCCCAGGCGCTGAATACGTGTTTTATGAGCTCAACACCGGCATCGGTTGTTGAGCGACCACGCGTGAAACCAAACTGCTTAGATTTCATTAAACTATTACCGTAAAAATGAGAAAGTAATTGATTTAAAATAAATTTTTCAAAAATCTTACTGAGCGTTGATAGTATAGATATAGGTCTAAAATTATTAGGGTCAGACATACTACCTGCTTTGAATATTGGAATGACCTTACTCAATTTCATTAAATCAGGAAAAACACCATTATCAACACAGTCATTAAATATATTGGCTAAGTACGGGGCTATACCATCAATGACAGATTCAATAATTTTAACAGAAATCCCATCTAAATCGGCAGTATTTTTTACTTTAATGCTTTTAAATGCATTTAAAACCTGTGGAACAGTAACATGTTTAAAAATAAAATCAATATCGCATGAATTTACATTTTCCGTTAAAAGTGACTGTGCAAGAGTGGAACATGAATTAATACTCGAAGTAGTGGACACAGGGATGGCAGTAAAAAAAATTTCAAATGCTTCAGCAACTTCTTTGTCAGTTGACAACACTTTATCATTAATTTTTAAATTATTTTTGGTGTGTGGTTCTTTTGCTTTCCCAGTTTCCTTATTAATTATATTCCATGCAGTTTTTGAAATGTTAGTACTATATTTAATTTTATTATTAATGTAATTAATTTAGCTACACTGCAAACTCGTTTAAATTATTTTGAATACTTTTTAACATATTCATAAAATGTCTTAATATGATTATAAGTTCTTTCATTGTACAATTCATATAATCTATTTCTACTTCTGCAGATTCCCACTGTTGCCCAGTCACTAAACCTAAATAAATTATTATTTATACATATTTTCTTTTCTTTAAAACAGAGTCATATTCATTTCTAATTATATTATGAATAGAGTTATATTGAGTACAGTAATCTAATTTAAATGTTTTTTCAAATACATTTTTCCTAAATGTTTCAACCCGTCTCTCATTCATGGGTATAAAGGTAATTTCTCTTCTTAGAGTATTTTTTAGCCCAATATCAAAAGTGGCCAACTGCCCACTATGATCTGATTGTAGTTTATTAATTACTGACTTTGTACATGGCATTAAATTTGTAAAAATGTTATCAAGACATGTGGCTGAGGTCGCTGTGATTCGCGTAGGCTCTAAGAAGAGATTTTTAGGTTGTAACAATTAAAAAGAATTAAGAATCGTTTACTTTGTGACGTCTCTACTAATAAATCAATATTAAAATCGCCACAAATAATTATTTTTTTGTTTTTGTTATTTACTCTATGTATACCTCATCAGTGTTATGGATAACCACTCAGAATAAATATACATCAACTCTCACTTCCCTCTAATATGGTTGAGGAGGGCGATAGCTGGATCCCGCGTTAACTCGTGAACGGGTACCGTTTGAGGGTGTTCGTCGTTTGGATACCTGGGAGAGACTTGCCGAGCTAACAGACGCAGATAACAATAATTTTGTATAGACATAGAAAGACACTGTATTTTTATTTTTTTTTAATTTACCCGTGAAGTTTTTTGCCAGTTCTTCTTCACGAAGGTTTTCGAACTGGTGGTAGAGTCATGCTTTATTTGACGTCAATAGGAAAAGTAATTGTCAATGTTGAGAAATTAATATTTAATTTTTGAATTGAATTAGGTATACATATAAACAACCATGAACTGAGAACAAACATCTGCGTGTATCACAAATGAAGGCCCCGACTAGGCCTCGAACCTAGGACCTTCAGCGTATGAGGCCGCCTACAACCACTGACACCACTCAGGCGCAAGTTGACTGCGACATGAAAGAAACAAACTTTGTCGGACTCGCAACCTTGCAGGGTAGATAAACTTCCAGAAACTCTTCTTGCATCATATATATAAATTATTTTTCAGATGATTTAAATGATATCTCACTGCGATTCTCCTTGTTTTGCCGAAGCTAATGAGTTTGGTCAAGCGAGCTGATTCACAATATACCGACTCTTTCGAGACATGAAGTGGATACTTAGGCCTCTCCTAAATACAGATTTTGTTTAGCAAATCTATACTTTACCTATACTCAATCAAATTCTACATTTGCATAGCAAAATCTATAATTAAGAGCTCCTTAAGTAACCATTTGATGTATCTGGTAATCGAAATCTATTAAAACGTATTAGTTTCATGGTCGGGTCGTAATGCGTAAAGTTAGAAGACAATTCAAGATCTATCCATATTGCCTTATATTGGCTACTTGTATTTTTTTCTGAACAGCGATAAACCTTTAGTTTGATAGTTATGTACTTACTTATTATAAATTAAATTGATGGTTGTGAACATTCCTTTGATTGAGTTAATTTCGTCAGTTCATCAATTCATTATTTGTTCATAAATTATTTATTTGTTTTTATAATATGTAGCGATTTTTTAAGTTTAAGCATAGGAAATTAATAATTTGAATATAGGCCAAGTAAGATAAATAAACGATATCTTAAATATAATCTGCATTCTTAACGCAACAATCCGATGAGTCACTATGACAGAAAGATAATTTATACATGCACCTATGCTCTGTAACCCGTTGCTAGTATTAAATATTAAAAATGAAATTTACGCTTCGCTTACGTATTGTGTGTTTACAAAATTTCATCATGGTCGGATAAGAATCATAAAAAATATTTTTAATGTACAGGTCAAGCCTAGAGCCCATCCATTAAACAAACCTACTTATGTATGTCAGTTAAGCCACTTTAACTAGATCCTATTTTGTTAAGTTTTTGTACAACCAAATTTACTTGCAACAAAAACTAGTCGTCTTTAAAATACTTGTATGAATCTTACATTATAATACTTAATCTTATTACTCGCCGATTAAGTATCAAGTTGTTGATGTGAACTGAATCTAAAATGTTATTTATTTATTATATTTGTTTAGATCCTATCGTTCGATAAAAAACAAATAAACGTATTGCATTACATTACGTTTCTACAGGTATCTGGAAAACGTGGCTAGTAGCACGTATAATAGCCGGTTTACACGCGTTAAGTAGTTAAGTTGGTAACTAAATTTTAACTAAATTTTAAGTTACTGCATGTCACTTGTGTGTCCAAACGGATTAAGTAGTTAAGTTCATAAGTTCAATGAAGATGAGCAGTGATGAATGTCAAGGAATTCGTCAATTCTGTACTTAGATATAATGTTTTAAACGTGATTTTGGACAAATTTAGAGAAGAATTTGATTCGGAAATTAAAATCTTTGCAAGATTATGTATTTTTCTAAATTTCTTACGTCGACGGGTCGACGTCGATCGACGGACGATCGATTGGTGTGGTACCTTTGCTAATTAGGTACCCTTAATAATCTCTAGAGGGATATCAGCCTCTCCCAACTCAAGGGTGGCGTCAGACTATTGTAGGCCATCACGCCAACTGCGGGTTGGCAAACTTACCAACTCAGGGTTGGTGTCAGACAATTGTAGGCCATCACGCCAACTGCGGGTTGGCAGACTTACCAACTCAGGGTTGGTGTCAGACAATTGTAGGCCATCACGCCAACTGCGGGTTGGCAGACTTACCAACTCAGGGTTGGTGTCAGACAATTGTAGGCCATCACGACAACTGCGGGTTGGCAGACTTACCAACTCAGGGGTGGTGTCAGATAATTGTGGCCATAATGCCAACTGTGGGTTGGCAGACTTACCAACTCAGGGTTGGTGTCAGACAATTGTAGGCCATCACGCCAACTGCGGGTTGGCAGACTTACCAACTCAGGGGTGGTGTCAGATAATTGTGGCCATCACGCCAACTGCGGGTTGGCAGACTTACCAACACAAGGGGTGGTGTCGTCGACCGGTCGACGGTCGATCGATTGGTGAACACCCTTAAATATTCTTCCACAAATTTTAAAGTAGAAACCCAACTCTACTCCATTATAAAAAAAACGATTAAATGCAACATAAATACGAGCTCTTGCCGCCACCAGCTTTGTCAACTTATGCACTGAACTAAAAAATCACGTCCAAACGTGTTAATTGAGAAGCCCCGCCCACCCACTTATACGAAAAATAGAACGAATCCTAATCTACTTAATCACTTGCGTACTAAATTTTAAGTTACCACTTGTCACTTAACTGACTGTTTACACGCAACTTTTAACTTAAAATTTAGTTAAAATTTAGTTACCAACTTAACCACTTAACGCGTGTAAACCGGCCATAATAGCCGGTTTACACGCGTTAAGTAGTTAAGTTGGTAACTAAATTTTAACTAAATTTTAAGTTACTGCATGTCACTTGTGTGTCCAAACGGATTAAGTAGTTAAGTTCATAAGTTCAATGAAGATGAGCAGTGATGAATGTCAAGGAATTCGTCAATTCTGTACTTAGATATAATGTTTTAAACGTGATTTTGGACAAATTTAGAGAAGAATTTGATTCGGAAATTAAAATCTTTGCAAGATTATGTATTTTTCTAAATTTCTTACGTCGACGGGTCGACGTCGATCGACGGACGATCGATTGGTGTGGTACCTTTACTAATTAGGTACCCTTAATAATCTCTAGAGGGATATCAGCCTCTCCCAACTCAAGGGTGGCGTCAGACTATTGTAGGCCATCACGCCAACTGCGGGTTGGCAAACTTACCAACTCAGGGTTGGTGTCAGACAATTGTAGGCCATCACGCCAACTGCGGGTTGGCAGACTTACCAACTCAGGGTTGGTGTCAGACAATTGTAGGCCATCACGCCAACTGCGGGTTGGCAGACTTACCAACTCAGGGTTGGTGTCAGATAATTGTAGGCCATCACGCCAACTGCGGGTTGGCAGACTTACCAACTCAGGGTTGGTGTCAGACAATTGTAGGCCATCACGCCAACTGCGGGTTGGCAGACTTACCAACTCAGGGTTGGTGTCAGACAATTGTAGGCCATCACGCCAACTGCGGGTTGGCAGACTTACCAACTCAGGGGTGGTGTCAGATAATTGTGGCCATCACGCCAACTGCGGGTTGGCAGACTTACCAACACAAGGGGTGGTGTCGTCGACCGGTCGACGGTCGATCGATGGGTGAACACCCTTAAATATTCTTCCACAAATTTTAAAGTAGAAACCCAACTCTACTCCATTATAAAAAAAACGATTAAATGCAACATAAATACGAGCTCTTGCCGCCACCAGCTTTGTCAACTTATGCACTGAACTAAAAAATCACGTCCAAACGTGTTAATTGAGAAGCCCCGCCCACCCACTTATACGAAAAATAGAACGAATCCTAATCTACTTAATCACTTGCTTACTAAATTTTAAGTTACCACTTGTCACTTAACTGACTGTTTACACGCAACTTTTAACTTAAAATTTAGTTAAAATTTAGTTACCAACTTAACCACTTAACGCGTGTAAACCAGCCATAAGAGACAGATTAGCTCGGATCGCACGACGCTGGGAAAGCTTTGCTCAAAATTCGCTTTTAAAAAAACCATCAGGTACTCATTCTAACCTGGTCTATTTTCATTTCTTTTCCAGTTCTGTGCCTTATTACCTACTTCGGATAGTACAATATGGCAATTTCTCTCCATAACGAACACTCAAACCAACATTAATTTAAAATGGAATATAATTTTTCAGTAAGAAGTCTAAATTATAATGATGTGAAATGTTGTGTCAGAACGAAAGAGGAATAAATAATCATGGCAGACTCAAATGCACAGTTTAAAGGGCCTTATTATAAAAAAAAAACTACGTCATTAAACAAATGACTTCCAATTCTTAAAATGTTTTCACATAATAATGACGTTAAATTAATATAGTCACTTCTGATTATTAGCTAAATAAAGTTATCCAACTATTTAGAGACATGTTATTATTTCACATGTATATTTTTTGCATTATAGATCGAAATCCAAGAATAAATAAACAATGAGTCAAGACCAAAGCCACGTTGTAACCCCAACATCCATCGCCAGAAAGCAGTTTCTCATCTCGATGTTGTGACAAATACCTACAGAGATGAGCGCGGAAGACTCTCTTGAACTGTATCAGAACGATGGAAAGAAAAAAGAGGAGAAGATCAAGCCGATTTTATCTACAGGGAAGATCTTTTATAAGCCGGGTGTTATTGAAGAGGAGACAGATGATACTAGCGTCATGAATAGTTCAATGGTAGATACACCGATGCTATTTGGTGGGAGTGGGTTTCTGAGGCCTCCTCAAATTGTGACGTCTAGTAGTCTTCATCGGATACCGACATACAGCAGCTCCATTGGACAGAGCACTGTGTACCGGCAGGATACTTGCAGGTGAGAGTCTTTTTATTTGTTCATGTTTATAGGTACCTTCCACAGCAAAATATGTAACAAGTTTTAGTGTTTCTATTAAAACTATAAACATATACTTGTAATTTAAAACTATTAAAGCATTGGAAAATCAGATTTGAAACTATTTTAATACCTATAGTTCAATACTGGATTTGATGTGGAGAAGCAGAAGTGGTTTTTCGTAGGTTGAATATTAAAGGGTACGTTTATTGGAACTCGTATTTATTGTGTTCCCTTGTAGGCACAGTCAGAAGAATCGTGACAATAAGAAAATGCACACTAAACTTAATATTTATTTTGCCGGCTTACTAGCGCGTAGTTTTTGCTTAGCTCGTTGTCACACTGCAGCACATCCTGGGATCGGATCATATCGCTGTCGCCGTCGCGTTATTAAGACTTACACATGTCTAACATGAATATAAATTATTAATTTCTTTCTTATATGCAGGAAACATATTTTAATGAGACTGCTTATATTTATATTACCTTATCATTATTTACATCTACTTATTTTGCCAGAAAATGACCAACGAAACTGAAAGACGTTTTAAAATAACTATATAGGGTTACCGAAAATTTGGTACATTCCTTTAGAGTTACAGTAGAGCCTGTCTGCGATAGATTGTGTCATGTGACACCCTAGTCAGTAATGGTTATTTCCTGAAATACTTTATTATAAAAGATTTTATAAACATTTCCGATTCATGGCACTAATGCTTAATTTAATATTAATACAAATTTTTTTGCGCATGATCTTATAGCTAAAATGTCAGCACTTGGTCTTAAAGTAACGTCGCTCATGTCACAAAACAAAGCAAAGGCAGTATACTACATTCGAAAGTATGTATATCGATATTTTTCCAGGAAATTGCCAAAAAAACTAATTTTCTCAGACAACGCCCTCTTTTGTACTTTTGCGAAAGTCGCAAATTTTGGTTTTCTTTTACTTGCCTTCTGTACTGATATTAAAGACTATTTTCTGTAATATGACTGAAAACTGACATGGACACCAAATGTACATCCTTGAGAATGTCCGTATCTAATCAGTCCATTCCAAAAGTAGATAAAATGCTACGTTTATCAATATCAATTCGTTTAGTTTTAGTTTTTGCTGTAATATAATAGTCATTACACCTTTATCTTGCACCAAACGAAATCATTCAATTCGTTAAGGAAGTGAAAGCTTAAGAATAAGCTAAATAATAACAAAAATTTTGTGAGAAAATAAGAGTTTTTGTTTTGTGATGTTGATTTTTAAATAAAATATTTAATTTAATTAAATAATGAGCGACCGGTAAAAAGTCCGTGAAAATGCGTCGTAGACGTAAATAGTGTGTCTGATAAGCGCCGTCTTATCATTGTTGACTGAGTTTGTGCCAGTTCTGATCTGATCCATCACTAGGTATGTTTTGACGTTATGCAGTATAGTAATATATAGTATGGCTACTTAAAAATATTACCAGGATTCTACACTAAGAACTATTATTTAAGAGGTGGCACCATTGACTTAGAAACAAATGGACTTCGGGTCTGCATTCAAAAGCGTCTGGGCAAAAATGGAACGAAAATGCAAAAATGGTGGGAATGTCATACCAGTCTTGATTTGATCAGCCAACGACAACATGTCTAAATTGACATGTTGCTCGGTAAAAACTGTTTAAATTTGAATGCCCGAAGTAGTTGAAGCATCAAAAGATGATATTATTGTGAACTTCCTAGGAGCAGCTACATAATGTGAAAGATTGTGGCAAGCAATAATCAGCTGTAATGCAACCATACATGTTTTAAATTCGAGTAATTTAATTCATTCATTTATTCATTATTTTGAAAATGTGTTGGTTAATTCGGGACACTTTTTACGTCAATAACGAGGGTGGATATTAGACCTGACGTCCATTCGTTTTTATGTCAATCTGATAAAACAATTATACATAACTAACAAAACTTGTTCCTTTATGCCGAAATTTACAAAAAAATAGATTATTGAATCATACAGTATTTCAAAATACTAATCAAGTAACACATTATCACAATCAAGGCAACATGATGATAAATCGCACAATATTTTAAAAAATAAGTGTAATATTCTAGATTAAGTTCGGATTCTAGAACATAGAAAATGAATTGACTGCTAGTACTGCAGACAGCTTATTACTGGCTAGGGTTTGATAGCATATCCCTCGGAAATAGTACTTCTATGTAAACATTTTAAAATTTAGTGATAAATGATAGCCTAGGTTATTCCAGGTCTTATATGTAAGTGTATAATATCTATATATATAGTGCTAAATACCTTCCAGATCACTTCAGGCGTTTTTGTGTAGACTTACGTTGCCCTGATGATAAACCGTTGTTGAGTTCTTTGCCTCGATGAATATCTAAAGCGTCATTGTCAATAAAGTACGTCTTCTTATGGTCGCGTCGGGTGACGGGTCGCTCACTTCCTTCTAATACGGTTGAGGAGGGATGGCTCGTTAATGCGTGAAGAGGTTTTTTTTTCGAAATGGATAGTTTATTACTATTTATACAGACTTTGTAGCTTAGCGCTGACGGCGCTTAGCTGGAACGTAAACTATTCCTACATACGATACGCCTAATGGCACCCGAGAGGGCACGGACCTCGGCTTAGGATGTCGTATATTGAAACTAACACTGGTTTGGAAGGATCATCTACTGCCAAAGAACCAGCAAGAAACTCAGTAGGAAAGAAACTCAGTAGGAAATCGTGAATGGGTGCCGTTTGAGGGTTGTTTGTCATTTGGATACTTGCCGAGCTAACAGATGCAGATAAAAATAATTTTATATAGATATAAAGGGACACTGTTAATTTATTAAAAAAAAATAAACCCGTGAAGTTTCTTGCCAGTTCTTCTGTACGAAAGTTTTTCCGAACTGGTGGTAGAGTCACGTTTTATTTCACGTAAATAAGAAAAAAAAGTAATTGTCAATGTTGAGAAATAAATATTTGAATTTGAACCAAAAATCAAATATTTATCACAAAATAGTTTATACATTATGTAGATTTCGCATTTTATAATTATTAAACTACTACGAAAACTACACGAAACATCTTTCATTCAATCAAAATATAATTTTCGCAGTTTCAAAATCCTTTTACATCGCCCTATATACCTTTGGACACACACACACACTCAAATTAACTCTCTTATTCAGAATGTACTCATAACAAAATACATTTCACCACAAGACGGACTGCCAAGGTTAACAAATACTCGTTTAAGTGTTTAATACCTCGGATCTTCTCGTAATCTTGTAAATCCTACAAAATCTGTAAACAGTGATAGCTTCATAATCTTGATTAATCACATCTTTTACATTTTTCCATTAGACCGACAAAGAGCAGTTGGCTCTATGTTCAGTTTATAACCAAATTATGAAATAACGTTATGCCGAAGGTATTGAAGGGTATATTCAATTTTAGCCAAATTCGCTTTGATAATTTTACTTTAGTTTTCAGTCACACTTACTATTATTGCTAATTGAAAAGTAAACAACCGTAACATTGTCCTTCAAATTTATAGATAGGAAAATAATGATTACTACTTAGAATCTTTATGATCGGTTTGTCAAGGAAACAGATAAAGATCCACCCAAATTTAAGAACAACATTTCATCGTTACTATTAGGTGCATAGGAATCACGCTCTTAAACTTTAATCGCAATCTTTTTAAATAAAAATCATCACAAATATCATCATCATAAAATAATTGTAAAGTTTTTGTTTTAAACGCTTTTTTATACACACATTGTATCTACCACACACGTAATCTTATTGCTTTAGCAAACATCTACTGCCTGTCGAATGAACGAAGCATAAATTTCAAGCTTAATTCACTTTTCAGCTACCTGGTGCTGAAATGAAACACGTTGTAACTTTATAGAAAGTTAAGTCTCAAAACGGCAAAGGTTTGACAAAGGTAATCGCACAACCTTCATAATGTTGACTTGTTTGCCATTTTCGATCACTTTAGCAATTGTCCTCAATTGACACGTGCTGCCAATTTTCCCTTCACGCCTGCTCGTCAATCCGTAACATCAAGTGCATGATTGCATTTGCATCCACCCCACCTATTATCCCCTTATTGGGCACTCGAAAATGGTAACTAGAGTTCTTTAATAAAAATATCTAGTAATAATTGTTGTATACTAGTTTCTTTTGTGTTTCTAGTAGTTAATTTATGATTTCATAAAATAGTTTTATTTGCAGTTTTAATAAATTGAACATAACAATCACAAGTTTTAATTTCTTTTTTCAAACGTTTGTCTATATTTTATGTATCGAGCATGACTTTTTGTTTTCTTGATCGATTTTCATGATTTTTTCATTGGGTTGAGTTTAGCTTAAACATGGCCTCGTATAATCTCATGGGTGCTGGACCCTGGACTTTGGAAATTTACTATGGAAACCTTCGAAATAAATGGGAAATTTTTAATATGTTTCTGACCATCCAAAAGAGAATAATTTCATAAGAATGGTTAAGGATGTCCAGGACTGTACCTGGACGCGAACATAAGGAACTCCTCAATGTTGAACAGCACCTATATGAGAATAGTTTTGATAGATTTGTGCTCATCGCGATTCTGATGAGTCCAACGCAATAAGTTTAAATGTGAAGGTCTGATGATGAAGAAGGTCAGTAAATAGACATGGAACTTTTGAATGGCTACCAATAACAAGATCGTATTTGGGCTCATTTAGTTTTTCATGAAGTACAAAATATAAAAGTACCCATGATGAAATCAAGTGGATGTGGAAATTTTTAAGGGCTGGTAGTTCTTTAGAAAGCGTCTTTACTAGGCGTATATATCTTGCTAAATAGTGAAATACAAATAATTTTATGAAAAAATTGAAAAAAACCTACATTTTACTTACTTACACAAAACAAAAATAAAAAGAGAAAGATAATAACTTTTAACCGATAAAAAGATAATAACGGTTCATACGACAAATGTTGTGTTGCCAGCAGAATCATATCCTTAAGATAGAAAACTCTAATGCCCTCATAAAGCCCAGCATCGAGTTCAGCTGAATTGATTTGTAGCCAGTTACATGTTTTTATTAAATTTTTTTAACTTTCATTTTATCACTTTGTGTAGTTCTCATATCTTTATGATTTCTCTTTTTAATCATTTATTACGTAGTTAGCTAAATCCATGTCTTTTTAACAAGATTAGGGCAATTAAGTGTTATTTTACATCTGTTTTTTGTTTTATATTGTTTGTATTCAAAGATCTAAATGAAAAAATGCTATCTAAAAACAACTGACGCCAATAATCAGATTAACTTTCTCATTTCATCAATTAAACGTTAGTTTAATTTAGTCGTTTCGAAGTTAGTTTCATTAAGTTTCAGTCACATAAACAGCTGAAATTAATGTTTGATCTACATGGCTTTCGCTTATTTATTTGCAAATGGGACCACACCCACACCTACGGAATATCACCTAAGTGTTGATTAAGCAATCACGACACTCAGATGTCACATTATTTACTTATTGTAAATAGATAATAACTCAGTCATGCATTATTTATTTAAAACCAAACTTAATTGAATACACGAGAATATTCTAGGACTCATAATAATTAAATATGCAAAAAAATTTATGAATTCAGTATTTATGACATTAAATTCAAGATTATTTATGCGATTTAATGCACTAACAGTACCTTCATAATTTTTTATTTTGTTACTATAATAAAAATATTTTTACTTTAAGCATTTATAAAATACATTATCCTAATTGTTGTGTTATCTTGCAAACTCATTAGTTAGAAAAATTTCAAAATGGCGATATACGACGAAATTTTACTTGAATTAAAGTAAAACTTTTTATTAAAAGTTGTTGAAAATTGGATTTTACATTGTAAAGCATATATAAAATTAGGTACCATTATAAAATTTGCACGAAGTAATTAGGTATTGTATGACGGAAAAACCTGAAATGTAGAAAGAACGAGGCAAACAAATTAGAGCGTATGAAATGTTAGCGATCGTGCTAATTTACAATCATAAATTAGATCATTTAATGAGATGTAAGGATACCACTCCGTGTAAATGTCTGAAAACGCAATGATACTTAGGTTGAGGCTGTGCGTCAGCATTTTACTGATATTTTATAATTTTGAAGTACTTTGAGGTAATTTTTTCGGATTTAAATTTTAGTAGGAGACTAAAGTAGATATCGTTCAAAATATTATTTATAAAGAAGAAAAGAACACAAAAATATTGTTTTTACTTGTTCATTTAAACTATTCAAGCCGACGAGCTTTATTATATTCCCTGCCATTTGTTTTTATTTGCGAGTCATTATAAATAGTATAAATCCGCTTCAAAAGCTTTTATATTTTATTACATTACGAGTAGAATTACGATTGTGATGATAAGATTTATTCATTTAATAACAATCACATATCATGACATATTAATTACATAGCGTCGCGTCCTATGGTTAACACCATATAGGTAGTTTACGTCAAATCAGAATCAAGTAAAATTTGTTTTCTGAGGCAAGCTGATAATTTCAATATAGGATATCGCGATATAATTATAGAGCGTTTAGCGCGTCATTGTGGTGCGGCGAGTCGTGAGGCGGGCATTATCGCGCGTTGCTTCAGGAGCTCGCGGCCGGGGGATGGAGCGCCAGACGAGCCGCCGCGACTGAGCCGCGCGCACGATGCATGCCGACCCGGAGTCCCCCGCGCCGCGTGAGGAGTCCCACCTGCTGCCCGACGAGTGGCTCAAGACCAAGGTGGTTCCAGCCAACAGCAATCTCTCGCCTGGCATCTACTACCCCACCATCACCAAGAGGTTCGTCGGTGACCATTCCGTCGTGCCGTCCTGCACCACCAGCCCGTACTGTGTCGCCTTTGTCCGTGTTTTGCTTCTCATTCAAAACCCATTATTTTATTCACTTAACCCTGGCGTGTTAATGAAGTTCGCAGCTAACTGACCGAAAGAACGTTCACACTTGAGATCTATGTTTTAAAAAATAGCTGCATTCATTTGTGACTAACTAAAGCGTGTCTTTACAGGAACCGGTCACACCGACATGGCGCGTCGCGGAGGACGAGGCGGAGAGCAGTGCTCAAGAATGGAGAGTGCAATATTCTCAAATCCAAGATCTCTCAACGAAGATTGCGGTTCCTCCAGGACATGTTCACGACGCTCGTGGATGCGCAGTGGCGATGGACTCTACTTGTGTTTACGCTCTCGTTCATTCTTTCCTGGCTGGGCTTCGCGCTGATCTGGTGGCTGATCGCATTCACTCACGGGGACTTAGAACTGGATCACCTGCCACAAATGCAAGAATCTACAAATTGGAAGCCTTGTGTGGTCAATATTTATGATTTTACCTCGTGCTTCTTATTCAGTATAGAAACTCAACACACAATCGGATACGGTTCTCGTACAACCACAGAAGAATGCCCTGAAGCAATATTTATAATGTGTCTGCAAAGTATAGTGGGTGTAATGATTCAAGCTTTCATGGTCGGTATTGTATTCGCTAAGATGACCAGACCTAAACACAGGACACAAACGCTCCTATTTTCCAAATACGCTGTGATTTGTCAGAGAGATGGTGAACTGTGTCTTATGTTCCGAGTAGGAGATTTGAGAAAGTCGCATATTATTGGAGCGAGTGTTAGGGCACAACTTATAAGATCGAGAACCACGAAAGAAGGAGAATTATTGTCTTATTATCAAACTGAGATGGATTTGAATGCTGATGGTTGTGATAGTAATCTGTTCTTTATTTGGCCAATTACGATGGTGCACAGAATTAATGCGGACAGTCCGTTCTATGGAGTATCGGCGGCAGATGTCTTGCAAGAGAAGTTTGAGATAGTGGTAATATTGGAAGGGACGATAGAGTCTACAGGACAAACGACGCAGGCTCGATCTAGTTACACGACCAGTGAGATAATGTGGGGCCACCGGTTTGTGCCACTGGTGACGTACAATCGCGAGCGCCAGGGCTATGAGGTAGACTACTCCAAGTTTGACGAGACCCTGCAGGTGGACACACCACTGTGTTCCGCCAAGGAGCTGGATGAGTTCTACGGCAGTCAAGTTGATCAACGGTCAATTGGTGAGTATTTATTTCAAGTTAAATCTTCTGGTGGCTGGGTGTGTGAGCAAATCTGTAGTTAACCTGCTTGAAATTGGTGTTATGGTCCAGCAGTTTGCATTTTTGTGTAAATTTAACTTAATAAGTTAAAAGAAAAATGTGTGAAAGTAAAAATCTAAATAATCCAACAAAGTTGGTGTAGTTATCTAGGGTCATAATATTAAGTGCTGGTTTTACATGATAGTATTCTAATTAATGTCATGTATTATTGCAAACAGTACAGACGCAATTCTGCACAAATAAATCAATATATCATCAATATTGGTTGCTATCGTACCAAAGTGACAGAAGTTGAAATAGCCTTTTGTATGGCTTGAAGTGTGCAGTAAGTAGCTAGGTATATGAAATAATTATTCATATCTTGTTAGAGTATTCACGTGACGTTTTGTGAAGCGTGTCACATAGTAATGTAAATATTACCTTTAAATAGATATGTACCTGTGTAACGTTATAGCACGGCTTCTGTATATCAATCGCGTCTTGTATGTAATATAATATCATAGGAAAATATTCACACTTTTCAGAGTCGACACGCAATGAAATGGAAAGGCAAATTTTGAAATCTTTTTGAAAAGCTGTGTCACACTTTACAATTGACCTAACTTGTTAAATTGACCTTCATTGCCTAAATATTAAGGATTTGAAGAAAATTAAACTTTCTTAAAAAAATAAAAACAAACGTAAATAGTAAATTTAAGAAAAATAAAATAGATGCGTAATAGCCGCAGTGCACTACAAATCAACGGTTCCCTCGAAAAAAAGACAATTTCTCAAAATCAAAACAGCAAAGAACAGGATGTGCCATTTTGCCAAATTGACAGTCACGGCCTCTCCCCTTCTTCTGACAGGATACAGCTTCACTCCCGATTCATCTTAACTACCATAACTCTATAAACAATAAGAAGCATTAACGTCAGAAAATTCTGAACTAAAATTGTTTCGAACATTTTCATATTGTATTCTAACAAGCTGCTAAATGAGCGCTTTTATTAGATAAATGGCCTTTTCTTCCTCCATCATTGTGGCAAAAGAAATATTTTTGTTTAACAAAATTAGTCACTTATGATGAATGCTCAGTAATCTTTAGTTCTGGATTCTTTACTTACGAGTTACTATGCGAAATACTCATAATTTGGCTGTATATTTACTGCATGTATCTAAAACTCGTATACCTATTTGTACTAATAATTAACATACTGCACTAGTTTTTAGGTAAAGACCACTGTAAGTATAACAATAAACTTAGTATTAATAAAAAAAATTTGTTTTTTATTTAAAAAATTGCGATAGCAACTTAATCTTGAATCTGACTCTATCTCAATGTCAAAAAGATTGATTTTGTTTGCTGATATATTATTAAAGAAAATTAATCAAGTACTGTAAATAATATGCTAATTTTAGAAATCACAGTCGATCACATAGGGTAATCTATTTGGAATAATCTGTAACGATATCTGTAAATGGAATAAAGACTAAGAAAGATTACATTTAACTATTTTTCTTGTAAACATGTGAAATAAATGGAGAGGTTTTTACAACGACTACTAAAATGTTACAGAAAAAACGAAACAAACTAAATCATAGGAAGTCGAACCATGATTTTTAACATTTTCGTGGTCTTTATTCCAGAAGTAATATTTCTGTATTTGTAATGTATGTTTGTGATGTCGCAGTGAGCACCGATCACAACAACCTAGCCATCAAGCTACCAGAGAGGCCGTCCACCGCTGAACCTAAAGCCGAACACAGGGATGGAGATTTTACTGTCACTCTCTAGGAATATACGAAAACACAACATTTTAGTACAATGTGGAAATTCAAGGGGATTGCTTAAGTAAAAGTTACTGTCACCTGTACTGAAACAAAGGCAATTGAAATTGTTAGAAGAAAGTTTTAAAAAGAAGATGAGAAAGTTTTCGTGTTAGGTATAAAGGGAAAATGTTGTTTTGTAAATAATCGAATGAAAATACTGACAAGAAAGATAACGATAGCCCTGACATCAATTTATAAGTGTCGATATCTTTGATTTAAGAGGGAGACATTAATTGTTACAGAGAAAGGTTGACTAAGATATTTATATTTATCTCAATAATAGTGTAAGCCTGTACCAGACAACTGATTATTTTAATAAGTAACTTGGTACTAAGATAGCAATCGAATAAATATAGCAATTAAGCATATGTAAGGCTTTTTCAAACTGTAACTTAGCCTTTAAAGACAAATGCACTAACAGTTTAAAATTTGTAGTAGCCTAGTCATATAATGTACAAGGGGATAATATACGGGATAGAATCTCAAATTAAATCAATGTACAAATTTAGACAAAATTATATCATGTAATAAGTCTTCCTAAGGTTTGTTTAGAAGCACAAATTCTGAACAAAACATTCCATGGAAAATGCAATTAATTTGAATTAATAAATAAGTGATAGAAAATGTGATAGAATGTTATTTGATTTGTGTATATTTTTGTGCTCTTTGTACATCCAGGTCCATGACCGAGTATATTGGACTGAAAACTAATGCTTTTTGTTTAAATTTTACTATCGAGAAGATTTCTAGTTAAAAAATACAAAGTTCATTCTTAGTAAAGTGTTTTCTCAGTTTGTGTATAAGTTACTTGTCTCGAGATAAATCAGCATGCCATTTGAGAAAGCAAGAACTTTTTGACATACCCGTAATCTCGAGGCTTATAAATTTTGGGTTCTTTATTGTTTGCCAATGATTTTTGTTTAATCCTTGACAATAATCCTGTTTAGTGGTTAGTGAGACATATTTTTACGGTTCAGAATTTTCCAGACAATGACATCAGCCAATTCTAGCCCAGTTCATGTCAGTAACTAAACATTTTTACTTTAAAATATCTCTTAAAGTACTAATTCGTATAAGATAGTTTCCAGTAACATAAAGTTTGTCATGGTCTTGGGTGTACTTCAAGATTAATTTATTCATAAGTGTCATTGTTATGTACATAATAAGAGGCGAAGTAAATGTATTTTGTGTCGTTAACGCTGTTTGATTTATTACGTTTTGTTCGTTTAGAAATAAAATTGTACACTTTATATTGTATTTATTTATTTGCAGAGCAATAACTAGGTAATTGACTTTAAAGAGAATAACTCGTAATTTTTATCAATTGTTTTGTAGGAAACAACTCTAGAAATAATAGATAAAATATAATTTATTAACGTCAAAGGCAATAACTCTGATAATTAACTTTATTGTAGTAAAAGAAAGAAATTAAAAAATATTCATATTTAAGAAAACTTCAGCTAACTCTCGGTTAAATACATGAAATATAAAAAAAATCGATACAGGATTCCTAAACATTCCATAAATTTATTTTTCAGTAAATAAAACGTATATGCACTCTACATACAAAAATGAATAGAGTAGGTAATCATTTAGTAAATGTTCTGTGTATGTTTGTGGAACCGTGTGTGTTTTATATTTGTTTGAGTTTTGACGATGTCGATGTGTTTTTGTTGTGGTGTCGGGAATAAAGGTAAGTAAGTTTTTAAGTTTTCTCTTATATTATGTATTTAAAAATTAGATAATATGTCCTCATGCATGAAAAAGAACCTAAAGTGAACCTGGATGAAATGTAACTTCTAAGTATATACTTCTAAGTATATTCTCTCTGGCACTTGTACAAAGCTTGTTTTGTTTGGTACAGGGTTTAAGTTGGAAGTCTTATTTACTCTTGTCTTCTGACAGATCTTCATAAGATCGAGTCCGTGTCTGCTACGAACGATATTATTTAGGATATATGATCGAAAATGTGGGAATAATCATATAAATAACCGTTCTGATACTTTACTTCGGAACATAAAGCTCGCTCTGGATACCTACCTGAAGAACACCTAATTAATTTGTATAAGGCTTGCATATTAAATAAGGGTTACATTTTGTTATATAGTAAAAATGAAGTTACGAATTCATCCCAATAGTGAGTGCAGCACTGAGCCTGTAGTAAACTAATATGTCAGTGTCGTATGAATGGAAAAGGTCACTCACTGAAGCCTCCGTTTTTTTTTAATAAAAAGCAACAAGAGTATTTTATTACATTTTCGTAGATTCTTCATTTGCTTATTTCGAGTATTTTGGTTTAGTTCCATACCCTATTTGAGTTGAGTTACTTATTCCATTCATTGACAAACTAATTTTAGTCAGAGCCATCTATGGCGACAGTTGGTACTATTTTTTTACATTTTGAAAACCTGTGAGTGTCAAGTTATGTAACAATCAGGTTGTAAACATCTCTATTAATTTACGATATAATTAGAATTGAGTGATCCATTTTTATTATTTGGCAAAATTGAAATTTATATCCGGTAAAAATCTGCGAAGACTTATCAAAAATTTGTCAAACATAGTGGCGTGAAGTAATTTTTCAATATGTGGATAATTTCACCATTTACAAAACAGCAACAAGTTCCAAGGTAAAAAAAAATTAACAAAATACAGCCTAAAATTTAAAAGTATCGGAGCTTTGAGAATCGGTAACAATAAATTTTGTTCACACGACTTTTATAGATTTTCTTGGACTAATATTTTTGGGTTTCCTTCTATACCTCCTTACATAGTTTTTGGACAGTAGCCTTTTGAAATAGAAAAATTTCGAATTTAATTTATTTCTTGTAGTTCTTTACGTTCCAGCAGCTCATTCGAGGATAATTTCGTAGAGTTTCGTCGCATTTGGTCCACTTTGCGTTTGGTCTACTAGACGAAAACGTGTCTATTTCGCATTCGGTCCAATTCGCGTTTGGTCCACCTAGTATTTAGTACACTTCACACTTACTCCTTTTCGCTTCTAGTCCACTTTGGGTGTTTGAGGTACCATCATTCTGTCTGGTTACCATAACATACGGAAAACCCTTTCTTTGGGACCAGGACAGTGTATTATGAGATAAATAAATAAATAAATATAAATATTTCTAACAATCACACCACATTATCGAGCCCAAATTAAGTATCATTAAAGAACTTGTGTTATGGATACTAGATAACGGATAAATAAACTTAACAAACATATAAGCGCACTTAGATATATTTTTTATATTTATAAATATTAGAAATAAACTTAAATAAACGTAAACACACATCCATGACTAGAAAGCAAATATAATAATAATCCCCAACCAGGATTCTAACCGGGACCTCTGGCAGAAGGCAAGGCCACTCACCTCCACACCAAACAGGCCGTCGAATGAGATGTTGTCTTAATTCATTTAGGTATTGGGTTAGGTTAGGTTCGTATGTAGTTAATAAGTCCAATTTAAGTACCATTTCCAGCTTTTCACGAAAAGCGACTTTGGCGAACATCAAGTGTTTAGTTTATGTTTGGTTTTATATTCGAAAATCTAAAAAAAACACGAAGTATGCTGCTGAAGTGGCGTTAAACGTAGCTACGAAAACAAATTTTACTAAAAGCTCTCATTGTCAAAAGTGTACCAAATGCGAAATGGACGTTTGGCGAAGTGGACCTTTTGCGAAATTGACGTTTTGAGAGGTGTACCAAATGTGAAATTGATCAAGTAGACCAAATGCGACGAAACGATTTTGTAGAATTCGTTTAAAAATATGAGACACTTAATATAACAAAACTTTTTAGGAAGGGGAGCTTAGTAGTTTTTTACTTGTTTTAGTAAGCTAAATATTTTAATAAACAAATATTATGTAGGTATTAGAGTGACATCAGATATATTTTTCTTATAGTTTATTTGTTTTAGCAAAATAAAATCTATTTTGAATTCAACGTGGTAGTAGAGGAGTTTCCTATTTGTGTAATGAAAACAGAAATAGAACACAAGCCTTACTTAGTGTATTTATCTAGGAATATTATTTATCAACTCCTCGAACCCCATAATTCAACAATCTCACAACTTTCCAGGGTACACCAATAGTTCTCCAACTCCAGCAGAGATCATCTACAGATCCACCTTCTCACCAGAACTGGCCGTGTCTCCAATCGCCCACTTAGCCGACCGTCTGGTGGTGGACGCCATTCGACGAGCCAGCCTCACGAAGCGACCTTCCGAGGTCAAGTACCCTCCAGATTTCTTTACTCATGAAGAACAGTCGTCTTCTTCAAGTGAGGAGGAAAAAGAGAAGCGGATGAATAAGAAGTAGAGTTTTGACTTAAGATTTTTGTGATATGGTGTTTTTAGTGGAGTTTATAGTAAGACCAGTCGCTGTACCTACTATTTATCTACCTAAGCTTTTTTCAATAGATGTTTTATATAAAACTTATGTGTCTGCATATTTTTTGTCTTTTTCAAGTACTAGTAAGAATTAATAAATGAAGTATTGACAAATACACTGATGAAAAAAAAGTGTTTGTACAAGAAAATATCCTTGGAGACTTACTATTGTAAAGGATTGTTATGACCATCATAAATGACGAATGATTAGGTATTTATATTTATTTATGTATTCATATTAATAAGTTGTAAAAGGATGTATGCAATGTATAGTGAGCAGCGCTATCAGGCTTGCGTTACCCACCGCAGCAAAAGTTATGTTTTAGGGCGATAAGAGTACAGATAATTAGTTTCGTAAAAAAAGTAGTTTACTAATAGCAGCATTTATAATTTGTACTTTTAAAGTTATTCTGGAAAAATATATTTAGCTGCAGTAACGTTATCCTAACAAATTGTATTTTTTTAAAAGACTTTTGGTAAAGAATCACGGAAGTGAATAGATTTTTGAAGTAAATAGGTTACATATTGCAACATTGGTGTACGTTCAACATTTTTGTGTTTTTCAAGATTTTGCTGGGGATTTGTCATACTTGGCAAGTGACTGGACAAGTCGACACAGAAGTTATAAAAAGCCCAATAATATCCACATCAAAATAATACCATAATTTAAAGCTCAAATTAATAGGAAATGCTATTGACATAGTGTGCAAATTTGTTTATAGTATTACATGTTGTAGAGTTCTGTTGGCGTAGCATGTTCGATCGGTAATGCCATTAAAAGTTAGGTTATATGAAGATAATTGTTACATTATCTTGCTTAAAGGCAGATAATCCAAATTTACTGACGTAGCAAAGTTATGTCAGGGGTATGTATAAGATTTTTTATTTGATCGTAAGTGTACTAATTAATTTTTTCTGATTATCTTAAACATTATTTTTAATTTGATTACGTAAAGCGAATCAATCTAAACAAATAATATAAACAAATTATGGCCTATAAAATATATTTTTTTAAACTTTTATATCAAGCCACTTTCGAGATATGGCAAATCCAAAACCGTTAATATAAATACAAGTTCCCCAGCAAAATCTTGAATTATATAAAAACTACAACACACACACATTTTGCTATACGTAAACACGTCACTTCACAACAAAAGCTATCTATTCATGTACTTGGTTATTTACTAAACGTCTTCTTTAAGTTGCTGGGGTAACGTTACTCCAGCAAAATCTTTTTTATTCTGAATATCCTCGAAAATAAACTGCACACATATTTTGCTATTAGAAAACAAAATTTATTTCATGAAACTAAATAAATAAATAAAACATCCACGATTAATGGAGTCCATGGGAGTCATGGGAGCACCCGTCCACGGTTGCCACTTAACATGAAGTGGATCGCCTGCTCGTTTACCGGCTATGTAATAAATAATAATAAAATATATTGTAGCAATCGTAAATTTATCACTAAGGTCTACGATCGTAATACTTTCTTAAGTTTTCATAATTCATTATATTAAATAAAATACTTTAAAAGTGTTTTATTTAATCTACGATCATGTCACATTTCGAAGGGAATCCTATGATTCAAAGGTTTAAATTACAAATTCAAATATTTATTTCTCAACATTGACAATTACTTGTTCTTATTGACGTCAAATAAAACATGACTCTACCACCAGTTCGGAAAAACCTTCGTGAAAAAGAACTGGCAAGTAACTTCTAAGTACCTATATATTTTTTTCAAAACATATTTACATAGTCTCTATATGTCTATACAAAATTATTCTTTTCTCCATCTGATAGCTCGGCCAGTCTCCCTCCCCCAAGTATCCAAACGACGAACACTGTCAAACGGCACCCGTCCACGAGTTAACGCGGGATCCAGCCATCGCCCTCCTCGACCATATTGGGTTTATCCATTTAGGATCTATAATGCCACATACACACACAGATTCACACGTATATGTATTTCACTGACTTGTATTTCAGGTAAAACCGTTGGAATAAAACACTTGTATTGTAGCTATATTTTTAATTCTGACATACACATCAGGTATTAACTACATCTTTGTTGACAGCAGCGCCCGCGCCGCTCTAGGTCCTGTTAACTTTATTTACACAGACAATGGAATAATACTGAAAATTCGACTAATTTTTAAAGAATATACAAGAATATTCGTATTAAAATCTCTTAGATTTACAATTTTGTTAATTTATTATTTTACTCCAATTTGTTAACTATTTTAATTAAATATTTTAGACTAAGATTCGGGATTTCTTTCATGTTTTTGCTGTTTTAACAAACTAAATAAATGTACCTTTTTAATAATATTACATCATGAATTTCCAAAAGATTTACAATATTGTATCTTTATTTGTCAAAGTCAAAGTTATTAGATTTTATTATACCTAATTGTTAACAGAACAAGGAGTAAATTTGAAACCATACATTTTATAATTATTTTTATTCAATTGCCTACGTAGGTATGTCTTAAACATTTTGGAAATGTTTTAACAAATTTATAAATATTTTTAAGCATTAGTTTTACTAACACTTGTTAAGTTATAAATATAATAATTATACCTAACGACAAGTTATAATAAGTGCCAATACTTTTTTATTTTATACAATGTATCGTAAAAGGCATAGCTAAGCTACTTAAGTACTTTTTAAGTTAGATTTAAGTATCACATAAATCGTGTATACATTTTATATTTACTTCAAATATACAACTGATATAAAATATTTTGTTTCAATTAAATAACTGATGAAATGTAAATAATATAAGATTAGCTCGTTTATAAGATATGTATAAAATAGATGTATAATAAAAATCGTGCTTTCTAAATTAAAGTAAATTATTCTAAAACAAATCCTTCGGCACTTCGAAGCTATATCTAATTATACACAACATGGTTTACGTAAATTGTATTTAAAAATACATGCAGCCTTTTACAAGTAAGTACCTACAATTTGGCAAACAAGCTAATTTGACTAAAATTACAAATTCTGTAGTTTAAGGAAGCACTGAGTAAAGGAACAATCTTCATAACATCGAAGACTTACTTTTGCCGTTTTTGATACATTGTTTTTAAATTTATTTTTTGTTACTGAAAATGTTGAAGTCTGATAAGCAGCTTTTGTATGTTATAGAAGTGGCTCGTAATCTATCTATGTAGTTAAGTAACTATATATTTAATTATATAAAACACAAGTTCCTTGATTCCCATTAGCCGAATGCAAAGAGTTACCCAATAGGTCCTAAAAAATTCAGTAACAATTTAAGATTTTTTGCACTTCCACGTTCTAAGTACAACTTTCACTCGTGCCTTCAATTAATTGCATTTGGTTATTTTTTGTAGCATTGAAATACGACAAAGGGCCCTTTGAACAAGCGGCTTGCGACCATAGTCAAGTGAACAGATGCCAAATTAAAGAAATTGATACATTTCGAATTCTATTGTTGGAACTCTCAGGGAACAAATTAATATGTCTTGATATTGACACGGCAATTATGATTTTGAGTAACTTTAGGTTATTGTTGGAATTAGAACACAACTTCATGGAGTACAGGAACACCTAAAGAAGGAGTTCCTAAGGAGGACCGTCTTTTATGCTTCAAGTTTGTAAGTTTGTGCAAAACAAAACAAAGTAACTCTTATAACAATGTTTTTACTTGAAAAAGTAGAAGTGGACTTATTCTACTGAACTTCAAACTGTTCTAAAACTTAATTTTTTACGAATTTCCTGTAAAATTATGAAATAAATAACAAATATTGGCCAGACAAGCTACAGTCAAAGTCAAAAAATTTCAATAAATCAGACCTTACAAGATTACCTAAACTACATTTGAACCCAAAACTAATGAACTTTAAATACATTAAAAACTAGAGGTCAACGCAATTGTCACTACATTGAAATCTGACCTTTACTGCTTTTAAATTAAGACTGCTTTTTGTTCGTCACGCGGGCTCTTCGGCAGAAGTTACAAGGATTGGAATAACCTGCTTTGTAGCTAATATTTGGGTTTCACTGGGTGATCTGAAAATGGAAAAGGGGTAAGGATTAATATTTAGAATGAGTCCAAACAAACAATATTCAATTACAATTTCACTCCGGAATCACAAGTAATTTTGGGAAAAAATTTGGTCCGAAAACAGAATTGAAATGAGTTCTGAGTAACCAAACATTAGTTTTAGCATTCAAACTATGATATTTACTACTTGTTAAGGAGCAAATTGTGTCATACTTGAACTAGAACTTAAATATAATTCACTATACAAAAAAAATTACAGTGAGTCATCCAGAAAGTCGCATCTCACTACTTTTTTCTATTCATCTTTGTCTAGCGACCTTCGACCAAAAAGTCGTGGGCGCTTTTACGTTAACACTGATCACATACAATAAGAAAATGTGGTTCATAATGTTTCAAACGCGAGACTTAAGTTTTGTATAAGTCAGAGCTACAATCAGTACAGACAACAGTACCAAAGGAGTTTCTTATGTTAAGACCTCGTCTGGGGCGGTTCTACAGACCTCCCTATTTTAACCGCCATAATAACCTCGTTCATGTGGTTGTGTTCCGAACAAAGGGTAGCGACAGCCAGTGAAATTGCTGGAACAAACGCAATTCCAACATAGGCCTCCGGTCGGCGTCGCATCATTAATTGATAAATAAGGATATAACTAATTAATAATATCTACTATTATTGATAACGTGCAGGGAGGCCACTTGCCATGAGGCGTTTCGCGGGTTCGTTTGTCGGATATGGCAAAGTTAAAAAAAATTTAAAGAAATAGTAACCAGGCGTTGTTGCCATTAAGTAATAAGCTGTAATGTACGTACTTAAGCTCAGATATGATCAAAATTGTATACAAAGTATATTGGACTTTATTAATAATATCATGGTCATTCTTTCTCCATTAGCCAGATCGTTCAGCCACACACTTTTAAGTTTTTAAGAGACAAAAAATTCCCTGTATTATACGAATTTCTCGAACTTTTTGGACGCAGTGTGAATTTGACAACACTGGTTCTCATAAAAAAAGCTAACATACTTTAATTGTTTGTGCTCCGTTGCTACAAATACCATCACGGTCAGTAAATTGAACAGATGTAATTATAGGTACTCTAAAACTTTTTCAATATTCAGTCCCTCAAAAAAAATTCAAATTAAAAAAAAAAACATAGCAAAATACTCACTTAAAAAATTTACTATGTTCCTCAATCTTTTCATGACCATGTCCATTCGAAACATGTCCGTTCGGTGCCAAATGCTTCTTCATACTAACATGACTATGACTTCTATGAATATGTCCTTTATCTTTTTCCTTCTCTTCTTTCTCCTTTTCTCTATCTTTCTCTCCTTCTACAGCTAAATGATTCCTAGTCTTTTCATTGATGTGTTGAACGAAGTTATTTTGGGCCATGAGGCGGTTTTCTCGAGCTCTCGCTTCAGGTATTTTGATCTCAATGTGCTCATCTAAGGACATGGAGTCTACGGAGCTTATGTCTAAGGTGTCGTTGGAAAACGTTTTAGGGATTGTTCCGAGCATTCGATCTGGAAAATAAAGATAAAATTAGGTTTTTGGAGTTATGGCACAAATACATTTTTAAATTGATATGTTATTGTTATATATTTCTAATCGATACCACGAGGTCAAATGGACTAACAGGATTACTCATAGAGCAAATACACAGAGTAGGTGCCATTGACGACCGAGTGGTCTAGTGGTAAATAGCCTTGCCTCATACGCTGTAGGTCCCAGGTTCGAGTCCTGGCCGGGACATTCATTTGTGTGATGAACACAGATGTTTGTTCTCGGGTCATGGTTGTTTGTATTTATATTTATTGTATTTATTGTATGTATTTATGTTTATTCTGGGCACCCCCCCCTTTGCTGTATGGTCATCCATAACACAAGCTCTGCTTACTTTGGGGCCATACAGTTGGTGTGTCTGTCTGGGGATTTATTATTAATTAATATGCCTACTATGGTGTATTTACGGAGTCAGGTGAATCCAACGCTCGGGTAGCAGGAGGGAGTTGTGCGATGCTATCGCCACTCGGAAGTGGCTAAGATTAGCAACTTTTGATAGATTATTAAAAAGTTCAGGTATAAATCACTAGATGGCGTCACTGCAACCTAAAATTTTTCTTATTTACAAGACGTCTTTATGTGAAATATATTCTCTCCCTTTAATTTTATTTTGACAATCCGTGTAAATTTGGAATGTAATAATGCAACGCATTATTTGTAAATAAAACGCTATTTCAATAAACAAGTTCTGAGTGCACGCTTTTTATCAATAAGCGGTACTGACGCCAGCGCCCCTACAGAGGAAAGACTTGAACTATATAACGTGTCAACTGTCACGTCTGTCCAAATTGAGAAAGATAGCCACATTGCTTAGAATATCTATTCTTTGTATCTCTATGGGAGTACTGAAGGTATCTTTCTACTTTTTTTGTTAGGAATATGGAGTAATCTTATTGGTGTTTTTTTAACAGACAGCTAGCTCAGCTTCCTCGCTTGATATTGGTGGGCACACAGTATGATAAGTAAGGCCCACATGCGCCGACGTACGTTAGTCGTTTAGTTAGTTAAAAATTCCTTATTTTTTTTTATTGATAGGATTTCATATTTGACATTTTTACCTAATTTCTGTGAGGTGGAGACAGTAGCTCGCAGTTCGTCGAGTTGTTTAGCGGAACAAAGTGGAGTGTCCACTTCATACGTGTTGTTAAAACTTGTGTAGTCCACCTGAAAATACCATTCATACCATTTTATTTCTAAGGAGAAATTATTGTGAATAAAAATTGCATTGAAGACCCCTTGATAAGATAACGAATCCGTACAACTTTTGTAGCAAGAAAAAAATATTATATTTCCATGGGTCTGTATTGTTTTAGACAAAGCTCGGCAGGTTATCATAGATTTAAACTTAGGGATCAGTGTCTTAAGAGGGAAAAGAATAAAGATAACTCACAAAAGCTTCTGTAATTTAACTGATCCGTCTTAGTATGCCGTGAGGTGTCTCAGTTTGAAAATAAAAATAAGTAAATGAGACTCCGATAAATGATCAATAGATAGAAAGTAAACTAAAAACAAACACGGAGCTCAGCATCATAGCAAACATATACAATGAATTAATATTTTATTATGCACAAGTAAAAAGTTAAAGTTACATCAGATTCTGACATTACTTTTATAAGAAATCGTTTTTCCAGTTACCGTTAAAATACTCATAATGGATCCTGATGGCTGATTCACAACAACAAATTTGTAAATATTTATTTTATCTGTTGATGGTCTGACATCATTATGTAAATTAGGAGCGTTGCATTGTGTTTGTCAGTATGTTATTTAAACTTCTAGATTAAATCATCTTTATTTTAATATAAGTATAGTTTGTCATAATAGCCTTACGAAATTGGTGAGAAAGACCATTAAAGGAATGTAGGATACATCTTGACTTAATTAAACATAGATAGATACACATGGTGACTTATTGGCCACTTGCCAAAATTGGTTTTCAAGATCTATTTGTGAAATTAAACAATTTTTCCAAAGAAATATTTGTTAAAAACATGAAAAAATTTAAGACTATCCATACCACGCAATGCAACAAGATCGTGCAATTGTATGGGAAGTTCAAAATTCATTTTCGCTATTCGACCCACATTTTATTTAAATTTCAGGAATAGACCATCTACACCAAATGGCGAGTGCCTAAAAAGTTACCCTGTGGTACTTCTACATACAAGTATTGAAGATTAACCAAACAGCGAGAATGAACCATGAACCTTGTTAAACGTAGTCTTGTGATCGTTAGTCTATTAGTTTAAGCAGTTTTTGAATTCCAAGTTAATACTCTCCAATAATTATATGAAATGTTTTTAGTCAGCTTAATGTTAAGTACAGTATTATAAAGCAAATCCAAGGTTAAAGTCCTAGCTTATTTCTTATTTTTATCAGTCTCTGTAAGTTCTTTATGAATAATCAGGATACTCACCTCATACTCTCCTGTATCTTTTCTAAAAGACACCATGGTCTCGAAGCGGTGTCCCCATAGGATCTCAGATGGAAGAAAACTGCTTCTGGCTTGAGTTGTCATCCCGGTTGATTCTATTACACCCTCTGGAATCATAAGATTAACATTATTTTATAAACGATTTTGTAATAAAAAAAATGCCTAAGTAGGAGTAAAAATGTAGGAGTCTGGGATAAACTAGGATAATCATGTTTATTGGTAAATATTTCGTCTTTATATCTAATTATTTAGGAAAAAGTTATGTTTCAAGACAGCCCTAATAATCCCACTGCAAGATATATCAGCCTCCCCCAAACAAGGGATGGTGTCTAGCAATTTAAAGTCCACCACGCTTGGCGACTCTAAAAATAATTTCTAAGAGTGCTTGATGCAATTAAGTTGTTAAAACTCATTAGTACATTTGGCTGTCACCGGGGATCGCACTCGAGACATACAGATCAAGTTGCCAGCGCCTTCACCACTGCGCCGCCGAAGCTTCGTTGGGTTTTAAGGTCCCTAATATTAATGATTATGAAGAATTTTATGAATGTATGTATATAAATAACTTAATAATTTATTTATTTCTAAACAGTTAAATGAATACAATTAACCATATAGAGAAGTATACAGGGCGGTTTTTTGAGAAGGGCGGTGATGGCCAAGTCCGAAACCACGAGAGTTAGGGAGAAGTCGTGAAAGAAGTCATGCCCTCGATTTATAAGAAAACAACAACCGCATGTTTATTTTTTTCAAAAAACTTTTGATGGAAATGGACCCGAAAAAATGTAAAAAAACATTACATCCGGTATTATTAAACCAATAGATTCTGTTGCTGAAAAGGATCAATCTTTGCAAATATAAACGTTTTACTAAAAATGAAAGGAAATAACAAATTTTCACTAATTTATATTTTTACACGGAAGAAAACTCACCTCCTATTTAAACTTTTTGATCGTTATGTGTGAAACTCATTTGTGGTGAAACGAAAAAATCAAAAAAGTTTTAGTTTCGAATTGAGTTGTTTCTGTTGGTTTTTGACAATAAAAGATCTTTCTAAGAATGGATTTATCAAATAGATTTGATGGAGGCCTATTTTTAAATAGTAGAAGCACAGTTCGCGCACTAAGCTGTTTTCAAAACAAATACCCACAGCGCTCTTTACCCTCGGAAATAGTGCTTAGAACTATGGCACGTAACTTAAAAGCGACTGGAAATTACAAAAAACCATTGACACGAAATCCACGAATCGTCAACAAAGATTTAGAACTGGAAATATTGACGTTTTTCGAAGCATATTCCGAGTGCTTCAACTCGTGAAGCAGAAACGAACCTTCAAGTTTCCCGGAGCACCATTTATGCAGTTCTTCAACAACATAAATATAAGCGCTATCGTTATGGACGAGTTGTTCAAAACTTTTATCCAGGTGATAGTGAAAGGCGCCTGGAGTTTTGCCACGGCTTAGGGAATAAATGGATAGGCATCTAAATTTTTTACTTAACATCTTATTTTCCTACGAAACAAACTTCACAAATAACGGAATGTATAATCGGAGAAATGAACATTACTGGTCTCAAGAGAATCCATTGCGAACACGTGAAGGATATCCCTAGATTAAATTTTCGTTTAACTGTTGGTGTGGAATCCTAGGAAGCAGGATCTTTTTCATAAAGATTTACAACGGCAGTTTAAATGCTACGATGTATGTCGAAATTTCAAACAATGTGTTTGAAGAAATGGAGTATTTGCCAATAGGCAGGATACGGGGTCTGTATTTCCAGCAAGACGGGGCCCCAGCTCATAACAGCCGTGTGGTTAGAGATATGCTGAATGAACATTTTGGGGATAGATGGATTGGCACTCATGGTCTAGTGAGATGGCCGGCAAGATCACCCGATCTTACACCACTTGATTATTTCCTAAAGGGTTACGTCAAGATCGAACTTTACAAAGCTCGTTACGAAACAGTTGGGACCTTACAAAGCTCATTGCTTGATATTTTATCGAGGATAAATCCTGTCATGTTATCAAATGCATTAAAATCTCTAGAGAGACGTATATGCATTGGAGTCAATGGAAACCATTTTGAGCAACTTATTAGTTAGGTAAAACTGAGATACTAAAAGTAAATCGTAAAAATTTGCTACTTCCTTTAATTTTTTGTGAAACGTTTATTCGCAAAGATTGATCCTTATAAGCAACAGAATCCATTGGTTTAATAATACAGGATGTAATTTTTTTTGCAAAATCATTCGGTTCCATTTATGTCAAAAGTAAAAGATTTAAGAAAAAAATAAATATGCAGTTATTGTTTTCTTATAAATCGAGGGCATGACTTCTTTCACAACTTTTCCCTAACTCTCGTGGTTTCAGACTTGGCCATCACCGCCCTTCTCAAAAAACCACCCTGTATATACCATTTAGAGTAACACATCAAATTCAGTTTAACCGTTATAAGTGACTTTTCAAAGCAATGTACCCGAAGCAATGAATGTTTGTAAAATTAATATGCGAAATGATTGCAACAATGGAATATTCTTGGATGATTTCTGGATTAAAATAGTTAAAACCTCAATATATGTGTCCCAGGCGGATGATATAATAAGCCGAGTAACTAAAGTAATGTTGTTGTATGAAAACGGGTAGATTTCGTTAATACCACCTGCGTGCGACGAATGCATCGTAAACTCCAGTTAGTAACAACTAACCAAACCATTTTTGTGTATTATATGGAATGCCATTAGAGGTAGATTCGCAACGCATGAGCAACCGAATCGGTTGAAATATTCACGGTTATGGTTAATTAAATATTATTGACTAGAAAATTATTCTCACATTTGTATATGGTATGAATGCATTCAAGAAATTATTTAACTATAAATGACTGTTCACGATTTTACTAAGCATATTTTGGTACTTGTTTCTCACTATTCCTAGAAATGATTTATCAACACTTGCTCAGGAACGATATATACAGATAGTTTAAAGAGGAATTATTTGATTGTTTATATGTAATAGATATATTTGGAACTAATGCACCTCATTTTGAAAATTCCTTGACAATTAAGTAGTCCCATTATCTGTATAGACTGTATTTTATCACGAAGTTCCCATGAGATCACAAGCTACGCGGGTACCAACGCATTAGTCGAATGAGCCCACCTGCGTGTAGTCCGATTGGTCTACCGATCGGCACGATGTGCCGACCCGAACTCGTGAGCACCGCCCCGCACGTGTCGTTCATACGAAACCTAGTGTACGTTACACTTTCAGCGCAAGATAGTGCCTACACAAATTAGAACCCTTTTAAAACCTTAGTCAAATTCCCGTACTATTTGGCCTACGTTGTTAAATAATTGAAAACCGTATCTTTAGAGATTCAACCTGAGCGAGACTAATTCACCTTAACGTACAATTTTCGAGATTTAGAACTTACTTGTTGTTAACAAATCTGAAAATATCTTGAGCTATGCTCCTTCTTTGATCCTTGATTAACAATAAACGCTCAAACAAACCTATGTTTGTGTATATTCTCAGAAGTTAGTACAAAAACAATACATTTCACTGGATTTATAACCCATAAATACTACGCTGTTTTATTTAAAGTGCGGACTCTGTCATGGAAACAATTTTTTTATGTATCTAGAAAAATCCTTGTGATTGGAACTCATTTGTAAATGCTCTTAATGACGTAAATCTTACGTCGGTACTTCAAAAATAGCTTAAAACGTGACTGCAATTAATTTATCCAGTATTTTGTATTGGCCACACTAACATTATCTTACTGTAAATCATATTGATTATCTTCCACATCTTGTAACAGTCATTGTATTTATTCGTATGTTTTAAGAATTAAAAATTTGGTTGTAAATCGAGCTTTTTTTCATCTTTTGCTTAAACTTTATAGCTTATACAAGACTAAACACAAACCTTGTGTTTATTTGCTAAAAATTTTATGTTTTTATACCAAACTCGCTTTTGGCTACGCAAGTGACCTTAAACTGCAGCTAATATCGTGAAACGAATAATTCGAAATTTCACGATGTCTCATGACCTCATCACCGCATATCCTTCCTTTTCTCTACCTTGGAATATCGGAACAAAAGTAAATTTTCACTTACATCCGTATCGTCCATCACTATAATGAATTGCACAATGTTTATAATAACTTTTATACCGTCCTTGTTTTGGGCATCTGAAAACGTGATTTCCACAGAAGACACCTGTATTATTAATGGACGGTATGGGGCAAATTACCAAAAATATTTATATGTTCTCAGTACGTACGTGTTACGTGTGGTAGTTGTAGTGCCAAGACGAGAATACGTCGGGATGGCTTATCGTTATTTACGTGAACGAGTCGTAAAGTCATGGCGAAGATTATAAGGCTAGCAAATAGAGGATCAAACGAGAGAAAATATGTCGAAGAAGTGTGTCTGCGAGCTTGCTGAGTTCATTAACACAGTACTTTGATGTTTTATTTGTTTCAAGGTTTTGCATTTTATTGCTAAGAATCTCCATAAAAACGTCAAATGTTCTTTTGTCCAAATATTAAAATGTTGCGAATTTACTAAATATTGCGTTTTATATTTAAGTCTTTACAATCTTATTTCATTCCAACAGTCTATTTTATTTGGTAAAGAATATCCGCTTAGTACAAACCAATTTGCGTATTTATGTTGAATTTATTTAATGCTTAAATCATTTTCATTATTAGTAGATGTTATAAAGTGGCAATAATTGTATTGATGCTTCAGCTCTATATTGATGACTCTATACCCAGGGTTACTACACATAGTGTAAATATACTACATGAAACCTCATAAAACGTTCGATTACTCCACGCGTTCTTTATTTTAAATTAGATCGTAAATAATTGTGTGTGATCCAATTCCTTGACTACGTTGACTTGCTCTGACTAGAAGTAGGCGCGGTTTCTGTGCGTTTCCGACCGAGTCGATTGAATATTCCTTCTGTATATAGTTTAACAATGGTGATTTTTTTGATTCGGTTCAGGTGTTAATAATCTATACTGGTATAAATAACTCTAATACTGGTATAAGTAAAGATTACTCGATCCACAACTATATATACATATACTCTACATAGCAGTGGACCGTTTAGAAGACAATGTGTGCATAAATGCTAATCATGTACATACAGATGGAGATACAAAAAAATACTCTTCCTAACCTCTAATAAACTTACCCAACATAACGACGATTTCAAATCTCTCCCGTAGCATATCGGACGCCGACAGGTTGTAAAGTGGAGACTTTTCATTGATCTTGTGAACTATGGTCATAGGCCAGATGAACATAAGCCTGTCTTCTTCTCCATCCGCTCCGACCTTCAACTCTTGCTGGTAGAACGGTAGGATCTCCCCTTCTCGGGTCATCTGAAAAATATGGCAGACATCTTTGAAGTTGTTGTTATAATACTGTGACATGAAAGAATATTACAGAACATTATGTCAGTGCATTATTTATGTACATTCAAGAAATTTTCAACTGATTATTAAAGAATTCTTTATACAGTTTAAAAGAAAAGCGGTTAATACTTTAATTTATGAACATTATAATACATTCTGGGTTTATAGTAACATACGTACGACAAGTAAATTTTGACCAAGCAAAGCGTAAACACTTAGTAAAGCATTTTAACTGACTTAATAATTGCAGCACCAGTAGGTTATTGATGTCGTTAAAATAAATGAACAGTAAACTCCCGAGAAATAATTAGTAAAGCCATAAATATTTTTAGTAGTGCCTTAGTTTTAAATTAAATACGGAGGTTGAAAAATGATAATACTCGTAATATGTTATTTTAATTAATTATGTTAAAAAAATCATGAATAATAACTATGTACAGTATTAGAAGTAAGTGGCTGACTTTCGAATGCAAGGATTGAATTTATAAACGTACATTTAACAAGGTGTTAGTGCGTGCAAAAATAGCATTATGTTTGCGAATCAAGCAGTCTAGTCCGTAGATGGGTCTCGAGATATTAAAAATAAAACCAGCACGAAAATATACACGGGCAAATGAACTTATAACTGTAAACATCGCGCACAACATTTACAAAGCAAAATGCACATTCACTGTTTTGTACCTTTTTCCGTATAATTTGCGCACGAACGTGAGCCTCGAGAATATGCGACTTTCGGATGTCTCCAACACGGAAAAGAAGGCAAAATTCCCCGTCCCTGAGGCATATGACTGCATTCCTCGAAAACAGTAGCGTAGTGCAACGCTTTTTGGCCCTCGCAAGTTTCGCGAATATAAGACCCACCTAGGGACAACACAAAAGCAACTTTAAATTGTCCCATAAATGATATATCCCTAATGATGGATCACCCTACGAGAGATAGGTCACCAAACTCCTGACATGAATAAAAGCCCGTTGATTCGAATTTGTACCTTTCGGCGAATAATTTGAGCTCGAATGTGCGCTTCAACTATATGCGATTTCCTCATATCCCCAACGCGGAACATCAGGCAGAGTTGACCGTCTCGGAGGCAAATTACTGCATTGCGGGAGTACAACAGGGTCTGAGCTCGTTTTTTTGGCCTAGAGAGCTTTGCAAACACGATTCCAACCTAAAATTAGAACAACCTTGATGCAATCGTGTCTGGAACTAGACACTTGTGGTTGGCAAGTTCTGTTTTCATGGTAAAAATATAAATTAAAAAAATGTGGCAATGTCTGTAATGAAACAGTATTGTGATGTTCTGCAGGTTTGAGTTTACTTAAGATTGTATTTGATGGTTGCATTGGTTGACTAAAACGTAGTTAATTGATGAATCGTGATTTATATTAGACTTTATTTTGCTCATAAAAGTGTGATTGCCATTTCCAGAACATTTCAAGAGCCATCTGGTTTGCTACATACCAGGTATTGCGTTAATAAACCTGGCAACAATCCCAGTGTACTTTAATAATTTCATCACGTCGGTACTAAACTTTTTACTAGCACGATTAAAAATCTTTTACTAACATATTGAACGTTCTAACTAGGAAATAGTTGAACTGCTACAATTAAAATAATATTCAAGATTGAAAGAGGCGCCAATAACGTGAGATATAACTACCCATTTTACTATGTACACATACAGGTGTAACTAAAATTTATAGCTTCTAAAACTAACATGCGATTTCGCGCAGATTTGTTTACAACTAACGTTTACAACGCAATCTTTTATAACACTTAACGTCAAGGAATTATTCAAATTCAAAAACAATAAGCGAGTGCTCACCATAAATGCTTGAATAAAAACGCCAACGATGCTTTGTAAGCACATGACGAAGATAGCTTCAGGGCATTCTTCGTTGGTTGTTCTAGATCCATATCCTATAGTGTGCTGGGTTTCTACGGAGAAAAGGAAGCAGCCAGTGAAGGTGTTGACGTTGTTGAGGCAGGGGGTGAACTGGTAGGTGGAGTTGGGTGGGGGAGGAGTGAGATCACCATGGGTGAAGATGATAAGCCACCAGATCAGAGCGAAGAGGAGCCAAGAGAGGATGAACGAGAGTGCGAAGACCATTAGCGTCCAGCGCCACTGCGCATCTACGAGCGTGGTGAAGATGTCCTGGAGGTAGCGGCGCCTGCGCTTGGCCACGTTCCATTGCACCACGTTGCAGTCGCCATGCTTGAAGATCACACGCTTGCGGACGCGCCGTGCAGCGTACCGAGCTTGGCGATATCTGTAACGAAGATATTGTTAAAAGGTTATTTTTACATTACTGGAAACTTAACTCAAATCTTTTGAAAACTAACGATAGAAACATAAAAAATCAACTATATAAATAGATTTTTTGATTATGTAATAAAACAAAGTTTTATGCCACATCATTAAAGTTAATTTGATTCCCGCAAAATCAATTTATCATTTTTCAGTGTATTGATACGCCAAACAGAATTGTTTGCTAGTAATATAAATGCTTGAAATGCAAATACGTAATACACTGTTTAGTTGTGATATCTGAGAACTATTTAGAACAATCAGATTCTGTTTAGAAATTAAAAGCTTAACTGCCACTGCTGTGAATCAATTTACTATTTGCGAATTGTTATTTGTATTCAAAGAAAAATGCTTACTTTATGTTGTCCAACGAACGAAAGTAATTACCGCTTATTTCAGCAATGAAGCAATTTGATGTCATCTTTAATCAGAGCGCGGAGCGGTTGAAAAGAAGCCTCCGTTATGGTTACTGGGTATATTGCAGAGGCATTTCACAGCACTTTAGATATTTTATCGCGATATGTCGTCAGCTAGGCGTTTGCAAAGTGCTCACTTACTCTTATCTATCAACAGAGCTTTTATTGTTTATCAACGAGATTTATCCATTTAAGTTCTAGATCCGTTGGTTTTATCTTAATGGACTATTCAATTATCAAACGAATTTCAGGATACTGTTTTTAGATCACAGATAAATAACTATTTGGACAAACAATCCCAACCAACCTATGTTTTGATATGACGAACAAAATTCTGAAAGTAAGGGAAAACATACCTCTTCTCGCCCAACAAAAATACCGCGGAGAAGCGCGCATTAACACATTTCGACCGTTTGTTCATCTCATGCAAATGTAAGAAAAATAATTTTATCGCTTGGAAATTTTATGTTTGTTTACCTGCCTCGGAAATACAGGCAGAACAGATTTATCAAATCAACAAGCTGAGCTCAAGTTGGTTTAATCTGTACATTTATTCAATCAAATTTACAACCTACGTTTTGTATTTTGTTTAAAAGCATATTGCTTTAATTGTACTTAAGCCGGAAAACATAGGACTGACAGCAGTAGAAAACGCAAGCGATTATCTCATAAGTTGCGCTGTGGTCTTGATTTAATTTCATTAATTCATGGTTGTCAGGAAATGTTTAATTGGATTTCACCACTTTATAATTTTTGTCTTTTATAACTGTCATAAAATATGAGTATTTTAATATTATAAAATAATAGATTGAAGCAACCAATACCGTAATTGCAATTAAAATGTACGTTTAAAAAGGTATAATATGTCCCAAGCGTTGTTGTTCATTTTTACTACTTTAATCAAATCGTATTTATTAGTTATGCTTATATCCTATTACTAATCATAGATAAAAGTACGAAAGGAAAGCAACTAACCCATCTACTGAATCGAAATACAAAGCTCACTATCAAAATACATTAAAATATAATTCAATTGTGTTAATGTTCTTTGTTCAGTTTAATGAAACAAACAAATATGAATTAGAGCAGGCTGCGATACAATATTTCCGTAGGAAAAAACGTCTTCTGTATGTCTATTGTTTTATAAAAAATAGCAGGCATTGTTTAGTAAATAAATATTGCAATTACAATACAGTTAGAGTTCGGTCGATTCAGATTGACCATGAGTCAATCCGATGGAAAATTCGTTACTGTTGCGGTGCCGCACAAGTTTTAAGAATTAAACTGCAACGCAATGACTAAAATATGATAAAAACAAACTTAGTAGTGGTAAACAGATTGAAATTCCTATCCACGTCGTAACCAACAAAATCTATGTAATTAGTTTATATGACACGTTGCCTGTTATTATTGTAAATAAGGAACAACAAACAAACCTGATGATCTTATTTGAGAGATTTACGAATACAGACACAATGATCATTGAAAATCGCAGCTGAGTTGCTAAATATAGCATTATCAAAGTCACAAAACAATAAAAATATCTTTAATTAATTTTTAAGTTACAAAATTTAAAGCTTATTATGGATACCCAAGGCAAAAGACACTAAGTTATAAAGAGACGAACAAAAACTGTCAAATCACTTCAAGATACTGCATCCGACTGCAAAATTAATTTGATAATTAAAATATACCACGGGAAACCCAAGTTGTAACCGTAAACGTACATTTTCACTAAACACCGAAACTGCATATTCGGTGTCTGACGAACTCACGGCGCGGTTCTCACGAACAAACTCGTGGGCATACGGCCCGCACATTCCGTACTCATGTTTATGTTTACAACAATCCTCTTGTTTCCGTAACAGTGCCACACATTGTCCACTGAAATATTATGATTTAAATTTTTCTCGAAATGGCAATTGAAGTTATTTAAACAGTTTGGATTCTAAATTGTTTTAGGTATAAGCTTAAACTGGTTTCGAAGAGTATAAGCCTATCAAAGTAAAGCATAATGTTTGTAAATAGTTAATTAGATGTTACTAGTACAGAAGTTTATGTTACAAATACAGTGTTGTTGTGTGTTGAATTTCGTCAGCATAAACTAAATAAACCCAGATAGTCGATATTTCAAAACTGTTTCCATTTTTGAATAGTAAATATAAACGTTTTATGTCAATAAATGGCGCTTTGCTATGTAACAGGTAGGGACGAAATTTATACTTAATTGATAAAGGATGCAATGAACCAATTTGTACAATGGCCTTTTTAACTTTTTAATTTAAGAAATGATTTTAATTTTTGATAGTTAGATCGATTATAAATAAGCTTTTGTAGGTTTTATTATTAGATCTAACATTTTTATTGCAGTAATAAAGCATGATCACTTACGTGACAACGCCGTATTTTAGCTGTTATGTATTTCGTCCATGTTTTAGACATTTAGTGGGAACTAATTCTACAGTAGGTAATATTTTTTGTAATTATCTATGATGCCTCAAATACGTAAGCACAGATTTATTTATAATTGCTATTAAGTTAATAATATTTTCAACAAACTGAACTCAGGCTTGACCTGTTTATAGTTTCAATATAAAACAACGCATCCAAGGGCTATTTTTGTCAATCTTTCGTGTTTTATTTCAAAAGAATAAATTTTGTTAAAAGGCGCTTATTGTATGTACGAGTGAATTTAACTCTTTAGATGTTTTGACTCTTATTCAAAAAATTCCTATCTAGAATGATATATTTTGGCAGTATAAACACACTTTTTTAAATTTAAAATCCACGTTTGAAGACCCTGTTTTTTACTCGTATATTTAAAGAAAGGTTAGATAAGAATGTCATTGTAGATAAGAATGTAATTAATCACGAAAACTCACTTCTGAAGTTCTTCTCTCCACGCAGATTCCGATGAATTTATTGGTTTCCCAGTCATAAACATTGACACTTGACTTATGCATCTTTTTAATCCCGACATTTTATCTTTCATTAATTCAAGCACCCTTATTTTGATTAATTTAACGTAACTTTAAATTAAAGAATGTATAGACACGTAGGAATATGTCAAACACGTCGATCAGCAAAACACGAATATTTTTTCAACTAAGACCACACGCACTTGCAATCGCTTACAGTCACAAACACACACTGCAAATTACAAAATCGTCTCTATTTTGTCTTTTAGCAGCACGTTTACTAAAGATTCACTGAACACTTCCTTTATGTCGAAGAGCAACACGACGAATCTACGGAGAGTTCCGAAAATCATTTTGAACGTCACTGGTTGTTGTTATTGGAACCGTTTTTGCTAATAGCATTGAATCGACAAAAGAAAACGTAGCAAGTGATTGCAAAGAGAAATTCTCCAATACTGAAACGTGTGGTTTACTGAGCAGATGCGAAGTCTATCGAAAACATTCGGTGTAAACTCGTCCCTTGCCAACGTCGCCTGTGGCGCCCCTGCGCGTCGCCTCAATGCCAAACTCTATTTTTCGCCAGAAAATCACACTTCTATTAAAATATTATGACGAGATCTTAATCGATATTTACGGTATGAATAGGTACGCTATAAAACTTCGAAATCATTAAGTTTCACATAAAAAGTTATGTCGGAGTGAAGCTAATAAAATTGATCGTCGACGTAATCTTAATTGTCACGTATAAATTGCTGTTCTATTTGTGTGGTCGACAACCGCAATACAATGTCAGGGTTAGGTAGGATGAACTTTGAATTAATTTAAAAGAGGCTAGTTTATAGAAATCTAGGAGGACGAGATTTCTAAGTGTTAATTAAGTTACCTATGATATATATATATATATATATATATATATAAATTTTATAATGAATATAATTAATATTGTCATGAAAACTGTTAATAATTTTTCAATTTGTTGTTTGTTATAGATACGCGTAGCTTAAGTACAACGGTGTTATGAAATCTAACAATTATTCATTTTACGAGTATTAAAGGTTTAATTTTATTATAAATGTATCGCATAATCGAGATAATTCTATAGAGTTCACAATAAATTGGTCAAATCATTCATACCTACAATTCAGATGTCACTATTAACACTCCCTTCGCAAATAGCATTAGCAATGTCAAAGTTTCGTGATAAACAAACGTGCTGTTGGTTTCTGCGGTCTATGGGCGTAAAAGAAGAAGCCACGTGGATTCTAGAGTTACAATCTCACCCTATACGTTATTTACAATTTCACAGCTACGTTCCTACCTTACCCCCGAACATCAATTAGGAGCGCTACATATATTTTCGGGGCGTTTCCGAAGACCGAAGCAATTACCATTTTACTTGGGATGAGTGATATATTCTATGGTCTACTGCCTATTACGATACAATAACGGTTTGGTGAATTCTGTATTTCTGTGACAAGTTCCGACTATTGAACTATTTTAGTCGCGATGTTTACAGTTGTCGAATCGTTTAGTGCTGGCTAGTTTTATAGGCGCAAATATATTGATTAATCATTATTCTTAGTAAGTTGGAGATGTTTTGCTCTCTGGTACCTAGTTCATCAACAATGAACGTACGACAACGACGATAATACGAACCCTCTCTTATTTTTCTGTTATATGTCACGTTAAGTACTTGGTGTCGATAGGCGTGGTGATGACAACCTACGCGTTTGTCTAAGCTTTACATTCTACACTTGAAAGCTCCAGAGTGAAATTTGTCTGGAAAAACAAACGCAGATAGTTGATTCCCTTCTTTCGCGACACGAACCAAAAACAAACTATATAAAGGTGCAACTTCTTGGAGAAAAAGGGAAGGTTTGATCAACTTAAAAAACGCTTTGCACAACCTCCAGAGTGTGATCTGTAAAAAAACGGTAATTACGACTTTGGCTGATGTATCTTTTAGACTTTGGGCTACCTTAGAAACCATATACCGGTTCATATGTCGACATAAATGTATTTATGACATAAGCAATATTTAGCGATCTACGAACATTGCAAAGTGCGTAGTGTGACGTGCGATGAGGTGAGTTTCCCTAAGTAGAGGCCTCTTGGATTTCCCTACAAATTTGCATAATGTGCCAAATGAAACTTATTCTGAACACGAAAAATGTGTTAAGCCCAAAGACAAGACCCTCGTAAGTGTCCTGAACGTTTTCATCAATTTAGCACTCTTTAGCTTACATTATTAATCCAAAACTCAACCTGAGTTTTATGGCTCACTCACTTCTATCCAGTTTAGTCCACTTAATATTCACTCCACTCTTAATATTCCATATCTAGCATTGAACCCATAAATACGTGTGTGGGAGATTTAACAAGAGAAGTAATAGTAACGTATATATTCTAATTCGCAGTTATTTTAAGATATCATAACCATAAAGGCCTTAGAAATTATAGTTTCTTCACACCAAATTATAAGTACTCTTTTGCAAAGTTTAGATTGGCCAATGGCTTTCTTAAGTCCTGGGCAAAGTCTGTACCGTGATGTTGCCACATTTATGCCATTCATAATTAATGTATCGTGTCATGTCCGACTGCGGTATAAAGCAGGTGTAGTTTTGGACCGTTTGAGATTCACGTGGTGTCTACGGCAGGCAATGTTATGCACATGTCTATCGAAATTTAAACTTATTTTAGAAGTATACGCATGCGTGATTTTCTTTAAGATTTCTTTGATATTATTTAAAGATCAATCACAATTGCAAGATTTAAAGGAGATAAAGCGAGAGAAAAGAGAACGTACAAAATTTAAAAATACTGCATGCTAAATAAAAATGATAAGAAAGAAATCATAATAGTGGTTCATTATGATAACAGATGATTTTTGAATAAATAAACAAGCCTGGTAAATCAAGCTGAAAAAATGGAAACTTAATCTTGACTGACTCAGAACTTGCTCACTTCAACCTACATATTGAACGTAAGAATCTTACTTAAGTCCTCTATCTGACGTCATGCTGTTCTTCTTTAAGCTCTTAACAGCCATTAACAGTATTATAGCTTGAAGCGATTCATATAAAATTAAATAATGGAATTATGTATACTTAATGCAGTCGTCGTTGCCGTTATAGTTATTTAGAATAGAAATTACTAAACATATGTTAATTGAGAAGTTGCCAATTTAGAAAAATAAGCTTTGCACCCATGCCATAGCTCGCGTTAACTAATTTCATGAATAGATTTAGAAAATTTCAAGCAGGTACTAATTTTCTAGGTAAAAAATTGTTTTTAAATTGTTTAACTAGAACGTATACCTAAAGTATTTCGATTAAGCCAGGATTGACTGCAGTTTATTCAAATAAACCTTAGTGATTTAAAACGACTATCAAAAATAAATGTTTAAGGCCACGTTCGGTAAAACCTGTACACAAGAAACGCTGTTGTTTAGAAAAAATTACCATCGGCCGCACTCAGAAATGTCAACAAGCTTTGCTTAGCAAATCTAGACTCAGAAATTGTGCAGATAAAGTATATGTTCGCTAAGCAAAATCTATGTAAGGAGCGCCAAAGAAAACATTTGACGACTGTGAGTGCGAGATATTCCAGAGTTCTCCTCCAGAGTTCTAGTTCCAGAAAGTCTGGAAAGTTATCCTTACGGGATCCTAAGCCATAGCAACAGAATAGAAAAAAACGTCATTAATACTAAAAAGTATAAGCAAAACGACTTTATCGCGTTGCATTTGATTTGCATATTTATTCAATCTCGTATCATCAAAATGTGAATTTGAATTTTATTTGTTTGTTTGGGTTTGTCCATCTGGACGTCGGATTCTAGTCGTCGACAATGACGTTTCCAATGAAAAACAGTCTCCGTCACTATTCCAGAGAAACGCACGCAATTAGGTTGAAACAACAACTTTTGGATGTCTGTTTGTTTGACAAGCCAAGAAGTTAAAGATTTATTTCCATATAATATAACAGTAGCATTGACCTACAGACGTCAGCTAAATTAAGATCATACGCTTCAATTTGTTTTAATGAAACACTGTCCTCTGTATTTTTATTTGTCTATATTTTCTAATTATCATCGGTTAATTTATTGACGATTTCGCTTAGTGAAATAATTATTAGACAGCGTATTAATGACAAGAAATAAATAATACGTAATAAAAAAATATGCAAAGAGTTGAGCTACAAAATCCAGCCAATAAAATGTTTGAATAATCTACATTCTCAGGATTTAGAAATTTTTGTTCCATTGGATCCAATAGACTATTTTAACTAAGATATCAGTAAAATGAACTTCGTTCGAGTTGCCACCGCTGTTGCCAAGTCGGCCGGTGACACAGTGCGCTTTAAATAACCCGGCGATCTTTGCAAGGAAGGACACGAGTCAAAATGTATATCGGTAACATCTAAGCTTATTTCAAAATTTATAAACAAGATTTATTATCAGTGGGATGAATTTTCGGAAAGTCCACTTGTTTGAGCCGGCATTAAATCGGCAAAGTCAAATATGTGTGGTATGAGTGTTCGGGAAGAATTCAAGTCGAATGAGCAGACCTGTGTAAAGCCCAAATGGACAACCTTGATCGGCACTCACTAAAGGAAAAGGGATAGCAGCTGGTTCGCGCCGGCATAGTCGTTTAACAAATACTGCCGACCAAATTACCCGGGTGGAACATGTGGGTAGAGTGATGTTTTATTTGACGTCAATAAGAACAAGTAATTGTCAATGTTGAGAAATAAATATTTGAATTTGAGCAGCCCTTACATTAGGCATTTTATCTGGCAAATGATGTCGAATCTGTAATGGAAAACTTTGAAGCGTTATTGTATTGCTTCGAATAATTTTGAAGGCGTTATATTTTCTGCCAGTAACTGGATTGGTCTTTGATTGGATATCCAAGCGACAGTAAAGTTAGAGAGTGACCATTTTGTATAGCGAAGACGCGGGAAATCGCTACATTGCTACAAGAACTTTATGAATAAATGAATGGAAAATGTAATTTCTCGGCTACTGTGTTTATCATTATAGGCGAAGTTGTGGAATTTTCCGTATCTTCTGTTTATTTACAAAGTTTATATTTTGTTGAACAAGGGTTCATTAAGGTCAACCACTTTAAACTAGATTTTATGAATGAACAGCATTAACTGTTTAAAGGTAACGTTTGTTTAATGATAAGTAAAATCAAACTAGTTTAAACCTGTTACGACATTCAAGCTTAAGATCACTTCGTTAATAAATATACAAATATAAGGATGAGGTATGTTGTTTTATTAGAACAAGTTATTAGACTCAGTAAAGTAACAAAATAATATTGTTGGACTGAATGTATTAAATACAAAATCATATTTTAATACCTTCAGTCCAACAGCAGTTCGATGAATTGAAATTGAATGAATTGAAGCCGCATATACCTACGTATTTTAGTATGAAATAGCTGTACCTACCTAATTCATGCCTTTAAAAAAATCTTATTTGTATAGAAAGCAATTCACATAAAATCTTAGTCATTAAATGTGAAGTTGTGCTTCTTAAATAAACTTGTTTGTTTAGATACCAATAATTTATTTTTATTTTTTTAGATCCCCAGACAGACACACCAACGTAGGCAGAGCTTGTGTTATGTATGAATTGGCCATACAGTGAATTGGGGGGAATCCACAATAAACATACATATATAAATATCAACAACCATGACCCGAGAACAGACATATGTGTTCATCTCACAAATGCCCCGACCAGGACTCGAACCTGGGACCTCCGGCGTATGAGGCAGGGCTAGGTCACTACGCCATATTAAACGAATGATTTGTCCTCCAAGTTTATAGTCTTTCAAATTATAACCGTAGCATAATTTGGAAGATATTTGTCTGGAATATGATGATAAAATACAAATTCATTATACATATAATTCTACAGAAATATGTCCATCATTTGCATTTTCTATAATACAACATAGCAGGTGCAGAAATTTAAACATTTAAATTTTTCCTCCGCGAAAATGTATAATATAATCGATCACAATAATGGCTACTTCAGGTTTACCATGACTATGGGGGTATTACACTATGGTATATTGATGAGTCATATTTATATGATAGTGTTATATAAACATGAGTCATATCGTCTGTGATCAAAGATTTTTGATATTTGATGTTAGAGAAGATCATAGAAACCGGTCGTGCCATATTGAATATTATATATTGAATTTTAACATTTATTTTCATTTTTGCCTTGTACAAAATCCATAATATTCTAAAGGCAATTAATTATTATGGTGATTTTATTGATGGGTAAAAGTAAGTGTAACGATATTTTTGTAAAAGTTCACGATATGCTAAATGTTATTCAAAAAGTTATTAATGGCAACATTGTGTAGTATTTAGTTTTGTTTGACGCTTTGTACAAGTTTTTGCATATTTTCTATCAAAACAGAAAAACACCCAAAAGAATACTTATAAATTTTGTAAATATTATTTTTATCCTAGGCACCAAAAAATAACAAGGGCTTATAACAAAATTTTCTACTTATGAATAATATTGTATTCCTTCCCATAATTTTGCAATTTTTATAGCCCAGTAGATTTTTGATAATAATAATAAATATACATTAACGATACATCTATGGCTGCTACTTTAAGGTGGACAACAAATTAAACTAGTCAATTGAAATCAAGGCGAGGTATCATAAATAATGACATGGAGACTAATATTAATAGTAAGGTGACAAACATTGTATGAACTATAGGCTTCCAAATCAAAAAATAACTTTTGGTCTTTAATTTGCGGGCAGCTGAAAATATTAAAATGCATACTATAAATAAGTATTAGGAGTTAATTTTTTTAGTTTTTAAAAACATAATTTAATGAAAATTGGAAAGTTTCACTATCTAGGGCAGAATGAAAGAAAAACACATGCAATAGTTCTCAATTCTTCAAAATAGATTTGTAGCATGTAGATGATTGTATTAGACATTCTACTTAATACTATCCCCTGCAGTAGCTGCCAACCTACTATTTAGCTACTAACTATAAATACCTAATTCAGATTGCTTTGTCACCCCGTTAAATACGTGCCTTAAGTATATTCTTCGTTTCTTCCCAAGGAAACGCTGATTGAAAGTGTGTTCGATATAATATCCTAGAACGCTCCACAAACTTCACATTTTGTTATCGAAATAATTTTTTTCGTAAAAAAATGTAATTCATATATATATATATGGTTAAATATATATATGGGTAAAAAATCTAATTATCGAAGCTAATATCGCTTGTTTTGCGCAGTATTTTCTATTCTGACTTGAGAATAACAACACATACTTACTAATTTTACGTATAGTTAATTTATCTGCGTATGCTTTATTGTCATTTAGGTGCACGTTGCAGACCTGCTGCCTAAGATTAGTTTCCAGGAACGTGTCGTGATTGCTTATCTATCATGACTAATTCGTGATACAATACAACATGGCACCCATTAAAATAATACGATCATTACTACCAACTACAGTTAATTTATGTAACGTCAACAAATTAGTAATTGTGCCGACCCAGCGGGCTAGTGCGCTCGAAGCAGCTTAAGAAAAGCTTTATGTTTGTCAGTTCCATTACAGTTAGATACAGCTAAGAAAATCAAAAAAGTCATTGAATCAGAATTTTAATTAAGTTAGGCAATGCAAATTTAATTGGTTTGGTTCAGACCCTATACAAATCCAGCCAAAATGGAAGATGTCACCAAGATTGCTCAAATAGCTCAAAGTAACAATCAATTTTTATTTCTATTAATAAAAATAATCACCCATGCAATCAATGCATCTTTGCCAACGCATTGGTAGCTTATTGATGCCTTTCTTGAAGAAATCAGCTGGACGGGAGGCAACAAATTCTTCAAAGGCATTTTGTACTGCCTCTCGGGTATTGAATTTTTTTCCCGCCAAGAAGTTATCCAAATTCTGGAAAAAGTAGAAGTCTGTAGGCGCAAGGTCTGGTGAGTACGGCGGATGACGGAGAACTTCCAACCCCAACTCTTGTAGCTTAGAGACCGTCTGCTGTGCAGTATGAGGTTGCGCGTTGTCGTGCAGGAGCAGTGGAGCCGAACGATTGACCAAAGCTGGTTGGAGACGTGCGAGCTTCTCCATCATTGTGTTCAGTTCTTCACTGTACACATCTGCAGTAATGCTTGTCCCGTTTGGCAAGAAGCTGTGATGAATTACACCCGCGTTAGACCACCAAACAGTGACCATCACTTTTCTAGGGGTAAGTTTTCGTTTAGGGCATTGTTTGGGTGCTGAACCAGGGTCCAACCAACTTGCTGAGCGCTTACGATTGTCAAACAGGATCCATTTCTCGTCACAAGTAACAATGCGGTTCAGAATTCCTTCATTTGTATGCCTGCTGAGCAGTGCAAGGCACGTCTCCACGCGTACTTCGCGCTGGCGGTCATTGAGTTCGTGGGGTACCCATTTGTCAAGCTTTTTTACCTTGCCAATTTGACGCAAATGGACCAATATTGTTTTGATGCTAACGTCGAAAGCTGCTGCTAATTCAGCCGTGGATTGAGTTTCATCAGCTTCCACAATTGCCTTTAATTCGTCATTGTCGAACAAAGTTTTCGGACGAGCACGGGGTTAATTTTTCAGGTCAAAATTTCCAGAACGGAAGCGGGTAAACCAATAACGGGTGGTGCGTTCGTTTGTAATGTTCGCTCCGTAAACGTCGTTGATGTTGCGTGCCGCTTGTGCCGCTTTGCTGCCACGACGGTACTCATACTCCATAATTACTCGAATTTTTAACTTATCCATGATGACGAAAAATGTTCGAATGCGTTGAAAACAAAACACTAACTATCAAACAAATGACGATTTTAGAAAAAGAATTCCATGTTCGTCAAATAAAATTAATTTGAAATTAGAATTATCAGTCAAAAAAAAATATTTTCATTTGAAATGGCCAGTACGGCAAAACGGCAGTTTCATAGGTAAAGACCTATTATTATTATATCACCCAGATCCCTTAGAAGAGGTGAGGTAAATTTTCACTTACTTTATTAATGATTAAAAAGTTTATACACTAATTAATTACGTTTTATTACCAAAGTTCTAAACAATTTTTTTTAAACTAAATTATGTACTTCTTTGTACTGGACTGAGTCTTGTTGATAAAAATCTATGCCGAACCCTGATCGTACAAATAACTAAAGTGCCTCCCTAGTCACTTTAGTTATTTGTACGCTCTATGGCGTTACGGTTATAGTTTATTGAAGAAAAATAAATGAATCTCAAAATATAATTTTTGACTACGTAAGTCAGAAAAATCATAATTTACTCAATATATATACTTATACTTACATTATAAGTTTTAGCTTGAGATATATCCGAATAAAAATGAAATCACTAAATATAAATTGATTTGAAGAACCGAAAAAAAACATTAAGAAGTTGTACTAAAAAGTGTAAAAATCTATATACGTTATAGACGTTTACATATATATTGGTATCGAAAGTTTTTCTACGCGTCAATTACAATATCCAATCAAAAATTAAACTGAACGTGAGTTGCCAATGGAATTCACTAACCATGCCAAATCAAATTGCATTATTTGAACTTCAAATAACATGCCTGGTTATTTCAACAATCATAGCATATTAGTGTTTACGATAACGAGTTAATAAATACGTAATAGTGAAACATGTTCCCGGAAAGTTGAATCTTGCGGTAAATACTAGCTTCTATTTTATGTTGGCCAGTTTCCACCTTTGTCTGTACATTGTGTTGTAAGCCAAGCTATGACCTGGCGATCTAAATTCAATCTTAGCATTTTGTGATAAGAGCAAAGCAATGTCAAAATGCTAGGAAATTCAAAACAGTTGCAGTAGGTTTTGACGTAGGAACTTTTTGACATTTCCTGAATGTGAGAATTCCTATGACGTATTTTATACTACGTCTCACCTGCTGATTTGTCATACATTTTATGGTTTGCAAAATTATAGAACTGACGTCAAAAATAATTTCAAAACATTTCCTGGATTTTATTTACTGTTGTAACAAGCGTTTTTACTTAAATATAGAATAGTGCTTTAGATTAAACAAGAATAAATCTGTCAGGATAACATAAAAGCGTTTTAATTTAGTTATACACAGATAAAATGTTAGTTATAGATGTAATTTTATTCAATTTATTTGTTCAAAAGATTCAAATTCACAAAAGCACGTTTAAGTACCCTACCCTGATTTAACCTACTTACGTTCGATATTACAAAGAGTTAGTTATATCAAAGGCTTGTTAGTGCCGGATCAAGAACGTTCTATATTTCTTTCCTGTACATGCGTAAGTAAACATTCAGATAGCAAGTTTAGCGGCGGCGCCAATCGCGGCGCCTGCGCATACCTTGTTTATAATTTACAATTCAGGTCAGCTGTATCCGTCGAGAAATCGTGATAGCACACGCCCTGCTCCTAACTAGGCATATACATACACTAACTATATTAAGCACTAAATATTTACGCCTCAGTTAGGCGTTATCGCAAATACGTCGTGTTGTACATACTGGAGTTGCATTCTAGTTTAGTATTTACGTGTTCAGTTAGGTGCGAGTCGCATTAGGCACGAGCGAAATCAAGTAATTAAGTGTTAGGCTTCATGAATGAGGTACTCTCATGTTATATAGTTTGGGTGATAAGCCTGAAGCTTTAACGAGTCATAGATCATCACTATCAAGGTGGTTCAGTTGTTACCTTATATTAAGGGTTTTTTCGAAACTCTTTGCCAGACTGGTCGGATATCAGGGGCCGAGCCAAGTTGCAATCTATGATTGCTAACACTAAATACCCTTAAACTGCATCACGTGACTATCGTTATTTCACGTGATGCCCCATACAGTTTATGCGTTTTCGATAGCGTTAGCGATTGTAGATTGCAACTTGGCTAGACCCCAAGGAAAAGTTAAGATTACATTTACTTATCTTAATTGTCAAACTAACTTTGTAGTTATTAAAACGTTTTTAAAGTAGGTACGTATTCGTTCAGCCGTTTCGGTCAGAGTGATAAAGAACGGAAACATAGAATTGATACTTTCGATCATGAACAAATCGAATTTTATTATTAAGTGCGATTATTTCTGAGGTTTTATGGTAAAAATAATAAAACGTTCTAACACGGAGCTCTAGTACATTCACATAGACCAATTATACATATGGAGGATCGACAATTAACAAGTTCCTAGGACCCGACCAAACTTAAAAATTACGCTAAACATCTTGAACATGACTCATATCGAACTAAGTGTGGATAAGTAAAAAATGGTGCTACTTCACTATTCGTCGCGATGAATCATAGCTTTCCATCGAGTTACGCTGAGATATTACTCAGACGGTTGGTCATGTCCGTTAAATTCAAATTATCAAGCTTCAGTAATTTTTTTTTTTGTAGATAAGTTAGATAAGACTGGTTATAATTTAATTAGTTTCTGATTACCGTTAGGATCTCATTTATCCCAATGAAATTATGAATTAGCACAAGATAAAACGTTTTATACTAGGGAAGCATGTCGAATAGGACGTTACATTTTTAAATTTTTAAACTAAGATATATGCATTTTGACATACTAGCTTTATAACTTTAAAGTATACAATATTGTTAAATAATTTATATTAAAGTAAAACAAATATTTTGCTCAATGAAACAAAATTCCTGGCTTTCTTTATAACGCACTGATTCATTTAGAATTGTCGAAAGCTAAAACAAAATGGCCGAAGCGGATTTTATATTATGAACGGTTTTTGTCTTTTTAAACATGTTAAGTCTAACAAAAGTGGATATTTACAATTAATACCTAAGTCCAAATTGATTATTTAGGTCCGTACACAGTCTCTAACTGAGAGTACATTATTAGATGTCCAAGGAACTCTCTGTCCTTTCACCGTTAATTGTACTTTAAAAGCACTTCACGCTTTTGCCGGTGATCATTTAAATGGCCCTTATATTGTGGCATTAGAGTTGATGTTCGCTTAGCATTATATTTTTCAAATTGTAAGTTGCAGTAAAATGCTAATTAGTTAATATAATATGACGGGCACTTTCCTGCACAGTAAGTAAGGTACACTCGTCGACAGTTTGTGCAATATAACGTAATGGAGAAACTATCTTTTGTCATCTTTAGAACAACTTTCTCTCAGTTAATTGTTTATCAGTTTAATTGGTTCCTTACAGAACTCGTAGAAATAAAATATTATGTTTTGAGCTATGTTGGGAAATTACTTTTGGCATTGGGTGTTTAGGTCTGATTTGTGATCGGGGTGCAACGGCATTATACAATGGTTGCAGTTTTTGTTATACCGATTTTCCTTTGAATTAAAACAATAAGGGCCTCATGCCAAATTAAATAAAATTGTCGCCTACCACGGGTATTTTATAACCGAAGCAAAAACTACATACTACATAAACAATGAACTACGCTTAAAATATTCATCTCTTGAAAAAAATATTCTGTGAAGTTTCTTGCCAGTTCTTCTTTAAGAAGATTTTTCCGAACTGGTTGTAGAGTCATGCTTTACTTGACGTCAATAAGAACAAGTAATTGTCAATGTTGAGAAATGAATATTTGATTTTGAATTGGAAAAAAAAGAGCAGTTTCGACCTAACGCCCTCTTTCCAAAATGTTTCTGTACCCTTAACCGACCACCTAGGGCTTCTGGGCGTAACTATATCGTCCCAACTAAACTTCGGGCAACAAATTGTGTCCATGGCTCAAACTGCTTCAAAGAAGTTGGGAATCATCTCGAAGGTCCGACGGTACTTCAGCCCTGAACAGCTACTTAATTTGTACACAGCTCAAGTTCGATCTTGTATGGATTATTCTATATAATATGGAGCATCCTTTGGGATGGTTCTGTAAAGTACCAACTAGAAGCAATGGACGCAGTTGACCGAAGAGCCCGAAAAATTATTAACAACTCTAAACTCACCACCAAAAAACTGCAAAGCCTCGACATCGTCGGAAAGTTGCCAGTTTAGCAGTCTTCTACAGAATACATTTTGGAGAGTGCGCGAATGCTCTTTTTGATCAGGTTGAACCCACACCATTCTTACATCGGACTACTAGACGCAGACAGGCCTTCCCTCCCTGGTAACCCTTTATGGTAGATATCCCAAGAAGTCGAACCAAACGCTTCGATAGTTCCTTTTTGGTGCGGGTCGCCAAGGTGTGGAATGAACTGCCTGCGTCTGTTTTCCAGAAAACTATAGTCCTAGTTCCTTCAAGCGTCGAGTGAATAGGTATCTCGTGGATAGACGTGTAACACCTTCGTCTTCAACGTCACTTTCCATCAGGTGAGATAGAAGACAAACGTCTAACCCTTTTTCAATAAAAAAAATTGAACCTTCGAACACTATTACTTAAGATTACTTACAGTCATACTTAGAGACGTCAAATGGTTACTTAATGTGCTTCTAATCATAGACTTTGCATAGGGAATCTATACTTTATCGGTATAAAATCAAAGTCTACATTTGCTAAGTATTATCTATAAATTTGGGAGTGCCATAAAGTCTGTAAGTTCGGTAGTTAGGCATTTTACTAAGGGCGATACGTTAAAGGAGTGTATTGACACATTTCCACACATTAATGAGAATTTTAGTAAATAAAATATAATACTAATGTTCAGTGCAGCATGGTTCACCTTGCGATGAAGCTTTTATCACTAATACGTTTCCTATTTTACTTTACGACAATGAAAACGCTTAACTCGTATAAGCATAAGGCCATCCATTGAATGTGTTAAAAATTAAAATAAATCGCATTCTCAACAGCTTGATACGGTTATCTGATACGGAAAAAAAGTCTAGTTTCGCAGTGATCGTCAATGTATCTTATAATTGTAAAAGTTGGACAATTTGACTTGTACCAATTTTTATTTACAAATCCTAAAGGGGTTTAAAGATTTTTGTATGGGCCTTGGCACCCTCTCCAATCGTCTTTTGATTTTTTTTTATAATTGTGGAGCACTAATGTATATCGATTGGAGACACTCTAAGAGACACAAAAATGTAATCCACTAGTCTCTAAAATATCACAATCAAGGTTATGCGCTGAAAAAGATTGTAATACAAAAATCAATATTGCCCTGTAAAGTTTATTTAAAATTCCTATGCACTGTAGTCGTATTAATAAACAATTCTTGGCTTGTTCAGATATCTAGACAACTATTACATTATTTTAAACTTTTACCTATTTTAAACTTACTTTTAATAACAGGCACCATTGCAAAAGTTTCACTTGGTTTTGCTGGGTGATGCAGAATGTAACTGATGGCACACGATAAAATGTATACTTAAATGTCTATAGAAAATCCTAAAACGAATACAAAATATATATCTCACATACCCCTTAAGTGTCACCCTTCAAAATATGGAAGGACACCTTAATACAATATGTTAAAAGAATAATCCGTAATCCTGGTCCTACCTAAAAACTCGTACCATCAAACTTCTGTTACCAGATTTATATGCAAAAAATAAACCATATAAGTTTTTCTATACCAATTTTATCTGCGCATATTACTGAAATGCAACATTTTGAAGAATGATGGCATACATGATTGCGTATGTTTAAGTTTTCCTTATAGATTTCCTTATAGACAATTCTTTATTAAGTTGCAAAACTTATTGTCTACGTGGTACTTTTGGAATAATGGTTCTTGTATTAAAAGTAAGTTGAAATATGGTAAATACTTAAATGTTGGATTAGGCCATGAACTACTTCTCATACCTACCAAAGTGAGTAGGAAGGCTTTAGGTCCTTTTTGTGGGCTATTAAGTTTTTCTATTACAATGATTTTCTGCGCATAACTCTTACATGCGACGCTTTAGCGCACAGTAGCCTTTATTTTTGTGTTCCTTAGCGTGGCCTCAATCAATAAACATAGGTTTTACCATGCGCCGCGATTTTGTTGTCATATTAGATTTTCTTTAGAACCTTTTATATTAGAACTAAGTTAAATGTAAAAATGTACGCTTATTTAATATTTTGATGTTGGATAAAGCCAAGAACTGCCGTTTAGAACCACTACAGCATGTAGAATAACGATATTTTACTGCGCATAACTCTGAAATTTGACACTTTAGAGCATAGTGACTATTTTTCTCGTGTTTTTTAGTGTTACATCGATATATAGGTTAAATAGTGCACCATCATTTTGAAAAACAAAAACCAAAGACGATCGGAGATGATGCCAAAATCTTTAGACCCCTTTATTTTATTTGCCTCTAAACCTTTGTCAATTATCTGTAGAATCTAACAAAGCTGTCAAATTTCCTGTGAACAAAAAGATATTTCAATTTGCATGGGCGAGGACATCCGCTTCCTTTACTAAAATTTGCATTAAACGAATATTCAGCTTTATTGGCTATTGTTATTTCGAAGTCTAGGGTCGTTTGAATTGCGCCTAGGTCGTGAAAAGGATAGTGGTATATTAATATTTAACTTAGAATCGTTTACGAGTCCACTGAGGCAACTTTGTCTACATTTAAATACCTTTGCGATGTGTAGATAAACTGCCAGAAACCACCCCTTAGCTAGGTGAGGCTGATGTCTCAACAGTGAGATGATTCAAGCTGTTGTGGAGAATGAGTAAGGTCATTGTTTTTCTTTTAATTGGATTAAATACAAACAAATATAAATAAACTATCTGAATAATAAGGGCTACAACAAACTACTTTGTTATAGTATGTTATATGTATAATTAAAAATTAAATGTAGAGCTCAGTTTAAGCATAGTTCGTTTCCACCCAGCATCGTTTAAATTTCTCTTTTATGGCCTGATAATTACCAGCCCCTATACTGACTGCATGCTAATAGAACCTTAGACCTTGGCAAGAAGCCCCACGCCTACATTCGCACCCACGCAGTTTAGATCAACTAGACAATAATTGCAATGAACTGAAAGCAATGTTCTGAGGAATCCAAGATGAGGCGAAGAGTTACATGGCGCCAAGAGTATAAGGTCGAGGTTTACTTCTAGACGGATAATGGTGCCAGAACTTATAAGAATTGTGTGTGTATATATAAATTAAATAAGGTATTAAAAAAGCGAATATTTAAAAAAATATGCCATATTCGTTAAGTATACTAAATTAATTAAACTATCATGATCTATTCTAAACAGTCAGTTGCCCAACTTGAATGTCCCAAACAAATTGCATGATCGGTTGCATCGATTTTGAATGTGAAATTCAAAACTTTTCTGAGAAAGTTTTTTGGCTTCACGAATAGATTGTCTTTACCAAAGGCAAGTGGCTCAAAAATAACCCTGTTTTCAAAAAGGTAGATCACGACGGTTATTCGACGGCCTTCGTAATCACAAGGAACTACAGGTTGACACAACTGAAGAATAGCTACCTATGATTTTTTGTTTGTACTAGTTTAACATTACACCGATGTATTACAGAATTTATTATAAATATTTACATAGGAGTATTATTTATCAGTACAGGTATTTTAAATTTGCGTCATAACATATGAATTGTATTTACTGGGCGTTAAATGATACGACAGTTACTCTGCTTAATGGAGGCCTGATCGATCAATAATAATCACTTTTCTATGTTGACTTCCTTGATTTATCGTTTTATTATGTTTTATCACGATCATTTACATTTTTGTGTGATATATCTAATAAATATGCCCATATATGAAACATTATGCCTTTAAAAAGCTTTGTAATATACCCGAGTTCAGATAATATTCATTGCTAGGTCTTGTAATACGGCAATCAACGTAAAAAGACAATGCTGTTGGTGTACAAATCTTATTTTTAAATATCACTGGAAAACTAATTTTTAAATTGACTTGTGGCTAAGAATTTACACTCGTATTCACAGTGAATTAAAAGTAACGACTTAAGTAATTATTTTTATTTCATAAGTTGAAGTAAGAAATGTCAAAAGTTCAAACTCACAGTCATCGTTTCGTTTAATTAAGACTGACAAAGGGCACTTTTTGCGTATGCTCAATAATACGCATTACTTAACTATTAAATAAAATTTTGTGATTTAAGAATTCTAGCTCCGATGACTAATGACTTGACGTTGTATTTTCTTGTTTTCGAATACATGTGTAAGTATATGGCTTTCATTCTTTCACAAGTACATTGAATTGACGTATTTGCCATAAATAAATGTCATTAAATAGACATGCTGTAGCATTATCGACTTACAACGCTATACGGAAACGTTGGTTTGACCCTAAAGCTTATTAAATAAATATATCAATAAAATAAACCGTGCAGTGTAAGTATTATTAAAGTCGACTCACCTAAGAAGAAGATTGAGTGAGCTATCATTCCTGGTGGTCGGAACATCCTTGACGCTGGAGGGCTCGCTCCTCACGCCTCGCAGAGACAGGCGCAGCTGACGCGGGATCGAGCTCAGAAGCCCGTTACTGCTGTTCCTCCGCTGGTTCAGACTCTTCGACCTTGTCAGCTTGCCTACTTCCACGTCCGCCCGAGGGTGGGTTGAAATCTCCGTCCCACATATCTCCCCGCTTGGACATATCGACCCACTTGAAGCATTCGTCGCTATTATCGTCGGAGACACCGCCGTCCCCTCCTGCAGCAACTTCTCCCAGGGCGCATCGATCTCCTCCTCCGATATAGTCTCAAAGCTCCTCGGCCCCACCGAGGAAGACGTCTTATCTGACATTTTAATAAGCATAGGTTACAACTTCACAGAGAACTGGACACAAAAGAACGTAGCACAGATCAGGACACCCAAAGGGCTCTTCTTCACTTTGGATTTTTAGTTTCTTGACAACACTTCACTCTTATCATAATATCCATTTGTAAATCATACTGTTTGGGGTAAAAATGTTGACACTGGAACAAAAGAAAAATTATGAATACCATATTTCACTATTTCTAACGGATGAAGCGGAAATAATCGAGATAATTTTAATTGATTAAGAGTCAAAACTGACGAGCAGCCAACTTATGTTCGAAGACACCAAAAGCCGACCAGCAACTATATAGTTTACAACATCACATTGCGAAATTGTTAACAATGAGCGTATAATTTAAAATTTCGCCGGAGAAACTTTTACAGTTACTTTCTGATAAGAAATTACGATGAAATTTGGCAGCCTCGATCCGTGACGAAACAACGAATGTCCGGTACCAAGATGATCATTGCGGCTTTAACTCAAATATTTTGCGAAGCCTAAAGTCTAAAAGCCTTTCTATATAATAACATCTGCTGTTTAAAGAGAAAGGAATGCAGAGACTAATGGCGTATACCAAATAATGCAACTCCCACTAATAACTAAGTACACAAGCTTAGAATGCCTAACTGCGTATTATCGCGAGGCACATGGGATCAAATAATTTGTTTGTAATCTTACGTCAGGATTTTGGGGCAACAATAAAATTTTAATTGCCAGATGAAATGAATAGTGATGTTATGCTTAAAGTAGAGAAAACCAATACGAGCTCTACACATATGAATATGTGACTTTGACTGAAGTCAGCCTATAATTGGGATAAATGAGGTAATTGGGGATCCGTTGTACAGCAATCACTTGATTTTTTACATTATTCTGCTGAAAGAAATTAGGTTACGTAATAAGTAACGTCATTTATTTTTTGTACTTAATGTTGGTAATTTACCTTGAACAGTTATTCACGGTAGGTACGTACAACCGAAATTACTTTTCAATGAACAATTCAACAGCGCGATTACTGAGTGTCAAAGATCGTAACTACTACAAAATGTTAAACAATCCGTTTAAAACTTGTATGTAAAAAGATCCGCCAACTATAAGTGTTTGTGGTCTGCGGAAGGAAGCTTTATCTAACCCACGTGATTCAAATATGATTTTAAACTATACCATGACACCGCCTCGTGGCGTAAACTATAATGACGATAATTTCAATCTGTTGACAAAGAACATATTTTGCGACCATTAATCTACCAAATGATATAATAATACGTTTTTAATCTGTTTCACACAGGATTTGGGTGGAAGGTGATTTTATATAAATTTAGGCCTACTGAAACTTGATGCCGCATAGTTTAAATGAGTTGACCAATCAGAACTCGCGTGATATAGTTTTTACGGTTTCTGATTGGATGTTCATTTGAAAATAAAGTAAAGTGCGGTTATACTTTATTTATAGGTTATATTTAAGAGGCCGGTTTGTGCCAAATGATGCTCTTTGAGAAAGTGGGTCATTGTTCCAGAGATATGTTGTTTACTGGCCTTTCGAACGAGATACTCGTACACATGAAAATTGGCCATGGATATTAAATGTCAAAGTAGTATACAGTAATTTAATTATATTATTACCTCGAAGCTACGGTAAGTATTTATATGTACACTAATTATCATACTCATTATTTGGGGCAAAGTCCGAGAGGTTAAGGTTCAATGCGAATGAATAAATAAATGCATTGATTTAACTGAAAGGTATTTCATTTCAATATAACTTTACGTCTTATAATCATCATACCAGTAAAACTTCTCGTCTCTATCACTGCAATATTTTGGGCCTAATGTAGCGTTAGGTTAGGTTAGAAGAACTACATACTTACTTTAAATATACTTATATCTGTATGTTTAATAGTTTGTGAATAAATTAAAAATACTACTTAATTAAATAATGAGAACTAAATAATAAAAATAATAAATCCCCAGACAAACACACCAACTGTGTAGCCAGAAAGTAAGCAGAGCTTATGTTAAGGATTACAGCGAAATGGGGGTACTTAGTTCATACCTGTATAAATGTAAACAACCGTGACCCGAGAACAAACATCTGTATTCCTCACACAAACGAATGCCCCAACCAGGACTCGAACCTGGCACTTCCGGCTTACGAGGCATAGCTGACGCTACTCGGCCCTCGTCGTCACTAACGTTTGCCCGAACCGTTTAATTGAGTACTTGTAAAATTGAGTTACAATTCGCCTAATGCATTCCACGTGTAAAATAAAATCCTTTAGATAATTGCTGCTGCAAGTAATAAATGAATAAATTTTATCTCTAACTATTCACGATGCATATCAATGCTGCGTTTACTGATGACAATTACATCTTTAGATAATAGAGCTGTTAATATTTCATAGAGTTTTAATCCAAGTAAATGTGGGAATTTTGTTTAAGATTGCCTATTGTTGGAACAGTTGATGCTTGTCTAGTTTCCTGGATATGAGATCACGGTACAATCTGGGATGATCGAAAATACAACCTAGTTATATTTTGCGATTATACCTGAAATAAAATATACCTTGATAATGTTCACGGCCGTATTTATCATGGCAAAACATGAAGGCATAAGAAATTAAAAAAGCTAGCAGCATATAATTTTATGACTAATTTCTTTATCTTTTAAAAATAGTAAAACTAAAATAAATGTACTTAATGTAATATTTTAATCAACACCGTGTAAGATATGTTATTTTACTTATTGAATAAACGATGATTTTAATGTAGGTGCATATACGAATAGATTCTGAGAAACTCATACGTTTGAGGAACATGAAGGTACCTATCAAAGCACTTAAATCAATTCCAGCTCACTTATGCTCAATCATTGATGTAAATCAATGTTTGTTCAATCAATAAAACTAGACTTAGCACTACAATTACTAGGGCAATTATGATATTAAAAGTCCATTATCTGACAGATATCACAGTTCCAAGCAGTTGTGATTCTCATGATCCATTGAGTATGAAGCATGATTATTGGGTTTTTATTAGTTGCGCTGCTACTGCGTGGCTATACGGTTCAAGAGGCGATTGTTTGCGCGTGCGACGAAGAAACGTGCGAAAAGAGTAAACACAAGACTTAGTTGCGTTGACGTTGATATCACAATGCCTATTAGGAAAAGGTTGGGCATTTAAAATTCGCCGTTTTTTTTAAACATTTCTCGAACTATAAGCTATTGTTCACTAAATATTGTAGAACGGAATGTAGTTACGAGAACCACTTCCAAGCTTAGGTATTTACCATAAACTAATAATACTGTCTTCATATATTTTGCATTGAGTCTTTTAGAAAATTATCGATGTATGTAATGTACAGTTACAAATCTGTGTTACGGGTAAACAAACTCATGACATCATCAAAACAATTATCAAGGTTCACCGCGTTTCAGATTAGTATTGAAAAATATGAACTCGATTTAAAATAAACTGATCATTTAAAATTAAGTCATTCATCACAACTACTAACTTTGCTTCTAAATATAACTATCCTTATTTGAGTTTATTTCCTGACTTAGTTTTATGAAATGAATACGGGACATGCGAGCGTTCGTTCACCGGAAATGTCTTGATAAAAATACTAAAAGATTGAAGCCAACGACACACAGCGATTCCGTGAATTCGGCTCATTATAAAAAAGCACCTTGTCTGATGACAAATAAATATTTGTGGCCGATCTCCAAACTTACTTGAAATTATTGGCGAAAGAATTAAGGAAAATTTGGCTCGTAATAAACTTTGGTTCTAGTAATCACAGATTAATAAAACAATGTTCCCAAAACGGAAGGAATGCAAAACAATAAATTTATGTAAAGTTAATAACTCTAATTTAAAATAATTTAGAATAATGAAGCATAAAATAATTGACGAACTTATGAATTATTTTACATTTACATAATATAGAAACTACCAAAAACTATAAGTAAATTTGAACAAAACACATGCCTAGTAATGTTTAAAGAAAATGATGATCAATTCATATTTTTTTAGTTTGGCTCATATTTTTCGGTCGGCAAGTGGCAATCGAGGTTTTACAGGTTTCATATTACTGACGAATTTAGCCTTTATGGCTTTATATTAATTCAATATTGTGTTTGATAAACGATATCTAACCCACGTTAACTAATGAGTTTGGTTGCTATGCAGACAAAGCAAATCATCAAAATTGCATTTCATAAAAACGAAATATGGTTCGGTATTGTGATTTCAATTGACACGCAGTAATAAAAATCTTTATAGCTTATTTGACACCCTTTGTAAATTGGAATAGGTTCGTTCAAGCTGATATTTTAATACTTACAAATGCGACTTTCTGTAAAATGCATCCTTGCCTTTGTCTCTCGGCCTTTGTGCAGAGTAGACAAGGCGTAGAGTGATCTCGGCAGGTATTTGCCAAACTCATTAGCCGCCATGCCGGTGAGGTCAGGCTCTGAATCAAACTGTTGACGCTTCGACGTTTATGTTCAAAATATTTGAGACGCTTTCAGAAAATTATATAAAACGGGCTCATCGAGAAAAAAACTTATTTATTTTTTCAGAATATCGACGCAGTAACGCGTGAATAAAATGTGTACTTTACGTAAAACTTTTACGGTAAAAGTAAACCTTAAAAACATTGATAAACTACATTATGACTTAGTAGGTACAATCAGACAAAAATGTGGTCATCACCATACAGGTGAAGTTCATTTGCACGTTGTAAAGCAACAAGGTTGATTTTCTCTTGTAGTAATATTTTGACAGTTACTGACTCCACTTACAGCTATTTTGGTTATACAGCAAGTTTTGTCAAAAATGGCAGACCACTTTGTTGGGTGACTGTACAAATACAAAGTACCAATTCAACCGACGGTTTACAAACATCACATATATTTTTCGATATCCTTCACACCAATTAATGTATGTACAAATAAAGAATAAAGTTTATTTGGTACGGCGCTGTTTTAACCAATGTGGCATGACTATAGAGGCCATTCACGGCTTATCAAACACCGTGATAAGCCATGGCACAAAATGGCCTCTTTACGTACAACGATGTTTATTTCGTTTTTCTATACTTATATTATTCGTAGCTGTATCGTTGCGAGCCATTTGAAACAATAGTGTCAGAGTGATAACTACCGTCCTTGGCGTACTTACAGGCTGTTAGATACAAAGATGCAGAATATCTGGACGTGACTGAACAGGCCAACGATTAAACTAATTATTGCCATTGTGTATTAGTAATAGAAATACGTTGAATGTTTGTTGAAGTAGTTTTTTTTAGATTAAAACACGTAACAAAGGTTTGGTCTGACATACTTATCAAAATGAAATAGCACGAATGTTTATTGCATGAACTGTGATATAAGTACTTCTAGTAATTAGTGATACTATGAAATATGTTTTTTTAGTATCAATTAGTATCAAGTATCATTTATTTATAAATAGGCTTTGAATAGTTCACAAAAAACTATTAATCGCCTATTTGTTTTAAGACCGTTTTAGAATAACGGTGAACTTTGAATTATAGTGAAAGTAAAAATAAACATATAATAAAATTATGACCATGTTTGTCGCATAATGTGATTTCTTCTTACATAAATAAAAATCAAATTCAATACAATTTAAATTACGTACCTTTGATTAAAATATACTATATTCAGACTGACTGTTTTTAACTTTAGGCTTGTCATACAGACTAAACAAATGAATCGATTTTCAGTTTGGGTATCATTTCAGTTGATTCACGAATAATATGTATGTATATATTTATATTTAGAAATCCAGAAAATATCTTTTAAAAATCATATGGTCAAACAAGAGGAATTGTGCTGTAAGAAGATTATATCTATGAATTATAGGTCTTTGTTATAAATCTATAGCAAGAATATATTTTTTATTGGTTGAATTGATTGATCAACGAAGTTTTGAACTAGCTCTCAGTCATGGTTTTGCTTCTTTTTGAAGTAGCTTGTATTTTAACCACTGATACTCCTAATAAACACATGTTCCAACAAATAGTTAAGTTACACGCTTTCAACATATTGGTTTAAAATTGAAAAAATATTTTTTTAAATATTGCGTCAAAACAAATATTAAAATTACTCTGAATGCCTTAAATAGTGGGCAGTTGGCCACTTTTGATATTGGGCTAAAAAAGACTTTAAAAAGAGAAATTACCTTTATACCCATGAATGAGAGACGGCTTGAAACATTTAGGAAAAATGTATTTGAAAAAACATTTAAATTAGATTACTGTGCAGATCCTATTACTCAATATAACTCTATTCATAATATAATTAGAAATGAATATGACTCTGTTTTTAAAAAAAAGAAAATATGTATAAATAATAATTTATTTAGGTTTAGTGACTGGGCAACAGTGGGAATATGCAGAAGTAGAAATAGATTATATGAATTGTACAGTGAAAGAACTTATAATCATAATAAGACATTTTATGAATATGTTAAAAAGTATTCAAAATTATTTAAACGAGTTTGCAGTGTAGCTAAATCTAATTACATTAATAATAAAATTAAATATAGTACTAACATTTCAAAAACTGCATGGAATATAATTAATCAGGAAACTGGGAAAGCAAAAGAACCACACACCAAATATAATTTAAAAATTAATGATAAAGTTTTGTCAACTGACAAAGAAGTTGCTGAAGCATTTGAAAATTTTTTTACTGCCATCCCTGTGTCAACTACTTCGAGTATTAATTCATGTTCCACTCTTGCACAGTCACTGCTAACGGAAAATGTAAATTCATGCAATATTGATTTTATTTTTAAACATGTTACTGTTCCACAAGTTTTAAATGCATTTAAAAGCATTAAAGTAAAAAATACTGCCGATTTAGATGGGATTTCTGTTAAAATTATTGAATCTGTCATTGATGGTATAGCCCCGTACTTAGCCAGTATATTTAATGACTGTGTTGATAATGGTGTTTTTCCTGATTTAATGAAATTGAGTAAGGTCATTCCAATATTCAAAGCAGGTAGTATGTCTGACCCTAATAATTTTAGACCTATATCTATACTACCAACGCTCAGTAAGATTTTTGAAAAATTAATTTTAAATCAATTACTTTCTCATTTTTACGGTAATAGTTTAATGAATTTTAAGCAGTTTGGTTTCACGCGGGGTCGCTCAACAACCGATGCCGGTGTTGAGCTCATAAAACACGTATTCAGCGCCTGGGAGGAGTCGTGTGATGCTATTGGTGTCTTTTGTGACTTGTCCAAGGCGTTCGACTGTGTGGATCACACTACTCTACTCATGAAACTGCACCATTACGGCATTAAAAACCGAGCGCTTGCCTTGATTAAATCATATATTTCTAATAGAAAACAGAAAGTTGCAATAAATGGAGAAAAATCATCAGGATCGGCAGTGACACTGGGTGTGCCCCAGGGCTCAGTTCTTGGTCCTTTCCTATTTTTAGTTTATATTAATGATCTGCCATCGGTCGTTAAGAATCAATGCGAGGTCATATTGTTTGCTGACGATACTTCCTTCTTGTTTAAAATCAAAAGACAAGAAATTGACTATCGAGCGGTGAACAAATGCATCTCTAACACAGAGCAGTGGTTCTCAGCTAATAATTTGCTCCTCAATGAAAAAAAAACGAAATGTGTTAAATTTACATTGCCAAATGTCAAACAGGTAAACACAAACATTGTAGTTAAGAGCCAGGAACTGACTCCTGTAAACTCAACTGTATTTCTGGGCATAACCTTAGACGCCAAACTGCAGTGGGGACCGCATGTTGATGGTTTAGCGAAAAGGCTTGGCTCTGCCGCATATGCTGTTAAAAAAATTAGACAAATTTCAAATGAAACAACTGCTCGATTAGTCTATTTTGGTTACTTCCACAGCCTCATGACATATGGTATTCTGCTGTGGGGGAGTGCTGCCGACATCGATGCTATATTTATTCTGCAGAAAAGGGCTTTTCGCGCAATCTATCAGCTCGGTCCAAGGGTGTCACTTAGAAGTAAATTTAAGGAAATAAATATTCTTACCTTCCATTCACAATATATTTTAGAAAATTTAATGTATGTTAAAAAGAACATAACCTTGTTCAAAAGAAAAAAAGATCTGCACAATGTTAACACAAGAGGAAGAAATATGCTGGCAGCTCATAATAGCAGGCTTCATAAAGTCACTAACTCATTCATGGGTCAATGTATACGCTTTTATAATAAGGTTCCTGAGGATATCCAAGGTCTTCCTACTGACAAATTCAAAGAAACTATAAAGGAGAAGTTGTGTGCTAGAGCATATTATAAACTATCCGATTATTTGGATGATAAAAGCCCTTGGGTATAATCCCCTCATTAACAGGACTGTACTAGTATTTGTAACAAAGCATGTGTAATGTGTCTGTTTGTGCGATGAGTTCTTCGTCCCGATGAATATCTAAAGCGTCATTGTCACTAAAGTACGTCTTCTTATGGTAGCGTCGGGTGACGGGTCGTTCACTTCCCTCTAATATGGTTGAGGAGGGCGATGGCTGGATCCCGCGTTAACTCGTGAACGGGTGCCGTTTGAGGGTGTTCGTCGTTTGGATACTTGGGGGGAGGGAGACTTGCCGAGCTAACAGATGCAGAAAAGAATAATTTTGTATAGACATAAAGAGACTGTAAATTTATTTTGAAAAAAAAAAAAATATACCCGTGAAGTTTCTTGCCAGTTCTTCTTCACGAAGGTTTTTTTTCGAACTGGTGGTAGAATCATGTTTTATTTGACGTCAATAAGAACAAGTAATTGTCAATGTTGAGAAATAAATATTTGAATTTGAATTTGAATTTGAATTTGAAATGATCAGAGTAAGTTGTCTTTAACTAGCTGCGGCTAAACCAGTCCCAAAGCTCCAATGCAAAAACAATTAATTATTAATTATCGAAGTCATACTTCTTGTACTTTCTAAGTTATGCTTTTAAGGTAGGTCTGTAAGTAGTGTTAGAAAGTTACAAGAAACCTAACTTACGAAAGTGTAGCTTAAAGAGAGCTTTATGCAAACATTTCAGCTGATCTGACAGTTGAATGTAGTTTCGACCTTTGATATTACAAAAAGATATAAAATTTATTCAAAACAAAATAAAAACGCCATTGAAACACTGTCTGGTATAGGTGAATATGTCTTTTTTAACTTTATGCATAGCTGGCAAAAGAGCAGGCGATCTACCTGATGGTGAGATAACTCAATCATCAATACTCGTAATTCAACGACTTCCTACAAAGCTTCCCGAAATGTCGACCGTGAATTTAATCTAATGATTTCTACTTATTCAAAACAAACTTCTTTGGGTTTTTAAATAAATGCAAGTAATTTATTTAAATTGATCTAAGGTAAGGTAAGGTTTAAAATGTTTGTGTGTCTTAAATTGCGTTTGGTTTAATGTAAAGTTCGTCTAAAGTTCTAGAACTATAGGTACTGGAACTCAGTAAACCGATTTAAATGTAGGTGAAGGCTTTATGACTAAGGCCCTATACCTTAGTAAACAGCTATATTTAGATACAAGTAAATGACGCAAAGTAACTGAGATTCGATGTCAAAACCTCCGAATTAAGTTGTTTTAGCGTCTATGCGGTAGGCGGATGATCGAATTAGACAATCAACTAAACAGCCTAGCCGTTTGGTTGAACGGGTTTGTTCAGCTATCCGTCTAGCCGTCTTCTTGAAGAGTTAGTTATGAAGCAAGGAATATGCAATTTGTTAATTATTTTCTTACAAACTTGTAAATATGCTGCGATTTGCGCGAGCCGAGCGAACGAAGTGAGCCATTTGAAAATTAAAGACTATAAGTAGAGCGTAAAACGTTGACTAAACGTAACCAGACATCTACGAATTGAGTTCTCGCATATAAGTCCTCTTGGCGTAGGTTGTAGCTGTTTCGGTTTGAATCCTTTGTTTAAGTATGAATAGATTACGAGTGAACTGTACGTTTTAGGCGGTAAACAATTGGCAATTACAAAGGTTCCTTGTGTCCCCTTGACGTTTCTATCTAGCAAGCTTATTTGTAATATCACTAGGTTTTGCAGCTTTCCTCGCTTTGGTATCCTTCAGGGGCAGAAGAATTTTCTGGATGAAAAGTACCCTTTTCTATACACATGATAATGCATGTATAAACATGCATGTACAAAAAATAACAGTTAAGGCGTAGATAGAACAAACGAACTCAATTTCATTTCATGATGGATTATCCTATCGAGTATCATAGGATCTTCTATATTTTCAAAGAAAGACAGAGATTTGCTCTTAAGATCTTAAATGTTTCTTATTCCTATAAACCAGATATATATTTTTTCCCAGGTAACAATAACATTTTTCAAACAAGACCAAAAATTAATTTTGTTTAAATTCATTACCCTGTTGTTTTTTTTAACAAAAACTAAACTAGAAAGGTAATGGTACAGTGCTTCTATAATATTCAAATTAACGACAAAATTAATGAATGAATGATTTAAGCCTATTCAAAAAATTAACCATTCAGTGGAAATAACCGGTATCAGTGTAATAACTATAATCAATTCAACATAGACGGCAAAATAGACGGTAATTATTTTTAATGTAGGCGTCCGTTCGCCATTTGCATTGTGACATTTGCGACGGCTGTCATCGAGTACAATAATGTCTAGGTTCGTTAGAAATTCGAATTTCGTAAATCAAGAGATATGAGCACATGAGTAGATAAACGGAACAGAGACAAAGCTTCCTATGAACGTGAAAAATTGTTACCTAATTTGGTAGGGTTGTCCTTATAGTTTAAGACAAACTAAACAAAACATTTGTTAAATAGTTATATTATACAATATAATAGAATAATTCACAAATTACTAAGTCTATAAATTTTATTTTTATAATTTTTATTTTTTAATAATTTATTGTCACCTCTTTTGATGGTGTTGTGAATTCTGAATCAAACATACAGTTTTTTCAAGTAATCTAAAGGGAAGCACTCACATGGCATATCAAATTTACAATCTTTAAAACGTTTAAGTATTTCATTGCAAATGTTGATAATATTTATTTCAAGATCGAAAAATTCGCTAAACTTTTGCTCGAGCAATTCAATTTTATTTTTTCTAGTATTATTCATACACACAGTACAGTAAACAACCATTATAAATAATAAAATACCACGTTTTTACATTAAAATATTTAAACTTACAACTAACAAAACAAACAACGTGCGTCGCAATGACCCTGAGATTGTCAACTGGTTGTGCCTTTTCACAATCTCTTTTGACAAGTCTCGCCGCATACACGACAAGCGGCCAGTGGTCACGCACACATGCATCGTGCGCTTGTAGTAGCGCAACCGATTCGTGCGGTTGTATGAAGCTTTGTCTCGTAATGAAGCGTTATCTACTCATGTGATATGGCTGCCGACAGAGTAAATATACAAATTAAAGCTATGTCTATTTTTTGAAATAAGAACCTACGCTCCATTTGAGTGGAGCTGTTTGTTCCTCTAAGAAAAAAATGTAATAAAGACATAATTAAATTATAATTAGGGTTATACATAATTAGTTTAATTAAATTAAACGTTCTGCTAGGTGAGATGGAAGATAACCGCAAATTCCATTCAAAATAAAAGAACCTCGAATTTTTCTCGAATGCGATCTTTTCAACTATCATGTATTAGTGTTTATTTTACTCTTATCCAAATTTATATGCTTTCTAACCCTTTCGCCTTATTGATGTTATTAACTTAACTTTCACCATTTTCATCGCCGTTAATCGAGCACACAACCCATCTTATGGTAAGTGGCAACTTCGCCCATGGAAATGATTAAAAATAGGAGTTTGATTTATTAATATATATTGAGATTATTATATTTAAAATATCCATGCGTTGTCTTAACACTTGACTAATGTCGGCCGAGTCCGTAAGGCCTCATACGCCGGAGGTTCGAGTCCTGGTCGGGGCATTCATTTGCGTGATGAACTTTGTTTTTAGGGTTGTACTAACCCTGGGCAGTATTCTTGTATATTCCGCAGGCCGCTGTTTGGTCAGCCATAACAGAGGCTCTGTTTGCTTTTGGCCATTTGGAGCCAAACAGTTGGTATGTTTGTTGGTGAAGTACTTATAGTAGAGGATGAGGAAAAGATCGCGCTTGATTACGTCATTACGTCACTTGATTTGGGCGCTTGTTTATAATCAAACTACTGATTTAGCTTATACATTACTGTGGTACCGACTTAAATGACACATGTCTATGTTCTTATCGCTGTTTTTTTTTTTATATATTTCGATTATATGTAACATCTTGGTTCAATACTGTCTGGCCACAAAAGCCACTGTTTTGACTTGGACTGAACCAATAATCTCATTCGTCGGTAGGTTTTATAAGATTTTTCTGGGAATAGGGATTCCTGGACAGGACCAATATCGTTTTTTTTTTGCTGGGGACAGAGATTTCTAGACGGTCCAGTAACGATATTACGTTTACGTATTCGAGTGTGGATAAGATAAACAATGGATAACCGTGACGCACAACGGAGCCTATCCAGTTCCCAGACGAACAAACAGCAACGGCAAAGTTCAGTTTATCACTTACAATATAATATATTCAAATTTATATGAAAAACCAGCCCCGAAGCTAGGTTACCAGTTACTACAAAAGAAGAAACAGAAAAATAAAACTTATAACTATTTAAACAAAATATAAAACTTTTTAGACACCGGTCGCATTGAACATTTTTTTAACTCAAGACAAAAGTTTAGTAACAAGGTCACTTTTAAAAAAAGGTTAAATTTCCACAAAGGAGAATTTTGTTATAAAAATTCGATTTTACTGCATCTATTTGATATTTAAGAAGAATATTACGTGCTAGTTACGTATTGTACCTACCTTAAATATATCTTTGTTTATTATAATTCATATAGAGAGATTGAGCCGCGGGCCGCGTAGGTACAGACAAACAGTGACCCACTCATTAATAAATACTTAATATTGCATTTGACTCTGTGGTGACAAGAGTAAATTTGTAATTATCGTTATTTGTGACACTATACCGTTACTCAACAATTATCACAAAAACATACACTTTGTAAGATGTGCAAAAATGCACAAAAGATAAATGTCAATGACTAAGAAAGCAGGCCGCGTACCGAATCAGCAAGAAAGAACTAGTTTAAAATAATTATCTCCACAAGTCAATGTGTTTTAACAAAGTAAACATATTTAAGTATTATTATTATTACATATCTTAGATCGATGTCTGGATATGACCTACGATGTGACTGGTTTGCCGTCTGGGTATCGACCTACAGCATTATTATACTTCAACAAAAACAAACAAAAAAAACAAAAATTGAGTTATGGGTCCAAAACATGGAACCGTTGCCGATCTTTAGAATATCGATGAGTCACAGCGACAAAAAAACGTCTTTTTCTGAATAACGCAGCTTGTTCTGACATAGACCCACCGAATAAAATTCTACGAAAAACGACTTTTGTTGTTTCAGTTTGTGATGAAATTTATATTCTATAAGAAGCATTAAGTGGAAAATTTGGTAATTTAGATTAGACTTAAATAGACTTACACTTAGACATCGATAAAATTAAAAGGTGTTACACCAACCGGTTAGCTTTTAAAGGTGAAAATATATAAAGTTAATTAAAAGAAAGTAAATTTTTTTATCAACACTTCTTCATCATTACCCTGCGTTCTAAATAAGGAATTTGCATTTACTTGGTTCTAAAATACAATCGTAGCATGCACCAGGTGAATAGGTTATCGGCATTTTAAACACACTCTATTCGACCTTGTAACTACATAAATAACTCAGATTGAATGAACTGAAAAATTGTAAACAATTCTTTGCTCGATATTTCCAATTAAATATCCATTTAAAAAAAAATTTAAATGGTTACAAGACACATATACATACGTCTCTTTCTTTCTCAGTTTCAAAATATCAACAAATGTTATTCATTGATAAAACTGTCTACCTATTAACAATGTATTAGGTTCTTTCCCTGCATGTGGAATCATCTTGGATCCAGTGCTGAACCAATTTTAATATTCGTTGCTACGACAGAAAGACGATCCTCCGACAAAACCGACTCGATTTTGCTATAAATATTACTGGGATGGTTTTCAAGTGGTTTAAAAATAACCAAAGTTCAATCACGAGAATGCTCACGTGTGTGTCTAACTAGCTTTTGAGCGAAAGCTCTCGTTTCCAACGGGAAAGAGATAATGTGTAAAGGTAAAAATGTCTTGTGGGAAATATTAAAGTTTCTTTTAAGCAAAAATTTTCCTTCAAAGCCAAAATATATTCTTTAAACTGACTGACAGTTCCAAAGGTTTCCGCGTTAAAACTAAAACTCTTTTGCTGTATTATCTTTGTAACTTGAGATGTACGTAACATTCATAGATGCAGATACTTTAAACCAACCAAATTCAGGTTCATAATACATTGTACTTATTGAATTTATTACGTATGTACATGTAATCATAAAATTTCCCGGCTTCCTGTTTGTAATTAACAAAAGTTTCTTAAACGTTTTGATAAGTACAATTAAAAGCTATACTTACACGATACAATATAATATGTTATACTAAAATATAACATTGATAAAATGTTATCTATGTTGTAAAATACAAGTACTTAACCTTAGTATAGCTTCAAATATTTTGAGGTTATAATAAACTTCATGAGTCTAGCTAATGGATTTTATCCGCTATAGTTATCATGAATGTTACATACTTAGTACTATAGAAAATTAATGTCATCTGAATGTCATGGTACAATGTTTTAATATTTGGAAAACTTACCTTCATAAATGGTCCAATCATAAAGAAATTTTCGTAATTGTTTCGCGAAATAGAACTTCACGAAACGGTGAAATTACAACAAAAAAGTAATAGGCAAAAAGTGCAATGTATTCACAGCAGTTTTATCACAGACGTTTAGCGGTCTCGTCACAGTTAACCAAATTGTCACATTTATAACAAATATAAGTATTGTGAACGCGCGTCTAAAAATTTAATTATTTCTTTTTAGGCATTCTAGAAAGAAGCACTCGAAATTTAAAAAACTTGTCAAACACGGCAATTCGCGATTCAAAAAAGGGCGGGAAGTTTGTTTGGCGTGCGCGCGACGCGGTATGTCGTTTGTGTATTGGCCAGCGAGAGACTGGCTGAACGTAACTAAATACTCGGCTTGTATATTCGCTCACGTTGAAAAAAAATAAAACGTGTTGGTGTAGAAGACCGAAGGCCCGCAGGCAAGCGCGCGCTCATTCAAAGGAAATTGAACGTACTGTTCCAGTTAGGTTTATCCAAAATTGCGGCACGTTTTACATTATATTGCAATTTAGATGACGCAAATTCTGTTCCGGCCGCTCTGTGAAATGACACATGATTCACACACGAACTTTCAGAATCTGTAATGAGAACGCATATTTAAATTATACTCAGATTAACTAAATATATACTAAGCAAGAATAGCTTTTAATGTTTTGGCAAACTCATTTCACTATTAGATAGAAAATTAGGTTTTTGCTAAGCAAAATCGTTTCTGATATTCAATACGATCAAAGAACTCCAATACAAATTTTAATTTGTTTTGGTTTTAGATGGAAATTTCGTAATGTTCTTATCTAGTATTGGCATTAGGGACATTACAGTGCGTGTTGGATCGAATAAATTAATGTTTCAATTGTTGCAAACATAATAAGGAGATAGAATGTGTCGAAACGACAACACACTACCTGTTAGCCCTGCCGTACCGTACTAGGAATATTATAAAAATATACCCCAATCTAACTAATGGAAAATAGAAGTCCATAGTTTTAACTTATTTTTAATATAAACAATTGTTTCTTTGAAATTACTTTTATAATATATGTCGACTGAAAAAAATTTTAATATTTGATTTATGGTTTGCTTGGTAATATGTCATTGGACACAAACTTTTGTAGGAACTATTTGCGTGAGCCGAGCGCACGAATGGAGCGTAGTGTAGCATCAGCTGGCGAAACGCCGACGTAAATAACAGCCAATTAAGAAATTTTCTATTCTAATAAAATCGTGTTGAATAATATTTTTCATATATATCTTCTTCATAGTTAACTGTCAGCAATTTTTTAATGTGAACCAGAAATTATAATAAAGAGAAGCGTTTTTATGTAATATAACAACTTTGTTTATTTACTGAAAGGTGATGTTTCCAAAGTGGGCCAGTTTATGAGCGTATTACTTACGGAGAGATAAAAATATGGTCTTTTGAACAAAAATATTATGGTAATACGAAACTACGTATCTTTAGCGCACATTTTGGTTTTCTAAAAGGTATATGGCAGCAATGTAAAGTCTGCTCTTTCCAATCTGCGTTTACGAACGTTACTGATTCTTTATCTGTCACTGTCAAAACTGTCATTTTGTCAAGTCCAACGTCATGTGCACAGCTGATTTGCGCAAGCGCGGCAACAATGTGATTGAATCCTTTTTAGGTTTTCTGAGTTTTGTAACAGAGTTGAATGATTTGAACAGATTTGAACAAACGAACATTAATGGTTCTGAAGAGTATTGTTATTTTTGTCTTGGCCTTTATTATTTATTAGAAATGGTAAATAAATATGGGTAGCCACGTATGTTGAATGATTGATCGAAAGTGACAGCTGTATCGACGACAAGACGTTAATCTATGCTTGACAAGTATGGCGTAGGCATTGACCTAAGCCTAAGTACGAAAGTAGGAGAAGCCCTAAGTACGAAAAAAAAGTGCATACCTAAACTTGAAACATAACATAAAATGGCGTCCATTTCTAGTGTTGCACAACGACTATCGAATCTACTATCGATATTTTAGAACTAAATATAGAACTTGCAATATAATATTGAAATTTAATGAACTTTTGTGAGAGATTGACGTAAATGAAATAATCATAGTTTATTTACTTTCATTATAATTCTTTTAATATAAAATATAAAGAACTATACAGTTTATTTTCTTATTCCTGATATAGTCCCGTCAAATTAGCCAGAAAAATAGCGGTCAGTTTGCATTAATTCCCAACATGCTGAATTTTGGTACAGACCTGGGGTACACTATTATAAATAAAACACCGAAAGATCCCATGTTTGCTAAAAAAGTTATTTAAGGTCAAGCATCAAAGTTTTCGGTTCAATCAATTAAAGTCTGGCGTGTCTTCAATAATTACGATTCATAAATAGACAAAACAACTACCTGCTTATTCAATAACAAAATTAACAATTCTAAGCAAACCGCATTCCCTATTTCTTCACGCCTTTTTGTTTCAAAAATACTCGCACAACGGCAAGCAAAGCAAATACCGTTTCGATATGATTTACTGCGTAAGCCCCTGTTATCATTTGCATCGAAAGTATGAAAAATAAAAGCATATTAATAATGATCATCGATATATGGTTAAATAATCAAAGCTCCGGAACATCACTTTTGACAGCTTTTTTTGACGGAAATGTAACAATAAATGGCGATTTGTGGCACCCTAGCCACCTGCTATGACGTTACTACATGATTGATATTTTAGTTACAACATTCAAAAATAGTACTATCTCTTTCTTTTATTAGCTTTTTTGTATAAGTAGAGGGAGACAACCAAGTTCTTCCTCATCTTCCTCGTCGATATACATAACTAATTATTTATATAGGACATTACGACTAATCCATGTATTTATCACCTCGCTGGGCGTAGGTGGTCTATATTTGATCCTCACAGATTTTCAATAAAAATGTGCGCTTTAAGTAGCATGTTATTAACGAAATATTTATTTATTTTGCGTTAGTACTTACATGTATTCTCTATATAATCCCGGTGCGCTCGTAACCTAGCCCCAGTGCCAATACTAATAGAAACAAGTCCTTTCGGTCTAACTTTTAATATTTAGACCAACGAAATGTTTAATTAAGATCAAACAATAATATTGCACCACTTGCGAATATTATGAAGTGTGCATGGAGCGGCAGCACCCGGTGAAGCGCCAATTTAAAAAATAGGGTTTTCAAGAATCGCAAAGGCTATAAAGCAAACCAATAAAACATTGAGGATAAAATTAATTTTTCCTCGTAAATAGCTATAATTAGTAAAGTTTTAACTCTTTATCTATCAAAATAACACATTTGAATTCATGTTACTACATAAGTTTTCTGATTTATTCCTTACAACTTCAAGTGATTGATTTTGACATGACATTGACTTTTGTTATAGCTTAAGAGCAAGGAAGTTGAAACAAATAAAGACATGCAAAACAACGCAGTATTTATTATTATTACACCCATCATTGTAAAATACACAAATACGCTTATTTTTTTATATGAGCTATCTATTTCTCAAGAAAAAGCATAGACTGTATGGATTTGTTTCCTTGCGTTTACTTATAAAGCAACAGAAATAATGAAGGGATGCAATGATAGTTTGGGAAAATAGTTTTGTACAGTTTAATAAAAGTAAATGTGACAACAATATTTATTGCGCGTAGTTTATGCCTATTCACTACAGATTACCTATTCATTACTTTTGAGACGTGTTTGCATTTGTTTGTAGTAGTATTTGTATATTTACAGGAATTCTAAACTTGAAATTTCAATTTCCTTGTATAGTCAGAAAAAGAGGTTCGTTACATTTTAAAGAAAAAAATATAATGAAAAGTGTGAATGTTAAATAAATAATAATTATATTTATAAACACTACTAACTGTTGTGAGGTCTGACTATTTGGTTTTAGTTAATGATGAATGAATTGACTTCCCAAACTAAAGACTTTTTGTATAATTTGTACGAATATTTCGAAAATGAATGCAATAGCAATCTGAGCAGTATTGTGACTCCCGCTCAATTAGTCGCTATTTCAACCGGAAATTCATTGACTTCCATCAGAAAGGTCCTATCAGAAAGCAAATGTCATTCTTCAGAACAGGGACAAACCTTTAAATCACCTAAAAAGAAACCAAATCGTAAGCTTACGATTATAATAGATGATTTTGATCAACAAGTAATCCAGAAAACGGTTCACAACTTTCACATTACAAATAAAGAAATTCCGACGCTGAAAATACTACACGCAAAATTTAAAGAAGAAATAGATTATAAGGGTTGTTTCAGCACGTTACGACAACACGTCATCTCATTAGGTTTTAAATAGAAACCAATAGAAGATAACCGCAAACTGCAAATGGAAAAGCACGAAATTCGAGACTATCTCATAAAAATGGCAGAATAACGTGAATAAAATCGACCAATTGTTTTTACCGATGAAACTTATATACGTATATCACATATCCTCTCATAGTCTTGGTCAGATAAAACAATTCTAGTTTAAAGCAACATGTATCAAAGGTCAACCGCTTGATCATCGTCCATGCCCGCGGAATGGTTTCCAACCAAAAAAGTGGTGATTATCGTGATCATATGAATAATGATAATTATTCGAAATGGATCCAAACGCAATTAATACTCAACCTTAAATCTAATAGTGTAGTTGTTGTTGATAATGCACCCTATCATAGTTCAATTTAAAATCATGCACCGAATTCTACTTCTAAAAAACAGCAAATGAAAAACAGCAAACATTCATCGAACATGCTTAAGCCTCAGTTATATGAACTGATTCTAAAAAATAAGGCGACATTTGTAGAGTATAAGATAGACGAAATATTACGACAGCACGGTCATACTGTGCTCCGTTCACTGCTATATCACCCTCCATTTAATCCTATTGAATATATGCGGGGGGTACATAAAGTTTAAGTTTAAAAAAAATGTCACAATGAACATGAGCGCTATAATGACGTTAGCTGAGGAAAAAAAATAATAGCATAACTGTAGAGGAATGGAAAAATGTTTGCCTAATTGCTATTAAAGAGGAAAATAAATTTAAAGGCACGAATGAGGCTTTAGATATAATGTCAGAATAAATAATAGTTAACACAAATTATTCATCGGATGAATGTGAGAAAGAGGATGAGTGCCAAATGTCTGGAGTTGAAGAAATTTAGGGAAAAAATTATAGGAAAAAAATGTTTACACTTAACACACTTTTATTTAATAAATAAACTATTAATTTATTGAGACTTACGGTTCAACTCTACATATTTAGACTAACAAAATGTGGAATTTAGGTCAAACAAATATCACACAGACTTGCCAACATTCTGCGAACTCTAGCTGCTGAAACCGAAGCACAACTTAAAAAAAATAAGAAATTCAAATTTGCGCTAATAAACGCTTGATTTTGCATAAAATAAACAAACCGATTTGAGAATTTACAACAATTAGGTATTACGAACTGCCTTGTAGTGTCTATTCTACTTAACAACCTTTGGTATTGTCAATACAGGTCAAACGACAAGGTTTTTTGGTTTTATCCATTTTACACATAAGAATTCTATACGTAAATATCATATTTTCGGTACCTATTCTAATAGGAAATTTAGTGGCACATTTTATTTTATTTTTATATTTTATTTATTTTGTAATGCATAAAACAGGTTACAACCAATACATAACATAAATTAATGAAATACACATAGTATGACAAAATAATCTCATAATATGCACAAATACGTATCTTACTAAATTATCCCTAAATTAAACTTGTTAACCTAGAGTGAGACAACATTAGTCTCAATATCATAACATATAGTACATTACCATTTTCGCTTTCAAAGATTTCATTTATCGTTGTCGCGTACATGTTTTATTCCAATTTTTATCAAATTAAGAAGTATGTTGCGTGATGGCTCTAATTTTTTACGTCGTATTTTCCTTACAGGGCTATACCTGTTTAGTTTCTATGGAATGATCTTTTTCTATACATTACACTGTTATGTGATACTTTACGGCAAGTGTCCTTTATTTTTCTGGTTAAAGTATGTCCCTGTACAATATTCATGCCACAATCTTCGGAACCGTTAACTTATAAATTATTTTTCTGTTCATTGTTATCAACTAAGTTTAAGCTTTTTCCCGCGCACTATTAACATTTCAGTGATTTCCCATTCTCTTGACGGATGGGTGCCTACACAATAAGCTAGTCAAACACGCGTCAAATATTTTTACTTTCAACATTTCAGAAATGTTGCATCGATTGAAAATATTTGTCCACAAAAACATTACCACCTTACCACCACATGGTACCATTGAATAGATTCTTAGCCTGAACGATCGCTTCTCTGTCTGCGTTATCGATATGCTGTGGTTAATTGGCTCATTTTAATGCGTAGCCCCGCTTCTCGTAGGTATGTAATAAAATCATAATTGTCATAACTCATGATATCACCGCTAACTACCCAGTTACTATAATCGGGTAAGTAATGCACGTCTGAGAACTTCCGGGAGGCTGGTAAAAACTGAATATGTTAAATTAATAATCTTAACACTTTCGAACAGTAATTGGAGCTTACCAAGGATTGCGTTTGAGTTGAGAGTCATGAAATACTAATATTAACCAGAAAGTCATTGTTAACACATAAATATATTATGTAACGTAAATAAAACAAATATAATGTAAACCTGCTTACATGGTGTCTTGATAAAAAGACTTTAGATTCCAATGAATCACGCAAAGGGGAATTCCCAGACAAAAAGTCCTTTTGAAAACTCCAAAGAGCGGAGAAACAGCTACATTAAGGATAAATATTAGGTTTATGGCATTCAAGTGCCTAAAAAAATGTTGCAGTCGCGAACGTTAGGTACTATTTAATATTATGTACATAAATCAAATAAAATTCAAAGTTTATTAATGGACAAGAAATGCACAAATTAACAATAGGAAAAAGAAAAACAATGAAAGAAGAAGGATACAACGCCCAATTACTTTACAAGTAAGGCAACCAGAAGGCTGATTATTACTACGTGAAACTAAGACTAAACCAACAGATGCAGATAATAATAATTTTGTATAGACATTAAGAGACACTGTTTTAAGCCACTTCTTCTTCACGAAAGTTTTTCCGATCTGTTGGTAGAGTCATGTTTTATTTGACGTTAATAAGAACAAGTAATTATCAATGTTGAGAAATAAATATTTGACTGAATTTGAATGAAAAGTAATATTTTAGTACGCATTTTGATTCGTAGATTTGATTGTACGTGAGGTTCCGATATTCATGCCCTAATACGACAGGATCTAATATAACCTTCATAATATAATCTATATAATCGAAGTTATGTGCCTAATACGCAGCCTAGCATGGGCCTCCGCCCAGTATGCTATTAGTGATGTAACGAATATTCGCATTCGATTATATTCGCATATTTTTCGATATTTGCATTCGCATTCGTATTCGCAAAAAACGATGGTAAATATTTAGCGTATTGTATGTATTTAACAAATAAAAAGAAATTATTACATGGATTATGGATGCTTATGAAATCAAAAATTGTATTATACAACAGATAAGTTTTATATATTTTTATTTAATCATACTTGAATTTAAAAAAGTATTATGGAACAGTCTTGGTAAGTAACTAAGTTAGAAATACATTCTCTTTTGTTATTGTTAGTCTAATTAAAATTGTGGTGATGTTGTAAAATTTGGCAAATAACACTAAACTAACCTCAAATCAAAATAAGACTTTTCGAATGAACTTTCTGTGACTAACTTCGTTCATTCAACCTGTATCGGCTCCGCTATGTTCAGTTTAAACATGGCCGACACGAAATGTCAAACATGACAAACAATTTACGCGCGCTTTTTTTTTTAAAAATCCAACATTCGTTACATCACTAGTGCCTATAATCTAACTGTACGAACTTTTTATACATTTTATTTTTCATACCTTATTTTAATTTTTCCGTCATTTCTCCCAAGCTGTACGCTCTGGCCTGTATGTAAACAAACTCTCTGTACTCTTTGCTTACTTTAATGTGGTATAATTGAGTATTAAGTATGTAATTATAATTTATAAATAAAATTACCATTGGGGTATCTAACTAAAATTCCTTATATTTTCTATACCGATAGCAGATTAAATATAAAAGACTTGTCATACCTACTGTATGCATTCTGCGTCCTGCGGTGCAACCATTTCGAACATAGCCTGCACTGCACACTATCTGAATACCATTTGCATTTTAGATTTATTTCGATCAGACCGTGCAAGCACGCCTTACGTAGGTAACGCACCGGTGGGTCGGGGAGGTGAGGTCGCGGAAGGCTGCCCCTCTGCGGTAGTGGCGTTGACATTGTTTAATTTTAGCAGCACTGAAACCAAACGATGTCAAATAATGCTCAAATACATTGCGGGCTGTATACAATTTTAACCGGACCGCGCGCAGGATGCAGAGAGTGTGACAAATCGTTTAACTTTTTTTATACAGATAATGTCTTTATTACAAATAGACTGCACAACATTCACATGGACAATAAGAAAAACATAAAATAGTACAATAAAAATAGCAGTCAAAAGACAAAACAAAAAATGCAAAAATGACTTTCCCGTACCGGGAATCGAACCCGAGCCTCCTGGGTGAAAGCCAGGTATCCTAGCCACTAGACCATACGGGAGTTGTAGTATAGAGTTGAAAGTATAAATACCATATTACTTTATCTCGGAGACAGTGCTGCCATCTACATTTTATAACTTTTTACTATTCATTCATAAACGGTTACGTTTCTCACCAATTAAACATTGTTGCACGCACACACGGTGACACATCAACTCAAACAGTTCACAGCCATGTAGGCAGATGGCAATAAACTACTTTTATTTAATTCCTCAGACCATACATAGATGGCATTATACAAGAAGACTACAAAATATATCGTTTCAGAAATTTTTACTTCGGTGATAGGTAGCCTAGATCTTATCTTATCGATCCAGTAAAACTGGCCTACCTCACATAATTTTGAATTACCAACTACACGGTTATACAAATGTGTTAGGGTTAGTATAGACAGATATAATACTTCTAATAGTATCTGTAGATATATCTGTAGATATATCTTTACTATTAGTACCGTAAAACGGGGTGAATATGGATGAATTCGACAATGAATTTTGATACTGATAACTTTTAATATAACATGAAAAGGAACTATTTCAAGTATTTTGTATTTATTTACAAAATGGAACACTATGCTGGAACACTATGGAGCTTGCTGTTTACCTAAAATATCATATTCGCCGTAACGATCATTATATATATTTGTTTTTAATATTTGTTTAAAAACAGTTTAGAGAAAGCTTGTGTGTGGGTTGTACACAATCTTTTTATACACAAGTAAATTATCCAAGAAGGTGTAATCATTAAAGTTAACTGAAAATTTCTAATTTTCTTTATATGAATTTATTCACCACAGCCTCAGTAACCCCTTTGCTGGGACATAAGACAGGGCTCAGGGTTATCACATGTATTGATTTTCAATTACGTTACTTGGTAAAACATAAACTTGAATAGGTAAGTATAAATGTTTATCGAAGCATTATTTTAATTAAACATTAAAAACCTTGAAATTATAAACAGCGCAGTCATAGATCTTATAAAAAACATCATCTGTTTTATCATCGGAAAACAATACCACACACTGAAACCGGTGTTACTACGTGATCCGGTCCGTTACAGGCGTCCGCGTAACGTCTTAACAGATCCCGACGACGCTATTACAACAAGGAACGCCGGCGTTCCAGTCAGAAATAGGGCAACATGGCATTCGAATCGCCTAACCCACCGGTGGGCCGGGCTAACGTGGCGTACGCATTCCTACTGAGTTTCTTGCTGGTTCTTTGGCAGTAGATGACCCTTCCGAAACCGTGGTAGACACTCCACGGCTAAGCATGGGCGGGATCGACATTGGCGCCAAAGAAATAAAACTTCTAGGAGTTACAATAGATCATAAACTCACTTTTAATGTACACATCAAAAACCAGTGCAAGAAAGCAGTTGCGATTTATAAACAACTGACAAAGGCAGTGAAGGCCTCCTGGGGTTTGCACCCGGAAGTGATCCGCGTAATTTACACGGCCACCATAGTGCCCATTCTTCATTATGCCGCCAGCGTATGGGCCCCTTCAGTCAACAAGATCGGTACCAAAACTCAACTAAATTCTGTACAACGTGGGTTTTGTTTGTTTTAACAGAAAATTTGTAGAGCATACCATACCGCGTCGCTGAATTCAGCACTGATTCTGACGGGAATCCTCCCCCTCGACCTTCGCGTAAAGGAGTCGGCGATACTATATGAGGCGAGAAGGGTTGTGCCCCAACCGGAACTTGCTGGTAGAGACGTAGAACGACGAGTAGCCCCTACCGACTTCCCGCACCCTGCTAAATACTATGGCCTGGAGTTCCGCACGCTAAACGGATGGAAGTAAGATTGACGGCTGGGTTGGAGCTGCTCTATCTATATGGGATGGAGCAGCCGGAACCAGGGCCTTCAAGCTTATTCTCCCACCGTATTGCACGGTTTATCAGGCGGAGCTCCTGGCTATATTCAGGGCTACTAAGAAAGCAGTCGGTAGCAAACTCAAAAGCTTTGGAGTCTATAGCGACTCGAGATCGGCTCTAGAAACAGTGGTTGGTCTGGACAGCCCTCATCCCCTTGCTGTGAACACAAGAAAAAACATTAAGACCTTATCTCAGCAGAACAAATCGTTAGATTTTTACTGGATACAGGAACACAATGGACTGGCGGGAAATGAGCGCGCAGACCAGTTAGCGAAGGAAGCTGCCATCTCCAGCAAAAAAAGACCCGACTACGATCTGTGCCCCGTTTCATTCGTCAAGCGAAACATCCGTATGCGTTCGCTTGACGAAGGGAACCTCAGGTACAGGAATGGCGACACGGCAAGGGTCACGAAACTCTTCTTCCCAGACGCTCTGGCGGCGTATGGAACGATCAGGAAGATTAGGCCTGCGGGAATTCTGATACTCGAAGTACTTGACGAGATTCAGGCGCAAAGAGAACCCCTTGTGTGCGTGTGATACTGATAAACCTGAAAAATTAGAACATATCCTGGTAGAGTGCCCTATTTTCGCAACAGAAAGATATAATACGGAGTGCCAAATAGAGGAACAAATAACGATTGAAAATTAGTCAAAATTAATAAATTGTAAAAAAAAGAGAAAATGTTTTGGAATTTTGTACAAAAATATTAAAATGTGTAGTAAAAAGAAATAAAACTGTGTAAGCAAATCATGTGATATGTAAAAAATGTAAAATAAACTACAATGCCCGAGTTAAAACCCCCTCCAATCCTAAAAAGAAACAAAGAAAACACTGAAAAGTAGGCGTAGAATAGATTGTACAGTCAGGGACCGGGCAATCCCACCCGTAAAGAGTGAAAGAGATGTATGAAAGAAAGATACAGTATGTAGAATGAAAGTACGAGAAGCATTAAAGCGAGAACTGGTATGAATGGTATTTAGCTTAATATAGTCTGCGGCGACAGAAGCCGGAGGTAGTAGAAAAAAACCAGTGGTGGTTTCAATATACGACGTCCTAAGTCGAGGTCCGAGTCTTCTCGGGTGCCCTTAGGCGTATCGTATGTAGGAGTAGTTTAAGTTCCGGCTAAGCGCCCTCAGCGCTAGGCCACAAAGTCCGGTGAAATTTAAAAGGCTAATAGGGCCATAAAAAAGGTGTTACTACGGCACTCTACTAAAATCATGAAGAAACACCCAGGTTAAATCATTTAAACTAAATTTAAAAAGGAAGACGTTACAGAATATCAATTACTGCGCCAATGCGTATAATGCTTAGGTAATGTTGATAAATGATGTTCAAAGTTCTTTCGTCCCTATTTATCCCGTTTTACGGTACCTAGGCCGTTACCAACGCTCTGTATGCTTTTTTAAATAAGTATTAAACAAAGCTTGTCTGATTTGTTTGTGTTATTTTTTGATACACAGTTCTTTTTTAAATAGGGATTTATACTTTGTAAAAACTAACCGCACCTGGGGTAAATAGAGACGAAAGGTAACTAAATTATTTATAGTGGCAATTGTGTATTGTAGTTTTGGCAAGTTCAAAATTACAATATGCGTCGTATAAAAAGCTTTCAATTAAATCTGAGCAGTAAACAAAATAAGAATGAGTCATGATAAATAATAAAAGGGGTAATTAACTAAATAATTGGGATGTAAAATTATTGAATTGGCGGTCACATGTATCTCTTGTATACTTGACACCAAGCTGCTGCTGCCGACGCATTACAGCCGTTTGTAAGACTATACGATCTTGGACTATAATGTCTGGAAACAATGTATATTTCAATAAAGTTTTTGTACTTATTTAAATTGATTTTTGACGTGACGCAATCCAAACTTAAACACACGCAAAGCATTCAATGAAATAATTATTTTATGTAGTTTGTTTTACATTATATTTACCCAACTCATCTCGATTCACCCTGAAAAATTTCTAGGTGTGCCATGACAACAAACTGACTCAATGTGTAAAGGTGGAGTATAAAATTTTCGCTTAAATTATATCTATATCTTCTTTGACGATCGTGCAAATCATGAGACATAAAAATACCACCAAAACTTTGATTAAACATTATTTGAATACTTTAAGGCTCGCTGGGTCGCTCACTTCCCTCTAATATGGTTGAATAGGGCGATGGCTGGATCCCGCGTCAACTCGTGAACGGGTGCCGTTTGAGGGTGTTCGTCATTTGGATACTTGGGGGGAGGGGAGTCTTGCCCAGCTAACAGATGCAGATAAGAATATATTTTGTATAGACATAAAGAGAGTCTGTAAATTTATTTTGAAAAAAAAATATTTCCGTGAAGTTTCTTGCCAGTTCTTCTTCACAAAGGTTTTTCTGAACTGGTGGTAGAGTCATGTTTTATTTGACGTCAATAAGAACAATGGTTGGTTTCATTGCGTTGGTTCATTGCCGTTCATTAAATGATTCGCACGGCGAGCACTTTTTCGAATGTGATATTTTAGCTAACTTTAAGCTTAAACAGTAGTGTCATTTTATGAAATAAATACCTATAATTAAAACAAATTTAAAACAAATAACTTGATTGGTGTATAAGTAACCAGTACTGGACTATCAAAACTCATTTTCCATTTCTAGTCACCGCTGCACCCCGGATTCCGGTTGTTTTCACATTTCGAAGAATTTCGGCATCCACCTGCGCCAACCGGTACATTTGCATCGGAGGTGCATTGGAAGACACGAACTCTTGCAAAAATATTTTCCTACCTTTTTGGTGGATTTTCTTTATTCTGATTTCCTTGTTGCAACTCAGAAGAACCTGTACTTCTCAACGTTAGAAGCAAATGCTAACACTGCGTTCAAACCAAGACATCCACCTGCACATACCATACATAATACCACATATATATAATACATCATTCTAATCGCAATTTCTTTTTATTTAAACCACAGGGTATTATTTTTTTGTCCATTATACATTTTTAATATGTCAATTTGAGTCGATGTCTCAATGTTACAGTAATTGTTTTTTTGCATATAATATTTTTGTAAATTATTAATATAAGTCGTAACTTATAGTCTCAACCTTCATTTTGTAAAATGTGTTAATTTCAGTATCATGAAATGTCAATACCGAATAAACACGACCTCGTCCGCGGGCGGCGAGGAAACCATCGAGCATGATGCGGGTACTCCGACTTAATATCTTGAATATTTTAAGGTTAACATTATTTTATTCTGAGTTTTTTAATTATCTATCCTAAAATAAAACTATCCAGTAATATCTTGGATAATAGAACGATTTAAAAGCAGGCAATATATATAATATGATAATCAAACCTAAACTAAAATAGTAATTATTGTTTTGCTTTCAGTTATTATTTTTTATATTATCCTGATTATATCCTTCTTATACTATACTAAGATACCAAACTACATATGAGTGTCCAACTATAATTAGGTTTGTATTTCACCTCTGCGCGACACCTGCAGGCGTAGCAGGACGCTGTGTGTCGCATTGCTAGCACAGTTACAAAAACTGACTTCATATTATTTTCAAATACCTTTGAACCGAATACTAACAGAAGCTTTTCCAGCAGATTAATTCCCTTTTCGAAGTTTTTGCAATTTGTATTTGAGCATTGTTGCAATTGCTCAGTTGCCAAATGAAGTGGTCAAAGCCACCGGACCCACTAGAGTTCGATTGGTGAAACAGAATCAGAGTAAATATTTTATTTTTGATTTCTTGACAAGCAACCGCCTGATCCCAACTAACGCCCGTGCTTACTTCCGTTAACCTTAGATTTAATAAATCACTTTGGCTTACTTTGGAATGCTATTCTAACTATTCGTATTTAACTGATATGGTCTTCTTTACTTTCAGGACAAATGTACGCTAATATATTTTAGTGGCTAAAATAGAAAGTAGGGTTGTATAAACCACAGGGTCGTTTCTGGGCTACTCAGTATCTTCTATAAAAGCTTAATTTCACTTTCCATACATGGTCTGGCTTAAGAGTGCCCAAAAGCTTTCACATACAATTTTATATTGTCTAGGTAAAACAAGGTACTGGAATTATGATATGAAGAATTATTTAGTAGAATAATCAAAAGTTTGATTTTGTAAGCTCAAAATACGTGTGGAATTGGAGAGTATTAAAAAGTTAGAAAATAAATAAAAGACATTTTTAAATATATTTATTCTGATTCATATATGGGGAGTACATTATCTAATGACTGGGCCAGTGTTACAACATTAATTTCCAAATGATTGTGGCAATGTGTGCGCCGCAACCCACTGTTCTCCGGCCTACCTTGCAGTTACAATAGTATTGCCATATAGCATCTGTACTATCAGTATACAAAGGATACAAACAAAATATATTTTATGACTCATGTCTAGTTTGTATTCTGCCTCTTAGCATTTATCAAAATAAAATATGTTATATGTCTTTTATAGATAATATTAATAACTACGGCTACCGATCATGATTAAATAAAGAATAAAATACTATTAATTTTAACAATAACATTATTTTATTCCAAACCTGGGCAGCCAAAAGCCATTATTAAACATTTAACATACCGTATACACAGGGTGTTTCCCATAAATAGTGATAGTGGACTGCCACACCTATCTATTGAACCCCCACGCACAGTATGTTTAGCGACTTTTTGTAGTTTAAAACTACGAAAATTGGTAAAGGTACATGGGATTCACAATACAGTATGGTCATTCATTGGTACGCTAGCACAAAGTAATTCAATGTCCATTGGTAACTTGGTAGCGTTGTTAAATAATCCCACGCCATCGAAAACCGACATACACACTGGAAATAAAACATGACAGAAACTATTGATTTAGAGAAAATTATTTTATTTCACATACTGCGTTCATAATAAAATGTATACATATTAATAGAATTCTGTACTCGTGTGTGAATTGGGTGCGATTGAGATCAATTACTATTGTATATTCATTAATATAATAATATTTTTATGGCACATGTGTATCTATTTTTCTCCGTGGAGATCCGGCTGAACAGTTTACAGAGCGATTGGTAATGTAATTTTTAATAATACTCCACAATGAAGTTTTAAATAGCAAAATCTATACTCAAAAACGTCTTAATTAACGGTGCGGCTGTTAAACCCTCATACTTGTTCACGTTATAACACTCACAGACCATTTGTCGTTTGCCAATAGATCTGACTATCAAGGGTTTAGGTTTAGAAACATAGTAAAAACAATAGGTACTTAACTAATGTTCGTTGAAGTCTTAAGTTCTAATAGGAGAGCTAACTAAAATTTTCGGGTATGTATTTGAAGCATCGTGAATGTGGCTTTATATTTTATAAATGCTTTAAAATTGAATTTATAAATATAAAAGTTTCAAGAAATGGTTTTCGAGAAAGAATTTGTCTTTTTTTTTGCAAAAATGTCGGTTTGTATAAACCTACTGTCTGTAAGGAGGATTGATGATTTTTATTGAGTATATTTTTCCACAGTGCCCTAAATATTACACTTACAATAAATTATCTGTCCGCGCTCGGATTGTATTAGTACCTTGCTATTAACGAATAAGTGAAATGTTCGAGAGTTCTGCTTTAGGTAGGGTGGATAACACTAGATATTGCATATTTGCTTAATTATAAGAATCTACATTTTGCATCCATTTTGCATCTCGAAGTTAAAGAAAAATTCAATTTTTACTTTCATTAAACAATGTTATTTGCCAATATTGGTTTGTCTTTTCAGTTTATCAGCCAGATAGTACCGATGAAGATAAATACCATCAATGACATTAGAAAGAAGAATCATGACATGTACGGCACCTGATCACAGCTACTCAAACAGGAACCCAGTATGCAATCTCCTCAATAAGGAGAAACGAATAGATTGTGTATCTAAACTATCGTATATCTAGACGGCCGAGTGGCGTAGTGGTCAATAGCCCTGTCTCATACGCCGAAGGTACCAGGTTCGCGTCCTGCCCGGCCGGGGCATTCATTTGTGTGATGAACACAGATGTTTGTTCTGGGGTCATGGTTGTTGATATTTAACAACCATGACCCCAGTTCGCTGTATGGTCATCCATAACATACAGTTGGTGTGTTTGTCTGAGGATTTATTATAATATTATTACATAGCATAATATTGTTTATTGGTAAACAACTGAACGGATTCGGTAATTCGTTCAGGATTACGAAGCTTCATTGTCCCGAATATCCAAAATCCACCGGGGTCAAAGGTTCGTGAGTGAAACTGCAAGATAAGTCCCAAACCCAAAATCTAAATGCCAACAAAGTAAATTTAATGTTGTAGCTACTATGAACCGCTACTTATTCACCCCAAAGTATAATTATGCTAATTAAATTCGTGTGGGGGGCGATCCCACATGGCATATTCGGATAGGCAGTATTTGTTAAACGACCGAAGCAATTACTACACATATTTGGCTTGGGCCGATCGGCAAGTCAGTCTATATGTTGACCGGCCGAACGAAGGCCCGGGCTCATCCACACACATTAAACACTTTACCGCCCGTCGGCGCCAACCCCTAAGTTTGAGACACGGGTACTACGACTTTACCACGAAGGCATTGTGTCAATATGTGCCTACGTTGTTTGTAAGTACTAGTAACAATTACTCGTAACAAGGCGTCGTCGGTGGCGCAGTGGTTCAGGCATTAGCTATACGGTCTTACAGGTGTTGTTGAGCACATTAGGCCACATAAAGCCGACTGTGAAGGTAAACATCGTGAAGGAACTTAAGTTATATCGAAGGTATTTTTATGGTCTGCCAACCCGCACTCAGTATACGTGTACATAGAGACTATAAATTGCCTTACTTGGATTAATGCTGATGTTCCTGTGCTGATGATCACATTATTAAGGCTGACGCGTATGTAAGCAATCATTCGTTCCTTTAACTAATGTATTGATGCTACATTAGTTTATGCGAGTTATGTTACTATCCTTCAATCAAATTAATAATCATTTGAATAATAAACCTATTTATTGACAAAAAAAACATGGTACAGACTGTATGTGAAATCTCTTAGTCCCAGATTAGGAATAAGCTGCCTAAGCTTAAGAACCTCCGTCTCAAAATTTGATTCATTACGCACTTTAACAACGCATTTAACTTAAAACTAAAACGCAAAACTAATAACTTCATAAATATTTAACTAGAATATATACCTATAAAAAAACAACGGAAGAGTTGACCAAGGTTCAAATCGAATAAGCTTTATTACAATACGGTAAGGTTTAAAATATTTGTCATAATAAATTAAAATATGTGATGTGCATTACTTAACAAAGATGGAAGGTCGTATTCATTGGATGTCACATAACTTATGGTTGGTTAAGGTTTGGATTCCATGTGTGTTTGTCCTGGTTTTGAGACCTTTGCACACCTTCCGGATTGCAGACATCGATGATAAATTATAAGAACACATTATCATTGACAAATCACAGAACTTCTAATATGCTCGTAGAGATATATAGTAGAAGTTATATTGTATATCAATTGTATCAAGAGTAATGCAACTTGTTTAATTGTTTACTTTACTATGAAATGGAGGAAAATTCAATAAAAACTTATACATGTATAAATAAAAATCACGAAAACTTGACACAAAAACACATTTCTTGCTCCGAAGGGAGCAAAGTTTATAATGGATGATAAACTGAGGCCCCCAAAAACATAAATACATAAAATGAAAACAATATTTTGTTTCGAATTCGGTGCTGTCGGTGTAGGAGTCTGGGCTGCAACCTCATATTATGATAATTTCATTTATAAGCTGGCGTAGAGGGCACCGAAGGGGCGTGAAGGGATGCCGCGAAGCAAGCGGTTGCGGGTGCTCGGTAACCTATACATATATTTTTATTTATGTGTTGCAAATTGAGAGTAACCTAAGCCTTTGTTAGAGTTATCCTACAGGTATTAGATGTAACAAGTTTTTCTTATTTCAATAGGCACGTGTATATCCACCGACCAACAAAACTTCTCCGGGCCCAACCCATTTTCAACCCCTCTGGCTGGCACGGAGCAATTTGGTGCGCTTGAATAAACCTCCAACAAGGATTCTTTGTTTGGAGCGGTCATCTGGGAGAGAAGAGGGATAAATTTTAGTTGAGTTTTCTTGCAATTTTTTTTCTTTTGGTGATATACCGTAAATATCATGTTGTAAGTTTTCCATTTCTTTTCTCTTGTATTTAGTAAGTACTGCTTTATAATGCTTTATAATTAAATAATTATTTTTAATTATAAATCTACAAACGAAGAAAAATTATCTGCAATTACTCGCATTTGTCGTTTAGTTATTAAATCTGGTTATACTCGTGGTCAGTAGCCGATAGGAGTTCACAGTAGTTATAAGAAAACTTGCTAAAATGAACAGTTTATGAAATTTTTTTATTTATATACTCTTATATATTAGATGTTACCGAGATTTCCTAATGTCTAATCGTCCATATGGCAGTATTCCGACTAGAGCATAAAAATTGTGTTTAAATTGTTAACCCTTTCCTGTTGGGTGAAATAAAATTTTGGTATAGTTTCACTTCCAATCTTTAATTAAAATAAAATAGTGTAAGATAGACTAGAAAAAACGCTCCAGAATCTTGTTCCCTGTCGCCTGATTTTGGTAAACCTACTTGGCATTTATTAAAACTTATGACCACTCTAAACAATTGTCAGTGTACAAATGTGCATGACAGTAAAGAAATGAAATAAATAAATTCACTACCATCTTTCCTGCGTTTTACCCTACGCGAACCGAACCGACAATATGCGAAACTACACGAATACAATGAGTTGAAAAATTAGTCTTGTTCGGAAGCCTATGTTTTGCATCATTCCATCTCTTTTATTTCTGTGGGAGAGGAATATAATTCTGCTTGTGTGAGTTAATGTTTATGTAGTAGTACCGAAGGTTTACGTACTAACTTAATGTAAGAATGCCACCTATGTTGCGATATACTTTACTTACTTTGTTTGTAAAAATGTTTATTTTTCATGTGAAGATAAATTTTATGGGTACTTTTTGTTTATAAATCAGTATTGCCATTGCTTTCCTTTCATTTTAGTTTTTATTTGAACACGATAGGCCATTTAGTTCAAAAGCTAACGCAATTTATTTACATAGCTCCTATAAACATTTTATTTTTTTTTTTTTAAATTCTTTTCTTTCGATAAAATTCGGTCTAGTTTCCCCCATTTTAATATATGCACATTATAGAGATTCACCCTGTATAATAAATATTGTTTATTAATAAAATACTCTATATAAATATTGTGTATACTAAATATTATTGATGTAATGATAAGTTAAGTAAATACTGTGCTAATAAAATCGAAACTGCCTATCCTTTTAACGGTAAACCATTATGGTAAAGAGATTTTTTTATTTATTAGAGATTTATTTATTTAGGTATTTAAATCTTTCACCATCACAAAGGTACAGTTTACAGACGTATCAAAAGTTTAACCCCAATTATCCCCCGGGATTAGAAGTCACGTGAGTAACACCTCGTTAGTTATAGCATTGTGTTAAGAAAAATTGAATTAAACTCTACTAATACTAAACTGTTATGAACATAGCACTAAATTGGTAAATAAATCAATTATTCTTAACGGCCTAGCGGCATAGTTGGTACAAGCCCTGCCTCATACGCCGGAGGTCCCAGGTTCGAGTCCTGGTCGGAGTATTCATTTGATGAACATAGATATTCGTTCTCGGGGCATGTTTTTTTATATTTATGTATGTATGTTTATTTTGGATCCCCCTGTTCGTTGTATGCTCGTCCATAACAGAAACTCTAAAGTGGTGTGTTTGGCACGGGATTTATTAATGTAACTGTATTATTCTTAAAATTAAGAAATATTAACAGTCAATTAATAACATGCATGGGCGCGGACACATTTCATCGAAATGCTGTTTAACATACATTGCGAAGACCGGCGCGCAACCAAAACGCTGTGCACACTGAACACCTGCTTCATTAAGAATTTCAACGTTTTCAGGATTTCAGTGTTTTCGATCCGATCCTGATGCGAAATTATTAAAAATTATCACAGCCTTTCGCTTAAAAAATATGCCATAACAGTAATATAAAGGGTTTTATAGCCTTTTTTCATCTTAAAAAAATTAATTATATGAATGGATAATAAGCCCTATAATAATAAGTAGGCTACCATGTAATAGTGTAATACTACAGATGATTTTTTGCTTCTTTTTGTTATATAAATTAGTAAACAACGATGCACAAATCCGTTTCAGATTAATTAATACGTGTATTCCAATTTCAAAAGTCACAAAAGTTTTTGCTGTATTATTTTTGTCATGTATAAGTAGTGAGATATAGTAAAATTGGGAAGGAACTATCGCCGACATACAGCTCAACCAAGTACAGTGACAAACCTGCACTGTTTATCTTCAGTTTCAATGGCTACAATAAACGATAATTGTATTATGTGTTTAATGTCTAAGTGCATTAGCTTACCACAGTAAAGTGAACTTATCCGTCGCTGTTCAATACAAACTTGTTAAACGGTGAGAAGTGGTATTGCAAATGATGAACAAACTGTTTTGGTATAAATTCAAAATAAACTACAGGGAGTAAATAAAAATAACTTATACATTACTCAAGTTCACAAAGTGCCGAATCAATTAATAAATACAATATGGTACATGACCACATTGATTTATTATTGTAATTTATTCTTTATGAGCTCATCACTATCCAGTATTTCTGCGTCACCAAATATGCATTCCACTTCTGATGTCACACATGCCACGACAAACGACCAGGATTTGATTTAGAATTAATGATTCAGCAAAGGTCTGAGAGCTTGTGATTCATTATTAAAATGAATCCTTCCTGTACCTTTCGTAGATTAAAAAAATAGAGTATGTCGAGTTTACTCGAATCGGAATATTAAAAATCAATACGACTGTTGAGTTAACCCCTTGTCTAATTCAAATACGAACCGGCTAGACCTTACGTTAGACCCTTCGTCTGGAGTAGGGTGCAGCCGTGACCTTGACGCGCCCTCGCGACGTTCTCTCTTACAACGTCCATTCATAATGACGCGCACGTTGCTAAACTTACACTATTGTTAAATTAAATTGATTGTTTAACTAACAAATGATAAATAATATGAACGAATCTGCGATTGTTGTTGTTTGTACGGGTCGCATGACGCGCAGCTGAGCGGTGCGATGCTCCGGCGACTGTCAGTCAGTACAATGTTGAGCGCCGCCACCGCCGCACGCAGCATGCCGCCGCTCGCCGTCCTCGCCGCACTCGCCGCCGCCGCTGCGGCCGCCGCCACACCGCAAGATGACGCGCGCCCGCCGCTGCCGCGCCGTGAACAGTTCCGCGTCATCTACGAATGGAACACCGTCGACTTCCAGTGGGAAGGGCCAGAGGACCGCGAGCGCGCACTCAATTTCTCCCAGTACATCCCGCAAAACGTGCTGATCTCCGGCATTAGTCAGTACGGCGACCAGCTGTTCCTGACGATGCCGCGCATGCTGGATGGTGTGCCAGCCACGCTGGCCAGCGTACCACTGCACCCTGCCGACGCTGCGCCCAAGTTGCGACCCTTCCCATCCTGGAACGACAATAAAGTCGGGAACTGCAATGCTTTGCAATTCGTTCAAAATATCGAAGTCGATCGCAACGGTGTCATGTGGATCCTGGATAATGGCCGAGTCGGGACTCTTACGGAAAATCCTGACACTAAATGCCCTCCATCGATAGTTTTGATTGACCTCAAAAACGGCAAGAATCAAATGGAGCGTTTCGTATTACCTTCCAACGTAGTCGACGGGAACACTACCTACCTCAACGATATCGTGGTCGACAACCGGGATGGGGACTTCGCTTACATCACAGACAACAGTGCGGTAGACCCCGGCATTATTGTGTTTCGACGAAAAGATAAGAAAACTTGGAAGCTTCGCGATGCAAAGTCTATGGTTGGCATAGCGGAAGCCGCGTGGTTCCGTATCAATGGAACGTCGATCTACCTGCCCGTAAACATTGACGGGATCGCCCTGGGACCTCAGTTCATATCCGACAACGGCAAGGTTGACCGAACCGTTTACTACAGTCCCCTGGCCAGTTACCACATCTACGCCGTGAACGCTTCAGTTTTGCGGAACGAATCTCTACCGGAAATAGGTCACGGGGCACTGTGGCCCTATATTGTCGACGTTGGAACGAAGCCGTCACAGACTGAAGGAATGAAAATGGACTCGACCGGCGTGCTGTTTTTCGGTCTACTTGGCAGCTCGACCATCGCGGAATGGAACACAACTCTCGACTTCCACGTCGGGCAGCGCACGATCGCACGCGATCCGACATACATCCAGTGGGCGGATCGGTTCACTTTCGATGACAGCGGCAACATTTATGTCGTAGTCAACAGGCTATTCAACTTTGTTAAAAATCAAGTGTCAGTGAATGAAGTGAACTACAGAATCTTGAAATCCCACACCGGATCGAAGAGCTACGTGTTCGCTGAAGACCTGCAGATGCTGCGAGACAACGGAGCCGCTCTGCACACCCTGAGCTGTACGCTGCTGCTACTGTGTCTCGCAAAGTTTCTGGTTTAATGCCCAATAAGCCGCTTGAGTGCGGGCGTGACGACATATTGTAGCGTTACGATACGAAACCAAATATTTATTAGGTTACCACGGCCATATGGTCTCTAATTGTAAAGTTGATGTAGATATATTTAATTTATGAGATATATTGTACGTATAAAGCTCAATATACCATACTAGGTAGCTGAAAGATCGCGATGTGACCTCTGCATTGCAGGTCAGGGTGTGCTGGGATGAGCTCGCGGAAAGGTCGCGGTCGCCCACAGTGTTCGCCTATCAAACAATCACATTCCATTACCTTAAGTTCATCTTGGTTGCATCAAGTTTCTTAACATACATTTCTATTCGTACAGAAATGAATCGATGCGAATGCACGTCCATACATATTTATTACAATGTAAACTTTTTCAATTGTCTTTATGTGTAATATAACATTGTATAAGTTATGTTAGGATAATAGTGATCTAAGTGTTGGAAATGATGGCTGTTAGTTGTAGATAGCTATAATTAGAAGTGACGACTTATTTGGCTTAAAAACATGTGTACAACGATAAAGTTTGTATTTTGTATTAAAGTGCTTATGTGAAATCGTGGTCTAAGTATTGCCAAATGTAGTCACTAAAACACCGAACAAGGACAGCTATTTGTGTTGAAAATAAAGTTTTAACGAAACATTTTCGTTTCATTTCTTTTTTACCGTGACTGTACCTACGTAGAGTAATAGTAAAAAATTACAAAATCATGTCGGCGGCAGCGATATTGTATTAGGATGTTGTGAAAAATTATAGTTATAGTTATAATTATAGTTTGTTCCTTTGTATACATAAATGGAAAATGCTGCACATTTTATTTTATATTTGTAATATTTTTTATCTAGCATGATGATTTACCATAAAGTATTTGACAATTATTTTTTGGTCTGAACATATGTAATAAGGAAATTATATTCATAAATAGAGTAACTCATCATTAACTATAGTTTAATATTTGCCATATAACACCAACCTATAAAATTATAAAACTCAAGCTTGAGTAGTAATCAAAATTATCAAAATATATTAAATACAAACACGTTGGTTAAAAAAAACCAAGATATAATTAAAAAAATTGTAAAGTATTGAGACTTTAAAAGTTTAAAGATCAAAATACTTTACCCTTAGGAATCTTGAGTTTTTAAGTCGGTTTTTATTTTTCTATAAAATTATTTTATTTAAATGCCTGTATCTTAAAACATTCTATAACGATACGAAAGCTACATGCTTTCGTAGACTTTATTTGGTTAGGTGCCAAAGTATGACAACATACAACAAATACAGCTCAATTAACATTATTTCTGCACAGCCAATATATAAATGAATAACTATTTAGTAACCCACAGACTGTAGGTAGTTACCTATTTACTCACCTTCTAGTTAAGTCGGTTCACTTTCCATTTCTCATGCTTCATTGACTTGTGTTGTATCTATTCGTTATACTAGCATTGTATAAGTTTAAAACATCGGATATTTACATTCGCTGGTCTAGCTACGTATATGGTAAACGTTGTTAGGAAAGGGAAACAGGATCTGGAACTTTTAATAAGATAAACAACAAACACACACACACACACACACACACACACACACACACTAGCACACAAACAAATTCATGCATAAACTCACATAACATATTCATTTAAAAATTGTATTCCTAATGCTATGTATTTTAATTGTTTTATCGATTGTTATGGCAGAGCGGAGTCTTCTAGTACAGACGTGAAAGTCTAAAAGAAGATTCCAAGCACTAAAATCGACCTAAAACCTGGTACTCAAATAAAAATTATTATTACTATTATTATCAAATAATAACTTTCAATTTCGACTCTGATTTTTTATCAAACTATCTAAAGTTTATCTATGCTGCTTACTACAGATTGGAACCGCTAATTCCTAGCCCGTAAAGATGTTTCTTAGATTAAGTGTAACGGTGATCCAGAACAATTTTAAACACTTTGGTTACTTTGCTTTAGCTGACGTCCGTCTTGTTCCTGAAAGCGCCGATGGCTAAAACTCGGTAGCGCCTAGTTTAGTATACAAGCATGGGTTTTATCTATTTTCTCATCTATGTCTTAGAATTCAGGATAGTCTAGCAATTCACGATAGTCTAGCAAGAACACTTTAATCAACACACAACATCTTTAATGCCTGTTATTTATTATTGTATTATATATGTATTATTTATAAGTATTAATTTAGTTTAATGTTTTGTGCTGTTAAGAACCAGCTTCTTATAACTTATCTAATTAAATAATAAATGCACGCTTTAATAGCAAATAATTCAATATATTGTACTGTTTTTTCATGTTGCTGAGACAATAGTGTTTGTTCATAAATACTATGCGTTAATATTTAGTAAGCAAATGAAACGAAACGCAAAAGAGACAAATTTTAAATGACATAATCAGTAAGCAAATAAAAATGCTTTCATGCTTGTTTTTTACCTTTGTTTCACACAGCTGTATCGTTAAATAAGTGTACGGTTCAACAAACGAACAATAAATTAACCGTAGTGTTGGATTAAGCACCCTACAGTGTTCAAATTTCAACCAAATTTAAGATCTACAAGTGCCGTACATTCTTTTTAGATCAATAAAAACACGGTGAAACGATGAAAAACGCTATGGGAACATCCTTATGTTCCCTGTTGTATGTCTTTATTCATACGCTTTCGTTAATTAAGGGCTGATATTCAATGCTCAGATAACTTTTATCACTACAATAATTATGAGAATTTGACATAACTGATATGGAACGTCTTGTGAAGTGTCAAAGTTATTCTGCAGATATAAAATATCTGGGCATTAAACAATCAGCCCTTAAGGAAATTAGCTAATTAATACAGACTGACCTTTTCGTGTACATCGGTCAAAACTCAAAAAACGATGATCTGAGCGCTGTCCACGTGTTCGGGCTGCTACATTCGGATCAGCAGTATTGGTGTGACTTCTGCACGTATTTGGCAAGAGCCGTCCGGGAGTCCATTCAGGTTTTATACAGGAGGCTCATTCGGCTATCGCCGGCATTGGCCGTGCGGCAGTTTTCTCGAACGTTCATCTACAAATATTCAACCTTGCCGCCTGGGAGTGCCGATAGACGCGAACCTAAATAATATGTGGAGACCCGGGGGCTTTAAGGAGAGACAATGGGTTGATTCAACACTAGAACTATATTGTAATGGAACATGTTTGTAACTCTCTGTTTTAACCGTCACAAAATTCTTTACTTTGACATGTCAGTCAATGTCAAGTAAACCAGTTTTCTTGATCTCGAGATTTGTTTAACCGAATATCATTTGATATATCATCCTATACGCTTGAAAGGAAACTTGATCGATCGAAAGTTGTACGCAATGAAAGTAAAAGCTTTCATAAAGTTTTTAAAAACTAGTTTAAAAGTGACTTCATTTGATCAGAACAATCAGAAATGGTTTCAATTCAAAATTTTCAAAATTCAAATTCAAAATTTCTTTATTTCTAAGGTTTTACAAATTGATGCGGAACACGCCTTTTAGGATAAACATTCCTGTGTTAGGGATGAACACTCTTCTACTCGTTAATATTACATATATAATTAAAAATAAACAATTTTTGAAATGATGACAATTTTTATTTTATTTAACAAACGTAGTACGCACATAAAATTAAATAATGGTCCTTTTTTATAATTTCATAAGTGTCACTAATACAGATCTAATGAAATAAAGTATATAAACAGAAAAATCTCACAAAAACAAATAGTTTCCTATTCAAATTTTATTATCGCAGGGTACTCTATAAAGTTTATAATATCTATGCACAAGTTGTCGCATTTTCATTTTCTTATCAATGATGTCGCGCAACCAATAATATAAGTTTTTGAAATAAAACACAAAAAGGGAAAATATCTATTCAAATAAATTGCTTATCACACGAAGTTAACGAAAAAACCCGACAAAATTGGGTGTGGTGAGTAGGTAATGTTTTTCAAAAACTTGTGCTTATTTATTAGTGTATCTATAGCATCTAGTGATATAGGATGTTTGCTCAGGGCAGCACTTTAAAAGTCACCTATTGGATTTGAAAATTCAGTAAAAACACCGGCCAATTCGGCTCACTGTGCGTAGAAAGATTCAGCTCTAAATTCTACATTCAGGAATAAATACAACCCCCGCCCCCCACTCAGGGCGATCTTAAGTACGGATGCTTGTATCATTTTTATAAGTGAGAATATGTATACATAGATTCTTGCCCAATTTCCCTTCATGCTATTTTTATATCAGTCCTGGTCGATTATCGGTAGCTAAAAGAATTGACTTATTTAATTATACCGTAAACAGTTATATGTTTTATGACAATAAAAAAATACTATTCTAGTTATCGTTGCTCTCATTATCTTGCAAATAAGTAGGTATCATTTTATATTTATAGTCAAGATAAACGATAAACGCACGTGTGATGCTCATAGTTTCGTCTTAAGACATGATTAAAGTCGACAAACACATTTTTAACTTAAACTTAACCTATGAATCGATCAGTGTAAAATTTCTAATCCTGTGACTTCATTCCGTAAACAAAACAGTTTCTAGTCTATCATATGTTTGTTTGAGAAAATTAAACTACTCTAACCGAATGAGTTAGTGCTCAACTTTATAACCGCTGCCTGCAATAAGAAGATTGTCTTTGGCCGATAGCAGGGGCTTACGTAAGTAGTACCTACGTACCTACATATCTTTATAGACTTCTTAACTCACAGTTTTATGTGCATTTTACGTAGCGTTTTCAATTAGCTAAATGTCTGTGTAGAAGTGTTTAACTCAATCTATGAACATAGTAAATGCCCTTCCACCTTAAGTAGTTACTTATTTACTTTTATTACCGTTGACATGGAAGTGCCGACAAATTCGTACTTATGTCTAAACGTACGACGAAAAATAAACGGGACACTTCGTACCTTTTATAGAAACGTTTTGTCGTATTTTTCAAATCTTCGGTTCATAATGCTACAACTGTTCGTTTTGTTTTATTATATAGGTTAGCAAACAGCGAATGTCCCTGATGAATGTTCCTGATGAGCCGTGGATCATGTTTTATCCAGGATATAGTTATAATATTCTCTTACAAATATGATCCTTTAAGTACCGTGGTTAATATAATAAGTTTGCGTCTAATCTTTCCCATAGCTTCCACAGCTAATGCGCTCTACCATTTGACATAAGTATAGTGATTGATATAAACACAAATAAATATTGTTTTTTTTATATATATATATAAATATTACAAATAAACTTAAATAAACATGTACATATACATCCATGACTAGAAAGCAAATATTATAAAATATCTGCCTCTACCAGGATTCGAACCCGGGACCTCTGGCATGGAAGGCAAAGCTAGTTACCTCAACACCAAACAGGCCGTATTCATTTTATACAGTGCAGATCTTTGTAACGAGATTAGAAATTGCAAGTACCATCTCTATGCCGACGATGTTCAACTGTACATCTCTGAAGTACGCGATAAAATGTCACAAGCGGTGTTAAAACTAAACGAAGATCTAGACAGAATAGCAGAATAGTCGGTTAGAAACTCCCTAGTTTTTAATCCGGATAAATCCAAGTTTCTCATCCTCGGCTCAAAATCACAGATTAACAAAATAAGTATTCAAAACCCTGTAGTCAGCATTAAGGGACAAAGTATCTGTCGTGTTGATGAGTCAAAAAATCTAGGAGTTCTTTTCGATAATCAGTTGCGCTTCGAAAATCACGTCGAAGGCCTGGTGAGGTCTTGCTTTTATATATTAAAAGTGTTATATAAAATAAGACATTTATTATCCGAAAGGTCTAGAATTTTGGTTTGTGAATCGCTCGTATTGTCTCGGCTTAATTATGCGGACCTTATTTATGGCCCTAGACTTTTATATAAAACTACTCGTCTAATTCAACGTGTACAGAACGCCTGTTGTAGGTTCCGTTTTAATGTACCTCCAAGGAGTCATATAACTCCATTTTTAAACAATGTGGAAATTTTGAATTTTGAATATGGCGTATCGCAGAAAGTTGCATCTTGCTTCTTTATTATTCGACATAGTCAATTTTAAAAGCCCAGAATACTTATTTTCTAAATTAAAATTTTCTACTTGCAAATATAATAATAATCTTAGACCACAACATCCCCCACTAAGTACACAGCAACACCGTACAACGGCTTTCACAGGCAGTTTTCGTTACCATGCTACAAAATGTTGGAACGATATACCACCACCAATAAGGAATCTGAAATCTAAAGCAACATTTAAATTAAAAAACTTTACTTAGACCAACAGATGCTTTTCATTTTCAAAAAATAGATTGGTATCGAAAACTGCAAACTAGTTCACTTCTTATCTATGTAACTACTATAATATTTAGATTAAAATGTCATGTTATTATTTTTGAATATGTAAAAGTTATGAACCTAAACTACCACATAATTTTATCATTGATATTCTTTTATATTAACTCTATTACTTTTAATTATATGTATAAGTATACTATAATCATCTTTATCTTATTTACTGCGCTTACTTATATTGCGTTTCATTGAGGTTTTTGTTTATTTGGAATTTATTGTATTTATTGTATTCCTTTATGCCTCTCCTATTTAGTAATTATTTGGCAGTGGCTGAAAATCAGCGTTTCGCTACAAGCGGCGTAGAGCTGAGCTATAGCCTTTTTGCCTTTTGGTAGCATAGCATTTCCGAATTTCACTGTAAATTGAATGGTAAGATTTCGGTTCTTTTAATGTAAACAATTCTATTGTCTCATTTTTACCATTCATTAAATTTTTTTTACTGTGTTAAAACAAAATGTTTATATTATAAAATATATATATTTAATGTGTAACTTTTGACTATTTACAACATTTAAATTGTGTCCTTAGTCTATACATTTTCTGTAAAAGTGAATTGATAAAATAATGTGTTACCATTTTTGGCAAATAAAGTATTTATCTATCTATCTATCTATCTATTGAAATCGTGACCCATCTACTATTCGTTCTTATTTTTTAACACGAAAAATAAATTCATTCTAACAGGTTATAAAAGATAAACAACCAAACAAGTCAACAAGTTAGCTTACTAATGTATTGTTATCATTAAAAACTAAAATATTTATAAATAGTCGCTGTTTGGGAGTTGCTTTTCGTTATTATTCAAACATTATTGTCACGCGCACGCATTATTGTTTTACTGTACTAGATTTTAGTTGTATACGCCCAATCCAATATTATGAACTATTTTGGATAACTACCAACCAGTCCGTCTCAACCTCAACGGAGCGGAAAGTTCAAATCGGAGACCCTACTTTTGACCACATTGTTTTAGGTTCTTGCATCAAGGTATATTTACAATTGAACGTAGGCACTTAGTCACCTAGAGAGCCCCAATTTTATTTATAAACACAATGTTTGGACGAGTGTCGGTCCGTTCCACGGGCATTCTTAAAGTGCAACATCGGCTCCGCAGTTTAATCACTGCCGCCAATAAGAATCAGTACTTTAAGTTTTTGTGGAGCTGTTGGTTAAAAACTTGAGATCAAGGTTGTTTGACGTAAAACTTCTACGTCATCCTGATAGGTCCGACCTCCGGAGCCTTCTTCAATCAATGCTAAGACCTTAATCAATCAAAAGGAATTCATGTTTATAGTAAGTACTATCGGTAGTTGGCGTTTGATAGACAGTTTAGTCATAGTATCTGGGTACCTTAAACAACAATGGTTTAGATCAAATTGTTGGATATATTTATTCGATCTTTATCTGATCAGTTTTATAGATCTCTCATTATAGTGGTCCATAACCACTATATGTGTTGTTAATGTTCCGAATTAAGAAAAGTATGAAGTTTAGAGAAATTCAGGAACAAGTACACGCATAGAATTTTATTATGTCTACCTAGACGCATGACGATTATAAACTATATCATAAAGGATGATAGTAGGTTATCAAATTAATAGGAATGGTGATCAAAAAGCGTAGAATGTCAAAATTTTACCTTGCATTTTGTTAGAAAATCTTTTGTGGATTTACGTAAGATTAATCTTCCCTTCCGGTAAAGCCCTCATTTACCGGGTTTAATAGGTAGGTCCTTTTTAAATATATGTTAATAAAATATGTACGCGTGTATATTACGCTACAATCAGAATTCTATGAAGACGCATCTCTCTACATTCCATTGAAATCCAATTATCAGGGCTTCTTAGCAAAACAGTGTGAACTGCCTTCTGATTTCAATGTCAACCAACTGGCAAACCCATTGTTTAATGTTTTTTTTTTCAATTAATGTCTTCAGCTATAAAAAGACGAAGAACTCACTCTGAAACTACGTAGGATTTATCTATTATTGTAGTTCTAGTTTATGTCATGTAATTAAAAAATAGAAAACAATTGAAAATATATTAAATATTTTGGGCGATGGATATATTTTAGAGTCTATTGGCAAGGAAACTGTGTAGTCAGGGTGGTCTTCAACTTTTGTCTGAAACTTAAAACAATTTGTGAATGAATCCTTATTCCACAATACGATTTATCGATGCGTTCCAGTGAGGTAATACTGCCAGCTTTTTGTCCCTACTTTGTTCTGTGTTATTAAAATTTAATTAAAGCGTGGTTATACTAGTTTTTTCGGCAATGAGTCAGCAATTCAGGTTTACATTTTAAGTTTTTAATTTAATTTTATATATTAACTATAATAAATCACGGAAAACATTCATTTCGTTTAATAATTCTTGTCAGATTGGTACAGTTATTGATAACTTGAATGGATCAAGATTGCATTAAAAGCCAAGTACCAATAAGTACGTATTAACTACTGCATTGTTACAGTTCAACGGATGATTGTTAATGTTGCAGTTTGCTTACGTACTTTGATTTGTAAAAAGTATAACAACAGAGAAAATTTCTATTTCTCACATTATAAGATGCTGATTTCATGGTCGTATATGATTGCTGTTCTATAAACTAGCATGCAGGGTAATTTAGCCATGACAAAAAAAATAAAGATATATAGACAGAGAAGCATACGGATTAATATAATATTTTAATGAATTTTTATATATAATAGAATTTTAATAAAAAACTTTATAATAATTGTCTATAAAAAAATATTATGGATAGAAGTTAAAAATGATCAGTTTCGGATATACGGTGCAGCTTAGGATGGAAGTTTGTAGGTTGTACACGACTGCACGGGTATATAAAGCGCGCCGAGAACAGCACCGCTGCCATTAGAATTCAAAGACAAAGTCATTAGACAAAGGATATATCCTTCAACCCTGCCAATATAACGGAGCGTTTAGAAAACCCAAGACGAACCACACTGCTCGCTTTCTTTAATCTATGCGAAACAGACGCATTTGCTAAGTCACTCTTATACAACGAAGTTCCATCGTATTATACCTATAATAAACAACAGGGTATTTTTAACCGCAGAAGACGTGGAACAGCTGTAGTAGGTGAACCAGGTATTTTTAAACATCACGTCATTGATAGGGTTTATACAGTGCATCCGAATAACTCCGAATGCTTTTACCTGCACCTACTTCTACACGTTGTTCGAGGACCTACTTCTTTTGCCGAGCTCCGAAAGGTTGATAATATCGTACACCCTACATACCCAGTGGCTTGCCGAGCACTTCACTTACTGGATGGGGATCAACACTGGGATGATGCTTTGTCCGAAGCAATTATTAGCGAAAGTCCAGTGATTGCGCCATTTGTTTGCAGTCATGCTGGTGTTCTGTGCACTTCTGACGCTTCACAGCTGTGGCATAAGTATCAGAACAAATTAGCTGAGCACTTTTTCAGACACGCACAACTAAATGATGACAACCCAATTGGTGAGAGATTGCGTGAAAGTCATTTGAAGCGCTTTTTGTTGGCTATTCAAGATATAGTTACATCTATTGGGGGTAATCCTATTTCTCAATATGGCATGCCCGGGCCATCTTTCGACGGTGAACGTATTAATAGAAATTACGCGATGGAAACAACAATGATGTTTGAAAAGTTTCATTAATGTGAGACCTCATATCATCTGTGTATGGGAACGCAACGCAAATACCAACTTGCGAAAATTCCTGGCTTTGCGAAAGAGCTATTTTGAATCCACGACCAAGCAGCAGCAATAAACGCTGAAATTTTGAGCTTTGTTTCAGGGGTAATGTAGATTATACCTCCATTAACAGAGTTATGGAAGAAGAAGAATCTACCAGCTACCCAGTAGAATTTTTAGAGTCCCTCAGTGCTCCTGGACTACCAGCTCACAAAATAAAATTAAAAGTTGGCGTGCCCATAATGCTCCTTAGAAATTTAAGCCCGCACAAACATTGCAACGGACCAGATTAAAAGTGACCAATTTACAACGAAATCTGATAGAAGCAGAGATTTTAACAGGGTGCGGAATAGGTGAAAGTTATTTTATTCCTCGGATTCCTCTCATCCCAAACGATTTTCCATTTAGTTTTAAACGAGTCCACTTTCCAGTGAGCCTATGTTTCGCAATGACAATTAAAGCCCAAGGTCAGACGCTAAAAGTTGTGGGTGTGGATCTAAACATTAACTGTTTTTCGCACGGTCAGTTATATGTGGCTCTGTCACGTATTAGCAATCCTAGCAGCCTTTATGCTTTCATACCCGATGGCCATACGTCTAATATCGTGTACAGAGAAGCATTACAGTAAATCAGGTTTTTATAGGTACCCAAAACGACGGTGTTTATGATCCAATATTATGCAAAAATTATATCCAAAAAATGCTGCCCAAACTCACATTCCACGCGAACGGAATAGCGGGCACAGCTAGTTTAATAATAAAATCGTGGAGACTTGAGGAAATATTACGCTTCAACAGAGATTCAATCACTGAAAACTTTACAATCTAATTAATGTTTTCAGTTACACAAGTAAAAGGTAAAACAGGCAAATGTAAAAAGTCATTGCAAATGATAGCGCATTTATTTTAAATTGCAAAAATGGAGGTCACTTCCAAGCTATTATCCTCAGTACAAAGTGTTAAGGTAAATAATTTAGATCGAGATTGCCTTATGAAACAGCTGGATTTCTTTTTCCAACGAGGCTAGTGAGTTATTGCGTCGGTTCTCTACCCATGTGTTACTTTACAACATAGAGGGGCTAACTAGTGGAGTAATCATTTAAATCAATAGTTGCTGATACTTTCTTGAAGCTTTTGTGAGTGGTAGAAATTACAATGTTATGGAACTTTCTGATTGTTCAGCCGTAATAATTGAACTGCCTCGCATAGGTGGTATTTCGACCGAAGCGAGAAAAGGCTGAACCAGTAAAACACAGAAACAGGAATAGATTCAAACCTAAGATATATTGACTTAAAGTCAATACACTAAAAAAATCAAATCAAGAAATTCCTGACGTATCTACAATATATTCACGTTACACTATTGCGATCATGTAAATTGGATCATGTAAATTTTTGGTCGTCTTGCTATGATTTCTAAAGATTTTTCGAGGCATTTTTAAAACTTTATATAGGACAACACACCAAGTTGAAAGTTAGCTCCTTTAAGACTGATATGCGTTAATAGTCATGTGAAACAATTTGGGAATATACACAATAATTCGTACTTTACTGATTTTACGCTTATTGTCTGTGTACTATAGTCACGCGAACATTTTGTTTTGTTTGATATAAGTTACCCATTTTAAAGTTTGTACTTACGTACTTATGTAAGATATTATGTCAGTTTAGCACCTTGGTACTTTGTTAGATGTGGTTTGACGTACAGTGGGCTAAATTACAGAGTAAAGAGAGGCAAAAAACTGTATTTAAATTTATGTATTTCAAATTTTATTGGAACAGACAAAGTCTCCTAGGTTTTTAGCTCAGGAGAATTTAACATCTAAATCGCAAAGCTTGATATAGTTCAGGCTTTGTAGTTTCTTACATGGATACACCCCTTAGGGTGGTGTGAATCCAAATTAGCAACTAAAAAAAAACTTGTGCTCGTTCCGACCCCACAATAAACTGCAAAATTTTGGGACTTTTTTTACTTTTTAATCTTAAAAACAATGCAATTACACATCCAGCTCAACATGGATTACTGCATCAAGCTTGGCGATTTTAGCCTTTTTAGTGTCAATTTCGGGTGGCCTAACTCTGGAAGCACATCAAATAATTTTATCAATTTACTGAGTAGTAAATTATGATGTTTAATACTATTCAATACGTAATAGTTGTATAAATCACTAACATGTTAATTCATTAGTGACTCATTCTCATTTTATTTGAAACCAACTATAAGAACTTCAATAAAGAAAATTAAAATGTTCCAATATTGTAGCTTAGCCAATAAAAATATTGCGAAGTTAATTTCAACGAATATTATGCTTCAGTGCCGGTCCATATCTAACCTAGTTCAATTTTCTCTAGATACAAAATTGGGTATTTATTTGATTAGTTGAAACAAAAACCAGTTAAACTTGGCTTAAGGCTTCTTGTTTTAAATAAGGGTGCTGAGCTCAAAAATAAATACAGCCCAGATGACAATAACATATGTCATAACAGACACAAAAAGGTAATACAATAAGCTGCTGAATAATAAGTAAAACAATTTGTAACCTTCTTCGATAGCAAGCAAAAAACAAAATATATTTTATGCTCTATGACCATTCGATAAAAGTCTCTTGTTCGTAAAATTATAACAAAAAATCTATTATAGCTCAAATGCTCATTTTACAATGTTGCCAAACTAAGTAGTTAAAGGTGAAGCAACTCAATTGATATTGGAAGTGAGGAAATAAACAGCGATATTTAGACATCGGTCACACTGACAAATAAGGTAGAGATATCCATAACATTGAGGTTTTTAAATAAATGTCAAAAGAACCTTTAAGTACAGTAATTTTAAAAGTAATCAATAGACAATGAGAAGATTCGATTCCGAATTTATAGATAACTAATAAGATAATTAGTTATGTAGAAGAAGAGGCGTGAGAATATAGTTATCAAACTCTGTTTTTACTTTTATCGATTCCTTTTCAAACATCATATTGCATTAATTTCTCGTTCTTCGGTTAAATTAGTAAGACGCAAATGTTTTCTAGTCGCATCCCTGGTATTGCCTCCTCTGCCACCTCAGTTTTGACTTCTTGGCCGCGTACTTAAATGATACAAAATGTAGATCCCTATATAAAAATCACTAAAATGATTAGAACGTAATTTACACTACCTCATATCAACTAACCTTTTATTGAGACTGTACACTATAAAGTAAAATAGCAAGAAAGACATCTTCTAATACTAAATAAGGATTAACTGTGCATTGGAGAAAACAACTTTAGATTAATCCTCTAGTAACCCTAACCGGTTTTTTTAATGATAGTTTTTGGCCCTTTTCACCTATCAGACATGTCAGCCCATCGTCATCTGATCTTAAACTAAACAACACAAAGATGGAAGTCACTGCTGAGTTGCGGGCGCCAACACTTTTATTTACTTAAGCTTAGAATTCAAATGTAGTCACCTAGCTCATGGACGTAACCAATTCGATTCGGTTCGATTCATATAATTATTGTATTTAATATTTTAAACATATTTTAAATACCTACTACTAATTATGAACAATCAATAGTTGATATACTATTATAAACAACTACCATCCTATTAAAAAGGCGCCCAATTTTAAGACCGAAGTACCTAATCTTAAATCCAGTGCATGTACATATTTATATAGGCCAAAATATCAATGAAATATTCGTATACCTAACTAACCAACATTTATATTATATCCGCACCTATTACGAGTACCTATACTATGCTCATGAAGTTGAATGCGTATGTGCGACGATGACAAAGATAATTTATCACCTCATAAATAATAAACAGTGGACCTCAGCTCAACATATTTATTAAAAATTATACCCACACCTTCATCACCAACGCCATATGAATTTACTGCGCAGTGACAGCAAAACTTGTTTGTTCGTACTGAATCCTTATTTATGCCACTGCATTAAAATAAGGGACACCAGAAAGAGGCACAGGAGGTTAATAATGCAACCAAGTGTAATAAATGGGAAATACAAATTACATTTATAGTCTATTATCATAAAAACCAGCAATTGTTCAATCATGACTGGATGTTCCGCTTGCTTACAACTTCGGCATTCTTATGAGTACAAAGTTAGATTTGATACTAACTTTGTAAGAAATATAGTAAGAATCGAATCTTATTTTATAGCCAAATTGCATACAGTTCATTTTGATTAATTCCATCTCCGAAGAACCGGAATAGGAGCAAAACGGTTTCCCGAGTAGCGTAGTGGGTAGTAGCCCTGCCTCATGCGTTGGAGGTCCCGGGTATGAATCCTGGTCGGGGCATTCATATGTGTTATGAATACAGATTTTTGTTCTCGGATCATGGTTGTTTATATTTGTATATATGTTTATTCTGGGTTTGCCCAGTTCGCTGTATCCATAACACAGGCTCTGTTTTCTACGGGACCACACAGTTGATGTGTTTGCCTGGGGAATTATTATTATTATTATAAAACTGGGTCATAGGAAGATTAAGTAACTTCTAAAAGGTAATAAGTCACTCTTGTGAAGCGAAAGGTCGGACTTGTGTTTCTATATAGTACATTATAGGACACAGAAGTGACTTTATTAACGTTTCATTTAACTCTATAAGTAAGATACAACAATATCTAAAAATCCTTCACGCCAAACACGTAAAACTAAATATCGTAAAATAAAGTGAAATTAAACAAAATTACGTATTTTGCTTTCCGGCACTTTCTCAGCCAAAACTCTTTATGTGCCAATGACCAAAGTTATTATCAACGCTCTGATACACTTTATAACTACAGGCTAATTTGTGGCTAACAGAATTAATCTCTGGTATACTTTTTCGAATATATTTGATTATTTTGTAACCACCGGTCTTCCATTCACGATTACACAGTTAAATGCCAAGTTCAATATGCGTTTACTCCGGGCAAAGGTAACATTTTGGACTTGATACCGATTGTATTATCTCTTTCGTAGGAATTAAAATGTCTTCTTTTTGTTACTGTTTCTGAGTGGTTGCCTTACTAACCATGAACATAGCTGTTTCACCAGAGTCTTGGATAATTATTGTCTGATTGATATACAAACTTACGACGATGCTGACTGTCGCAATTTTTTTTTAAATCGAACTGGCTTGTTGTTGATTACGATCAGCTTGATAAAACCTTTTATGCAAATATCTTCATTTCTATACTAGGCCTGCACTCTGTCAGCTGCTGACAGAGTCCAGGCCGGTGTTGCTGGACTTGCTGCGGTACACAACCTGTTGCTGTCACTCCTTTTTTGTTTGATTATTTTGTAGGTACTTTATGTGAAAATTAACATTACGATTTTCGAATTATTTCTAAGTTTTATACTGTATGTTTTTTTTATATGTTTGACGCTAGCAAATATAAATTCCTTCTTTTTTTATTCAATTAAATAAAATATATTGCACACTATTACTTTCTCAAAAGTAAGGTGTTTGTACGTCAAACCGTAAACATAAATTTACGAACCTTTTTAAGTTAATCTTACCTACTATGTATCAATGAATAATTTTATCTACTTATCGGCTAATATTTAATTGGGGACATGTTTAATTCGTAGTTAATTATTTAACTGCCCTACTTGATCCACTACAAAAACAAACAAATACGTCGAATACTGCTGTCAGGGCGGTGGCGGCGTCCCTTCTTGCGACTAGTGTGTGACTCATGTTAGGCCAAACTATTTTTGCTGCAGTGCCGATGTATCAGATCAAAACGCTGAAAAAAAGAATCAAAACAACCTGTTCTTTAGCGTCATATTATTCGAACACGTCATCAAACACGGCAACTGTAGGCTCCCAGAGTAGGCAAAGCTTTTGATGATACAGACGTAAATAATGTAATATAAATAGAAGATATCCATTAGTGGGTAATAAATACCCACGCTCGTGTGGGGTAGGGCTACCAAAACCCAATGCCTTGTGGCCCTCTTAGTAGTTAGAGCACAGTTTATAGACTATTAACAAAAAGCAGGGATCTCCAATGGATGTCGACTAAATTATACTTAAATATCGTATTTAATAACTCAACAAGTTGGAATGCTGAATACGGTATGAATAAACATACGAAATCACATGAATATAAACAACGCATTCCTTTGCAGCCAACAGTCACAGCGAAGTAACTGTATGTATGTATAGTTTTTATTTCATTTACGAGAAAGATTTGGTCAATAAAATAAACATGATCATAGAACCCCAATCTGACATTAGCTGCAGATAAACAAAGCAAAAACTGGGGCCTTAGCCAAGTTGCAATAGAAGATCGCGGACGCTATAGAAAACCTAAACTATAATTTTAACAGTTATGCGTTTTCTTTAGCGTTAGCCATCATATTATTATGTAGATTGCAACTTGGTCCTGTGATATGTATGATAGTAAATTTAAGAAAAACAAAAATGATTTAATTTTACAAATACAACGTCTATAATTCGTAAACGAACGTAAGTGATCATGTATGGCACAGTCGTTTGTCCCAAACAGGATTCAGACATTCGACCCCTGATTGTGTGTAAACAGGAATTGTTCAATAAAATAGTTACTCTTTCATTAAAAATGTAATGTTATTCATCATTTAACAACAATAGAAATACATGCTTTGAAAACAACACACAAGAAGCTATAAAATATATCAGTATCCGAAGGTGGTAGAGTCATGCTTTATATGACGTCAACAAGAACAAGTAATTGTCAATGTTGAGAAATAAATATTTGAATTTGAATATAAATTAGACCTATAATGGATTCGTCGCCCATTCACATCATTAGTCGAAAGTGTTATTGATAAACTGCGCTGTTCTTTATTGATTATCGGTTAATGATGCGTTGGCAACCGTCAGCTTAAGTTAGAGTTGCCTTTGTTCCAGTAATTACCTGCACTGGCTGGCTCTTCGTTTATCCGGAACGCAACCACGTAAGCGTGGGTATTTAGCGGTTCAAATAGGAAGGACTGTAGACGCCCTAGACGAGATCTTAACATAAGAAACTTTACTACCAGTCAATGACAAGTCAAAAGTCACGTCACGCGTTATCTCGGTGTCAGGTAGTGTTTACAGAGTAATTCACTCTTTTATATATTACACTGTCGTAATTTATGGTTTTAGTCATATCTGACACCTATAACAATATATGCAGCAATTACTTAGTAGATGGGCACTATTTATTTGTACAATAAAATCATGCGTTTAATAATGTCCTTTACCCTCGGTACTCAATTTTACATTCTATTCAGATGAGATACTTTTTTTGGACAATAAAAATATAGCATGTAGAGCCAAGCAGACAACGGAACTACGCAAAATTATGTTACACAAAATTGTTCTAATCGGTGATGGAAAATATGTACATCTTATTTTATGAAAACTAGCAACCTAATTCTATGTACATATTATAAAAAAATAACCTAGTACGCCCTTGTAAACAAGAAGGAAATCCAGCGGGTCCTTAAACTTATGGCTCCACGTATGACAGCGAACCCTTAACCCCCCTCCTCCTATCCCTAAAGATTATAAACAACTTGGACCGCAGCCTTTTACTAAGCTAGCTAAGCCTGCTTCAACAGTTATCACGAAGGCTTTGTGGCATGCTCTAAACTGTTCCACAGGTCGCGAGTTTAAAGGACATCAGGGCCAGCAGATGGACTCAATCCATACATTATGTTTTCTTTTTGTAAATGTACGCTTATACTTATCTGCTTACAATTCATTCTCCGGTAAACAATCACACAGGCTACTCACTTACTTTCATCTATCTTCATAAGCTAAGGTAAACCAACTGATCCACATTTTCTTAAAGCAAACAAGTGTTTAATGAATTATTGGACCATGACGTGCAGCAGCGGTACAACGCACCTTCCTTTTCCGACGCCAGTGAAACTCAAATGTTGTGTAAACGGCGCACATACCTACTCATCGATAATTGCTGCCTTACTATTGTGATTCCATAATATTTATAATCAGGCTGTTTGTAATACATTTGTAGGCGGTAAACTGGGAATTTTGACGTTTAGCTTTATCATTAGTGTACTATTATTATTTGTTTGGCGTCCGTATAAATAAATATGTTATTGTAGATTTTGATGGTCTAATGTTGTGTTTACATTTTTAGTTATTTATTTAAAGGCTCGAAGCGAGTCTCATATAACCTCGATCGCGTGCGGCGGGGTATAAATGGCCGGTTTACACGCGTTAAGTGGTTAAGTTGGTAACTAAATTTTAACTAAATTTTAAGTTAAAAGTTGCGTGTAAACAGTCAGTTAAGTGACAAGTGGTAACTTAAAATTTAGTACGCAAGTGATTAAGTAGATTAGGATTCGTTCTATTTTTCGTATAAGTGGGTGGGCGGGGCTTCTCAATTAACACGTTTGGACGTGATTTTTTAGTTCAGTGCATAAGTTGACAAAGCTGGTGGCGGCAAGAGCTCGTATTTATGTTTGCATTTAATCGTTTTTTTTATAATGGAGTAGAGTTGGGTTTCTACTTTAAAATTTGTGGAAGAATATTTAAGGGTGTTCACCAATCGATCGACCGTCGACCGGTCGACGACACCACCCCTTGTGTTGGTAAGTCTGCCAACCCGCAGTTGGCGTGATGGCCACAATTATCTGACACCACCCCTGAGTTGGTAAGTCTGCCAACCCGCAGTTGGCGTGATGGCCTACAATTGTCTGACACCAACCCTGAGTTGGTAAGTCTGCCAACCCACAGTTGGCATTATGGCTACAATTATCTGACACCACCCCTGAGTTGGTAAGTCTGCCAACCCGCAGTTGGCGTGATGGCCTACAATTATCTGACACCAACCCTGAGTTGGTAAGTCTGCCAACCCGCAGTTGGCGTGATGGCCTACAATTGTCTGACACCAACCCTGAGTTGGTAAGTTTGCCAACCCGCAGTTGGCGTGATGGCCTACAATAGTCTGACGCCACCCTTGAGTTGGGAGAGGCTGATATCCCTCTAGAGATTATTAAGGGTACCTAATTAGTAAAGGTACCACACCAATCGATCGTCCGTCGATCGACGTCGACCCGTCGACGTAAGAAATTTAGAAAAATACATAATCTTGCAAAGATTTTAATTTCCGAATCAAATTCTTCTCTAAATTTGTCCAAAATCACGTTCAAAACATTATATCTAAGTACAGAATTGACGAATTCCTTGACATTCATCACTGCTCATCTTCATTGAACTTATGAACTTAACTACTTAATCCGTTTGGACACACAAGTGACATGTAGTAACTTAAAATTTAGTTAAAATTTAGTTACCAACTTAACTACTTAATACATGTAAACCGCACATAATGTGTTTTGCAAATTTCCAACCACGCACTTAAGCACCTGCCTCAACAGGTGCTAACCTTGTTAGCTATCATTTTCAATGCCTGCTTCGTTCTTAGCTACTTTCCAAAAGCTTGGAAGGAAGCGACAGTCATAGGTATTCCCAAGCCGGGTAAACCTCTGAATATCCCGGCTAATCACAGACCCCTCAGCCTCCTCAAGGCCATGTCTAAACTTCTCGAGAGAGTCATACTCTCTCGAATGCGGAACCATCTGTTTCCAACGGATGGCGATCCCCTCATCATTCCCCACCAGTTCGGCTTTCACGCTAAGCACTCCTGCCCTCAGCAAGTCCATCGAATTGTCGAGTACATATTCGACGGCTTTTATCCGCGGCGTAACAAAACGGTCGCATTACCGGATCGCCTAGTTAGAATAATAGCGTCCCTTTTCAAAGAGCGTACGTTTCGTTTTAGACATGAAGGCGCGCTTTCCGCGCCTCATCCCATAAAGGCTAGCGTCCCTCTAGGTTCAGTCCTCGCGCTCAGTCCTTAGGCCGCCTATATAGTATGTTACGTAGAAAAAGTAAAATGTCTTTCAGAGATAATCGCAAGCTTTATTAGGTCTGCGTTACACCCGTCATGACATATGCCTCGCCAATATTTGCCCACGCCAAACCCTGATATAAAATTTGTAAACTAAGTAATCCATTATTTATTATTCAACTCTATTATCACACTACAAAAATATAATTCCTTTCAATTGTATGTATCCGACTATACACCTCATGCAGCAACTGCACAAACACAGTCCGGCATTAACACTGACCACTTCAAGATTTTGTTTGTTATAAATTTTTACCATGATGTGATATCCTGTCATTAGCTTTTATAGATTATTCATGTTTGTTAGCTTAATTAATTTAATTGTTTTGCTGTTGGATATCCAAATAAATAAATAAAAAATAAAACAGATACAACTTGGGATCATACTAAGTTGCAAAAAACGACGAGCGTAACACAAAATTTGTTAAGTTAATCCATCTGCGGTGAACCTAAGTTGCAGTCGCGATACAATTCATTTGGAAAATCACGATCGAAAATGATTGAAACAAACTATCGACCAGTTTAGCGACCAGTCTGTCGACCTGTTTAGCGACCAGTCTATTGACCAGTCTATCGACCTGTTTAGCGACCAGTCTATCGACCAGTCTATAGACCAGTCTAGCGACCAGTCTATCGACCAGTCTAGCGACCAGTCTATCGACCAGTTTAGCGACCAGTCTGTCGACCTGTTTAGCGACCAGTCTATCGACCTGTTTAGCGACCAGTCTATCGACCAGTCTAGTGACCAGTCTATCGACCAGTCTAGCGACCAGTCTATCGACCAGTCTAGCGACCAGTCTATCGACCTGTTTAGCGACCAGTCTAGCGACCAGTCTATCGACCTGTTTAGCGACCAGTCTATCGACCAGTCTAGCGACCAGTCTATCGACCAGTCTAGCGACCAGTCTATAGACCAGTCTAGCGACCAGTCTATCGACCAGTCTAGCGACCAGTCTATCGACCTGTTTAGCGACCAGTCTAGCGACCCGTCTATCGACCTGTCTATAGACCAGTCTAGCGACCAGTCTAGCGACCAGTCTAGCGACCAGTCTATCGACCAGTCTAGCGACCCGTCTATCGACCTGTATAGCGACCAGTCTATTGACCAGTCTAGCGACCAGTCTATCGACCTGTTTAGCAACCAGTCTATCGACCTGCTTAGCGACCAGTCTATCGACCAGTCTAGCGACCAGTCTATCGACCTGTTTGGCGAACAGTCTATCGACCTGTTTAGCAACCAGTCTATCGACAAGTGTAGCGAACAGTCTAGCGACCTGTTTAGCGACCAGTCTATCGACCAGTCTAGCGACCAGTCTATCGACCAGTCTAGCGACCAGTCTATAGACCAGTCTAGCGACCAGTCTATCGACCAGTCTAGCGACCAGTCTATCGACCTGTTTAGCGACCAGTCTAGCGACCCGTCTATCGACCTGTCTATAGACCAGTCTAGCGACCAGTCTATCGACCTGTTTAGCAACCAGTCTATCGACCTGTTTGGCGAACAGTCTATCGACCAGTTTAGCGACCAGTCTATCGACCAGTCTAGCGACCAGTCTATCGACCAGTCTAGCGACCAGTCTATCGACCAGTCTAGCGACCCGTCTATCGACCTGTATAGCGACCAGTCTATTGACCAGTCTAGCGACCAGTCTATCGACCTGTTTAGCAACCAGTCTATCGACCTGCTTAGCGACCAGTCTATCGACCAGTCTAGCGACCAGTCTATCGACCTGTTTGGCGAACAGTCTATCGACCAGTCTAGCGACCAGTCTATCGACCTGTTTGGCGAACAGTCTATCGACCTGTTTAGCAACCAGTCTATCGACAAGTGTAGCGAACAGTCTAGCGACCAGTCTGTCAATCAGTCTGTCGAAAAGTCTGTCGCTAAGTCAATCTTAGACTTCGCACTTAGACCTGGTTAGACTGTATGTAGGCTATGCAGCGCTTGCCGGCTGCGGCACTTTTTTAGATTCTCCTGTCCTCCCCTTGGAGGGAAACAAAAAAAAACGCGCAGCTGCCATTAGAATTCAGTTATTCGCAGCGAACGCACGCAATCTGGAGGCGCATGGGCGAATAGTTGCATTCGATTTTTGCGATTCCATTCAACACTGACTGTTAGCATATTTCATTTATTTATATTTTAGCGTATGTAAACACATATTGTGTGTATTTTGTGTAGGTTAGGCATTTCATTTCTTGGTTTTCTTAATTTCTTAATTTTTATTTAAGGTTTATAGGATATGTAAATACCTATTGTTTGTATATTTAGTTTAGGTTAGGCATTTATTTTCTTGATTTTCTTAACTTTTATTTATGTAAATACCTATTGTATGTGTATTTAGTATAGGTTAGATTTTCTTAATTTTTATGTGTAAAAATCTGAACGTACTTTTTCAGGTAATATTAACACGTCTCATTAGTTAAACCGTAAATACATATAAGTTAGGTTATTTTTCTTGACTTTCTTCAATTTATAAAAATCAGGAAGTATCAGATTCCTTTGTTTGTATCAAGTACAAGTTTGTTAGCTCAGGATAGTAATAATTTAAACAAATATATGTCTATTACACATTTCTTTTGTTTTAGATAGTTAATAGGTTAGGTTTATACGCCTTAATACTTATTACTTAACTCTGTCGAAGCTGCACAAAGTGGTTTAGATCATCATCACGCATACGTAATATGACGACAGTCACATGATATGCTCCATCAGGCGTTTTCCATAGCGTTAGCGATTAAAGATTGCAACTTCTCTAGACGGCAAGGTGTACTTAATTTGTTAAATTGCTTAATTTTGATAAATAAGCTGAGTACACCTTATTTGAAAATGTTGTTAAGTACTAGGCATCCATTTGCCATTATGTCAACGCTAGACAGTTAATTTAATTACAAAATAAAAAGTATATTAAAACCACCAAAAATAAAGATAATCATTTTATTTGTTTCCTTACAAAATTATTTACAACGCCATTATTATGCACATACTCATAATCATATAAAACTTTCTCACCAGATAAATTACTATTTATCTTGCAAATATACATATTAATATTACAATAACTAGTCTAATTTTAACAGATCAAGAACTTTAGGCACCTTTTCCTAAATTTTATAACTGAGCACAATCTTCTTGTTTCACAGTTTTTGACAAATCGCTAATTCTTCGAAATGGCTCTTCTATAAGAATAAAAATTATTATTGTGAAATAATGGTAATTTCGACTTTTAAATATATTTGTTTGTGACTTGTCAAACATTGTGCAGTATACTTAATAAAAAAATTTTTACAATTATAAAATTCGTGAAATCAACCAAAACAAGAAATAATATTATATTTATTTTACTACTTATACTCATCCATTAAAGCACAATTGATATTTAAAATTTAATTACACGAGACAGATAATTCAACATTGCTGGTATTAGTAGAATATTATTTGTTACAGTACATGAATAAATAAATTATATCACATTTTATTGAAATTAAAGAACACACAGGGAATATTAAGTAAAAATAGTAAGAGATATATATTTCTACATAGAAAATAAACGAGACGGTAAACAGTTTAAATAGTTAGGAATGTATTGTTATGTAACATGTGTTATATATTTTAGCTATTCTAAACCAATATTTACATTAACTATTTTCTACTTTTTACATTTCCATTAATTTATACATTAATACACTATATTTTTTTTTATATAGTGTATACCTACATAATACTTGCAAATACGATATTATTTACTGTAATGTAATAATTAAAACAAACAAAACATAAATTTCGCTGACAAATCATCAACAGGTATTTAATTTGGTAAATACCAAACAAATACAGTAACCATAAATTTATTAAGCCAACAAATATTTCGAATATAATCAAAACTGGTCTGATTACGTTAATTCGATGTGTTTAGTAAACCATAACAATTAAATGGTACAGTTTTCATGGTGGTCAAAGAAGTTTTTGTGACATAACTTGAAACTCCACGCTCAAGCAAAATTACTTACTGAATTTAAAAACATTATTGTCAGTCAAGTTTAAGATATCACGTGTATCTTAAAAATTGGTGTTTAGACATTTGGTGTAGCTTTCTAAGAAAAATGTTTATATGTTTTCCTACAGTGTATAAGAGTTCAGTTGTTCGTAAATAAGCTTACATTATATTATATTGTGTAAAATGGACGCCACAAATATCATAATCTGCAAGTTAGGCATTTTATTTCTGCCCGCAAAATTGTAATCATAAAAAATTACATTCTGACTTATATCTTTATTGGACGAAGATCTTTTATGTAGGCTTTCATACAATTGACGATCCTTCCATTAATAATACGTGATATATAGTTGTCATTTCATTGGTATCACATGGGACACTAGTTACAATTTCACTATTTTCCATTCATTAATAGTATTTTTTTAATTAATCACTAGATTTCACATATCGATCCTGCTTCCTTTTGGTTCAGAGTTTTAAAATTCAATTATCATTGTTTAGAAAAATATCTAGAAAAGAATAATTATCAATGGAAACACAAATTAGATGTCTATCTATCTATATTACTATAATACAGACAACTAGTCACTCAGTCTGTTCTGTATATCTATCACCAGGATAGAACTATACATGGTTTCTTTACAATTATCATCACATTGACCACATAAGAAGCTATACATAGGTACCAATACGATTATACAAGTTCTTATTTTGTTATTAACGAGCAATAGAAAGGCAAATCCTATAGTTCTTTCTAGAAGTATTAAAAACTTTACATTCAAAATCTCAACTTAAATAAATGAGATCACCGTATCTGAAAACAAAAACACAAGTCATTCGGTACCTATATATACAAAAAAGCATCAATAAATACCACCTTTTCAAAGTATACATAGTGATAACTTTAAAATGGTTGGAATATGACGCTTTGAAGTTAAAAAGTCCTTACTAATGAAAGTAATTCTTATAAGTGTGGACTAGTGTGAGCTCGAGTGCACGTTGTGTTGGGCCTTCTTCTTGCGTTGCGCTAACATGTCGTAGAAAGGATTGTGACTTATGGAACGACGGAGACACTCGATCCATTCGTCCCTTTCCTCAGCTGTAGCTGCTGACATTCTGCAATTCAATATATCAAAAATATTTACCTGTTTTTATGTATGTCACTTTATATCTTATATTGAGTTATACCGCTATGATTGTATATTTTTATAATCTGTGCGCCGTAACGTATATTTAATCAATTTCTCGTCCGCGCTAAAAGTTTTACTAACCAAAAAGCTATGATTGTGGAAAAGTGGTGTGAAAACGAAACTGCGTTATGAAATTTATTAGTGTGCGCCTTAAGTTCCGAACAAAAACTTTCCGAAAATGTAAGGGATAAATTGGAACTCTTTTTTTTTAATGTTTGTATGAGACAAGACGTCCACTTGTTCACAAACCAATGCCTGTACTTATGTTTTCTGTATGTTACATTAAGGCAGATACTGTTAGTTTAATATGTATATCATTATAATTGAATCTTTAATAAGGAAGCGACTTTGAACTTGTTGATAAATAAGAATATGGAGCAATAAACTATATTATAAAAATACCTAAACTGTTTAATCTAGTAAAACAAATACAAATAGAAATGTACAAAAAGCTAAACAAAACCTCGTTTTTAATTTAAATATTGACACGTCACAAAGGTTGGTCAATGTCCCTGATTTTACATTTTATCCTCTTAGTCATATATTTAAAATGACTCAATAAGAAATACGAGTACATAGCTAATTAACATTGTTATACTGTGATTTATCGTTACGTTTGTGGCTTGTATGTTCGTAATGAACTCACTAATCATTTTAATGGCTGCAGAAGAATTCAGATTAATATTTTTATGACAAAAGTGTTATTTATATTGTAATGCTTGAAATGGAACATGAGAAAATATTTTCGCGATAATTGCGTTGGATTAAGTTGTAATACTGTGTAACAAACTGACCATGTTTATTCGTTAATGTATTATAATTTTCTTTTCTAATTTCTAATCTACAAAAAGAGTCAATGTGTCAATCGCAAGGGTATAAAGATGGTGTAATTTGTACTCATATGTTTGACACTTGAATCAGACCTAATAATAATTAATATAAGTTGATGTTATTTGCTCTATCCAATTATTGACATTGTTCCAGTATTACGTAAAAATGCTAATACAAAACTGGAAACTATTTTAACATCACCTCAGTCCAGAGTAATAAATTTTTCAGCACCGACTTTTCTATTGTTCTTGAATTCTTTGATATCCTGGCGAAACTAGTTTTCCTACCTCGGAAGACACGAAAAAAATATTTTACATCTGTCTTTAGTAACTGCAGATTTTATTCTTACTAGATATTAGTATTTATAAAAATTCACTACTTTTATATGAATCGCATGTACTTTTCCTAAAAAAACATTGTAATATATACTGACCTATACACCGTATGTTTTCCTTCGACAACCTTGCCTTCGGAATCAGTCTTGCATGCTTTGATCAAGTCTGCGCCGCCGCTTGCGTACAGTTCTAAGCAATGCGGTCTTTGTCTGTCGCTCGCAGGGCGAACCTGCAATTGCAAAAATAAAATTAGACTATTTTTTGGTAATGTCTTAAGTTTTTTCCCCATAGGTAGAATGGTTATTTTGGTTATCTTATTTTGTTATCGATAATATTAGGTCTTTACCTATGAAATTGCCGTTTTTCACGAAATAAAAGAAGCGTAATTTTTTTATATACTTTTTATTTCTATTAATCAAAATAATCACCCATGCAATCAATGCATCTTTGCCAACGCATTGGTAGCTTATTGATGCCTTTCTTGAAGAAATCAGCTGGACGGGAGGCAACAAATTCTTCAAAGGCATTTTGTACTGCCTCTTGGGTATTGAATTTTTTTCCCGCCAAGAAGTTATCCAAATTCTGGAAAAAGTAGAAGTCTGTAGGCGCAAGGTCTGGTGAGTACGGCGGATGACGGAGAACTTCCAACCCCAACTCTTGTAGCTTGGAGACCGTCTGCTGTGCAGTATGAGGTCGCGCGTTGTCGTGCAGGAGCAGTGGAGCCGAACGATTGACTAAAGCTGGTTGGAGACGTGCGAGCTTCTCCATCATTGTGTTCAGTTCTTCACAGTACACATCTGCAGTAATGCTTGTCCCGTTTGGCAAGAAGCTGTGATGAATTACACCCGCGTTAGACCACCAAACAGTGACCATCACTTTTCTAGGGGTAAGTTTTCGTTTAGGGCATTGTTTGGGTGCTGAACCAGGGTCCAACCAACTTGCTGAGCGCTTACGATTGTCAAACAGGATCCATTTTTCGTCACAAGTAACAATGCGGTTCAGAATTCCTTCATTTGTATGCCTGCTGAGCAGTGCAAGGCACGTCTCCACGCGTACTTCGCGCTGGCGGTCATTGAGTTCGTGGGGTACCCATTTGTCAAGCTTTTTTACCTTGCCAATTTGACGCAAATGGACCAATATTGTTTTGATGCTCGAAAGCTGCTGCTAATTCAGCCGTGGATTGAGTTTCATCAGCTTCCACAATTGCCTTTAATTCGTCATTGTCGACCAAAGTTTTCGGACGACCACGGGGTTCATTTTTCAGGTCAAAATTTCCAGAACGGAAGCGGGTAAACCAATAACGGGTGGTGCGTTCGTTTGTAGTGTTCGCTCCGTAAACGTCGTTGATGTTGCGTGCCGCTTGTGCCGCTTTGCTGCCACGACGGTACTCATACTCCATAATTACTCGAATTTTTAACTTATCCATGATGACGAAAAATGTTCGTATGCGTTGAAAACAAAACACTAACTATTAAACAAATGACGATTTTAGAAAAAGAATTCCATGTTTGTCAAATAAAATTAATTTGAAATTAGAATTAACAGTCAAAAAAAAAATTATTTCATTTGAAATGGCCAGTACGGCAAAACGGCAGTTTCATAGGTAAAGACCTATTATTATATTTAGTCTCCTCTATTTGGTACTGTTTTTTCAAATATAACCCATACAACCTCAATTTTTAATAAGCGTTACAAATCTTAGCGTGTAATAGTTTTGACTCAACTTTTGACTCGAGTACAAACTAATCATTTGCGGAGACTGGAATATTAAAGGGAGTGCTTTACCAAAAATTTAAATTGTATGTATCCTTGGAATAAAATAAGAAATCAAATTAAATACTTAAAATATACCAAAATATTTAAAAAATGTATAGCAGTTTCTCAAACATCAGCGAATACAAACTATATTAGAAATGCGTCAAATACGTGTAAAGCTGCGTGGAATTTAATTAATGCTAACTTAGGAAAACAGACATGTAGCCAATTTATAAATTAAATTTGTTATGAAAAGCATTTTTATGAAAACCCATCAGAAATTACTAAAATATTTAATAATTTATTTAATTATACTAGTTGCAAAACTAACAGTTATAATATTATTTGTCAAACCCGCCCATCTGTTAGTCAAAGCATATGCTTATCGCCAGTTGTACCTAATGAAATACATAGGATAATCAAATATTTAAAAAGTACAAATGCGACAGGATATGATAAAATAAACACAAAAATTATTAAAATTTGCTCTCTGATATTATTAAAACCTTTAACACATTTGATTAATTTAACATTAAAGGAAGGCATTTTTCCGGATCGTCTAAAGAAGTCCACTGTCAGGCCATTACATAAAAAAGGTTCAACTACTGACATCAATAATTATCAACCTATAGCTAAAACGTCATTTATATCAAAAATATTAGAAAAAGTGATATTAGAAAGGTTACAAAGCTATTTTTCTGATTTCGATCTTTTGGATCAATTCGGATTTAGAAAAAACAAAAACACTACTCTTGCCTGTTTTTCTCTTATGAAACATGTGACAGAATCACTTAACTCGGGGTCACAAATCGTCTCTATATTTTTAGATATGAGTAAGGCATTTGATTTGGTCTCTCATGCGACTCTACTAAAAAAGCTAGAGTCATATGGTATAAGGGGAAATGCATTAAATTTTGCTAACGAGTTACTTGCAGCATAGGGATCATTGCGTCGAAGTGTCACAAATGTGTGGAAGTAGGGTAAAGGAGTATAAGTCTTCGTTTCAAAAACAAAATCCATTCGAATCCCCCAATGGAGTGTGTTAGGGCCATTTTTATTTATTTTATTCATTAATGATCTTCCTATTGTTACTGAGCATGAATGTTTACTTTTCGCTGACGACATAACAATAAACATAGCAGCGAAAAATACGAAATCTCTGGAACATGAATCTAATAAAGCACTCACCTCTATTAATAATTATATGAATCAAAATAATTGAGTCATTAATATGAATAAATCAAATTGTATGCAATACCAGACATACAGAAGTAAAGCTGATGTAATTCGGTTAACACCTCGAGGCACGGAAATAGAGCAGGTAGATAGTACCAAGTTTTTAGGAATAACTATTGTGACTGAATCTAGATAAGTATTGTGACTGGAAACCACATATAAGTAATTTATGTAAAAAACTTCGTTTTAGTTAGATTATCAAGAACTATAAGTCAATAAGCAGCCAAATTTACTTATCATGGTTATGTATCATCTATCTTGCGCCATGGTTTAATATTATGGGGAAATTCTGAAGACATCCAGAAAGTATTTATGTGTCAGAAGAAATGTGTTAGAGCGCTTTGTAGAGCAGATTTCAGAGATCCGCGCAGGCCTCTTTTTGCTGTTTCAAAGTTACTCACTTTGCCGAGTTTGTACATATTCGAAATGTTATTGTTTGAATATTTTAAGGAACTAGGTAATGTCAGGATTTTAAGAACTAGAAATAAAGATATTTTGAGTAAAACAACTACATATGCCGCCTAGAAAATTAACATTATTTAGTAGAAATGTGTATTGTATGGCTATCGATATATATATATAATAAGTTGCCCTTTAATTATAAAAACTTAAATTTTAATGACTATAAACGAAAAATATATGACTTATTGATACGAAAATGTTACTACACAATTGATGAATATTTAAAAGACAATGAATCTATATGTATAAGTTTAGGAATCATAATGTTTTGTAAATTTTTATAACATTTAAATATTAATATTTGTAAATACTATTTTGATATTATTTAATAGGTTTTTAGATAGTAAATCATTTTGTAATTAACTTAGTAATTACAAAATGAAATTAACATTTAGTAAAATATTTGCACGCTGTTTAACAATAAAAAAATGTAGAACTGTCAATTTTAATTAAAAACTATTTGTACACATTTTTCGCAAATAAATTCAATTGATTTGATTGATTTGAACTCTCAAATATTACACAAAGTTACACCAGACGAATATTACCATTATCATGTATTATCAAGTGGGTCGCATTATGTAGCACAATGTTTACAAGTAACAAATCAGGCTTTTATAAAACAGTAAACTAGTCACGAAATAAAAAATTACTGAATTTTGAAAAAGCCTTAAATTGTATTAAAAATTTGTAAAAATTACAAGTTTCTCAGAAGATTTCTAAAAAAGAATGAATTATAATATTTTCGGTATATTTGGAATTATTATCAATGTACTTAAATGTTAATAAATTTTGTGAAGAAATCAGTATTTAAACATGTTATTAAGTTAAACTCCAGCTAATAATCGACGTATTTCGTTCATAAAATATTAAAATTTTTGGAAATAGATTTCTTAATTCTATTTAAAATTACGCACGTAGGTATGGCTGTATTTGCAATAACACAGGTTGTAATGAACCAATTGTCATTTCTTGACAAATGTCTGAACCATTGTGGACAGTGCCATGTTAGAAGTGATCGAGGTATCAGATTTAATGAAATAAATCATCTAAAGACAATACTTACAGAAATATTCTCTAAAGGAATAATGCCTCTAGGTTCCTTATCAGTCGTATATTCGAAGTAGTACAGGCAGTTGTCGTTCAGGATGAACCACCGTCTCTTCCACGACTTGTATCTGGAATATTATTTCAATATCTATTTTATTTAATGTCTTGTAAATCTATGTTATGTAGTAATAATACCGATATCATATTCACACCACACTCCTACATTCATTACTGGATAAGTATTGTGAGAAAAGAAGTTAATTTATTATTTTATAAAAAAAATATTTTTATTTGTTTATTTATTAAAGGAAGACTAACAGACAATATTACAATAATACATATCTATGATAACAATAGTGGGCCAATTATAAGTCCTCACCAATATAAAATTGTCCAAATTATCCACACAATTATGTTCTTTAAATCACACTTAAATCTATTCTTTAAAAACTATTTATAATAACTACGATAACCTAACATTTCCGTCACTATATACTATATAAACCTATTTATTATAAGAAAAAAAAACATTGCTCATTACACTTCTCGCTGATGCAACGTTGGTATTAAATAAATCAAAATCAAATTCTAAACTCAATTCATTAAAATGATTGCTCGCTCGCCAAATTAAGGTGTTTTACCTATAGTTCGTAGATTCTAAGGGTAAATATAAAAGTCAATTATTTCTAAGAGGTTTGGCAGGACAACTAAGGTGAAGTTGGCTGAGAAGTTCAGGGCTATCAATATAACCAGAGGCTATCTTCAGCAGGAAAATAACGTCTGCAATTTCCCGTCGCTTACCAAGAGGGAGAAGGTGGAGCTTTCTGCAATAATCTATGTAGTCGTCAGAGGAATAATTATGATCTTTCGTGCGAAAGGCAAATTTTAATAATAAACCTTGATTCATCAGAATTACAGATTCATCAGAATACATAAACCTCATATTACAGAACCTGTTAATAAACATGTTAAAACTTTGTAATTGTTCTTTTGTGCTATTTTCTGAAATAAACATTTTTTCTTTCTTTCAACAATCACGATCATTTATAATTCAAAGTTTTCTGGACTGAAAGTGTAATAAATCAATTTACGCATTTATAGTATAATATATTTTAATAAAAAACTGACCTTCCACCCTGCTTCCACAGCCAGCCCTCCTTGTCAGGGTTGAAGAAAGTATGCATGAGGTCGTTGCCGTCGTCCTCAGGGATCTTGAAGGGCTCCGTCTTTATAGACTCGTACAGAGACTGGAATGTTAAGGGTTCTTTGTTAGTTTTTCGTTTATTAATTGCGCAATAAGAAACTTTTTTGGTATATTCATCGTAGTGAGCGACCGTATAGTGGTGGCGCGCGTCTTCGTGGGTGCCACTCACCATAATGTGGTCGAGTCCATTATAGCTTGTTTAAAAAAGATTTAAGTGAGCGCATTTCTACCAAAATAAAGTAAGTCTTTGTAGAAAAGCATGTTTAATGAACCCGCAAACCTTTCTTTTTCTAATTGAAACTTTAGATTTATCGATCTTGCAACAAAAAACTTTAGGTTATGATGAAAGATTCAAAAATACTGTTTGCCTAAATTCAATTTACATAAAAAATTAAGAGTTTCCTGTAATTATTCAACTACTTGACCAAATTAAATAGACAATAATCACACAGTTCACTCTTAATAAAATCCATCGCTAGAAAATAATTTATATATCAACCTAAACTCTTTCTTTACTTCTAATTTTACTTTTACACTCATTAATTTAAAATGTCAACAAGAATTGGGAAAACGGTAACCTACACACATTATATTAACACATCGAAAAACATTATACAAAGCAGTCAACCGTGAGAACTATCAGCATTTACTAAATAACTGTTATTGTAATGCTGTGAAGATCAAATAAATGTCGACTGGTTCACTCTTAGATATAAGCAGTTATCATTAATACATTGTAGTATATAACATTGTAGTATGTATACTATCAGAAGATAAGCTCGTGCTTTTGTTTCTTTCATTCAAAACGCAATAACGTCAATGGAAGTTGACGTGTTCAAAAGTTTTGTTACAAATTAATAACATCTATCTTATAGTTTGAACTGTGTCACTGTAATATTCAAAATTCATCCTTGTACTTTATCTCATAAATATTAATAATAATTGCTTTACTCTGTTAGCTAATTAATATTTCTGAGAAATCGAAATTAGTTCACATCATTCGCTAAACAGTTGGAATTTGATACAATAATGAATATTTGAGTATTATCTAACAATAAAATAGTAATTAATTTTTGAAGTACATCAGACCCCGTTTCCCTGATTTATAAGAACAGTAAAAAAGAACTTGGCCAGCTTCAGAACAATACGAAATCCAAGTGACGTGCCAGCCATAACTTTCTTTCGTTTGAGACAATGAGAATCATTAAATGAAAACAAATGTAGGTAATCAAAGCGTAATGTTAACATAGTCCACGTGAATTGAGAAGTGACTTTATTTCATTTGAATTATTCATTTATTTATTGATTATTATCTTAATACGTTGGGTATAGGATAGGTTTATTTATCTAAAATTTTCTATATAAATTGACGCCATTCTATATAACTTTGTCGAGCAACTCAATCAGGTGTTACTTCATACTTAAACCGCAATATATCATATACACCGTTAGTTTCGAACGAGACACATATTATCTTCAGAATAACAGTTTATTGGAATCTAAACAACAACTTTATCATCCCAGTGGCACAAATTCCGATCTAATTTGCGAAATTATCACGTTCTGAATGAAATATGCGGCGCCCGGACTAGATTGATTTAAATTGAATAATTAGAAACGATTTGATCGATAAGAACAATCTTGAGTTTTGACAGATCACGCAGGCACACATAACAAGCCTTGTATTGATTTGTATATTTCCATTGTTCTTGCTTGAGATTTATCATCAGGTGTCGTGGTTAAAGGCGAATGCAGACAATAAATAATATATTATATACGTGACTGCTGATCTGTGTGTATATCGGAGTTAAAACAAATAAGAATATTTTGGTCAATGCGTGTAACTTAATGTAACAAAATAGGGAGAATGTTTATGCCGTGATAAGAAGTGATCAAATAAACTATCTAAATTGGTACACGGAGAGATAACATGAACAACAAGTCTTGTAAACTAATTTTGGAGTACTATGGTAAAACAATTTCATAAGAAAATTAATGAAACACAGCACGAACATAACTAGGCCACAAGAGCGCTACATTTCATTCTTAATTGAGGTAATATGTGAATCACTTTCAATAATATTCTAAATCTTTATAAATGTGACCTTGTTTTTACAATATAAATTAATTGATAAAGCAATAATTATCTTTACAAAGACTAAACATCAAATCAAATAATTTAACTTACAATCTAAGAACTGCCTGAGTAATACAATTATTATAGAAGACCAGATCTTGAAGCACTTACTTAAAAAAGATATAGTTCTTAGATGAACTTAACAAACCAAATTTTTTTTCAAAATTGTTAGTAAATCCTTTGTGGCCAATAAAACAGGCCAGCAAACTAAACAAATAAAATGAAATATTTGATGTTTTAACATCATTTTGACGAAACGCGCTAACTGCAGATAAATATCAGTATCATATAGACATTATTATTTATTGTAAAAAGTGATCTGATAAGTGGTCATTTTTATATTTTATTTACTCACAAGGTCCTTTAATCAAATATAGTTGACTCAATATTTTTGTAGAACAACAATAAATGTAACTCACCAGGAGCAGTTCCTGTGGCAAATCCCCACCGTTGTTGATCCCTCGGTTCATCCCAACAAACTGTTCCGGAGTCGGCTTGTCTTTCACGCTGGGATTGTGCAGCGACGTATTCAGCATGATTATCGCGAAACTCAGCACGTAGCACGTGTCTGCGTTCGTGAAGATGTCCGGATTCAGTTGGCAGTATCTTTGCGCGAAGCATTCCATCATTCGGTCTATCTTCTGCGCCTCGCCAGGCAGTCGAAAGCTCCATAGGAATTGTCTGGAATGCGGAGTTGGGGGTCAACGGATGGAATAACAATCGGTTAGTCATGAATAGTGATGAGTCGGACGATTGTGGTCGACTGGTGAAACATTGTAATGAGCCGTATGATTATTACTTTCAATTTCGCTTTGCAGGATATAAGTGTGACCGGTTTATTGGAAAAGTATTGACTGAAGTACATTTTAAATACGTACATGAAGTAATGAATATAAATGGCTAAATGTACGATTCGAAACTAGGGCAAATATAAATATATATAATTAATTAAAGAAAAAGTAACGCATTCTTTAAATCTCAATAATTGTATATAACTCTCTATACTTTCTACTTGAAAAAAAATTTCATCTATTCATGCTAAAATAAATGTATTTCCCGAAGACACTCAACAAAGAAAGCTCGAGCGCTCGTCCGGGACGAAACAAGAGACTGCAATCACCATTTCCATTATACCTTACGCAAACGTAGAGTTACTTCCAACCAACAATATCAAATATCTACATTTGACCTTTCCCAGTGCGCACGACAAAACGGTTAAATGCAAGTTCAAATTCAGAATGCATAACTGGTACCGAGAACTTCGAGCTGAGTCATTCGCCGTCGCGTCTTGGCGCTAATTCAATATTAGTTTGTATAGTATGTTAAATTATTTTCTGCGAAGCGGATAGCGTGTTTCTTTTCAATATACTAGGGTCGGCAGAAATGCCCATGCCCATGCGAAACGTCAGCACGCCAGTATATTTTTACGTGAGAACTATTTGAATAGCCGTTGGAGCTCGGAGCTAACATGTACTAATATTTACGCGATAATTCGCACCACGGGTAACCTTATCTTAGTAAGGCTAAACTCAAGAGTATGAATGTTATGTGGAGTTTAATAAAAACGCGGGGTTTTTTTCATTTATAATATCCGGTTACACAATATTATCGAGTTGATATTTAGCGAATATTACTAAGAAGGTTATCAGTTACTTCCTGTTTGCATACTTAGAACCAAGGGTATTGATCAGATTTTACAAATATATTTACATATGTGATGGTATTTATTGAAAATTAATAAATTAATAAAATTATAAAATACGGAAGTACTTGTATTCAACTGAATCAAACCATAGACACGGAAATAAAAATATTTAAGAGATGGAATCGTTCGTCGGAAACTCGTAGGCGATGTTGAGAAATCCCCGAATTATAAATAGGTTTTATACGTATTTCAGTATAGCGAACAGTCATATCAATAAAAAGAAAACCTATACTTATTTATTTTTTTCATTTTCGTAATTCACCATTAAAAATTTTCAAGATTCAAAGATCAGATTAGTACAACCCCTTTTGCAAGGTCGTCGCTAGGACATAAGCATTTACTTAGGCCGAAATCTATAGCATCAGCGTAATTAGTCTTATCACAACTAAACAGTCAAATAAAAAGAGTCTATATGCTATACTGAACAAAGCACGACTTTTTTAAGTCATGTGACAGCATTGTTGTTAACATTTCTACTGAGATTTTCATCGCTATATAGTAAAGAACACAGTCGCTTTTTATTTGGCCATTTAGCTGAAATAACTCTGAGATAGATTAGAGAACGGCTTTAAAAACAGGTACGTGTATTTGATATGCGCTAAAAGCCCGGCCTGGCGGCGAAAGCCTTTGACAGCACTAGCTGAGTAAAACCAACGAGTATTGGCGTCTCATTCACTTTGGATATTGGAAAGCTATAAGACTGAAGGGAAGTCAATGTTCTGATAGGTCTATTTGAAACTAAGATTCAAGTTTGTTCAATTGGTTTTGTCTGCTTTTAGATAAGGACAATGTCTTTTAAACTAAAACGGTTACCTAAAGCAGATAATCGAACTTTCGAGAATTCGTATTTTTTTCTTTCATTTAAAGCATCTAGTTCGTATTAGTTTAACAAAAAGTATGAAAGTAACAGAGACTTATACCAATAAACAAAATAAATTTTACTCATATTTTCTTAACTTTCCCAAGTATGAGAACAACTTTACCAAGTATAAGAACTTTTTCACAAGTTTAAACTCTTCCTAGCGTCACCTCACGAAGGCGTGAAACAACTGACTAACCCCGACACTACTAGGAATATCGGTTTTAGCAGTTTTTTTTACAATTTACACAGCCGGCAAACGAGCACGCGGTCCTTCTGATGGTAAGTGTTGTTTTCATTACTAATATTGCTTTTAATTAATATATCGACTAATGATGCGGTGCCGACCGTAAGCTTCAGCTGGAATTGAAAATGTTCTGCCAAGTAAAACACACAAGTAATTATATTCATCATGATATAAAATATCAAACTCTCAAAAATGAACTAGCTTAATGCATATTCAAAAACTCCCAAAACGGATATTTACATCCAACCGACATACTCCATTTTGACTCATACTACACTCACCTTAACGCCTGCACCAATATCAAGTCAGTGAAGTCATGCAGCTCCACAAAGGCTCTGAGCACAGCCTCGTTGAAGTCCGACCTTTCGCCAAGGTAGTCTCCGATCGCGGTTTTACTCAGGCCCTCTCCTTTGTGGAGGAATTGAGCCACGTCTTCAGGCGTCCGCTGGAGTAGGCCGTTCTCGTATAGGTATTCTATGCCTGGAAAGAGAAAGAAATTAGTGTTTCAAATTTTGCAATTGTACTTCGAAAATTAATAATAATTTTGATAAAAATGAATACATTCAGTACTTTTTACCCGACTGTCAGAAGGAGGGTTTTGTTTTTTGAGTGTATGTATGTATTTTCTTTGGCCCGCTCTTCATACAAACTCCAACATAGATTTCAACATATTATGAGGTGTCATTAGATTCATCTCATTTGTGAGAATGACATACATTTACATATTTAGGATACATTTTTAACAGGAATTACACGGGACAATAAGTTTAGAAGTCTACTTTTCTAATTTGTCGAATTCAGTGGCTGAATTATTCGTTTTCGAGTAAATAGCGTGCATAGTATTTCTCGTTAGAGACTGCTTTAATTTATATTAAACATAATCTATAAAAGACATGAAACGACAAAGATGTCGTCGGAAAAATAATCAAGAATAATAATTAAAAAGGCATAAAAACGAAGCAGTTGTGCAATTCGATTGAAAAAAATAAATCAATTAACAGAAACACAACATTTCCAATGCAATCTTGAGAAAGTGAAAGTGTTATTTGAGCGTCAAAGAGTTTTCGTGTCGAAAATGTTTTATTTTGCACAGAATCGTGTTATTGCTCCATTATTTCAAATGGCAAAAAGACATACAACCAGCGGCAGGTGGTCCATTCTAAGAATGCTGAGGCGGTGTGACATAATGTTCTTGGTATTATTGAATTAAAGAGTTGGTTTCATTGACACCCACGGCCGGACATCTGGTCAAGTCTTGCTTACTTGTGCGTTATGTTGCAAAATCGATTCATACGTGGGAACCGCCGTAAAATTGTTAAATTATATGATTATACATTGAGATTCGGATTAAATTAAAAAGGTTTTTTTAAGCGACAGCTTGTAAGGCTTTTGGACTTGAATGTAGCATATAACATTTGAATGTTAACGATGATAAAAATCAAGTCGCGGAAGTAGCAAAGCAACATCATATTCAGTGGTTGCTCTATGTAACCGCAAAGTAAGGTCTGATATAATTACTGTATATAATACAAAAAGCACATCGTCTGTATCAGAATTTCAATCAATAGACACGTACTAGACAAAAGCACAACTCAAACTTTCACCTACACTAACTTTCTAAAATAAGTTTTCAAGTCTGAAAGCTCAGACTGTTCACGGCCACGGCTCTACACGCAACCGTATTTATTTTGTTTATTTTTATTTTTACTAGACAGACACACCAATTGTTTGGCCCCAAAGTAAGCAGAGCTTGTGTTATGGATGACCATACAGCCAACTGGGGCGGGCAATATATAATAATAATATAATATATAATATATAATATATAATAGACTGCAAAGTCTCGAGCATCGTCGAAAAGTTGCTAGTCTATCGGTTTTTTACAGATTGCACTTTGGAGAGTGTGCGAATGCTCTTTTTCAGTTGATCGAACCTTCCCCCTTTCTCCACCGGTCAACCAGGCGCAGACAGAAGTTTCACCCGTTTGTGGTTAGCGTGCCGATGAGCCGAACTAAACGGTTCGATAGCTCATTTTTGGTTCGTGTTGCCAAAGAGTGGAACGATTTGCCTGCGTCTGTTTTTCCAGACAAATATAACCCTGGAGCTTTCAAGTGTAGAGTGAATAGGTACCTCTTAGACAGGCGTGTACGATCCTCGTCTTCATCGTCACTTTCCATCAGGTGAGATGGAAGACAAACGCCTGCTAATTATTAATAAAAAAAATAAAAATAAAATATACATATATAAATATAAACAACCATAGCCCGAGAACAAAATCTGTGTTTACCACACAAATAAACGCCCCGATCAGGATTCAAGCCTGGGACCTTCGGCGTGTGAGGCATGGCTACTAGGTACCTACTGGGCTACTCTACCGATGAAATTTATTGACCGGAAGAATGAGAACATGTACAAAATCGTGTCAATCTTAAAATTGTATAAGCCTTCACTAGTCCATCTAAATAGTCAGTCATTCTGTAATGGCGATAAAAATATTGCTTTTTCTACTCGCCCCATATGATTTTCGATTTTGCCACGGGAAATTAAATTTTAAGTCGTAATATGTCTTTTTTATATTTAATTTACAAATTGCGTTTTATCAGTTAATTTCAAAACATTTCAAAATACCAAACTTTACAGACGACAAACTGTGACCAAAACATACATAGCGCAAATACTAAGCGAGGTAGGTGCCTCCGAAGTGGATGGTATTCAACAGTAATTCTAGCGAAATGGCATGCGAACACTACTCAAACAATGGCTGCGGTGAAACGCACTAAACGACCTGCACCAAGCAAGGAACGCAAGGGCTCTGTTGTAATACTGTTTGTCAGCATGCATAGCCGCTATTTTAAAGTGCATATCGCTTGGAAGCAATATTAGTTGGTTTTTAAACGTTTTTTTTGTTTGCAATTTATTAAAAAATAATATTTTTATTAGTTTTTTAATTAATCTTTTTGAGTTTTGTATTCGGGGCCGGGATTATCATTCAATAAATACTGCCGAACTGAATGTGTAAGTAACAATTAAAAACTTCAGTATCCTCTATGAAAACTTGTGCAGCAAAAACGTTCGCAGTTATCAAAGTCGATTGATCAAGTTATTACCTGAGTAAATGTTTTATTATTATTATATAAATAAATAGACAATTGGTCGAAAACCTGCAGTCAAATATCCTTGATCGCTTCACGCCTACTAACCTAGATTTTGTATTTTATATCATATATTACTCATTACATAGCAACCGTAAGTTATACCTAGAAAATAAAGCAATAATTACAGTAGCAAACATATTTTAAACCACAGAGACAATGACAGTAATTGAAAGCGCTCTATTAGTTGTTTGTAGTGACTGATAAGGTCATTTCCTATATTAGCGATGACGAATACAAAACTTTTGTTTATGACGCATTCCATTCGAGGTATGCATGCATAATTCACAACCAGTACCCGTACTAATCTTATGAACAACTCAAACAAAGTACATATATTTTAACATTGACTTTAATAACAAATACCAACTATGATTTAAAAATAAATATTATGTCATTATCACCTCGGATTCTAGTGAGTGTATTTTTTTTAATCCGTTTATGACATATCTAGTCCTTGACGTCATATTTAAAAACAATTACAAAATCTTTGAATCGAGGTTAATTAAATAACTATAAGTCCACAATTAGACCGTAACCTAGGTCTCCATTCTACACAAATCGGAGCAATCGATACGAACGAAAGTCGTAACACTCATAATGACGCCACAAACGGACCAACCACCACTGCGCCTTTTGTGACGTCACAACACCCCTTCCCGACTATGAATGAGGCAGCGTGGTGGGGGGGAGTGGGCGTGCTAAGAATACGAGAGAAGATTTATCACTGTCGACAACATTTTACAATCTTTTGCGAAGCTCAAGCAGTTTAGGCTATTTTTAGAAATCTCCATTACAAATTCCGTACATTACAAAGTTTTGTAAAACGATTTAATATTTAATAAAAAAAAATTGTGATACGATATTTATGGAATGCAGTTTAATGCCATGCAACTAATTCAAGGAGCAAAAACTTGACGGAACGTTTGCATATAGGTACGCACTTCATGAACCATAAACGGTACTAACAGTTATAAATTAAAAAGTAATCAAAAGAAGGACGATCAAAATACCACTACCTCTTAGGAAAAATAGAAAATACTGGCGATGTTATTACAGATTCTAACTGAGCGCAAGGATCATTAAACTAGAAGTGTTCTGATGCAGCCATGATGAGAGAAAACATAGAAAGATCTTATAAACACTGGCGAGGTCATATATCATTCTATAATCGACTCGAATAATCTACATAATGAAAAACTTGTGAAAGTCATTAGTTTTGTGATCATCGATTCGCTAAGGTCTTAATTATGGCAGCGGGGAGTCAATTTAGAAAACGTGATGTAATTCACCGTTCCCTGTTTCCAAGTTCGTGAAAACCACATAACTTCTGCACTGTTAAGTTCTAATAACTTAGTGAAGCGCCTTCATATTACAGTTTACGGTTCCATTGAATCTATCTGCGTGTACTTATACAGAGCCATAGTTGTAGTTCGCGTAAGTGAATGTGACTTTGTAACGTGTTGGCGTCAAGATTACATTAACCTAAAAGACCTTTTTTAACCTAAGTAGAAAACGTTTCAATAACAAATATATTTATTTATATAACATTAAAATATATCGATCGACGTCCACTGTTCCATTCTACCGTCGATCGACGTCGATCGATTGGTGTGGTAACACCCTATGTTCGCATTTGTTTTCGATCAGACTTCTTGCTTTTCAGGAAACATAAATATTAGATTAAAACGAATCCTGACACTAAAGTTTACGAACGCAATCTTCTACCGAGCAAATATTGCAAAAAGATATCTACAAGATACGACGATGTCGTTCAACATAAGGAACATGAACTGGACAAATGACAGCAACTTTTGCAGTAAATAAAAATATGGACGTAACAATAATGACAAACTTCGCAGAAACATAAGCACGCCAGTTTCAAATACACATCACGTTAATGAATCGTGGTTATTCTTCGTTGTACTGATATTAGTGAACAAAAGAGATTTTATATGCGAACTAAGTCCTTAGTTTCCGAGGCGCAATTAGTTAAATTGCCGAACTCGGAATTTTCTGGAGTACGAAGCGGACTGGGCGTTCAATTTCGTAAATTACACTGAGTCGGCTTTTTTCTCGTTCCATTTAGAACAATTTAGAAAGATTTATCTTTGTTTATTGGCTTAGGATTGGTCTTGCCATTTTTTCTTAGAGAAACGGTAAACAAAATGCTAATTTTGGTAATAACAAAACAAAAAAAATTAACTTACTTATTTGTTAGTAGGTTGATTATTTCATAACACTAATGAAAACAAAAGTGATCTAGATGAAATTGGAAACTCGAATAGATTTTAGCGTTAAGGGGTCGCTATCGATGCGTTGGGGTCGGCAGTATTTGTTGAAAGGCACTGCCTCGGCCCAAACCAACTACTACACATCTTGGGCGAGTACCGGTCATTCGGGCTGTATACAGGTCAGCTCATTCGGCACGTGTCACCAAAACACGAACGGAATCGGCCGGGTGGCACTTTTACAATTTCCGCATTCGGGTTTGTAACCCAGCAGTGCCGAATACGTGGGACGCAACCTTATGGTCACGGGAATAATAATTTATTCGAACGAAACCGTCGGAATATCGTTAAAATTTGGTCATTTTACCAGCAAAAAGGATAAGAGGCATAGTTAAACCTATACAAAAAACTCATCTATTTTCATACTACATAATAGAATACGACTCAGGTTAGGTAAACTTTTAAAACTAATTAAATTTGGCGATAGAACTATATAAAGCAAATTATAATAAGCCGTAATTTTACCCCTCAGTTTGCTAAGGTAATATGAGGTAATTCAAATAATTGATAAAGTTCCCGAGAAACCATTCCAAATGGTTTGAATAGGCATCATTAGTGAAATGTGGAGCTAAAAGGTTCTACGCAAATGTTAGCCTGTTTCTTTGGCAAACAAGTAGGCTGGAGCGTGTATTCACAAGTGTGACAACAACTAGCGTTCCTGCAAACAATACCAGAGATTCCTGAAGTGTGTCAGGTGCCTCTTAAGAAGCTTGTTTCTGAGGCGTCGCGACCTAATTAGTAAACGATAGTGTAATTTTGCTCGCGGGTTTTTTTAATTAGTCAAAAGAAATTAGAGACAGCGGCTCTCGTGTTTTCGTAACTCAATAATTAAATTTGTCTTTTTGATAATAGAAAGATAAATTTATTATAAACAAAAAAGTTTAATATATTTAGACTTTACTACATTAATGACTCGAAAACCGTTAAATAATAGAATCTCTAGACAACACATACAAACTGTATGATCGGTAAATAAAGTTGGATTAAGACTGAGTTTTTGCCTTCTTCTTCTCATCGTGTGAGGGTGTGGCAAGCTCTGGGTGTTAGAGTTGATCAAGCCGCCTCTGGAAACTCTACAAGTTTCTGACATCACTTCACAACTATCTTGCGACTACAACCGAGACCGACGGCTCAACATGCCCTCCGAAGCACGGCAACACTTAAGCAGTTGTGCCACTAGCGGTCTACTGTGCCACTAGAATAGAATCTTAGGTCTGCGGCTGCGGCACCGGCATAGTTTCGTTTGACAACCGTCAAGCGACAATGAAAACTGTTCGGCCACGAGCGCTTCAATCTGTGGCTGTAAAACACCTCTATGAGTCCTACCATTCGAGCCCGGGATCTGCGAAGCTCAGTGCAATGAAAGCAAAAAGTTGTCAAATGAAATTTCTTCATATTAAACTGTTTAGATTACAATATTATAGACGCAGACGCAGTCTCTTCCACTTTTTTCCCGTACTTGCACACTACGATGTAAAGAACAAAAAAGAGTGGGGCGCGACTTCACGAATGACACTGAATGAATGCCACAATAAAAATGCTTGCAAAAATCTAGATGACATACATCCGCTAATAAAACTGCCGCAAATAATCTCCCGGTGTTTAGATGTTCTTATCTCCTGTTTCAGTAGCTTGTCAGTAATTGAGTAAAGTTTAATTACAGGACTAAAACAATCCTCCGCTGTGATCCCCTTTTCAATTATTCACCGGACAAAGCGACCGGGCCTTGTAAATTAAAGGACTCGAGAACGTTCGCAACGCGACATATAAAACCTGGCGTATTTGTCTTTTAATTAAGCTTCAGTTTCATTAAAATGTATAGTTTATCGGGATTATCGAAGGATGTGGAATTATGATGATGGAAAAGGTACTACAGAGATGATTGTTTATATTGGTAATACATATATTTTTCCTATATTTTTGTGAAAGAACCAGTTGTTAATTAGATGAATTCGCTTACAATGCCCAAAGATTTGCTAGTAGTTAATTTTATATAATATGAAGCAGAGTCTTTTTTGTACAAAACTTTTAAAAAAAAATATACATACGTCTTCATATAAATTATAAAGAGCAACCTACCGTAAACACGTCTTAACTTTGAACGGCTTTGTGACTACGCACACTGATGTTAAGCTTAATTTTACTCCACAAAATTAATTATACAAATAAAATTAATAGCCGATTCGCATTTTTATAACTGGAATGTGGTTCTCGTTGGGCAGGTGTGTCAAAAGGAATAAATAGAACAACTTCCCATACAGTAACATGATTGGCCGTGGGACTTTACACCTGCCTTAGCACTGTAACTAAAAGCAAACAATTGTATTGCAGTATCTGTCGAGACGCTCTGACCTAGCTTGTTGCTCAATATGTCTGGTCCGCTTCTCAAAAATTAAGACTTAGAGATATAAGAATTGGGCAACCATGTAATTCCACGTGCAACGAACCTCACTGCAGCTTTTTAATTTGTTTTTTAACTTTGTTATAGCCGACAAACTATCCGCGATCCACCTGATAGTAAGCTTCATCCATTGCTCCAAACATAATTTATCGTATTAATTATAATGTTTCTTTAATGATTACCGATTAATGATGCGATGCCGACTGTGGGCTTTAGTTGGAATTGCCTTTCTGCCAGTTTACGACCCCGTAAACGCGGTTATTATGGCGGTTATGATAGGAAGGATTGTAGTACCGCCCCAGACGAGATCGGAACAAAGAAACTCGACTTCCACCTAAATTACACTATAGGTAGATAATAAAAGCCAGAGAACTAAGTCGAAAGATATTTAAATAAATTAGAAATTAACTATCCTATCTAAAATCTGCTCATAAAGTCGAATATAACCTACTTACTTCGAAAAGCGCAACTCACCCCGGCGCTCTTTTACATAGTAATAAGATCAATTTAACCCTTAGAAGGGTACAGTTCCCATACTAACTTGAATTAATACGATTATTTACTGAAAGTCAGACGCAGTAACTGTCCGTTTACGTTAAAATTAACGTCTACAGTAAGCCGTTATGAAATACGTAGCGTTTAACGTAAACTGTTTGAGCAAAAAATTACCTGCCTGTGTCCTATATTGTTCAATAGGACGTAGGAACAGTGAATGGTAGAAGTGAAATTACAAATTGTTCGATACTTGTCTATCGTTTCTAGTATTTTAAGAAAAAGTACTTTTTAGTCAATAATCTACCTGCGCTAAACGTTAACATTAAAAGGGATCGCAAGGGATCTAGTACGACGCGAATGTAACCACGCCAAAAAACAGAGTATACTAAAAAAATAATGTAGATTTATTGTAAGCCTTCACTACAAGCGCTGTCTACCTTAAAGCTGCCTCAGATCCGTTAAAATTCAAACAAAAAGCAACTTTGTTATGTACTGAGTAGTGATGGTAATGTCATTTGACAAAATTTGACAAAACTGGCGTCACATGTTTCCAGAATATGTATTCTATGCAGCAATAAACAAAGTCTCAGTACATTCGTCCATTTCGCTAATTATTAGATTAAGCCAAGTACGCTTCATAAGATCTCAGTCTTAATTACTCCACACAGACGGCCTCGAAACTTGATACATTAAATTTTTATATTAAAGAAATGTATATGACAAGTAATTATAACAGAAAATATCTCTAGTTACCTTTCTTTGGGTCCATATTAAACTTCTTCCGGCCAATACTCATCTGCTTGGCCTTGCTGTTTTGTTTGCACTCCTCCTGCCCGTCCAGAGCCTCCAACTCAGCAACCACTTCACCGAGCTCATCCTTGAGTTGCTGTAACAAAGCAAATTAATAATTAGCATATCTTAAATAAAAAAATTTACCGACTCCTACCATCAGTTAATAATAATAAATCCCCAGACAAGCACACCAACTGTATGGCCCGAAAGTAAGCAGAGCTTGTGTTATGGATAGCCCTACAGCGAATAAACACAAATATAAACAACCATGACTTGAGAACAAACATCTGTATGCATCACACAAATGAATACCCCGGTCAGGAGTCGACTCTGGGACCTTCGGTGTGTGAAGTAGGGCTACTACCACTGATTAATAAGTAGCACGGGCGATATACGACCAAAGTCACAAGACAAGAAACCGACCAGCCTCAGTCTTAGAATGTGTTTTAAGTGGAAGCCCGGGTCGAGCATGCGGCTCAATCTCTTCCTATGACATAAGCTGTCTTGACGTGATTCCAAAATTAACGAATGAAATATGTCGCCCAATTGTTATATGTAATCCGAGATATAAGTTTTGCCTTGGCACGCCACGCTACGGCTGCTGAGGTTGTCTCTTTTTATCATGTTAACAAAAATACAATTGAAAAGAGGACCTTCTAAATTCAGTTAAAGATTGGCAACAACTAGCGTTTGGCAATCCTACCCACTTTAAATCAACGTTGGCAGAACAACGTAGCGGGCGAGCGTAGGTATAGTATGGATGAGACCTCATAACCGGGAAATTATTGGCAGTTTAAACTGAAACCCAGTTACCTGGCTTAATACAATAAGTGATGTTAAAGCGTATGAGAGATTTATGTTAAGTAGCTTAATTAAAGAATGTGTTAGGAGCGATAAAAAAGTGCTAGTTCGTTTAGTTTAAGAGTAAATTTTGCATTAAATTTCACTTTATCTTCGAATCAGATACGACACTTTTTTTTACTCAATATGAAAGTAAGTTGGAGAAATTAGTTAGGTATTTGAACTTGTACTAGTCAAAATATCGTGACGTTGTTGGTACCATTTCTTTTAACTTTGTCAATGCATTTTATAGCGTTTGTATTAAGCAGATCTTATTTTATGGCTATCAATCAAGATATCAAGGTTTGCACGTGAACTTTTATGTCATGTGATTTCCTAATTAGAGCACAATGACGCCGTCACGGAATCGGTAACAGTAGTATAAACAAATCTACATGATACGTACTCCATGAAACTTGTAGTTTTATTTAATTTTTTTATTATTTCATAGCCGGTCAACGAGCACGCGACCACGCGGTAAATGTCACCTGCACCCATTGACATCCTCAGTCGTAGGTTCTATATTAATTTACATTGAATGTGATTTGTATATCAGCTAATGATGCGTTGCCGACCGTAGAATTACTTTTGTCCCAGTCATTGCACTGGCTGTTTCTTCCCTTTGACCGGAACAAAACCACGTCAAAATACGAAGGACTGTAGTAGTTGATACCGCCCAAGCGAGACCTTAACACGAGGAACTTTACAACCACTAAACTAATAAAGAGATTATATATGATAAAGACTACAACGAACTCGTGGTGTCGAATCCTGGTAAGATAGAACATTTTATTGATAAATATGTAGAGTTTGTTTATTCTGTAATGAATGTTTAGTATCGATGCCCACATTTTTCCACAGTTCCACTTCAGTTCACAGCCCACAGTTCCACTTCAGTTCTGTACAATTTGATTTGTAATACGAGTAATTTGATGCGTCTATACTAAAAGATCTGTCTACCGTGTAGCTCCAAAGATGAATTGTTTTATTTTCATCTATTTATAATAATAATAATAAAATTGTTTATTTCAGTAAGTAAGAACACAAATAAATACAGTATTGAGAAAATTATAGTTAAAATATTGGTCAGAATATACTGAGTTCAATACTCCCTAACAAAGGGCAGACGAGCCATGTGAGCATAGGATGAGTAGTATGCTCACCTCAAAAGACAACAATAGCACAAAACAATTTTAAAAAGATACATTTCGATTTTGACAGAAAAAAAATAAGAAAAAAAACGAAATAATCGAGCAAAAAGGTATGGGTGAATATGTGTGCGTGTGCGTGTGACACCAGACGAATAAATACTCCCAAGCCTTGATAAATATTCGCTTATCTACGTCATAAGATACCTCTGAACAAGCATAAATTATATACGAACACATCCGACTCCTACTATTACGCGATAAACACACTGAGGCGGCTCACATGGCTCGCCACTCGGCGCTGCGACGTAAACTGCCGACACCCGACCCCGGACAAGCAGGTCTTTGCTTACTTACAGTCGACCATTACGCGGGAACTAAACCGTTGCTGAGTCGGTTCAGCCTACACGGTGTCGCTGAGATAGTAATTAAAAGCTTAGTTGCAGTAAACATACGCTTTGTCTTGGAACTTGGGAATTTGACTCTTTAATTTATAGGCTAGTAACATTGTGAAAGAAATTTTTCGTTTGCCATTATATTATAGCCTTCAAATGCATCCTGTAGATAAATAATAACATGATAAATCCACACACGAACACACCAACTGTATGGCCCGAAAGTAAGCAGAGTTTGTGTTATACATCACCATACACCAGCGAGGGGAACCCAGAATAAAAATACATACATAAATGTAAACAACGATGACCCGAAAACAAAAATCTGTGCTCATCACACAATTGAATGCTACGACCAGGACTCGAACCTGGGACCTTCGGCGAATGAGGCAGGGCTAGTACCCACTACGCCACTCGCCACATTAAGCGCGCATTCGGTACTTTTAAGGGCGCTACCATGTAAGTACTATTAAGGCTATGATTAGGTACTATGGTTGAGGAGGGCGATGGCTGTATCCCGTGTTAACTCGTGAACGGGTGCCGTTTGAGGGTGTTCGTCGTCTGGATACTTGGGGGGAGGGAGATTTGCCGAGCTAACAGATGCACATAAGAATAATTTTGTATAGACATAAAGAGACTGTAAATTTATTTTGAAAAAATATACCCGTGAAGTTTCTTGCCAGTTCTTCTTCACGAAGGTTTTTTCAAAATGGTGGTAGAGTCATGTTTTTTTTTGACGTCAATAAGAACAAGTAATTGTCAATGTTGAGAAAATAAATATTTCATTTCATTTCATCTCATTATTACTTTTGGGGAGCACAATCGATTATGTGCAGGTGAACGTTTGAGAGAAATCCCGCCCGGCTTATGCCGTTCAGCCGTTCATATTTTATCTAAATCGAATAAAGAACTCCAACTCCTTAGTAAAAAAGCAACAATTAAATTAATTGACGTCGAATTTAGACATAGAATTTAGCAGAGGTCTAGAAACTACTACTAACAACAAACGCTAACCCCCTGGCCACAGCCACCTTCGGCCTGAATTGTGATGCGATCAGCGGCGCAGTAAGAGGCAGATATCGAAAAACAAATATCAAGAAATTGTATGAACTATGCCACAGCTAACGGCGACGCGAATTGCGACGTGACATTATGCGACGAAAACAAGATACTTTGTTCATTTCGCGCGTGGAGTCGCAACTAGTCGAGTGGTCAGAACAATCCATAGACACAACATTTTCAATTCAAAGCCATACGTATCAGTTGAAACAATGAATTTTTCGTACATACACCAATATCTAACTCTTGTGCGGAGTATCGAAACCGCTATGTTATTTTGAACAAATGGATGTTTCCTCCTGGTTTGTTGTTGACATTTCATTGTAACCGACGGTCTCAAAACAGAATGTATACTTGGAATAGTATAATAGTTCAAAACTCCTCAATTTCTGCTATGGTAAAATACTTTTTCGCTATTGTATTAGTAAGGTTATAGTTAGGGAGGCGAGGTAGCTAAATGGCGTAATTCAACGGCGCCGTCGAGACCTATCAAAATCGAAAGATAAAATAATTTCGAAAATAAAAGCTCGTATGGTAAAAACCATTTTAGCGGTGGGTTTGGCGTGTACGGTTTTTCAAAAATGTTAAAAAAAACAGTTACTTGGGCATTCTCGAGCGCGTCAGATATTCATACTGCGTATGCCCCAAGTGCCTCTGATAACAACGGTATAATAATCTGCCGGTTTGCGTGGTGGGGGTAGGCATATAAAGTAGTCAAAAATGCAAAAAAAAAATTTACTCGAGCGCGTCAGATTTTCGGAAGGGGTGTTAAGTAGGCCCCAAGGAAGCTCCCTTTAAAAAAACTGACAATTTCGGCGTGACGATAAGTTACGATGAATTTTTGAAAATGCAAAAAAAAAAGCTTTTTTGAAATACTCGAGCGCGTCAGATTTTCATAGGGGAGGTTTATCTCGGTATCCTGAAAGCATATTTTCTTAATCTGACAAAAATGTTGGTGGGTTCTCTTAATCTGACCGAAAAAGGTTTTATGGTTTCTTTTTTTTTCCTTTCTTTCTCCTTGATAAAACGGGGAATTTAAGAATGACAATAAAGCGATAGATACAACCAACGTAAATGTAGATATATATATAAATATATAGGGTGTACCGAAAATTCCCTTCTACCGCTTATTTCCCCACCATCAATGTTGCGAAATAAAGAAAAAATACTGGTAGGACGGCATATTTCCGCGAAGTGCTCAGTCTGTATTACATGTTTATGGCAAATTCCTCTTTTTTGCTTCAATTCTTCACTTCGTTTTGCTTACGGTACGTCCAAAAAACAATTTGAGGATCAACAGGCTATTGAATAATATACATACATGGAACTGTACATGTCAATAATACTTTTGTATACAGATATGCGCAACTTTTTCGGAGTCCACGAAAATTGTCGAGAAACTTTAGAAAAAAAAATTTTTTTAAGATATAATAAAAGTCACATAATTTAATCATCGTTATTTCATATCAATTTTTTTTAACACCCTCAGTTTTCGAGATATACTCAAAAAATCGGGAGTTTGAGTTTTTATGATGCTTCAAGTCAAAAAGTTTTAACTTTGGACAAAAATGTGGAGACCTTTTTTGTGTAAAATAAAATTACCTTTTTTGTTGATTTAAATTTTTTTTTTAAATGTATCGTTCGCGACTTATATGCCGCAACGCGTTTTTCGGAAGACGAAATGGCTCCTCCACACTTCCGGTCATGCGGAAACCGGCAGATTTTGTATTTTTAGTATGTTTTAGATTATATTCTTCAAAATAAAAATAAAAAAATCGCGCTCGAGAATGCTGGATTAACGTTTTTTTTTTACAAGTTCCCGACCCTATAACTCGGCGGCGTCAAGGACTTATCGTCAGATTGGTTAAATTTAGTCTTAAAACACTAAAATCAACCCCCAATATCTTAATCTGACGCGCTCGAGTATTTCAGACTATCGATTTTTTTCTACTAATCTGATCGTCTATCCTAGGCGCGCGTCACTACATATAGAGCTAAATACTTTACAAGGTTGTTCTATTAGGTCTAAGGTATCTCTCATATCTTAAACTGCCACGCTCGAGTATTACCGAAAATTCCCCTATTCGCCTCCCTAACTATTAATCAAACAACATGTTAGGTATTGACAAAATATTTCGTATGTTTGGGTTTTCATACTAATAATATCAACTAAGAGCTCAAAACTAAAGTATCTTTAAATCTATAGATATGGTTCGATTGAGTTGCCTGCAAGCCCATGAAATCAATACACAAATCCGTGAAATCAATACATCCACAAATTACCCAGTGCCTCTAATAAATCATGTTGGTTTTAAAGTCTATCAGCAATCAAACAAGTATTTAATTAATTTTCTATTAGAACTGATGTACGAGCGCGGAAACACGATCTATTGGTGTTTAATTTGAACAACTTAATTACATATTATCATAGAACGGATGCTTGCCGGTTGGCGGTGAAGAGGTCATTAAAAACTGTGTTCACTGAAATATCTCCTACAAAGGTGGTCTAGAAGAACGCAATAAAAAATATAAACAGGAAGCCTTATTGCTTTATGAATACAGTTGATGTTTTGATGAGCTCATTAGATTCTGAATGCATACAGAAATACTGCCAAGCCGTCGCCACGGTCTGGCTAACAGGCAATTCGCGGTCCGCTACCTATCCCCCACGAGGCGAGCCTTGCATGTCTAGACTGAGCAACACCTACTTTAGATAAAATACAACACTAACATTAATATTCGTCCTAAATACAACAAACAATACGAAATGTAGGCTATTGACCGTAATAAACGTAATTCGTGCGCGGAATCATAAAAAGCTCCAAAGGCGACAGGTTTTTAATAACTAAATGAGGGTAAACGAACTTTATAGTATGTTTTATTTTATATTTCCTAGTAATGACTAGGAAATATAAAATAAAACATACCATGTCGTGATATACGTAACAAATGAAAGTTCTATTAAAGTAATGAATATCACACGTTAACAGTTTAACAGTGCGACCTTCCATGTTAGAAATCTTAGGCAATTATATGCAATCATATGTATTATTTTAATATGTTACGTTGCATAATACACACGTGAGAGAAACTTCGAAACATTGAATTAGATGTCTTCACTTTTATTGCATTTCAAACTACATGAATAACACTAACGGAAAACCTTGGAATCCTCCCAAAGTAAAAGGATGTTTATGAGATAAACCTATTGCTGTGTTCGGTTCTCCCTTTTTGTAGCATTAATCAATAATAAACAACTTAAAATACCCCATTCGTTTATTACTTCATTTCTTGACATAATACAAAAGCCGCAATAATTCAGAAAACGTTTATAACTAATTAACAAGCTTTAAAATTATATGCATTCTGTCTGATAGTTCTGCACCTGCGCGAAAAGCTTTTACACTACTAATACATTTCAGATGGTTTTTTGAATAAACATAACGACGACATTGAATGCTAGTAGTATTTGCAGAGGGCATTGCCAACACCTGCCTCTTTCAGTTCATTGGTCTGAACTTTAAGTATTTGTACTTCGTATGAAATATGCCGTGTAACGTGTCTCTGTTTTCTGGCTTAGTGCCTGACTTTACGGCTACAAACTGCAAATTGATGTATTCCATCGATATTTCATATTTTCGGTTATTTAACAAAGAGAGTACAAGAGTACTGTTATCAAATGTTTGGAACGCATGACCTAAGTGAACCAATCCTGCGACCGCGACCGGACGTGGTATATGATACGAGCGACCGCGACAATATAAAAACGTTGCGCAAATCGGTATGCAAATAAAAAAAATCTCATTTTAATTATAAAATAAAAGCAAGATATCACTTTTTTATGATATATTCTGTTTGTTCTCCTCGCAGGATAAAGCGATTAAGCTTATTTTAATGAAAATGTGTCAAATAATTTGACTTACAGTCAACCACTATACGACGTCAAGAAGTTGCATCATTTTCTAACTTCTTTTTAGTTTTCAATAAATATCTGCCTTTAAGAATCTATAGATATTGTAGAGTTGTTCATTCCAGGCAACGCCCCGCGTTACATTAACATACGAAATTTAAAAAAATAGATTTAACATGAAACACTGAGCAGAAATCAGAAATATTCAAATTGTTTCCTCAAAGTACCTCATTCTTTCGGAAAAAAAGATTTCTCCATAATTACTTTACATACCGAATTGCCCACGGACAGGACACGTCAAGACGTTTTAACTGAAAGGATAAAAAGAAGTGACGTCATGAACGACGTTTTTAATTTTTGGACATATATTTTGTTTTAGCCATACACATTTAATAGGAGGTACATAAATTATGACCAAAACAACATTTTTCAAGAAAAAAATTTTGCTCTTCAAAAACACTCTTTTAATATTTATTATAATATTTAAATAGGTAGGTATTATCTAGGTATTCAGTGTAAAAACGAATGCATTTTCAGTTTTCAAATCCCCCGATCAATACACCACACTCCACTCTCCTCCAGTACATCATCAGTTACCTGAAGCACCGATTCCGCATCAATACTTGTAATATTGACAATACAGTTGTCACACAGCACAGGCACCTACTGCGGTGTGTCGTTAGAGCCGTCTAGCCGAGTTTTTGTTCGGATCAGGTGATGCGTAAATTTCCCACTGCAGTGAAAACCAATTTGTTACAATAGAGGTTGTTTCAATTTGATATACGAGATATTTTTACTGGATAGTTTTAATTGCGCTTGTTAGTAATATGAGTCTGTCTGTAAATATGAGCAATAAAAACTTTTTGTTGCACTGATTACAGAACGATCTGCGAGACGAACGAGCTTCTCAGAGACAGAGACGTCTAATGGGCGCTCCTCATAGAAATCTAAACTTTGATAAAATATACATAAAGTATAAATTCGCTAAACAAAATCTATACTTAGGTGCCTCTTAGTAAGCATTTGATGTATCTCAATGCGGCCGTAAGACGTTGAACTTTAATAGTAAATTGTAAACTTCTGACGTAACTTCATCTTTAAGTTCAACAATGAAAACTTTTGAGAAGTTTTGAGGTACTTCTCGCACTAATAAAGTTAGATACGAGCAATATAAAGTTTACTTTGTATAAGCAGCTTGTACTTCGAGTCCACGCACAAAGTCAGTCTAAAAATACACAAGAGGGCCAAGAAACAATTAAGTTTAGATTTAATTTGCAAGCTTTGTCCCAAGTTTTAAATTAATTTAAATAAATTGATATTGGCTGTCGAATAAGCTATAAAGAATAACTTTCCAAAGTTCCATAAATCCATCTAACATTCCCGGACCTCTACCCCGTCATTGTCACAGGTTTCCCACAATATGAATAAAAACAAGATCGCTTTAACTCAAATTCTCCTTAAGGAATCTTTTGCAAAAGTATTCGTCAAAACCATTCTGATGCTAGATATATATTCTGGGGCTCAATAAAAACGCTTTGAGTCTGCCTACAAAACTAACGATCACAGCTCATATCTTTGTATCACTCTCGGCCGCGCGGCCGTCGGGAAATCTCGAAGTTATCTCGTCTAGACGACTACGATGCGGTCTCCTTTTCATTGAACCAACTTTGATTGCAATATCTACCGCAGATTTATTAAAAGTTACCACTGTTCTCTTTGGAGCTTTATTGCATCGCTGTTCAACATGTAAAAATATGATGAAACGCGGTTAAATCTGGTTAAAAGTTTTATTCAAAATGTAAATTTCATGGAAACGTAACTTGAATCATGTTTCCCGTGATTGTGCGTAGATAAATTTATATTATTTATAACTATTGTAATCAATTTTATAACAATAATAATTCGTTTATTTCTCCAAAATCAAATACAAATTTTTTACATGTTTAAGATGAAAATATATAGTGGAATCAATTACCAAATACAATGCAATTCATAGTTAGCCCAGGAGACTTTAATTATAGTTAATATCAGTAGTGTGTTTTATTTTTGTTTTTACTGAGCTCTCAATATGAATATGAAGCCGGAAACGCATGATAGAGCAAATGGTAGATAATCGATAATTGCAAACTAAAATATTAGTCATGGTAAATATCGAAAACACATAACTAAGTTACTTCTAAAACTTGTATGCATACAGAGATCTCAATTTCGGGAAACACAACAGACGAGTCCAATTGAAAATGAGACCGAGTGAAGAAAGTTTGACTTAAAAATTGCCACCCAATTTGAATTTAGCAAAGTATTTGCTTCAGATATAAGACATCCATTAAAAATATGAATTGATGTTTATTATGATGCAGTATACAGCAAGTTGATACTTTAATGGATCGAGTAAAGACGAGGGGTTTGCAGTGAAATTATCTAAATGTGGGGGAGCTTTGAACCCTATTTTGTTGAAGTGCTTAGGGTTAATGCGTGGACAAATATTATGCTTGTTATTTATTATAGCCGAATAAAGCATTTTGTTTATGCGTTTATGAAGGTTTTTTTATAGAAAACACATGAAATGTAAGGTGCTGATGATAAAAATATATCTATAAGTTCTTTACAATCTTTAAGAAATGCTCTTCCCGAATATAGAAGGTACACAATTCAACAATGGTATTTGTTACGCACAAAAATACATTTAAAGAGGGCTTTTCTTAAGATTTTACCAATGCTAAGACTACAAAGATAAAATTTTATAATTAACATTAACATTAATTCACAACAAACATTTCATAACATTACAAAATATTCTAATTTTGTGAATCGGCTTTGTCATTTAATTTCAATACGCTCCAAATACAATTTTACAAATTTAGTTTTATTACATTATAAATTGGCCCAGTTTCAACGTAACTATTGCAAATTGTCTATTAAAATAGCCAGATATTGTTTAAAACCAAATCGAAAGAATATCGAGTCGATTATGTAATCGCTATCTATCGATTCTGATCGGAATTAAGAAAATTGGGACACAATGCATCGGTGCCTTTAATGTTGGTTGATGCCCTCATCATCGATGTCAAAATGTGGGGTCAAACGCGTTCAATTACTGGCTGCAGATAAAACGGTATGTCCGAGTTCATCATTTTAATTTTACTACAATGTACCTATTATGTAATCAGAATTGATGCCCTTCGGAATGAGTAACGTTTTTGTTTGCGGCAAAACTCCGAACACAAATATTTACGTACCGGCTTGAAACTCTACTTAATGAACACGCTCACAATAACGAGAACAAATGTGCCGGCAAGAGTAACAGGACGCCTTCTGCGTTATGACTGTACACTAATTATTATATTTTTATCCCACCCTGTGCATATGAAACTAATTACAGCGTGTCTAAATATTTATATTTAAAAAGCATAGTTCGTGACTTACATGTGATACCTACGTTGTTCAATTCGAGTTAAGGTGTATTTATTCTATGACGATGATGATGAACTAAAAGAAGACGTTCATTAAGTGTAAACCATTTTTACCTACGATGAAACAAAATATTTTGAATTTTTATTTTTGATTACGGCTTTGATGATTCGAAATATGGCCAGAAAATGAAGTTATCTACGAATAAAAGAAAATAATGTTTCTTATTTTTTTGCACAAATCATATTAGCATCATCATAAAAAAGACTCCTCTGCCATCTTTATATTCCAACGACACACAGAACAAAAAGCAATATAAATCTTAAAAATAACTTTCTTTATTCCGGCTTGGATCCTGAAAACGCCAGATAACGGATCTTAATGCTCAGCGTGTAGTCAAAACAGGGGTGACTACCTCCGGCACGTGACCCACATCTTAATAACTTTTAAAATACCCGACGCTACCGCTGAAGCTATTTCGAGTTCCCCTGAGACCATTGCCTTATTACTGAATGTATCCATTAAACACTGCTTAATTTTCAAATTTCGAAGACCGTGCTAAATTTAAAATCAGACAGTATTGTTATTTTTAAGTTTTAAAGTAAAAAATAGAAACAATGGGTATTTCTGGTCCGCTTTAGCTCCAAAAGCCAGAAATTTTCTAAATAATTTCGAAGCTAAAATATGAAGATAAATTAGGAGACATTACACAAAAAGGAGAACCTTTTGCCAATGGTATAACAGGCATGGCTCAGTAGACCGCAGCACTTTATTGCAGCGACCATAAATCCGCATCAAGAGGGACGCTTCGCCAATCATACAATTCACAGAACGACCGACGCGACGCGGCCATTTTGCAATTTCATCAATAATCGCAAATAGGGTTACAGAATAGCCCTCATTTCTTTACTTGCAACATCAGTACTTTATGACGGTATAAGGGAAAATGTTAACGTGAGTTTATTTTAGTATACAAGGCAAAATAACGTTTAATATGTAGTTCAAATATTTGTTCCTAATCAATTGGGCACAAGGTTAGTTAAGATCAAGATGAGATAAAACCTAATGTGGGAGTAAATAAATTGCTGTACAAACAATGGTAGCCTAGATCAAACAAAATATGACATTATCTGCGATTTAATTACCTATCTTCGAAAAGATTTCCTTGGAAACGGATACATGGGCAAATAAACAGAATATCCTAAAAGATAAGTAATTAGACACAGTTTTCTTTTCTTTATAAGTAGAAGTAATACAAATCCTTTGATACTTTCCCTATTTAATTCACTTTCAGTTTGTATTTTCGAGTTTTCGTCGAACCCGCTTGGGATGGTATCGATATAAGAAAGTAGTCGAAAGTTGCTAATTTTAGATTCTCAATGCGACCGTTCTGTCGCAACGTCGCGATTTATTAGCTGAATGTGATAATTTAACCATTCTGAAACTTCAAAGGTACAGTTTAACCCGAGAACATTTATCTGAACTGAAAGTATCACAAACGGGTCTATTTATATTTTCAAATATTTCGACTATTCACGAAAACGCAACTTTAGTTAATGGTATCGATTTCGTAAGAGTTCGTTAACCATGCATTATAAATATTCAACATAAGTTTAATGCAATTGACGTAATTATGAGTACGCCTTTTACATGCAAAAACACAAGAATTTGTGTCACGGACATATCAACGAAAAAAAAAAAAAGGAATTTTTTAAGCTAATACTATTATACCAGTCACTATGATTTACCTACACAAACACACGAGTTAAGCGGATTGCTAGTTAAACCAGTAGACCTTCAAAGAATCAAATTATACGTAACAGTAGTTGAAAAGCTAATGGTCAAAGATCAAAGCAAACGAAAATTAGCACGTTTCGTGTTGCTACTAAACGGAACTCGGGGTGTGTTTTCGCAACTACCCAACCACGTGCACAAACATGCGTAGGTTCTCACACTTTACCGAACCGCAGCCTGTTTGAAAACACCGCTTGTTTAATTTTCAGCCCCAACAAGCGTAGTAATAACCACTAGATTACAAAAATACTGCGTTATCTCCTCTTTCCGAACGCCAGCGGGTAATAAATTTCGTGAAATACGATACGATCAACATTGGAGACAAATTAATCTCCGCATGCTTTGAGACAAATTATACAAAAATTTCTAAGAAAATAGTGTAACTCTGCAGAATCATAATCGCAACTCTTTGCTGGTAAACTCAAAAATCGAGTGAGAAAATTGAAATGCTGTGGTAGGTAGATGAACTGTTGACTGTGCTTTCCGAACGTTATAGCTTGCGCTTGTTGATAAAAATGTGGTTAATGGGAATACCAATATTACCTCGAAATAACTGTTTATTTATTGTCGAGGATATAATACTACTTTATCTTTAAAAGTAATGTGAATAATATTAATCTAATTTAAAAATAATTAACAACATCTCTATAAACCGACCGTTGCGTCACATTGATTTCAATTATGTTTCTTATATAAAGTAGACATTTCATGTTAAGATCTCGCGTGGTGCGGCACTAGAGTCCTTCCTATTTCAACCGCTACAATGCCCACGTTTACGTGCTTGTGTTCCGAATAAAGGAAAGGAACAGTCGGTGTGATTACTACAACAAAGGCAAATCCAACTTAAGCTTACTGTCGGTAACGAATTATTCATCAATAAATAACAAGATAATTAAATAATAACATCTACGATTAATGATGCCACGTTCCATCAGGTGGATAGCAAGCTCGTTTGCCGGCTATTACAAATTTAAACAGATATATCTTTACGCTGTTCGTAATTTTACACGGGTTAAACATCTTAGCATTAAGCAGTTAACTAAAAATAAATGATAACCATAATATATATACCATCAAAAACACAATCTAATTTGACAGGTTTTTAAGTTGAGTGAGCTCGTGTCCCTTCACAAACAACTTTTAATACATAAAACTATGTGGCATGGTCTTACAGGTCATTACTCAGCGATTGTCAGCTGACCGAGCTAACGCGTCAGAACACTGCACTACGCCTTGATGGATAATATACAATATCCGATATACAACTTGTACAGAGAAGATAAACAATAATATTGAAAATGTTCTTGGGAAACCGATTGACTTTGTATTGTTACTTCAGCCAAGCCTATCGCCAAAGTTTCAACACGAATTCCTATTCAGAATTAACCAGTTACGTAGTTTTTCTACAACTTACTCAATCTAATCAGAAATATCAATTTGCCTTCCGAATCATGCCGAAGCTCCTGATATTCTCGTTATCTTCGTCTTCCAAGCTATGTCTTTTCGTCCATAAACGAAACTAATTCAGAGTCGTGAAGGCCCCGAGGGGTATAAATATTTTCAGTGTTATCTGCATGGCCCAGTGATATTTACGAATCGACGTCTGTAGGTCTGCCAACTCCGTCCTATTATTGGACGTCGGCTGAACTGTGGTATTAAACGACTCGGTGAGAGTTTGCTGAATGGACCGGGTTTTTGGCAGTGCCTTAATGCGGCATTTGACGGTATGGAGCGAATCTTGGATACACCTCATAACTTTGGGACTTACTGTAGATTTTTCTTGTTGATTCGCTTTTTCGCGAGTTCGCTTTAAGTAATCAATTTAATCTGTGACATTGTTTGGATTCAAATTATTATTTGACGAGTATCTAATATTTTACGGGGCTAAGAAGTATGATATTAAGTACTGGTCGTTGAGTTTCTTATGTTCAGCTCTCGTCTGATGCGGCACTACAGTCCTTCCTATTTAAAGCTCCATTATTACCACGATTACGTAGTTCCAACTAAAGCCATTAAGCGCTTGTTATTAAGCTATGTTAATGCATAATTTATATTATGTTAAGGTATATCTAATCAGGTAATCAGGTATATATAATTAGGTAATAATGTAAATAACTATAATTAATTAATAACATCTACAATTAATTATATATATGGGCACGGATTCCACTTCTTTGTTGATTTATCAGGTGGATCGTGCGCTCGTTTGGCGGCTATGACGAAGTGAAACAAATAATATTTGGCTGTTAAAGAAACAAAGCTAATCGAACAAAAAGTAACTGTCGGTCGAAGAAAATTGATAAACGATAGCTCAATCTCGCTTCATTACGATACATTTTCTAACTCCGTTGCTTATACGCGTGTAATTACCAAATATCCTTTTCAAAACCAATATTAATACCATTTTCCTTTAAAACCGCCTCATTTGTACATCCATCACGTTTATACATAGAATTATTGCACTACAATTAAGAAATCCATAACGGGCATATTACTGATGCTGAATAAATAATTAGCAATGCAACGGCTGTATTTCCATAAATAAATATAGTATATATGTGAACCAGTGGTTGCTCTGATTAGCACAAATGTTGGTCGGTTGATACTTCCATTGTGCGTAATTTATCTTTAGTCCACTTTTGTTTTTTTACTGTAGTATCAAAAATTACTATATTCTTCTAGGCTTCCCTTGACGTCCTGGCTGTGTTTATCTCGAGATTTTCTTCTTATTCTTTATATTATCTTCTTATTTTTACTTTTATTCCGACATTTAAACAAGAACATGGATTTTTCGGGAAACGAAGGCACAAGTAAGAACTAGTAATATAATAGTGTATGTGTTAGAACCTTACTAGGCAACTCAGAAGCGTGGCATAGTTCAAATAGTGAAAAATCAGTGTTAGCTTGGTACCCCTACGTGAATTGCAATATTTTGTTATTCCACGTGTTCGCCCACGCAGTTATCCTCCTTCTATCTTTATATTTTGTATCTGCATGCCAAATTCCATTTCAATGAGTTGAGCGTTTTAATTGGACAGAAAAACCGATATGTTTGATAAAAGTACCTTTTAACATGGAACCTGTATTGTTAAAATATAATTTTTTTTGACATTCGATGTTTGTTCACAGGCGTAATAAATTTCAAGGAAAACCTGCATCTATGACTTCATATTTTCTATAAGCTATTGATTTATTCATAAGACTAGCATATTTACAAAAGAATTTACTAACAACTCTGACAAGAATGATCTAAGAGTACTGTATAATTATCAGTAATTTGTGTCTGCTCATCTTTGTACTGTACTTTGTCACCTTTAATGTCACTCTTGTCACAGCTCAATAGTGACTTTCAAGAATGTTTTAAATAAAGTTTAAATATAATAAAATAACGAAAAAGTTTAATTTACGTTTTGAGTCGTTACAGTTTACAAAATTGTATCAATTCATTTAAATTTTTTTAAAACGAATTTTTTAATTCTCCTTTATAGCTTGTTCTGCATATCAAAAAATACTATTCACAACATCGAACAAAATAATATCCACGATCGCTTTTCAAAAAGCTCAAAAACCATTCGAATTTTGCATGCAAAATTTTACCGATCATACAAATGCAAAATAGATTGCACTCAATTTGAACATGGATGAGCGAAAATCGTGACAAAGTCGTTTCCAAAATACATGTCTAGTTTGGTCACGAAAAATGCATCTTCCGTTTACCCATTTTATTATACCCATTCAAACCATCGATATACTTAGAAGAAGTAAAATATTCAGTATTTTTTAATACTTAAAGCGAGTGTAAGTTGAATATAAAATTTGTAGAGAAATACAGCAAATCTATTGCTCCAAACCAAAATAAGCTCTGTTATGGACGACCAACCAGCCAACTGTTGAGACTTCCAATCTAATAAACAGACAACGATGCATAAATAGTGTATAATAAGAAAAAGATTTTAACAGATTAAAAACTCCCCCTGCCAAAGTTATTTTCCCGTGTAATTTCTGTTGCCATGGGAATTCTGGTAAATAATATATCCTTTGTCAATCTCACAACTGAGACAAATGAAATGACACCTTATATGTTAAAATCCGTCAACGGTTTAGGTTTTAGAGCCAGCTAAATAAATATACGCATGACACTCAACAGTAGACTTACCACGGATACAAACTGGGCCGTCCGAAAAACAGAATTCGTCGCAGATACTTCAAAATTAAAATTTAGACAAGACACACGAAGTTGTTTGAACGTTTAACTAGGCTAATATCGACACTGTGGTCTATTTAAAAAAGCTGCATTCTTTCAAATATTGGCATACATCCATATGTTGGAGACAGTAGAAATGTGGTTAATTGTTGTTTCAACTGCGGCCCCACTCCATTAGATATGGAACACTCTTTTGAACAAGCTATTATATTTGGAACAGTAACATAATAAACTGATTACTTCATGTTTCAAAAGATCAAGGACACATTAAAAACAATTAAAATAACAATGCCGTTGAATCAAAACTAATTGAGATATTAAGAAGATCGTGAAGATGGTGTTGCGTGTGCAACCTCGACTGCCCGTTACACTCATAAAAAATTAACTAAGCGAATATTGGCTAAAATAGTATTCCTTAAAATATAACTTAATTAAAAATGTCTTCATTTTGAACAATTTCTAAGACCGGTTTACATAACCGTATTTAAATTGTTACTGAAAATATTTCTTTGTTGTGTCATATGCAATCTGTCCTTTAAAACTGTCGATTTGACACAAAATTTAACTAAGTTTTATTGCAACCAAATTTGTTTGTTAAGATGATTTTAAAAACACTGGTACAATTATTACCAGAGAACACTACATAAATACGAAAAACTTAATTCCGATAGTCATAATCACGAATTTCAAAATTCCGAATTTTATAACACCGAATGGTTCATAATTCGAAAAATGTACTGAAATGCAAATCCCTTTTTGGCGCTTCGCTGGCCGCTGCCGCGGCACGCTCGCTGCGCTCGCTTGGCTCGCGCTGCATTATTTACATATGCTCGCTCGTCGCGCCTTATTTGTATAATTTCAAAATGTGCCTTATTAATTTTAATTTGTGTCACAGAAGATTTAGATTATAATGTTTAATATACATCCGTTTTAGATACGAAATCTGAATGTTAGCATTGAATTTTCGGAAAATTTTAATTTGGAATATTCGGACTCACAGCGGGTTTTTAAATCTTCGTACTAATGAAAGTCGCAAAATTAAAATTTCGTATTTATGAACTTCGGTAAAATAAGAATCGTGTTTTTGAATAGTCGGAATTAAGACTCTTCGGGATAGTGAAATACGGAAATTTTAAAAATCGGAATTACATAATTCGGATTTTTGGGTGTTCCCTTATCACCATATCTCAAGGAATTCGGACACACGTCCCACGAATGCAGTACAAATTTTGGAACCGCTGAGTTTATCGACGGATGGGGTGATATTTTGTATAGTTTAAATATTTTTAGATTTTCAACGAAGCTTTTGAAATCATATCATTAAGAATAAAATAAGCATAAACGCATAAAACTTAGTACGTATACAGTTTATATTTGTTCGTATAACACGAGACTTAATAGTTCTACTTGCTGTTAGCCGATTCAACAACGACATACAGTTCAACCTAAAAATAATTCAGTGATACACACGTGAGGGCCGACCTCACCCGACCAAAAGATATTTATCGATTCTACGATTGTAACAAACGCTACCAAGTGATGAGTCAGTACGTTCCTATAAGATGAAGTTCGAATTTAATGCCAAAGTCAACTAAATTTTTATCTATAAGGTGTGTTCACAGCTCGCAGAGGAACATCAACACTGTACCCAACAGGAAACCATTTAGCAATCTTGCCGGGCACTTGATATCAAGTCTAGAAATAGGTTCTATTGAATTATACCGAAATAGAGTCATGTCGCAAATTCCATTGCCATTCACTTTTACTTTGGAACGTCAACCTTCCAAAGATGGATGGATAAATAAAGCTTTTATATATCTTTTATTTATATTTGAGCTTTGTAATGTAATAGCACAATTTGTTAGAAAGTAAATATGTTTGGAATTTGATAATGACAAGTGATATCTTCAAATAGAATCTCATTACAATATCCTATTCTAAGGGCTTAAACCTTACAGAATACGACCATTCATTTGTTATATATAATCATTTAATTTTAAGACTTTCATTGTTAAAATAATCACTAGTTACAAATGCGTAGAAACAAGGTGAATGTTCGAGTGGCACAAAAGAAAGGCCACTTTGTCTTGTGAAATTGTACAAAAATAATTGAAGATACACGTCTATTCTTACCAAATCTTCATAAAATAATTTGTCGATGACTTCTATACATACCTGAAATCAAAATACAATGAGTTAGTCATGCAAAAACTACGCAATACTTAATTTATTTAATATGGCTGGTTTTTCCCACATATCGTTGAATTCAGAATCCGTTTATTTTGAAGCAACGGAAGTTTTTATCATTCGAAAATACCGTTATTTAAACTGGAATTGTCCAACTCGGATAAGTGGATACATTTGAGGCAATATTGGTTTTACGTACATTTTCCTGCAGCGATTTTAGTATTATAGATAAAAATCAATACGATCGTCATGTAGCTAATGTATGATCGTACGATAAGCATACTATAAAAAGCATACTGGAATCAGTTATATGACATGGCGTAATAAAATAATTTTTAGATCGTTTAATAGCATATAACACGCAAATTGTGTAAAGAACATTAAATATTTGTTCTATATAAATTGGAGAAACATATGTTTTTTATACAATTGGGTAAAATGAATCTGAGCACAAGCCGAAAAATGCCGTATAAATGGTTCAACTCATGTGAGCGCGCAGCCCTACGGTCGCTACATCTAGCTTGCTTTGGATAGGAACTCTCTTTGCATTTTACTGGATAGTTATTTAATTTTATATTTATTTTTTTATGTATTGTGTAACCGTGTTTCTCGTTAAAGTGTATAATTTTTGGTATGGAAACTTCACTGGTCTCTGTATAAATCATATGTTGTAATTTTAAGCACATATATGATGATATATGATATATACAATGACTGTTTGTTTCCTAAATAAAGTAAAATAAAAAGAAACTAAATAGGTATTTTTATAAATCTTCGAAATCTCAATTTAAAAACCTGTTGAATAAACATTTTAATAAATAAATCCTAATAGATAAACACACTGCGTGGCCAAAAAGTTAGCAAAGCCTGTGTTACGCATGACCATACAGCGAACTGGGGGAACCCAGAATAAACATACGTATATAAATATACCCGGGAACAACCATCTGTGTTCATCACACAAATGAATGCCCCGACCAAGACTCGGGGACCACGACCTGGGGCTATTATCACTGACGCCACTCGGCCGTCAAAACATATGCTTAATATGATATGATAAAAAGTTAAAACATACGATAATCATATGAAATGACAATGTTTATAAAATAAATTAGAAGTTACTATGATGACCATTAACAATCTCATAAATTCCTTATATAATTAAACATAAGTGTGATTTACACAAACATCCTATTTACGTATGTAATTTTCGCTTATAGGGGTGGCAAGAAAGATCTGTGCGCTATTCCAACATAAATTATAACCATTTGTGAAGTTGGCTGGCAGCCAAAAAGGGAACAAGAATATTTCTATGGTACATTGAAAATTATGCTCCAATCTGAAAACTACATTTTTATAATGATATTTACTTTTACTACAAAAACAACCAACTTTATTTAACTTGTGGGTATGTAAAGCAACTTTGAAGGAAACTAGGTACTTCGCAAACTCATTTCGGGGTGATTTTCCTTAACCTACTTTAGTATTGACGTAGAAACCCATCTCGGCTGCGGAGGCTACATCAGATTCTCTATCCAATTTCTTGTAAAAAACTCACATGATTTTCTTTTTAAATATAATAAAAATATGCGCATAACTTTAGCATGGTAGAGGATACTTGATATAGGTCTTGTGTGTACTCGATCGTTGGGCCACAGAACTTCTAATATAAGCTGGAGTTTTTAAGAATATATTTCTTTTAATGTTTTTATTCAAAGTGGGATCCTTATTTATGACCTTATCGACCTTTTAAATTTCACCGGACTTTGAGGCTTGAGGGCGCTTAGCCGAAATTTAAACTACTCCATTATTATGGAATGTATTTCAAAGCAAGGGATAGATCGACAGTGATTTCAAAGCTCATCAATACAAGATGTTAACAAATAATTGATCGAACTAACAACTCATAATACAAATTAACCAAAACATGTCCAGTAACAACGTCGTTTCTCGCATAATGCCAATACGGGCACTTTATCTACACCACAGTGCAAGTGTCTTCATAAGATTAGCTTAACTGGCAATAACACTTAAACGGCCGACTTATAAAAAGCCGTTTAATTTCTTCAAAGCACTTCAACAACGAACGTTAAGTGTGCTTTGATCTTTCGAATTGTCACATTTACTTGTCAACACTTTAACTGAAACCCCATTAGAAACAAGATGATTTCAACTGTGTTTTTAATCGTTCAATATCCGTCTTTACTCTCGTTCACAACGATCTGAGTCACTCATTCATCACATACCGCGGCAAATGATATAAAGAACTAACAATTTATTTCAATCAAGTGACAAAGAGTTCTGTGCAAACAAAACGAGACTACGTCCGATTGCCTTCGAGTTAGCTTTATTCATGCCATTATTGGGCGGTTTTTTTCTATTTTTTTCGAAACGGATGTTAAATTCACTGGGGGCGCTTAGCCGATACCTAAACTACTCCTACATACGATATGCCTAAGTGCATTGGGGCCTTTGTTATTTTAATATATTTAGGCACTGTTATAAGACTTATGCATACAAAAAAGTATGATAAGCCAGATTTAGAACAATACATCATGCCTTCAACGAATTGTAGCAATTCTAGATACAATTAACACTGTTAATTACAGTGTGCAACCATAAAATTAACATAATAAAAGGGGAGTAAATTTCAAACCTCTGTATGAATGCTCGCTATAGGTAAAAAGGAACAGTGCGCTGAAATGGCTCCGGCAGTCTGCAGACGAGCTAAGCAGGCAGGCTGCAGAAGAGTCACTGACGGCCTTAAACAGCCACGTCAGTGACTTTATTCAAAGCGCATTGGGTGTTTAAATACGTCAGTGCAATTAGCAGGGGTCACTTATGAAAACTACTTCCAAAGCAGAATCATTTAGAAATGTAGCGAATAACCTCAGATATTCCGCATAAACGTAGTTTTTTTTCGCTTTTAAAAATAACTTACCAATAACCAAGCCGAGAAAAAGCTCTGGCTTATGGCAAAATTTTAATAACGAGCGTACAAAAAAGTCTCCAGAAATCTGTCGGGATTTGTAAAAACAATATCACATTGAATACGTCTGTAGACGGCGTGCCTCGCCCGAAACATGTGTGGAGCTGGGCGTGCAATGCCCTCCAAAATGTACCTACCCCACCCGCCCAAACTGATGAAATTCGTTACGTCAATACACAAAATAAACAACATCATTATTCTGAGAACTTACTTATCAAAAGTACTCTGTAATCTAATAAAAAAGTTAAAACAAACCAGGGAGACGTACCTGCATCAAAATTAGATATAATTTAAGTTTGTTTTTCGAAAGAAATTCGAGGAAACTCAAGATAAAAAATGAAATAATATTTGTAGAACATCATAATGAAATTCTCTTGCAAACAGTTCCGAGTAATTTGCTTAATGTGTACACATACTGTTTAGAGTATTCAAACTATTTTTAAAGATATTTTTTTCAACATAAAAGTATAAATTACAAGATTATCGAATTATTAATCAATCAAAATTATTGTAGAATCTATGATACGTAACATAGACAACAAATGTAATTACAGCTCATAAAAATATTTGAAACGATAACATTTCCTACCGTGAGTAATCACAATAATTAATTTAAAATCAATCTTCAAACAATGACAATACGTAAGAATTAAGGCGCTGACGTTCGTCCATTTACGTAACCGCAAAAGATGGATTATCGTCGTCGGGTAGCTCTCGTTCGTGGGAATCAAGCTCGATTACGTTTGACCTCAGCGCCTAGTTAACTTGTATGATGAACTGTAAAAACGTTACTGTGTACGCAATTACTACAATGGAATTTCTTTGTGACTATACTTGAGATAAAATAATTACTTGCTTTTGTTGAAATGCTCCTGGATTTCATGTATCGAACCTGTACCTACTATCTTATAAACTATACCTATATAGTGCAAGTTCTACGGTATTTAAGTAAAATTTCTATAGAAGATCGCAGCAACATAGAAATAAATTATTTATATTTTGAAGATTTGAACTTCTTATCTATGTTTTACAAATAGCTTATAAAAAATATCAAAGAATATTATGTTTTTCCTAATACACATCGAACAAATAAAACACATCTCTAAACAAGCATCAAAAGTAAACTTCTAAACTGCTAAGTCTATAAACGGCAAATCCGAAACAGATTTTTAAATTACGGCGTCGGTTAAAGCAATATGATTACTTCAAGTGGAACCGATAAAAAAGCCATGTGTTAAGAGACGGACACATGGTGCGTGGTGCTGCCGTACCATCACTTGTTTATTTTGACCCTGACCGTGCACTAATTAAGGAACTGTTAAACTGTGTTGACTGATTTATAAGTTCCTTTATGTATTTCAAGAGCGAAAGTTGAACACTCGATTTGTCACTTGTTGTGTAAACTGACTCGAAAGGGGTGTTGGGATAAAGCTCGGCTTAGACTTCGACTTCATTTAGTCTAACTTTTAACTAGTTAGATACGTTAAATGTGTTGAGAAAGATGAGTTGCAAAATTAAATTTAACGTTCAGATAATGTAAGACCAACTAAGATTGCCATTTATCATTGTTATTCACGTTAATTCCCGTCCTATTAGACAGTTTCATAAATTCAGTTATTAAAATACTATAACAAAGAGTTATTTAATAATCAAAATGATTCCGGTACTACGAGTAGAAGTGTCATTAAACAATGTAACGAGTACCGTACAATGAGCTATTGTTATAAAAATAGATAATGATATCATTAATAAGAAGAAACATTAGGATCTCGTACCAACAAAAAAACCAGCATTTCTAGTAAAATTGTGCTGAGTTAATTTAGTGAGGGGCGCTTCCCACATGGTTAGGCTTTATTAGGTTTCCCGTTCAACAAATACTAACTGCCGCCCCTTGCCGATTAATTAAGCCTGAACATTAAGGTAGTGCTCCTAATGCTGAAAGGTAAAAATATTGCTACAATGAAATTGTACATTCACACATAAAAATGTAGTGAGAACATGCTAATGTCACATATCTTTGTGTCAAACAAGTGACAAATGAAAGGCTGCGATAAAAAGCATGAGGCTTTGGCAAAAAAAGGCGAATTTCATATGGCATCTAAAAAAACGTCCTGACACTTCAAAATGAAAGAGCAGTTAGGGCTTAGTAGGGGTTTCAATAGGGTATTAAAATATCCCTCGAGAGAGCAGGTTGCGCCCTGAATCCTTCAGAAAGGGCTGTATTTTAAGCGGTGCTAAGTAATCGCCTTATAAAACACTTTATTTCAGACATTTCAATTTTCTTTACTCGCTTAATTTTGGTTTAGCTCAATTTATTACGATGTAAAAAATCGATAGGTTTACGTCTCGTAAACGCTTTTAATAAGGCTAAAGTTTAGGTTATCATTGTATTGTTGTATCTTAAAATAACTTATATAAAACTTACAGCTGTGTAAAGGAAGTAATTAGTTACAATACCAATAAATGTATTAATAATGTCCTGCATAAGGAAGTCCAAATAGGTTCTTTATCATAAGAATGGTTCTGGTCCGTTGCCCTTACATACCATTATATGGTGTAAATATAAAATACTGTTTTTTTATAATTAGAATAGAAGTTTACTTCAACTGACATTTAAATATTTAATATACTTTAGTATAACAAATGTACCAAATAAATGTACTTTAAAATACATACAGAACTAAAAAATCAACATACTTTTCAACACACATTTCATTACATTCAAGCCACATAAGAGAAATTTATATTTAAAAAAAACAGCCAACACAAGGATGTTAAACGCAATTAAAGAAAAAACTTTGAAAAGTTGGCTCGGTTGAACCGTTTCAATTTAGTATTTACTACCACGCGTCGATAGCTGGGCTTTCTCCTAGGAACTTTCCTAAATACTGGAGAAAATGTCAAGCCTGTTAGTTACATGGCAGATCGTTTAAAAAAGTAAACGGCAGTCGACAAGTATTTAAGATGGAGGCTGTTAGAAAGAGCAAGTTTAAATGGAGAAGAAGGGAAGATTCAAGACTACTTTTTCGTAGGGCGCTGCGATCTATATCATCTAAATACCCAGAGCTGGATATTTATAACGATCGATCGATTATTCGATCCTATCAAAAAAAAGTTGTCTACAGCTTTATTTAGTTGAATAGTTAAGTTTTTCATATATATATATATATATATATATATATATATATATATATATATATAGATATATATATATGTTTCTCTCCATATATATATTTATCTCTATATATATATTTAGTTATATGATTATTTCAATCAACCCAATGGGAGAAAATTCCTTTTACTTCAAGTACTTAAGTAGTTTATTAATTTATTTCAGTGAGGAAAAAAATGGCTGAATCAAATAAAGCGTAACGCAAAGGCTTTTAAGAATATTAAGTTCGAGGCCGATCCTTACAAGCTACTTAACCAAATTTAAAAATAAAATGAACTTATCGTTAATTGAAAGTCAAAGGAACTCCCATTTTTTTATACAGGCTTACATTGCGTTTTTGTTTACATTTTATAATTTTGGATTTAAGCTTACATCATTGAAATCTGTTCAAAATAACAAAGACTAATTGTTATTTATAAATATACTGACTAATTATATATTCCGCAATAAAAAAAAATATCAAAAACTGTATAAACATCTCGCATCAAAACTGCATACCTATACCAGTACTCAATCAATCAGATAGAGCCTTCGGGCGACGTACCCGTTACAATTCGATACAGTCCGCGAGTCTTAATGCACTCTCAGGAACTGGTCATTCCGGCTTGGGAATATCACGACCAGGTATAATCGTCCCCTGCAAGGTCGCGCCTTAGCTTCATGACTAATGTATTTATTATAAACTCAGGTTTACTTAGGCAAGTACTTGGGCTTTCTTTCATGCGACAAACTAATGTTCGTTAAAAAAGTCGTTTCTTTCAAGGCTACTTTACATTAAAATAGAGCGATTGTAGCTCACGTGATTTTAATCTGCAGCAAGGTTCATGATACTTATTAGTTTTCTTAAGACAAATTAATTCTTATATATTTTCTCCGTTGTTTGTTAATAAGGGATCTAAGTACAGAACAATATATAACGTGTTGTACAGTGAACTGACTTTCCAAAATATTGCTTTTTCTTCAGTCACTGTTCGAAATTCAAAAGTTGATCTAAAGTTATACCAACATTTCAGCAGAATATATTAGGTCTTTACCTATGAAATTGCCGTTTTTCACGAAATAAATGAAGCGTAATTTTTTTATATATTTTTTATTTCTATTAATCAAAATAATCACCCATGCAATCAATGCATCTTTGCCAACGCATTGGTAGCTTATTGATGCCTTTCTTGAAGAAATCAGCTGGACGGGAGGCAACAAATTCTTCAAAGGCATTTTGTACTGCCTCTCGGGTATTGAATTTTTTTCCCGCCAAGAAGTTATCCAAATTCTGGAAAAAGTAGAAATCTGTAGGCGCAAGGTCTGGTGAGTACGGCGGATGACGGAGAACTTCCAACCCCAACTCTTGTAGCTTGGAGACCGTCTGCTGTGCAGTATGAGGTCGCGCGTCGTCGTGCAGGAGCAGTGGAGCCGAACGATTGACCAAAGCTGGTTGGAGACGTGCGAGCTTCTCCATCATTGTGTTCAGTTCTTCACAGTACACATCTGCAGTAATGCTTGTCCCGTTTGGCAAGAAGCTGTGATGAATTACACCCGCGTTAGACCACCAAACAGTGACCATCACTTTTCTAGGGGTAAGTTTTCGTTTAGGGCATTGTTTGGGTGCTGAACCAGGGTCCAACCAACTTGCTGAGCGCTTACGATTGTCAAACAGGATCCATTTCTCGTCACAAGTAACAATGCGGTTCAGAATTCCTTCATTTGTATGCCTGATGAACAGTGCAAGGCACGTCTCCACGCGTACTTCGCGCTGGCGGTCATTGAGTTCGTGGGGTATCCATTTGTCAAGCTTTTTTACCTTGGCAATTTGACGCAAATGGACCAATATTGTTTTGATGCTAACGTCGAAAGCTGCTGCTAATTCAGCCGTGGATTGAGTTTCATCAGCTTCCACAATTGCCTTTAATTCGTCATTGTCGACCAAAGTTTTCGGACGACCACGGGGTTCATTTTTCAGGTCAAAATTTCCAGTACGGAAGCGGGTAAACCAATAACGGGTGGTGCGTTCGTTTGTAGTGTTCGCTCCGTAAACGTCGTTGATGTTGCGTGCCGCTTGTGCCGCTTTGCTGCCACGACGGTACTCATACTCCATAATTACTCGAATTTTTAACTTATCCGTGATGACGAAAAATGTTCGAATGCGTTGAAAACAAAACACTAACTATTAAACAAATGACGATTTTATAAAAAGAATTGCATGTTTGTCAAATAAAATTAATTTGAAATTAGAATTATCAGTCAAAAAAAAATATTTTCATTTGAAATGGCCAGTACGGCAAAACGGCAATTTCATAGGTAAAGACCTATTATTTAGCGGAATTTTATCTAATGATAATTTATAGAGGACCGTTTATACTAATCAAACTCAATAATACAATTATAAAACAAATTAGTCACGTAAACCTCTAGTGTTTGTGTCGTATTCAATGCATAATTGAATCTTAAATATATAGTAATAATAAATAAAACATACTTATTTAATCCTGACCTTAGTGAACCTTCGTACAGGGGTAATATTTGTTATTTTAGAAAGCACACATTCAATTGATTTAATAATAAAACTTTGAAATAAATCTACCAAATGAACTAGAAAACAGCCGATCTGGTTCAGCAGCTTGGTGTGTGTAAATTCACAGACAAGTGACAATAAATGTATCACGACTGTCATGCCAAGGCTAACGTCCACTGTTGATTAGAACCAACTATTGCAAACACATCTTAATTTAAAAAAAATCTTTGCTGTATAGAAATGTGTCGCCTAAAGCAATTAGCACACAATTTAATGACCATTGAAAATGGAAGCATACCAACATGATAAAAAAACGAAAGGAATTTACGGTTTGCAACATAGGTTTTTCATAAATTTAAAGATCAATTGAATTACGATTAAAAATACTATATTGCTTAAATTTATGACTTCAAATCAAATTATATTATAGGTTGATAGTTGATTCTTACACCTTAACGATGTTCCCGCCGTTCGAGTCTACGCAACCGCTGCCGTAACATGACCTCTAAGACAAACAACTACCACATAATACTACTATACAGCCAGACCTAATACGATTGCGAAATATTACCTAAACTGTATAAAATATTCTGTGCAACTTTCCTTATTAGTTTCCTAGTGTGACAACACAGTCAAAAAGCGTGCTGACCCGGTTATTCTATTATTTATTGACGATTGTTGCTGATGATGCACGCATGTAGAGCAACTAAGCGAAATTTATGTAAATACGTTAAAATTAAATCTATACTTTCATAACTTTTTGCAACGTCTTCCCATTCGCGTCATTGTTAATGGTATTCTGTAATAGACTGCTGACTAGACTCATTAAAAATAAGATCTATGTGACCAAGTTAATGAACAATATTATGAAACAATATGATAGACAGTTACATCTTAAGAAAGCGACAAAACTACGTCTCTAAAAATCTTTATCTTATCTGCTATTTCAATGTGACCTGCAACTTAAAGATTTTCATTTGGCTTTCAGGTCAGGCAGAGACATTTCGCGTTTAATATTGAAGCAATAAAATTAATCCCAATAAAAAATTGAACCACAAAACAGCACTGTAGGATTTCCTGTAAACACGGACGTTTCATTAACCACAGCTTACCTTAACAAAATTTAGCTTGTTTCCAGGCATTTGCATACAAAAAATCTCCACGTTATGACTAACCAAGAACTTATCGCAGCGAATCGCGGGACAATCAAACAATGGTTTGATTAATTTAAATATTTTGTCTTCACGATGGTTTGATAGTAGGTACAGAAAAGCTAAACCTACAAAAATAAATTGTTTTCAAAAACGTTCTTACATTTAAGGCCTTATAAAAACATTAAATAATTAAAACATAAAAATATTTAAGCAATAAGATCAAAGATTTAGTATTTTATTGATAACAATTTACAACTAAATTCCTGGATGCAGTCATTATTGTTTTATAAAACAGAAACAATTTGCACACGTAGCAGCTCGGTGTAAACAGGGCATAAAGATTCAAGGCTACGCGGTATTTAACAAAAAATCTGCGGTACTGTACGTAGGCTGGCACTACGGAAAACATTTCTAGAAACTAGGTACTAAAAAAGCAAAAGCTGTAAAATAAAATGTACTTATTTGCTTTTCATTGTACGTCGCCGGATATAAAAATAGAGATATAAAAAACACAGGTTGATGCATCGCCGTATCCTTTATGTGGGTTTTGCCAGCAAAACCGTTGCCGAGTGCTCAACCTAGATCATATTGAAATGCAACATACAATACGCGACGACAAAAAATACACGAAATATACGAAGCTCCTTTTAAATAAACTACGAGTTTTTATAGTATCTTTTTTTTAAACCGAGATTTCAAACCGCGTTCTATATTTTCGTGATGAAGACCTTTGTAAAATTCTTCATAAAATGATATCGTTGGCACATGTGACAACTATTGTCCGCGCTTGGCTTCTACGAGTATACTTGTGTTATTGGGTCGAACAAACATTGCTGTGCTAGCTATCGTCTGCTGTTTACTTGGTGATTTCATAACAAACTTTAAAGAAGGCACACATTTCATTGCAGTGGCAAAGTGGTTAAGGCGCTGGCTTCTCGATCTTAAGGTCGCGGGTGCGATCCCCGTCACTGCCAATTGCTCCAACGGTGAAGGAAAACATCGTGAGGTAACCGACATATCTAAGACATTATTTCGAGGGTATGTGTAAAAGTCTGGCAAAGCGCAGTAGGCAACCGTGGTGGACTATAGAGTGTTACCAAACCAATCGATCGACCGTGGATCGATGGTAGAATGGAACAGGCAACGTCGATCGATTGGTGTGGTAACACCCATACATTGCCTGAAACCAACCCTTAGACTTTGATAAAAATAATAAAAGGCTGAGGTCCCTGCAACGGATTATTAATTGATGTTACAATATCAAATACATATCAATGGATAAAACTTTGTTATCGAACCGTTCGGTTATAAACAAAAGCTATTTTTATCGTCGTCTGTAAAGTGTGGTAGATAAATTATCTAGAACGTAGAAAATAAAAGAAACAATATTTGAGCAAAATAACATAGAGCCAAATACGTGAAAAGTAAAAAAGTTAATTTGCGAGTTTTGAGTCAAGGACCGATCGATCCAGGCTAATTGGACGACCGCCAAACGTTCTGGAGACAAAGTGTTCTTACAAGCCGTGTCATGTTGCTTTAAATGGTGAAATGACACGCTAAAATGAAGTTTAAATTCAGGATACAGACCAGTCTGGCGACGGTGGTCAGGTCCCAGGCAGACCTGGTCTTGCCACGCGGTTGCGTGTCTTTTCTCCTGCCCAGAGATCCGTAATTGGAAGAAACTCCGCCATCTTCCCGCTTACGACGTCCGCCTCGCCTCAAAGAATTAAACCAATTTGACACTGAACCGCGGCGCTCCTCTTCGGCCGGCACCGGCCCCGACTTGATGAACATAACTTTAGTGCCCACGCGCGTTCATCACACTCACAAGCCTCCTGTTAGACGCACCTACAAGGCCACACCGATCCAAACAAAATAGTTATAAGCACGAAACACAACAAAGCGAAACAAAAGGATAAGTGAGCGACTGATCGTTGAGTACGGCGTAAAAGTGAAATAAGAAGCGTCACGACATGAAAACGATGCAGCAACAGACCTGATCGTAGTCGTCGTCGTACCGGCTAGCGGCGCGCGCGCAGCGGACCAGCACCGGCCACCACAGAGCGCCGCACAGAAGCCGAACATGTAAACACATCGCGCGCCATACACTTCCCGCTAAGGAACGCACTCGACTGAAGATTGTCGCGAACGTCACTTCAAATGTTTGGCACGCTGACAACTACACAGATACGTGGGTAGCTTATCTCTTTTACGTGTGACGACCAAAAAGTTAATTGCAATGATTACAATGATTGCAATGATTACAACAAACATGTCATGGTAAACATTGAGACAAATAGCAACAGTGTATTTCAATCTTAATAGAGCATCTCAAAGGTAGAAGGCTAAGTTTCTAAATGGAATTATTATACAATAAAACAACAAAGGGTTTGCAGTAGCAGTGTGGGAGTGGAGCTTTATCGATGACCCAGTGCGGAAACGGCGAAGGAAACGCGATAAAACGACAAATCGCGGACAATGTCCGCTATGGAATCACACTGAATGCAGCTCCGGGCGATACTGCTTAACGACCATTAAAACTGCATTTTGCTATAAACCAGTTTTGTAATCAAACTGAAAGGTTTATTCCGAAACATTTTATCGGTCTCCGTGCTGTAGACGTTTTTACTTTTTATCTAATCTTGATGATGATAGATTTTATACAAAATAATATACCTACGTAGATACGTTTATGTTAACGGTGAGTAGGTATATATAGGATTTTTAGAAATATGTTACTGACTCCGCGTTTGCTTTCATGCAAGTATGACAAGAAATTGTCAAGTAAACAAGATAATCTGCAATACTAGCTAATTAGATATTAAATACTGTACACGTACAATTAGTGTGCAAGTTACAGACACCTAGCACGCAAAAACTTGTATAATAATAATAAAATATTAAATACTTGTATAGCCTTGGGGACCTTGAAAACTTTTATTATCAAAAGATATTATGTTTTTGCTTTATATTTTTAGAAATTAATAGTCATAATAACTCTGAATCCGCCGAAATTATCGGAGAAATAAAACTAGGTAGGTACCTACTTAACATTTTGGATAAGGTAGATGTACTTCTTTCTATAACTTTCAAAGGGAATATCTGTTTGCAAAATATAATAATATATACATCGTGGCATTTCACTTCACTAAGTGCTTAACTAATTACTCATTTGGATACATTTACAAAATAACGTAATAAAATTACAGCCATTAGCGTGTATGAAATATACGTCACTTTTTGTGGGCAAATGAATCATTCATACTATAATTTACCTCATTACACTTTTTAACAAACAGGAACAATTGAACTTTGAACCCTGTTCAACAACATATTTTTAGAAACAAAGTTTAAAAGAAAATTTCAGAATTCCAAATTTGAGATGGTATACAATTTAAAACAATCAAAAAACGGGAATCAGAAATCATTTGGAACCAAATTAAAATCCATCAATAAAAGAGACGTCATGAAAAGACGAATGACGAGAATGTTTGTTTACTTTGAATAAGTAAAAAAAGTACAAAATCCATTGACCAACGATCTAAAGGGCAGATATCCTGCAACGATCAGTCCCCACTTATTCTCATCACTTTGACACTTACGACAGATATAACCACTGCACTAAACGTGGGATCATTTACAACACACCGATTAAATCAAAACACTATCAGTTTTTTTATAGTTATTTTTTAAAACTCCTGCACGGAAGGAGACGCGATACGACCTGCCCACGCCGCAGTATCAAGCCAACTAAATTACAAACGCGTATCGTAGTAAGCTTGCATTGACTGTCCGCTGACGTCACAGCTCCTACCGTGCGGACAAAACGGCATGGCTTGGGGTCCACACAATACCGACTTGTACAAATTCAATACATTTTTTGTAATTTTATTTCAAGCTGGGGCAAAAAAATATCTACTTATGGGGATTTTGGGATGTCTTTTGAAAACAACTGAAAAGAAACGGATTCAACTTTGGTGTGCATAAGTTTAAATAAGGGGAGTAACTTAATAAATATTTTCAAATACTAAGAACCCGGATAGTTAAGAAATAGGTTTGGCTAATACTTAAGAATATTTTTGTCTATGTATATTGTTTATCAGAAGGCCCCTTAAAATCACGAACAATTAACTGATTTCTTGATAGTCATTTAATACAGTAGTTTTGATAGTCATAGTATCTATTTTTTATAAAAAGGAAAAACCTATTTCGCCTTTTAATTAGCATGAGTTGTGAACTGAGTCATAAAAACAGTTTGGCTAAGCGTGTACAAATTCTAGGTAAAAAAAATGTTTTTTGACATGGTTTTCATTATTTATGCATATCAGTTTTACTAGACTTGGTGACTTGGTACTGAGAACGTGTAGACAGGCGATATCAAAACTTCTATACAAATTGGCCTATTGATCTTCTGGATCAGAGGTTCTATAACTTATGGCTCCACATACCCTTGTTAAAGGTTTAATATGACAGAGAACCCCTAAACCTTATCCCTAAAGATAATAATAAACTTGGCTATTGCAGAAAATAAAGTTTTTTGTTTCAATAAAAAGTAGCAAATACAGTAAGTCAAATAAATAGGTGTTTGAGTTAATGTGATGGGTGGTCTAGATTTTTTGCACTTGTTGAGTAAATTTTAAGAGTAATTTTAACCTTTAGTCGTCTACCCACGTAAATCATCTCTCGAACCCCCCCTCGTCGAATGGCCAAACCCATCGAAACCCTGTTCTAGATAGTAATTATTATATCATTTACTTCAGGAAAAAACCAGTAAATTCAGATATTTAACTTATCTTACAAGTTATGAGTTTTTTAGAAACAAATGAAGTTTCCAAGAAAATTAATACATTTAAACCAGTATCCTTTAGTAAAACTCGGTACATTAAAGTTATTATTCAAATTTGTCAATTACTATTATAAAATTTTTGGCGATAGGTGAGAGATGTTGATGCCAGCAGTTCAGATATTCATCAGTTTCAGGTAGATTTCAGATTTTGATGCTGTAAAGATTCAGTAAAAGATAAAGGACTCTTAAAAGCACCAATTCACACCTAACTTACATAATTAAATTGTTTTTCGTTTTTAGTTACAATCTGCACTACATTAATATTACACTTAAAATTTGAATGCCAAAGGTAATAACCGATTTCACTATAGAATGAGACACAAGAAAATCACATCCTATGATCTACATTATTTACTTATTATTTTATATTTATATTTATTAGCAGTCAAACACAAAATAAAATTATACAACACAATATTCCATGTCAACCTCTAGGGTTAGAGAATATGTATACAATGATAATTAAATTTTTTCAGTAAAATACTAAATATATAAACAAGTTAATTGAGGAATCTATGATATAAAGGTTCTACAATTACTAAGTGGCCAATAATTCGCGCAGGTTTGATTCCGCTGTAGTATGTGCGTATTTCTATCTCTCTTATAAAAACACAGATAGAAATTGAGACATTCCTAGAGAATGAAATATTAAAAAAGATTTTTTCTAGTCTTGTACAAATCAATTAAACACACTTCACTTATTGAGAAATTGTAGAGATTTCATTAATAAATAAGAGTAAAATGAACTTTTAATATTTGACTGAAATTAACCATTCCAATGGAAACATCCTTCAGTCCTTTACTAAAGTGTGTAATAGTAAATTTAAACTCTTTAAGCCTCGTCCAAGCCTGGTGCACAATTTAGCAAGAATTAAATTTCCACTAAAAGTGAAGCTTTCTTCCAAGTAATCATTGAAATCAATACTTATGGTGATTAATAAGCATGGTAATTAACTCTTCCAAATGCTATAATTGTATCACTTATCTACATACCATATTACTAATTATTTATCACCTAAGATATTTTTTACCACCTATTAAATTTATCACTTTATGTTTGATAAGAAAAAGCCTTTCCATTAAACAGCAACAAATCTAGTATTTCCAGGGTAAACTGATAAAACTGTAAAAAAATTTACGGCATTCAAACATTTGAACAGCTTGGGTGAAATAATATAATATGATGGCAATAGAGAATTGTTAGGGCAGCATAAAAACAATACAATGACCATGGTCAATGAGTAATTGGTTAACTCATCTTCAAGCATTTGTAATATGCACATAGCACTTAAATATAACAAAAGTTTTATTGATTTGCAAATTTTATTGATATATAATTCAATTGTTTGACATTCCCATTTGACACTCCCATTTTAAAAAATTTTACACCTACCTGTATTTCTAATAACAACTCTGTTTTTCTTCTTCTTATATCAATCAATGTTTTCTGCTGTTCTGGTGTCAAATCTAAAAAGAAAATTAGATTTTTTTAGTTAAAAACATTCGAAGTCATCACTAATAATTGCTAATAAACAAAAATGTTGTTATGCTACGTTTGCATATTGTTTACCTGTGTGACAGAAGGGATCTCCATGATTTCCTGTGGGGTTATTACCACCAATAGAGAGGTTTTCAAATTCACTTATCATTTCTCAATAAATAATCACAACATAATATAATAAAGAAACAAAGTTTACATTACATCGTAACTGTAAACTGCACAGACGCCATTTTCACTAAACTTTTTAGTTGATCAATCAGTCAATGCATTAGTATTTTTTTAAGTTTAAGCCTGGAGCGGAGTCCTTTCAGCAATATATCAAAAAATATTTCATCATGGAGTTGATATGCCTTGACTATGTAGTTGACTATTGTTCGGAATGCGACACAAATGCGAACCGAATAGTTTATACCCACAGACTGTATGTTATATTCTATTAGCACTGGACAGGCTTTGTCTTACAAACAATTACATTTAAGGCCTGGCAGACTCAGGTAAAACATGATTTTAAAAAATGGTTATTTTTGATCAACCCGTTTCAAAAAATTAAATGATATGACCTAGTACTGAAAAGTAAGTGTTTACTGAAAGTAAAAATTTATGATTATTTAAAATATATACAAATCGAGCAATAGTTTTGTTTTTGAATATTTTGTCAAAATTAATTTATGTGTTTTAAGATATACAGGGTGTAACATAAAGGAAGCATAATACTTTGGGGTCAGTAAGTATACCATTGTTAGAATATACTGTAAAAGAATTGGAGTTATAGGGGGTGGTTAACACTACCATAATTTTTTATTTCAATTTTTTACCCAACGTCTTTGACAGCCTAGCACGTAATGCGATGCGACTGGACAAGACTTTAGTTACTTTAATAATTTCAAATAAACAAAAAAACTCGTTTATATAAACTCGTTATAATAAAAAAAAAGAGAAATTAAAAATAAAACCTTTACCTTGCTTTGTATTAACATTCCTATTCTGATTTAAAAAATATAATATAATTTTATGTATATACACAGCACTGTCATCTTCGCGCTTATCATTAGTTATGGTAATAAATTAAACAATCTTTTTTATATTTCTGATGAAAACGTCAATCTATAATAAAGAAGTTCTTCAATGAAACAACAAATTAACGTCAGGCAGGCTTGATGAAAACAAATTTGAAAAATATATTTTACTTCAAAATATTTAGCTAATAATTGAGATATTAAATATAGTCAGAATATTATATTTAAAAAAACCATACGGTCGTATGGTTTTTGAATGATCCGATTTCTTTCTATTTGTTTTATGTATACTACACCTACTGTTTTAGTAAAAAAATAGAGGTGGGAGATACAAATGGTATACAGAATATTGAAACTATACATATTGATGCATATCTCAGATCTAGTGACGTATACAAGAACTACATAATATTAACCCGATGTGATTTGGTCATTGACCTCAACCAATGGGCAGGCCCTAGCAACAAAAAAACGTGCATACCTAAACATGAAAAAAAAAATTGGCGTCCATTTTTATGGTTGCACAACGAGTATCGAATCTATTATCGATATTTTAGAACTAAATATTAAAATTGAAATATAATATTGAAAAAATGAACTTTTGTAAGTACTAGTAAGAGATTGACGTAAATGAAATAATCATAGTTCATGGTATTCACTTTCATTATATTCTTTTAATATTAAAAATTAAAAACTATACAGTTTATTTTCTTATTCCTGATATAGTCCCGTCAAATTAGCCAGAAAAATAGTGGTCTGTTTGTATTTATTCCTAACATGCAAAATTTTGGTGCAGATCTATGTTTGCTTAAAAAGTTATTCAAGGTTAAGCATCAAAGTTTTCGGTTCAATCAATTAAAGTCTGTTTTGTCTTCAATGATTACGATTCAAAAATAGGCTAAACAACGACCTGCCTATTCAATGACAAAATTAACTATTCTAAGCAAACTTAATTCTCTCTTTATTCACGCCTTTTTGTTTCAAAAATACACGCACAACGGCAAGCAAAGCAAATACCGTTTCGATATGATTTACTACCTAAGCGCCTGTTATTATTTGCATCGAAAGTATGGAAAATAAAAACATATTAAAAACGATTATCGATATCTGGTTAAATAATCAAAGCTCCGGAACATCACTTTTGACAGCTTTTTTTGACAGAAAAGTAACAATAAATGGCGATTTGTGGCACCCTAGCCACCTGCTATGACGTCACTTCACGATTGATATTTTAGTGACAACATTAAAAAATAGTACAATCTCTCTCTTTTATTAGTATTTTTGTATAAGTAGAGGGAGACAACCAAGTTCTTCCTCTTCTATGATTATGACTACTTATTTATATAGGACATTACGACTACTCCATGTATTTATCTCCTCACCGGATTCGATGCGGCGATTTGGTCAGTCAGTCGACTTCATTACGACTTTTGACCCAGATTGAAACAGTAGCCATTTTTAATACTATTACGAAAAAAAATTAAAAACATCAACGAATAAACGCCATGTGCCAGTTTTGACAGACCATTCAGAGCGAACATGCTCCGTAGCTTGGGCACTGTGAGCGGGAAGATCTCGCCGTAGTATATTGCTGCGTTCCGTTTGCCGATTACAGCGCTCACAGCGCTAAAAGTGCTCAAAACCGTTCCGATTCGTTTGAGCGCGCTAAAAGTGTTATTAGTGCTATTGCAATCGGAACGGTAAATATCGCGCTAACATTCTGATTGTTCGTCGCTTAAGTCGAAAGTTACAATTTCATTAAGATCTTTGACCCTGAATGAAGCAGGAGCCATTTTTTTATATTATTATAATAGAAAATTAATAAGCAAGCTTTTAAAATCTTTAATCTACTAATAAAAACATCAACAAAGTAACGTCATGTGTCAGTTTTGACAGGCCGATCACAGTGACCATGCTCCGTAGCTTGGGCACTGTAAGCGGGAAGGTGGCGGCGTTTATGACGTCATTGATGACGTATCGATATCGCTGTGAGCGCGCTCACGGGCAATCGGAAAGGGTATATGAGCGCTGTGAGCGCTGTAATCGGCAAACGGAACGCAGCATATGTTCCTTGGGGAAGATGGTGACGCTTATGACGTCATCGATGATGTATCGATATCGCTGTGAGCGCGCTCACAGGCAATCGGAACGGGTATATGAGAGCTGTAAGCGGTATAATCAGCAATCGGAACGCAGCACAAGTTAAGTTTACGTTAGTGATTGACACATTGGCATTGACTATTGATTGACATCTCACAGATTATATACAATCATGAGTGCTTTTTAAAAATAAATATTTAAAAAATACCCAGTTTTTAATTATATAATATAAATAAGGGGTAAAATAAAAGTAAATATTGTGTATGTAGCATTATTAAGACTACTTATCATAAACCTTTTAAAGAAAATTTTTGTGGGTTTAATAAACTCCAGAGGCAACTCAATCATTTATTTTAAAATTGATACAGAATGTAAAACGCTGAATTAAACCAAAAGTTATAAATAAAACCATCACACCTCCTTTTCCAATTAACCATACCTCCTCTTTCAAGAAACGTGAACTGTCTGTTGCCTCCTTTTTCCCTTATAAGTTTCCCTGCTCCCCGCTCCCGTGTTCATCTATCCATCCACCCTTCTTTCTTCGCTCACTCATTCCCCCTCTCTCCTCTGTGAGTGTTTGTTCCTCTGGCAGGTCGTGCCGTGAAATAAATTTTGAAATATTTGAGAATACGGAAAATAGTAAACGATCTTGATTAATGTAGGTGTATTTTTTCTGTCGAAAGTATCATTCGGTGAACTTTAACAGAAAGTGTTATATTTATTGAAATTTTACCGGCTTAACGTTTTTATTAACGTGAAATAATGAATGACAATGGATGTATCCATTTAAATAATTTTAAGGCCGCTAAGGGAACAAATCCGTACAAAATAGTTCATGCATTTTTCGTGTCCTCTACCTCATATGAAGCTCGAAGATACAAGGTAAGTTCTTTGTTAGTCGTCATAGCTTTGACTAAGACGTAAAACTCGCCCCGTTTAACAATACCTACAAAAATACACCGGTTTTATTGCCTGTATATTATTCAACTAATATAGCTAGTGATTTTAAATTCGTTTGATAAAGCTTTCCAAAGTATTGTTTTACTTTAAAATCAGCTGATTAATGATCTTTGACCTCGAAACAGCTGTTCGAGTCGTGCGCTCGGCCAATTGTTGGTATATGGCGTGACTGATTCTTTTTTTATTTATTTTTAACAATTTATATATGTTTCCTCTAAATAACAAACATTCAATCAAATGAGTTACTTATTGACACAGTATACAGAAATTACAAAAACAAGTGTGTTGCATATATTATTATTTAAGTATGTAGTTTTTTGGTCACTCAATAAAATCCTTTTTTTAAGGCAACTTCCTGCCTCTGTTTTACCTGTGGGAAACCAGGCCCCAGGATTCATTCCTGCCTGCACTGCATATTTTTTGCTTGCTATGGAGGTCACATTCAAGATCATTCTAAAGCTAAAAAGCATTTCCTGTATGTGGACCTTGGCTATGGAAACATCTTCTGTGCACAATGTCAAGATTACATCTATGATAGGGAAATGTCTGAAATTGCCAAGACGTACAAATTAAAAGAAGCTAAGTGAGTATATACTGTTAAATGTAGGCAATTAAAATAATTCCTAGTTACAGCAAAGAAGTAATCGATTTATGGTAGATTCTTTTTGAAAAATGCTGAGTTGAAAAGTTTTAAATTTTAAACACAAAACAGTGTTTATAGAATTATTAATTGAAAGGTAACAAATAAATTTTGTAAACTACTTTTATTGTGTAATCATACTAATATTATAAATGTTAAAGTTTGTATGGATGGATGTTTGTTACTCTTTCACGTAAAAGCTACTGAATGGATCAATATGAAATTTGGCAGAGTGATAGTTTATAGTCTGGAATAACATAGGATTCTTTTTATCCTGATATTCCCATTAAATTTAGAATAACGCTGGTGAAACCGCGTGTAACTTTAAAATTTCTCAAATAATATGAACATGCAAACATGTACCTTTTTTAAAACAGAGCATTGGGTATGAGTGCACCTTTCATGCCATGGTTGCCAAGCCCCAATGAGGCGCTGGCTTTGCGTCGGCTTCGAAAACGCCGTGTGATCAGTTCCCACACCACTATTGGGCTCCGGGGCTTGCAGAATCTGGGGTCAACATGCTTCATGAACTGTATTGTGCAGGTAATTTTAATTTTTAGTAATCACCATATCTTTGCGTTTACTTGCTTACAATCTCGGGTTGTCCTCCATTGATACATAAAACAGAAACTGCAATTTATATTTTAAGTATAATATTTAGAAGACACAATGAAAATTGGGAGATAGCTGGCATTGGGGTTGTATAATTTGAAAATCAATTGGTAAAGGTTTTTCAAGAATGCTATTCAGCATTTGAAACTATATGTAATTTTAGGTGCTAGGTCAAACTAAGGTAAAACTTATATGCTGTTTATATTGTAAATGTATATTTTGGTTTGTGAAACTGCATGTATTTAATCTTTAAAGTAATTTACATTTATCTTTTTCTGTTGAGGCGGGTGTGATCTCATTGGATTAAGATTTGAAGTGCATCCCAATAACCTTAATGCAAATGAAAGTTATATATTTGCAAGACCAACATATTATTTTTCAGTGTCATAAAAATAATGGTTATGATAGATAGTAAATGGCAAATTGAGGGACACCCAGAATAAATAACATCTAATCATTAAAAAAAAACATCCATCATTTGTAAAGAAATATTAAAAATAGTGTTCATGAATGAAAATCTGACTTTACAGGTCTTGAACCATTGTTAACTGCTAAAGCTCATGACCACTTGACATTCAACAGAATTTTCAGTGATATATAACTGAGTATTAAAATTACATCATGATTAATAATTTATAAATTGATAGAGCTTTAAAATTATAACTACTTGCTTATTTGAACATGGCTTTGCTTGCGTTTATTTATAGCTTGCGTAAAAACTTCAGCAAACATCAAACTAAATTTTAAAGTTTGGGTTTTACAAGGTTTTTAATTTAAAATCACGTTTTGTTAAGTATCACATTTTTATAGCTTGTAAGGAATTATATGTAAGGAACACATAAAAATTACGAATGGTATACTTGGGGTATGTAGGATCTTTCGCTTTGCGACCAAGTGTATATGGTTTAAATAATCAATGGTAAACGAAAATTAGCGTGGTTGCTGTGTCGTTAAAACAATATTTTGACTGATGTAGTAAATTCGACAGTATTTTGCAAACAGAAACTTCATAAGGAATGTCAGCTCATATCATTAGTTTTTTCGACACCATTCTCGCAGGTGGGCAAACACCTCAAAATTTTGATTGAAGTTGCCTCCGCATTCCGGTTCCTGTTTGGATTTTACAGTCAATGCGATGTTACGTAATTTGTTACCTCTTTTTGATAGGTAACTTAGAGCAACATTTTTTTTCATATGTTACATAACAGTAAATTTTAAGATCCCAATCCCGATAAATAAGGAAAAGAAACTTCAGGTTTGTTTGCTCCGTTCCAAATTTTTTTGTATTTTATCTATATGAATAAAATGATGTTTAATAATTTAAAATTATACGTTTGATATGATAACGCGCAGATAAAATCAATTCCTCGATTTGAAACTGCATCATCAAATATGTAAAGCATATTGCATAAGTTCTTTATTCTTTACAATCCATACTAAAATCTAGACGTGTATCAGGAAGCTCGCATCTGTGCAGTTGCTATGACAACGAGAATTCCTTACCAAAAAGAAAATCATAATATACGTAGGTAGTTATTTTTTTTATATTCTTTCAGACTTTGATACACACGCCTTTGTTACGGGATTATTTCCTAGCCGAGAAGCATAAGTGCAAGTCGCAGAGTTCCAGTAAATGCCTCGTTTGCGAGGTATCCAAGCTTTTCCAGGTAACTATGGGGGCGTTGCAGGCTGCGTACTGAGTTATTGATTTTCAAGTGGGCTGGCATCGTAGCCCGGGAAACGTTTCTATTTTTGTACCTGAATCTAAATTTCATTTTGTACATGAGTTGTTTATTTGAAATGTTGTATTTACCATGGTTTTGATTTTATGTATGATTTTTAAGATGGAATATGGTAATACTTTATTGCAAATAAACTATCTTATAACTTAACTCTTTGTTAGAATAAAAATATTGGTGTTTCGATTTAATATATTTCAAACTTGATTACATAAAACATTTCCATTTTTTTTACATTGCCCTCTACTGAGTCTGGTCAAATGTTAACAGAGGCACGTTGTTCGACTCCCGCCACGTGACATACTTTTGTTTTTACAGAACTTTTTCTTAGCCTGTATTGTTTTATAAACTTACTTTTATAAAACCTTGAATAAGTTGAGATTTTCCAATTCCAAGTACCTGTTGCTTGTATATATTTACATTTTATTTTTTTAGATTGTACCCACTTGTTGAATCTACAAAATAAAACGTTTCAAGAGAGGGTTTCATATTGTTCACGTCTTTGTCTTTGAAAATGACATCAGATATGTTCAAGCATAGACTAGCATTTGCCCGCTATTTGATCTCGCAAATTGAATTTCAAAATAAATTGTAGCCTGTGTGATTACCTGTTGTACTCCATCAGTTAACCTACACGACAGCCTTAATGGTCCCACTGCAGATACCGTAACCTAACCCAACTAAGGGTTGGTTTCAGGCTATTTATAGTCCACAACGGTTGCCTACTGTGATTCGGCAGACTTTACACATTTCACTAAAGGTTCCTCACAGTGTTTTCCTTCGGCAGCTTCATGTACTTAAGTTGTTGAAACTCATTGGCGTATTTAGCAGTCATCAGAGTTCGAACCCGGAACTTTACGATCGAAAACACTATACACTATATAATAACTATATATATAACTATATAACACTAAATAATATAATGTCACATGACATTATATTATTTGCAGATGACAGCACTCTGATATGTAGCAATAATGACTTCGATATGTTAAAATCTGACGTTAAATCTACTTTGAAGAACATGGACTGGTTGACCAATAATAACCTTAAAATAATCTGACTAAAACAAAAATAATTAATTTTAAAAATAAAGATAGGGACTTGACATTATGCAATATTGACTATAAAGGACATCAAATAAATGAAGTCGACAAAATTTTTAGTAATAATTATTGACGAAAACTTAGATGGAAAGAGCACATTGAGGCTACATGTAGCAGATTAAATAAATTCGCATACGCGTTACGCATGCTATCAAATATAGTGAGCGAGAAAGTAGTATTATTAGCATACTATGCATACGTTGGCTCAATTCTACGTTACGGCGTTATATTCTGGGGAAACTCTACTGACAAATTAAAAAATTTCAAAGCACAGAAGCGATGCGTAAGGTCTATTTGTCACCTGAGAAGTAGAGATTTATGTAGGCCTTTCTTTAAAAAGTTAAAAATTCTGACTTTCCCTTGCGTTTATATCTTAGAAACGGTTTTATTCGTTAAGAATAACTTAGACAAATTTGAGTGTTTAAAAAGCCAGAGACTTAAGCATAAAATTAGATCTCAACCTCGTAAAACCACGCTATATTCTAAGAGTTTCTTTGGTGTGGCTCCCAAAATCTATAACAAACTACCAAATTATATAAAGGACATTAATAATATTAATGAATTCAAACAAAAATTGAAATATTTACTAATAGAAAAATGTTATTATTCTGTACAAGATTATTTTAATGATAAATGACAAATAATATTGGACTTAAGAATTGTTTTAAGAATTTTATTTTACTGAAAAATACTAATATAAAATTGTAATGTACATGCCTTTATGGTGAAATATGGCTGAACTATAGTGTTTTTATATCTGTAATGACCCTACAACTGTATATACATATATTTGTGCAAATAAAATGATTTGATTTTATTTGAAAAGCAGGCACCTCAAACTATGCGCCACCGACGTTCTCTGTTGAATTAATTTAATCCAAATTCGTAGAGTCATGTCTACGAACTTGCTCGTATACTCGTATACATTAGGTCGATGGTTAAAAAAAATTAATTAATCTAATAAAAGTTACATTAACTATATTTCGTAGCATAGTTAAGGTAACTTTTGTTAGATTAGGTATTTCGTTCGTGGGGTCCACCTTGCGTAGGTTTTTACCCGTTGGATTTTAAAATTAAACAAAGACGTTACCTCTGGACTGGATAACTTAAGATAGCAATGACAAAATAATTAAGTATTAAAAAATCGTAGTACATTTAAAGAGTATTTATTACTTTAAACCATGGAACTCATTTCTCTTTACAATATCACTGTACATACTAACAACTAATTTATAAGAGAAATGAAATAAGCAATTGTAGAAATAAAGACTTATACAAAGATTGGTGTTAAGTAGGTTGTTCATAGTTTCCGTTTGGAGAGACGATCGCTCAATCAAGTCAATTGTATTGTTTTCGAAGCTAATGGTCCGTAATAAATGTGGTTCTGAAAAACAATTTTAATTTTCCAACAAGTAGGCATTGTACGAAGATAGTAAACTTGATCTAACTGTTATAATGATCACTTCGTGTCTATACCGGGTTACTATATAATAAGGCCTTTTGACCACAATTCTGAACATCTTTCACAAAGATACCATTTAACAAAAAAGGAAAAATAATCGAAGCTTCGTACAAAATTGGCAGCTGACCGGTAGGATTTAAACATTAATGTAAAAGCAAATAAACTGCTGCTGACTATTGCTTGCCACTTATTTCTTTACCTTATATAGCTGCAACTAGGAAATTTATAATAAAATCACCTTATGCAGGTCCCGCTACTTGGAGCGTTCAAATTTTGACAGTTTTAACCAAGTAATTTGTCATGTTTGACGTGTTGTCAAGCGGCCGATCAAATCAAGACTGGTATGATATTCACACCTATTTGCATTTTCATCCTAATTTTGCCCGGACGCTTTTGAACGTTGACCCGAAGTACTTTTGTTTGTAAGTCAATGGATTTAATCGATTAAAAAAACCACCCGGTATATATGGTGGGTGCCGGTGCGGCTTTATAAACAGAATAGTAAATTTTAAGATTGTGAGTGTTGAAAACTATTCAGCAATGCATTATTAATTACTCTTAACACGTGTAGTTTAGCAATCTTGTTTAGTGCTAAACTATTGAATTATGTTTATGTCAAGTTATGTTAACTTATATCTAATAGTTTAGTTAAATGTATTAGGTACTTGGAATTCAAAAAATATTGATTTTAAGTAGGTAGGCCAGTCAAGGCATTTGTTTTGTTTTGATAGCATGTATATAGTCTTTAACAAACAGTGATCTCAAAAAAATTTCTTTTTTAGTTTAAGTTTGATTTATCTTTGACTTATTTATGAATCGTTATTTGTGGACTTAGAAAATATTTACAAAGTTTGGATTCAGCAAGAGCTCTTTGAATTATTTCTTATTAATTTAAATTTATTGAGAGAATTTCTTGTAACCAAACTATTTTAAGTGCCTATCTCGAAGCAATATGCATAAAAACCACAAGGCTTTTGGGGTATTGTTTGAGTATACCCAAATCATTGTATATTAAGCATATGTTTACAATGACAGATAAATAATTTCAATTCGCAAACGAATAACGTTATTTAGACAATATGGTTTGAAATTAAGAATCTATATTGCATTGTGCTCGCTACATTCAATATTTATATAGCTAATACATTTTGTGCAAAGTTTAGGTTTCTAACTTCCGCGTATTTGCATCTGTTTTACACTTATTGAAATTTATTTCTGGTAAAATATGACAGCTAGCTTTATTACACTCAGTATTACATGATGTGTAACTGTTACAATTTAGTAATGCCAACTAGTAAAGGCTTGTAAATAAAATAATAGGGTCCTAGATTAGTAATAGGGTCCTAGATTATTGGCAACTGTGCATCTGAATCGAGCTCCACAAAAAACCCGTAGTAAAACCCGTGGTAGCGTCGGGTGACGGGTCGCTCACTTCCCTCTAATATGGTTGAGGAGGGCGATGGCTGGATCCCGCGTTAACTCGTGAACGGGTGCCGTTTGAGGGTGTTCGTCGTTTGGATACTTGGGGGGAGGGAGACTTGCCGGGCTAACAGATGCAGAAAAGAATAATTTTGTATAGACATAAAGAGACTCTGTAAATTTATTTTGAAAAAAATATACCCGTGAAGTTTCTTGCCAGTTCTTCTTCACGAAGGTTTTTTTCGAACTGGTGGTAGAATCATGTTTTATTTGACGTCAATAAGAACAAGTAATTGTCAATGTTGAGAAATAAATATTTCATTTCATTTCATTTCATTTCAACACTGGTCGCCATTTTTAATTCTACTGACGAGGGGTAAATTTCCTTTTTTTTTACATCTATTAAAAAAGGACTAGTTAATTTTTCGTAAACGGGGACTAAAATAGCTCTTTAATACCTAAGGACTAAAAGTGATTTGAATTTGGAATGTGGATACTGTTAGTGAAAGTTCCATTCACATAAGATATCTATCACGAGCATTGTACGAACGAGTTACAGACCGTTTGAAAAAGTAAACCACGCTTGAGCCAAATTAATATTAAAAGTTTCTCAGAAAATAAAAATAAGCAAAATGCGTTCCGCCTTAGTTGTTATTGTTTACTCAAAAACGCATTTTAATTAATTTATAAACAATTTGTGTCTTCCTTAAGTAGTGAGAATGAAATAAAAAATCTTCGAGGCCAAAACATATTGCACTATAATGTAAGTGAACTCATAACTCATCAGGAATTTCACTATTTCTGGACCCGCTCCTTGTCACAAGTTTTGGCACAATATTTGAATGAAACACCGTCGATGTAAGACGTTAACTTCCCACTCCGGCCTATGCTAATATCGCTGTCCGCTCTCTTTCTTAAATTAGTAGGTAATCACATACTGGAACAAACTATTGAAATATATTTTTTTAAATTACTTATATTCTTTAATTTAATTTAATTTTTGAGATGAACACAGATGTTCTTTCTTGGTTCATGGTTGATATTTATATATGTGTATGTTGCTTACTTTGGGGCCATGCAGTCGGTGTGTCTGTCTGGGGATTTATCATTATTATTAAATTATTATTCATGAATTACTTCCAGGAGTTTTACTCTGGAGCCAAGACACCGCTGACGCTGCACCGGCTGCTGCACCTGATATGGACGCACGCGCGTCACCTGGCCGGCTACGAGCAGCAGGACGCTCACGAGTTCTTCATTGCCACGCTCGATGTCTTGCATAGGTACGTGCAGTGTAGGTTGCTATCTTCTGTTCGGGATGGTTATTGGGGCAGTGTAGTTTAGCAGCAGCGACTTAGACGCAATGCAGGCATTCAGGCAGGGAAGAAATGAGGGGAATGACAAGTACGTGTTCATTAAGAGAATAAATTAAATAGAGAGTGTAAAAAAAAATTAATCCTGAAACAGGTGAAAGAGGTAGAAGCATAGTGTCGAAAATTTATAAAAAATGAATTACAACAAAAACAGGATGTGCTGACAATATTTTGCAACGCGTTAACGACACGCGTAGCACGAACCCCCCGCACTCCGCCATACGGGCAGATTGCACGCGCGGGTGATTTCGCTGTTGCTTGTCATGTCAGTCAGTCTAGCGCTGCAGCATTATGGGATATTACAAAAAAAAAATAACTTCCTTTTTTATTCATTTTAAAAGCTTTGTATTTTCAGATATTTAAACAGTTTTAAGCAATATATTAGCCATAGATGAAAGCTTTGAGAAAAAAGTTCACAAATTTGACCTGTGTTCACTGGGGACAGTTGTTTCAGGATTAACGGTACTTTTTTACTCCATCTGTAGGTACATATATATAAATTATTCTAAACTATTGCTGTGGTGAGATTTTAAATTAAGTACATTTTGATAATTATGTAATACATTTATTATTATAACACATCTAACTTAATATTTTCAGACACTGCACCAATGGAGTTGAAGAAGCCGAGAAGAATGAAAACGGTCGCTGCAACTGCATCATAGATCAGATCTTCACTGGAGGCCTACAAAGCGACGTTGTCTGCACTTCTTGCTCTGGTGTGTCCACCACTATTGATCCATTCTGGGACATTAGCCTCGATGTAGCCGGGCCAGGGTCCCTCCAGGCTTGCCTGGAACGGTTCACCCGAGCTGAACATTTGGGATCCGGAGCTAAGATCAAGTGCTCTAATTGTCGTGCTTACCGCGAGTCAACTAAACAACTAACCCTGGAAACTCTTCCCATTGTGGCCAGTTTCCACTTGAAACGCTTTGAACATTCCTCCCAGATTGACCGGAAAATCTCTGCGTTTGTTTCCTTTCCGGCGGAACTTGACATGACTCCGTTTACTTCTTCGCACCGACGGGCTGTTGATATGGGAGCCTCCGATAACAATAACGCTCCGGAAAGGATTTTTGAAGATAATCGCTATTCTTTGTTTGCTGTGGTGAATCACTTGGGATCTTTGGATGCTGGCCACTATACTGCATATGTACGCCAGATGAAGGGAAGCTGGTTCAAGTGTGATGACCACATGATTACTAGGGCTTCTTTAAGGGAGGTGCTGGACAGTGAAGGGTATGTTTTTTTATATTGTTGGTTATGTATATTAAATGTTGTCGTAGTTTTGCCACTTTTACAACTAAATCTACAATAATATCTACAGGTTCAAATTATTATCCTAATTTACCAGGATGATAATATCTAATTCAAGGCATAACAATGAAGACTTTACTAAAATACTTGAAGTTACATAAAACTATAATAAGTCAATGTACTATCATAGAAATCCTTAACATCTTAATTTTTATGAAACTTACATTAATTACTAAAAGTTTAATATATATTTTTCAGGTATCTTTTGTTCTACCATAAGACCGTCCTGGAGTACGAATGTGAAGTATCTTAAATGTCCAACTTCATCGCAAACGGCGAATTTACTCATCTTGAGGTGTTTCCCCTAGATGTTGTGTTCTTGCTTATATGTAGTCCATGGGAACCTCCTGTATTTCATTATGAGCTTAAATCGTAACGTAATAAGGTCGTTAATTTGTTAACAGTAAATATTATTGTTCACAAGAAGCGATTAGAAACGTTATCCCGTAGAAGCCATTTAATAAATGTTTTAGTGTGTAGTAAATAAATACTATCCATCAAATCACTTGTTTAATGAATCAAAAATATTCAAAATACTTAAAAAAATATAAGCTATCATATAAAATTTATATATTTTATGAGTTTGTTGCAAAAAAGCCTAGTTAGGATCTAAATCAGAATTTTCTAATTGAATTATTTTCCTGTCGTGATATTAGTATTAAGATCTCAATGGAAATGTTAGGGTAGTAAATGTACTAACTATAATATAATGATCTAACTGTTCTCATGAAAAAAAAGAAAAAATCAAAAAATAAATATTTAAAAAGAAAAAAAAAGTGCAACATCATATAGTTTATAATTTAAATTTTACGAATTTGATAGACTTAAGCTTTAATATAAACGTTTGTTCAAATTATAAATGTATTATAATCATGTAAATTTACTGAAAACGTCTCAATATATTACAATTTATTTAATATTGGAAACAAAGTTTAAAGTTAATAGATTAGTTTTATCATCATTTGTTAAGCTTTTTTGATACATCTAAAACTTTATATGTTTAACGATATGTTTTATAAAAAAATTTGTTTTATAAGTCAATGGGTATTTAAAACGAGAAAACATAATACTTTTAGATGACAGTGTTGATGAGATGATTTAGAATGACCATAGTCATAAAGTAATAAAAAATTAAGTTTACTTTGCGTTAATATTTGATCAAGCCTTTTCGCCGTCTGTCTCATTGACCCACAAAATATGTTTTTACATTGTTCTTTATATAAAAGTAGTTTTTACAGAATGTGGGCTCTTAGGCACGAAACTGCCACTTATTTCTGTACACTCTGTAACATCCTCGTATGCGTCACTTTCCATCAAGCTGGATGGAAAACAAACGCAAACCCAGTTGAAGTGGTTGGTCAATCTGTAATTTAGTAATATCATTAGTTAAATTTATGGGTAATACATTTAAATAATGTACAATAATTTCGTTAAAAATCCGAAGCATGTCTATGTGGTGGCATGATTGATATGTCATTATTTCACGATGTCGTTTTAGAGATAACCCTTGATGGAACGTTTGAGACTAGGGGTGTATCTTTTTTTATTAGTAATCGAAAATGAGTATGAAGCTTTAAAGGTATCTGCCAAAATATTACATTATGAGAAATATGTTACTTTTTATTCCACATATTTATTTTTGGCACTGTTCCTTTTTGTCAATTTATTTTACAACTTTGAAAGCTCGAAGAAATTAACTTGAAACACAGTAACTTCCCGAAGTTTATTTTCTCGAACAAAAAACTACCTCAATGTACCTTTTGCATTTCTTGACAAAGCTGAGTTGTTGACATTTTTTTTTTGAATTGAATGATCATTTGTTAAAAAAGGGTATTTGACAACTTTTTAAAATACATGTTAAAATAGTTTATCAGCAATAAGAAATACACAGTTTCCTAGATACAGCGATATGCTTGAGGAACTGCTGCTAGTAGCCAAAAAACGTTCCATACAAAACGGTACCTAATTGTGACGTCACAACGTGTAAATCGGTTCGATAAAATACATAATAGCTACATAGATAATACATCGAAATGTATACTGTCGTCATAAAAATTGTTATATTTAATGTCACTAAGCTGATAATATAACAAAAAATTCTACATCTTTTATTATAAGTTATTTGCTTCTTTTTCAAATTTTTAAATTTTTATTGTTTTGATATTAAATTCGTAAATATGATAAAAACTTGCATGTTCAAATGTTGTCAAATACCCAATTGAATTTTTTGATGATTCCTGTTATGTTTAAAGACTTGTAGATTGTTTTTTTTTTGTTTCTTTCAAAAGATAAAGATAAGGAAGTTAATTAATTAACCGATGGTAATAATTTTTCCTAGTAGCTGAATATATACATTTCCGGCTCATAGTAACTGCCTTTTTGACATATATTATACTAAATTTTTTTTTGTATTTTTTTCTTCTTGAATGCTCGAGAGCTTTAATGAAACAGAGTTTCCAGATGTACTATCCAATCGGTTGATAATTTTGTTTTTTAAATGCATACTTCAGTAAGCACGTGAAACGTACTCATTACTTGAGTTAATTTTATTTTCCATAGCTTTAAGTATTGATACTTAGGTTCATACATATACAGGTTTTGACAACTTTCTGTAGATAATGAAATTATGTAAGGGTTTGTCATAAATTATGTATTTAAAACCGTATGCTGTGGTTTTCAGTAGTTTTAGCCTTCGACTGACGTTAGCTTTTAATGTGATATTTAATATGTATGAATTATAATTTTATTTGTTTTAGTTTTATTCTTTTTTCTCTTATGTAGATTGCGTTGGCCATGGAATACGTAAACATTAAGGAACTTTTACGGCAAAAACAATTATTTATGTCTATATTTTGTAATACAGTGGTTATAAGACTTTTTTTTACCTCAATATTGAGTTTTCTTTGAGGTTTTATTATTTGTGCGCTCATAAGTATGATGTGTAGTAAAGTGCAATCTGTTATTGAACGCAACCAAACTGTTCACAATATTTTATTATTTAGTTTGGCTTTCTGTAACTGCTGTATATTATCATGAAATGTGCATGTTTAAAAGGTTTTATTTAGTACTTTTTTCAAGAAATATATTGGAGTTAAAATAAAGAAAGCATTTAACGAAATATCCGAGCCTAATCAACTTTCTCAATTATAACTATTTATGTTTAGAAGTCTATAGGGTTACCATTAAAAATGACAGAATTTCTTTAGTTGTGCATTAATGGCTAATAAAATAACTAAGCGTATTTTATTGATAGATGGCAGTGTATTATAACATCGGATATCTTCGGATCAAATATTAATTCATAGCTTGGGGATTTTAGCATTTTTTTTGTATCTCTGCATTTTATTTGTGTGATGACGAAGATTTATTTAACAACGCTGTAATCGAATAAACTGTATACTATACAATAGTAGTTAGAAATAAGTATAAGTAAATTCAATTGGTGTGTAATAAATGATATGGAAAATGTTTCAAATCATAATGTTTATCATAATATAAAATAAATATAATATGTACTTGATGCAATCCGTATACCTAATATTGTCGTCGATGTTTTATCAAATGCTCTTAAATGTTACCAAAATTCATGTCACAATATAAAATCAGATCTTAATGCATAAAATAAAAATTATTGAAACTACTAAATTATTTTATGTTTTCTCCAAATTCGATATGAGGATATGCACTGAGCGGCTTACCCCCAGAATTCGATGAGGTTTTCCCATGTAAATCATTGCAGACTCGAAAACAATTTTGCTGGCAATCCTTGAAGAAGTTATTTACATTTTAAAAACTCAGTCCTTACATATATACATCCTTATATATACATATACAGGCTGTGCCCGCGACTTCGTTCGCGTGGAATAGTGACTTCGGGCAGCATTTTTTAGATATAACTTTTGGTTAATATTGGATCATATTTTGGGTAGCTAAAAAATTTGGTTTACAGTAATGCTTCTCTGTACACGATATTGTACGTATGACCATCGGGGATGAGAGCATACAGGCTGCTAGGATTGCAAACACGTGACAGAGCCACATATAACTGACCGTGCGAAAAACAGCTAAAGCTTAGATCCACACCCACAACTTTTAGCGTCTGACCTTGGGATTCATTAATTGTCATTGCGAAACATAGGCTCACTGGAAACTGGACTCGTTTAAAACTAAATGGAAAATTGTTTGGAATAAGAGGAATCCGAGGAATAAAAACACTTTCACCTATTCCGCACCCTGTTAAAATCTCTGCCTTCTATCAGATTTCGTTGTAAATTGGTCACTTTTAATCTGGTCCGTTGCAAAGTTTTGGCGAAATTAAATTTCTAAGGAGCATTATGGGTACGCCGACTTTTAATTTTATTTTGTGAGCTGGTAGTCCAGGAGCACTGTGGGATTCAAAAAATTCTACTGGGTAGCTGGTAGATTCTTCTTCTTCCATAACTCTGTTAATGGAGATATACTCTACATTATCCCCCGGAACAAAGCTCAAAATTTCAGCGTTTACTGCTGCTGCTTGGTCGAAATAGCTCTTTCGCAAAGCCAGGAATTTTCGCAAGTTGGTATTTGCGTTGCATTTCCATACACATGATATGAGATGATATCGCATTAATGAAACTTTGCAGCATAGGTTTTCATTAAGAACAACTTTTCCTTGTTCCTGTGGATACACACCGTTACCCATCTGAAGAAGCAAGTCTGAAAGCTCTTGAGCATTTTCGTTGCCTTCAATTTGAGCTCGCTTACTTAATGTCAAATGCAAATGTTTCCTTAATTCGAGTGGTCATCATTCGAAAACGATTTGAACTCAATCGAGAATCTCGCTGAGTCGAAGTTTCTGCAGCACGAAACCTGGCCTGATGTTCCTGAGATGCAGTGAGTCTTGCCTTACGATCTTCCTCAGATTCCTGTGATGGAACTAATCTCATCCTTTTAGCATTTCTGCTGCACTGAGAGAGGTTGGATCTTTTTCGTGGCTTTCTTACAATAAAGCGTACCTTCTACTTTACACAACGTTATTTAGTAAACACGTACTACCATAAACAATTAAATTATAAATACTTACGGCCTATTACACAGTTAAGTAATAAGTATTAAGACGTATAAACCTAACCTATTAACTATCTAAAACAAAAGAAATATGTAATAGACATATATTTTTTAAAATTATTACTAAAATAGAATGTATGTAGAATTATTTCTTAAAGTTCATTAATTTCTGAAAAAAATCCAAGCCTTTTCCGTTTTGTGTTTGTTTCCTTGGACCAAGTAAATTACGTTCAGGTCTACGCACTGGCATTCCCCGAACAAATTTTTTCCTTGAACAGTTTGTTACAAGTTTTTATGGAATATAAGTACAGGGCGTCCCACGGCTATGATACATGGAGGGCAAGTACCTTGAATAATGTAGATGGAATATTTTATTAAAAGAAGACATTATTAAAAAAACTTTGTCATTAAAAAAAATTTGCTGCATTCATAGATTTTTAAATAATTACATTGTTGAACCGGGAATCAAACCTGCTACACGAGAAAAAAAATTATCCTGTAGTTTTATCATACCGATCGAAAGGCTTTATCATAAGGATTATTTTCAGAACACTATTAACATTTGATGTAAAATTTTGTTCAGAAAACTGAAAAGCTGACATTGCCGTAAGGACATAACAACTGACATTAACCTTTTACCACATTCACTGCCGAGGACGCCGATCGGCGTCTTTAAAATTTGTACTCAGACGCCGAGGACCAGTTATCAAACCAGATTTTCTCAGCCAAATTACAGTAAAAGTCAATGACATTTTTGTAAATGCGCTATACAATAATAATCTATCCAACTCCTAAACGGCCTAGGGATCCAATAACTAGACTTATGTTATTAAAAAAGCGGATTCTGAACTTTGACGCCGAAGCCGCCCAAGGGCGTCTTCGTTTTAAAATCAGAGTTTAACAAACTTTCTGATGTATGATCGCTTCAATAAAAATAAAACTTAAGCTAAGTGTATGTGCGATAAAATTGTTATGCTTGGAGTTTTAACAAAAGAAAGCCGACCTCAAAGTGGGTTAACAATCTTGTTTTTGGTAAGTTCTGTTTCCCGCTTTCGTTATTAATTTTGCTCTAATTTAAATTATCACAAAGGATATGGCGTTAACATACGTGTGTGCCATAAAATAGATACTTATGCTCGGTAGATAATTTCAACGAAAGATTTTGCCCGCGACTCCATCCGCGTGGAAAAGTTCACAAACGCAATAGGCTTGTAAATGGTTTTGATTCATATTTTATGTAGGCATTTTATATAATGAATACTTTCATTAAATCTATCATTTCCTATTTCAACGAGTCTGTAGGCCTCTTTTTCGTGATAAAACGCCTATGACACTCTCCAGCCTCCTAACTGTTGGGACTATACTATGAGGCAGAGAATCTAGTGCAGATAAACCCAGGATATTTGTAAAAATTTATTAAATTTATTTTCTTATGAAAAGCTCATGATCAACTGACAATAATGTTTATAAACAAATAAGTCATAGAAGCATTGCTATATGAAAGTAAATTTGACATGGTTCTTTTTATGTCCAGTCTTGCTTGGCTAAGAAGTATATTGATAAATAGGTCTGAATATCACATTAATTATGTATATTCAATACTATCTCCACACACAAAAATTATATCATGACATCGCTCCGATGTGGCGTGAAACAAGGACAAACAAACCAGCAAACAGACTTTTGGATTTATAATATTAGTATGGTTTTTATACATGCCATACAATTTGATTCTTTATAAAACGTGATATTGAAATACTTTAAATCTATATAAAAAAATCAAAGTTTACAAAAAAGGTTCTTCTGACTTTTTGAAAAAAGTTTAAAATTATGCGTTTTTGTGGTGTATTGTATACTTAAGTACATGAATCGTGTTTAAGTTGATGCATTGACATATTCATTGTATTACCATTAATTTGGTCCAGTTTAATAAAGCGTGTAACTCACTTTCGCAAAAGATCTGTATTTCGGTTTTAACCAATTAAATTGTTTGGCAAACCTTAGGGAACACAGATCAACTGTTAAAAAAATCTAAGTGCTTGTTTTGTGTATAAAACAAACTTTTTTTACGAAATCTAGAGGCTCACACTGAGGACGCCCAAGGGCGGCCAAGAAAACTATAACGAGTAGCCGGGGCCGCCGATGGGCGTCCCGTTTTCGAATGTGTGGCGGCGTGCGGGTAATTTTGCACTTTTCTGAGCCAGCAGTGAATGGGTTAAAGTATCTCCCTATTACTAATGAATCAGTACCCACTTGAGATGTACGCATAATTTCCCTATTATAATTCAAGTGCATGATAAAATGATAAAGAGATACGTAACTTAATAGTAATTCCTTACTCCTTAGTAGGGTGATTCTGAAAGACGACTTATTTCTGCCTTGAAATCAGAGGCTCATCCTAGAGGATCAGTATTTTCTAAATCTGCAAAACACAATAATCGCATTTGGTCTAGGGAGAATCCCTTACGTATCCGCGAGACTAATAATCAAGTGCGTTTTTCGTTCAACTGTTGGTGTGGGATTGTAAAAAACCGGCTCCTCTTAGTACATTTTTACGAAGGGCATTGAAATACGGAAAGGTATTTAGAAATACTTGAGATTTTAAGAAGCGAGATAAATAATCTTCCTGTTGCAGAACGAAAAAAACCTTACTTTTCAGCAAGATGGGGCTCCGGCTCATAACAGTCACAGAACAAGGGACTATCTCAATGAACACTTTTTTTCCTGGATCGGGACAAATGGACATGTAGATGGTTGCCGAGATCCCCAGGTCTAACGCCGTTAGATTTTTTTATGGGGTTCTGTAAAAAAATTTGTTTAAGTACAAGAACCGGTATGAAAGTGTCCATGAGCTGCAAGCAGAACTTAGACGTATTATTCTAAATATCCACCACAGCATGATCAAAAAATCGACAGGGAGAGAAATTGTCAAAAGAGTGCGACTTTGAATTGGAACAGAATGGGACTCATTTTGAGCATTTGATAAATTTATAAATTTTGTATTAAAAGTGTTGAAAGTTCATGGTCTTTCTTTATTTATTCTTATATTTCTGACACCATGTTATTTAGCAAAAAATAATCCTTATGATAAAGCCTTTCGATCGGTATATAAAACTACAGGGTAACATTTTTTCTCGTGTAACGGGTTCGATTCCCGGTCAAACCATGCAATTATTTAAAAATCTATGAATGCAGTTTAAACTGTTTTTTAAATTCTTTGTGTAAAATGTTTCATCTACAATGTTCAAGGTACTTGCCCTCCATGTGGCATACCTAACTATTTAATATGTACCTACATATTTAATCACATTTATTACAAAAGTCTTACATGTGGCACACATGATTACATAGACATAACAGGTGTTTAACGCTTATGATTATACCTTGACGATTGACACGATTAAGCTATTAGCGAATTGAAAATGAAATGCAAATTGACTTCGAATTAGAACTAGAACGATACTGTTAACATTTATATTTATCTAAGTGAAAAATAATATACGTGTTAGAATTAAAAACAAAACTTCTGTCTGTCCGAATCGTATGTGCCACATAAATATGAAGTGATTCAAATATTTACATATTATTATTTATTGAGAAATTTTGCCGACCCCTAAAAATTTCCGCGCCAGCCGCTCCCACTACGCTACGTCACCATTAATAACTGAAATGGCTTCAACAGATTTTAATGACTATTTGTTTTCTACAACGTGTTGTCTGTGTTGCCCTTATTAAGTAGTAGTTTCATCAAATGTAACAAAAAAAGAACCTGATGTTTGGGCGAAGGGTAGTAGTCAAATATATTCTAATAACTTTGATAAGTTTCATTTTTAATTCGTGGTATGGAAGATTGCAGTTGCAGTGTTTTTGTTCAGAAGAAAAAATCAGTAGGCAACCATAACTACAGAAATATTTTTATGCATACATTTCAGCAAACTTAGCAGTTTTAATGTGCTTCAAACCTGAGTTCGGGGAGTGTGGGTTTTATTAATAAAATAATACAATTAAATCAATAACATTTATTGAATAATTTTGAAAATATCACATTTCTCAATTTTGCTTTTAGCAATTTATCAATAATTATAAAATTCTAAACTGAATAAATAAGGTTAAAACTAAATAACACAAACTCTTAAAACAAATAAATTTAAACCTTTGAATCTCGCAGATTAAAAAAATATAACATTCGATATTTTACATGATACAAGGTGTCATAGCTTCATAGCTTTTATTCATGAAAAACAAATTGTTTAATATACATGAATTCATAGTCAAAAAGTATAAAAAATATATTTAAAACATTTAGTATAATGTCATTTAGAGGATATATACAATCAACATATCTTGTTTTCTTATTTGATGAATTACTAACAAGGAATTTTCAAAAATATTCATTAGAGTTTTTACAATACATTGAAACTTATAATTTATTACTCGATGTCAAAACATATAAGTACGATAGACTAGATATTAGATTAGTTTAGTAGCTACCTACTAGAAAGCCGAGCAGTATGTTCACGACAGCAAATATAATGAGAAGACATATTAATTAAGTTAATATAATTTATTGTAATTATAGTATGTAATTTCTTGTAAACTCTTCGTAATGCTTTTAAATTGTATATTTTCTTTGTGCGATCTCGACTGTTTTCGTAATCTTAAAACTATAATTGGCAAACATTTCTCTACGATTAAACTTGATAACAAACATTTATAAATCTACAAAATCCTAGCTCTATTTTATTAAAACTCTTCTGATGGAATAAATACTAATAAATACTCTACAAACGGTACCTCTGTACAGTCCTTTAATTATGTAATTTTGTTATAAAATAATGTATGATGGTATGTATGTAGAATTATTACTGACGGTATAAAAAACCAAAAAAAATGCAAGTGTTTTTCCCTTTTTATGTTAGTTTTCTTGCTAGTTCGTGTAGTAAATTACGTACAGGTCTACGGACTGGCATTCACAAGTTTTTCCTTTAATAGTTTGTTCCAAATATTCCTAAGTTTCATATTTAATTGGGTATATTTAGATCTATATTATAGTAGGCGGTGCGAATAGTCAAGTTAAGATTTGAATGTTGCGATGTTCAGATCTTTCAGAACGCTTTATTAGGGGTTAATCAACTACAGATGGCGTTCTTGCTTTCTAAGCGCTGGCGTTATAGTTTGGCGGTTCGTCAAGTATATTCTCAAGTTGTTTGACATCTGTGACTGGGAGGGAACAGGCGTAGCGGCGACATACGAACGCTGTAGGCACATCGCTTGATGAACGCAGGCGGTTGTAGACTGGAAAAAAAAATTGGTATATGTATATTAAAAATACAATTGGGAGATTACCCGCTAACACAGGTTGATTATTGATATTGGCCATATGGCCATTAGATATGCTGAAACCCTAACGTAGCAAGGATGACAGAACCCCTGCTGGATGCACTTGTATAGAGAACTCGATAGGATTCGTAGTATTATTTTTAAATTGTAGATATTACGTACATAATATGTCTACGCCATACGTAAACATTCGTAGGGTTACCATTGAAAAAATAGTCTACCGTGAACTTGACATGTAAAAACTACTTGCTAGCTTTTGCCTGCGGCTTCGCCCGCGTAAGATAATATTGGTCACTAATTCTTTTAAACGCATTTTTTCTTTTCTTTATGTTATATAAGAGGTGTTATAAGTTTAACGCGCATATTTGTGTGTCTCATTGGTGGAACGGGGAATTGAACACAAATACATAAGACTAATAAAGAACTTATACAGCCATAGTACTGCCAAAATCCAGCTAGAAAAGAAAGGTAAAAAGGTAATGTAGATGAAGGCGTTAGACAGGGAGACCCCCTATCTCCAAAACTATTTTCAGCTGTTCTGGAATCTATTTTTAAACAAATTAATTGGGAAAATATCGGGATAAACGTAGACGGTGCATCATTGACGCATTTGAGATTTGCTGATGACATCGTACTATCCGCAAAAACACCTGAAGACCTCACTACAATGTTAAAAGACCTTGCGACTAAGAGTGAGAAAGTAGGTTTAAAACTAAATCCAGAAAAAACTAGAGTAATGACAAATGGAAACAAAGACACGATACACTTAGGAAACACGGAAATTAACTACACCGATGATTACATCTATCTAGGACAACTTATAACTCCAAAAGACCCTATGCGCGAAGAAGCTAATAGAAGAATTACGAACAGCTGGAAGAGGTATTGGAGTTTGAAAGAGGCTATGAAAGACAAGCAATTGCATATTAATATAAAAACCAAACTTTTCAATACTTGTATTCTGCCCGTCCTTACGTATGGATGTCAGACATGGACCTTAACCTAGGAAATGACAAGCAAACTAGCAACTTGCCAATACGATATGGAGAGGAGTATGCTGAATATCAAGAGAGCAGATAGACTGAAAAACTGTGTAATCAGAAATAAAATAAAAACCGTAGATGTTACAAAAAAAGTTCAAAGACTCAAGTGGAGATGGGCAGGGCACATGTATAGAGATAACGACAAATGGAGTAAGAAAGTGATATCCTAAGGAAGGCAAAAGGAAAAGACCGCAAAAAAGATGGGACGGCGATATAAGGGAAGTGGCAGGAGTCATGTGGCACAGAGTGGCAGAAGATCGGAAATAATGGAAACGGTTGTAGGAGGCCTTTGCCGATTGACAAACAGATCTTCAAGGAATAAAGAAGGAGCAAATACGAGAATAAGTTATTTTTTGTTTAAATTTTATTTGTGCTTCAGAATATTGTTATTAGGTTAAGTTGATCTGAATAAAGGCTATATTATTATTATCTGTGCGCCTGTCAGTGTCTCGCTTACTGAAACAAATTTTTAATCCGGCATTTTTGTGTGAAAGCATGTTAGTACCTGCGTTTGATGGAAATCCTTTCAATAGTAATGCATGCCTTTTTCTGTCAGTCGGGGTATTTAATTTATACTTATAAATAACATGTCATGTGTGTTTACTAATCACCAAATACAGTAAAATATAAGGTTTAAAAGAGAATTTTTAACTGCCATATAACTGGAAAATAAAACGCGTTGAGGAAATATTAAATCTCCAAAATAAAAACCACATTTTAACTCAAAATGATAACTTCTTGCTTTTGTATTTAAAGCATCAGATTATCAAACCAACAAAAGTAAAATAAGATCAAAACTTGATCTATTACTCAAAATTATGCTATCAATAAAAATAAAAATAAATTTCCAAAAAATCGAGTACTTTAAGTATCATCCTAAATGTTCAAGCAATTTGTTTGATTTACCAGGTGTAAAATAAGACAATCTTAAAAAAACAGACATCGATCTACTGAAAATAGTAATTTTTCACCTTCTAACACACCTACACAAATGTGAAAATATATATAAATGCGAAAGAACCTCGGTCTGTCTGTCTGTTACCTCAAACGACACTCTTCGTTTGTAAAAATATAAATATTCAGACACATTATTAGGCAGTACCTAAGTGTCATTACTTCGCCATTTTCACCAAAATCTGCGAAAAAAGTGATACTCAATAATATTATAAGATATACAGGGTGGTTTTTTGAGAAGGGCGGTGACGCCCAAGTCCGAAATCACGAGATTTAAGGAAAAGTCGTGATAGGAGTCATGCCCTCAGCAACAGAATCCATTGGTTCAATAATACAGGATGTAATTTTTTTTTAAATCATTCGAATCCATTTCCGCCAAAAGAAAACTTTTGAAAAAAAAATATGCGGTTGTTGTTTTCTTATAAATCGAGGGCATGACTCCTTTCACGACTTTTCCCTAACTCTCGTGGTTTCGGACTTGGCCATCACCGCCCTTCTCAAAAAACCACCCTGTTTATATAGGTATAGAATGATATTAATTAAGGCTTTCGTTTTTTCATTTTAACACACATTTTCTGGAAGGAGTGTGTGTTTTTTCCCCGTCATACTTCTTCAGTTATTTACTGTTATAGGTGGAATTTTGAAACACGTACTTATTTCGTATCAAAATATAACCCCTTTAAGGATAGAATTTCAAAATTTTTATTTTTCATGATTTATCAAGAAGCTAAAATATAAGGTTTATGCCTATAGCTTCAAAACTAACAAACCTCCCATGCTTACTTTCAACTCCCATTTCACCCTCTTGAGAGCTAGTTTCCGGGTTAAAACTATACATTATCAACAGTTAAGAAATGTAACAGAAGTAACAGTATGTTTAAAATCAATAGTTTTCTAGATACAGCGATATGTTTGAGGAGTTGCTGTGCGTCGCCGAAAAACACTATACAAAACGGTACCAAATTGTGACGTCACAACCTGTAAATCATACTAAAATTGTATGGGCGTTTAGATAAAATATATAATAGCTACGTAGATAACGCGCTTACATGCAAACTGTCATAATAAAAATTGTTATATTTAATGTCACTAACATATTTTATAATAAGTTTTTTGTTTTTTTTCGAAGTTTTCCGATCGATATAATTTGGATATTATATTCAAAATTTGTCTTATTAAAAACATTTTTTGGGTGAAATACCTTATATTTTCTAAATAAATGATAAAAACTTACCAAATATCCTATTCCGGGCTGAGTTTAACACAAATACAACCGTTGAGTTTGTTTACAAAATTTAACTGCTTCTTAGATTTTTTTAATTATACCTGTTTAAAAACATGAAGCAGATGGTCTTACTAAATATTTAATATTTGGCAACCACTCACTTTGTTAGTTTGTCGACTCTCGCACTCGAATTGTCACCAATTAAAAATAATGTAAAAAATAATAATAATAAATGTGATGGTCAAACTCAATATGGGATTTTGACCTACTAATGGTCAGTAGTACACATGAAAGATTAGCTCATGAGTAACCTTTTCCCCCTTAAACTTCCTTAATTTTAAATCTAAAAATCTTGTAAAAAAATATCAAATAATTTGCGAAAAATCAATCATAAGTTACCATTTCGTTTTCTGTTGAATGTATCAGTCAAAAATGTCAATGTCAAAAAAAGTAAGAAAACTATATAAAAATTATACATAATTAAGTCGAATGAAAGATTAGTTTTGACAGTCAATCAAGAATCTGTCAGTTCTTTTTTTCACATGAATTACCTTGATTGAATCATAAAAAAAATCGGGGAAAAGATATATTTTGAAAAATATCTCACAATGGTAGGAAGGACTTTATATTCAAACTAATGAATGTATGATAGTCTATGTTTATTGCCCTTTAATTTCATATACTGACTATTAGTAGGTCATTTTTTTTACTACCTGCTTTTGTCAATTTGTAATAATTTTGTATGTTCGATGTAGCCACCTGCAGCGCGGATAATCGAGTTTGTCTGAGAAAGCTTCATACGCTACATTCTACTTCGATGACTTTTTTAAACTGCAACGTAAACATTATGATTCCGGAGGCTTGTAAATAACATCACAGACTGATGTTATTTTTTTCATTATTTAGTAAGGTGTTTTTGTTTGCACCGAAAATCGTTTTTTCAAATGGGGACATGGCGATGTGTATGACATAAATGGGAACATGCAACTTACCGGCTCCGGCAGCATCTGGCTCGGTGACGGCCAGCACTCGGCCGGGCAGCAGCCGGGACCGGACGGCGCGGACCAACTCTAAAGTACGAGGGTCCGAGCGACCGCCGGAGATTACCACCTGGAAATTTACATGTTCTGTTGTCAGAAGATTGTCAAAAAGAAAGAAGGTGAAAAAAGGATATTTCAAATGATATTTCAAATAATTATTGATATCTATCACTAATTTGAGTCATGTTTAAGCGATAAAATCCTAGTTATATTTCACTTATTTGAATTTAAAATTCAGTAAACTAAATGTAATAGGATATCATAAGAATATAAAGTAACAAATAGTAATAGTTTAATAAGTAATTAAATTATCGCAATAATCTACTTTAAATTAATAGCTGTTATAAATTAATTGATTGAATCGTTGTTTCTCTGAGTCATTCACCTATACCAGCTATACTCTAAGTGTGTTCCGCGGAACCCTAGGGTTCCGTGATACCTCGGTCGGGGTTCCGCAAGAATTTAGAAAAAAAAATCAAAACACCTCTCTCTGGTCGCTCCGCGGCTGCGCGGACTCGGCGGCCGCGCGGAGACAAACGCTATGAACGTTATTTAATTATTTATTTGTATTTGTAGAAACATGTGTTACAATAGCTGGTACAATATCTTATAAGTTTGGTATCAACAATTTTATACTTGTACAACCCGTTCGCTCTAAGTTTGCCGTTCTGTGAAATGCGCGTACCCTCCCCCACGTGACAACAAAGCATATAATGTGTCATAGTTTTAGAAAAGTATTTTCCCGAAGAACACAATACAAAAATTAAAGTGAATTCATGGATTCATAATCCTTTTTTACCCAACTTGGAAAAGCCTGAAAACATGTCAAACGAGATATATGAATCTCTTTTAGAAATGTCATCAGACACAAGTATGGAGTCACTGTTCAAAACGACGCCTCTCAATGATTTTTGGTGCAGAATCCAAGATGAATATGCAATGCTTAAAAAATATGCTTGGCCAAATAGCTCTGGATATTCTTCTCCCGTTCCCAACTACATATTTGTGCGAAACAGGATTCTCTACCTACGCAGCCACGAAAACAAAATATCGCAATAGACTGGACGCCGAAGCTGATATGAGACTCCAACTTTCTTCCATCAAACCTGATATCAACCAATTGATGAAAAATAAAAAACAGTTTCATACCTCCCACTAGTTAGATTTTTTCTTTTTAAATGTTTTCTATTATTGTCCTAGCCAAGTGGTGAAGTTAATAATTAGTAACTGTTACATTGTACTTTTATTATGATGATTAATAAAAAATACACTTATAAAAACAATTGTTTTATTGTAGGGTTCCATCAAGTATTTTGCTTCCCAAAAGGGTTCCGTCATTTAAAAAATTTGAGAACCACTGACCTATACTATAACTTCCCATGATCCATAGAAAAAAAATCAAAATAGTGATAGAATTCAAATAAAAAAAAGGAACTTCTTACTTGAGTGGGCGAATCATGATAGAACATCAAAGCGGAGACCATCTCTGGTAACGCCGTAGGCGACTCCTTCAGTTTCCTTGAGAAGGCCGTGAGGAGTTTCTTGGCCATCTCTCTTTCTGCCTCTCCTCCGTTAGGAGAAGAACTCTTGTCGGCTAGGGCAGCCAGCCGCTGGAGATTGTGGCAGGAAACGCTGTTTCCTGATGGTTCCGCTCCGTCACGATCTGGTTATATAAGTTTTTCTTTGAGACAGTAAGTAATAGGATTTTAGGTAAATATCTTAATTTGTTTATTATGAGCAAAATAAAGCTGCACATGAAATGAATGAAACAAGATGCTAAGCGAATAGGACAAGTATGGTACGTGTCAGATAATCTGGCGGGTCGGCCCCCTAGACACGTGGCATTCGCCGATATAATAAAAAGTGCATAGATATGCCTGACATATGCCTTTGATGTAACGTTTCATTCGCTTATGTAGATTTCATTAATTCAGCATTCTATTCGCTTTTCTATGCCATCGTCGAATGCCAGTTATCTGCGCAGAACGCTAATATAGGTGTGAGCGTAACTTTGCATGTGATTGTATCAGTACAAACATGACCTGCAGCTAACCTTCATCAACCATTTAATAAAACATAAAGAAAGCTACTTAAAAAATGTTGTATTCAAAAACTTATTTACCTTCTTTCATCCGCAATAAAACATTTTTATCCTCTGAGCTCGTGAAGTAGCCGCCACGGTCAGACTCCCAAAACAGCTCATTCTGTTTAGCTTGCAACTCTCGCGCCCAGTTCAGCCACTCGACCTCCAATGACGCCTCGTACAAGTCCAGGAGACCTTTGATGAGGAACGCGTAGTCGTCCAGGAAGCCGTTGATTTTATGCTCTCTGAAATACAGACGTATTGGAAGGTTACGAGTAGCTTTAAAAATAACTTTGAAAATTTAGAGTTAGCTTCAAGCTTAATGAAGTTCTGTCAGTACAAATAAACCGTTTTTGAAATTGCAATATAGTTTTTGCTGGGCCACGATATTCGGGTAACAATGTTAGGTGTATAATTTAAAATTAGTATACATGTTTCGCGTTATTGTGTCACGTCTATGTGTGCGTTAAGCTTGAATATAAACAGCAACTGTGGATCACACACCAAAACGACGAGAACACGGTTTGACAAGATGACGGCTGTAACGTTACTGCCATACATAATTAAGTAATAACACACAAAGCACCGCGCTTAAAGGTAAGTTGAACTATCTATACATATGTACATTTTAGTAAACAATAAAACAGCAACTTACGTTTGCACAATGGATCCATCGGCAGCCTTGTAGCAAGAGCGCAGCAAAGTCTGACTTTCTGGATCATACAAGTTTTCTTTTATAAACTGCGCAGTTTTAACAGCATCTTCCACAAACACTTTCTCACCTAAACCTTGCCCTGCCTGTGCCAGTCCAGCCAGCATCAAGCCATTCCAGGAACAAAGCATTTTGGTATCCAAGTGGGGTCTTGGCCTCTTTTGCCGAGCTGCATGAAGAATATCGGTACATTCTGACAACACTCGATCTAACTCTTCAAGCGTCAAATTGAACTTCTCACTCGTCTCTTCTTTACTGCCATAAATAATAAGCACATTTTTACCTTTTAATTCACCGTGTGGATCGTTTTCTGGTGATGTATTACCGTCCTCTTCAACACTAAAGTAATCACAAAATATATCTAGATAAGAAACAGAATTTATTGTTATTTCTTCTAACAATGTTTTTAGTTCTTCATATTCCCACACATAGAAAGCTCCTTCACATTTCTGAGTTGCGCCAAATGTGGGATATGAATCAGCATCTTCTGCACTATAGAACCCACCTGTCTCGTGTCTTAGATCTCTTTTAACATATTTTATTATGTCTCTTACTATCCCAGCATAGAATTCGTCTTTAGTGGCTAAGTACGCATCTGTGTAAGCTACAACTAGCTGCGCTTGGTCATACAGCATCTTTTCAAAATGAGGCACGTGCCAATCATTGTCAACAGAGTATCTTGCAAACCCACCAGAAATATGGTCATGGATACCACCATTGGCAATTTTCGATAAGGTTACGAGACACATATCTAGGCATTTCTTACCTTCCGGAAGTGTCTTATCGCGGGCGTAATAATGAAATAGAAAGTTCAATATGGAAGCTTGCGGAAATTTCGGCGCTAATCCAAAACCACCAAAATCTGGTTCAAAATAAGTAATGAACCCTTGTACAGTGTTATTCCACACTAATTCACCTGGTATTGAGTTTGAACCCTCAGGTTCAATTGTAGCAATTTTTTTTAAAGCATCTACTGTTTTGTTGCAAGCAAGAAGCCATTCAACTTGGTTTTCTTTCCATTTTTTGGCTAAGTTATTCAGGAGGCTCTTAAATCCGGGTCTTCCCCAGTTATCTTCGGGTGGAAAGTATGTACCACCTGTGATTGGTTTGAGATCAGGAGTAATGAAGACTGACATAGGCCAGCCACCACTGCCGGATGTAGCCATTATAAAAAGCATGTAGATCCGATCAATGTCTGGTCTCTCCTCTCTATCCACTTTAATGTTGATGAAGTTTTCATTCATTATTTTTGCTACTTCTTCATTTTCAAATGATTCTTTCTCCATAACATGGCACCAGTGACAAGTGGAGTAGCCAACAGAGAGGAATATAAGTTTATTTTCATGCTTTGCCCTATCAATAGCTTCTTGGCACCATGGGTACCAGTCCACTGGATTATGAGCATGCTGCAGCAAGTATGGGGACTTTTCATTAATCAAACGGTTTGTGTGTTTGTGTTCAGTAACTTGAGTATTGTCCATGTTTGATACAGACATTTTGATAGTGTTGTCGCTGTAGCTTCTGGATAGAACTTTTATTTTATTTTGGCTAAATGTACACAATCTGAAAAACAGTTAATATTACACAGGTATTTTTTTAAAAACCTCAAAACTCAGGTAACTATATATTCAGTAAGTACATTAACAGTGGTTCCAAATGATCATTCAGGTTTGCCATAAATAGGCCAATTCGTTTTTATGCGAATGCAGAATTAACATATAAGAAAACATCCCTAGACCAGAATCTGTATCCTTAACTTCTCTTTTCATTTGAATTCTAATCTGGGAACTTTAGAATCTTTGCACCCACATATGTATTGACTAATAAACATATTTTTTTGTTATAAGACTAGCCACATCCAACTGTGCTCAGTCAAATTTTATCTGTTGCTCTTTCTCATTCTCTTTACACATTCTCTTACATTTCCTTTCTGCTACTGCTTTTATTTTTATTATATCATTATAGTTTAATAAGTCTGTGTGAAGTTAATATAGTAAATTGATTTATTAGAAGGTGCTACATTTTGTTAAAATTAGCTAAATACTCACTTGTAATTAAAAAAAGGTAATCAATATGTCTACAGAACAATATCATACTTTATTAATTTTCTAAGGTGGATCAAACTTTTTAGTGTGGAGCCTTGGATACCTAAATTTGCAAATACCTAAAATGTTACTTTTTCGCCTACACATGTGAAACATACATCAATCAAAAGTGATATTAATTATAAATAAAAATTACTCTTTGACAAAATGTCACAAGTGGTATACTTTTTGAGACATTTCAAATTGCAAATTCAAAAGAAATTGTACTGTTGCCTTTTAAATTGATTTTCAGTACAATGTAACCTTCTTTTGTTGCCTTTTGTTTTCTTTTTTACCTCAAGCACACATGACAAAATAATTAGTTTGCAGTATGTGAGGTATGGTGATAGTTTACTTAGGTTTTAATAGAAGTTTTACATAAAAAATATCAACCAATGGGTTATGTACATGATGAATAATAATAACACATCCACAGTGCTGTAGTGTATCTGGTTAAATCGCGGGATTTTATGGCCTCTAGCCGAATTGAATATTTTCTAATCAATAATAAACAATAATATAATAATTGAATGGAAAAAATATAAGATACATCCAGTAGTTTCATACTGTAGTTTCTAGAGGTCTAGTTTCTTTTTTTTCTCTCAGTCTACTATACCTTGTAAAAGTCCCTGAAATGCATTAATTGTTTCTTATGTAACCATTGGTGCTGCTGAACCTCAGTTACAACTCTCAGAAGGCTTATCGCCATATGCAAAAGGTATGCAAAATCTCATAGTCTCTTGTACAGTGTAAATAAAAGTGAGTTGTTGGTCTTAACAGCCAAAGCCAGTAAGAGTGTACCACCTGTGAAGCTCAATGGCACAACATTGTTAGATGTGTCATATTTTCAAGACTCTTGGTCACTTGGTCTTGAAGGATGACAAGGCCATTGAAGGGAAAGGAGACCATTGGCAGTCCACTGCAATATGTTGGCTCGTAGATTTGCACATATTAGTCCAGAAGTGAAAAAAACCCTTTTTAAGATGTACTGCCAAACACTTTATATGTAGAATCTGCTGGTCAACTACACGCGGGGTGCTTTCAACGCTCTCTGAGTACAATATAACAATGGTCTGAGGATGTTGATGGGGCTTCCATGCTATTGCAGCGCGTCAGGCATATTTGCACTGATGAACACCGATGGGTTCCACACAGTAGCATGCAAGTGAATCACATCCTATCTGCGCGCAGTGCGAAGGAGTACCAACAGCATTCTCAGAGTTATAAGTGAAAAGCTTGATTGCTACATAAGTGGCATTGGGTATACACACATGTAAATGTGAATGGTGTGTCCTGTAGGTATTTAAATTAATTTTCATTTTTAAGTTTCATTCTATAATTTTATAAATACTTTTAGGTTATTAACATAGTTTTCGTAAGGTTTTTCTGTCACTTACAATATATGAAATAACTCAATTTGAATTTTATTTTTATTTTATAATGAAATACATTATTTTGTTTCTTTTTGTGCATCATAGACCTACTATGGCAAATGAGAGATAACAGGGAGTGGTACGACTCTTGTCCAACATATAACCTGTATGGTTGATTTTTTTGTGAAACTTCAATGATCTATTAAAAAATCCTGAAAAACTACTTAATTATACCATGTGTGCTTGTGGTAATTGAATTAACATTAAATGAAACCATGTAAAATATAAAACCAGTTACAATAGAATGACATAATGTTAAACTGTGCAATAAATCAACTTAAGAGGAAAAGAAGTACTTTTAATTATTACAATAAATGACTCTTAATTTTCTAAAAATTATATCGTTAATTGTATCGTAGCATGTTTCATAACTAACAATTATCAAAAAGTAAAGTAAAATAACGTAATTGCAAGTTTAGGTATTCCAAGGAGGTTCGAAGCCATTTAACATGGCAGTACTGTAGACTACATTACAGAATTATTTCTAAATGAGCTGTATGAAAGGTACGTTCAACCAGGTAGTGTTTTTATATAGGTTATATTTTGATTGTGATAAGTTTGATACACTATAACATTATATGGACGACAAATATTTGTTATGATTCAACTTTATTATCTAACAGGATAATTGTAAGTTAATTACATTATATTACAATTATACCAAGATATATCTTGTGTAAGTCTGGAATCAAAATTCTTAAATACTTAGTTATAATTTTCAGTATAAAATTTCTACATTATTTGAAGTTGTTAAACTACTTGTATGAACCTAGAGGTTATTAAATGTAACATTTCATGAATGTTCAACTTTATTGTAGTCATGTACAATTAAATATAATTTACCATAAGAAATATTAAATTGCGTAACCCTATACGCAATATGGTGGTGTTAGCAATATATCAACCAGCTTACTTCCTGTAAATATTTGTAAACGCATTGTCAAGGTCATCTTTTAATAGATAATATTACCCTTCAATATGTAGATCTGGGGGAAATATAACAATGACCTTCATAGATAAAATAATATACATTCAAAATTACCTTTTCGGAATGACAAAATCCCTATGGTGGCCAACCGGGTTCGAAATTAGTTGCTCCTTAGTATTTTGCCCCAAATTAAGACTTTTAAACCTATTATCTCCCGTTGACAACCGCCGCAACAAAAATACAGCACGGCCAGCAGGCATAATACTTGAAAATTCCCAGTTTACGTATTCACAACATAAATTTTGTAGCTTTTGTTTTGAAATAATAAAAGCAAACCTATTGACAGCAGCAGACACAACAACAAAGATTTGACTTTTTTGTGACTGCATACAGACAGATAGACACTGACTGACAGACATCATCAAGGAACATATACTACGGCGAGAAGAATGACAATTTCATACTAAATAATGTGAACAGAAATCGATTGATGCGCCATCTATTGCGGGCCCCCCTGAATTATACACTGGCGGGTATTTTAAATTACGGTGTCTGTAATATGCTTACACCATAACTTAAAATTTTTTGGATTTTTGTTATATAAATAAAACAGAATATTTTAGAAATGTGGCTTTATTAAAAAAAAACTCATTATTGATAGAGCAGTACAAAATATTTTGCAAAGTACATTAAAATGTTTAAAGCGATGAGGTCATTTAAATACAATTTGGTCAGATAAGATGTGAACTTCTAAAATCTATGTATTGTGTTTACAAGACAAAGCGTTTACGTTAATGTTGGGCAAGTATCATGACAAAATAAAATAAGTAATAGATGAGCGAGATGAAGCGACGATGGTCTTCGCCGAAATGGTCTGCAATGAGGTCAGCTGTTACCACTGCTTCCGTTGGAAGTTCCCCTGAAACAATATACACATAGTTTGTTTACTCTATTGTATTTCATTAACTTTACTCAATAAATAATAGAATAGTTCTAAAACTGTCTTGCTGTATGTAAGAAATTTTTTATTTCAATGTTCATTAATACAAAAACAAAAATATTTATAATTGAAACAGTATGCTTCAGCTTGCTCAATCTGCATTATAAACAAAATGCTTTCTTTACAAGTACACTGATCCAGTGCACACACATCTCCACTTTGTCTGTAGATACGGGGATCCAGTTGACATTAACGGTAAATCTTACTTTGAGCAATTTTGCAATACAGTCCTGCTGCAACTGAATGGCTCAAAACTTGAGCTGCTAACTTAACTCTCATTTTCTGTTTGTATTTGGGTTTAAATGTTCCGATCGAAGTTTTGGTGCAAAAACAAAGTCTGGGTTTTGATTATAAATTTTTTAAAATTTTTGGATGTGGCTCCATTTGGCAATACCTGTAATTAAATAAATTTATTATATTGAGACAAACCATTTTCAAATACTTAACTTAAATTGTTTATGAGAAATTAATGCCTGTAAATCGTAGATTTTGGCACTGACTCACTGACTTACAGGTCATCAAATATCTATTTCTATTCTAATGTTTTTGAAATCAGATCAAAAACATAAATGTAAATGTACAGCCAAATTCTTTGCAACAAAAAAGAAGGAAAGCGTATCAGAATTCACCATCACAATTTACACAGTTACAATGGATGTGGAAAAAAATAAAAATGTGTTTTGTTACCCTATACCATTATAGAAGGTGTTATTCCAAAACCAACAGTTTTTATTTCACTTCAATATGATAAACATTTACAAATTTTTTCGCTTTTCATTCATTTTCGCTAACTTCATTTCTTACCTTCACCAATGTTGCCTTCAGATGTTATATTTGTGGAATGTTTAATATTATATTTCATGAATAAATTTCTGAAACTATTTGCTTCGAAACAGTGGTACAGCACCTAAAAATATTTTAAAATATTTCGGTTACTTACTTATTTAATGTCTAATTTTAATTTAAAGCAAAAAGTTGCATTTTTAGTATTGTCAATAAATAAACTAACAGTTACCTCTTTAATAAAAACAGCAAGCCTATCTGCAGTTGCTGACGAGCCAGACAAATAATAGACCACTGGCTGCATCAGCTTTTTTCTAATGCCACAAATCATAAATACCAGTGCGTGGGATGCAACTTGGGAAGATCGGCCTTGCTGGCTATGGTCTTGATAGCCATCAATTTTGTCTTCTTTATTATTGTAAAGTAAATGTTTTTTAATTGCCATTTCATCAAATGTCAATACATATTCATTTTCCTTGGGGTCTTGACTGTTGGAGAACTTTTTTTACATCTCAAAAATTTTTTTATTTATGCCAATGTTTATATGAAATTGCTGGAGTAGCTTTTCAAAAGCACTTGGCGAAGGTAGGATAATTAACCTGCGCAAAAGATTGTAGCAAGTTGGCAATCTTTTAAACGTTCTTAATGCTGTAATTTTTTGATCTTTTCTCCAGCATCTGCCTTTCTCATTTCTTTTAAAATTTTTAATTTCTCGTTGTAGACTTAGGGTCACGGTTGGAGTTATTTTCTGTGAAAGATATCTTAAGCTTTGACAAATTGACAAATTGACAAATTTTTTGCATATGTTTTCTGCATTTTCTCATTTAATATTTTTGTTTATCTGGTACAAGGGGCAATGTGCTAGTTGTGCAGTTGAAACAGGTGCTTCCAATGTTTTACGAGCAGTAATTTTAAATGTTTTGCTTGATGGAGCTCCTTTTATGTAAATAAAGTTTGTTTTGTCCCCCAATGGAGACTGCGAAGGCCCCGCAGCTGTCATTTCCTCTCCCTTCATGGAGATAGGTGAACAATTTGATTGGTGTGCCACACTGCTGTCAGATTTATTTTAACTTGAGCACAACTCTCTAAAATGAAAACAATAAGAAATTAAACACAAATTATTCAAGTGAAATAATATCTCAGTTGAAAGACATATGCCCAGCACAAACCTTAACATACTCTGGAACAGCAAATCTATGGAATAAAGTGTTATTCACACAGCATATAATGTTCCGAATACCACCGTTTTTGGAATTCTGTAGTACACGTTTTTTCTGGGAAACAGTATGTTGCCCATGATTCACATCTGAAAAGAAAAACAACAATAATAAAAACAATATTTAGTTACCTTTATAATCAAAGTTCGTTACGATAATAATAAAAGTTGAGGTTTAAAGGCTGAGGCATTTGCTGCGTTCCGTTTGCCGATTACAGCGCTCACAGCGCTAAAAGTGCTCAAAACCGTTCCGATTGGTTTGAGCGCGCTAAAAGTGTTATTAGTGCTATTGCAATCGGAACGGTAAATATCGCGCTAACATTCTGAATGTTCGTCGCTTAGGTCTAAAATTACAATATCATTAAGATCTTTGACCCTGAATGAAGCAGGAGCCATTTTTTTATATTATTACAAAAGAAAATTAATAAGCAAGCTTTTAAAATCTTTAATCGACTAATAAAAACATCAACAAAGTAACGTCATGTGTCAGTTTTGACAGGCCGTTCACAGCGACCATGCTCCGTAGCATTGGCACTGTGAGCGGGAAGATGGCGGCGTTTATGACGTCATTGATGACGTATCGATATCGCTGTGAGCGCGCTCACGGGCAATCGGAACGGGTATATGAGCGCTGTGAGCGCTGTAATCGGCAAACGGAACGCAGCAATTGTGGTTAGTATTTAACATACCGAAGTGAGTTTGTTATTCCAGGGCGAGGAAAACGAAATAATTTCACCATCTTGTCATTTGCAGGAGAGCGCCAGCACTGAAAACACTTCCGTTTGTTTTCTTTCATCGTACAAACAGGCAAGCATACTTACTTTTTCTCAATATCAAACACTTGTAAAGTTACCACGTGAACGGAGGAGCGGGGGCTCTACACAACGTTATTTTGGGGAAACAGCGAGAAAAAGAACAAGAGATTTCACTAAAATTAATGAAATCACAAAACGGTGCATACGCAACTTTTACGCAATCGACGTAGTATATTATATATTCCTTGAACCAACCACACCTCAGCGCAAAACGGGCAGCCATATTGATTTGATTCGACATAAATGGGTAAATTCACACTTCATTCATTTTTAGTGTTGCTATTGTAAAAACATACTTATGATTTTTTTTTATGAAAACATTTCTCCGGGCCCCCTGGGGAGTATGTTGCAATTGTGTAAAACAAAGTGAACCCCCCCTGGACATCATACGTAAGACAGATCTAAATTCAGATAAGATCAGAGACAGATGATGTAGAGTTCAGTAAAGCCCATGCAATTAATTTATACTACTGGAAGGTCTTCTTCTGCTCGAAACGAGACCGAATACTTTGGCGGATATCTCTCACTCATGCTAGCTGTACATTTACTGGAAAACTTCGACAAGCGTCACAAACTCAACCATGTGCCAACATGTAGTAATCATGTAATATTAGCATGGTTACTAACACTGAGTTTTAATAACTTAGAATGTTGCGCTGGTTGCTTAGTGCACAAGATAAGAACATTTATCTAAGAATAAGAAATAAGGTTAAGTATAAGTTTTTTTAAAATAAATCCAAGCTAAAATATGATAATATGGTCAAAACACTTTATTATCATGGTTTTATCATGATTTGCGACCATAGGAAAGCTATATCCGTATGTTTATTTAGGTAATCCTAAATATTGGTAAAATGCTGTCATTTGACGATATGCGATAGGAGGTTGGAACTTATACTTTTCAATTCATACAGGTACCTTTCATGTGTCCTTTTGTTTATATTAAAGTAACTTAGTTAAAAGGGGAAAAAAACGATCTAACTTTAGGGATAAAGCTATAACAGCAAAGTAACTCATATTTTATGATTTAAACTATGAAAATAAACAAAATTAGTTTGTTTATAAAGAAATACAAAGAAAACATGCTTTTTTACTTATGACATTGTTTCTCTTATAAGTAGTAGTTTTTTTCAAAACTAGTAATAATGAGCACTAAACAAACAATTATACAATGTAATTGCACATTAATTATCAAAGTTTAATGTGCATACCAAAGTATCAGTATAACAAGAGTGAATCTTCCAATAGGACACGTATTAGTTCCATGATGCTTGCAGTAAAGTACTTAAGTTGGTTACTAAATAACTAAATTTTAAGTTAAAAATTACGTGTAAACAGTCAGTTAAGTGACAAGTGGTAACTTAAAGTTTAGTACGCAAGTGATTAAGTAGATTAGGATTCGTTCTTTTTTTCGAATAAGTAGGTGGGCGAGGCTTTTCACTTAATAGCTTTGGACTTGATCTAGTTAAGTGCATAAGTTGACAAAGCGGTTGGCGGCAAGAGCTCGTATTTATTTCGCATTTTCTCTTTTTTTTCAAAATGTCGGAGTAGAGTATTTTTTCAACTTTAAAATTTGTTGAAGAATATTTAAAATAGGTATGCTTGTAGAATAAACGAGGTAGAAAATTTTGAAAAAAACATATTCTTGTAAAAGTTTTAATTTCCGAATCAAATTCTTTTCTGAAGTTGTCCAAAATCACGTTTACCACATATCTTAGTAAAGAATTGACGAATTCCTTGACATTCATCACTGCTCATCTTCATTGAACTTATGAACTTAACTACTCAATCCGTTTGGACACACAAGTGACATGAAGTAACTTAAAATTTAGTTACCATCTTAACTACTTAATACATGTAAACCGCACATTAGCAACTAAGGCTTAGTTAGTTATACGTCCCTCTCTTGACCGTTTTTCCTTAGTTTTATATTTAATAAAAAGTAGACTTTATACAAATACCATAAGGTTCACAATTATTTTTATGTTAAAATCTAGTAGAACTTCCAGCTTTAAATTTTTTACTCAACACTACATTAGTTTATAATAAATTAGACTTCTTAGATATATTGGATAATATGATGACGATTATTTAGTATTTAAGCACGTCGGCAGAGGGCGCCGATATTAAGCTCTTGGGTCTCGTATTCTCGTAATACGATACGAAGGTGCTTTAATCTTTATAATAAAGTTACTTTCACATAATTTTTTTTATAAAAGTGTTTGATTAATTAGATGGATGAGTATTAGGGTGTTACCACACCAATCGATCGACGGTTTCTACCACACCAATCGATCGACCGTCAATCGACGTCGACCGGTCGACGGTCGTAAGTTCTTTGCGTCACTTAGTTACAATGGAATACTTGAAAATAGCGTTATTTACGATTACGAGTTCCATCGTGGCACCTGTGCTGCAGAAACGGCTGGTGCCACCCCGTGCCCCGAGACAAAAGCCCCGTGGACGGCCGGAGGCCAAAGTTGATAATAAAGAATTGAAGGCTATTGTGGCTCGAAGTATTAATGTTGTGTATGGCGGCGGTGTCGTTAGGGAAACACAGTGCGTTTTTGGTTCCAACGTTTTCGTTCTGGAAATTTCGACCTGCAGAACAAGCCCCGTGGACGGCTGGAGACGAAAGTTGATAATGAAGAATTGAAAGCTATTGTGGAAGCGGATCCATCGCAAATCACGTCCGAGTTAGCTGTCGGCTGCGGTGTTGGTGACAAAACTGTTTTAATCCACTTAAAGCAAATTGGGAAGGTGAAAAAGCTTGGGTACCTTATGAATTGAGTGCAGCAAACCGACAAACGCGCACCGACTGCTGCGTTACATTACTCAACCGGCACAATAATGAAAGGATTTTAAATCGAATCATTACCTGTGATGAAAAGTGGATCCTGTACGACAATCAGAAACTCTCATCGCAATGGTTGAACCCTGACGAACCAGACAAATCCTGCCCCAAGCGAAAATTGACACATAAAAAGTTGCAAAGTGCAAAAGCTAGCTGCTAAACAACCGTGGCCGCTCAATCGCTCTAGGCCACTGCTGCTTCAGGACAACGCTAGACCACACAAATTAGAGGAGCTTCAATTGGAATGTCTAAGACATCCACCGTACTCCCCGGAACTTGCTCCAACAGATTACCATTTTTTTTCGTAATTTGGATAACTTCTTGCAAAGGAAAAAATTTAACCCCGATGGGGCAGTCCAAAGCGCCTTCACAGATTTGATTGATTTCCGTCCGATTGGTTTTATTAGTAAAGGGAACAATGAACTACCTATGAGATGGCAAAAGTGCATAAATAGTAAAGGTACATACTTTTATAAATAAATATATTATATATTTTTTTAATTGACTGTATGCTCCTGCTTTACAAAACGCCAATTTCATATGTAATGACCTAATATTTAAGACGATTCGCACTTGAAACATAAATTGTAAGTATAGCATTCATTTGTGTGATGAACACAGATGTTTGTTCTCGGGTCATGGTTGTTGATATTTATATATTTATGTTTATTCTGGGTTCCCCCCCAGTTCGCTGTATGGTCATCCATAACACAAGCTCTGCTTACTTTGGGGCCATACTGTTGGTGTGTTTGTCTGGGGATTATTATTATTATTATTATAGCTTTAGTCTTGTTAACCTGACGCTTGATTTGTTACTAAATGTTTCTATCGCGTTTGTACAGTAATTTGCAACCCCTTCAGGACGTACCTATTTTTTGGCACGCTCTACAGCCTAACTAAACCGTTTGACAGATTTCAACATATTAAAAGATGTGATTTAGATTCATCTCAGTTCTGAGAGTGGCTTAAGATATATTTATTCACGGAATTCCCAGAGGAACAGGAATTACACGGGAAAATTACGTTAGGATTTTTTTATATTTAGTAATAATACAAAATGATGTCTAAATATTAAGTGGTTTCCGATTTAAAAAAAAAAGAAACAATTTGATAGGTATACTTTTTTAAAATTTGTAATGCCAAATACCCACTTATTGCAAACTAGTATCAGAAAACTTGTACCTACTCTTTGTCCTTTTGACCTACTTAGCTTAACCTAAGGTTTCTTTACTTAAAAGAATAACCAAACATGGCGAAAAATGAAGAAACCTAGAAAATAACCAAGAAAACAAAAGTAGTTCCTATTACACAGCGAAATACTTAACCTCTCATCTGCCGGAGTCAGCTCAATTCATGCTAAATGTCCCTTTTGATCGGGCATGCACCCTCTTCAGAAAACCACCTCCAACGCGCATGCGCCTGCCTCAGACGCCATCACTTTCTCCGCATGACAATATAATACATGTTTTGACGTCCGACAAATGTCCAAATTTTTAACATAATGTGTTCATGACACGAAACTACTTTGGGAATGAAGTCAACAGTGAATATACCCTTATGATAGGGAAGTGTAATTATTAGGTAATTTGTTTTGGACTGTAAAGGTGAGTGAATGTGATTACTGCAACGTTTTGGTTATGTTCCAGCCATGCGTAGATATGTTTTGTTTTTTTTATATGTATTTTTATTGGTTGAAAGAAAAACAAATTAAGTAGAAATCAATTATTATCTGCATGGGTACTTACAGTTTAGATTACATAATTTCTATTACGTTGGAATTCGTTTCATTATTTTTATTTGGATTATCCAAATCCATTTTTTAAGATATATTAGTATTTTTACATTATTATTTTACAATGAGAGATGTGACTAAATAACAAATTTGTGAAGATTTAAACAATAAAATTGCGGCTATCTTATTCACATTATCAGCTATCTTATAATTTATTATGTTACAATACAACAACTCGAAGAAAAACAAACCTAATAAAAAGATGAAATTGTTTTTTCAACGTTTTCTATCTGTAAAAAATTACGAAAAAATAAATAGTTACTAAGTTAATCCAACCCCGATACATTTGATGAAATTTCCGAAACATTTATTTTATGCATGTGGAGGTATGAAATTGCGGGACGTTGTCATGGTAACCGTTAGAGGGTCGTTCCGCCCCTGCCTCCCCTGCTCAGCTGATTGTTTTATTGCCCATTTCGAAGCAATGTAATTATGCGAAAGTAGCTTCTACATTTGAGTAACAGGTACCCTTACAACAATGTTGTTTTGTTAATAATAAATGACACCTAAGGCTCTTTACGATGGTGCGTGACGTGCAATAGATCATAATTATACCGAAATAAAATTGTATTTTATGAATGGCAGAATTTTCTATTAAATTATTACCAAACCAGGAACGCAGGTGGTAATAGCATTCTAGCGGAACCTTATTTTGATTGTGCTAGCTATACAACTTAATTTCCGTTTAATACGTGGATGAACTTGTATTATATGTTATAATTTTATAAATAATTTGTTTTGTCCATGATTGTAACAATAAAGACCGCGTGGTAATTTTGCACCTAGTCCTTTATGAATAAACACAGATAAAAGAAACATAAACATAGTATACTCGTAGTAGACAAAACTATATAATTAATGAAGGTATTCAAATTATTAACATGGTTATTAAAGGATACTTTTAAATCTTTTTTTATTATCAATAATTAGCTGGCCATATTAGCCGCAGAACCGATAACCGTTGGGGTAAACGAGTTCTTGAGCGGAGACCGCGTCTCGGCAAACGTAGTGTAGGACGTCCTCAGAGACGGTGGAGTGATGATTTGCGCAGGATGGCTGGCAGGAGCTGGATGCGAGTAGCCGAGGATAGACCTCGATGGCGTGCAATTGGGGTGGCCTATGTCCAGCAGTGGACGAATATGGGCTGATGATGATGATGATGATGAATTAGCAGGCGGAGGCTCAGGCTAACGGCGAGAATTGCTTGCGCGTTGTTTAGTCTTTAATAGGTGCCTCACATACTAGGGGACGACGACACTATAGGGGATTCTAACTTTTGCACCAACTTCCCCGATAGTACCTAGTAGCGTTAGGATTAGAGATAAAACGGATAGTGGTTTTGCCGGATACCGAATATCCAGCCATCCTTATAGCCGGATAGCCGGATATCCGGCCGAAAATAGCCAGTTGGGACATCGTTACTCCATCGAACTTTCATAGATGACGCACGAACGATTGGGTGGTATCAAGTTAATTCGGACCATTTCAAGCATTAGTAAGGTTGTTGCTTCATTGTCCTGTTCAATTGATTCGTCACAAAAAAGGTAGCAGAGTTGGCGGACTATTTTTATCTCTAGCCAGTGATGGTCAGTCTCTAACTTACCAAAGTTTGCTTGAATTTTGCTTTCAGCACTCTGCAGACTGACAGGCCTCGTTTACGAAACCGTTTGTTGCCTGATAGTGCAGAAAAATTAGTTTCGATTCACCACAATTTGCCCTTAGTTCTAATCTGTTATACTAAATATTAATCTTATCTTCTTCGTGATGATTTTAATTATTTTTCGTTATATGTTTAAATGAAATGCCTGTTAAATTTAAATGTTGTATATTTTTAAAATCCAATATGCGGCTGGCTATATTTAGGATATATATCCGGATAGGCCGGATAGCGAATAATGACTGGCTATCCATTGTATCATTACTTAAGAACACATTAATCCAAAAAAGTACTGTTTACTGTAGAAATGTAATTTTCTTCGTGAATGTACTAAAGATATTGCGAGCCCACTCTGCTTGCATAAGTACCGCTAGCTTTTTTATTGTTCGTACTCTAAAATTTTTTATAACATCATGTTTTCATTTTTATTTCAGATAAAAATCAATCAAAAGGACCACGCTGTGCCTTAAAGTCCTTTCTGGGTCATCTCTACATTTTTATCTTTACCTACATTTGCATTTACCATATTTAAGTAAGAACAATGCCACAATTAACGTCCAATCTAATAAATTTAAATTTTCCATCCAAGTAGTCCATCGAAAACGAAATACAAACGTTTACTAAACTTTTGATATTGTGGCTTTTTATATATGTACAAATATTTTAGAAGAGAGAAACCAAAATACCAATTTATGTCTTAAAATGAGAACGGACGGGACAAAACTTTGTTAGAGGAATTTCAACCACAAAGGAGGTGATTCAGTGGAAGGAGTATAGTCTGTAAGATTGATTGATAAATGTGGATAGTCTTGCCAATATGTCGGTCTGGGTGGGCAGCGGGTGCGGTGGGAGGGATGGCCGGGCACCTCCTCCCGCCACTGCCACTCTCATCTCCACCAACACCTCCATGGAGTCGGGCATTGAAGCTGGAGTGTTGCCAACTGTCACGGGATCCCTGGCCTCGGCAAGGGACTCTTTGGGGTCCCTGTCGCGAGCCGCTGAGCCGATGTATGACACGGATCACACAGACCTTGGCTCCGAGTTGGATGAGGCTGAAATTCGAAGAGAGTTGATGCACGATGTAAGTATAGAATAGATTTCACCTACCTAAATACTATACGTCAGTTTTATAATTAACAGCAGCTCACTATTCAGAGACGCCATGCACTATTTTATCCACCACATAACATTTCAGTAAGGTATTGCTGGAAGTTTCTGCATTGGTGGGTTTTATTTTTTTAAATGTAGTTTAGTTAGTAATCACTCGAGCCTAGCTTAATTATGTCTCGAGTCTCCAGTGATCTTATTATCAATTTAAATCGGCGTACCGTTATCGCCATTAAGTAATTACTTCAGTTGCACTAATACCTCTTCATTTTGTTTCAGAAATGGCGGCTTTTGTTTGATAGAGTAAGTAACATTGTTTATGGCACCAATGGTCTAAAACCCTGAATAGATACCCATTTAGGTATATTCCACATTATCATATACTCTTAGTCACCAAAGTACCAGCAACTAAATAAGTATCTAATTGTAAATTGATTGTTATACTAATACAATGTTTCAAGCTAAAAACTCTCTAGTCTCTACCAACATTTGAAGACACGTTTCAAACACCATAGTAAGATGAACAGTCAAGTTACATTGTCGATACGGTCGCGCTCCCACATACCGACTCAATTCAACGCTCATAACGCCTCAATTCCGATTGCACCGGCGGCGGCTTCAGCACGACAGAATCACGCGCCTTTTTATAGTACCAACGTAGATTTTATTAACTCTAAGCATATTTGATATATTTCCGAAAACAACAGAAACAATGGTAGCGCCCCTATCTCTAGGGGCTCCCATCTCTATGTCCTCTACGTGACCTGGGACCCTTTGATCAAGGCGCTGCCGTAACTTTTATCGTCGTCCATTTTTTGTTCTAAAATGCTTCTGTACATTTTAATGAATTAACAACAAATTGTTTTCTTTGAAATGATTTCATATCGCATTTTATTGTGAGGGTAGAAAAAGCTGTGAAGTTTACATAGGTCTACATCTACTTATCATTCCCATTAGGTAGAAATATTAATAAAATAAAGTTGTATCTATGAATAATTTATATTTCCAGTTTGATCCTGAAGGCTTTGGTGAGATCCCGTGGCCGGATTTTATAGAAACGTTGAAGAATCCAGATTTTATAGCACAAGTTCCTCCACATAAGTTAGAAGTAAGTATTCATGAAGCATCCATGAAATAGCAGTTAGTTTCTTTTTTTTTAAATAATAATTAGCAGGCGTTTGTCTTCCATCTCACCTGAAATTGAATAGTTGAAATTTTAAAGAATTTATAGTAAAATAAAGAAGCATGAAAATTTATTGGATGGATAAATATATACACTGACAGATACTTATAACAAAATAATGTATATCACCTAAGCTTTTTCTTTTTTTACTATTTTCATAGCCGGTAAACGAGGCCTGATGGTGAGTGGCGTCCGCGCCCACGGAGATCTTTAGTCGTAGATGTTTATTTATCAATATTGAATGTAATTATTACATGGACCATTGGCGCACGCAGTCTTCAGTTGCAAATAGCCTTTATTCCAGTGATTGCACTGGCTATTCTTTCACTTAAACTAGCACATAACCACTTAAATGTTATTATTATGACAGTCAAAACAGCCACCCTACACGAGGTGTTAACGTAAGAGATTGTATAGGAATAAATATATGAACGTAAAGCTAGGGTTGGAGGTGGACCCTTTACTGATTGACAATTCTGTAGAAGTTATACCGACAGTTATTGAAAATAAATATTTTGTAATTGCTTCACAGATTCTCCTAGACAAGGCGCAGTGTGCGACCAGCGACGCCATCACGTTTCAGGAATTCGTGAATGTGGTAAGTGTTTACTTCGTCCATTCCATGTTAATTATTAAAACTGCGTGCGCCCTATTCTGAACTGCGAAAAGTAATTGCCGTTTTATTGGGCACAGTTAAGGATGCTTGTCGCAAAGTTCCTGACAAAATAATTTTTTTATCCAAAGCGTATCATTACGAAGGGTTATTTTTTACCGACGTAGCGAGTAATGATATTGCCAAGTAATCTTATTTTTTAAATCTACCAAAGATAGTTTTTGGTTTATAAACGCAAAGTGACGAAAGGGGCGGGCCACCCAACTTAAAATTTGCTTTTGTTTGGATCTGTTATTTTTAGTATCCCAGATGTAACGATTCAGTTTTAAATATAATTTAATACCTTCAATAAAAACACATAAAGTGCTTCACTCTAACCTCAGTTTTAAACCAAAGACTTCATTGTCATTCATATCCATCCAAACTGACCTATCTAAAGCAATAAATAGTGCATCACGTAAGCCGGTACCTCACAGTGGGTACCGATACCGGCGCCTCACGGTACAAGATAAGTAAATTAAGATGCCAGCTGATAGCGTCGCACTCCCGCGCAGCTCGGACGACCGACGCGACGACGACGGTCCTTCTAACGCAGTACTTACAATGACGCACGCACACATTCGTGTGTTGTGCCTGCTACTACAGGTTGCTTGGGGACTTTATAATTAGTTAAGGTTATTATTATTTTTATATGGTTAAAATTATCTATTCAAAATATTTATGGAGAACCTATGCCAATACACTGTTAGAGCAATAGTAACAACTGTTTATTTAGTTTCTTTTTTAAGTTTACTTGACAAACTAGTAGTTAATAAACCGGGAATAAATTAGATCCCTTTTCATAAAAAAGAAACTTTATTTCTGGAATTTATTGTTCTAAACCTTTAACTATATTATTAAGGTTAGCTTGTTTAACTTTAAATAATCGAAACTAAATAAATAATATCATGAATCCAACAAGTAATAAGTTCTTATTCTTCTTAGGTAATTTAACAAACATTAAAAATAATTAATGACTAAACTTTTCATTAAAATAGTAGGGGACATCGAAGAGGATTCACCGTCCTTATCGAGTTGTTACTGTCTAAAAGAGATAACGCCTGCCACGATTTATTAGGTGGACATTTATTTTTGTATGGTAAAATATATTATCTTAAATGCGTATTAACACTGAGCACCTTCATTTGTTTTTGGTTTATTTGTATTAAGATTAGATCGCGGCCCGTGTCGTATTCATTTTTCACTTAATTTGGGTACTTGATTGTGATAAATAGGGTGTTAGGTTTAATAAAATTGGTGATTATTTAATTAGATGTATTATAGTTTATTTAGTATTTGATAAGAAATATCTATATTAAATTTTATTTGATTTTGAACAAAGTTGCATAGCTACATTGTAGCACGTAGTCTGTCTACGAGGAATCTAGTTTTGCAACGTATACTGCCTACGGAATAATGATATTTATAACTGCTTAGCCGTAGTTTTTTTAGAGAATAATATAAAATGATTTCACGTGTATATTTTAATAATGGAGCTAGACTAAAATGGTGTGTGCTTACCCAAGCAATCCAATTTCAACAATATTATTTAAGTTTTGGACTAATAATGACATCATATGGTACTTGTGATTTCAAATTATATCAAGTTAAAAACAAATAATTCAATACAACGTACCTACACAAATAAACTAAATAACATCAAGAGATAAAAACAAACCAAAATTTATGAGATTCTTAAAATAATTAGAAGATCGTCCACCCTCATTAATCACTTTAATGCAAGAAAATGCCAAACTCAGGAGGGACCCTAATTATAATATATTTCGGGTAATATTTGCATAAAAACCTAAGAAGCGAGTTTGTGTCAACTTATGTAGATGGCGCGTGAAGTATGCGCCCGCGCAGGTTCCGAATAAATAAAGTTATAATTTTTAAGGAGCGGGTCAGATTATAAATCATTGTTTTTTGTTTTGCGCTTAAGGATGGTTTGGTTTCTGATAATTTACTCTTGGAAAAATGAGTGAACTTAGAACCAAAATTTTTTCCGGACGAATCAGATTCCGAAAAATATTTTAAGGAAAAGCAGTAGTAAGAAAAGTTACAACACAAATTGACTTATGTTCTTATAGGTAGGTACTGTAACATTCCTTTTTTAATGTCTCTTTAGTGTGGTTGATAGAACGATTGGTAGTCGGAGAGGTTCTATATATGTAGAGAGAAAGAAGTTTGTAAACTAAATACATACCAACCTACGTATAATCGTTATATTTTACTTAAATATTTGCTTGTTCTGGGCAACCCTTAGTTATTTTCATTGTCATCATAATACGAGCCTTTCTTACTTAGGGGCCATATTTTTGGTGTGTTCGTCTAGAAATATACTCATTTATTTACTTTAATCGTCCTATTTACTCAGCATGTGCGTCAAGAACAAAAACTTTACTTTCGCACATACAAACGCCATTAACACAAACAACCATCAACTACTTGTTTAAATCAACACTAATTTTCTGTACAATTCACAAAAGTAAAGTATTATAACAGAATAAATAACAATTTAGTGCATCCCCGAACCATCGTGGTCTGGATTACCATAAGAATGGATGTGGTCTCCACCCACGAGCTCATATTGTCCGGAGTCGTCTGTTTATACGTCGAATTTAATTTTGATTTACGTGTATCTGGACAATTGTGGGTATTTCGTTTTTTCTTTTCGGCGGCTTCGATTTGGGAGGTAAAGGCTTGTATGCATAACGACGTCTGTGCTCGGGGTATGAGTTTATGTGGGTATCGTTGAATTAGAACCGTGAGTGGCGAGATTGTATTTACTGCTGAAGTAGTTTTGGGTATTGTTTTTTAAATTATAAGTGTATAAATGTTTTTTCAGCAAATCTGACTAAAAGTTACTAAGCCACGCTTTTCAAGGGAAGAAATTACTCATTCAGAATCTGCAAGTTACGATAAAGGCTTAAGTATAAATTGATTCAACAAAATCGGACCTTCCGTACTTGACAATATTGTATATTTGGGTTAACTTTTTCAAAACCTCACGTATGCTGTTTCGAACGTAATAGTTTTAACAACGAAAGCTAAAGCGGTCACTATGTTTTTTATTACACCATTATTTTCAGCTTAGCGTGATCGATTGTCTCGATCATTCATCAATAAAAATATATATGTCTTCAAATACAAGTACCTTTTGTTATAAAAGCATCGATGATCTGAACAACGACTTTAGAACTATAAGAATAAGGGTCATATTTACGGAGATTCCGTAAAGTGTAGTGTACTTTTATATGATTGATGGTGAAGGAGTGACTGGTCGGGATTTTCGCAATATACGTCCCAGTTGGTCCGGAAAAGCCATTTCCGGGAGGAAATTAAGTGCACTCAATTACTGGAATAGAGTAGCTGCGATTAACGCTTTGTTGACTTAGTTCAATATTTTTGTAGGTACCCTAGGCACGTTTGTCGTTGAATATTTTCATTGCAAGTTAGGATTACTTCTGTAAAAAATAAACAATTTTTAAAGTATTACCATTTTGGGACTAACTTATTGATTTTTAGTACTTTTAATTATTTTGTCATAGTTTATTTTTCAGACATAGATTCGAAATCCATGTATATACCTACACTGGCACATATCATTAATAAATAACTATGACTACTTACTTACCAAACTCAGAGCTTATCACATAAATATACGAAATTCATTATCATAAATTTATACTACCAAATCGATCGAATCTTACGTAGGTCAAATCGATCGATTCTACCTGAGGTCCAAAAAAAACTTTTGAGTGCTGCCGCGACCCCTTAATCAATTTATGAGGCGCTAACTATAACATGGAAAATGTATTAGGACCCTGTGGGAACACGCACGCAAAACATTATGAGCCTTTTACACTAATCATATTTTAATGGAATTTTCAGTGTGATGTCTCTTTTAGAATTTGATGTGACTTTGTATGTTTCTAGTTTATGGAAGAATTTTGAGTTTAGAAATTTTTGTACGATTAACTATTTATGGTGGACTAGTTTTTGTTTCGAATAATGCTTATAATTTAACGTGTATTTATAGTATACACAGTATAATAAAAATGTATACAGTATATTCTCATAATGTTTCCTTTACCGTTAGAGCATTCGCACCGACGCTCTCTCCACACTTATTTTTCCCGTTACTAACGAATTAGTGCACTGGGATGTATAAGTAGGGTACCTACTTGCAAAAACCTTTTTTAAAATATGTCAGGGTACCTAACATGCCTGGGGATTTGTTGTTTTAGCGCCATGGCGCTTCTTACCCTTTAGTAATAATACTTAGCAGACGATTGTGAAATAGATTGTACTAATTGTTATGGAGATCCTAGGGCAGACCTTTGTCGTGCAGTGGACGTTTGTCGCGCAGCTGAGGGAAGGAAGGAAGGAATATTATTGTTTCCAATTAAAAACATCCTATAATAGTTTCCACACAACCGACCGACTTCACACTTAATTCGATATCCAGTTTGGGACCGAAAACAATTACTTTATACAATACACCTCAATAAATATTAATTGCTTCACGCATTAATCTTTTTATCTACTTACCTACAAAGTGACTTGTCCGATATTGATAGTAAATAATTATATACTCCTGGTATCCGTTCAGAAGACGTTCAAAACACGCCCAATATGCCGCCACTATAAGAGATGTTAATGCTGTTGGATCGTGTTGAACGGTTTATCTCCTGTGTTGAGGGGTCACTAAGACCGCCCAGGTAATGGAAGGTATCAGTTCTGATAACATATCTCTTGAATGTGAGAAAAGGTGGACAGAAGGCGGAGATATTTAATTTATTTTATTCTTATCCTAATTTGTTAAGGGGGCAACATTTTTAGATAGTGGTAAAGTAATGTTTTGTTGCAGAGAATGTACCTAAAAGGTACTTTTTAATTCTACAACTGATGTTGCACTATTGATTGGTTGTCCAAGGGTTGATCCTTTATATTCTTAAATAAATTAAAATTTGTCTCCTGTACTCTTATGTTTTTTTTTTTAATTTGTTAAATATAATTATAATTTCTACTTCTAACTATACGCTTCCTTTCTTCTCAGTATACATAAGTCTATATTTTTCAATGGCTTTTAAGTAATTCAATTAATTAGTCAAATCTAGCATCTTTAATGACGAGTAGAGTCCACATACCGATCACTCGAAAAACCCACATAACCTTAATTATATGACACAAAAATTCTTATTCTAATTCGTCGGTTCTAAAACAAGGTAATCTAATTAAAAGTCCGATAAACCCCAGCCTTCACTTAAAGAAGGTTTTATATAAATCGGAGTCTATTTGAAAAGTCGAAAAAATAAATAATAAAGTGTGTGAGAGCCACCCAATTCGTTAGGTCCTGGCGCGGGACGCATTCCTCTGCAGAGTAGGTTTTCGTGTTCTCTGGTGCAGAGGGTCAGTAATTCACAGCTATCGGTTTCATCTAAATTGAGATTTTATTGTCGATTAGTGTTCTTAGTCGTATCGTTGCGATCTTGGCGCCCCGACCGGCCGGCGCATAAGACTGTTTGTTTGGGTAGGCGACAACCCCTTAAACGTGGAGATTTTGTTTACTTATTTACTGCGTTATTTTTAATATTTCAAACCATAAAAATAAATAGGGCATTGTGCATATTTTTCTCGTTTATTTAAAAATGTAGAAATTTTTTATTAACCACATTCAGAACATATTTATTTACCTAATAACTTCCCATTAGTCATACGTTGCACTGGTTACATAACATTTTTAGATGCATTATATTATATATTGTTAGTTTTTTTAGTTTCAGATACTACAATGTATTAATAGTATTGTATTGATGAAACTTATTAATAACCTATTTCTGTTGATTATATGAAATATTTTGACAACCATATTGTAGCGCGCGGCGATGAAAACATACACCCAATCTAGCAATAGAACCATCTTTCTAAATAGGGTTTATGTTTCAATTACGGTGTCGATTTTAACTAGAGGATTAACATTATCTTTAGAAAGATCATGCAACCACGCATGCGAACATAATTGAAGTGATGTAGCAGCTAATGTACCAAATATACAATACAAGCCTAACTATGGTATAGTTGTGTGAATCATTAGCTTATATTGTCTTAGCATCGATATATTAATAGTCACTTACATAAGACATAAAACATGTCACAAAATTCACACACTCTGTCAAACTACTCGTATTTTCCAAGATGAATTACTTACCTTAACTCCAAACTATAATTAATATCGATTAAATGTAAAAGACGTCTGTGAAATCGATCGGAGCATTAATATTTTTAAAGTCTATTGTTTGTTTATGGCCAGTATGCTGACAATTTGAAACATTCAGTCATTACCGATCGTTCTGTATGATTTTTTGACTACCACGAAAATTAGTTTCGATAAGATTGAGGTATTATATTAACATACAAAGAAAAGAATTCAGTAAAGTAATTGAGATGTGAAAAAGAAACGATAATGTTGATACATTTTATGGCTGTAATTAAGATGCTATTCTTTTTGTAAACAGAGACAAAGGTTGATGAAATCAGTGGAGAAGTGTATGTTTGAGAATAAGTGGGCAGAAAGTAATGCATTGAAATTATACATCAATGATAAATTTCTAATAAAAATCTCCACTAAATGAAATCGTCGCTCATTCATAGCTGATATATATTTGACATAGTATTTAGTGGTAAGAGACTGGAAGAGTCCAGAGACAGGGGTAAGAAAGTTATTGATGTCGTCATGATAGCCCTTGTTATTTATTTAGTGTAGTAGAATTTAGAAGCACTATTACGGGCCTTCCTACCCTTAACTGGTGGAGTTGAAGGAATAGCCAATGAGTTATAAGAACAAAGACAATTTTAAATTATGCTTACGCAACGTAAGCATGTCGTGAGCATACAATTAGCCCTCCCAGTACGAGTGTACCCGACTGTGCCCACGGGAGGGTAATGATGATGACTCGGAGGGTCCGTGGCGAATCGTTCGGGGGATGGGTTCCAGACCACACTGAAGATGGACACCTCTAATTTCACGCCCCGAATTTTATTACTGCCTGTGTGGTATGTGTAAACTTTGATGACTTAGTTTGTTATATTTCATTCGTGGAGGAAAATATCTATATTGTTATATAGTCTTTTGTAAGTCCTGTGTCAGAAATGACGCACCATGATTAGGTAAAGAATTTTTCAATGTATTGTTTAGCAAGATTTTAGATACAAGGTAAACCATATGTCAGATCTAGTCAAAAAGCAATCGACATAGAAATATGGCACTGAGCGACTGACGCCATTTTAACTTTTAGTAAGTACTTAACGTTCCAGATTGTTTCGTGTTTTCCGAACATTTTGATCCATCCATTACGACACCAATATTACTTTGTGTCATAATTTCAGAAAGCAATAAACCCTCAGAAGCTACCATATTTCTGCCAGAACTCGGAATATGACTCACGTACGCAACCAATAATTGGCAACGTGTAGGTATAAACTGAATTTCTCTTTGTAGATTTCATCTCAGCCCACGTAGGGTTAGGTAGTTTGGCGTTTTATATTCAAACGATTACCGAACTATACAAGAGAATATTGGCATGAGAAAATAGAGCTAATGCAAATTTGTCAAGACATTATACACTTTCAAGGAAACAATTGCAGGAAATAAGTAAACCAAAGCAATGAAGAGAAATTATTGCATTGCATGATTCACGTCAACGATATAAAAATTAAAAGTAGTTACTATACCGATATTACGATTAAAGAAGAAAGGCAGACAGCCAGTGGGCGTGAGAAACTCCGAGGGCGTGTTGCGCCGACGCAGCGTCGCTAATGTCTTACACAAACACGCACGCACTACTGGGCTATACCGAGAGAAATTACTGAAAATAACACAGTATAAATAACATAAACATTCTTAGAAAAAGACAGAACGCTACATTTGCATATAACCATCTTTTTCATATTTTGTTGAAGCTTTCGTTCAATTCATTGAACGTTCACGGTGCATCGGTAAAACTGTGAAATGTAGGTAACTATTAAATTATTTTATTGTATGTAACCATTAAAAAGGTATAAAATGAAAACTCGTTTGTTTGTATTGATCTGATTCGGTCCAGGTTGTTTGTGGAACAAAGAATATAAAAGGACTATGGGAATTTAATTCTATTAATTCGTTTGATTTTATACGGTAAATTTTCAAATTAATTGACTAAATCGTTGAGTTTACACGCTTAAGTACTTATCAGTCTTACGTATGCAATGTTGGGATGGATTTATGCATTGCATGTAGATTATCATGGTTTCAAATAAATTTATGATAATAATAAGGACACGCGTAGTTTGCTATTTTATCGACTAGTGGTTCAGACAGAATTCGATATGCCCGAATGGCTCCACTGAGATATTGACACTAAACTTTCAAAGTTTTTGCTGATGCCTAGAATTTGTTTTACATCATTATAATCAGAGGTAGGTGAGTATTTACTTATCTCTTTTATTACTATTCTTAGTTGAATGTTAAATGACCTCACTTTGCACTAGTGCTCAATTATAAAACTGCTTGTTCGCTTTCCCGGTTGCTATGAACTCAGAATGTTTGATGGAAAATTGGAAATATCTGTAAATTCATTTAGTAGGCCAGGCCAATGCATTATTTTTTGCAGTCCATATCCATACCTAATTAACAAATAAAACACAAAAGACAATGCGTAAAGTCAGCCTAAGGTTCGTCAGGGAAAATAATTAAATAATAATGTTTGTTATATTTGTGCAGTCGAAAATTGGAGCGTACGAATCTGGCAACTGGCAACTTCTACAAACGATCCCATCTGAGATTGTGCATTTCATAACCTCAAAATACCTAACAATTGTCTCCCAAACTTTGTTCAATGAAGTGTCCGTTCTTAAATGAATATTTTGTACAGTTTACTAATATTTTAGAGGCCATTGAGGCCATTTTTGTGCCAATCAGTTCTAAGGCGAATGATGTATGAAGCTGGAACAATGTCCTTTTTATTACACCTTCTTGCAGCATATATAAACATATTTTTTAAAGAAATGTTGTGTCACAACGCGTGAAATAATCTAACAAGTAATCATCATGATTATAAGTGTTTAAAGGTTCATAATTATTACTTCCTTCTATTAGTTTTTCTAATTTGTCGATTCACTTTATTTTAAGCTTTTCTTTTTTTTTTGTATAATGGTGTATTTCTATTATTGGCTTAATGTTAATAACTATTTGAAATTTTAATAATGTTCATGTAAAAGCTGTTAATACCAACGATTAAATAAAAATAAAAAAACATTAATTACGAAAATAATAAGATAATTGGTAACGCACATAAAATGAATCGGTTTGACGGCCGAGTAGCATCCGTGGTGGCCCTGCCTTATATGCCGGAGGTCCCAGGTTCGAGTCCTGGGCATTAATTTGTGTGATGAACGTATATGTTGGTTTTCAGGTCATGGTTGTTTATTTTTTATATGTATGTTTATTCTGGGTGCCCCGGTCCGCTGTCTGGTCATACATAATATAAACTCTGCTCTGGGGCCATACAGTTCGTGCGTTTGTCTAGTGATTTATTATTATCTTAAACCAAATGTCAATATTAATGAGTAATACACCAATGTTATAGAGAAGGCCGTTATTACAAGTACTTCAGTGTTTTTCTAACAAACGTGTAACAACGATACAAACGTTTGTCTAACACTGCTCTAGGACGTTACTCCTTACCCTATTCTACATAGAACTAATGAGTAGCTAAGCAATAGTTACATACAACACTTATAATTTCATCGGTCGTTTACCTTGGATAAGTATTTTTTTTAATTATCAGCTTCCTGGGAACACCCGGTTAATCGCCGGTTGCAGACACAATGTGCCATTAAGTGGACATTAGAAACGACGGACTTACCCCCCGAGGGCGTTTTCTATGCACGCTGGGTGCACTTCTATGTGAATACTCGAGTTTTCTCATGATTATTCTATTTTAGTTCCTGGTTGTTTGAATTTTTAATCACGCACATCATATTATATGCTCTGCGCTTACGCATTACTTGGCCCGTTGTTTTTATTATTGAAGAGCATTTTTGTAGCGCGCTTCGATGTAATTCTAATTGTAATATTATTTATAAATGGTTTATAACGATTTATATTTGTACTTTTGATTTAAATTTAGCTCAGTGCAATTGCTGGAATAAAGGCAAAGGCAACACTCGATAGCGGAGATAATAATCAGAACCACTATTTATAAATATATCACCTACGACTAATGCTGTCCATGGGCGCGGATGACACTGACCATCAGGTGGGTCACGTATCTAGTTCACGTGGCTATGAACTTTGTCAAAAGAAATATTTGTAAATATCCTAAAGTAAACTAGTACCTATTCTATTTATTTTATTAATCTTTGAAAAAATAAAGCATCATATCTAAAAATATGAACCCTCACATATAAAAGGGTTAAGTATTTTTAATTCAAACAAGGCCGGCCATAACTCGCATCTGTCTGAAAGTGCGGATTAATTTAAAACGTTTTTGCAAAAACATGAAGCTGATACTCGAAGATCGCTCGAGGCACCATGACGAATCCAATTAACATCACTAACGACGCTGTCGGACGTACACTATTTATGCTTCCTGACAACGCTTTGTAAATATTTAGCTCATCTGGCCCTGGTCTTATCACTTCATCGCTTTCTTCGGAACATAAAACACTCGACATACCTGTACGACAGATGAAAACTCAGCGTTACTTACTTGTGTTTAAATTGAAGAACAAGTGAAGACGTATGATTTCCATTTCTAGGTGAGCAAGGCAGAATGCCGATTCGTGGCTTCGTTTTTAGTTTTCTTGCTGATAGAGTGAATTCAATAAAAACCGTTTTTGTAGTCATCGTTAGTAAACTTGGGTACTCGTGGAGTTAACCCGAGTGTTTCATAATAATACTATGTGTAACAAAAGTTGTAAAAGTAATGTACATTCTCTTTTACTATTGAAGGTGGGTTTATGATCGACTCCTGCGCATCGCCGGAGGTCGTTCACCGCGATATTGCGCTGCCATTGTTAACTTAGACTGTTTGATGAGACTAAGCCGTTCTTGGATAGCTGATCTCTGATTATGTTATTTAAATGCGGGGTATTCACAAAGTTTTTGCCTTACAGAAGTTGACCCCTAAGAGTCAGTACTTTATTTTTAGAATTGTATTTTTTATATGTAGTGGTCTTAACGTGACTTCTATTCGAAAATCTATTGTTTAAGTGTTACTTAATGACAACTGGAAGTGTCATTATAATCCTTAACGTGGTCTCCGAAGTAGCGCCTATGATAAAAAAGGGTGTTAGCTGATCATAGTTTCTAGCTGTCGAACCACCCTCTACTGATATTTAATGGTCTACAAGACTTACCGCGTGGTTTCCGCGTGATTTCACCCGCGTATCTCCTTTGGAATTGTTTTAAATCCTGTTGCATATTTAATATTAAAGATAATGTAGATGGTCATAAAATTATTCAAATCCGTTAAGAATTACTACAATTATGTTTATTGAAAAATTTTAATATTTATAATAGGCAACTCTATTTTTTTGAACAGATTAGAATTATCTATTTATGCAGACAGTCCTTAATCCAGCCTCCAGGTCATCCTCGACTTCTGGCGATTCCGCAGAATGTGAAATGGTAATGTAAGGATGAGGCCTGTATAGTTTATAAGAATCTATAGTAAAAGCAAAATACTGGTAAAACTGATTGCCTGTTCCTTCACCATCCTATTAGTAAATACTTCCGTATTGTATGGTTCTCTTATATTTCTTTAACTTAACTTTTATCACTAGAATAATTTAAAGAGTTTGACATAATTTCTATGGATAGTCTTGTCAAGTGTCAAATTTATTGCATTAAAAAATCAGCCCTAAATTAAATAAACATTAAATTATCCAAGCTTACTTACATGACGTGTCAGGTTTTGAGATTTTGACAGAATGAATTTTGTCCGGCTTTGAGTCCACAATTAAAAACAATTTAAAATTGTTGAACTACTAGAGGACCATTTGTAAATTATAATTTTATAATAAAACATTTTTTTGCTGAATCTTGAAATTTATTTTATGTTTTTGGGGTGGCTAGCGACCACGTGTGAGTTACCATATTGTGTATTTAACTTTTGAAGGACCTCCATTAGCCTAGGTAACAAGGGTGTAATAGTAATTCACGGTAAAGAAATTCACCAAAACAAGTAAAAAATATATACAAATTCAAGTATTGCAATTTCAAAAGCCCTAGTTTAGATATTTTCGGCTATTACAAACATGGTGCAGAATAAATATATTTTATCGATATATGTATAACTAATTAAAAGTAATTGTAGAACGTAGTATTATTCAAAAATCTATTTTTATGTTTTTCGCAGCTTTGCTTCATATATTTACGTAGAATTCACAAGTAATTTATTATACACACTATTTATGTTATAACCCTCAAATCTGTACCTAAAAGAATTTTGAAATATTAGAAAAAATATTATAAGTACTGTTTTTTTTTTGACCATTCAGCTCCAACAAACATAACAACAAAATACACTTTCTCATTTATAAAATTAGTAAGGATATAAGTAAGAGTATTTACGTCCGTGTCTAAATAACAAATACTTACCTCACAAGAAGTTCCGGTACCCGGGTTTCAGGGAACCTGGAGTAACGAGCGGTCACTGTTTCTGATCTCCGGACAATCGATTTTAGGGATTCGTTATAAAGGATTCGGTATGTACTAAAATAGTTGATTTATATTTTGGATAAGTCGTTTTTTAGTATAACAATAAAAACACAATCAGAATAATTTAAAATTATTACTACATTGATATTCATGCAAAATAAATAAGCATATTCTTAATTTAGAGACCCTCGTTAAAAATAAACAACTAAACAAATTGTCTTTAAACAAAGCTAAAAGACCTCTTATTTGGTGGACACATTTCAAAGACAAAAAGTTAACAAAATAACCTTTGATTAAAGTAAGATAGCGAAAGATAATTGACGTTCTTACATCATGTATGTACTTGAAAAATGGCTCTGGTACTATCAAAAATATATATCCCCACACTAACTCATTTATTTGGTCCCCAACATAAAAGAGGTAGAATGATGCAAAACATGTGAGCAAGACAAAAAATATTTCGTGTCCGTGTAATTTTGTTTGTAGTCGTGTCGTGTCGTATATTGTCTGACTAAACGATTTGACAAGTGAAATCATGCCACCGGGAACATGATTTCTGAGATCGGTGCCGTAGGAGCTACCCTCCCCTATTGTAAATTAATCAAAGAAAATAACTAAATTAACAAAGCACAATATTTACAAACACTTATTTGACAAAAGAAAAGCTAACCAACTCTGATGTTATTCCTAAGATTACCAAATAAATATTTCTTCTATCCTCACCCATGCAGCTAGCCTCTAAAACCTACGGAACCTTATATAAACTACCAGACTTCGCTTACAAAACCAAAAAGCAACTTGCTTCCGATTTTGTTATTTCTATTCATTGATAGAGCAAATCCGACAAAATAGTAGTTAAAAGGACGCTGTTAATTCCCGCCCCACATGACGACAACTTAGTGTGAGTGAATGCCTTTGTTGCAGTAAACTGCTTTTATTGGCATTGTAGCTTTGAAAACTACCATGAAAGGATAAGGGTACTTACGACGAGGAATTTGTCATGTAATGCAGTGAAACTTATTTAGAAATTGCTTTGAAAGTTTAGCTGTTAACGTGGTGGTAGAAAAGGTATAAATATTTAAGCTTTTTATAACCTTTGTAGCTCAAAAGCTCTTTGAGTAATAGCCTACACGTTGAAGAGATGGAAGAGACCGCTCTTGAGTGATAAGGCCGCCCATATTGGGTAACTGTATCTAATCTTTATATTTTGTGTTTTTATTAATTGGCAATAAATTGTATTTTTTACTTAAAAGCAGTAAATGTGATTCTGTAATGCTTTACTACAATTTTATTGCAGCTTTAATATAGTCATACTCGTATGCTTATCTCCATTAATTAAATAACAACATAACCATTGTAACCGAAAAAAAGTAACTTATTTATAAATTATATTTACAAATACACTATGTACAAAATTTTTATTTGATGCTGATATTACAATTATTTTGTAACGAACGTAAGTAACATTAGTATAAAAAAAATTTTTTGTAACATTCATATTGCAATCTGAACAGTTAGTTAGTGGTAGGAGTGAGAGAGAATTCGAAATTATTTTGAAAGAAAGGAAAAATAAATATTGTACACGATAGAAACGTCTATCGACAATAATTTTTTGAATAGGTATAATATCTTTCCACGCTAGTCCATATATTATTGTTAGATTAGTATTTCACTTAGGAACATTTACAAGCTCTTTAGCGTATCAACAGAAAGATAACAATACGTGACCCCGCGTCGGCAAGCCTGTCGATGTGGGCAGGAGACGCGGCAATAGCTCACAGTGTGGGAGTCGTTGCCAAAATCTAAGCCCACACTAGCTAGGCAAATAATCTGCGGGCTGTTTCGAACGGGCTCTTGTTTTGGCAAAGTATTTCCAATTCGTTCGTTAATTATGCTAGGGTCTCCGAATGGAATTCAAATGTTTTGGTTACGTAATTATTGTTTAATAATGTTGCTGGGAAAAATCTAGACTAAGAAAACATTACGTAAGTAGGAATATATATCTTCGTAAAAAGTCCCTGTTTGCTTGCGTTTGTTTACGCGCGTTTGAAAAATTAAAAAACCCGGCTGGTTAAGTTATTTTCCTGTGTGTTTCCTGTTTCCATGAAAAGTCCAGGAAACAATATATCTATAACAACTTAGACAAATCTAATGACATCGTAATCTGTCTAACGCTGTACAACTGTGTGTTGTAAAGCGTGCAAAAGATATATGCATACATACATACACTCGAAAATCATAACTCTCCTTCTGACAGTCGGAAAAGAAGTAATCTCACTCTCGAAAGTTAAGTTAAAATCATCTATAAACAAATGAACCAAACACGTTATAAATAAACGAATATAATTAGCAATTTAAAATATTAATATATCTAAGGTACAATGATTAGATCCCAATTGGATTCGCCTGCAGTAGTTATTGACCTCACAAAACACAGAGTCACCTAGATTTGGTCATCGACATTGTCGAAATTACCGTAATTTAGATTCCAAATTTTTAATTAATTCATTCAAATAAGAATGGTCCAGAGAATGGCTCGGAAACTTTGAGCCAGGTAAAAAAGTACCTATGTTAAGTTTAGGTGAATAGATACATAATTTTAACTCATATTTTTTCATATAATTAAAAGGTTTTAAGTTAACAAAACGATTCAACATATTCAGTAAAACATTAGGATATATTTTTACTTATAAACGTTTATTCATAAGTATCCCTTCTAAAAGTAACTTTAATAAAGAACTCCCGGCTGGTAGGAATCCACCTACATCTATAGATATCTTGAAAAATAACATAAAACATAACAATTGAGTTATTTATCACAGTGTCTAAAATATCTTCGCTTTGTACATTCAAAATATTTGTGGTGTCCAAGATAGTGACATTATTAACACGGGGCCTGCGCAAGCGTCGTCGTGGTAGCCCCGGCCCCCTAGGGTCTTTGTCGGCGGCCCCCGCTGCCTCTCCAGTCTATAACAAATATCTCAATATTTATTATCTATTTATTCTTTTTAATTATAGCCAATTTGTGCCTCTCTTTTTTAAGTGGTTATAAGTTATGAGTGTCAGGAATGGTAAAAATTGTGATTCTGTTTTTTATGTGTGAGCTTAAATTGTGTTGCACTTTATTTCATTATTTTCTGTAAGTTGCAATTCACAACCAAAAAAAAAATAATATAGTATTTTTTAGTTTTGTAAAAAATAATATTAGCTTTTACCCAAAATTTACCTAAACAGTTTTCCTTATCTATAAAATATCTTGCTATATCTTTCAAAATTGACCCACGATTCCAATGAAGCTATCAACGAACCTAATGTGTTATAATCGATTAGTTATCGACAAATCTATGTGATTTACCGATCCGCGTAACAGGTGATCCATAGTCAACTTACACAGAAGCCACCGAAAAATCGATACGTTCTTACCGAAAAATCGATTATCAAAAATCGTGCGGAGGATCGTGTTTTCGGTATATTTTATTTAAGTTTCCCATAGATTAATGCAGTGTGAATAAAATAAATTAGCTTGTAAAATGGTATTCTTGGATAAGTCTTGGAGTGCGAAAGATACTTGTTGATAAATCATACAGAAAAGGCGTTGATAGGAAAGCGTTTTTTATTTACCAGGGAATTTATAAATATATTCTGTTAGAACTTCAATGCTATTATGTGGAGAAAGGTACTAATTTTATTGTTATATTTGTAACAGTACATTTTATTTTTGGTAAAATTGAAATTGATCGCAATAACTAAATTAACTGTACCATAAAAGCTGGACTGCTTATCCGTCCCCTAAAATACAAGCTATAAATTGCTTTTTGACAAGTGCTATAAAGATTTTAGCGAAAAAAAAAAGGTTAAGATGATAAAGCATTGGCTTTTCAGAAGAAAGATTTTATTTGGTTCCAAAAAGAATAAGATAAGTTTACAGCCTAAGTTGTTAATAGTTGCATTTGATCTGCAGAACAAATAGGTGCAGTGATCAAGGCAGTAATAATGTACTATATGCAGAGATCGGTAGGTATCTGTAATTTATGGCGCATTTTTAGCGAGCGTATCGCAGGAAAGTTTTTCAACATTATTATTTCTAAAAAGTTTATTTAGTTACCTAACTGATAATTTTTACTTCATTCGTAATTGTTTTATAAAAATAAATGAAAAGAACATTAACTTTGTTAAACATTTGTGTTTGTTATAATATTACTGACATTTGTGCCTCTTTAGTTTTTGCCAAATTCAAATACTTAAATGGACTTAGCCAGCCTTCAACTTTACGGCTAGCATTACAGAACCGAAGTAATGCAATTAATTGGCGAGATATAAAGGCAACGACCAAATAAACAATATCAGTTTTGGCCTATTTTATTATTTACACCCGCACTGAAAAAAAATCTTATCTTAAAAATAAAGTTGTTTTTAATTTTTATAATTATTTGGCATCCACCTTGGATGATGTCGGATTATTATAAATTATTTCTACAGATAATAATTAAATTTTGATAAAATTATCAAAAATAAAACATTGCTCGCTCAGTGGGCATAAAATAATTTTCAGGCATATTCAATCTGAGTATGCCAGGCCCAAACCCTGGTTTGTCCTTTAAAAGAGACAACGACCATTTGAGTTTTATGTCAAATTTCAGTCATAGTTCCTGACAGTACTCGATAGAAGCGCTTCAAATCGACTGTCTTTCTGCTTTACTAGTGACCAAGGTGATTCACTTATGTATAAAATGTTTTTTTTTCGAATTCGTTCTATTACATCACTAAGTACAATGGAACGTAACTAAAAATTTTCTTGGAAAATATGTAACATTTAAGATAATTCAGTCTGTAAGAAGTCATAAATAAGATAAATTAAAAAGTCCGTTATCGTCTGCTGTCAAACAAGTAATAACCTGGAAGACAATATGTACTGTCCATTTGGATACACGACTGTTATTGTACTAAACAAAAACAGGTATTAACTTGCACAGGGACCATTTACATTTGATCAACATCTGCAATAATCAATTTAAACTAATCTTCTGTTTGAACTAAAAAAGCATACCATAATATGTGACCGTTCAGCTAACTGTCTCCCGCTATTCCTGTCTTAATTCCGGGAACCAGCGGAAGTCTCAGCAGCGGACTCCATATTAATGGCTGCTTACCGACTCCTTCGTTAACTACATCACGTCCTGCCAGGAACAACTTCGAACTACCCACATTCCACAACGTTGATGTTCATTGCTTGCGTTGAAACGTAATTGTTTAAATGTCTGTGAAAGAAAGCAGCGGTGGTTCAGGTACAATAAGAAATGTCGCCGTTTAAAACAATAGGCTGGAATCAGAATTTCTTCTCGCTTTACTTGTTTAAATTGACACATCCGTAGTCCGATGCATATCCAGTGTTTTAAATTAGTTACGCTTTTGGTTTGTTCTTTGAAGATTTGATTGGATTCTCTTTCTGTTGTTTTTACAAGCAGGTATCTGTTTATTACTTTTGTTCAGTTTTATGCCCAGCCAGTGATCAGGCTACTGTGAATCATATATTTGGATATGAGTCAAGACAGGGACGACTCAAGGTCGAAACTTTTATTTTCTTCTCTTATTTTTATTGCGGTTTCGGTTTTTAGCAAAGTGCATTTTAGGGTTAGATTTTGAAGATAAGTTTAATATCTTTTAGATCTTGTTATTAATGTGATTCAGAAGTTGTTAGATTATTTATAATTTATGGTTTGTATTTTAGATTTTTGTTATTCTGTATTTAATTTTAACAAATAATAATGGATGCGTTGGAAATGTAAACAGAATTAACTCGAGCGTCTCCCAAGCAATCTCTACATCATTTGTATCGCTCATTCCGTGTGTAATTAATCAACGGCCGTCAAAACAGAGTATCGTACTGCTTTACAATAATCTCTTTGTAATCAAACTACACGTGAAGATAGCACACACAACACAACACAAACAAATAGTAAAGTTTCATTTATTTTCGATGCTTCGGTTACCGCAACGACTAGAGTAGATGATTGCTCAATTACCAGGACCTCCTTAGTCGAAACATTTACCTTTGCATCCGACGCATTTTAAACTTTATGAAAATGTGTTTAGAGATGTTTCGTTGAGTGATATTAGTCGGCGAGCCTCAAAAGGTAGTGGCGAGTACGCGCCTTGTCATTACAGCGGGAATCAAACATTATGTTTAGAATCGCCGACAGCTTAACTGGGGTTTTTCATCCATTTCATAATTTGTTATTTGGGATTATAGGCGAGCGGCGCAAGAGACAAAGTAAACACGGCGGCTGCGTCGGTCGCCGTTGATAATTGACAACCATCATCTTTTTTGCATTTGTGCCACCTAAACACAAAAAGATGGCCATTATGTTGTCGAGCGTGATGCAACCGTGCGATCGTTATCGAAGACACTAAAATAAAGAGTATATTTTTTGGGGTTTATGTTTTATGTATGTTGTTTTTTCCCCGGTAAATTATAGATATACGACACAAGACAAGTCAATTCTTAGCTTATTGTTTATAAGGATATACGACATACTCGTACTGACTCAAGGAAGTTAAAGAAATTTAAAGCATATAAATATTAATAGCCCCAAAGTAAGCAGAGCTTGTGTTATGGCATGAGCATACTGCGAACTTTCCCCCAGTTAAATATACTCAGAATAAAAATACATTATAAATATCAACAACCATGGCCCGAGAACAAACATTTGTATTCATCATACAAATAAATCCCTACCAGGACTCGAACCTGGGACCTCCGGCGTATGAGGCAAGGGTACTTACCACTGCACCACTCGTCCGTCCAATAGGTATTGTTTACAGCATAAATTGTATGAGTTTTTTTAAAATTTAATGAAATCGATCGAATATCATTAATATGCTCATTAATAGCTTCTCTGGTAAGATTATAATTTATTATTTGTTAAGATAATTGTAATGTATGACCCTCATTAACTGTATATCTACAATTAGTGAAACAGTTTACACTGACATGAACAAGCGATATAATTAGGGCCGATTCATTTTCATTTAATTATAAAATTCCTAAGATCATATTAAGGATTATTTAGTAATAATCAGTCTGTAAAAGTTTTAAGGATACTAAATCACTTTATCCAAAGACTGTTTTAGCCGATTTCAAATTTTTATCGCCGAAAAATTACAAAAATCGCATACGGACTCATATATAGAATAACTACATGCACATTTAAACTATAACACTTAATGAAATAACCATATAATATTCTTTCACATTAATATTTCGTGTGGAACTCGTTAAATTGCCAAAACGTTGTAATGGCTGTGGTCTAATTTCCTTAATTAAGCAACAATGGGTAGACAATTTAGAGATTTCATGCTCTCACGAGAAGTACCACAGACAATTACTCGTTCCTTCATAATACTTTAGCTGTTTTCTATGACTCTGCTTGTCTTATCGTCATGCGAGTTCTTAGCTTTCATGAAAGTAATTTACTAATAGTAAACTGTCCAAGGAGTAATTGTCTGGGGTACTTCTCTTCTTCTCTCTCTTGGGATTTGCTGGGACCCAAACATGGAGCTGGACCCAAATATCTAGCTAGTGTTGACAGCAATTGTCAAGTGTTAATTATAGTCGTAGAAGTTATAGAACTGTTGCCATTGTGATTAAAACCTATAAATAAACCTTTGTAAACCAATAACAAAACCCTTGCATTACTCCAGTATGGGTAAATGTCGCATTAATCTGTACGGGTGTTGGAACTCGCATCCCCTTTAAGTAGTGATTTGAAATGCTTTTCAGAGCATTTTAATTAGGTTTTAATTTTAACTTCAGATAGGTTTCGGCGCATTTGGAGGAGGCCCAAGCTTGTAGGTGCCCCGCATACTCAACTGGGAATTCGAGCCAGCCCAAACGCTCCCGACGTCATGATCAGATCTTATACATCATGCAATATATACACACATAAGCTTTGTTTTATTCGAGAATCATGCTTAAAATCAATCGCATACAAAATATTGGAACCACTTTCGTTTGCCAAATAATAAATAACAAAATATATGTAAAATAAAGGAAAAACTTTGAATACTTGTACAACATAAACATACAAAAAATCATTTTAAAAGTAATATTATTTCGGTGCTGGAATACCTGTCTAATTTGCGAGAATTTTTAATTACTAACGGCTGCATTCGCACGCATTGTTCTTTAAAATGTTACATTTTGATAACAGTTTTTTTAAGGGCAATGACTTTAGACTGTAAACTTAGGCTACAAAACTGAATAAACGTATTTAACCATATAAATTTAAATGTTTAAGTATATAAATAATAATGCTTGCATTGTATTAAATCCCACCAAGCAATGAAAATCAGAATGTACGATTAGAACAGCGGAATATACTGATAGCTTTAAAGTACTTAGCACATGCTACCGGCTCGCATACCATTTCTCTATATTCTAAGTTCTGTGGTACACATAAATCTTAGAGAAAATTATTTTGAATTAGAACCTCACGAGAATATCAAGACCAAAATCGACAGTGAAGTGATTGTGTGCAAAAAGTGTTGATTTATAATTATACAAGTGTATGTGATCACGAAACTAACGAAAAGATTACACTGCAATGTTATGTGATTATAAAACTGTAACTGTAAAATTGTTTACACAGGTGCGTTATAGATACTACAGATCCCGATCTCGGTGCGGTTTCCCTGTGTACGTATTGCCTGATCCTATGTAATGGTGAAATATTGTTTATAAACTAAATATAATAAATTTAATGTTTCTGTTTTAAGTATGAATACCGTAACAATGGTTGTTACAGTTTACAGAAAACTACGGTTAAGTTTATTTCGACAGTTAGTTCCGCCACATGCCACAGACGGCGCTGTCGTCACGGCTGCCGCTTCCGTTTTGTACCTGTTTCCGGTCTGACGACTTTGTTAAAATTATTGAAATGATGAACATTAAGTACGGGTTAATTATTTACATGTAATTAATTATTCATTTGGAGTCTGATTCAAAAGAACTACTAAGTGCCAAATTTAATGGATTCCACATTTTTTTATAAGTTAGTATAACAAACAAGTTTCTCTTTTTACCTTTCTCCTATCATAAAAAAAAAACAAAAGTTAGGCTGATTTTGAGATTTACGTTGAAATCAATTTAAAAGGTTCCATCGGTGTAAAACCATAAGCTAGTTTGTACGATTATACATACATAATGTAATTGAAACAAAAATTATCTGATCCTTAATTAATTAGTTGTATATGGTTCAATTCATTTGACCACTGGGGCCTGTGTGTGTGTGTGCTTGTATAGATATATGCAACATAACTTTGTGTGGCAACCGCCATCTTGTCAAACTGTGTTCTCGTCGTTTTAGTGTGCCTGCACAATCAGTATGTATTTGTCACGCACTCACAGTTGCTTCATACATATTACATACTTAACGTTGAATACCTAACAACTAAATACAATACCTTTATTATTCCCGGGTTGAATATATGAGTTTACCAAAAAGTATACGGCTACACCAACAACCAAAACCAAAAAAGATAGCGAATTTTTGATAAAAGAATCCCCGATCACATTAAGAGCGTGCAACCTAATTGGGCGACGGGGGCAGCTGACGCACCCTGACAGTTATTGCCCCAAAATTGGGGATTTGTAAATATTAGCGAATCACAAAATAACGCAACAAAGCGGTGAGGATCTCTACCTGCGGCTTCCGAATCCGGTGACAAAAAATACAAGTTGATTTCGGTGATTTTGGGGTTTCGTTTTGAAAACATGTTTTTCGGTTAGAAGAACTATTAATGATAAGCTTTCACTTTGGCTGCCTAATTCCTCATTAAATGAAACTAAAACCCTTTTTTGGCCAGGTATTAAAATTAATTAAAATAAACCAAATTAAAATTTCTTATAGCTATGTTTGAATTATAAACAATTGAACTTAAACAGATATATTAAAAATACAAGTAAACAATTACTGTAATGATGAGTCCGCATGGCATAGAATTGGTAGAGAGTTGCGTCAGTTTAATTACAAAAAGGATACATAAATTGCATTAAATATTATACCTAATATTAAGAAACAAACGAATACAATAATGAAAAGTGCCGATTTCAACGTATTGAATACTTTTTATAATTGTATGCCAAAGCGAGCTACGGAATTCCATCATCGAGTTCGACTTACTCCTCTTTTACAACTCCCAAACGACCCAAACAAAACACTTCTACAAGGTTACATCGTTTGGAAAAAGACGGGATTACTATTCCGTTGTTATAAGTAAATGGAAGATGAAATATCCTTAGAAATACCTTCAATAGATGGATCATCTCCCATAATAAGATGACCGACGACCTGGTGGTACAGTTCCGGGAACTGGGGCAGTGGATCAAGGTTCTACAGGAAGGGCCAATAATCGATATACGGTTGTTAATAGATCGGCAATGCTCAGATGAATTGACCTCGTTTTGTGTAAAGTGACCGTTTATTGAAAAATTTCAGTTTTCAGCTAGAACGTATATAGAAGTGGCAGTGATTTGCAAAATAACATATTATTATGTGGCTGTGCAGATCAGTAACATTTGAAAATCTTAATGGAATCTGGAGTACGTATTATATGCATCTCGGAAGTTCTTTTTATTGTTTTCTCTAAGGAAAAGTACCAAACAGGCTGCGTGGCTCCAAAGTTATAATAAAGTAACTGACGTTTATGAACATGGTTGCTTATTTAAGGTTAGCTTCTGCCAGGTAGAAAGCTAAAGATTATAAATACGAATATTTTAGCTTAATAACGTTTGTAGGAATTACATTTATTTGAATGCTAATTAAATGGTTAAGATGCGTTTTTACAAGGAATTCCATACACTTGAAAATTCGAATCATTTGAACAAAAATATGTGTCACCTGGCGGAAGTCATGTAATACATAAATTGAAATACGTCGAGGAACTGGTTTGAGAGAAAAAAGAAGTAGAAACACAGGTACGATGCAAGCAATCACCCTTGGAGATGTGTACGGTGCACATCGATTGCTAAATTGGACAAAACTATGAAATAAATCAGAACTCACTATAACCAACCTACATACATTTTAACAGCAATGAGTACTAAGCAATAGGTACATTTTGCATACATAATTATTATAGTAAGAAAGCAAAACCGCATAATAATAAACATATAAATACGCATTAACTATGAAAACTCCTTAAGTGTACTGAGTCTTTAGCCATCACCAATTGTGCTGAATGTCATCAGTTTTGCACGAAGGATCGTTGTAGGATGTCCGTTGGTAAAAAGCCCGCATACGTAGAAGACACGTGCTGGTGCGGAAATTCTTCGGATGCTCGTTAAATAACAGGACATTGAGGCGCAGGCGCAGCCTCGATGAATGGCGCGACTTTCTGACAGACATTCTTACGTATGTGTCGCAGGCAGATGGTTAAATTAGACATTCAACTAAATAACTACCCGTTTGGTGGAAAGTTTAATACATTATTTATAGGCTTAACTTTTCTTAATGGCTCATCGCCGGATGCTGCCGCACCGCGCTCACTCCGTTAAGTGATGTAAGAAAATAAAAAGCAAAATCGCATATTCCTTGCTCAAAAATTAACCATTCAACATGACGGCTAGACGGTTAGCTGAATAAACTAATTCAATGAAACGTCTAGCTAGCTGTTTAGTTGAATGTCTCATTCAAACATCCGCCAACGACATATGTATGCCTCGGAGATACTTAAGATGAGTGTCGGTAAAAACTGAATAAAACATATTAGCTTCGTTGTGATTAATTTTTTGAGTCTGCAAAATGTAAGTTTTGGTTTTTATTGTTACTGTATAAGGGTGGGGAGGTATTATTAATTGTTTGGTTTTAATTTCAATTGTCATATCGATCGCTGCCATTCTTAATTAAATCAGAACTCATTGCTGCTCCCAATTGATTTAACAGTATTCGTATTGGGCTTTCGTATCGCAGTGCTATTTGACGTGTTTAAAATATCGAATATTCAGCAGATCCGATATTCAGCAAAAATCATCATATTGCTTTGTTTCCGTTGACAGGTACAACGATGTAGCCTAGGTAGTAAAAATTAATAAATAAAATAAATAGAAATGTTTTTAATGTAAGGTTTTATTGTAACTTTTATAACTCGGGCCTTTGTAATGTCAATTTTTTTTCTTTTACTTCTGCGAGTTTGTTCTTATTTTGATTTTCTGTATAAAGTTTGAAAAAAAAATGATTTACGTTTAAATATCTCGTAATGTCATTCATAATATTTATTATTAAAGACCCTTGGATTATTTATAAGAGTCGTTGCAAATAGATGAATTTAATTTTATAAAGAAATTAGTGAAAATACCCAAATATTACTATTAACAAAACTCCAAAACACCAAACTGAATATGTCGAAGGCGATGTTTTCATCCAACCTTGGTCAAAGGCCAGAAGCAAAATGAAACTATTTTTAAGGTGAAGCTGAACCAGCGCAGGTAATGCCGCAGATAGCAGCATTTGAAAGAACCCCTGTACGGTGTAATGATGCTTGAAGAAATTTCGCCAGAGATCCCCAATTAACGATGAGCATGGGCACGGTTGCCACTCACCATCATTTAGACCGAGTGCTGATGCGTCCTAGTTTGTTTTTTTGAAATTGAAGCAGATCGGTATAGTTCAAACGTTTTCAATCAACACTATTACACTTAGGATGCTGATGCATCATATAACAATTGATAATATAACACGAGGTAAACATCACCGAATGAACTACCATGACTCACTAGAGCAATGATCCCGACGCCACTCCGTCTAATTAGAAAATTGTACGCTTCCTTATGACGAATAAGTAGAACGCAATAATGCACGTGAATGTCATACTTATGAAGAAACGTTTATTCACGAGTTTTGTACAGGTAGATTTGGATCAAACTGCATTTTATTGTTTAATGAGTCTGACGCATCTACGTGCCATTTTGTTAAAAGATAAATTCGTCGGTCTAGGTAATTCTCAGCCAGATCAAGGTGATTCTGGAGTAATGTTGTCGAATAAAAAACAAAATTAAAGTTGAGCCATTCAAACGTGCGAACTGAGTCATAAATCATTCTCTCGCTCACACTTCTAGTGTAGTGTGTAACAACAAAGAAGGGACTTGTCGTAATGTTTTATGACTCAGTTCGCACGTTTGTAATGGCTCAACTATGTAGTCTCAAAATTCAAATGTGAACTATATTTAGTTGCCTCTTGGCAAGCAGGTTGCCAATATGTGCGTATAAGAGCCGTTACGATAATATCATGAAAAAGCGTTCACACAAACTTCTGCCCTTATCAGAATTTAAGCCCATCCCGTCATGAACATTTTTGAAGATAAAAGACTTGGTCAACAAACTGCGGAATTTGACAAATTTAAAAACCCAACTTTAAAAATAATATTTTCCTTTGTAATTTCACGGGAATTCAAATGAATCAAATGACACCTCATTTGTTGAAATTCGCAAAACATCAATTCGCAGAGCGTGCCGAAGAAAAATACAAGCGTATGTACATTAATTTATTCACAAAACAAAACCTTCTTCTGGCAGTCAGATAAAAAAGGACATCTGTATGTCCATGTAACTTAATTGTGAGTAAAAATTTTAGGTAAAGTCATAAGGCCTATAATAATTTAATATGCAAGTCAACTATATACTTAGTATAGTAGTATATACTAGTAGCAGACTATACCTGTTACTAAGTAGTGGCGCCCAACATTGCAAGTTAACAATCGGTCGTTGTTACAGATATGGGATGGAAGGTCGTAATAGAAAAAGGAACCTGATCGGAATCTATTACAATAAATTTATATCATTCTATGTGCTACAAAGGCATACATTCCAAAATGTTTGACTCAGGTCTAATGTTTAACAATCAAGCATAATAAAATTATGATTAGTTTTAAATTAACTGCGCGTTATGTTGTATTGTAATTTGTACACATACTAAAATGTACTTTTTACTAAAATCGTCCAAGGGGCTATATTAATCTTATGTGAATATCTAATTTTAAATCTGTCTAAATACTGTAAAACTTCATAAATCGTTTAACCAATGTTCGATGTATAATCTTAAACTTTTCGGAACATACTTTAAATACATACATAATACACATAATTCATAAATAAGTTAGCAATCATTGCTATGAAATTCTGATACACTTGCTGTTGAATGTACATTTATTAAATAGCCAATCCCACTGCGCAATCGAGTCAATCAATCCGTTGATTGAATGATTGCTGAGTTGCCATAGCTGCCGACAAAGCGACAGCACACGACGTTAGCGCCATATTATGTTATCTGTGTCACAGTAATTTCATCAATTTTGTACAAGTAAACAGATTTATCTGATTTTCCTTATTTCCTTATTTTTGATGATTATTGAATGTTTTTTATTTCGGAATTAATATAGGTATCAAGTATGGCAATTTATTTGATTGTTCATTGACAAGGTCGCATTAAAATAAGTGATCCTAATCTCAACCTTTGAAGGGGTACTAAATTTTCCATGGCCAGTTACTTAGGATGCTTCCAGTGCTTGTGAAAAATAGTAGGTACCTATGTGGCAGTGGCAGATACTAAATGTAAAGTCCAAATGTCAAGTATATTTTGTACCTATTTTTTCTAATGTGTTAATTAAAGAGAAATCTCGCCAGGTCTCTATTCAAACATACAATAATTACGTGATATTTTAATGAAGACTGCTGAGAACACAAGACAAAGACGAATCAACAATAACCCGCAATAAACATTCCGTTTTGAGATAGTTTCGAAAGTAATCTATGACGATTGAGGCAAAATGCGATTCTCATCAATTTACGCCCGTTCCGAAGCTTTTACGCCTTATTAAATAGAAATGGCGCAACTTTTTGTTTTGTATTTAGGTTCCGTGTCTGCAATTACATATTCAGTGATCGATAAATGGCTAGCGGCTAAGACCTTTGATTTGTAGGTTTGAAACAGGAACTATAATAGCTCATAATTTTATTGTTTCTTATTTAACTTTAATACATACCAAATTTTAAACATTACCGCGTGTGTGTTAATGTCTAAGAAAATATATAGAAGGGATATAGGTAAGAAGAAGGAAGAGATCTAATAAAAAGATGGAATAGATCAAAACATTAAAATAAAGTTTGAACTTCAAAGTTTCCGTTTTAGAGAACAAGCGTATATATATGTATGTTATCTAATCCAATTATGTATTTGCAATTATACAAACTGAACCAACCTTCCTCACCACCACATATTTAATCTCGACGGAACCGCGTGCACAGACGCAGGATCTCGTCAAGCTAGACAGCTCCAATTACTCGCCGCGTGCGTAACAATTACATGCAACTGTACCGACGTCTGCAGACACTGTGTCTGCTGAGGTTTTTATTTAGATTTAAGAACTTTGATCTGGAGGTTCACTGGCTTCCATTTATTTTAGATTTTTTTTTTTGATTTTTTTCATATAATTTCTGTTGGCATCCCTGACAACGAGCACCCAAAGTTTAATGATGATTGAGCCTTAAGTGTAAGTTAAAGCGTAAAAAACAAACAAAGTGAAACATTATCTTATCTTAGTATTAATTAGAGTAAACAATCTTAGGTACAAACTAATCATAAACATCTTTACATAACGTTGTATCTTTTAAATTATTATTTGTTGAGTTAAACAATTATATTTTTTACAGGTCTGTTACGTGCTTAGATTTGTGCATGCCACTCGAAATTCTTTACGAGAAATTTTTACCAATTTTTTTAAACAATCTTTTTAACAGCAAAAATACCTTTAGACCCAAAAAATGAAATATACTATTATATTTATATGCACCTAATTGATGCCTACGGTTTTGGTAATATTACTGAAAGCTATAAATGTTGTTGCTCTACTATTTATACTTAATCAAGTCTGTGATAAATAACACAGATATGACCATAATTAATATATAATTAAAAAAAGCATTACAGTAAATAAAGCTCGCCGGGACGTCACGCTCCGTTGACAAACTCGCAGTGTGCGTTGCGCCGGCGCCGCCATACAACTGACTTATTACCTGATTCGTATAAAGATTATAATTAACACAAATCCGAAGAACGCAAACTTCGGACTTTTCTCATGGGAATTGCACTTTCTTAGGTATTTAATTTTTATAAAAATTGTTCTGTTTTTTAATTAAATGCAGTTGTTGGTGTGAACGTTTGTTGGGATTAACATATTGTTGTTTGAATCGCGAATAATCATGAAAGTATTGATTTGCGTCAGAAATATCAATGATATATTTATGAACATACTTTAGGTCAGAAATGATATGAGGCCATCGTAGCTTCCCTCAAAAATTTTAGCTAAATGTATTATAATAATTTCTTTTCAATTGTTTAGTGAAACATCGGTCGATATATTTTATCTTTGGATATTTAATCAACAGTACCAGCAATCAGTTCCTTTATGTATCTTCTGACATGTGCTTACTTATATGAGTATTTAAGTAAATATTTAAACAAATAAATTACTAGGGACAGAAGGAAGTATATGAAAGTATATTTGTTCATTACGCGTTAAGCACGCACATATGTATTTTGTAGGGATACCTACCAAAATCTCCCTAGTTTCATCAGCATATACCTACGAGTATTCAAAACGCAATACTAACGAAACAGCAAGTAAAAAACATATAACCTATTCTCAATTCCCAACATCCAATGAACAAACAACATTTCCCAAACCAGGGAAACAGCTATACAACTATAAGCGTCGGTTAATAAGCTTGAAAGCGCCACTCTGCGCTTGAGGCTGTTTACCGTGGACGTGCAACTGTCAGCGTCTACGATACTCACAGTCAAGGGCACCATGAGCTTTGAACTGTGGAGAAGAACATTTTAATAATTTAAATTTTAGGGATACGTTAATATTATATGCATGGTTATTTACAAAAAAATAACAAAGAATAGAACAGTTTTAAGTTCAATTGTGATGGTTTTAAATTAATGAGTGAGTGAATTCTTGCTCGCAGGCTCCCCTTTGTAAATGGCTGTATTCCGTCATGACTTCTAGAATGGTAATATGCTCAACGCATAATTTTGTACGTAGCTATTTCACAGTCAACAAAACTCTATCAAAAGTAATTGTATTTGTGAAAAAAAAATCTTTTTTTTCCAAAAATAGTGTTGAGAATAGACATCTCAAATTTAGGTTTGTTCATTAGATTGCGTAAGATACACTAGACTTTTCGCAAATAGCAGATCATTTGTTATATAACATAAGATAAATAAGTATTTTTAGAAAATACGGTAGCATAATTTTAGTTCCAGTCATGGACTGACTGGAACTAAAATTATGTTACCCTCTATTTCGGATGAAACCTCAATGTAGTGGCCAAATCTCTTAAATAGGCAGCGGGTAAATATTTTCCTTAATAATTTAGATGTGGGTATCGTACCGTGGGAACCATCGACTCGGTTTCAGGTCACACCCCGCAGTAACCGAGACTGTTTGCTCAGTGACCTCTGCATTGGACATCAACAAGTTTTTGTTTAAATCCTCGGCCTGGGATGCTTTGTTTATAAACAATTATGATGGCACTTGACATGTTCGGTAAATATGTAGGATTTTTAAGTATTTTAAAGTTTTATCAGGATTTTAAGGAAGTCCAATCTGTTAAAAACCCTGCGTCGATTTGTCGAAGACGATATGAATTTCACCGGTTTCATTTTCTTCTGGACTACACCGATATAATAACAGAAACGGAAGATTAATTTTACGATGCCCTTTGTTTAAATGACTAAATATCGCTCCAGTAATTTATATAATAATAGTGTCGTTAGGCGTGAAAGCGGTGGAGCCATGGTGGTAAGTTGGCTAAATGTAGAAAAACAAGTATCGCTTTGAAAAGTTTCGTACAGAGCGCATGCTTGTCTATCGCTGAAACCTTTTAATTAATTTCAATTTAATATCGTGAAGTCTTTTTATTTGACATGCCCATGGGATCAAGGGAATTAAGGTATTCTTCTTTAAAAAAACTCAGTAGCTAGTTTTCCCAAGCTTGTTTAAACTCTACTTACCTAAACGACGGTTCAAGGGGTGTGAATTAAAGAGCCTACGGCGGCGCTCGCCCGTGGTGTGAATTGCAAATACGGTGGCGTCCGCGCAGCGGTGGATGCTTGGCCGTGGCCGTAATATTCCCACGACGTATGCAGGATTCCTTGAAACAACGCATTTTATGACACATGTGAAGATATAAATCTAGTAAATTATGGAAATTGGTGAGGTGAAATAAGAATCTGCTGATCAAAATAAAGTGATAAAAAGCTGGTTTGTATAAAATTTATAAAGTTTTCAATCATTCGAATTATAAAAAAATTCGATTTCATGAAATTTATTCTTTATAAAGTAAGTACAATAAATGGCCAATTATTACTACAGGATCATTGCTTGCACTAGGTAGTTAATAAAAATGTTAATAATAGCAATATTTAATAGAGCCTTCAGTTTAGGACGCAAGGCTTCTCTCTCTCTGATATCACGAGGGGCATTAGCACCACATTCTAAGTATAATTTTTCAAACCTCAATAAAAGATGTTCAAATCTAGGCCATCATCGCACACAATACATTTCACAATTACCAGAACACTTAGATATTGAATCTCCATGATGTAAGATCGCATCAAATCACAAGGCTACTGTTATTTGATTTCCAGTGTAAATTGCAAAAAGTAGAGCATATTACTACAGCGTCTAATGGACAGACAGACAAACATACTGTTGTTTGTGCTGTCGGAATATTGAAGACAATTTGACCCATAGTTTTGTTACTGTTAACTTGAACTGTCAGTTTCATTTTTTTGAAGTTGGTACCCAGGTCATGAAAATGAAAATAAATACATAATATCAAAGTAATAATAGTGAACAAGTACTAATTAAGTAAATTGAGTGCTGTTTGTGATCAACCTTATGACAGGCGGTATTACAGTAATACACAAAGTACAGATTTTTTTTTAAATCCCGACAAACGTACTAACTCTCTGGCCCAAAGTAAGCAGAGCCTGTGTTATGGATGACCATACAGTGAAATGGGACTAGAACTGGAACCGAGAACAAACATTTGCGTTCATCACACAAGTGAACGCCGCGACGTAGACTCAAACCTCAGACCTCCGGCGCATGAGGCTATCACTGAAGCCACTTGGCCGTCTCAATGAGAGGCCCGCATTCGTCTTGACTGACTTCCTCAGGAATACACCGATAAGATCTTGAGGGAGATGATGTCCTGCAACAATGGTTCTATTATTTTGTTAATACTCGTACTGCAGCCCCAGTTATATTTATTTTTAAATAATTAGCATTGACACCTTTGTAGTGGTGCTTGATCCTGCGCGGCTTTTACTGGTGTCTTTCCTGATTGACGAGACCGCGTAACGCTCTCACCACATCTCTTAGAAAATATGGTCACCATGAAGCCGTACATGGGAACTTGTTCCTGAGAAATTACGAAAGTAATGCTCACAACGTGCAGCGATGAGCTGAATGTTCAATTAAATGGCCGTGTGAATAAAAAAAATACTAGTTCTGATACAAGACCCATCCCCTGCACTGGCACGAAAGTCCACTTCACAGCCCTAAGCTTGTCGTGTGAGCTGCTATAACGTTAACTGTTCGGCCATACTTAGTTAAGGAAAAAAGAGAACAAACGATAACGGTTAGAGCCAACAATATTGCAATTTCTTAGGACCGGCTTCGCTAAAATTTCAAGGCAATTACTTTGTACGAGATGGTTCCACATACCATACAACTAGAGTGCCTATAGACATGAAAAACGTTTTTCCCAGAAAACTCATTTCCAAAAAGGGGCTAAAAATGGCCACCACGTAGTCCCGATCTATCTCTGTGTTCTCTGTTGTGTGATCTATTTCATTCTATGGAGTTCTATCTACACGGTGGTTTACGAGGATTAACCGTGCAATTTGGAGCAGCTCAAAAAGATCATATTAAATTAACAATATTTCAACATTATATACATAACATGTTGTATGTATTTTAATTTCGTTTTCAATCCCTACTCACCGTTAAGGCGCCTGGCAATATATATAGATTTGTTAGAAAAAAGTAGGAAAATTTTACAGACTTTCAGCAACGTCTTAAATATTTTTTTGTTGATTTTTTATGACAAAATCGGATTAGTCTATGAATATTTTTCTAGTATTTAGATAACTAACAATTCAATTAAAAGGTTTTACTTTTAATTTCACCCTTAGAATGTCATCCACTGTAAGAACTTCAAAAACCTCAAAGAATAACGTACCACACAACGAGTTAGGAGTGTGATGACAAAAATGCTAAAGTTCCAAACTCTTTCAAAAGCCGACAACAATACTTCTCAATGAAAAAATACGTGTTATTATTAAAAATGAGTCAGTGACACTTACCGCACGCACCATACCGGAAACTACTTCACACCGGAAGAGAGGCTATCCATGTATCCGTTACGTATTCTATTAAACAGGTAGATAGAGACAAAACGCCATTATTCCTTTAAGTTAGAACGGCATGGATGTCAACAATACGTACGTACGTCACTGATTTGTGACGTGATGTGCTCACGATAGCTGCAAGAAGGATTCGATGAATTAATGAATGACGAGCAGTTAATCAATCAACTTTATTACCTTATTTCCATATCTAGATTCATCTTTTGCGTGACTTTTGACGCTTTAGTTCCAATGCTTTCATTTAGCCTTTATATATACATTAATATACGATAGTGGATGTATTTGACAAACATTATTAATAGCGCTATTTATTTGGTGTGTAGTCCAGGGCTACTACAGGATAAAAACAAAATAAGTTTTAAGTTATTACTCAGTAAACAAAATTTACATCCATACTTTCCACGTTGTATCTCAATCATTAAAATTTACAAAAAATACAATTGAAAATTTTATATTTTAACATCTTCAATTGTCACAGTAACGCTAGCGTTGTTTATTTTTGTTTCTTCCAAACAAAGTGAAATTTTAAGATGAGTTTTTGCAATCTTTCCACAATGAAATAGACAATGGAAATTGTTTGGTTCCGGTACAAAAAGTTCTATTACCAAAGACAAACATCCGAAACTGTTTCCCACGGTTGACGAAATGCAATTTGTCGAAAAAAAAGCAACGTGATTGTATGCAAGTTGGGAGGCTTACGGTCTCCTTAGTCGGCCAGAGTCGTAATGGTTTACGGCACCTTTACCTATTCCGCCTCCGCAATTAAGAAAAAAATGTTGTTTTCGTTGACCTGCACTGTCGTTGTAGTGATCACGTAGAAATCCTTTAGGATAAAGTCAATTTTGGAACTTTTGAAACAACATTCTCACGTTCGTCCATTGTAAACACCTAAATCTGGGGACGTTTAGTTTACCTCATACATTGTTCTGTTGTAAGCTTGTGAAATGTAAATAACATAAAAAACTGGGATCGTTACTCAATGGAATAGTTTCGATTTAAATATAGAACTGTTTAAATGAATGGGATGATTGACTGTTAGTAATGGCGCGCTACGCTGCATTGCAGTCACGTAGCCAATTACAATTTACAATGAGATTCCTTTTTTAATTTAGTTTATGACACATTTTATGTATAAAAAAGGAAGATATTTGATTTATATATTGACATATATAAATCATATAAAAATCAAAATAATATTTGATTTATATATTATTATAGCATAAGCATTGAAATATATTATGCTTGATATCGTACTTTTTTTTAATGAGCTAGTTGACCGCCTGGAAAACTAGTAACTTTCAGACTTCAATTGAATGTGGCCAAGCTTTTTTATCGCTACAATTTACAAGTTGTACATTTTATAAGCTTAGAAATGCTAATACGTTTATTATTTTTTGTATATTATTAGATAATAATCGAGCTCAATGAGCTGACTGTGTGGTCCCACTTTGTGTAATGATGGATGAAGGGGACAGCATCCGGCGGTAAGCTTCTAACATTGTTAATCTCAATAAATTAATATCATTAACGTAAATTGTCCAAAATATAATAATTTAAAATGAGTATTAAAAATATGTTTGTTAATAAGGTCGATAAAGTTTAATCAACTCCCAAAGTTTTTTGGCCGAAGAGCCACTTTTAAAAAAGAGGATGGGAAAAGCATAGTTGGAATAATTGTTTTATTAAAACTTTTATAACCGTGTAGGTATAAGTTCTAGTCTCCGTCTATGATTCGTTAAAAAATATTTGGCACTTTAAAAAGAAATGAGATGTATTCAATTGAAATCTCCCTACTTAAATGTCAAAACAAGCGTATCGTATGGCATATGATATTATAAAAATCATCATTTTCATCCTTTGTATCTAACCAACAAATGCTAAATTCAAATATTTAAACTGGCATCCACCACCGCACCGCACACTGGCCACACAGGAATTACTGTATCCGGTTCCGTCCGCCATTGTCCTCATCGCATTACATATTAATTGGAAAAGACCGTCGTGTAGCGTTGCGTCGTGTCGCTCCCACTTCCGATCGTGGTAATGAACTTGTTCAACACTGTTCAATGGGAAGTTGTCATGACTTAAATGAGCGGTCGGAGTATGAATAACTTTTTGAGCAGAGTCCTGTATTGGAGACTACTGCCTCATTGCAAAATCGCTGAAAATACTGGAGTAACGATTCTAAAAATGTTCATAGTTGAAGTTGAAAAATTAAGTTTACAGGCTCCAGGACTACTGCGTAAAAATTCTATTGGCATAATGTTTTTGTTATTTATATGGGTATCATTGTTCCAATGTTAATTATTTTGGAATATATAAATTATTAAATAAACGATTTCAAAATTTTGTTCAGTTTATAAATAAAAAAATTGTATTTAAGTTTGTAATTGTTAATGTAGTTGTAGTTCTTTGAGGAAGAGCATAGCATGTTGAATATGGGTTTTTCTCTATCGAACATTACTAAAGTAAGTTATAAATTTAAAAAATAACATCTATGGACGTGAACTAAATCAAATCAAGGAATAATTTGTCAATTTCGTTAACCAATCACGTCAGTGGTACGAGTAGCCGTCCCGTGCACGTCTGTACTTCACCACCATATACACTTGTTCGCACCCGGTGACAGTTGCGTCGACTTCAAGGTGAATAACACTCGTGTAAACAAAATACAAAAGGGCTCAATTTCAAAACTAAGTTTTCATCTTCTGTTGCTTTATATGGAAACTAGACATTGAATTTAAAGTACTTTTACGGACATTTGTAAACTTTTCGTTACCACAGCTAGATAGTTGCTTGTAGTGGGACTCTGTTATAAATTGTTTGAAGAGTAAATAAGGAGGATTATTTTAAAAAGACTTGACAACCTGCACAGTTATACTTATTCTTTTAGCCCTGGGTAAAACTTTAAATACTATTTAATAAAGTCCTTATGTATACATCTGGCGTATTTCTACCAATCTAACGAAATTAAATAAAGTCTTTGAATCAAATAAAGCTCCAACTGCCAACTAAATATCTCGAAGACTTGACTCAAAAACAGGGATGATGAAACCCAGTTGCATACAGCAAATTATGAATGATATCAATGTCAGTTTTTGACATCGTGCCGTCTAAGCGGATAAACCTATTTTCATTTAGTGATTGTTTTATTTGAAAGGACGACTGAAAGTTTTTTGGACCGATTATCTTCAGGAGATTATATAATTTTTTTAATTGTGTCGTATTTTCATGAAACTATGTATAAGATAAATAAAATAAACTTTATATTACAACTACCCTGGTCTCGGGGTGGTGGGCGGAGTCGACAGGTGCGCGTACGCACGCTGAACCCGCGCAGACGCAGACATATGGCTCCATATTCCATTGTAATTGCTCTACGGATGGATCCTGGGCGGAGCGGCTACATATTGGTTCATTCTAATGATAGGCAGAAATGCGACGTTATGCTATGTTTCTATATAGGTGGGCTTTTCGAGAAGGACTACCTCGAGCCATTTAGTTACTACAGCTATTTAGTTACTTCAAAGGAGTAGTGAAGCAGCGGCCGTAGCCAAGTAGCCAATCCAACCAAGTTGCTAAAGTTATAGAAAAGACGTAAACTGTATGTAGAATATCATAAAATCACGTGATGCTCCGTATAGTTATAAGTTTTCTATAACGTTAGCGATCATAGATCGGCTACTTGGCTACGACCCCAGGTAAGTAAAGGAAACCCAAATGCATCGTTTAAATATGTTTGTGTGTGATTGCAGAACTAACAAGCGAAACAGTTAATTTCAGTAATTTTTAGATATAAACATCCATAAAATATTTTTATTATTTTGTTGAGCAGATCGAGTCAGCAGGTCGATTCATTAAACCAAAAAGCAGCTGAACTTAATTGAAATGTTTATTTATTTATTTAAGTTTATATGGGAAACACACAGGTTAAATACAATAAATTGAAACTTATATAAATATTACATAATCCAATTAAGGTTCCACTATTATTTTTAACAAAACAGAAAGAAAGCAGAAAGGTATTTACAGATTGTTAACAAATACTAGCACTCTTAAAATATAAATAATTCTCTACTTAACCATTTTTTATTTATAAAAAAATATATACCTAACGTAAAATAAGTATTTTATACATTTTCAAAAATATTGGTATTGTGTTGTGTTAAGATTTTTACAAAAACAGTAGTGTTGTGTTAAGATTTTTCCTAAAACCTTTAATATTGAAATTAAAAATATCTATGCCGAAGAAGAGAGCGTTATTCTTATTACATGATCTGCGAATAAAAGTATTTGAACCATAACTAGTTTTGGCTGTTTTTGGTTGAAATATATTTTTTATTCGTGTAGATTGACGAGGACACCTAAATTATATTTTGCTCAAAAGATAGTTTGATTCTAAATGATTATTAATTAGTTTATAAAGAAAGATTTGATCCTTTATAAGTCGTCAGCTTTCCAGTGATAATAATTTGTTAGGATTTGGCAGGCTTCCACAGTTTGAATGCAAGAGTAAATGCTTATAGAATTTATTTTCTATTCTTTCTAACTGTTTCTTATATATTTTATAGTATAGATTCCAAGAAGTTGACGCATATTCCAAAATGGAGCGTTAAAAGGAGTTGTATAGCAGTAAGAGAGTGTTTTTGTTATAAAATAAAATAAATAAAAATATATTTTTATAAATATATTTAAAATAATTTATTTTTCAAATCTTTTCCCACTCTAAGAATGAAACCCAACATAGAATGTTGTTAACATGTTAACAAAAGACAGAGCTTTTGAAGGTTATTTATTGTACGTAATAAATTGGCTTTACATAAATTTGTATTTCAGTTAAATTTAAATCTCGATCAAACGCTACGGAAAATCAAACAGCTTTGCTCAAACTGCATTATCAGGTTACTCTTAATCGATAAAATTTTAATAAACTTCCCCTTTTTTACGGTGTGGGGTTTTTTCACACCTGCCAGTAATGGTTTTCCGCTTGGGCAGTAGTCGGCAATGCTGATTACTACCTAACATTTGCCTAGTCATGGGCAAGGGTCACAAACGAGGGGCGTGTAGAACCTTGGTGGAATGTTGGCTAATAAATTAATATTTACCCAAGTTAGCTTCAAGAGTTGTGCGTTTGAAGATATTTTGCTGATGCTTGCTTGCTAAGTTATCTTTTATATGATGCGAACTGTAAATTGTGAAAAGATGTTTTGTCGTTTCTTGTAGACAGGAATTCTTGTCGTTTGAGATTTGTCCTAAGTAGGTATAAATATTTTTGTGGAGTAATAAGAGCGAAGGTATTTAGCCATTTAAGCTTAAATTTAGCATCGCATTGATAAACGACACAATTTTAATTCGTAACTTCTATGGACATGGCTTCCAATGCATTTCGTCAGTACAGTTTCGTTTCTAGCAATCAATAACATTACCGAAATAAAGCTGATTTCAGATAATTCATAAAACATATTTTAATACTTATAATGTATTGACTAGATAGTCTGTTTGGTGGGGAGGTAAGTAGCCTTGCCTTCCATGCCAGAGGTCCCGTGTTCAAATCCTGGTAGGGGCAGATATTTTATCATATTTGCTTTCTAGTCATGGATGTGTAGGTTTATTTAAGTTTATTTGTAATATTTAAATATAAAAAAAATATCTATGTGTGTTTATATATTTCTTAACTTTATTTATCCGTTATCTAGTATCCATACCACAAGTTCTTTAATGATACTTAATTTGGGCTCGATAATGTGGTGTGATTGTTAGAAATATTTATTTATTTATTTATTATTATAACCTCGTATCCTTCTCTTATTTAATGCGGTGGGTAAAAAATACAAATTGATATTTTATTTCGTTAGAATTAAAACTCAAGTTAAAACTAAATACGTTAAACCCTCAAGCGCTTAAGACCTTGCAAACTCCTTCCTACAATTATTCACTAGCTGTACACCCCTGTCAGAGTCAACTGCAAGACTTTTAAGGGCTCCACAATCAACCGGAAACGGAAGGCGCGTTTCGCGATCTCGCGCCGAAATTTTGGCGGGCAGCTGCGCCGGCGCGGGCCAACAGCTGGTTGGCAATAACGCTGCTTCCGTTTTGCACTTCAAGAGCTTTGGACATACCTATTTGTTTGTGAAGTTATGTAAACTGATATTTTATAATTTTGCTTCTAGTTTGGGTTGGAACAGGTGGTGTGTAACTATAATATCGCATTGCTTAATACGCCTAGTGTTAAGGATTTTATAAGTTATCATTTATAATATACTATCGAAAAGCAAATAAAATATAAAAACAATAAACGTTACAAAGTATGAATATTTTATTTTACAAGTAAGTTAGGTTGCTTTTATATTTTGTGGTGACATAAGAAATTGGTTTCAATAAGTAAATTAAAATAAGTTCACTTTAAAAACAAAAATAATTATATGAAACTTGTTAATTAGTGATTGAATGTTACTCGGTATTATGTATCTCTTTTATTTCAGAAGATGGGTTCAGTACATAATAATATAAAACCCAAAATACAATAATCCTTGTTTTTATCTAGACGCCTGATAAAAGAAGACTCTCGTTTACTAAAATTTTGTCGTACTAACGTCGCTATAAACACAAAATCTATTTTAATCTCTGCTACACATTGCGTATTAAATACAGCTGTGGGCCAAATTAAATATACACCGCATAAAATTATGATAAAAGAACTTCATTATTTTTAGATTTACAGGGGGTAGGAGCTTCCGTCGATTTATCACCTGGTCCAGAAAAAATACCTTACCGTGCTTTCTTCGGGAAGGTTATGTTTAAAAAACTGAGGGTAGCTTTTTAATGAAGCCCTTTCTTCTTAAAATAAGTTCATGATATAAAAAAAGAATTCGAATAACAGTTAAATATCTTGTTGATTGTTTTCAGCGGCAACGGAAGCCATTCGTACTCTTCACAGATGTTAGATTTTTTCCTTATTTTGCTGTTAAAAATAGAGTTCATACGATGGAGGTTGAACAACATCTGAATATTTTTTTCTCAATGTTCTTGAAGGTGCGGTGTTGACAAATTGCCTGTGTAGTAGAACCGTCATCCTTATTAATTTTATGTATTCTGAACCAAAGGCAAGTTAATAAATTGAACGAGACTCAATCTATGATGTTTTGACACCGCCAGGAAATATAATGTTGTTTTATAACAACCACGCTGTTTACTTTATTATTTGAGATTCTAAAAATGTTTCTTAGATTTAATATTCAAAAATTCAATATTTCTTTAAATGTGACACGTCTTTTTACGCTTACTGAAACGGGTAGTTTTAGAACTGTTCCGTTTGGCCATGGACAGGGCCGAATACTCCAAATAACTCCAGTAATGGAGCGGCACCTGAAGAAGAAGTAGTAGTAGACGACACTGTTAATTTCTATGCGAAGAGAGATAATTTCTCGGACGTATGTTTCGGAAACATGTTTATGCAATGGAAAACTGTAAGGCTCTGTTTAGGGAGCGGATTTTTTGATACTATTACCTAGATACATTTAGTCTTGCCCAATATGCATTAGTGGACTTTTTTAAACACCTACATTTTTTTTAATAATTTTAAAATTGAAAGAGCAAATCTTAGAAATGCGCTAGGTTGATATTATGTTATGCTTTTTATGTGTCTTACTAACCCAAATGGGTTAAGTATACCTATCTGATGAATAAATGATTAATAATAATAATATACTTTTGATGGGCACTGTTTATTCATTCCTGAAGAATAGATGGTATGAAATAAAGAAGTTTGAAGAAAAGTAATATCATATTCTTAAATTCTATTTGGATACAAAAACAAATTCGACCTAATGAATAAAGAACTCCATATCGCCAACAGTAATCGTGATCATCAAAAAAATTCAAATAACGCACTTTAATATCATTTTCGAGAGAGCCCCGGTCTTGAGGTTTGCCTTCCATCTGTCAGCACACGAAGCCCTAAAATTTTACTAGTGTTGTTACGAACGAATGTGGTATTTATTTATCGGTGAATACAAGCTAACTATTTTAAAATAAAAATTAATTAAAATTTTTAGAATCGAATATTGTGTGGTGACAAATTTATTACTGAGGTTAATAGGAAAGTTTATGATCTTGGCATAATTGTTTCAAAACCCCAATTACACTTCCATAAGTACATCCATATTTCAAAAAACTGCTATCAAAATTAGTTTACAAAAACCAAAAAATGTTATATGTCTTCTTTCAGTAGGTATTCACGGCCGTATCGATATCGACTTGTCATAGGAATTCATCCCATCACTGCATGTGCACTGCGAGGTAGACACAAAAAGCACGCGCCAAAGCTCCACTTCCGGCAACCTGCTTCCGCCACTACAGCACGCCTCAGTACTGCTTTTTATCCAACTTTTTATTTACCCGCAAAAAAATGTGAGCGTCAGCCTTTTTATTTTTGTTTTATTAGTTTTACAGCCTTCACAAGTAGAGGCACGAGCGGCTTTTGTTATCTTTATTTAGTTTGATTCTTTTATACCAAGATTTTAAAGTTTACTCTGCTTCTTAAGTTCATTTCGTAAGTTAGCCATCAATTACTGGCATTTATGTGGGGTCTAAGGGGTCTATAAAAGCTTTTGATCTTGCTTACAAGCTAATAGGCGTGTAGGGTCACATCTGGTAGTTCTTAAAAGGAACCATTAAAACTTGAAGAGTTGTTGGGTAAATGGTAATGTAGTTCGATGTAGTTGTAACGTAGCTTAAGTGTCTATGCACATTTGTTATGGTAACATATCGACAACCAGATAAGGTAAAATGTTTGGCAAACACATTATAATGAGGTAACAAAAGATAAATTTTGAAAAAAGCTTTAAAAATCAGAGTACTTTACAGTCAGTTTTATTATTCATCATTCTCAGGAGCAAATGATGTAAAATAATTTACTTACTTCGTTACTTCCTTAACTTGTTTAACTAAACATCTCAAATATAATGAACAAGGCTGTAAAACTGGTGAAACTAGAACTCACATAAAACTAATCTCATCAAACAGTAATTCAAAAATGATATATTTGCCATAAGTTAGAAAAAACGAGGAAACATTAAAAAACCATTAAAACTTAGTTTCGCAATCTGATCTTCAGATCAATAAAACTTGCGGCGAACTTTCGTCAAATAAACAAATAAAACAATTATTTAACATATAACTTATACTTTCATCCTGAGAGTTGCTGAGACCACATTATTAGATCAATCGATCAATACAAATCGATAGTGAAACTTTTTCACACCACTCATTCAATGACATCACCGACGAATCTACGAATTCTCCAAAGCTAATCGATATTTTGTTTGTTGCAGGTATGGATCAGATTACTCGATCGATATTATCTTAGTTGTTCACCAGGTGACGTTACACAATAGGTGTTATCTGCTAATGCGTTAGTTATGGGTAATCTTGTAAACCTATTTGCTGGGTGTTAAGGAAAATGAGATTACGTGTTTAGAACGAGCTTTTAAAGGACTTATACTTTGTTATTTGGTTTTTAATCCTATTGTGTTTTGTATAAGCGAACATCTCTTGCTTAGAAGACAAAACATTATGTAGGTTATTTGACCGCTTTCTGCTACCGCCATTTCTGCTAAATTTATAAACTAATATTGTATGTTGTGTTCACAACGGATGAATAAAATACCTTAGAATAACCAAAGTTATCAAATTACCTTTATGAAAGGCACTGTAATATGTTTCAAAACTCTATATCGAAATTGGTTCCGCTCCCATTAAAAATTAATTTTGATAAAAAATTAAAGATAAACGTATGAAATAATTTTACAGGCACAGAAACGTCTGAAATAAGTTATACTTGCACAGGTTTCAGATTTAACTCGGTGTAAATGACCAGCTTCAAAAATTCAGACTTATTAACAACATACTTTCCTTTGGTATATGGCTATAACGACTCGAAATATTAATAAAGCTTTCACTATTAAAAAATTCTTTAAGAGCGTTCGCTCATATTGATAACTTTTAATCAAAACTGTTTGTATGCTGCTATTATTATCTACTTTAATAGTGCTACATATAGGATAAAGTATAACATTGCAACATAGAAATGTGCATAATACATCTGTGGAGATAGCATCTGGCCAAGGTGTCTTACGTAGAGTTACACTCTTTGTGCCCGCGCGCAGCACGTGTTATTCGGGATTAGGGTTATTATTGTAACTTGTGGTTTGAGAAGTCGTAGGTATTGGCTTTGTGAGGCTTGTGTTGATAGATTGTTTTGATAATTGAGTTTGAGAAGCTTGAATTCTATATCAATATGCCTTATTTCTTTTATTGGACAACTGAATAATACGAAATTATTCTGAACTTATTAATCGTCAGACCAGTGGTTCAATCTCGGCCTCTCCTTTCCTTATGGACATTTAAAAACTCTAAGTATATTTGAAAGTCCTGAGGTCATATATTTGGTCACAACATTTATAACTTCATAATTGAATAAATATAATAGATGATCTGTTGTTCTTAAATATTTCAATATGAATGCACCTACAAAAATAATCATAACCATGTCTTTACATTTTGATTATAATTTGATAAGTTTGATAAATGTTCATACAACAAAAAAATCTGTGATGTTTATAGAGGTGTAAATTGATTTAACGCAAATAATTATTTATTTATTTAACTGGGATATTAAGTTGTTCATAGGAAATTAAATAGTTATTCAATAACACACATAGGAAGGCAGTAGCCCAGTAAAAATTACAGTTTGCATAAATTTGCATAGAATTGAATTTTGGTACAGACTTTTGGAACACTTTTAAAAAATAAAATACTAAAAGTCCCCATGTGCTAAAAAGTTAGATAAGGACAAATGTCAAAAATGTCAGTATTAAGTTACGCGATAAAATATAAGTTTTTTAGAACATCTAATGAGACCAGATTAATAAGGTATTCTCAAGTAATTACGTTTTTTTCTCAACTTTTAATCTCAGCAAAGTTCACTGGAGCAGCGGAACGGGTGTCAGTATCAACCTGGGGAGCGCCGCTGGGTGTTAATGCATTTTTTCTAAGACATGTGCTACTCGTACTGCCAATATTCCAACGAAAGGTGTACTTTTAAACCAATTTTAACGCCACATGTGTGTCGTGATTTTGTAAAGTCGGTGCGAGTGTCTTTAGCGATGACTTGGCAGAAGTTAATGGAGATGGTTTGTTTAGCTTCACAAAGTTGAAATTTTTCTTTGCCGTTGAGATTCTTGGATACATCTTTTGGTTTTATTTAATTGATGCATATTTGAGTAGGTGCAGATTTTATCAGAGTTTATTCACTATATATATAAGATTTCAAATTTAATTAAAACTTTCCACTAAAAGTTTCAATCAACAGAGTAACTCTATATTAGACAAGCAGGTTAGTGTTTTACTGTTTACTTACATACCCGACTTTCTTTCTTGGTTAAGTAATTAGGAAATTCTTGTGACTGAACTAATGAATCATTCGTTATGGTAATTCCTTGGTAGGACTACGAGGGGAGGTTTACTGGGCTTTGCTTTGATCGACACAATAAATTACTATTTGTAACGCACGGAGTATAAAAATCGATAATATCGTTGACGTGTAGATAAATAAAGTTTATCCATAAAATAATGAAAATTCATTACTGTAAAAGTCGTGGATACTATCACGTGTATTGCAAGACTGAAGTCAATTGTTGATTTTACATTAAAGCAATAAAGATGATAGATTCGTTTTTGACCCATTTTTTTTGTACGTATAATATGTATATTTAGCTAATATGATACGTTTGCTACATTTGTCTGTGGTTATAAATGTAGCATCTTATATTATATTATAATTTATACAATAACTCTAATATTATAACATGCATATACATAAATATTTCTAAAAAATAAACCATTTCAGTTTCATATCTAATCCGTGTTAATGGTATCAACTTCAAAACAGTTTTTAAAATTATGAAGGGTAGAGCGGGGTCTATAATAACACTTTTTTAAAATGGTTGATTGCTTTGAATGTGCTTTGGACTGCCCCATCGGAGGTGAATTTTTTCACTTGTAAGAAAATATCTAAATTTCGAAAAAAATGGTAATCTGTTGGAGCAAGGTCCGGGGAGTACGGTGGATGCCTTAGACATTCCAATTGAAGCTCCTCTAATTTGGTAGCCGTCTGTTGTGCAGTGTGTGGTCTAGCGTTGTTCTGAAGCCGCAGTGGCCTAGAGCGATTGAGCAGCCTTGGTTTTTTAGCAGCTAGCTTTTCTATCATGGTTTGCAGTTGCAGACAATAGACATTTGCCGTAATCGTCTGGCCAGATTTAAGAAAGCTGTAGTGAGCGACACCGGCACTCGTCCACCAAACGCTCACAAGTAACTTTTTTTGAGTCAATTTTCGCTTGTCGTATAGGATGCACTTTTCATCACAGGTAATGATTCGATTTAAATTTCTTTTATTATTGTGCCGGTTGAGTAATGTAACGTAGCAGTCGTTTGTCTGTTTTGCTGCACTCAATTCATGAGGTACCCACCTCTGAAGCTTTTTCACCTTTCCAATATGCTTCAAGGGGATTAAAACAGTTTTGTTACTAACACCGCAGCTTACAGCTAACTCGGACGTGGTTTGCGATGGACCCGCTTCCACAATAGCCTTCAATTCTTCATTATCAGCTTTGGTCTCCAGCCGTCGATATGGTGTACTGTCGATACAACGTATTATCGATATGGTATACTGTCGATGTAGCGTACCATCGATTTGGTGTACTGTAGATGTAGCGTACCATCGATTTGGTGTACTGTAGATGTAGCGTAGCATCGATTTGGTGTACTGTAGCTGTAGCGTAGCATCGATGTGGGATACTGTCGATACATTATAAACCCGTCGATGGAACGTTTTCGTTACAGCGACCGTCGATGTATTGACTGTCGATATTATGAACTGAACCCATCAAAGTGGCCAGTACGACAAAACGCCAATTTCATATGTACCTACCTAATATACCTACCTACCTGTACCTAATATTAACAATTTACTCAAAACGATGGAGATAGTCAAGCATAAAGCATGCGTGATTCTTAATAACTGCAGAAACTCGTATCAGAATATAATTATTCAAAGTTATCATTACCAGATATCTATAATTGACGCTTGGATAGAAAGAAAAGAAACTTATATTATCTGCGTGAAAATCAAAAATTCACTCAACATAAAGTTGCCACGCGATAGACAAGTAGATCCGTACCTGCAAGGGGCTTAACCTGACGGTTCTACACTTACATAGCTTGTTTAGTTCTAGAAATATCGATGATAATTCTTTGCCCTGTTACTGCTGTCCCCGTTTCACCCTACTCATATACTCGCAAATCTGTGTAAGAAATCAAACTTTTCAAGATTAGATTTAATTCTTTTATATTTCTTCAGCGTGACCATTGTGATATTTCTTTAACAGAAATTAATCCTATTTATAGCTAACAAAGCATAGTAACCGTATAACTGGACATTGTACAAGGGGTTGAAAAGGGTTTAATCTTTCTAACTTTACGAAGCATATTAATTAAAGCTACAAAACGAAAACGTTCTGTATACACGTAATTATTTGACTAGCTTGCTTATACAATAACTGCAGAGGTACTTCGTGTTGTGAAATTAGCCTTAAGTGGTATAACAATTGTTGTACATACGATTGTATTTTACTATGATTTCATTTAATTGGCAGTGTCGCATACGTATAGAATCTTTAACAACAGTGCTCACAGAAATTATCTCCTTAATATGGATACAATACAATAGAATTGTAAATTTTTATGCTTCTGTTGTTCGCATTGTGCCGAAGATAGCGTTGGACCGGATTTGCTAATTCGATTTGACACAAACTGGGTCGGTGCTTTTAATGTTAGTTTATTTAGAAACCAACTTGTTAGTTTTGGAACGATTGTCAAGGTTAATCTTAAAATCATACGAAATTTTAAAAACACTACAGAGTTTTAAATAAATGGACTTAAAAGGTGTACTGATTACTTTATATAGATTGTATTTCCCGTTTTCAGTAAACAAAATACGATATATGATTTGTATCTTATCATCATACCAAAAATTATCAAAGATTATGATAATAACTAAAATACAAATATAAAAACGTTAAAACAACTTCAAAATAGATGTATTCTGAAAATTCCCCAGCTTAATAAATAACGCAGAACTAAGGCAAAAGTTTCAATTATTTTTCCCAGCCATCATATGGCACATTAAGATCCGTTTATTAACATATTTCTAGGCTAAAAGATGTCAGAATTCGTCGCCGTCTAGTCAGTAAGTTTTCTCTAGCACTTTCCGGCGCCAGTGATCTTGATACTATGAGTCTGGGATTTAAGCGACTGAGAAGTTTTGATATATTATGTAAGTGTTGTACGGTAAATAATACACAATTTTCTTTATTTTAATCTGCTGTAATATGAGTGATATAGGATTAAAATGATAGGTTATTATTGAAACTTTATGATATAATAATATAGCGTATTGTGATATAATGTAATTTAGAATCAGTTTCATATTCAGTTTATGCCAGTCTTTGGTTAGTGATATCGGAGACCCGTATTATGTAGTTATTCTAAATAAAGTTAATTTACGATTATTATAATCATAATGGCAGCATGCTGATATAACTATAATTAGTTGTCAAGATCAAAGTTTTCCACTTTGGTTCACTAACACTAATACGCAAAATTTAATTCAAAAATCTAAATGCAGGTCTCTTCATTTAAACAAATAAACATGTGAACTTTTGAGTCTGTCTAACAAAAGATAGTAGTACTATAAAATGATACGCGCAAGAAGAAGCCCAGTAAATGAATAGCATCGCGCCTGTCGCGCCGTGTCTCCCCTCGAAGCTCCGAATTTATGGAAATCCGATATTAGGCTATTGAGTTTCTGTGGAGGGATTGTAGCCATAGTTCACGGAGTTGATAGTTTCTTGTCGGTAAAAATGTTTTTAAGAATTTGCCGTGGAAAAATAACTTTAGATAGAACATTAGATGGAATGGTAGAAAATTTTATAGACCTCCTTAACTTACATATTTTTTGATAAAAAATTATATAAATACTAATAAGAGCTAATTCTTATAAAGTAATAATACTCTTATAAAGTATAAAAATCTGTTTTGTTTTATAATTAAATAACTCAAAGGGGGTACGGATACGGGGAGACAAATAGGAAAAGCTTATTGACTGTGAAAGTATTTTTTTTATTTTAAAAGTATTTTACCAGGCAACTCAGAAAGATTTTCGGAAAAATGTTTTTATGTATGGAACGCTGGCGACTTATAATGTATTTTGTAAATTTAATTATTTTAATGTAAAAATGTATTTGTACCAAATTAAATGAATCTGCGTAGGGAATATTTTCGTGGACTGATTTTTACGACTCCAAATCCAATTTGAAACCTGGTGAACCGGTTAATTGACTTCAATAAGCTTTTATGGACAAGGCGCCTTCTAAAGCATCTGTGTACCGCTGGTATCACGAGTTTAAAAGCGGTCGCTTACATTTGAAGGATGAAGAAAGAACTGGTCATCCTGTGACTGCTGTTACGGAAGAAAACGTGCTAGAAGTGAAACATTTTATTCAACAAACCGATTTTTTTGGAACCTAGATTGGATCGAAAAGAGTACATAATATTCTACACGACAACCTTTGCGTAAAGAGGATTGTTTAGCACTTACTCACCGATGCTCAGAAGGCGGCGCGCGTGGATACCATTTTTTTTTGAAATCGCGATGTCATCCAGTCCCCTTCACTATGTTGGGCCACGCCTCCAAGGCGATAGATCTGTTGCAAACCATCGATTATGTCATCGATTATCTTATTAAAAATATAAAATAATCCAATTTGACGATATTGTTTGTAGGTTCGTAAAAGAGGTCGGACGCTTCCGAACTAAATCTTTAATAGTTCTTAATAAAAAAATAGACATAAGAACTCATGTCAAGTTTCAACATTTTACAAATTCTGCAAACATTTTTTCTTCATATTTCTATGGAAAGCTAATCCATTAATTACAGGTAATACTAATAAAACATAAATTTTCCAAGAAAACTGCTATTTTTCACGTAAAAAAGGCAATAAAGCGGCTCTTGAATAGTTCTAAAACATCCTACCTGTTTGTTATGAAATTTCCGTAGTCTAGGCAACCTAACGCCGAATTCCGAAGCTAGGTTATTAATCATTGATTAATCTACACTTTACTAAAACGGCCGGTACTAATATCGACCTTACTGTCTAAAAAATAAGGATGATTGATCAATTGCCTCTAAACGTACGTAAATATTTTGGATAAGGCAGACACCAGACAATTTCACGCCATGCGGGTTTTTTGATATGTGTTCTAACTTCAAACAACTTGAATAATTAGAATGATAATTTATGGCTTTTTAGTTTAATTGAACTATTTATTTGAATTGAAACTATTGAAGATTGGTGAACAATTATCAAATCGTATAAATTGAAAATTGTGATATTGGAGAGAACATTTTATGGAAGCTTCCTTATACGAGTAGCATTTTGCTCCCAGGTCGTAGAATATGTAATTCCAAAAATTCAAAAATGTAATATATTAACAGGAAGTAAGTAAATTAACATTTTGAATCAATAAAAACTGAAATACGTTGACTTAAGACGTCTTATAAAAGTTCCTGGTGGCTATAAAACTGGACCTGAAGGAAAATTCTCTTGCAGATTATCAAATTTTAAATTTCTATAGATAAATGTCTAGGTTCCAAATTATTCACTAACTTCAACATTATTTCCAGAAGTGAGAATTGCCATCCAGAAATCCATTGCCATCCATAGCAATAACATAGCAAATATTAAAATTTTTCTGTTTGGTAATCTATGTATTTTTGTTATATTTTGGGTATAATAAAAAAATCGATAACTTTTAAATTAAGAAGGATTAAAAATAACCATAGACATCAACGATGCGCAAAAGAAATAGTGAAAATGGTTCAAATGTAATCCGTTAAACTCATCCGTTATTTTATATTTTCTAGTTGTAATCAGAATAATCAGTACAGTTGAGAGGTTTCGATCTTATCTAAGGAGAAAGCATTTCGTGAAGAAAAACGTGGGAGTACGTTGAAAACATACTAGGGAGAGTCAATTAATATGCTCTGATACAATAAGTTGCTGTGAATTCATATTGTTCATTTGAGGACGGCTGTTGAAATTAACTGTGGATTTATAAACAAATGAAACTTTATAAAATTTTATAAAAATATATAAATAATGTAGAGGCAGTAGAGTCTGTTTTTGTCAAGATCTCGTCTAGGGCTGTACTGCAGTCCTTTTGTTTGACCGCCATAACCACGTGAACGTGGTCGTGTTCTAGTCACAGGGAAGGAGCAGCCAGGTCGATCGCTGGAACAAAGGCAACGCGAACTGAAGCCTGCGGCGGTGAACGCATCATTGGTAGATATGATAATTACATTCAATATTGATAAATAAAAGACCTACAACTAATGATGTCACTTACAGGTACCATACATATATATGTATACCAGAATTTAACGTAAATTTACCACATACAGGTTGACGCCAAATGTTGCATGGTTAAATAGCAGATTAAGCATTAGATATTTCATTTTAATCTTTTTCGGTATCAAACATGCTCATAGATCTAAAATGATAAGACCTCATATAATACTTATAAATACTTGCAAATTTTTTGTCACTGAAAATAGTTTTATAGTTGTAAATAGTTTTTCTAACTACCTGTAACGCTTAATTAATAATATCGTTGCTTACATACTCTTTGAATATTTTGATAACATTATTAATAGTTTTTTTTAAATAGCCAAATTAATAAATAGCCAAAAACCAAAAATTAATATAATTTGTCGACCGAGTAACGTCAGTGGTAGTGGCCCTGCCTCATACGCCAGAGGACCTACGTTCGAGCCCTGGTCGGGGCATTCATTTCTGGGATAAACACAGATGTTTGTTCTCGGGTCATGGTTGTTTATATTTATATATGCAAGATTATTCTGAGTTTCCACGCTCCCCCAGTTCGCTGTATGGTCATCATTAACACAAGCTGTGCTTATTTTTGAGCCATGCGCTTGTGTATATTTGTCTGGGAAATTTATTACATGAAAAAGATACAAAATATATATTAATTTACTAACCAAAACAAAATCCTTTCACTTAAGAATCCCAAAACCTGCAACCACTAATTTACAGAGCCGAACAATCAAATCAAATTAGAAACAAATAAACACGCAAAGGTAAAGGGCTGAGGCTGTTGCAGGCTGCGCCATTGAGAGCGGTAATTACGGCGCGGCAAAAAGAGGACCAGTCCGGACTCCTCTGATGAATGCTGGTGCATCCACCTGCGCAATGACAGGCAGCGCCGCGCGTGCGCGAACCCCATCCAGGTTGTTACCAGTTTGTTACGCGAAAACGTGGTTATTCGGTTAGGATATTGTTAAACATTAAAACTTTTCAGTTTTATAGCCTGCAAACGAGACACGTAATTCAAATGATTATATTTGGCATCGCTAACCGTAGGTGATCCTTTATAATATATTTACCTTGTCGAGCAAGTGAGTTTAAATCGCATTTGAAATTTATTTCACTGGTAGTTCCTTTCCTTTAACTGAAACAGAAGCAAGGTCACATTATTGTGGTCCACCGACGGAACCACAGACAGACTAACTCTCAGTCAAATAAAACTCTACTATGAAAGCGTATGCGTTCGCTGTAATAACCGCACGTCCGTAACAAACCAACTCAATTCAAAATTCTGTAAAATGTAATAATTCAGAAATGAGACATTTAGGAACTTTTGTTAAGGCTCATCTGGGGCGTTACAGCCCCACCTATCTTGACCGCCATAATAACCACATTTACGTGATTGTGTTCCGATGAAAGGGCAGGCACAGCCAGTGCAATTATAGAAACAAAGGCAATTTCTGGCTTACGGTCGGCAACGCGTCATTAGTCGATAAAATAATCACAAGCAATATTCATAATTAAAACACCTATGATCATGCAGATGCCACTTACCATTGTGTTGAAAGAAATTGCATCGTTTTAATATCTTATTTTTAGCATTACAATGCAGCGATTGCAAATATTTTTTTCCTGATTTAAACAAATCCAATTGAGAGCACTCTGTAACCGGGTAAGACACGTGCGCAGGATTCGATCGCAAGAACAGGCGGCTGTGAGCGCTGCTCGCTACTTTCGATAACTGTCTCACAGGGCTACCAAACCAGAAACTCCAGAGAACTCATTTATTAAAAGTTTTTAACTATGACATATATTCTAAGATTACCGCTAGCTACATATAAATATTATTAAGCCCTAATAGCTTCACTTAGATTCGATAGCTTGCAAATTAAAGCCAAAATATTTAGATCAATGTAAAACAAAAGCGAACTCTATCTACAATGATTGATTTAGAAAATGTAATTAAGATTAATAGTTAACATTGAAAAAATTTTGACTTAAACTAATATGACCATAATACGTTTTATTTCATGTTTGTCAGCCCTAAATATATGAAGTTTTTATTGGCAATACGAGATTCACTGGTGGTGCTCACGATTCGCGTAGCGTTTAACCAGCTATGTGATATTTTATTAAAACCCATATTATACAGAAACCATGGCAAAAAGTCTTCTTTATAGTTATGCTTTTAATGCCGCATTTATTGTATTTATGAAGTGTGCTATTTTTTGATACATTAATGTATTTATGTACTATAAATATAACCGTTACCGGATATATACAAATATATAATGAAAATAAAACTGCTCATACATATGACCTTAATATGCATGAGCAATTTTACCTGCATTTTATATTTGTATGTTGACAAAGTAACATCTAAACGACAGTCTTTTAAATTTTATTATCACACAATAAAATTGCACAAATAATGTATAATTTTACTATGGAGATTGTATTTATTATATCTTTGCTTTTCCCAAGCCCCGACAGCATGTAGTAAAACGTGTTGACCCTCCGACCAACTTTAATCATAAGTTAAAGTTACTCACTAATTCAAATAATCTCCATCGTTTCAAACATAGCTAACCAACCCACGAGCTAGATTTGAATACTCAGCTTAAATAATGAAGTAACTCGGATACGCTTTCTACACATTTACTTAACAAAGTGCATACATAATTGTTTTATTTATAGCGTATAAAATAGAGATTAAAAAGCATTACAGTTGGTATAACAGTTGCTAAGTATACGCTTCGCTGCGGCAAGTTTATCTAAGTTACAAATCTCAGTTATTACTATAAATTATGTAAATAACAATTATAATATAATTGATTAGCTACTTCTCAGTAAACCGAATTTATATTGTAAGTGAATTAGACCCAAAAAAAGCATATCTAAACGAATGGTTACTTAACGAATAAAATAATATATTCGGCCGATGTATGACGGCCGAGTAGCATATAGTGGTTAGGAGCCCTGCCTCATACGCTGGAGGTCCCAGGTCACACAGATGTTTGTTTTCGGGTCATGATTGTCGTTATTTATATATGTATGTTAATTCTGGGTTATCCCCGTTCGCTGTATGGTCATCCATGACGCAAGGTCTGCTTACTTTGGGGCCATACAGTTGGTGTGTTTGTCTAGGTATTATTACTATTATTACGCAACTATCTTCTTTCAAAGTAACCAAAATAAACAGTACCACCTCATCATAGCAGGTTAATCGAAGTATTAATGAAAGAGTTTCAAATTAATCAACCAAATAATTCAATGGCCGAGTGGCGTCTGTGTGTGTGTGTGCCCTGCCTTAAGCTGGAGGGCCCAGGTTTGAGCTCTGGTCAGGGTATTCATTTGTGTAATGAACACAGATGTTTTTCTCGAGTCATTGTTGTTTACATATATTTATGTATGTTTATTCTGGGTTCCCTCCCTGTCCTCTGTGTGGTCATCCATAACACAAGCTTTGCTTACTATGGGGCAATGGATTTACAGTTGGGGTGTGTGTCTGGAGACTTAAAAAATTGGATTGCGACATTACTCTCACTGGAATTATTAGCATTAACAGGAATACTTACTTGTAATTTGAATATTTGAATGAAGTGCTAAGTGGCCGTAGTTATTGGATGTAGGTCGTTTGCAAGTCCAGAAGCCGTGGGAGTGATGTGAGTGAGTGCGTGTGAACGCCGCTTTACAATAGGGCTGGTGCACATGTATTGTTAAAGGTATCTATCAGTATCTATAGTCAAGCTGTCTGAAGTTTGTTACAAATAAATTTGTATAACTTATAAATAAATAACTTACACAACGTATAGTACTATTTAAAAAAGATAAATAAATGAATAAAAAAACTATATATGTACTCTTATTGAAATTGTTGTAAATATACTTGATACTTATATAGAAAGTCGATAAAATACTTCTTTGCTGTATCCAAAGCTTTACGGATTTTAGAGGTTTTACTAAAATTTAAAACCAATTTTTATAATTTCTAAGTTGGGTTTAACTGTTTTATTTATTTTTATTATTACAATCATTATAAAACCAATTTTTTTAAAGCCTAAATAGTTTGAAATTAACTTAATCTAAACTATGGACTATATATCTTTTTGACTATAAATACACACACAGCGTTCATCAAAAGCTCTGAATTGAACGACACATCGAGTATGACAATGAGCGCAAGTGACGCAACAGCCACGGTGCGTGGGCGCAGTGGGAACATTTTAGTTTTAGTTTCATTATCGTCTCTGAAACACGACCAACTATCTTGATTTCATAATGGTCCGCGTACCTTACAATTTCTTACAACGAAATTTGTCTTACAAAACTACCTTTGAAGGTAAACAATAGACGTTTAATATACGGGGGCTTTAAAGTCAGGTGGTGTGCTATAGCGGCAAATCTTTATAATTGCTCAATAATTAAGCTATAAAACTACCAAACCCGCTTCTCCCTTATGGGATTGATGTAGTACAACGTGTAATTACTTAACAATAAACTACAATGAAACGGAACCCCCTCCGATAGGATCTTTATTATTAATCAAATTGAACAATTAACCCCCGATTCACCCTCGATCAGGCCACTGATTGGCCTACGGCAGACTCACGGTTGGACGCATTAAACATATGCCAAAATGTCTTCGATATGGCGTGACACACGCAACGCTACCGATCTGTCAAAATGTGGCAGGTTTTGATGTCCATAGAGCATTCACTGCTTAGAGGAACTTAACACATTATTTAGTTCCTACAAATATTACACCTTTTCCATCAATTTTCATTTGCAAATTCCTTTCTTTTACCTAACATCAAATCAAAATAATTAAAGTAAAGTCGATTATGGCTAATATCATATAAAAGACATCGTACCATATTTAAGACAGTGTTTAATATGGTACATTTATGTTTAGGACCTGAAAGAAAATATTTAGTTCATAGTTGTTAAAGCAATTTTTAATGACATAAGTGGCAAATGAGCATATGCGCTCCACCGCCGCCAATTGACACCAGCAACACCAATGTCATTACTGATCTGTTGCCGACCTTTTGAGCTAGGTGTTCTTGTAGCACTTCGTTAAAGTTTAAGGCGGTGAATAAAAATCAAGCCTTATACTTTTCCCAAAAGGTCGGTGTGTTATCTACTCTATAAGTTGATCTTTCATGTTAAAGACAAGCCACTTAGCGTCACATTATCTAGTTACTGGCGCACTTTGTCAAGAAAACCATGATTAATTCTATGTTATGTAGCTTTGACATGCCATTGTAGATGTGAAATGTTGCTGTTCCCGTTGTAGTATTAAACTTATTGTACTGCTCTGCCTATGGGAGAACGAGGAAATATTTCTGATTGTGCATGGCGGTTTTTATTATAGGCGTGACTTAGATAATACATGACTTTAGTCAATTCTAGCTTTTTCAATTACATTAAAATGGAGCTTATTAGTGTAATCTGAAGTAGTTGAGTCTTATTCATTTATAATTAATTGTCTAAATTACTATAGAACACTACACTTAAACTATAATAATAATAATATAAAACGTTTTATAAGTCGAGGCAGATGCGATGAAAATATTGTTGCAAATTTTTATTAGTACGTTATAAGGACAAATCGTCAATTTGTGTGTCTAACTATATATTGCCATTTAATTGTAACTTTTACTCGTCTCCAAGGAGACAGTCTCCCCAAACGGAACTACAAACAAAAAGACCGCTCCCCGGCGCGTCGCCGCCGGCTCGTCGCGTCGCCACCGTGCCGTCACTCGGCACCGGATTTAGCACAAAAATCCACCAAGATTCAAGCGACAGGCGCCACGCCGCATAACTCCAACACGGTTCTTTATTTTCCCTGGTATACCCTCAGCTTTTGTATGCACGTATATTTGCACCATTATTTTAAATTTTGCAAGAAAAAGTTTCATGTCTGTCACCTTCCTTAAATCATCGAACATGTAAAAAAGAATCAGAAACTCTCATTCTTTTCGTTCTTAAGTACTCGTATCTTCTGACAGTATTTTCGTCCTCAGAAATATTGTAAAAAGTAACTTAGAAAAACGAAATAACACGAAAATTTTTTATAACACATTTGACATTTTCTTTCTGTACTTACTCTTAAAATTATATAAGACATAATCTTAAAATAATGAATACATAAAATACAGGCAAGCTCAGTTGCTAGCCAATTAAATGACATAAAAAATAAAGAAATGAAATACATCATGTATACGTAGGGCCCTCGGAAATTTTTAAGAAAAAAAATTAATATGTTCTATAGGATATATTTTTTATTACATGTTTTCAAAGAACTCTCCGCTAGCGTTTATACCAATTTTCAAGCGTCTGAACCAATTTTTAAAGCACATTTTCAAGTCTGCAACAGGTACTCCCTCAACGCCCTTCTCGGACGCAGCGTCTCTTTCGCCTATAAAAGCTGTATCATCTTGAGCTGGTTTTTAATTTTAAGGAAAGAGAAGAAGTCACGCGGTGCCAAATCCGGGCTGTAAGGCGGAGGACTCAACAGATGTAGCAGTGTGGTGTTTAGGAAGTCCCTCGACGTGATCGCGAAGTGCGCAGGCGCGTTGTCGTGGTCGAGCTTTGGCTTCGGAGTCCCGTGTTCGGTCGCTTGTTGCTCGCAACAGCAAAAACTTCTGGCAAGCATTTGGTAGCGTACCACGCTGCATAAAATCATATAAATCTCCAGATGAACACACTAACTGCATGCCCCCAAAGTAAGCAGAGCTTGTGTTATGGATGACCATACAGCGAACTGGGGGGAAACCAGGATGAACATACATATATAAATACAAACAACAATGATCCGAGAACAAACATCTGTGTTCATCACAAATGAATGCCCCGGCCAGGACTCGAACCTGGGACCTTCGGCGTATTAGACAAGGCTACTTACCACTACACCACTCGGTCGTCAGCATTGTTGCTACTTTGGTTTCTTAAGGGAATTAATACTAAATTCACTGACTAATCGTATTTCTCGTAATTTTTCAGATAACAAAGAATTTAAATCTTAGTTCTCTGAAAAATGACGTGGTAAGATTTCGTAAGAGCAGGTTCAGCCATACTATTGACTGAACCTTTGTTTCTGGATCATATTGATAAATCCAAGATTCGACCTGTATTTATCAATAATTTCAACGCACGCCTGCTTCTGAGCATCGGTGCGGTTGTCGGGTACTCAGCGCGAAACAATCGTCCATATACAAAGGTGGTTAAGTAGAAAATTTTATACTCTTTTCGATCCAATCTGCAGATTGTGCTGAATCTCTGTGTATGGTTTTGTTGAACAAAATGATTCAATTGTAGCACGTTTTCTTACCAAACAGTAGTCAAAGGACGACCACTTCTTTCTTCATCCTTCAAATTCAAGTGACCGCACTAAAACACTTTATACCAGCGGCACACAATTTCTAGTCCGGTGAAATTTAAAAGGCCTACAGGCCATAACTGAACACTCCATTTCGAAAAAAAAGTTGCTTTAATAAGCGTCTTGTTCAAAAAAGCTAACTGAAGTCGATTAAATCATTCATCAGGTTTCACCTAAAAACTATTCAATTATAAATTATAACTAAACTATTGAATTATATAAGAAAATATGATTATTAATAGCTAAGCGCCTAAGCAGGCAAACTCCGCGGGGAGGGAGGTGATAAAATGCGTCATGCATACTCTGCAGCCGATCTGCGGGACTCACCCGAAAGGCACCTACCCACTAAAAACCACCTTGATGTCTGTAGCAAAATTTTGCCATTAGCCTTCATCGAAAGCGACACGCAATTAGGGAAGGGGGTGCGCAAGCGGGGACCCACTAACGGGTCGTCCGCCGCTTGTTAAGGTTGCACTGAAGGTGCCCAAAAGGACATGCCGGTCTGGGCAGCGTCCTGAAAATACATACTTATCTTTAAAAATAATGAAACCGATTTCAAAAATACTGATAGTCAAAACTCTAATATAACAATAGATTCTTCTATCATTGTAAAGTGGGTTTACAACAAATAAATAGTGTGCATAAATAAAATTACGTTTGTAATGTTTCTGTTTAGTCAGTTCTGTATTCTTCATGTGAGGATGAAGGTATAATTAAGTAAGGATTATTACGTGTCCAACGTTTAGTTTTTTAACCGACTTTGTGCATAAAATTAATTAAAGGTCAACTAACCCTTTGTAGGAAACGCACATTTATAAAAAAACGTACACGGTCACTTTTTCCAATTTTTTATGATATAGTAATGGTACCTAAGTATTTATAATAATATTGATAAAACTCCAGACAAATCTGTATAACCCCAAAGTAAGCAGAGCTTGTGTTGTGGAGCGAACTGGGGGAACCCAGAATAAACATACATATATAAATATAAACAATCATGACCCGAGACTGTATTCATCACACAAATTAATGCCCCGAGCATGAGTTGAACCTAGGACATCCGGCGTATAAGGCAGTGCTAACTACGTCATTCCGTTGTCAATAAATAGGTTATAATATTTTTTTTAGTTATGTCCCAATTTTTGTTACTTATTATTGTAAAAATCGCTTTTATTACCGATAACGTGTAAAGGTCATCAATATGAAATCAGAATGCTATTCTATTACATCTGTCGCAACCTCTCGACGTACGAAAAATTCAAAATCTTGACTTTACAAATAAACAAGACATAAACGTTAACCCATAAACGCAGGTGCGCGGTGCGTTAACCCGTGGTTGTCCCGCACGCGCCGTACCGTCCGGTCGCAGCGACCTATACGCCACGGCCTTGCAGATGCGACCGTCGCAGGTGACCACAAGAAAGTGCAAGTGCCCATGAGAGCACTGGGTTAATGTGCCTCGATGGCATCTGCAATTCTTCAGGGCTACTTATGACCGAAATCTAATCTATAAGATGCCTGCTTGTGTATGTAAGTTTTTGTATTATGTTTCCATGGCCACAATAAATGTATTTTTTATAGTCTACATTAAACAGCTCTGTTGCTGCTGCTGTGTTCGCATGCTTTGGGAGTATCTGTATCGGATCCAAAATATTTTCCTGATAATTCTTCCTCTGAGGGTAGAAGCCGGGATATCAATGAGAATGAATAAGTAGCTCTTGGATAGACATACAACATTCAAGGAGGTGTTTCAGACGGTTGTTTCCTGAAAAAGGAAGGGAAAATCCAGTGTCATTACAGGAATAACTTCAATTCCAACCTCATCAATTGATAATCAATAACTAATAATATAATTAATCATCTACGATTAATGATGTCTATGGGTTCGGATGGCAGTTACATTAGGTCGATCGCTTGCCGGTTATCACAATGTAGAAAAACATCTATGAAGTGCAAAAAATTTACATTATAACAATTAATTTTTTATGCAAAAGATACTTTTATCTCAGTAAATTAATTGGTATTGTTCAAACCTTTTTTATGAGTTCAGGCTGTAATAATGTTTGTAATAAGTATCTTTCAAAATAATAATTAAAATCATAAAAGAAGAATACAAGACAGTCTTTAAACGCCATCAACACGATTTTAACACATACCTATTCATACGATAAATGTTACCTTATGTTGACAACAATACACAGCAAATTTATAAAATTTTAAGTCTCAACGCTTTCAAAGACCGTTTGTTTTCAATATCTGACTTTACAAATACAAACACACGGCGCGCGCCCTAGCTAGAACCTACAGATAACAGAGTCGCGTGTTCTAATACTATTTGAAACAAATTAACTATCAATACTAACAAAACTAAAAATTCAACTGCGAATTGAAAGAGTAACCTTTACATATTAAAAAATAGAGATGTTTTTAGATTTTCCTAGCTGTTTTCGGGGAGCTGTATTTTTTGAGGCGGTGATGGTTCAAACACGGTGTTTGTGGAAGATAAGTTGAGGCCTGGGAACGTCAAACAGCGAGCGCTCGCGCACCACCGCTACACTTGTGCAAGGCGGGGAAATACCTACAGATAATAATGTTTGAATTGTCATTGTGACAAAGGATTCATGTGTCAGCCGGCCGCGAGATAAGTTAGTGGGAGTTTTTTTGTTTTTATTGACGTATGTAACTCTAATGACTTCATTTAATACATTTTTTAATAAATGTTTTGATTTATATTCTTGTCGTTAGTTTTTTAATAATTAAGGTACCTAATTAACTATGTCAACATTAACGTATGTGTGAGTCGATAAGTGGCAAAACCTTTATCCGTCTTATGATAAGATTACTGATTAGTTTAAGAAATGACTTAAGGGCTAATCATTTCAAAGTTATCAACTGTTAATTATTCATCTAATCTAATAATAGTTTTTAAGACATAAACGGACTGCAATTCTCTTAGTTTGCGACTTGTATCTGATTGGCTGATATTGCGCTCTGAGGAACAACAAGAAGCCAAGATTACAAAAATATTGAAAGCTAAGAATAACTAGAAATACAATACAGCCTTATTTCCTGATTTTTGACAAAGATTCTCCTAAACACATATATATTAAAGTAAGTACAATGAGTACGAATTCCCTATCTGTTGGCTTGTGCTCGCAGATATCTTCGCCCTAACAACTGTTGTATAAATAACTCGAAATTTATCGCTCGAAACGAACGAGTCGACAACTGCACGAGTGTGTGAACTTGAGTTAATTTTACTAAGTCGAGTAGAATGTGTGAAAAATGTAAAACTAAATGCTAAGTTCATGAAATGCCAAGTCAGATCTGCAATGCGTCTTCAATGCAGGAATTACTTATACTAATAGGAAAACTTGTACATACATTAGTGACATTTATATAGTTTCATTTGTATAATCTGAATATAACTGGTTAATCTTTAAATTTTGTGAGAGGGATTAATATGATGTTTTCAGAAGTTGTTACTAGAATACAACGACGGCGTTTGTTTAATATCACGGCAAGCTTACTAGCGTTTGGGAAAAATATCTACTCAAAATACGCAGGAGATACTTACCTTTTTAACTTAAGTGTTCCATTGTTTCCAATAATTAGTTTGGTTTTACGCATTAATTATTAAGCAGAAATAAACTTTATCTCTATACACAAGTACCAGTTTGAGTTTTATTGCCAGGTACTAATTCAGTAAGGAACATATGTGGGTGTAAGATACACGGTATAAGCAATAAAAATAATATTAATTTTATATCGTATGCGTCACATTTTTCTGGATTTACAGATAAATTAAACATTTTCCAAAATAAAAGTTTTGATAAAAAATAAATTAAAAACTAAAACATTAAAAAAGACAAGTATTTAAAAAAAAATTACTTCTATATTAAGTTACTGGTATTTTGGGTTAAGTCGTATCGCAGCCTGGGTATTGGTACTCAATTACTATAGAGACCAAGAAATATCATAAATTAATTATCAAAAAATATAATATAAGTTGTAGACCTAGTTATAACCTAACCAAGTTAATTAACAGACGTTGTTCCTGTCGGCGTTGATCCTCTTATCGTCTAAAATATTATGATAATAAGTACATAAATCTATTAATTGACACTTAAAAATCATATAACTTAAGCGTCTATAAAATATTACCAAATAAATACTAAAACCCTCTTCAAAATGTCTCATCGATCTCGTTTAGGTTCGGAAGCTGCGCGCGCGCCGCCGCCGCCGTGCCGTGGTCGGTCGGTGCATCGCTCGCTCGGAATCCCGTACAGGTGCAGAGACACCTGCCCGGACCCCGTCACGTAACATTCGCCAACCACGCCGCCACCGCCGTGTATCGATGTTTTGATGTTTCAATGTATGGGGAACATGCGATATGAACTTACCTTTAAGTTGAGTTTGTAGTATTCATACTAAATTGGATTTGATAAAATATGTTGCATTGTGACTCTCTTCAGTATGGTGTTACATTTCTAGAGGCTTTATCAATTCTATATACAACTTATAGATTTAGACATTTGGAAACGCATTGGTTTTCGTAAGCCAAAGACATTGTGATGAAGGCGATCGCTTTCCTTCTTTCCGGTTGTTATGCTCCAGAAAGAAAGACAAAATTAAAAATTATTCAGATTTGAATCAAACAGCTTGAATAACAATTTATGAAATTGGACTAAACTTGATCCCTTTTAGCAGTTTTACAACTGAGACTTTTGTAGGCTTGATACTAAAAGCATTTTGTGTGGTTATACTGACGACAGAAAACTTGCACTTACAGCTAAGAATTTTAGGTAATTATAAGATTTGAATTATAAGAACTTTAATATTTAGTGCCACAGTTTAGTTCTTTGAACATAAACTTCTGATCTAAACGAAACCGAACCAAATGCTTCGTACAATGTTATTTACTCGCCCTCTGCTCAAACATATAAAAGTAACAACTTTGTAACTTTGAGGGTAAGATTGATTATTCATTAACATCACTTGAAGGAACCTGTAAATCTTTCAAGGAGAAACATTAAATTGTAACTTAGTGGGTGAAAGATCTAACCAGAACTGCTTGTTGGGTTGTAAACAGTAAATGTAAAAAAAAGTACACAGGGTGTCCAAGAAAGAAATATTAGGCATAAATATGTACTGAGACTAAACATTCTTAGAATTAATGTAACGTCTTCTTTATTTGTGCTCGGTGATTTAAAGTGGATTCTAGGTTATACGTCTTAAAACTTGTTATAGACATCATTGCCTAAATTGTATTTGTTCATGATCACTCGAAAAGACAGAGCAAAAGTTCTGATAGTACAAATATTATAGTCGTAAAGCACCAATTATTTACTTTAAGAAAATAAAGTACCAACGCACAAAAACATATTTTGGTTTCTCCAACCATGTTCCACCAACTTTTTAAGACATTACGATATGGACTCATGTTTACTTTGTTACGCAATATCTCATCTTTTATTTGAAGATTTATATTTCATGTATGTGCTTTATACAGTAATATAAAAGTAAAAAGAAAGTTAAGTACCACGTATATTGCTCACGGGCTGCAAGTGCTTTTACATTAAAAACTTATAATCACAGGTATACTAAATAAAAAATATAATTTATATTTAAAACGTTTAAATATAAATCAATTGACGTTTATATTTTTTGTAAATAATCTAATAATACCAACTGAAATAAAAAATAAAAATATGTTGTGGAAACCCAGTACATCCTTTCATATTCAGTGTAATTACTATACTACAATAGTGTTACTTTTTGAAATCTGTTTTTCAAACTAGTAATCTTATGCAAATAACTAACCATCGATTGCGCGAGAAAAAGTATCACTTTATATCAAAGGCTCTTTCAGAATTCTGACCTGATACTTTGGGTGTAGAGTTCCACGACGTACCCGTTTATGGTATAAACCATCAAATGCAAGAATAGCTGCTAAAAAGTTAAACTCCTATTAATCCTATTACCTTTTTGTTGCATCTTAACCTTTTAACCAATGAACATTATAATTTTAATAAATGTCAAATATCCACTTCAAATGACATAAATCGCCGTTAGACAGCCACTAAAGGCGTTTTGATAGCCATTACCTACATAAGTTTTCAAAAACGGTCGCACAGACCGCTTCTCAGGCAACCTAAATCGTCTACACCCCATAAAACTAAGACTTCCTACTCTACCATTCACTCATTTGCTTACAATTTTGGCAATAACCCATACGAGGATTTTGAAGGAGATCACTAAACTCCCAGACTAATTAAATTTAATATGAATGAACTTAAAGAGCCGCCTCCACGATGTATAATTTGTATTTTATTGCCCACACAACCGTTCTGCGTTTTGTTGGAAAACCTCTGCTATTATGCAATCGTTATGATAAAGAAGTGGTAATTGCATTGATTATGAAGTCCCGTACCGCGGTTCTCATGTTTATTATGCTTTAATTGACACCGTGTTGCGGCGTTTGAAGCGCGCCGCGGACTGCGCTGGCGCAAATGAAGCGTGTAATAAGTCGCTGGCTTCCTACTCGGAAACCACAGAATGCTTCACGCCAGACGTAGTAAGGGTCATTTGTAAAGCCACTCATGTGTGACCTTGAACTTGTAAATAGCCAAATTGTATTCAATAATCGCCACCTGGGTCGTTGTACGCCCTGTCCTAATCCTAATTCTGGATTTAATTTACGTCGATATCACATTGCTTTATATTATAAAATTGCATTTATTTTAAGTGATGGCTTAATAATTTTACGAAAAAATTATCAAGGTCGCTTGTGAATTTAAAAAGAATGCCAATAAGATTTTATCAAATAAACTTTGATAAAACACTAAAGTAAATGAACTCTAAATAGTTTTGCATAACTCAATTAAAACAATTAAATCATTAAAAATTCCTCGAGTGAGACACATTACTGTGACGACAGATCAAACATAGAACTATAAACCGTAGAGTGGACAAAAAACATAACTAAAAGTTTAATAGGTAAGTGAAATAAAGGCATAAAAGTTTACCTGATTCTGAAAGTTGATTTGATCTTCAATATTGTATTATGTATCTAAAACTCCAGGTAGACAAAATTTTACTAGCAAAATGTAGTTCAATTTATGATTAATCAAGGCATACTAATAACATTTTAAAGTGCATGTGAAACGCACGTAGGAATAATACAGAATGTATTGTCTTACTTAAGCGTAATGTGCCTTGCCTACCGTGTAAGTTCCTGCTTATTCTTATAAGAAGGTTTCTTTAATTAATCTCAAAATGCTTAAAAATTGTGAAACTATTTCATCAACTTTGATCATTTAATCAAAGTTACTACATCGACTTAAACCTCGCCGGTAGGATGGTGTGAGAATCGCAGAGTCGCGCGCCAGACCGTGACAACTTGCCTCGAGGAATTTCCCAAAATTGCGGCAAAAAAACCGACACCGGACACCAAAACGACGTTTCCCATAAAATCGATCACATCATCGATCGATCTACTAGATCGATGTGACGAAATATTTTAATTAGCCCGGTTACTTTCAGTTTAAACCGCGCTTTAGTTTAGGGTGACATGCCAAAATAAAATCAACTGTTTTATTGACTTGTATTTTGGAGTCCAAAACTGCGATTGTGCAATGAAAGGTTAGTCAGTAGTAAAATAAGTGAATTATGACAGAGTTTGAACATTTGAGGAGAGTTGTATTTGAATCCAATAACCAATTTATGCTTTAATGTATCGTCCGTGGCAGAGACAAATGTTGACTTTGCCCGCGCAGTAATGGAGCTTTAAAAATCATTTTTAATTCAGTCATACAAATATTTTATTTTGCGGGACTGTAATTTACGTATAAGATTTTTTTTTTTGTATACTTAATAAATAATAAACGAAAAAAATAAAAAAAAGCCATTTAAATAGCATCTTAAGAGGTTCAGGGTTTCAAGGTTTCAGGGCCAGAGGTTCAGGGTCGAGTCCTCAGTAGGGTATTCATTTGTGTGATGGATATAGATGTTTTTCTCGGGTCATGGTTGTTTATACTATGAATGTACGTATATGATATATGTATGTTTATCCTGGGGGCCCAGTTCGCTGTATTGTCATCTATCATCATCGTGGAATAATTTGTATGGGGATTTATTACTTATTTATTTGTTAATAGTTTTACGTTACAATTTAGTAGGGATCGATTTAATCAACATTTTTATTTCATAAATTCAATATTATAGCCTTCGCATAAACAGTATTGACTATAGTTTATTACAGTGATTAGATATTTAATCTTTGTTTCATTAAACCGCCGACTAATCCTCGAGCGGCGCAGCGCCACGCGGCCGGTCGCCGGCTGCCGGTCAGCCGTGATTAAGGGGCGCGTGCCCTGAGGCGTGCGCCGAATATCACATTCCAATATAAATTAGTTTCTTTATAGTGATGTCAAAAAAAGTCTAGATGTCGATAAAAATCATGATTGTTTTTATTGCTATTGATCCTAGTAGGAGGAACACGTGCGAAAAATGGCTTTTGGTATGGTTGTAATATTTGCGTAGTGATTTTTTTATTATATTCTTGTAACGTTTATATGAATATAAGAAAAATAAATAAAAAGTTTAACAAAAAGCATGAAAAACTGAAATTATAAAAATCTGTATTACTTACTAAACGGTTAATTAAGATGTAGGAGCGTTTTAATACATTTGCTAAGCGAATTTATAATTGATCTAATTCTAGATTTGCTAAGTTTGTTGTGTTTTACTAAGCGCGTCTTAAGTAATAATTTGGGGTCTCTGAGTGCGGACATAATATTTTTGGGGCCAGCTAAGCAAAACAGTTATGATAATCAGTTGTTTGTAAAAAAAATATATTTTACCAGTATTTTTATTATAGTAATCTGTTTTGTGCAAACAGACTAATTAAACTAAATTAATTAAATAAGTAAGAATAACAAGAATAACATGTTATGAATAACATTTGAATTTCGTTAAAAAATAATTTTAATCCACGTCTTTGAATGATAACAATTTAAATCACATAAGTTTGCCATGAAAAAATACATCGACATTTTTACTTTCTACAACACTACGGTCGGCCTTTTAAACACAGTAAAAGCCGAATTTCTAACTCGCACAATTAGATGCAGGTTAGGGTGGTGGAGTGAATTGAACTTGGCTGGACAACCTAACAACACGATCCCCGCATATTTCGGTAAACGCCCATTAATTGCATATAGCCCTATCAAGCTGTTTTTATACGTTTGAAAAACTTTTGCACTATGTTTTTGGTACTTTTTTGCTAAGTGTTATCAAGTTATTTGTTGATGAAATCACCAGAATGCTCGGTATTTATAAGGTTGAATATATGTTAGTTATCGCTAATCTTTGTGTCCATGGGAATTCAGTTGACCTGATTCTGTTGTGACAATCGTTTAAACAAGGCCGCAATTCTTACATTCTGTTATATTTAGGTAGTGTCATCCACGAAGTCGCGCCCCCCCCAATTTTTTTGCTGTAGACTTCATGTATGACGCTCACTATATCACATATCATTTACTCAGTTTAAAAAACTTTCGATTGAAAATAGGTACGGCTGCTGCCGTATAGCTGATTAAGTTATGCTGATCTTGCTTTTATGAGTGCAACATTAGGAATACTGACTGAATGATAACAGATTCTTAATGAGGTTTAATAAAACCACACGAGAAAACTGTCCTGTTTTTGAGGCTTCCGACACAGAAACTATCAAATCGACCAGTAAGTGTGGATAATAACCTATTTTTCGAGTTAGCTGGACCTATTGAATTTACCTTATTCAACATTTATTATGTTAGTATCAGTTGGGATACTAAACTTGGTTTTCTTTATTAACTACCATCCTAACCATTTTTTTTTTATTTTTTCAATAGTTTTTTTAAATTCCTACACCATGAATGGCAGAAGGCTTTCACAACTTTCTGCCAACATGATACTTAAAAAAAAATCAGCCCCTTTTAGGTTAATTTTACTAATTATAAGTAAATATATTGCTTGGTGCCTGTTTTTCATAATTCTTGTCGTAATTGACTTCAAAGTTCAAACCTTTAGAAAAAATAACTACCTAAGTCTTTACTGACTGTATGTGGCTATTGCGGACAAACGTAAGCGCAAAAACCAATTCCCAGTCTCCAATACAAAACGTAACAACCTATTTAATGTCTTAAGGAGTCATCATTACATACTCACCGGAATTTACGAACGGTAATTGAAGACTGCATGTGACGGAGCCAACTTGCACGCAATACTCGCTAAAACTGCAACGACTAAAACACCCAGTTTTATATTCAAATCTTATTCAAGTTTCAACTCTCCTGTCTTAATATATTGTGTAAATTCGTTTGTAGGATATAGGTCTAAACCACGAAATTTTATACTGAAATCAATGTCAATAATCATTGGACTTTTATTTTTAAGGCCTATAAGATAGAGTGTAAGGTTGTATGTGGTTAGAAACGCGGAGTTAAGTCTGAATAAATGACGGTGATAGCCATTTCTGAGGTAGCCGCAGGCGAACGAGCAAATTGCAAGAATGGCCGACGTAAGTAATTACTTAAGAAGTGCGCGTGTGGGAAAGGACTGATTTATTAACATTTAATCGGCACCCAATTAAAACGTTTGTTCTTGTATTGGCCAAAAAGGTCACTCGGCCATTGGGCGCGAGCTACAAGCTTATGTTGTAGATGGTAAAGAAATGATGGAGGTACATAGTATTTTAGAATTTATTCTTATTTCAAATGTGATATCCATAAAACGAAGTCCCTTTTGTATCCAAAACACGTGCATTGTCATTGGGCTAAACAAGTGTCTTAATATACGTACAGAAAATCCAATACAGTATCAACAATTGTCTTAGACCTATATTAACAACCCATTTTTTGAAACAAATTTGCACTTTTTATGTATAATTGACACAGTAGAATAACTTGATGTCTTAACATCAACATAGCCCTAAATAAGAACACACAGCCTTTAATTGAGGATTGTTTCGGGGCACAAAAAGTGCATGCAAATGATTGTAAAGGTGCACGGGCGCCGCCTACGACGCGCTACGAGCTACGACCCGTAGCACTGGTACGAGTAAATTAGAATGTATTTTAACTTATATAGGTACTTATATTATAATAATGTATTATTTAATTATATAATAATAATATAATATTTAACATAAAATAGGAAAAAATAAGATTCAAAGATACAATACCAAGCCTAAATTACTTTTTACGTACGGCAAAGTGACCAAAAAGCTGGCAGACCTGTCGCGTTGGATCACTTACGATAAACGTTGCGTAAAACAAGTTCCAAAATGAGCACTCTGATCCCAGGATACCATGGTCTCACTGCCAAAAGCCTTAAAAATATGACTATTAGCTAGGTCTATTGATATTTCCAACGCTTCACACTTTCCGCGACGTTGGCAGCCAAGCCAGCTTGAACACTGCTCATGGTGTTATTTGGAAGATGACAAATATTTGCATATACATGTATAACTATTATTATAGTCTACTCAATTATTTACTAGCTAATGCATTTTCTCATATTAATAAGAATATTTTTTTACCAAGTTGACGCAATACGACTTTATTGTGTTTAACAACTTTTAAACTTGCGTTCGTTAAACGTTGACTTTTAACATTTAGTTCATATATAATAACAACAAAATATTTCAAAACATAATAAACTAATATACTAATACTTAAATAAGCAATGCTCCAAGTACCCCACCACTCTAACACAACATACACAAATGCATGTATGTATAGAATGTCATACTCACATACCCTTCACAATATAGGCAGAGTATCAGAATACAATAAAATTATAATAGCAGAAGATTCGTCGTCACTTCCCAGCGACCTCCCCGACGCGCATACATTATTGCCCACGCGCAGGTGCATGTTGCCAACAGACGCTCTTTGCCATCGACTTTCATCTGTCAGATGGTTAAGATTAAACAATACGCCTTGGAATCTGACTAATACTAATACATGGACCAAATTAGCTTGTGTTGTCAACATTTGAGATGCGTTAAGGTCATTAAAATTCGCGTCAAGAGAATATTGGCGAATCCTTATTAAAGTAAACAGTGCGCGTTTAGAAAAGTAACTAGTACTTTTGTTTATTCTTTTGTTTTCTGTGAGTCTCCATAATATAAGCTTCATGTGTATAAGTCTCCAAAAAAATAGTTGATTTATATAGAAAGCTTGATTTGAATTGATCAGTTTGTATTAGCTCCTGTAATTTTTTATTACGATACATAGGATTGATTGTGACCAAGCACAAGTATTTGATTTTGTAATATAGATTTTAAATATAGGAAATTATAGTCACTTCTGAATGTAAGAACTCATTTTAATGAAAGAATATTTTTTTATATTCCTCATAGTGAAAATGATTTATTACTCATCCTTATTCTTGCCTGTATAGCTTTTGCCTTAGCCGGCGAGTTTGAGATAAAAAAAAACCGTTTCGTTACTTTTGGACTTGTCACTTGTTTCTTTTAGTTATTTTATATAACGTGACTTTATAAGCCTTTGTGCCTAAGGATTCCGATAGATTGCGTTAACGACAACTTATTGCTGTGACTTTTGGACTAGTTGATTAAGTTAAAGATATTGATGAACATTTACGTGTCACATTATCATGGTCGGTTGGTGATTGTAGTAATTACCTATGTAAATATAGGTAATTTGAAATCATAGCCTCAAAATTAGTACTTAAAGAAAATGCAATTATTATTGATCCTAGACATACTAATATATCAATATATTTTTTATAATAAATAATAATAAAATATATTTTTTTAAATGGATCCAGATTTCATGTCCTATAGTTTTAGATATTTTTGACTTCTAAACGCTCCATTTTAACTCCAACTAAAACCCTGTATGGCGATCTGCCAATGTCCTTTAGGATAAAAGATACAAATCTTTTGTCCTACTTAGGGGCTCTAGCGACATGTTCAGGCCTGAACATGTCGCACAGACGGCACTGCCGGGCGGCAAGGTCGAATGTCTGTACATGAAAGTTTCGCAAAAAGCCAGAGTTTGGATATCGCCTTCGGCATTTGCCGAATTTGTGTAGCAGTTAGTTGTGGCCGGCATGCCTGTTGGGGATTGAATTTTGAAATAATTATATTATTATTTGTGTACAGCATGTAGAGAAACTCGCAAACTATTTGCGATATATACATTAATTAATTGATGTGTGAACGAGGACTTTGATTTTGACAAATAATATCTTATTTGTTTTTTATTAAATAAATTAAAAAAAATTATTTACTCTCTCCTCTATTATCTGATCGATAAGGCTTGTACAAAATGTTATTAGTAAGAAGATTTACAAACTTTATATTGCGGCTTCCTTTATAATTTACACTAAATACATTTCTAGCATAGCTTCAGAAATCTTCCCAATAACCAAAACCTACCACCATAATTTCTCAAAAACTGCCAAAGCCTCAAAAAATAAAGCCAGGATCCCAGCTTGTATAAGAATCTGAATTAGCATGTTAATGAAGGGGCGTGGCCACGAAACCCTCACAAATCAACGACTCGCGCGCACGTGATATATGCCGGCTTTAATAACCAATTGTCCGGCTTGAAGGACCACTCGAAAATGCCCAGGAATTTGATACCTATTAAATTATAAGAAATTGATCGCGGGGCAAGGCATTACCGGATTAATTGTATGCCTTTGGGTGAATTTTAGGTGATTGCTTAGAGTTCAATTAAAATGAAACCTTTAAGCGAGGCTGACTCAGATTAATATTAAATAACCTTTTTAGTTATATTTCGATTCGAATCATCGATTAATATACTCGATCAGTGTGTTTTTTCTAAACAAAAAATATTTATTTATTCAATTGCCATAGTATTGTTATATTTTATGAGGTTGTTTCAAAACAGTTTATAGTGTTAACATATCCTTTTGTTTTCTTTCTATAATATTATTTATTTAAAAACAAATAATCAAATCTTATTAAATGATGTCACTGCTATCAGCTTCTCTTAGTAGTTGTCGTCACGGGTAGTTTGTATTTAATTAATTTTATATTTTTATATTGAACCCTTTCAAGGCGAACGAGTTGTTGAACGAGCAAATTCACTGATTTCTAAGTGCATAATAATAATAATCATCGTCATGACAGCCTGAATAATTACACTGCAATATTACTAGCAGACTTTGGACGAAATACTTACATATATTTAAAAATAAAACAATAGAAACGCAACTGATCTAAAAAGCAAAAAAGAAACATTTAATTCGTTCAGAAGTCGAGTGTAAATAGGTGGCATCGTGTGCGATACTCGAATAAATGCTCTATAAATACTAGAAGTGAATTTAAATTACTTCGGAATACATTTTTACTTCTTGATTGCCGGTGTACGATCAGTAACGCGAGATCCACCTTATAGTACGTGGCATCCTTGGCAATGGCCTTCATTTATTTCGGGTGTTTTGCTTGAATCGTCATGATCGAATATTGATTAATGTTGCAGACATCCTAATCAGGCTTCAGTCAAATAATTAATTGGATCACAGGATTGAATAAACTTAATGGGATCACAAAATCAAATATTTATTTTCTACATTGACAATTACTTGTTCTTATCGGCCTTAAATAAAGCATTACACCACTTCAAAAAAACCTTTGTGAAGAAGAACTGGCAAGATACTTCACGATTGTAATTTTTAAATTTACAGAGTCTCTTTATGTCTATAAAATGGAAGAAGCACCTATCAACAGTTAGCAATAGATTGAGAAAGTTTATCTATATATTTAAAAACCTACGAATTATATCAGACTTTGCACTTTTGGTACAAACGTACAAAGCATTGGTAGAATGTATTATCACCTACTGCATTTGTTCATGGGGATCAGCAGCTAAAACATACTTGCTTGAACTAGAGAAAGCGCAACGCTGTGTGCTAAAGGTTCTCCTTAACTTACCATTTAGACATCCCACACATCTGGTTTATGACAAAGCTAATGTTCTCTCGGTGAGAAAGTTATTTATTTACCAATGCATCCGTAAATACCACAAAAATGCAATACTCTTTGCACAAAACTCAGGTAAAAGAATAAATAAATGTCCAGTTCCCAGAGTTCATAGTAAAATTGCCCAACAACACTATATTAATGTAGCACCTAGATTATACAACAAACTTAACACTACGTATAAAACTAGAAATTTAACAAATTTTGAAATTAAGCACACAATTAAACTTTGGTTAAAGGACCTAAAATATAAAGAAACAGAAACCCTGTTGCTAATTCTGAATTGAAAACATCCAACATTCAATGTTTTTAAAATACAAACATTAGAAACACACACGCACACATACACACACACACACACACACACGCACACACACACACACACACACATACATACTATACATACGTTACACATACCCTTTTATATTCTTTTTACAAATACACATGCATTCGTATTTGTAAAATAATGTATTGATTTTCTATATATGTTTAAACTTAGTATGAGTGATAAATTAATAAGTTTCTCTTGTTTTGTGAATTAACGACTGCCGACAAACAGCTTACGCTAGTTCAGCAGTCAGAGCTTGTACTCTCATTGTATTATTTTTTTGTTACAATAAATAAATAAATATTCAAAATTATCTTTATCTGCATCTGTTAGCTCGACAAGTCTCCATCAAACGGCACCCGTTCGGCAACGAGGGTAACGCGTATACCTTAAATCACAACCACGAAGCTTGTTTATTATAAGACACTCAAGATGATTTGCATCATTGACACTTTTTGACATACTATCACAATAATATTGATTGTTAATTAAGATCGATATTAAACGTGGTTTGATACCTGAGACTAGTTAATACTTAAAATAATATTGTACAAACCTGCCAGCCTTTTGCCACTTTGCCCTATATACGTAGTAATTTAGGCATTGTGTTCTATCTTCAATTCTTGTCACTTCCTTATTTTTCTTTTTTCTATTGGAAATTTATATATATGCCTGTTTGTAATAGAGATTGTACTTAAAAGGAGATATATGGTTTCGCGAACATGCTGGTACACCTTTACTTAACTCTAACCAATACATTTGATACATTGAATTAAAGATTAAATTATTTTTATTAAGTTTGTTTAACTGTTATTATTTTGTGGACCCCTGTTTTTATAAAAAATAATTAAATGTTTTCGTTAATTTAATTACAGCAATACTAACGTTGCTGACATATATCAAGACCTGTCAATGACAATGTCAGATTTGCCACGTAGAGTACGTTTCATAAAACTTCAAGATGCAAGATCTATCTGTGAAAATAGTGTTGAAATGTTATTAAGTTCAAGTTATTTTGTGATTTAAATTTTACAAATACACAAAGAAAACACAATTAAACAAAGAAGGGATGGTCAGTTGTCACTAGCTTGTCAAAGTCATTGTCTACCTGATATACAGACTTGAAAAACATGGCTGTCCCTGATTCGGGAATAGAAATGCTGCGTTCCGTTTGCCGATTACAGCGCTCACAGCGCTCATATACCCGTTCCGTTTGCCCGTGAGCGCGCTCACAGCGATATCGATACATCATCAATGACGTCATAAACGCCGCCATCTTCCCGCTCACAGTGCCAACGCTACGGAGCATGGTCGCTGTGAACGGCCTGTCAAAACTGACACATGACGGTACTTTGTTGATGTTTTTATTAGTCAATTAAAGATTTTAAAAGCTTGCTTATTAATTTTCTTTTGTAATAATATAAAAAAATGGCTCCTGCTTCATTCAGGGTCAAAGATCTTAATGAAATTGTAAATTTAGACTTAAGCGACGAACAATCAGAATGTTAGCGCGATATTTACCGTTCCGATTGCAATAGCACTAATAACACTTTTAGCGCGCTCAAATGAATCGTAACGGTTTTGAGCACTTTTAGCGCTGTGAGCGCTGTAATCGGCAAACGGAACGCAGCAAAAGTGTTCTTCAGTTTTCTTAATTTGCACATATTTCAATCAGGGGTCTACAAAAATCTAACAAAGCAGAAATGAATAGCGCTTTTTATATCTAAACACATAGTCCTTATATTGTGTTGGTTAGGGTTACATTAATATCTAGTAGCAGTACAGCATGTTTCCTTTTTACCCCTTATTTGTTAAGTATAAATTTAACGCATTTATACATTTTATAAGAAGTGTCGTAGAGTTATTATTCTATATTTTTTCTTTGCAAACAAAGTTCCACTAGTCGAGATGGAACTTCCAGCTAAACAAAATCCTCAACCAACATTCGTTGGTACATTATCATAGTAACGAAGAGGCGTGGCAGTGAGTTACGCACGCCTTCCAAAATAAACGATTGTTCGGCTTAATATTAAGAATGCAGTCTGCCTCGGCATGTTAATGGCCCAATGTTAGTATCTGAGAAATAGATTAGAAATTATTTTAGAGAAAAATGTAGCGATTAGAACGGTGTATCCAGGAGAGTGTAGAATTCTAAATGATAATGTAGTTCAAAGAAACTATGTTATTGTAAGATGTACTTGATTTGTTCAACGTGTACGTGAACAAATCTACACGTATAAATATATACATCATAAAATATGACTTGTGGGCGGTCATACCACAAGCGAATTTCAATATAGTGAAATTCGCTTATTGATGGTGACAAACTCGTCTTTGCGTGTCCAATAATAAAACAGTAATTTTTCCATCACAATATAATTATGTGTAGTAAAGCCTAATGCTTCTTTTTTATTGTCCTTGAAGGAGGCGTTTATTTTTCTGTGGCTGTGGACGCCTTCCAGTTAAAAATGAAGAGGAATTAATATTGATTTAAACCCTGGGAAATTAGATAAATAAAATATGTAAAAGGACTTATATATTTAGTCAACAAGAACAATTGTCTAAGTTTAAAAAAATATTTGAATTTGAAATAATTATTTCTAACCAAGGCCATGCAGAAATCCTTCTACACATCCAACAAAATTACTGTTCAGACGGAAAACATTCGCTTTTTTACTAAGAGATAAAGTTTAAGGTCGCCTCGACCAGACGTCCTAGGCCCTGGCAATCTACACTGTCCACAAACCGAGCCTAATTAGGGTCTCGTCTATAAAAAATATACACTTTTTATATTCACAATCTTAGAAGTAAATCGACCGTGAATTTTTGACCTTTGAAGATTTTAAGTAGCTGGTTAGATAATATCATGTCTTGTCTCGTAAAATATAGGTCAGTAAATAATCAGAAATTTGATTTGATCATTATTTAATAGTTTGACATATATATTGGTTTATTATTAAACTTAGAACGATTTTTAAACGTAAAAAGGCTGTTTTTAACCTATAAGCTTGACACCAATTAGTTTATTTATTTATTAAAGGAAGACTAACAGCCAATATTACAATAATAATACATATCTATGATAACAATAGTGGGCCAATTATAAGTCCTCACCAATATAAAACAGTCCAAATTTACCACACAATTATGTTCTTCTAATCACACTTAAATCTACTCCTTAAAAACTATTTACAATTACTACGATAACCTAACATTTCCGTCACTATATACTATATAAACCTATTTATTATAAGAAAAATAAACATTGCTCATTACACTTCTCGCTGATGCAACGTTGGTATTAAATAAATCAAAATCAAATTCTAAACTCAATTCATTAAAATGATTGCTCGCTCGCCAAATTAAGGTGTTTTGCCTATAGTTCGTAGATACTAAGGGTAAATATAAAAGTCAATTATTTCTAAGAGATTTGGCAGGACAACTAAGGTGAAGTTGGCTGAGAAGTTCAGGGCTATCAATGTAACCAGAGGCTATCTTCAGCAGGAAAATAAGGTCTGCAATTTCCCGTCGCTTACCAAGAGGGAGAAGGTGGAGCTTTCTGCAATAATCTATGTAGTCGTCAGAGGAATAATTATGATCTTTCATGCGAAAGGCGAAAGGTATCTTACCTTATGAACTTTTTTTGCAACGATTCAAGACGGGCAACATGCGTTATGTATCTAGGGTTCCAGACTTCTACTTCTTATAAGTAATAACAAGTAGAAAGAATCTTGGAGAACAATTTTCTATAATTGACCTATTTGAAATTTATTTCTTTTCAACTCAACTTTGTTTCTAAGATTTGCGCAGATAGAAACTCTAACCCAGTCCAAGATACTAGCCCAAAACTCCTGATTCCGTGATGTAAATCTTTAGAACAAAAGTTCGTTAATCTTTTAACTTTTATTGTATCCAATTTCTTTACCGCCTCTTTTAGTGTTTAATATAATCATTTAAACGAAATGCGTATTTGAATATTTTACATCATCACGACTGCTTTAACATTATCTTAAGATTTTCTTACTGAACTCAAAAAGTAAACAAACCGCTAATCTAAAATACAGTTTGCCTTTTACCAAAATTAATTTATCTTTTAATTTTAATTCACCTTTCACTGCCGTTCACACGATACACCGCTGATATAGCTGTCTTTTTGTTGATTTACCAGACATTTACCTGTACTGATATTTACGTGTTTCTTAAAAACAAACACACCTTTCTATATAATATTAAACCCATGTATTTTATCAAAGTGAGCTTTTAAGCAGGTACAATCAAAAAACCACTTATGATTGATCTATTTTTATTTTACTCATACTGATTCGCGGTATTCAAAGCCTTAGAGTAACAAAGGAGCGATAAACACGGCATGTTAACCCATGGAAGGCGCGCTGGCCTCGCGTGGCTGTGGGTGGCAGGCCATTTGTCACCTGCAACCTGTACCCAGCTAAAGGTAGCCGTAATTCAGCTTCGCGAAAGGGAAAATGTTTTAATAAATGCAGATACAACTGAATGGAAATTTCAATAATTTATAGTTTAACACAATATTGAAAAATATATATATTTATTGTTATTAATATATTATTATATAATCTTATCTCTAAACAAAAATTAAAATCACAATAAGAATACAAAAATGTTATAACCCACTAAAATTATTACAGATACAAACAAAGATACCGAAAACCACATCTTCTTTTCCTTGGTCCAGCGTAAGAGGTTGGTGGGCTGTATCGCAAGTAAAATCGGTTCCAATGCAAATGCAGTTTTTGCAGCGATCAGTAGCGACTCGCGACACTGGGTGGCCTAAATACGAGATTATTCAAAAATACATTGAATCATTATAAGATTTACCTTTGTGGCATCGAGACATCTTCTTTCTTGCCTTTTACTTAGGAATAGGTAGATAGGATTCATGGTTACGAGTTGGTTAAATTAGCTTTTGGGAGTTGAGCCTTTTTTATTGAAAATTGGTCCGGTCGTAAGTATTTGTTTTTATAATAAATTGATTAAAGAAAGATTTGTCTACCGTCACCCGATAAAAAGCAATATTTGAGAGATTCAGTAAAAATTTTTTTCGAGATATCTGTTCGTTTGATTTTTTTCCCTTGACGATTATTTTAAAGTAATAATTTCATAAGTAGTAAAAAAAATAAGTAAACGACGATAACAAGAATGAACTGTAACGTAAGCCGAACTATAGCGCAGTATTTAATTTTATCAATGCCCAATAAAATCTTATGCATGGTAATGATGATTACTTTTTGTTACTAATAAATGTCACTTAAATGTATACAAACCACCGAACAACAAGCGTGCCTAAGTTGAGAACAAAACTTCGTTTACATATTAAAATATTCAAAATTGCTTTCAACTGACTGAGTCATCCCTACATTCAATTTGATTTAAGCTCCCATTGCATGAACCAAAATAAGATTTAATAGTTAATAAATTCGGTATAAACTTTAAATTAAAATGTTGTTCAAACAGTATTATGTTTTATCTAAGAAGCACCATAAAAGATGAATTAAATTTTCATTACATATTCATGAAATTCCATTAGAATATAGTCGAACCCGATAGTTTAAAAACAATTAATTATGTGCACAAACTTTACGGTATCTTTTTCTCAGATCTTTAGACAGGTGATAATCTGAACATTTGCAACCAAGCATTTCACGCCAACACAACCTCGTCATAACTAATACACAATCATTTAAGTTTTAACCCTAGATCAGCCGCCAGATCGGGCGCACGTACCCCACCTTAAGGCGATATTTTTTGCGCTGCGTTGCGTTGTGACACGGCGATAAATTAGACGCGTTGAAATGTTTGTGTTGTGTCGTCGCCCGCTGCATACATTAACGCATAATGTCAGGACGAGACGCGGGCGCATCCCATTGTCCTCGCGGCGCACAATTCGATGCAAGGGTTAAGTTTGTTATAGATTTTTTAAGCGATTTTAATAAACATTTTGAGTGTTAATATGATTATTTAAAACAAAGACAATGTGTAAGTAAGATTAAAAAGACTCTTATTTTCCTAAACAAACGTACTCATTTTTAATATGAATGATTCAGAGGAAATACCCATGTTTCGGATAGGTTGAACGCAAGTTATTATTTTACACGTGACTCTACGCTTCGCAGCTGTTAATCATTTTATGACTATTGTAGCCAGAGCAGCAACACAAAGACAGCCATCGTCGATATCCATACTGCTATAATAACAATCGAAACAAAATCATGAAGTCCCTAAAAATTGAGCCATTATGATGCATTAAAAATAACACAACGAATACGAAAGTTAATATACAAATTTCCAGAATATAAACATGCTGCGTTATAAACACAATGCGATGGTCCCATTGTCCCCGGCCCCACGCCTCTAATGAAGGGTTAACTCGAGACCTGCAATTATGAGATAGACATCGGCCGACGACAGGTCAAACGGACCACCACCGAAACGCACCATTCCGATGCCATTGAACTTGTTCAAAAGAAGATAAAATCCATACTGAATTAAAAGACTAATTAAAATTGCAAATAAAAAGCGTGTCTCTTTCTAGGTAAAAATTACTAAATTATGTGAACATTAATTTCATCATTATTACCTAATTATGATTAAGCTTAACTTATTTTATACTTTAAATCTATTTGTTTTACATTATGGTATGTCGAAACTTTGTCAGTTCTTTTGTTATTGTTAAGAAAGGTTTCTTAGTGGATTGCTCAAACTAATAATACTAACGACCGCACTCAAACAATTTCTTAAGTATACATTTTGAACAGAATATGTATGAAGTATAGATACGCTTGGCAAAATATATCCTAAAGTAAGCCTTAATTAAGCCAATGACGTCTCTGAGAGTGGCCGTAATTCCAGTAAATTTATACATAGCTATTTGTATCACACAGGTTGTAAATACACGCCACTTTAAAAAAAATTGCGAGAAAAAGATTTTATGTATAGAGCGCTGGCGAGTTATAATGTATTTTGTAAATTAAATTCTTTTTACTCCTAAATAATTGAATTTACCAAAAGAACCAAAGTTAAATTTCCCTTCATTTTTTTTAACCAGCTTTATGAAACTATCGTGTGTCATAGAAAATGGACCTGCGTCGGGAACATTTTCGTGGAATGATTTTTTACGACTTCAAGTCCAACTTGAAACCTGATGAATCGTTTAATCGACTTCAATTAGCTTTTATGAACAAGGCGCTTTCTAAAGCGACTGTGTACCGCTGGTATAACGAGTTTGAGTGCGGTCGCTTGAATTTGAAGGATGAAAAAAAAGTGGTGGACCTTTGACTGCTGCTACGGAAGACAACGTGCTACAAGTGCAAAATGTAATTCAACAAAACCGGCGAATCACAAACGAGGAGACTCAGCATAATCTGCAGATTGGAACAGGAAGTGTTCTTGATATTCTACACAACCACCTTTGCTTAAAGAGGATTGTTTAGCAGGCGCGCGTGGAACAGTGTTATGACACGATTGATAAATTTATAGCAGGTTCTTCCCGCAGTGTTTACGATATCATAACAGGTAGCGAATCTTGGATTTGTCAATATGATCCAGAAACAAAGCGCCAGTCATATAATAATTGTTTCAAAACCAACCAACGTTTAATTCAAACTCAAATTCAAATATTTATTTCTCAACATTGACAGTTACTTGTTCTCATTGACATTAAAAGTATCATGACTCTACCACCAGTTCGAAAAAACATTCCTGAAGAAAAACTGGCAAGAAACTTCAATGGTATTATTTTTTCATAATAAATTTACAATGTCTCCTTATATCTATACAAAATTATTATTATCTGCATCTGTTAGCTCGGCAAGTCTCCCTCCCTCCAATTATCTAAACTACGAACACCCTACGAAAGTCAAACGATCGAGAAGCGCTGGAAAAATTACGATCGCCACTTTTTTCTCTTTCACGGGGTTTTTAGTACCAATTCCTTTAAGAAACCAAAGTACTTGGACTTCAATGTTCCGGCCATCCTGTATAAGTTCTTCCTTTATTATTCGTGGTATTTAGTATCAATTCTTAAGAAACTAAAGTAGCATCAATGCAGAGTGTTACACTACCAAATGCTTGCCAGAAGTTTTCGTTGCTGCAGGCAACAAGCGACTGAACACGGGACTCCGAGGTCTTTTACTGCACCACGACACGCGCCTGCGCACTGAGCGATCAAGACGATGGACTTCATAAAAACCACACCGGTAAAACTTTGGGCCATCCACCTTACAGGTGTACTGATTTAGCACCGTGTGAATTGTTCTTGTTCCCTAAAACTAAAGATCAGCTTAAGGGGATACACTTTTCATCGCCAGAAGATGCGCTCATTGCATTCGAGAAGGTCGCTGAGGAAATACCTGTAGCAGACTGAAAAATGTTCATTTAAAATTGGTTCAGATGCTCGGTATACAGGCCGGTGGAGAGTTCTTTGAAATTATGTAATATAAAAAATATAACCTAGAGAACATTTTTTTTTTTTCTCAAAACTTTCTGAGTGTTCCAAGTTTGTAACTTTTATGATTTCTATAATTAAACAATTTACTTCACGTCATTGGGTAAACGAATTTGGAATAAGACACCCACAATCTAACCCAGTGCAACAAGAAACATGAAACATTCACAGGAGTTCCTTATGCAGTGCGGGGGATTGGGGACAATATTGATTCCCTTAAGGAGTGAAATCGACTGGCTCCTTCATAAATACCCACTAACTATCTTGCAATCAAACGTTTCTAATGTAAGTTTACTGTTATAATAATAATAAATTGGAGACCCCAAAAATTATTGTTAGTTACTGATAATTAAGAAATTATAGATATTTGATTAATAACAGGATTAAAAACTAGAAGGAATAAATCCTAAAATTCTTATAACGATCCAAAGCTCTACTCCCTTATATTGTACAGCTAATGATATCGACCCATATTGCTTTAGACATCTGTTGCGCTGGTTACGTGCAAAAGTGTATAATTTGGGTTCCGCGGTATAATCGCCGACAATCGAATAGCAGGTGCGCCGGAGCATGCGATGTAGTGCCAGATACGGGAAAGGCTTTCATCATTCAAACATGCTGAATTATTTAAGATACTTTTTAATTCTGTTTATCTCTCACAACACAGCAATTCATAAGGTTGTTTGCAAAAAAATATGAACAGATACGGACCCACTGTAAGCAAAACGTCTTTGTGCTTTAACTTTCGAAGGCCTCAAGGTGCAGGTCGTAGTAGTGACGCCTTGGACCCAACAGGCCCCGGGTTTGACTCCTGGTATGGAGCGAAGTTTGCAAACTGAACACTCACGATGTTGATTTTCGAGTCAAGGATATTTTCTATTTGTTTTACTTGCGTACCGCAGAATACTGTGTGACATTCGAAATTATAAACATGAGCCACTTACTTAGTGATTTTTTTATATCAGTGATAAAGATATTAGTTAGAATAGACTAGGTTTGTTGCGTGGAAAATATGTGGTGTTAAATAATTTAAGTATACATTTGCGCTTATAGATTTTGTTTACATCAATTTTAATTTTACAAAACGGGCACCCACAAAAAGTTCAACGCTTTAAAAAAAGCTATACATAAAAACTCATTCGGTTTTTCTCGTCAATTATACGGTTTTATTTGACAAATGCTTCCGTCACGCGACGCGAGACGTCAGCTGATCTCACTTTAGTTTCCAGTGACACTTGTTAGTTTTGAAGCTCACGCGCACCGCGCATCACTCCCAATCCAGTTGATGGTGACAGTTGTCATCAAGCTGAATCAGCTTACAGTCATTTCAGTTTTGCTGAAATGTGTAATTTTACGTAATGAGTCAAATATTGCAAGTAAAGAGATTTTGTTTAGTTGCGGGTTAGATAAACAGGAGATCTGAACAAGAGGCAAATATTAATAAAATGAACTTTTTTGTGTTTCCATACCTTTGATTTCATCATTACCTAGATTATGTAAGTCAGTCTGTGACTAACCAACACAGCAAATTAGAGGCACAATACTAAAGTCTTGAATTTATCAAATTAGCATTCAGTATTTTTAAAACGTAACATAAAGGACACAGGTGTGTACGCAAAATAAGTGACACATATACCAAATATGGTAAAGTATTTGGTTTAATTTTTTCAAATAAAAGTTAGCTATTATTTTCCTTTTTTAGACAGTAGGTAGATAAAATTGACATAATCTTTTAAAATACAAAGTTGACCCAATAATAAGTAGTTTATAAAACTGACCGATACCATCAAGCCATTACCTAAACGAGTATAGAAATCGAACGCGTATTTCAGAAATTTACATAAACCAAGCAAGCTGTTACATACAATGGCATAAGAAAACTTTTTTACAAGACCACCTGGCACGCCACCCGCGCCAGCCTCAAACATGGGAAAAAACTATTGAAAAAACGTCATAATATTTGAATATTACTACAAAAAATAATTAAGGGCGCCGCACCGCGCGTCACCTGTCGTTGGCACGAGAGACACATTTGCATAGATAGATGTAGAACTAGTCACATTTTGATTACATTCTATTCAAAATAGAAGAATGAATAAAAAGTCTTTCCTACGGTCTGTATTGTCCAAAATATCTTAACATAATGATGGGTAGAATAATTCACCCTGAGGAATCAGGCTCACTTTCATAACAAATATTCTTTCGATAAGGGATTTTGTATTTTCATGTTAGTACAGTAGTAGTAGTAGCTCACAACTTTCACTGTTTATAATGGTTTATAATGGACGGTTTATAATGGACCGAGTGGTGTAGTGGTATGTAGCCTCGCCTCATACGCCGAAGGTCCCAGGTTCGAGTCCTGGCCGGGGCATTCATTTGTGTGATGAACACAGATGTTTGTTCTCTTTTTTTTTTTTTTTTTTGGTTCCCCTCCACGGGATGGGCAGGAGGACATAAAAAATACTCTGACGCACACTCCGCGCGCGCGACCGGAGTTATGTGGGACTTGTCCCGACGCCTACCAGAACCATACCCACTAAAAAACCCCCTGTCGGCTCGTGCATTTTTGCCACTCAGCCTTCATCTGAGCGACGGCCAATTGGAGAAAGAGGCCGCGCCAGCGGGTCACCCGCTGAGATTCACATAGCACTGAAGGTGCTAAAAATGAAAAGTAAAAATAAAAACATTAAAAATGAAAAATAAAAATTGCATTAATTCGGATTTACGTTAGAATTAGAATTATACTTGGCTTCGTTCTCAAGATTAGTAAGCTGAAAAATAAACTTCGTAATTACATATACACATGTAGTTTCACCCAGGACTCACCACTATGCACTTTATTTAAGAGTTTTGTTGTTCACTTTTCTTTTTTTTTTTTTTTAAAGCTTAAAATGTCAAACGGATTGACCGCTTGACAGCTATGCTATCGACGTCCTACATCAATCCCGTCATTCACGTTACAGTGCTTCACCACTTCGCACAGTGTCTCGCGATAAAATACGTTATAGTTAAATAATTGAGAGAGATTTTTATTTTAGTGTGTTTAGAACTTGCTTCTAATGCCGAAAAGAAAACGTGATAGGGACATTAAAAAAATCAGTAAAAAATTACGTAAATTAGAACGAAAATTAAAGCAACCAAAATTCGTTCTCCGTCGCCGTCACCATCGGATAAAGTGAGAACATTAGATCTTCTGTGCATAACAATACAGGTTAGTTTTATATTTTATTTATAATTAAGAGATATGTGCCATTGATTGGGTTCGTTTAATTCATCGGAATTTTACATCTACCCTCTTTTTCACATAATAAGTATAATAATAATAATTGATGAACTGATTATCCTTGTATGGTGCGTTTAATTCATTGGAATTTTACATTTACCATTGTTTCCAAATAATAAGTATGTACTTATTATCTTTGTATGGTCCGTTCAATTCACTGGAATTGCAACATTTGCCTACTAATTTGACGTAGAAAGACGTTCAATTCACTGGAATTGCAACTTTTCTCTCAATTTCCAGCAGCGGAAAATTCATTAGTTATTGACGATATGGATATCGAACTTTTAACCAAACCGGGCATTGTACAGACGAACAGTATTAATATTGAACAGACCATTCCTGGAGAGTTATTGGAATCTTGTATACCTAATTCATTACCTGAAGATTCAAACCAACCAGAGTCTTCAGCATTGTCAGTGCAGCAATAAACAAATGCTGTCCCCGCTGACGATTCACCAATCATATGCGCTGAGGATGATGACTTAACAAAACTTTTCGGTGATGATCCTTCGCTATGTACTGAATATGGCAATGATATTCATGTTGGTTTATCTAAGCGCCTAGAACATATACTCCTCAACGGTTTAGATAATGATACCCGAAAGGAACTTAATAAGAAATATCTATGCCCGGCAAACTGCACTCGTATCATTCCTCCCTTGTTGAACCCTGAAATAAAGGCAGCATTGCCTGAGTTAAGTGTCAAGCGTGATAAAGGACTTGAACATAGGCAAATGCAGGTTAGTACTGCCATCTCTTGTATAAGTGATGTAATTACTGTAATACTAAACATAAAAATTAAACAATTTTAAAGCAATTGATGGATGCTATCAAACTGATGTGCGACACATTTCACTCTGACTCGACGAAAAGGCGTTACTTTGCTTTGTCTTCCTTAAGGAAAGACGTAAATCAACATTTGATGCAAACTAAAATAGACAAATACCTCTTCAGTGAAGGCTAAGCAGAAACCCTTAGAACTGCTAAGGCGGTGTCAAAGTCTGGTGACGAAATAAAGGCTATATACGATAAAGGTAACAAGAAACCCATTCAGCCGCAACCTTCCACTTCACGTGGTTTAAACTGGAATGCTCCCGCCCCAGCACGCAGGCCGCCGGGGCCACAGAGGAGCCGCCAATCATACCAGCCTGCCGGGTACAGGGCGACAGCGCCTCCGCCGCCGCCGCCGCCGCCACCGATGGGTCGTCTGCCGCCGCAGCACGCTGCCACATCGAAGACATCGCGTTATCAGCCGCGGACAAACCGGTGCTACTGAATGAGGTATGTTATGCCGGTCGTCTTTCTGTTTTCGCTAAACAATGGTCACGCTTAACACGTGATAAAACTGTCCTCTCCTGGATTGAAGGATATAAGCTGCAGTTCTTGGAACCAGCTATTCAACATAAGTCACCCGCAGCAGCGGTCCTTACAAAATCTGAAACACAAGAATTCAATAATATAATTAATAAACTTTTAAATATCGGTGCTATTACAGAATGTACTCCATGTAATAATCAATACATATCAAACATTTTCCTTGTACCCAAGCAGAACGGCAAAAAACGATTTATTTTAAATTTAAAAAATTTGAACAAATTTATAAAAACAGAACAATTCAAACTAGAGGATTTGCGTACTGCGATTAAACTTATGACCAGAAATTGCTATATGGCCATCTGCGACCTGCAGGACGCCTATTTTCTTTTAAACATACATCCTGAATCAAGAAAATACCTATGATTTCAATTTTGTTATAAAAACATATGAATTTAACGTTTTGCCATTCGATTTAAATACGGCGCCTTACGTTTACACTAAATTAATGAAACCTGTCGTTAGGATGCTTAGATTAGCTGGATACGTATCAACCTTATATATTGATGACCTTTATTGACAAGGAAACTCATACATCGATTGTATGAATAATATAAAAACAACTATAAAGCTATTAACCGCATTAGGTTTTATTATAAACTATGAAAAAAGTAAATTACAACCTTCAACTAAATGTAAGTTTTTAGGATTAATTTTAGATTCAAAAAAATACATTATAATTCTACCCCAAGATAAAAGAGACTGCATAAAAGCAGAAATAATTAGATTCCTTAAAATAAAACGCTGTAAAATCAAAGAATTCGCTAAATTAGTTGGTCTTTTAGTGTCAGCTTGCCCCGCCGTTGAGTACGAGTGGCTGTACACTAAAGAATTAGAACGTTGCAAATATCTAAACCTAAGGGGTCACGACGACTACAATCGGTATATGAGCGTTCCTGATTACTTACATAATGATCTTTGCTGGTGGTTACGAGCTCTCGAAACCCCTGAGAGCCGAATCAAGGACGATACTTACTTAGTAGAAATATTTTTCTGACGCCTCAACTACGGGGTGGGGTGCAGCGTGTGGCTCACAGACGGCGAGTGGTCGTTGGTCACCGTCAGAACAAAAGCACCATATAAATTATCTCGAATTATAAGCCACATTTTTTGCTTTAAAAGTATTTACACGAGAATTACATAACTATCATATACTTTTACGTGTTGATAACTCAACTGCAATTAGCTATATCGATTGGATGGGTGGAATTGAATTTCAACACCTGACGTGACTCACGAAGGATATTTGGCAGTGGTGTGAATCACGTAACATCTTTATTTATGCATATTACATTAAATCATCAGATAACATCATAGCTGATAGGGAGTCTAGACGTATCCATCCAGACGTTGAGTGGTCACTTACAAATTTTATGTTCAGTCATCTTGTCCATAAATTTGGTGAGCCATCTATAGATTTGTTTGCCAGTCGGATAAACCGAAAATGCACAAAATATGTCGCTTGGTTTAGAAACCCGGAAGCATTCGCAATAAAGGCTTTCACTATTAATTGCTCGAATGATTTCATTTATTGATTGAATTCAATTGATTCAATTATAGATTGCATTTCCACCTTTTTCCGTGATCTTAAAAATGTTAAGAAAAATAGTTAACGACAAAGCTATAAATAATGATTGCCTCATTATCCGAGAGCTCCATAAAACAATACAATGTTTGTTATAAAAAATGGTTTACCTTTTGCGTACAAAACTCCTTACATTTCTATGAGGCTTCCATCACAGATGTTTTAAAATTTTTAACAACTAATTTTGAAGGAGGTAGTCAATATGGGAGCCTTAATAGCTTTAGAGCAGCACTATCCTTGATTTTAGGACCTAGTGTTTCAAAAGATGAGGGTCTTACAAGATTTTTTAAAGGAGTGTATCGCTTGCGACCGCCTAAGCCTAGATACGATATGACTTAGGCTACTTCATGCGTGCTATCCCACTTAACCACTTAGTACCCAAACGAAACACTAAGTCTTGAACTAATACAAAAAAATGTATTACCTTGTTAGCTCTTGTTACGGCTCATCGGGTCCAAACGTTGTCAAAAATCTTTATAAAAAATATACAAATTAGACCAAATGATATTAAAATTAAAATACCCGACCTAATTAAAACATCAAGGCATGCATCTACGTCTAAAGCGCATCGTCTGGGCGTCAATATAGATCAAATTAGAAACGCCGCGGGTTGGAGTAAAACCTCAGATACATTCTTTAAATTTTATAACAGAAATATAGACCAACAGGACCCGACAGCCTTACCGAAAGCTATTATCAATGAGAATTCAACCTCATGAATAATAATTTAATTTATTAATGTAACAATACATGTAGTATATACCTTAAAATATATATACTCACACTGTATAAAACATATAAAGATCATTACTAATTAACAGTTCTATTTACAATTCAATTGTAGACAAAATAAATATTGATTCTACCTTGAAAGTTATGTGATATTTTTAGATCTGTAGCTTCCTCTCTCAACATCTACATGTGTATATGTAATTACGAAGTTTATTTTTCAGCTTACTAATCTTGAGAACGAAGCCAAGTATAACTTATGATTAAACGAACTTACCTGTACGTGAAGTTCTATCATAGTTATACGTAGGCTTCGTTCGAAGAGATTAGTAAGTCCCTCCCGCCCATCCCCGATCTAAAAATATCAGTTATCACAATTACTCTGAACTAAATGACGGGATTGATGTAGGACGTCGATAGCATAGCTGTCAAGCGGTCAATCCGTTTGACATTTTAAGCTTTAAAAAAAAAAAAAAAGAAAAGTGAACAACAAAACTCTTAAATAAAGTGCATAGTGGTGAGTCCTGGGTGAAACTACATGTGTATATGTAATTACGAAGTTTATTTTTCAGCTTACTAATCTCTTCGAACGAAGCCTACGTATAACTATGATAGAACTTCACGTACAGGTAAGTTCGTTTAATCATAAGTTTACGTTAGAATTAGGATTTGCGGCCTGAAGGGCCTCGAGAGCTAAAGTTAACTGCGTAGGTTCGCCCGTGTGCGCGTTTCTCGGCCTAGCGACTTTGAACTTCGAATCTAACACAGGAGCAGTATATGAGACTGAATCTCGAACAAGATGATTGGGATGGGATTCGGCGCGTTTGAAGAACGATTCTGAGAGTGTTTTGAGGTGCTGTTGCACTGTAGGTAGTTCAAGATCTCTGTGCAGGTCCGCGTTGCGCACATACCAAGGTGCGTCTGTGGCCCTGCGGCAGAAGAGATTTTGAACTACCTGCAGCTTATACAGGACGGAGGGATTGGCGTGGGCAAAGACTGGCGAAGCATATGACATGACGGGTCTAACGCAGACCTTATAAAGCGTACGTTTATTTCTAAAAGACATTTTACTTTTTCTACCTATCATACTATTTAAGAGGCTTAAGTAGAAACGCGCGAGTTTCGTTACTCTATCGACGTGTGGCTTAAAAGAAAGCGTCTGATCTAAGGTGACGCCTAAGTATTTGATACTGCGCTTCCAGGGGATGGGAATACCTAACATTCGAATGTGGGGATCGTTGCGGCGATTACGACATTTGTGGTCGAATAGAATGGCAGAACTCTTTTCTGGGTTGACATCGATACGCCATTTTTGAAACCAAACACCGAGGGCGTTTACGGCCTTTTGGAGTCTGGTGATGTTATACGGGATCCTTTTACCTTTAGTGTAAAGGGCGGTATCGTCTGCAAAGAGGGCGAGTTCGACGCCTTTCGGCGGGATGGGCATGTCATTAGTGTACACGGTGTACAGCAGAGGGGCGAGGACTGAGCCTTGCGGGACTCCAGCCTTTATGGGACGAGGCGCGGAGAGCGTGCCTTCATGTTTGAATCGAAACGTACGGTCTTTAAGAAACGACGCGATTAATCTGACTAGGCGAACCGGTAAGCCTATTTTATAGAGTTTAAAAACGAGACCGCTGTGCCAGACTTTGTCGAATGCCTTGGCTACGTCAAAGAGAACCGCGATTGATTTTTTACGATGCGGATAGAATCCTTCGAGAATGTACTCGACGATTCGATGGACTTGCTGAGGGCAGGAGTGCTTAGCGCGAAAGCCGAACTGGTGGGGAATAATGAGAGGGTCGCCATCCGTTGGAAACAGATGGTTCCGCATTCGAGAGAGTATGACTCTTTCGAGAAGTTTAGACATTGCCTTGAGGAGGCTGATGTCACGGAGTTCCGCGAGGCGAGACCTAACTTTACGTTGAAGCTGATTCGCAGCTGTTCTATATGCGGGCGTGGGATATTTCTTGGCTCTCCGGAGAGCCGCGTTCTTAGCTTTAATGAGATTGCTAACGGCTAAGGGAAGCGCGGGTTTGCCTTGCTTAGCAATGATTACGTTGTCGCTGATGGCTGAGTTGATAGCATCAGTGAGATTATCGACTATCGAATCTATTTTAATCGGGCTGTCTAATTGGTCGGGCGAAATCGCGAGCGGAGAGTTCGGTGCCTCTAAGGCTGATACTAACGTATTTTTAAAGCCTTTCCAGTTGGTAAAGGTCTTAGGAGATGTGACGTTGTCGTTAGGCGCGCCTAGCACGAGGGAGACGGGGCGATGGTCGGAGCCTAGGTCATCGAGCGGTTCGATGGACCTGAGATCAAGATTGATTCGCTTGATAATTGCAAAGTCGAGGATGTCAGGAGAATAGGTCGGGTTGTTGGGATAGTGAGTGGGAGTGATGGGGGATATGACGTCTAAGTCAAGGGAGTTAATGATGTCGAGGAGAGCGATACCGCTGGTGTTGGTCGATAGGCACGTCCAGTCAGTATGTTTGGAGTTAAAGTCTCCGAACATAATGACTGAATGGCCGAGGGCGAGAATGGCCTCAAAGTCGCTGCGGATTGGTCTGGTACCACTAGGTATGTAGATTGAAGCTATGATGATGGTCGGGTGACCAGTCATAGCCAATCTACACACAGTGGCCTCCATGTTGAGGAGAGGAGGGGTAGGGAGAGGACAGCAATGGAAGCCTCTTTTGTAATATATAGCGGTGCCGCCGTAACCGTCGGAGTTGGGCCTATCGTTGCGAGTAAACGCGTACTTAGGAATAGCGTATCCCCTGGAGCGGTTTGGAGTAAGCCATGTCTCCTGGAGAAGGAATAAGTCAGGTTCTTTGTTCTGAAGGAACAGTTTAATCTCGGGAAGGTTAGTGCTAAGGCTACGAGCGTTAAAAGATACTAGGGATAAGCCCTTGGGTTTAATACGACTGGACGCGGGATTCGCGGGTCTAGACATTATAATTTACTTATTTACGATTTTATACGAAAATAAAAAAAAAATAAAATAAAATAAATTTACAACTAACTTAGGAGCGAGTGATGCTCGGCTAACGCGAATAAACGCTCTTGAGGAGAGCGGGCGGCTCGCAGTTTGCGTGCGAGTACGGAAATTTCGTTAATATCGACGTTTTGAATAACGTCGAACACGGTCTTCATATCCTCAGCCAACGACGACTGAGGTACGGATAATGGAGTGGGACGCGGCCCTACGGAAGCTACGGGAGCTGGGATGGGTCGGGAAGGTGCAGGCGGGACGGCCGGACGCTGCCTCCAAGACAGAGCCGGAGTAGGCGTCGGCTGAACGGGCTTTGCTTCCGGGGGACCCCGGTTGCGACGGGCGGAGGGAGCTGAGGTTTCGGCGGGACGGGAGCGCAGCGCGTCGCTGGCTTCGATGGGACCGACGGAGGCGCGGTTACTTCGAGCGAATTTAACGGCGCGGGGGCTGGTGTTGAAGACACCGGGGAGGGCTCGGGTATTGAAGATACCGAAGCTTTCTTCGAGCGCTTCTTGGAGCGCTTGGCGACAAGTTGAAACGCGGGCTCAGGAGAGCCGGTTAAGGTGACGGCATCTGACGACGTATCAGACGCGGGTTCGGAGTCGCTCCCGGGAGCGGTACGCTTGCGACGCGACGCGTGAGAGGATGCGACCGATTCGCAGTCCATCTCGGACGAGGCGGGAGACGAGGAAGAGCTGTAGACCTGAGGGGTCTCGACGTTGGAGGCCTGAAGGGCCGGGGTTGAGGCCTGAGGGGCCGGGGTTGAGGCTTGAGGGGCCGGGGTTGAGGCCTGAGGGGCCGGGGTTGAGGCCTGAGGGGCCGGGGACGCGATTGATGCCTGCAAGGCCTGCGTTATGATGTCTTTCGGGATGTAGACGCCTACCGCAGCAAGCGCCTGGGTGAACGCGTTAATAACGCTTAGCGGATCCATTAGGGAGGGTTGGGACAGTAATATTAATAAATATAAGTATAATAAAGGATGCCTAGTTCCTATAAACCTAGCAAAATCCTAGCGGCTAACCTCCCTACCAGCGGTAGGGGGGCTGGGGAGGAAAACTTAAAACTAACAGTAGTACGCTGAAGGCCGCTACCTAGAAACCTAAAAAAGGGTACGCAGGTAAAGAGTTGACCGCGTTAGGGTCAACCTTTACCGACAGAAAGGACAAATACACACGAAAACACACAGATATGATAAAAATAAATATGAAAAATAGAAGAAAAACAAATAAAATAGAGAAGAGAAATAAAATAAAAATAAAAGGACTGGTTCAGTACAAATTCGTTGTCACCGTTAAGTATCCTTTGCACTGAAACCAGACTACTTACGCTGGGCACAACACTGCACTCAGCACAAGCACAACACAACTTAGCACAGCACTTTGAAGACTAAGGGGCTTAGTCGCAAAGAAAAATACGCACTTCGATAGCACTCAGAGGGAGTAGAAAACCTTGAAAACCGTAGCACGGAACCAACACGCTAGACTGTGACGTCAGTAGACTGAGCGCCACGGAATAGCGGGAAAGGACCGATCAACGGAGAACGGGGCTTGCACGTCCGCACCGCGTGGCGATCGGAGCGAGAATGTTTGTTCTCGGGTCTTTTTTTTTTTTTTTTTTTTGTTCCCCTCCGCGGGAAGGGCAGGAGGATAAAAATGCCCTGACGCATACTCTGGCGCGATTCCAAAGTTATGTGGGACTCGTCCCGACGCCTACCAGGACCATACCCACTAAAAACCCCCTGTCGGCTCGTGCATTTTTGCCACTCAGCCTTCATCGGAGCGACGGCCAATTGGAGAAAGAGGCCGCGCTAGCGGGGCCCAGAAGGGGTCACCCGCTGGGATTACATAGCACTGAAGGTGCTCAAAAATTAAAAGTAAAATAAAAACATTAAAAATGAAAAGTAAATAATGAAAACATTAAAAATTGAAAAATTAAATATGCATTAATTCGGATTTACGTTAGAATTAGAATTTGCGGCCAGAAGGGCCTCGAGATCGCGTGACAGTCTGGTGGATGAGTACGTTTGCGCATTTCTAGGCCTAGCGACTTTGAACTTCGAGTCTAACACAGGAGCAGCATATGAGACAGAATCACGAACTAGAGGATTGGGATGGGTTTCGGAGCGTTTGAAGAACGCTTCAGAGAGTGTTTTGAGATATTGTTGTACTGTAGGCAGTTCAAGATCTCTATGCAAGTCCGCGTTACGCACGTACCACGGTGCGCCTGTGGCCCGGCGGCAAAAGAGGTTTTGAACTACCTGCAGTTTGTGCAGGAGGGAGGGTTTGGCGTGGGCAAAGATTGGCGAGGCATACGTCATGACGGGTCTAACGCAGACCTTGTAAAGTGTACGTTTGTTTCTGAAGGACATTTTACTTTTTCTACCTAACATGCTATTTAGGCGGACTAAATAGTGACGAGCGAGTTTCGAAACTCTTTCAACGTGTGGCTTGAAAGAAAGCGTCGGATCTAATGTGACGCCTAAGTATTTAGTACTGCGCTTCCAGGGGATGGGAATGCCTAACATTCGAACGTGGGGATCGCCATCGGGACGACGGCGTTTGTGGTCGAAGCGCATCGCAGAACTCTTTTCAGGGTTCACATCGATGCGCCATTCTTGAAACCATGCACCGAGGGCGTTTACGGCCTTTTGGAGTCTGGTTACAAGGCGCCGAACACCGTGGCCTTTGGTATAGAGTGCGGTGTCGTCAGCGAAGAGGGCGAGTTCGACGCCTTTCGGCGGGATGGGAATGTCGTTGGTGTACACGGTGTACAGCAGAGGGGCGAGGACTGAGCCTTGAGGGACTCCAGCCTTTATGGGACGAGGTGCAGAAAGCGTGCCTTCGTGTTTAAATCGAAACGTACGGTCTTTGAGAAACGACGCTATTATCCTGACTAGGCGATCCGGTAAGCCTATCTTGTAGAGTTTATAAACGAGACCGCTGTGCCAGACTTTATCGAAAGCCTTGGCTACGTCAAAGAAAACCGCGACTGTTTTATAACGACGCGGATAGAAACCGTCAAGTATATACTCGACGATTCGGTGGACTTGCTGAGGGCAGGAGTGTTTAGCGCGAAAGCCGAACTGATGGGGAATAATGAGAGGATCGCCATCCGTTGGAAACAGATGGTTCCGCATTCGAGAGAGTATGACTCTCTCGAGAAGTTTAGACATTGCCTTGAGGAGGCTGATAGGTCTGTGATTAGCCGGGACGTTCAGAGGTTTGCCCGGCTTGGGAATGCCTATGACTGTCGCTTCTTTCCAAGCTTTTGGAAAGTAGCTATGGTCGAAGCAGGCATTGAAAATGATAGCTAATAAGGTAAGCATCTGTTGAGGTAGGTGCTTAAGTGCGTGGTTGGAAATTCCATCCGCACCCGGAGCCTTTTTGGACTTTTGATTTCTAATGAGAAGCAAGATTTCATCATTAGAGACTGTGACAGGGTCGGCGGTGATAGGAAGAGAGTCTCTGCGAAGGACTTCGTCCTCCACCGCCTGGATGTGTGAGGGATCAGCAGGTTGCGTGCTGGGCGAGCATTGTGCGGCAATGCTGTCGGCGAAGCATTCGGCTTTCTCTTCGACTTCGAAGGCAGTAGTGCCGTCGGGACGAGTGAGAGGAGGAACGTGAGAAACGGTGTCTACGCGTAAGGCTCGGGCCATGCTATAGTACGCTTGGTGGGACGGAGAGATATTCGCCATGAGATCGTTCATCTGAGCGTCTCGGAGTTCCGCGAGGCAAGACCTAACTTTACGTTGAAGCTGATTCGCATCTGTTCTATAGGCGGGCGTGGGATACTTCTTGGCTCTCCGGAGAGCCGCGTTTTTAGCTTTAATAAGATTGCTAACGGCTAAGGGAAGCGTGGGTTTGCCTTGCTTAGCAACCTTTTCGTTGTCACTGATGGCTGAGTTGATAGCATCAGTGAGAGAATTTACTAATGAATCGATTTTATCCGGACTATCTAATTGTTCGGGAGAGATCGCGAGTGGAGAGTTCGGAGCCTCTAAGGCTGAAACTAACGTATTTTTAAAACCTTTCCAGTTGGTAAAGGTCTTAGGAGATGAGGCGTTATCGTTCGGCGGTCCTAGCACGAGGGAAACGGGGCGATGGTCGGAACCTAGGTCATCGAGCGGTTCGATAGACCTTAGATCAAGATTGATTCGCTTGATAATTGCAAAGTCGAGGATGTCAGGAGAGTAGGACGGGTTGTTGGGATAGTGAGTGGGAGTGATGGGGGATATGACATCTAGGTCAAGGGAGTTAGTGATGTCGAGGAGAGCGATACCGCTGGTGTTAGTCGATAGGCACGTCCAGTCAGTATGTTTGGAGTTAAAGTCTCCGAACATAATGACTGAATGGCCGAGGGCGAGAATGGCCTCAAAGTCGCTGCGGATTGGTCTGGTACCACTAGGTATGTAGATTGAAGCTATGATGATGGTCGGATGACCAGTCATAGCCAATCTACACACAGTGGCTTCCATGTTGAGGAGAGGAGGGGTAGGGAGAGGACAGCAATGGAAACCTCTTTTGTAATAAATAGCGGTGCCGCCGAAACCGTCGGAGTTGGGCCTATCGTTACGAATAAACGCGTACTTAGGTATAGCGAATCCCCTGGAGCGGTTTGGAGTAAGCCATGTCTCCTGGAGAAGGAATAAGTCAGGTTCTTTGTTCTGAAGGAACAGTTTAATCTCGGGAAGGTTGGTGTTCAGGCTACGAGCGTTAAAAGATATAAGGGATAAGCCCTTGGGTTTGATACGACAGGACGCGGGATTCGCGGGTCTAGACATTATAATTTATTATATACGAATTTATACAAATAAAAAAGAATTTACAACGAACTTAGGAGCGAGTGATGCTCGGCTAAAGCAAATAAACGCTCTTGAGGAGAGCGGGCGGCTCGCAGTTTGCGTGCGAGCACGGAAATTTCGTTAATATCGACGTTTTGAATAACGTCGAATACGGTCTTCATGTCCTCAGCCAACGACGACTGAGGTGCGGAAGACGGAGAAGGACGCGGCCCTACGGGAGCTACGGGAGCTGGGATAGGTCGGGAAGGTGCAGGCGGAACGGCCGGACGCTGCCTCCAAGACAGAGCCGGAGTAGGTGTCGGCTGAACGGGCTTTGCTTCCGGGGGACCCCGGTTGCGCAGCGGCGGGAAGTTGGCAGGAGTGAGCGGCGGCGCCGGTTTAGGCGCGACCCTCTTGGTGGTGGAGCGCGGAGCGCGCGGGCAACCCCTGTAGTTAGCTGTGTGGCCGGACTGGCCGCACAGCACACAGGCAGGGGGGGAAGTGGATTCGGGAGTGCGAGTGCACTCCTTTGTGAAATGTGGATCCAGGCACTTAACGCACCTGGGGGGAGCTGAGCAGTTAGCCGCTGCGTGGCCGTAGAGCTGGCAGCGGTGGCACTGGCCAGGGTGACCACGGGGGTTGGGACGCTCGACGGAGATATTTGAGAGTCCGCAAATTGTGCGAGCCTCTCTAAAGATCTCCCTCGAGTTGGGAGTATTCGACAGGATTACCAACGCTAAGGGAAAACGCCTACCGCGGTTGGAGTGCATCTTGTGCACTGCTGTGACCGGGAAACCCTGAGACTTAAGGTCATCGAGGATGTCTTCGTTGCTGAGTTCGAACGGGACGCCCCGTAGTACTGCGCGGATCTTACGCTCCTCCGGGAGGGCGTAGGTGTGATACGCGATTTGGTTTAATCCGAGTAACCTGGTAAACGCGCGGAATTCGTCGACGGTCGCTATTTGAATCTTGATTGTATCGCCAGCGTTGGCGGCTTTTAAATAATTAATTTTGTGCACTTTGCACAAGTTTGAAACCGCGGTCCAGCGCGCTTTTTCACGCAGGAAGACGGGCGGAGGGAGCTGAGGCTTCGGCGGGACGGGAGCGCAGCGCGTCGCTGGCTTCGATGTGACCGACGGAGACGCGGTTACTACGAGCGATTTTAACGGCGCGGGGGCTGGTGTTGAAGACACCGGGGAGGGCTCGGGTATTGAAGATACCGAAGCTTTCTTAGAGCGCTTCTTGGAGCGCTTGGCGACGAGTTGAAACGCGGGCTCAGGAGAGCCGGTTAGGGTGACGGCATCTGACGACGTATCAGACGCGGGTTCGGAGTCGCTCCCGGGAGCGGTACGCTTACGACGCGACGCGTGAGAGGATGCGACCGATTCGCAGTCCATCTCGGACGAGGCGGGAGACGCGGGAGAGCTGAAGACCTGAGGGGTCTGGACGTCGGAGGCCTGAGGGGCCGGGGTTGAGGCCTGAGGGGCCGGGGACGCGATAGATGCCTGTAAGGCCTGCGTTAGTATGTCATCGGGTATGCTGACGCCGGACGCGGCGAGCACCTGGGCGAATGACCTAAGAGCGTTAACGAGGTCCATTGGAGGGCTTGGGATAATATGAAATATATAAATATATAATGTATGCCTAGGTTCCCTAGCAAACCTAGCGCCTATTTATATAACAAATGCCTAGAATTCCTAAATAAAAATCTAGCGAACCCTAGCGGCAAACCTCCCTACCAGCGGTAGGGGGGCTGGGGAGAATAAATTAAAACTAACAATAGTACGCCGAAGGCCGCTACCTAGAAACCTAAAAAAGGGTGCGCAGGTAAAGAGTTGACCGCGTTGGGGTCAACCTTTACCGACAGAAAGGACAAATACACACGAAAACACACAAATATGATAGAAATAAATATGAAAATAGGAGAAAAATAAATAAAATAGAGAAGAGAAATAAATAAAAATAAAAAGGACTGGTTCAGTACAAATTCGTTGTCACCGTTAAGTATCCTTTGCACTGAAACCAGACTACTTACGCCGGGCACAACACTGCACTCAGCACAAGCACAACACAACTTAGCACAGCACTTTGAAGACTAAGAGGCTTAGTCGCAAAGAAAAATCGCACTTCGAAAGCACTCAGACGGAGTAGAAAGACTTAGGAAACCGTAGCACGGAGCCAACACGCTAGACTGTGACGTCAGTAAACTGAGCGCCGCGGAATGGCGGGAAGGGACCGATCAACGGAGAGCTGGGTCTTGCACGTCCGCACCGCGTGGCGATCGGAGCGAGAATGTGTTCTCGGGTCATGGTTGTTTATATTTATATATGTATGTTTATCCTGGGTTCCCCCCCAGTTCGCTGTAGGGTCAGCCATAACACAAGCTCTGCCTACTTTGGAGGGCATATAGTTGGTATGTTTGTCTGGGGATTTATTATATTACACATATATATACTTCTGACATGTATGTTTTCGTTTCTATCGTTGTATTAATCGTTTTACATGATAAGATGTTGCTGTTTTATATAATAAGAATAAGTATAAAAAAACAATTCATCAAGAAATTGTCACCAGTGAAATGTAAGTAGCATCAGAAGAAAGTAAAAAAGACTTCGTTTGATATAGTATAAACTCATGTAATGAAATCATGAACATTTGTTTAAATCCAGAGGCAAGTTCATTTTAATTTATATTTAATAAATAATAAATAAACAAGTACGTATCACAAACCAGCCTATTATAATTAAGATGTTAAAATTTTCGCTAAAGACATACTTACTTGTTGAATATTAACAATACATTTTAAATTGTATTGTTACTAAGCAAATAATACACACCTAAACATTTTAAGACAATAATTGTTGTTCTGCTAATGTGTTGTAAATAACCATCCATTGTCAACGGACAACAAAATAAACGAATTTGTCTCAACTCAGCACTTGACAATTATAATATTAGAACAATGAAACAACAGCCATTCATATTTTGTTTGTTTTTACCGGGGCAACCAATTGTTTAGACAGATTAGACAAATTATTAAGATTGTACTAGAGAGAAATACCTGGTGTTTTATATTCTATGGCATAGCAATGTTTGCGGAAATAGAAAAGGGAAGTGGATCGTTGTGAAATCACAGAACCGTCGATTGAATAGAATAAAATACATAAATATGTTACCTATCTATACTGCATAGTTATTGATGAAGTTTTCTAAGACTTTGATTTGGATCTGGGAACTCGTAGTAGACGTCGTGTACAAAGGAGGCTTGGTTCGGTTAAATTCAATCGAACCCAGACATTTATATAATTATTAAGTTAACCCAAGTTAACCACAATTATTAGAAATTTATTTTCGTGTCCGCGTCATGGATAATTTTTTGTTTACTCTAGGTTTCCAGTTTTGTTCTAGACCCAGTCATCCATAAAGAAAGATTTGATGTGTTCCCTGCTTTTACTTTATTGAAAATTATTTGTAACAATTTTCACATGCCGGAGGTCCAAGGTTTGAGTCCTGGTCAGGGCATTCATTTGTGTGATGAATAAAACAAAGATGTTTGTTCTCGGGTCATGGTTGTTTATATTTATATATGTTTGTTTATTCTTGGTTCCCTCCCAGTTCGATGTATATCCATTACACAACCTCTGCTTACTTTAGGGGCATAAAGTTGGTGTTTTTGATGAGGGATTTATTTTTTATTATTATTTTAACTTTGTACTTTCTTCTATTAAACTAAGAACAAAACAATTATAAAAAGGGCAACCAGCAAATCAGCCCCTTTTATTGGTACTTAAATAAATAGCTGCATATTTTCACATACATGAAGTTTAATCAATTCCTTCACACATAGAGCCTACACGCGCGCGCTTTACATTCCGCGGTTTGCGGCTGCAATACACATAGCTAAAAGACATATATTCACTTAAAGGTTCGTGTAAAAACTATCTTTAGCATCGTACGTATTAAGTGTAATTTTCATTGATTACGAGTAGGAGTAGAAGAGCTATTATGCGATATTTAGGTTTAAGCAGGTGCATCGGCGGTGTCGTTTGATACGATGGGCAATGATCATCCAGGTAAGTGTACTTACTATGTCTGGCGGAAACAAGACATGCTGCTTATGGATAGTGCGGTGTGACATCAATACTGTAGGATAATACAGTTTTATGGTTAATAGGATATTTTAGTTTAGAATGTTGAGCATATTTTTGATTTTCCATTTCATTGTCGAGTAAAAACTAAAATGACATATTTACTGAATAGGTAACCTTTGGGGGAGACCTAAAACGAGTTTGACCTAGCTGACACCCCAGTCTTCAGCAACCTTTATCTGTACTCTATGTTGTGAAAAGCAATGAAACTATGAAATATGAGATTTGAAATAAGCTTACATTAAAGTAAAATTAGAAAAACATCGATGGTGCTGGCTTTTCGATCTGCAGGTACCGGATTCGAACCCACGTGTATGTAAAAGTACCAATGAGTTAAAAATTAAGTACATCAAGCCGAATGCTCTAACATTGAAATACTTCCGAAGACATGTGTAAAGTAGCTCCGTAGTTAAGCATGGTGGACTATACGTTGCCTGAAACCACCCCTTAGTTGGATGAGGCTGATGTCACTGCAGGGGGGATTATTAAGACTGTCGTAAAATAACAACCTCGTCTTATTGTGCCATCGACGTGTTCCCTGCATCATATTTTTTCAAACACTTTAACCTTCTCAGAACCGTTACATCTCAAATCACTAACATTAGCAATTTCTTTGCCTAAACACTCCAAAATGCTCCAGGGTCCAAACTGTTCAACCGGTCATCAATCCATTCGCTCAACTGGACAAATGTGTCGCACGTTGACAAACCGGCTGTCACCCGCGGCATTCGCACGCGACGTGTGCCTGTCATGTGGATCGATGACATATGAGGCGATGAATTCATTTACTGATTTATAAATGTAATGTATTGTTTTGGGTAAAAATATGTATCATAATATATAATAATAAGGGTTTCAAATAGCTAGCCTTAGGCTAAAATATAAAGGGTCCACACAGTTCAACTAGCAATCAATAAAGTTTCTCAGCTAAACAATTTGACGTGCCAATTGCCAATCAATTATGTACGTAGTTTAGATAATCAACGCATTTACCTAATTAGCAGGCACTTCCTTATAATTATCCACCTTAAAAATATAGGTTAACCTTTTATTACTTATTATTGTTCAGAGATTATAATTCTATTATAAAGGAAATGTGATCTTAAACATTTCTTTCATTCAAACATCAAAAATCTAAAACATTTTTTCAAAATAACACGTCATAGACTAGAAATAATGTGGCTCAACTACTCGTAGGTGGTCAGCGACCTAGCCAGGTAACTTTTGACCACTACCCTTTCGTTCTTTCCCTGGCGTTAACTATCTTACATATCTTGCTGTCTTCCGTATTATTTCTTCGTTTTTGCTCTGTTTTCTTAAAATTTTATTTTATTTATGTAAACTTTTTACTTATCTTAGTATTAATCAAAGAGGATTCTTAAATTACTTCTTATTGGCATTTTATTCATGAAACAAAATTTTCAATTACCTTCATTGACGTAAACGCAATTAGGTTCTTAATAATACTTACAATCTTCTCCCAAAATAAACATCACCGAACAGTCGGATTTTATTTCCATTTTTTCCTTACCGAACCTCCACATAAACCGCAATTAAATACTAAAGCAGTTCAATTTGTTATCAACATTACTGACAATTAAGTGCATCCAAACATACAACTTCATTGCAAAAATTATTTATACGTGTTTAAGAAGCACGCATCACTTAGCATACTAAATAATGTTTAGAAAATTACGCAAATTGCAAGGAAAGCGGTCGCACGCGCGGCGGCTTCGGCGGCAGCGTCGCCCGCGGCGCTCGTGCCACTCGCGTTCCAATTTCAAATGCAAATTTCCAATTTAAAAATTTTGTTTTTTCAGGAGTTTTGGATGTTGTTATGTTGAAAGTCGAGTATATTTTTCGTTGGGTTTATGTTATAAAACAAAATTTAAAAACCTTTTTTATTCGCTATTTGTATAAAAAATGATAAATGAATATTAGGTATGTTTTAGTTCGAAAACAATAAAATAAGAGAATGTGTCAATATCGTAGCTTACGCTTTTAAAAGACTATAATGAAAACTGACAACCGCGTACACCCGTAGTTCTTACAAGAAAATAAACTTTTTTAACTAGTTATAAAACTCTACCTTTCTTCCTGATTTATTATAATAATTCACGTAGTTGAAAAAAAAAAAACAAAAATATTATTATCACTCATTTTTAAAGTAACCAAATAATACTCTTTGTAGTTTGGTTCAACTTAGCACAAGACCAACTATCAAAATTGACCGCTCGGCCGCGTACTCCTGACCGCATCGCGTGCGCCGAGCATTGCTCCTGCATCAAAGGGTTATTTCATGCACTTCCTCTGCTGAGGAAGGAACTTGACGCCTCAAGGGTTGATTAACGTCTCCAATAGAAATGAAAGGTTATCGGTATTTGAAGACGTGTAAGTGGCTTAGAAACATAGCGTGTTTAATTTATTGGAATGAGTTTTGGCTTTCGAAAGTAATACCAAATTTGATAGAAGCCTAAAACGTTTTGGCGCCCAAGAAAAGCCCTTTTATACCAGGTTACCGACCAAAAGTACAACTTGCTACTTACGTAATCGATTAAATATAAAACGTATTTCAACCTGCCGTTATTTCCACGAACGATAGCCACCAATCATTTCCCATAGCCTTGAGAATTTTTTTCTAAAAATAAAATTTGCAACTCACCACCAACGCTACAAAGGACACGTTTAAAAAAATCAATAGCCATTATCAGCTATTTATGAAACTGTATCGTCTATTTATATATCACTTGTTACTATTGAAAAGCTCGCATATATACGTGATACTATTAGTGAACTCGTGATATACTCATTTACTGACTGAGAGAAGAGAACCCCAAAATTATATCGGAGCTTTCCGTTCCTACAAATTAAAAAAGTGTCACTATTTTGCATACGCAAGAAAACTATCTTGAAACAGAATATCTTTCTCGTATTGATTTAAGTAGTTTGATTAGTTTCTACATTATAACCTTATTTTTTTAATCGTGCATAACTTATAGACTAGTTCACACATGAGATGAAACTATAACAATAAACAGATCACAGTGACACTGTCAAGTTGTATAAAGTTAAATGAAGTTTTGCTTTTTTCCTTTTTCATTTTCTAAGATACATACTCTCGCTTCAGGGCAAGAAAGCTGTCAGCTGGAAAGTTTCTGGATGGTTTTTCTCAGCTCACCTTAGATAGAACTAGTACAACTGCGTCTGTCAAGAGTAGTGCCTCCTAGGGCAAAATGGAAAAAACATTATGTATGCAAGCGTAGTAGAAGTTCCGGCAAAGCGTCTTCTGCTGAAATCTTAAAACCAGTGACGTTTAAACGTCCCTAAAAACAAACAAGCTATCTTAAATCATTCACATTACAGCTAAGATATCGTAAGTGTTACCTCAAACCCTACGTACCTGCATATTTTTAAATGTGTTCAAGCAATATACTATCGTCGCTAAGATCATCAATAATTTTTCGATTACCTGTAATATCAACACAATAAAAAATCAAAACAATCTGATTACCTAGCCGTTTTCACCCCTGACCCTACTTTACAATGTCGATTAGGGTTGCTGCCCTCAAAAGCAAATAAATTCCCACAGGACGATAAAAACAACCACACGCAACCCTTCATAAAACGCTAGAAAATATTTATTTCAAATTACTAGTATCGCAGCAAGGTGACATTTGTATAGTTGTTTTTATTTAGCCCAGTGAAAGCAGAACACTCGTCGAACAATAAACAAAAGGTTGTGTTTACATAAGAAATAAACGGAATATAATATTTATGTTATAAAAATTGCTGAGCATTAACTGGGGGGCCTACAAAGGTCTTTGTAATACTTAGCGTGACCTCTGTTTACGAGTAAATAATAGAGTAATTAATAAAATTAAAATCTAATGATAAGTAAAAGTTGGCTTGGTTATGATATTTGACTACATGATATCTAATTTTCAAGTAAATTCAAATTCAAATATTTATTCCTCAACATTGACAATTGCTTGTTCTTATTGATGTCAAATAAAACATGACTCTACCACCAGTTCGGAAAAACCTCCGTGAAGAAGAACTGGCAAGAAACTTCAATGGTATTATGTTTTCAAAATAAATTTACTAATGTCTCTTTATGTCTATACAAAATTATTCTTATCTGCTTCTCGACAAGTCTTCCTCTTATAGGCCGATTTGTTGCTTATTTTGTTTCAAAGTACTTGAAACAAAATAAGCAACAAATCGTGCTTTTTATCTACTTTTGGAAAGAACTTAATAAAAATTATTGTCGTAAATGTAATAAAGTAGAAGTAAATAGTTACCATTAATTATATACCTATACATACATAGAAAACAACATAGATTATATTACAAGCTCTTTCAACAGAAGTCTAATCAGACAAATCATCGAAATTATTTATTATATTTGCTATTCAAAGAGTATTTATTAAGTGGTTATGTATTATGAATCGATGACTTTAATTCAATTTCTTTTATGATCCAAAACACCAGATCGAAAAAAAATCGATAATTCAGTAAAATTTAATAGAAAAAAACTGATTTCTTCAGATTTATTCGAGTACTATTCCAAGACTATGTCAAAAAATGAAAATAAATAACTATTGACACACATCCCTGTGGCGCGATAATTGTCTTCATGATTATGTATATCTGTACCTCGATTTTGCTAAAGACAAACTAGCAAAACTGGCAAATTACACATAATATAAAAATATATACAACTTAAACACAGGTCATATTTTGGTAATTTGTGGCTTTGGTAATAAAAATATGGGCAGATGACTAACCGTAGGTGTGCCAGACGCACCTAGAAATGTTAGACAAACTACCCTAGCAACAATCAACTGTGCCAACTGGTTTATTGTAAGCTATATATTGTAGTTAATTTTTTTTATTGCAAACAAATTACTGGCTATATTATAAGATTTGACCTTACTTACAAAGTCGATTCAATAGAAGATAGGTTCTATAGGATACCGATTAGACAACATAACATAACAAGCGCAGAAAATGTTTTAGAATAAGAAATACAATAGTGTTAAATAAGACGGGGCACGGGAGGATAAATAAAATAATGAGTAAATACACTTTGTGATCGATATTGAAGTTATCTGTACGTGGGTCGTCGCATTTACATAGGTATTCTAATTAGTTACCATGCAGGTTAAAGATTTATTCAAAAATGCATTAGTATTAGAAGAGTTTATGACGTTCAAATATTAGATATTTATTACCTTGACAAATTAACTTCCAAATCCAAAAAAATTACTGCTATTTTACCCACTTCTTAAAACCGTATTAGTAGCGTCGCCCGCGCCACGCCTCGTCGGTTACGATATATGCACCAAAACCAAATTACTGGGCACTTTACTTTCGACTTCTTGTAATTGCGCACCGCTTAACATTCATATACTTACTTACCGAGCTCCGATATATCGATCGCGATGTATCGATCAGGGCAGACCCAATTTGTCCGGCTACTAAATCATGACACAAAAGAACCGCCCGATCTAAATCGATTGTCCAAATTATAAAACCGATCCATTTAGTGTTGAGGTTTCTATCCTACTGTTTATCCTCTTTAAATATTGACCGCCTGCCTTTTGAAAAACAACTGAGTTTTTGCTATCCGTACTTTGTTTTTGGCCGCGGAGGCATGAGAACAAAAAGATGGCTCGTGTATTTATCGTAAGCTTGAATAAAGGTTTTTAGGTGTAATAAATTTTAAGCTAAGTATATGTTTTGAATTTATTGCAAATTTTTACAATGAACTTAATATTTTTAGGAATTTCTATAACCATTGGATTATAGTCGTGGTTTAGTCTCCACGATTAGGAATTAAAAGGATCTTTTATAATTTAAATTAACAATAACGTAAAGCTTTGCATAGATTTTTTCATTATTAACTTAGCTGCTCAACTGTACTTACATATAGGAAATATACCTTCTTGGATTTGCATAAATAGTGACACAATCACAAAATGCAACGTAGGCTATCAGAAAATTTCTATTAATCGGTACAAATGAAAAATGCAGTGATAATAAATGGATGGCCGGACGGAATGACTGGCTATTTTGTATTCGAGTGGATTAAAGTTTTATCGAAAACACCCTGCCTGGCGTTCGCCATATGCCGGGGTCGTTAGTGAGGTAGCGTGCGTATTTGAGTGTTAGTAACTTTAGTAACAAATGTTGCACGCTAATTAGCTATGAATCTTCTATTCGGCGTGGAAAGTTAATAACTATCGTTTGAAATAAAAGAGGAGAATACTAATAGGTCATTACGTGATTGTATATATGATGATAAATTATGTACATGCAAAGAGTGGTAAAAGTTTCGTACGTTAAGAATCTTAACTTTAGATCTCGTCTAGGGCGGCACTACAGACCTTTCTATTTTTACCGCCACAATAATCACATTTACGTGGGAGTGTTCCAGTTTAAGGAAAAGAGTAGTCAAGATTCAAGATACACAGGAAGATAGGCAATTCGACCTGCTTGCGGTCGGCGACGCATCATTAGTTGATAATGAATGTGATTATGCCTCATAAACACATTCAATATTAATAAATAAAACAGCTTCGAATAACGATGTCCGTGGGTGGGTGGTACTTACCATCACGCGGGTGGCGTGCTCGGGCCGGCTACGAGAACAGTAAGACAAGTGCATGTAGGTAAGCTAGAATTTTAGGGTGATGAAGGTATGAAATGATTTTGCTGCTGTTTATTTTTGAGCCTAGAGCTATTAAAATTACAATGAATATGCAATGAAATATTTATTTCTCAACATTGACAATTAGTTGTTCTTATTGACGTCAAATAAAACATGACTCTACCACCAGTTCAGAAAAACCTGGAACTGGCTAGAAACTTCACGTGTATATTTTTACAAAATAAAGTTACAGTCTCTTTATTTCTATACAAAATTATTCTTATCTGCATCTGTTAGCTCGGCAAGTCTCCCTCCCCCCAAGAATCCAAATGACGAACACCCTCAAACGGTACCCGTTCACGAGTTAACGCGGGATCCAGCCATCGCCCTCGTCAACCATATAAGAGGGAAGTGAATATAGAATACTCCTCAACAGGCGTAAATTGTCACCATCACTTTCTACCAGGTGAAATAAGAGATAAAGAGTATCTAGCTAACAAAGAATTAAATTAAATCCAAACACTACACAAACAGACCTTTCAGAAATACACGAAGCGAAGCGAAACGGTAAGTCTACTCTACCTAGCTATATTTTATATTTATAAGAATTTTGACCATTTCCTTTATTTCGATACTACCCAAATTCGCCGGACACTAAATTATACCAATTATGTCATCAATTTGTTTCGCAAAGGTACAATACGACGACACAGGGAGATAATCGGGGACTGCGCATACGCACCTGTCGCCAAACTGCCCATGTGTTGACTCTTCTGACTGCAACGTATCAACAGTTACGTAAGAAGAAGAAGGGACAGCGTAACATTTTTTATCTCACTCCAAACTGAAACCAGCAAAATGATCAAAGTGTATCGCCGCCTCGTAACGGATCAAATTAGTATGACGCCGTATGTTTTTCACACGAACTATGTCTTTATGTTTTAACTACGGCAATTAATTTAGATTATTTTATATGCAACACGTGCCGAGTGTAGATTTGTCTAGAAATGTTGTAAAAAAGAAAGTGTGAATACGTATTACTTTTATCTAAGTTAATCACATACGTGGTCAAACTTTTTTTTATGTAAAACTTAGCTTGTTGCAGCATATTAATGAACGCAGCTCTCAAAATATTTGTAAAAAGAGTCAATTATTTTAGGAACTGAACACCGATCATTTGATTCTAGATATAATATGCAAAGACAACAAACTCAAATAAATATCACAGCTATTAAATAAGTATACAAACACACTGAACTATATAAACGTATTTTTAATAAACAAATAGGCAGAGACCATACGTTCATGCGTTTGCCGACATTGGTACTTAATTTTCGTAATAAATACCTACTTTAAACATAGTCACTTTAAAAAAAAATATTTTTAATATTTTATTATTTCCTAAATCAAATAAAAGTATGGAGAATCCTTTTCCAGATCATTAAATTCTGAATCATTAAAATATCTTAAATATTTTATTATCAAAACATTAAAAATAAAGTAGGTATTGTTTAAAATTCCAACAACTTTATTAAAATCTCACGGATTTGAACACGTGAAAAGGATAATGAAAGAATTTCAAAGATTATAAACAGTGACCACCAGGTGCCTGTCATGTGCACAAAACAAACAGAATAGAACAATGAATATTTCTAAATAGCTTGTTAAGTTACTCAGCCTGAAGATTTGCCCACGTGGGAAAACCTAACAAAACATTAAGTAATCTAATGCGTAACATCTGTTGAGGTGAATTAAGCTTCAACAAATTCTAAACCCTAAAACCCTCACACGTTGGAGAGTTTAATGAAACGGACTTTCATTATTTATAACAATGGTTTATATTGCCTACTTTTATCAGCGTTTTCGGGCATAACATTATTTTGAAGATTCTTTCTTTAGGCCTACATATTTAGTCGTTCAATAGTAGATAAGCACAAAAGTATAATTGATTTATATTTATATAATACCTAATAAATATCTAATATATGCCAGCAAGTGAGAATCCACGTACCGGTCAGCAGCAGAGAGTGGTGTCCAAACCTACATCAAACCTAGAGGGTGGGTCGAAGTAGGGTCGCGCGTGGAGTTCATAGCCCCTACATACGTACGCGTCAAAAAACTTACGAAAAATTTACAATTTACGAAATTGAAAATGTATAGGTACTTAATTGTTTAAAGTTATTTCAGAATGTTTGACATTCTACTCGGGCTTTCTTATGTAGGACCTTTCTCGATCAAATAGACATTATTGGATATAATGATGAATGACGATGCGCCCACTAAAAGCTTAGGTATGTTGTAAAATATTTTATGAAAATAATTTATGATACATTTTTAAATAGGTACTTCAGAAATACATTGTTTATAGATATTTGACTCCAAATACCTAAAATTTTGTAAGTTCAAGACTGAAATTAAAAAGTTGCCTAAATGGCTGTAATATGAATGGGTGCATGACTTTAAGATTCTACCTGTCCCATTTCATACAATTTGTTTGCTCTTCATTTACCTATCTATTTAGTCTCTGAATCAATATTTCAAAGTTTTACAAAATAAAGGTCACAATATCTGAATTTTAAAAAGCCAAACGGCATTTCTAAAAAAATCACAACTACCTTCCTAGATACTCCAAACATTTACTACAGTTTATTACCCTAATTGTCCAACCAAATGAAAAAACCTGGTAGGCACAAATGTTTACGCCATACTACTTTACAAGTAAAACATATTCACACAAAAGTATGAACCTTACCAACGAACAGAGTAAAGAACATAAGGAGCACAATCGCTCGGAAACGGAACAACCCTCTTGAATACAAAACCACCGGAATCGGTGTATTTCCTACGGCATAGCGCGCGTGTGGGGGTTTGATCCGTTCTACTCGGTCACACACACACGCTCGCCACCGCCTGCCTGCCTGCCTGCCTGCATGCGAGCGACCGATGCAATCCCGCTGTCGAAAATCAACCAGTCGAATTCAGTCGATGGCGTGATCTCAAGCGAGGTGCACGTACCGTTTTTACCTACTGATCCGGCATTAACGCTTACGGACTTTACGAAACTCGCAAACTATCCCAGTTTTCTAACTACCTACCTCATAGTGACAATTTATAAGAAATAAAATAGTTATAAGTGAAGTGAGTTTATAAACATAAGTTTTGTGTCTTATGCTGTAGAAATGTTTGCACTTTTTGTAAGAATGGGTAAGTTTTGTGGTTATGAAGATTTGATTTCAGATCGAACTTTTAATGTCTAATCTGATAGATTCGTTGAGAATATTTAAAAATTTAATTAAACATTTCAATGTGATAATTATACGGAAATATTTAAAATACTACCTTCTGATAGGAAATGTAAATAAACATTATTGTTTTATAGGTTATGATTGCTGTAAACATACTTCAAAATATTTATAAATCATAATCTTTCAATTGTAAATATGATTTTATATTAATGAATATTTTACATTATGTTTTTAATGTTCAACTGTGATTAATTTACAAAAATACATGTAATTTGAAAAAAATATTGTCATTCACGCGTTGAATGACAATATTTAAGGATTTAATTAGGTAGGTATAAATAAAGGATCTGATCCTTTTTTAATTACTTAAGTGAATTTAGTTAATCGTACGTTTCGTAAGCGTTGAAGTTTAAATTTGTGTTTTATTTAAAAAAACAATTAAATTTTGTTTGCTTACATATTATTAAATTCAATCAAATATATCATCATTTTTCGATATATTTTTACTCACACTGTAAATGAACTGTGGTCTTTTAAACTTAAATGTTAAACTAATAATAATAATAATAATTAATTAGTAATTCTCTTAGCAATTTAAGATTATTTTAATAACACAAATTACCTTATAGGACTATTCGCCAGATTAAATGCTGTTAAAACATTAGAAACAACTATTCAAAAAAATAATCACCACTGGGACATAATAATATCTGTACCAAGTATTAAATAAACTCTACACATTTATTACTATTCCCACACACGAATCGTGTTATATTTATTAAGTAATTTCCAAACTTCTATTATATAAATAACTAATTTAAGTAAGTAATTTAATTCGTTCAACGCTACCTACATAGCTACCGCTTCTATTTCTAAACTTTTATGAGTTCCCAAAAAAAACAAATGTCCATTCTATTGATAAAACTGATATTTTTTCAATTATTTTTAATTATTTTATGCTAATGAGCACCAAATTACTAACAGGAGTCACAGGTGTCGACACTGTTACGACATAATCCGAAATATGTTACTTATAGAGAATCGATCGCGATCGTCATTTGACACAGACCAGTACCGACATGTAGCTACAAGCTTTATATGATCTGGTGTTGGTAGGTATGTGATGTCCTGATTGAAACTAGGTCACAAAGTTTTTAGAGCACGGGTCAAAAATCTTTAACTGGAAATATTCCATACCTTAAGATATAAGGAATTTGTCCTGTACCTTGGAATATAGCACACAAAATAAAATATGAGCACCAAAGGTGCTAACGCAGCCAGTTTGTTCGCTTTGAATTCAAATATTTGTTTTAATCTTTTCTACTTTTATTTTTCTACTTTGAATTTGTCGTCAAAAAAAATAATAAATTATTATGGAACTAAGTATACTTAGTTCATATAATCTAAATATATTAAATCCGTGCATTTGACGACGTTTTTATTAATAAGTGATAGATAAAGCTGATTTATAATGGATAAAACAGTTCGTACTCCAATTATGTAAAATTGGCTCATATAGTAATAATCTTCATACTACTAAATCCCTTACATTTTCGACTTTGAAGATACCATCGAATTCCGCAATACTTCATGCTTGTATAACGTACGGCGTACTTTCACGGTATCGTAAAAATGCAAAGAGACTTGGAGAGATTAGAACATAATAGTGTGGAGGTGGGCCCGTGGGAACTCTCCCAGCGTTCACGTGCCTGACACGTACTAAATTTAACAATAATATGCTAAGATTTAGATAAACCCCATCAACTCCTACTATTGCTACTTGAAGAAGTCATTAAATGGCGAAAACTTATGCAAGAAATCTCAGATTGTATCAAAATAAATATCGTCATTCTCAGCTTTAATTTTAAAATATTCACCCAACTGTATAGTAAAGTTAGTATTTTGATAAAATATACGGTAAAAAATAAAAGGTAAACAAGTAATGAACTGCGATAGGTATAAAATCAATTACTCCGCCATTCATAAAGGCGCAATGTTTCTATAAAGCGTAGGAGTCCTTAAGTCTCCCACAAGCCTATAAATCAGCTCGATACTCGTTTTGTTGAAGAACAAGTTTATGGAAATATTTAGTTCTACGTTTTATTTATTTAATAAACATTAATATTTAAATAGCAAATTCAAAACAAAAATTAAATCATTTTCACCATCGAATACAATATTTAATTAAAATAGAAAAGTTTTGTTCCTTTGTATTATTTTCTCACTTTTACCTTTACGAGAATCACAAATGTACTTGCTTGCTTGCTTGAAATGTTTCATAAGAAAAGCCTACAAGCAATGATAGATTTTTTTCATAAATGAAGCAAACGTCACATAGCCCTGCCGTCCATTCGCCGGCTTATTGCAAAGTGTCTAGTTAGTAGTTCCGGATACGGAGCGGACGTGTCGGATGTCGGCGTGAGTCACGATGCGCCCACGCCGCCGCCGCCGCCGCCCGCGGTACAGGCGGCGCGCCCACTTCAAGCCTAGGAACCTCTACTTTATCTCGAAGAAATAATCAGTGAGAGAAAAAGGGCAGAAATATCGTTAAAAAAACCATACATTACCCATAAACGTAAAAGCTACTACGAGGAATTAACTTTTTACGACAATATTTTTCCGACTAACGTTAAAAAGGTCGGTCAGTTTCCTCAAACAAAAACATTACGATGATCGTGGCAGTGGACGAAGCGTTAAATCTGCAAACGACACGTCACCGCGAGACAGATTTAGCTGGCGTCTGGGGAGCGTCTACGCTATTTGTATTTCGGGTGGACATTCGCTTGTCCGTGAGAAACAGAGTTGAATGACTGCTTGCAAAAATACAATGCAAGTTTCTTGGCGTCGACTAAGGCAGTTGGTATCTACGCCCACTTCTACTGTGGCGCGGGATGATACGGCACCGGCCTATGCGAACCTTTTACTTCGTTTTAACACGTTATTGCAAATGCATAAAGCTTTCTTACAGTTCTTAACGAGTAGCTTTTGTTAGTATGGTAATAATAGAAAGAGTAGTTGTTAAATTATGTCCTTGGTCCATTTACTAATAAGCCTATTGAATTAGAAGTAGTACATGAAAACTTTGCCTTGAAATAATAGGGTCTCCGCTAACGGTGGCGCGCCGGGGTCGATCCACATCGCCGCTGGAACTTTGCCAGCCGCCGGCGACACGCATAAATCCACCCTCAGACCATTTGTTCGTGAATACATTAAAAAAAGTCTACTTACTTACACTGTCTCGTCGATCTCTTTGAATTATCCGATTTTTATTTCGCCAATTGTTATCAGTTCGTCGATTATTCGTTAAGGACAAAGGTTATTGTTATGTACAAATTGTTACTTAACGCTCGCGATCCATCAAAGTTTCATAACTGTCAAGCCATTGGTTTAGGAACCCGTTCAGGACATGCGTACAGACCGTAATAAGATAGATTGACAAGTCTATGTATAATATGCTTTTCGTTAATTGTTTAACATATTACAAATCTTTTTCTTCTTTTATAGATGAGTGGCAAACGTACCCGCAGCTTTAAGTGCGCAGTGCACCATCGGGACAGAGAAGTCAGCTCCGAAAACGATTTCCATCTTCTCCTCGAAGATCCCACACTTTTTGCCAGGTTCGTGCCTACGTTGTTCCAAAAGTAGTACATAATAAAATTATGTAATATTCAACTTAATAGAAAAACAACTGAGTTGTTACTTAAAATAAATACATACTATTCGTAGAGACAGACCTGCATAAATAAAGAATTTGAGGACGCGAAAAGGACCACCTAATTTTATAAAAAATGCAATCTTAATTGTCACAAGGAAATGATAAACTGAATTGTAACCATCAATCAAAATAGACGTCACTCAAAATTTCTGTAAATCTATGTTCGGGTGCAAAATTCCCCCTTGAATAAATATAAAATGCTTTTTTCATGTTGTAAATGTTAATATAAAAAATAAATAAGATTGAAATGTATCTACTGTCGTTTTGTACATTAGTGTCCGTTTCAATTTTTAAATAAATGTGTTTGTAAATATTTTGTTTAGTCCCAGTATCGTGTAGTTTGTGAGTTGTTTCGTTATGTAAAATCGTAAAAAGTAAAAAAAACAAGCATATTATCTTGATGTATTCAAGTTATACGTGAGTATGAACAATTGTGTATTGAATATATGTCCGATATTGTATATGAAACATACATCAAGCTCAAACCTTTGATTTCATACTGTAACTATAGGGATATATCAAAGTACCTGCTGCTTATTATCTATTTAACTACACATTCATTGTTTTCCGTACATAAATGTTACATACGAAGGCTCAACTCTTGCTTGCAAAGATAAATAGGTAAAGAACGTATGAGTAAACAATATTAACCGATAATGTACAATGGGCTCATGGCACTACGTAGCTTTACACCCCACACAGAACCCCTAGTTCTAACTTTATAAGGTATTACTTGTAGTAAAGTAATTTAGTTGCATATATGCCTCAATTGGGTCCTATTTAAGGTTCACAAAGTTCGCTTATTCGAGCTTTTGAATTCTTAGAAACGCCACATTTCTAAGTAAGCAATATAGAGGAATTCAAAAAGAGTTTCCCTAAACGAACCTTATAATATTTTCCCAGGATGGTGCACCTGGTGGCAATGGAGGTGCTCCCCGAGGAGCGGGAACGCAAGTACTACCAGGAGAGGTATACTTGCTGCCCGCCGCCGCTGTTCATCATCTGTGTTACTTTATTAGAGGTAAGCATGTGGAAAATACGATGTTTTATAACTTTAATTAGAACAACCTTAGATTCTACTCAGCTCAATCTTAGGAAAGTAAAAACTGATTTAAGTTTACGGACAACTTATATATTCAGCTCTAAATCCCGGCACATTTGTAAATGTGAAAGTTGATGTTTGTTCCGAAGGCATGGACGTACATATGTTCTGGATTTCATTTATTATTAATACAAATATTTACGATACAAACAATCATTTACAAGAACGTTCATTAATCTTTGTACCAAAACGGAAGTAACTACCTTGTTACCACAAATAACTTAATAAAATACAGGTTAAACGGTTTCATATAGTTTTAATTATACTGCAACTCGCCAGACAAACATGAATCATATTGTTACATAGCCGGATTTAGCGTTAGGCAAAACTGTGGAGTTCACCAACGACCTTGCTGAGTCACAAGGCCGCTTACCCTCTATCTTATTACATAGTTTCCTAGAAAAGCGACTAAAGTTGTAGTGCCTACGTGATATAAATAAAACACTCTTAAACATTACACTTACCTAATTTGTGACTTCAAATTGGGTAAGACAGTAAAAAAATTAATATATATTTACCTCATAATGATTTAAAATATGAGCCATCAATATGAATTCAACAATGTGGTTACTACTGTTTCATTCATACAGAGGAAATACGAAACATAAAATCAGTGACCGTTTCGTCATCCGGACTATGTCCCTCCGACTAAATAACTGCCATGCATTACACATTCTAAAAATGTTTTATATCGCGCGACACACTGCACATACAAATTCAGTTAATAAAATTCACATATCTACATTATTTATCGAAAATCGACATTACTATAATAAACGAGCATATTTTAGTAAAACCTTTAACTTAATTCCTAATAAAAATTGAAATTAGAATAGTAATGCGATACCTACCGGCAAAGAGGTACGCGTGCGTTTGTTCACTTTCTACACGGCTAACATTGCCGCGATCGCCGCTCCAGTTACCTGCGATAATTAAAAATTGTAATTGGCGGATTTCACATCCGCGCAACTACTTGTTTACGTGATTCATGTATAGTAATGTTCTGTTTGTATCGGATTATTACAATAATTATTGTTTCAAATGTTACGAAACATAGTTCACCTAAAGTTAAAATAGTTAGTTCAGTTTACAAAACCTTTACAATAAGTAGGAGTTAGATTGTGATCAAACAAGATGAAGCATATTATAAAAATTTACTTTCAAATAATATTAAAATAAAATCTATGTTTATGTCGGCTAGTGGCCGGTCACACACAGATACACATTGGTTCTACAGTTCTACGTTGATTGTGCTCTATGCGTGTAACGCGTCACACGCACGCAATGCCTAACGGGTTTTCCGCCGTGAATAATATGGTGAAAAGTCATATCAAATTACACATGCTCACGAAACGGAACGAAACTGTTCGGGTTACCTGCAATAGTAAAACGTAACGGCGAATTAAAACACTCAACTATTATACAGTATCAAATTTAAATACTACAATAGAACGACAATATACTCCACAATTTTATCCTAATATAGACTATATTTGTTAATTGTTGTCAACAAGTATAGTCTTGTTAATAACTAAATAGGTACTGTGTTTCTTAATAGATTTGGTTCGGTTTCAACACTACTACGTTTCTACCTACCTTATGTTCGATTTGTCCACACACGATTCGCAGGCGGTAAATCTTGTTTCGACCTTTTGTAATCTAGTATTTTTTATATATTCAAAATAAACTAGGCTACTTGAAATAATAACTACAAAAAATACGGTAACTTGCCATTTTAAATTTAAAGGCAATAGGATAATTTAAAGAAGTATTTACACATGCGAACGAATATGATTATTTGTTTCAACCATTTGAGACTAAACTTTTAATAACTTATCAAGTTCATTGAACTTATGAGTTTACCTAAATTCCAGTAAAGATGAGTAGATGTCATTTAAATTTCCTCGTATACAAATAGATAAAACTCTTGCATCGAATTGCGTAGGCATGCTAAGTCTCAATAGTGATTAGTGGTGATTCATAATAAGGATGATCCATCATACAGTCTTAATAATTCCACGGCAGAGACATCAGTCTCACCATTCTTAGGGGTAGGTTCACCCTTTCCTATTGCGGTCCAACGATCCAACGTCTTAACCACTGCGTCACTGACGCTCTCCTTCTTTTTAATGTAAACTAATTTCTTTTAATTTCTGTTTTCAGTTAGGGGTATTCACATGGTACGCGTGGGGAGCGGGCGGGGTGGCGGCGGCCGCGGGCCCCGTGCCGGTGGACTCGCCGCTGGTGTACCGCCCGGACAGGAAGCGGGAGCTCTGGAGGTTTCTCACGTACAGCGTCGTGCACGCGGGTTGGCTGCACTTGGCCTTTAATCTGCTGGTTCAGTTGGCGGTACGTAGCTATTTCTTGTGTTTTAATATTAACCGTTCATTGTGTCGTTTTCATAAATAAAGGTTACCCCTTATATATATATATATATATATATATATATATATATATTAAGTATATATATATATATTATAACGTGCGCTACTATACTTATTCGGCCCGGTATTAATGAGCACAGCCGGGCAGAAAACTCGAATATATGTACATGACTGTTCGGGAAAATAGCCGCCCGAGTCATGCCTTTTTTTACGATCAATGTTAGCCCAAATTGATTGCTTGATCACACTAGAGAAGGATAAGGACGAAAATGCAGGTATTGTGAAACAACAAATACTGCCGAACGTAATGTAATTTAATTAATTACATCGTTAGCTGAGATTTTAGCTACACAAATCGGAATTGACAATGTATTTTATACCAAATTAAGATTTAGCTTTTATTCCAAGCGTGTACCTATAACGGTATAGATAATTATAATAAACAGCTAAATATATTATGCAGAAATGTAGTAAAATGTGGAAAAGTGCTTGGGACAGTAAAGGTAGCTTTAGTTTTGATATGTAGGCTTACATCAGTTGTAGTAGGTCGCTATCAGTCCGAGTTGTCCCAAGTATCTCATGTCTAAGCATAAATCTTAAACTTCCCTAAAAATCTGTAACTAACAAACCCAATTACTTTCACAGGTGGGCCTCCCACTCGAAATGGTGCACGGGGCTCTACGTTGCGGTGCAGTGTACCTGTCGGGGGTCCTTGGAGGCTCCCTGGCGGCTTCCGTGCTGGACCCCGACGTGTGCCTGGCGGGGGCATCGGGTGGCGTGTACGCGTTGTTGGCGGCTCACCTCGCGAACGCCTTGCTCAACTTCCATGCTATGAGATATGGCGCGGTCAGATTGGTTGCGGCGCTCGCGGTCGCGTCTTGTGATGTCGGGTTTGCTGTCCATGCGAGATATACTAAGGTGATTGATTGGTTTTTGTGAATTAATTAATACTTAATTTTTTTCAGAAAAATAATAGATTTCCACATGGTGTTAATACAAAAAGCAAAAACAATCTGCCTTCATTGACGTTAAAATCATTTTTTTAAAATAAAATACGCAATGCAACTTTAATACAAAAATAAAGCTAATACAAAAGTAATGTTTCAATATCTAGTGTAAAAGCAATTTCTATTTTTACGTAATTGTTAATTATAACTTATAATAACTTAAAGAACACAAAATTTACTTTAAAAACATTCTAAATATTGCCTGAGTATGAATGTTGTCAAAACTTGCCTGATTGAAAAATGTTTTAGCAGTTTATTAACTAAATAAATTATCTAATTGTTCACAGGAAGCACCTCCAGTATCGTATGCGGCGCACGTAGCCGGCGCGCTAGCTGGGCTCACTATTGGCCTCCTAGTCTTGAAACACGCGCAGCAAAGGCTATGGGAACGGCTGCTGTGGTGGGCGGCGCTGGGGGCCTACGCCGCGTGCACGCTTTTCGCCGTGCTGTACAATGTGTTTAGCGCGCCCATTGACGAGCTACACTACCTGCCTCCGGATCCCCCGCCTGATGTCGCCGGCTTCTGAGCATCCGGCCCCTAAGCGGCCCCCAAGTGGTATGTGGCACAACACTACCGCCCCGCGCAACGCCTAGTCAATTTACCTTAGTGTGATTCGCGTTAAGTAGCATTATTATTTTAAGAATTCTTACGTACACTGTGTGTACTATTCTATTCCTCGAAGATTTATGAATCTTAATCCCAGTTTTTTTAACCGAGTATAGTTTCGTTTCGTTTCTTCGCGATACTTATTGTTAAGTAGTATTAGTTATAGTTAATAAATAAAAGTATTTTTGTACCTAATCACGTCCATAGATTTATAGGCAAGGCGTTACCGCAGTATGTTTTTAATACTGGCAACTCAACTAAATGTTCTTACAAGAAGTGTTTTATAGTTCTGAATTCCGTCGATTAGCGATTTTACATTACATTTAGTTAAGCAGTCAGTGAATTTGTCCAGCACACCAAAGATTAGGGTAAAGTATCCGTGAGATTTTATATAAAAATAAGTCACTTTAAAAATGTAAGACAATACCGAGATTGAATTTATTAATTCCAATGCTGTATATTTGCAAGTCTGTTTTACTTAACGAGTCGATTTGTTTTAATTTGTTTTTAAATTATTGCTCATACATTTGTATTGACACCAAGCTGATTGTCAAGAAGTATATTATTCTAATAATGATACTGTTAAATAAATTGCTCAATTGCTGATTTCATTTGATCATGCTCAAACGCGAGCCTTTATTTTAATTGAATATACTCAATGTGAATTTACATTACTGTGTAATGTAAATTCGTCCATTTCCAATAGAAAATGTTGTGTTATTTATTATTGTATTATATATTAATTATGAAAATTTAAATAAGTATCTTGTTCGTTCATTAGTAGTATTACCATGTGCCTGATTCCTATTACCTATTGTAAATTTGATTGTATTTTAATTCGAATCAAATGTCACAAACGACTGATTTTTTGTATCAATTATTTCAGAGTGTTTTTTTTTTCATTTATTTTAATTTTAAGTGTGAATCGAGATAATTTATAATAACTTTATAAGAATGAAAGTAAGATGAATATGATTAAAAGTGATTTTAAACTATTTTTTGCATTTATATTGATTGATGGCCTCATACTCGAATTTCAACCGTAGCATGCTGTATTTGAGCTAGTTGAGGTAGTTAAGCCAGGTTATAGGCGACAACACGGCCTTTTTAAATCAAGGAACGCTTAGTACTTCAAAATATTCCATTCTATATATATAGTTCTTTATTTCTGACAAAATTCAACCAAATTGGAAAGGAATATTTCATATGGTTCTATCAGTTCTAAGAAAGAAGTCATTCATATATTCAAAGAACTGATGAAGTGAAGACATCATGGAAGACACACGCAAATATACTCTATACTGACAAGAAGTTTCAGTATGTCGGAAGGAACGTGCAATAAAACCTTTGAATTGTAGATCATCTCACTTTGAATTGTAGTAATAAATTATGAAGGTGAGGGATTTAAAAATAATTGTGAGAGATTGGGGCTCTGCTGGACAGTAAAGTTTTTAAAGCTTATACGTGGCCTCGATTAAATCTTTAGTTTATCAGCAAAAGTGTACATCTGATTCACTCGGATAACAAATGGTGACTATCTGTTGCAATAATCTTTTTCAAAATTCAAGAATCTGGCTCAGGTGGAGAGATGGACACCTTTTAAATCCTGTTTTAATAGATGAAGTCCTACCAACATTCAGTTTCATTCAGAATTGAAACCAGGCTTGGAATCGAGTCCCAAAACTTGAATGAACTCTAGCGTCTTTTTTGTTTTTAACTTTTTATTATAGTTTGAACTAAGTTAAATCATATGCGATTCGAAAAGGTCATTTACATAACAGTTTTACATATAAATTTGTAATGCAATGTTATGTAGTGTACCTACTTATCTAGCTTGATATCTATATATATTATGGTAGCTGTTTGTGACAAATATTTTTAGAGTTATATTAAGTGAATAGATATGGTTCAGCCATTCCGAATTTCAGCTGTTTGTTTCAGTAGATCACATCTCTGGTCCACAAGTTTTAAGACACCTATTTTCAACATATAGAAAGGTAAAGGACGGCATACAAACTGGTTTCAGACAGTTTGATGTAAGAATTGGCGAGAATTCATCAAAGAGTGGAAGTGTTACAAATCCGATGCACAATCTTAATATATTGAAAACTAGTTCTTCTCCTGGAATATTCCTCTACGCCTTAATTTTAATAGATTCCTACAACTCAGACCATCTGGTACTCGTTGCTACGCGAGCGGGTGGACCTTACATTATTGACGATTTCTCAAAATCTCCGTGTTAAGTAAGAATCCCCACCCAGCAACTTATACGAAAAATAGAACGAATCCTACTCTACTTAATCACTTGCGTACTAAAATTTAAGTTACCACTCGTCACTTATTTGACTGTTTACACGTAATTTTTAACTTAAAAAAATTATCGCATTATCAATGAATATGAGCAGTGATTAATGTCAAGGAATTCGTCAATTCTGTACTTAGATATGTGGTAACCGTGATTTTTGACAAATTCACACAAGAATTTTATTCGGAAATTGAAATCTTTACAAGAATACGTTTTTTTTTTAATTTTTTACCTCGTTTATTCTACAAGCACATCTATTTTAAATATTCTTCAACAAATTTTAAAGTTGAAATACTCGGTAATTAATAAAAAAAAAGCGAAAATGCGAAATAAATACGAGCTCTTGCCGCCACCCGCTTTGTCAACTTATGCACTTAACTAAAAAATCACGCCCAAACGTGTTAAGTAAGAATCCTCAACCACCTACTTATACGAAAAATAGAACGAATCCTAATCTATTTAATCACTTGCGTACTAAATTTTAAGTTACCACTTGTCACTTATCTGACTGTTTACACGTAATTTTTAACTTGAAATTTTGTTTAAATGTTGTTAATATTAAATGAATCGCGATGATCATTAAATCGCTGAATGCTTCTTGGACAGAATTGCCTCACAATGCTCTCACAGCATCTAACCCACAGACCCTTCACACATCCAGGTGGTGGAATACGAAGTCCTCCGCAGGGACTCACTCCCCATCACCGCCGACCTCGTTTCAGTGTCTAATGATGAAATCTCTCTCCTCATTAGAAGTCAAAAATCCAACAAGGCTCCGGGTGCGGATGGAATTTCCAACCACGCATTTAAGCTGCTGTCCTAGCAAGTGCTTACATTGATAGCATACATCTTCAATGTCTACTTTGAGCTTAGCTACTGTCCAAAAGCATAGAAAGAAGCAACAGTCATAGGCATTCTCAAGCTGGGTAAACCTCTGAACATCCCGGCTAACCACAGACCCAGCAGCCTCCTCAATGCCATGGCTACACTTCTCTAGAGAGTCATAGTCTATCGGCTTTCGATAATGTCTGGCACAAGGGTCTCATATACAAACTCTACAACACAGGCTTACCAGATCGCTTAGTCAGGATAGTCGGTTCTTATCTCACAGATCCCATCTTTCGTTTTAAACACGAAGATACGCTCTCTGCGGCTACGGCTGGAGTCCCTAAAGGCTCTGTCCTAGCCCCTCTCTTATCCACCATCTAGTTACACAATGACATACCCATCTCGTTTAATGGTGTCGAACTCACCCTCTTTGCCGATGATACTACCCTTTACACCGAAGGCCACCGTGTCTCAGATCTCATCACCAAACTCCAAAAAGCTGTCAACGACCATGGTGAATGGTTTCGAAAATGGCGTATCAATGTGAAACCAGAAAAGAGTTCTGGGACTCACTTCGACCACAAACGCCGTCGTTCCAATGACCCTATTGTCCAAACGCAAGGCCCATCCTAGGGGATGCCAGGGAAATGCATTAATAGATACTTAGGTGTCAGCTAACAGGAAACCAAAGTTTACTTTCAAACCACACTTCCAAAGGGTAACTAAACTTTACCGTCTCTACCTGGGTTGCCTAAACAGTAAAATATCCCTTAGACATAAGCGAACGCTCTTTAAGGCCTGGTAAGACCAGTCTTGACTTATGCTTCCCCAATCTTTGCCCACGCCGAACCCTTATACTCCTATAAAAGGCTTATACTTCGCTGTATGTAACGGATAATCGGCTTTATTTAAGCTTACGTGACGCAAACCCTTACTAGAAAATATATCGGAACCGAGACCAGCCAGCTTGTAACGCCACTTTTCCGTGGTTTCTCAATCTAGACAACAGTAGTCTTCTTGAGATCTTCTTGTTAAACGTCGTAATAAAATTGTGAAAGAACATCAAACAAGAATTTTTACGATACCGCGTAAGCTAAGGGGGGAGGTGAAAATGGTAACAAAATTTTTTATTTGGATTTGTAGTAAAAGTTGGTCAATTGGCGGTCAATGCTTAAATATGCACATAAAATATTGGTCAACTTTGCTTCAAGGCTCGTCACAAGGCATCGTACGAGCCTCTCCCAAGGGGACCATAGGGTTCCCCCGTGACTCACCGCTTATGCCAATTCCCGGTGCACTCCGGCAAAGTTGGTCCCGTTGTCGCTGAAGATAAGCTTCGGCATTCCCCTTCGCAATGCAATTCTTCACGAGGCCATAACCATAGAATTGGTTGGTACACAACGCGTCCGCCAATACAAGTAGCACAACTCGCATCGTTAAGCATTTTAGCAGGGCACCCTATCTCTACTCAATTCTTCTTCCGATGGTAACATTAATGTTCCCAAAGTTATCAACGTCCGCGCAGCTAAACGGTGTTCCGTGATGACGTACGCTCTTAGTGGGCAGGGCTTGGAGCGGGCTTGAATGCCAATTTCATTGGCGAAGCTCGTTCTCAATTCTCTGTAAATTTTCATCTTCTAGAGGCATGCTCTTCACTTAAAATGAATACACATAAAACCGACTTTTTTTTCCTTCACCATACTCACAGTTAGGTTGTGGAATGCACACCAAGAATCCAAAACGTTATCCTTGTTTTATGGATATGTTACAAATTTATTAACTAAAGTCTGTGTTCATAAAACCCCATATCATCATGATTAATGTTTTATGTTGTAAAAGTTATATATGTTATACATATCGACGATTGAAAGGCTAATTGATCTAAGTGACATTTTGTAAAACTTGCAGGATGGATTGAAGTTTTTATTTTGTAAAAAAAAATCATAAAAATATAACTGTTTAATAGACTTTTATTTATTTAATACAGTATATCCCTTATTAACAAGGAAGTTTTTTAAGATATTACCGTTGATTATTGTGTATTATTTTAGAAAATTTATGTTGGTTAGCCCAAAATGCATCAAATTTAGTTATTTTTTGAGAAAGGAAAAATGGTTCAAGTGCCTATCGTAAATCAAATAGCTGAAAGTAAACTGGTTCAAGCATAGACTTAGGTTAAAACAATATTAGAGAAAATGAATTTAGCGCCAAGTCAACCTGACAGTTGAATATGCCAAATGAGCCTAAGCACCAGGATATGCACCAAAATTAAGTAGTTTCATGCATTATGCCCATTAGAGGGGCTGTAGGATGAAACAAAATGAACCCTTACTAGATTATAGTAGATATTGATGCTTAGACCATCATTATTCAGAATAGTCCATAAGATATTTTTGAGTTTGGTATGCCACTTAATACAGTTTTGGACAGTGTCTTGTATATTTTTTTACATTATTATAAATGACAGACTCGACTTCTTTGTATAATCTGTCTGTTGTGCCAATGTCTTCTCCTACGAATTATTATCCAAACTGTAAACCATCCCTAATAGATTTAATATTTATTTCCAAACTTAGTCGCCTGTCATGGTCAAACCTCAGCTCCTTTTTCATATCATGATTTAGTATTTGTAAGTTACAAACTACGACCTCAAGTAAAGCATAAAGTTCTTTGGCTTGGAAACTTTTACAAAATGAACATTGAACATGTCAAAAGGATGCTAGAAGAATTGAATGGATTGAACTGTGAGGAGTTGGATTGAATGGTTGTCACTTTTACACAGGAATTCATAAATCTATAACAATACTCATGCCCCTGTGCGACCGGTACGAGTCAAGCGATTGCCTGCACCATGGTTAACAAACAGTTTAAAAATATATATAATAGGTCTTTACCTATGAAACTGCCGTTTTGCCGTACTGGCCATTTCAAATGAAAATATTTTTTTTTGACTGATAATTCTAATTTCAAATTAATTTTATTTGACAAATATGGAATTCTTTTTCTAAAATCGTCATTTGTTTAATAGTTAGTGTTTTGTTTTCAACGCATGCGAACATTTTTCGTCATCATGGATAAGTTAAAAATTCAAGTAATTATGGAGTATGAGTACCGTCGTGGCAGCAAAGCGGCACAAGCGGTACGCAACATCAACGACGTTTACGGAGCGAACACTACAAACGAACGCACCACCCGTTATTGGTTTACCCGTTTCCGTTCTGGAAATTTTGACCTGAAAAATGAACCCCGTGGTCGTCCGAAAACTTTGGTCGACAATGACGAATTAAAGGCAATTGTGGAAGCTGATGAAACTCAATCCACGGCTGAATTAGCAGCAGCTTTCGACGTTAGCAACAAAACAATATTGGTCCATTTGCGTCAAATTGGCAAGGTAAAAAAGCTTGACAAATTTCCCACGAACTCAATGACCGCCAGCGCGAAGTACGGGTGGAGACGTGCCTTGCACTGCTCAGCAGGCATACAAATGAAGGAATTCTGAACCGCATTGTTACTTGTGATGAGAAATGGATCCTGTTTGACAATCGTAAGCGCTCAGCAATTTGATTGGTCCCTGGTTCAGCACCCAAACAATGCCCTAAACGAAAACTTACCCCTAGAAAAGTGATGGTCACTGTTTGGTGGTCTAACGCGGGTGTAATTCATCACAGCTTCTTGCCAAACGGGACAAGCATTACTGCAGATGTGTACTGTGAAGAACTGAACACAATGATGGAGAAGCTCGCGCGTCTCCAACCAGCTTTGGTCAATCGTTCGGCTCCACTGCTCCTGCACGACAACGCGCGTCCTCATACTGCACAGCAGACGGTCTCCAAGCTACAAGAGTTGGTGTTGGAAGTTCTCCGTCATCCGCCGTACTCACCCGACCTTGCGCCTACAGACTTCTACTTTTTCCAGAATTTGGATAACTTCTTGGCGGGAAAAAAATTCAATACCCGAGAGGCAGTACAAAATGCCTTTGAAGAATTTGTTGCCTCCCGTCCAGCTGATTTCTTCAAGAAAGGCATCAATAAGCTACCAATGCGTTGGCAAAGATGCATTGATTGCATGTGTGATTATTTTGATTAATAGAAATAAAAAGTATATATAAAAATTACGCTTCATTTATTTCGTGAAAAACGGCAATTTCGTAGGTAAAGACCTAATATGTTAAAGCGTGATAAGGCTAAATCTCGTTATAAAAAAACATCAATCGCCAAATAACTTATTGTCTTACAAACATCTAAGAAATAAATTCTCCTAATAACTACTTCTCTACCCCTCCAATCACTCTGGATCCTGAAACTAAATCTTTGTCGCTATTACTGCTCTCAATTGTTTTACCATCTGTCAGTTCACCTTTCTCTTTTGTACCAACTACGGAAGAGGTGGTAAAAAAAGTAATTCAAAACATTTCAACCAAATCTATTGAAGGTGACAGCTTAAGCTTGGACATGATATTACCAGTACTAGAGGAGATTGCAAGATTTATTACTCATATAATAAACGTTTCCCTCTTCAACAATGTATTTCCAACTGAGTGGAAAAAACCTCTTGCTATCCCACTTCCTAAAACATCAAACCCTTCTTCAAATTCCCAGTACCGATCCATCCTATTCTTCTTCCTCCATCTAATTCTTCCAATCCTATCTAAAGTTTTGGAGCCTCTAGTTCACACGCAGTTACACAAGTACCTTACCACCAACAATCTCATTTGCTCCTACGCCCTCCGTTGGCGCACTGTTGAACATTACTGAAGATATCAGACAGGCTATGGACGATACTAAGCTCACTATTAACATTATTGGACTCAGGCTGTGCATTTAACTCGGTAGATTTTGATACTATGCATCAATATCTTTTTGCTCTAAATATTTCTTCTGATGTAATAGAATGATTTCAATCCTACCTATATGGCCGCCGGCAGTGTGGGAAGATCAAGGATGCATCATCAAGTTGGTCTACTCTCACTGCTGGTGTACCCAGGGTGGCGTAAATCACCATTACTTTTTTCTATATTTACAAACAACATCTCAAAAGTCATTTCATCAAATGTTCACTTACATGCTGATGCCTTACAAAATATCGCCATTTTTCGCTATCTGAAGACGGTATTAAACGGCAGAAAACGGTATTCAAAGGCTTAATATGGATTTGTCCGCTGTGCAGACTTGGGCCAAATGTTTTGGCTTACTCATTAATTCTGCCAAATCACAAACTTTGATAATTGGTAGTAGGAGACTTAGACGGACGTTGAACTTTAATAAGGTACCATAATAGTATAAGTATAATAGTAATATATAGTAATATAATAGTATAAGTAATAAGGTCTTTTTATTTTGGTCTTAGGAAATATGATCACGTGTCGCATTACGGCGAAATCTGTTAAAGTGGCTCCCTATACGTCATCATGAATTACACATTTTAACACTGCTGTATAATATCCTTAACGACCATATGAGTTCCACCTACCTGCGCTCCCGTTTCCAACCTCTATCTCCTGGCACGCGCTCAATGCAGTCGTGTCATACCAAAACACTTGCCTGTCCAAAAAGTAAAAATAAGTTCAGATTTGAGTCTTTCACAGTCCGAGCTATTCTTTTGTGGAAGAAGCTGCCGAGGGACATACAAAATAGCCCCGCAGGATCTTTAAAAGAAGATTAAAAGAACATCTCGTCTCAAGTTAACAATCTCCATGTCACCTCTCTACATTATATGTATTAAGTATGTATGTATAATATGTATGTATAATCTGTGTGTATTATATATCTGTAAGTTTTCTTTGTAATTATAAGTATGAGTGTATTTAGTATTTTTTTGAATTATGTAAGTCTTGTAATATCTTTTTTATTTTTGGTTTTACAGACTACTATTTGCACCTCTGTCACCTACTTTTGTCATTTTGTAATTCTTTTGAATTATCTGGGTTGGCTGGAAAGATCTCTTTTAGAGATAAGTCCACCTTTGCTGAATAATTAACTTATTTTTGTTGCTAGTTCTTAAGGATTGATTGCGATGTATATATATATATAAATATACGATGTTCAAGATGTTGATCTTATATGTCTTGGAACAAGGTATTAGGTAAGGTGGTATATCACCCTAAGCCTAGGTAGTAGTGCAGAGAGCGCGCAATAAATTGAACTTAGTTCCAAGCGACTAAGCAGTAGCTATTCTCATTAATTTATTGGACGGCCTATGTATTAAACCCTGTTCGATAAAATGATGGAAATGCTAATTTTACAAATACTGAGTTTCATCAAAATGTTTCAACCTCCATAACACTAATGATATAGTAAGGTCAAAATAGCCGAAGTGACATTACTCATTATCCTTAATAGAGACTAAATGAGTCAAGAGACATAGCTTTTTGTTTTGGTTTAATGCAAAATAGGCCAAACGACAGAACAACAACCATGATTAAAAAGCTAAACACCTTAATCGACACACGTTATAAAAAATTTCAAAATCAAAATATCTTAAGTCATCGGGTCCGAAAATTTGTCTAATTTTGTGTCATATAGATTAATGAGCTTAGAAATGACGCCTGTTTTCCTATGGGTGCTAAGCGCCAAAAAAGTTGTCAAAATCATTTGAAACCTGACTCAAACAACGGAGAAAAATTTGCTGATTCCAAATATGTATATAACTTAATATCGCAAAAATGTCGCTTAGACCAATTAGCCTTTCAACCGTCGATATGTATGTTAGAGTGTATAGGTGTACTGGTTTTCATGATATGACCGGGTGACTCAAAAACTAATCACACTCCGGGTCTGAGGTATGCTGGAAGAGATTTCTTTTAGAAATAAGCATTAGGTACCTTTGTACATTGTTTACTTGCAAATTTTTAAGATGTACCTCTTTTTATCTGTGTATAAATTAATTATTAAATAAGTAAGTTAAGAGGATCGGCTAGGTGGGTAGGTAAAACCGACCGAACGAACAAGCCGAGTAGTCAGTGAAAGTAGGTAAGGGTAAGGAGGAAAGGGCAGAGAGAAGTGAAATCTAAAGCGGTTGAGAGTACACATATTTTACATACGATCTTAGGTGTTTGAAAACGCTATTCGAAAAGGCAAGGTGCAGAAGATTTGTTCATTTAAAAAAATTTCATTTTTACCTGTAAAACCTAGTTTTTAAAATAAGAAATTAGAAACTAGGAACTGTCCTAGTTTCTCGTTTTACACGGCTTCATACACTATTTGGCAATCCAGTTCTGCCAAAAACACGGCAATCGAGGCACCCATAGGCTAGTTTGTAGTTATTTTGTTGGTCAGGCTCGCTTTTAAATTGAGTTGAGCAGATAGTGTATGAAGCCGTGTAAAACGAGAAACTAGGACAGGTCTTAGTTTCTAATTTCTTATTTTAAAAATTAGGTTTTACAGGTAAAAATCAAATTTTTAAAATCAACAAATCTTCAACACAACATTGCCTTTTCGAATAGCGTTTTCAAACACTTAAGATCGTATGTAAAATTTGTGTACGCTCAACCGCTTTAGATATAGGTACAGCAACTGGCGCCAAACGTCCTCCCAGCGACATCTGGAATATCTTTAAATATTGCGGACACACAAAATTAATATACGCCTATAACAATGTAGCCTTTGTTTTTTTCTCCCAGCGGAAAGTGCTTTTTGCGCATATTTAAAAAAACAATTGGGCAATTATTCCATACAAAGATAATCCTGTTATTTGTTTTAATATCATTTATTTAACAATTAACAATCTTATAAAATAACTACGAATCAAAACATAGCCGACATAATACATAAATGTGTAACTCGTTTTAAATTTACATGACATCTGGTTACAAATATTATTGACAAAGTATTCATGGTTGTAATATGACAACGTGATGTACAGACTCTCGGGGTTATTTTTAAACCGATTCGTTGCATCACTTATTTTGCGTGTGGCGTTAGGCTCGGTTGTGTGTCATTTTAGAATCAATGGTAACGCCTTCAATTAAGCTTTAAGGAAGTTTTTACCCAGAACCAAACATCTTCATTTTTCACGTATATTAAGCTCGTAGCCTTGCCTTCATTTCTGGATAGATTTTTTTTTAAATAGGGGTCATCAACCTTTTTTAATGTTGCGTTATTTGATATTAAACCATCATATGGTAATATATTATAAATGTATTACAGTGTAAACTCTATATAACGTCACTCGATTAAACGACTAACTCCCTAAAGCGGGGAAATCACTCTGCTTCGGTTGGTTTAGCTTGTCCCCTATTATTTTGGACACTTTTGTGAATATCTATTAAATATTAAATCAAACTTAGCAGTTTTTCATTTGCATAGTTTAAACATTTGAAATTTAATAATATTAATAAATCCCTAGAGAAACACACCAACTGTATGGCCCTTAACTAAGCACAGCTTGTGTTATGGATGACCATACAGCGAACTAGGGGGGAACCCAGAATGAACACACATATATATAAATACAAACAACCATGGCCCGAGTAAAAACATTTGTGTTCATCACACAAATTAATGCCCCGGCCAGGACTCGAACCTGGGACCTTCGGCGTATGAGGCAAGGCTACTTACCACTACACCACTCGGTCGTCCGGATTTGTCATGAGGAAAACCAAAACAATATTTTTAGACCTAATTTAATACCTCATAATCAATCAAATCATTAGGAAACGCAAAAATAAGTTGTAAAGGTTTAGCATAACTGTATTAAAAAAGTCACTTACCCTCCATTTCCAGAAATACTTATTTTGCCACGTTTAATCACTTAAAACAATGTGCCTGGCCGTTCACTTTAGATTTCGAAAGTAAACTAAAAGTACATGGAAGCTTTGAACATGTAAAAAATGGTCAAAATAATGTTTTCTTTTCCCATGGCTGAAGACACAAATGCGTGTCATCTAATCGTATGGCGCTGGGCACTGAACAGTATCACGTTATTTTTGTTCGCCACAGTTAGAATTTAGCGAAATTAGACATCGCAACGAATCGGTTAATCTAACGCAAATAAAAGAACTGACTTGAATTACTCCAAAATAATATACTGCAACTGAATCAGTAGTTACAAGACAATATAACTTTGAATCATTCTAAGTTAATTACCTACATATATGCATACTTAAATACTATAAGGCTTGCTAAACAGTGAAACTGTTTTTTTTAATGATAAGCAATACATCATTTGAAGTACCGTTTGCACATACAAACTATAATAAATATAAAATTTTGATTCGCACCACTAATTATTATAATAAGCAATTTAATAATGTAGATATATTTCACCTCACATTTTCACAATTTAAACAAGCTTAACAACAAGCTCGTTTTAAATAATAGTTTTATATTCTTTAGGTATATTTTTTCACCTTCTTTTATAGTTTTTGTTTTATAATTTTATGTTTTGTTAACTTCTCCAATCTGCTTCCGATAAGCTAAAATAATTGAACATCATTGGAAACTTCTTTGGCTTTTTTGTTTCTAATTTGTATTTTATTTTTTAAGTACTCTGTATTGGCTGTTTGTTTCCTTTACTTCAAATAAATAAATAAAATAATTTTTTATGAGTTTATCTATACCAATCAACGTTATAAATGTGTGACTACTTTCATGACATCTTTCAATACCTTTTAACATTGCTGCTTTGAATTAATGCTTGGCTTAAGACAAGATCAAGAAGTATGTAAAATAATTGTCATTTAGTATAAAACGGTACTATCACAACTATCACAAGCACAGATCTTCTAATAGAGAGAAATAGAACGGCGCTACAGCGTGCCGTGCTCGGCTCGAGCCAAGCGTAGATCCTACAAGACTCCTACTCGATTTATGCAACGAATCGTCGTCAAGCGTATATCACGATGTACCACGGTGCACGTGTTCAAAATTGAGTGATTGGTTGAAACTATTTGCGTGTGTTAGCTATTGGAAAGGAGTAGGGAGCATTGTGGCCTCAGTGGCACTGTAAGTAAATTTAAATAAAGGCTTTTCTATTTCTCTCTATTGTAAGTTCTGTAATCACAAGCGAAAATTCTCGAAATAAGGACAATGTGTCATATTTTAATTAGAAATAAGTCCGAAAGAGTCCGACTGTTGCTTTAACCCATAACGGCGTCTTTCTTCTTTGTAACATTTCACTACACTCAGTGGAATATTCGTGCAATTTTACACATTCTTGATGGAGCCTTTCCTGTAAACAATAAAAATGTGGAATTAGTGTAATTTCAATTTTATTATAACAAGAGTTTAAATAAATGATTCAATTTAGCATCACACATATCCATGTTTCACTCGTGATTAAGATCAGGACTGTATTTTCTTAAATATTTATTTTTTTATTTTTGTTAAATAAAATATCCAAATAATTTATATAAACATCCTTTTTTAATAAACGTTTTTTAAATGAATTTGAAGGTGTCCAAAACTGCTTGGAACTTAAACTAACTGGAAACGCTGCTCATGACAACTGTTTTAATATCTTATGTTCTTCTCTTCCCATAACCAAATGACTAAACATAAGTCACAAAAAGATGTGATTTTTGTTTACTGAATTTATTATGTTTATTTTTTATCAATCAAAATTCCGAAACTGCTAAACTACCGAACCGATTTTAACCATTCTCATTTGCCATTCATCCACTATTAGAGATATTATTTTACAAAAAGGCATATATGCTCTATGCTAGTATAAATAATAATATGCTAGTAAAAATTGTTTTGTGTTTATATTACATAGTATCAACATAAAATGACATTCTAATGCTTGAACTAGGCCTAGCCTGCCACTCAAGCACTAGTGTCCTTAATTTGATCAGGCACAAAGTTATCAAATTCTGTCCCATATAAAAGCACAATAGATCGAATAGGTCTCAATACCGAGTGTACACACAGTCCTTACCAACCTGTAAGTCACTGGAGACCGTAACAATTGCGGCCTGAGCCTCCAGGTCACGACGCACCGAGCGCTCGCCGAGATTCGCAGAGCCGATGACGGTTGCCCACGGGACGCCGCTACCGGGCGGGTAGTACCTGAAGAATTGTGCGTTAAGCAATTTACAACTATAGTAACCAATCTAATAGAAAACGAAAAGGCCTAAAAAAATAAAAGAGTAGGGTTGGTTTTATTGGTACATTAATATATTATGTTATAGTCCAATGTTAGAATAGTAATGCAATGTTACTGGAGCTCTCAAACGGTAATATAACTGTTGTAAAAAAGCAATCAAATGAGATTCATATTTGTACCAAAGGTCCTTGAATCTATTCAGTACAAGTATTGGTATACTAAAGCGGTAAACTAAAAACTAGGTATACAGTTTCATACAAATATAACACTAAACTATTCACAATGGTTTAGACGTTTGTGAAGAAATGACAATTAGTACAAAACAACCTATTTTATTGCAAAAACAACCCTAAGTGCATAATTTACATTTAAATTGATTTGAATTTTTTTTGAGTTTTAGTTTTTTTAGAGTCTGAATTGTCGATCTTGGTAGGGATCCTTGGCTATTTGGTAAGCAGATTTGCCATTATTGTGGCTACGGATAATTATTTTTCGTACTTCGTTGGCAATAGGTTTCCCGCAGGCCATATTGTTTGAAAATAATTATAAAATTGCATGAAATTAAGATTTTTATGTTTGGAAATTACAGTGACGCATCATGTGACAGGTTATTTTTATTATTAAATGGAATTTTACTCACTTTTCAATTAAAGCAGGTAGAATTGAGATCTGGACGAACTCTTTTGCATCTTTGATCTTTATATAGCAGGTAGTCTTCATACAAAAAAAAAACTAGGAATTATGTCTATGGTTAGAACTTTTTGATTATCACAGCTCCGTTCCTACTTTTCGAGGGAACAATTGTCATATGTCACTTCTATGTGAATGATGAATGATAACACTATGTTCAATCAATGATGTACGGTTTTAGGTTATGTTTCAATTATTTTAAAACTACTTTTATTATATTAATACTTGAAATTGGCAGAAATTGTAATTGTGTAGTAACTACAGCTCATTGCCATAAAACGTAAAATTTAATTTAATTTTCAATCAATCACCTCGATCTGCCATTACGGTTTCAATGTTTGACGATTGAAGAGGTTGCATTGATCAATTTCCGTAAGATAACCTCTCAATTCCCAAATACAGTAATTAATTTGCGTTTATGGTGCTTCACAATGTACAACAAGTACTGGTAGTGAATGAGAAAATAGGCGAAAGGACGTTATTTTCCATCATTTTCCAAGAACTGAGATAGGACTTTACATTGGTTACCGTGTCTTTGTGGTAATAGTGTCAACTTACAAAGTTTAAGTGTCGTAGAACTTCGTAAACTGTTTGTAAGCCACAAACATTTGGAGTAGAAATGTTTTGTGGGTTACTCAATAAGAATAACGGTGTTTAATTGGTGTAACACAATCAACAGAATATTAAAAGGTACTGATGTCTCGTGTCTAGAAAATAAAAATTTGCCCCCCATGCAATACAAAGCATATAAAAATATGAAATTTAGAAATAAAAAAAATGTATAAATATACGAGTCTTTTATTTATTTTACCTTATTAATCTGTTAAAATATCTTGTAGAATAGGAGAGGGTCTTTCGCGCTGCCACAATGGCATTACACCAAAATCCAATGCCGTCATTTCAAAATTAAGAAACAAAGGACAATCAAATTTTTTTTTAAATAGTTCTAAAATTGAAAAAATGGGTTCCTAGTGTTGTAGCTAGGAAGACGTTCGTCTGATGCGTAGCATCACTAATTAATTTGTGGATCTGTATTATCTCCCCTTTGGTTAAGAAAGGTTCCAATTTCAAATTTATACAGCTATTTACTGAAACGTTTCTAAAACCGTAATTCATTTTTTTTCCTTTTTTCACTTAGTTTACAAAATGGAAAACTTGAAATATCGCGTTATTTACGAGTAAGAGTTCCACCGTGGCACCAGTGCTACAGAAACGGCTCGAAGTATTAATGCTGTGTATGGCGGCGGTGTCGCAAAAGAAAACACAGTGCCTTTTTGGTTCCAACGTTTCCGGTCTGGAAATTTCGACCTGCCGGACAAGCCCAGAGGACGGCCGGAGACCAAAGTTGATAATGAAGAAGGCTACTGTGGAAGCGGATCCATTGCAAACTACGTCCGAGTTAGCTGTAGGCTGCGGTGTTCGTGACAAAACTGTTTTGATCCACTTGAAGCAAATTGGGAAGGTGAAAAAGCTATGAGAGGTGGGTACCTCATGAATTGAGTGCAGCAAGCCGACAAACGACTGCTGCGTTACGTTACTCAACCGGCACAATAATAAAAGAATTTTAAATCGAATCATTACCTGTGATGAAAAGTGCATCCTAAACGACAAGCGAAAATTGACTCAAAAAAAGTTACTTGTGAGCGTTTGGTGGACGAGTGCCGGTGTCGCTCACTACAGCTTTCTTAAATCTGGCCAGACGATTACGGCAAATGTCTATTGTCAGCAACTGCAAACCATGATAGAAAAGCTAGCTGCTAAAAAACCAAGGCTGGTCAATCGCTCTAGGCCACTGCGGCTTCAGAACAACGCTAGACCACACACGGCACAACAGACGGCTACCAAATTAGAGGAGCTTGAATTGGAATGTCTAAGACATCCACGGTACTCCCCGGACCTTGCTCCAACAGATTACCATTTTTTTCGAAATTTGGATAACTTCTTGCAAGGGAAAAAATTCAACTCCGATGGGGCAGTTCAATGCGCCTTCAAAGGTTTTATTGATTTTTAGTACAGGGATCAATGAACTACCTATGAGATGGCAAAAGTGCATAGATAGCAATGGTACATACTGTGATTATAAAATTCAAAACAGGCAACCTTTGACTATATGACTGGACAAACTTTTTGCATTGGGGCTTGTATGATCTACGTATTAATAAAACCAAGATCTTTTTTACATTGTGGCCCATAATAAAAACTATTTTAAACCAAATTAAACCAAAATTTCTTACCATAAGCCCTTTGCATGAAAAGTCCAACCTGGCCGCTCGTATTCTAGCATCTGAACCCTGCTGATTTGATTTAGTTCTGTCACTCTCTCCCAAAACCTGAAACATTTTAATTGTGGTTTTAAATGGCTGTAAATTGTCATTGGTTTCTTATCCTGTTTCTGTTTATTTCAAATCATAGATTTGTGCAATTTGAATAGTTATGACAGACAATGTTTCCTATAATGCAACATTAAGAACAATATAGATTGTGTTTGTCGTTTGGTTTATGTGCAGTTGTTTTCTTTTAAATCTTTTATTCTACAACATAAATGCTAAACTGCAAACCTACTTTCGGGCAATCAAAGAGTAAGCATATGGGATCCCTCCTGCTGGGCCCGAGGCACCCAGGAAGCCATTCGCCTGAAAAATATAAATAAAATATTTAAAGCATTAAAATTTAGCATTCAAAATTGAATTAGTATTGTATAATTAAATAGGTTAAAATCAAATTGGAAGATTACAAACTTTTGGTAAATTGCTGCAACAAAGTATTAGGTCTTTACCTATGAAATTGCCGTTTTTCACGAAATAAATGAAGCGTAATTTTTTTTTATATTTTTTATTTCTATTAATCAAAATAATCACCCATGCAATCAATGCATCTTTGCCAACGCATTGGTAACTTATTGATGCCTTTCTTGAAGAAATCAGCTGGACGGGAGGCAACAAATTCTTCAAAGGCATTTTGTACTGCCTCTCGGGTATTGAATTTTTTTCCCGCCAAGAAGTTATCCAAATTCTGGAAAAAGTAGAAGTCTGTAGGCGCAAGGTCGGGTGAGTACGGCGGATGACGGAGAACTTCCAACCCCAACTCTTGTAGCTTGGAGACCGTCTGCTGTGCAGTATGAGGTCGCGCGTTGTCGTGCAGGAGCAGTGGAGCCGAACGATTGACCAAAGCTGGTTGGAGACGTGCGAGCTTCTCCATCATTGTGTTCAGTTCTTATATATAATATTATATAATGCTTGTCCCATTTGGCAAGAAGCTGTGATGAACTACACCCGCGTTAGACCACCAAACAGTGACCATCAATTTTCTAGGGGTAAGTTTTCGTTTAGGGCATTGTTTGGGTGCTGAACCAGGCTCCAACCAACTTGCTGAGCGCTTACGATTGTCAAACAGGATTCATTTCTCGTCACAAGTAACAATGCAGTTCAGAATTCCTTCATTTGTATGCCTGCTGAGCAGTGCAAGGCACGTCTCCACGCGTACTTCGCGCTGGCGGTCATTGAGTTCGTGGGGTACCCATTTGTCAAGCTTTTTTACCTTGCCAATTTGACGCAAATGGACCAATATTGTTTTGATGTTAACGTCGAAAGCTGCTGCTAATTCAGCCGTGGATTAAGTTTCATCAGCTTCCACAATTGCCTGACCACGGGGTTCATTTTTCAGGTCAAAATTTCCAGAACGGAAGCAGGTAAACCAATAACGGGTGGTGCGTTCGTTTGTAGTGTTCGCTCCGTAAACGTCTTTGATGTTGCGTGCCGCTTGTGCCGCTTTGCTGCCACGACGGTACTCATACTCCATAATTACTCGAATTTTTAACTTATCCATGATGACGAAAAATGTTCGAATGCGTTGAAAACAAAACAATAACTATTAAACAAATGACGATTTTAGAAAAAGAATTCCATGTTTGTCAAATAAAATTAATTTGAAATTAGAATTATCAGTCAAAAAAAAATATTGTCATTTGAAATGGCCAGTATGGCAAAACGGCAGTTTCATAGGGACCTATTATTTACAATTTTACACATAGTTTTTATTAAACTCAATCATTCAGATATAGGGTATGACCTTCTGTAAGCTTGTATCTAGTTTGACACAACATAACAAGCATTATGACTAATTGTAGAGAAGAAAGTTTAAAACAATGTAATTGTTAAAAATATTTTTGTAAAGATAGTTCAAGACATTTGTGAGTCCTTTGTGAGCCCTGTTGGCCCTATGCATTAAACTTGAGTGCTTGACAAAAATGTACTAATTGTTTGACATGATGATGACTGTCACGTAAAATTAAATTGCATACTTACAAGCACATGCACACATAGAGCTGCATGCTCACATAGGGCTGCATACACACATAGGGCTGCATACACACACAGGGCTGCATACACACACAGGGCTGCGCGCACAAATGAGGTGCACCATCTATGCACAATAACACAATATACTTACATTTGGATGAGCCATCAATAAACTAATATGCGACTTGCAATTTTTTAGTAAAGTTGTAGCATATTTTTCAGTTAAGTTAAAGTACCCAGTAGCAAGTCTGACATATGACCCTTTTGGAGCTGAGCTCAGTAGTCCACAAGTGATCTGCTCATCATTATCGATGTTGAATTCACCCATCTGTATCATTGGAAATATCCACGTGTCCACACCTCTATCTGTAATGACTACATCTATTATTTCTTTTATCAAAATCAAAATTTTATTTCATTATAGGTTTACAACATGTTTCTGAGTGAACGTCGCGCGGACACGGACAGTTTAGACCTTAGAATTTTAAAGTGTTAGAGATAGATAAAAACATCTAGCGGAAAAACACAACTCATCATCGGCACTCTTTTCTAAAAGAATGTTTAATACTAATAGTAATACAGAAACAAACGTATGACAGCTTATGCATTGCTAATGTCATGGTCACAGACAAGCTTTTTACATAGTATTTATGTTTTATTTTTCAGAAATAGAAAAAGCCTTCCAGACTTTCGTCCCATACCCTTTTATCATCCAAATAATCTTTGGTCTTGTAGTAAGCTTTTTGATAAAGTGTTTCCTTAAACTTATTGTTGGTCAGGGATTGAACTAATTACGGTATTTTACAATGTATTGACATTCCGATAAATGATTTGCTGGTTATCCAGTCTTAATTTTGGAAACATTAACTTATGTTCCACTTCCTAGTTCTCAGAAAGTAATCACAGTCATGGTTATCTCTTTAGTTTTTTTATTAATATTCTTATGAATATACAAAATATTTTCATAAATATGTCCCTCCATTACATTGGTTTATTAACCTTTCTCAGACACATTCTCAAACAATTATAAATTAGTACAGATTGACATTGAGTAGCCATGGACGAACTTGATAGCACAACTGGTTGTGCTAAGGGGACATGCTTCTATGGAATTGTCCCTGTGACATCTGAGTACTTGGTTAATGGGTATATATATATTTGTTATTATTTTTCAGTACCTGTGACACTATGAAACCTACATATCTATTAACTTACATGTCGTTTCGGAATAAAACTGTAAAAGTGGTTCCTTCTTGCAGAGATAACAAACCTCTACACTAATTGCTGGCCACTTGTAATATGGTATTCTGTGATTAAAATTAAACTATGACTAAATATTTCCTACACCGTTTTGTTTATGGACACTTTGGTGTTTGTTATTAGATTCATTTGAAAATGTTCTAAGGTGCTTGCAGTGCAGGAAATCAAAATGTTCAGACACTATTACTGTAAAAGTAAGTACCTACTTACCTAATACTTAAATATGAAAGATAATTTCATTTGTACAGTGAAGGAGAGATTAGGTTTAGGTGACTTCTAGATTTTTAGGTACCTACGTATTTTTATATTCTACAAATTGCAGTTACTTAATTTTAAAACCGTTTTAGGATGATGTCGTGTTGAAAAAGATGCACCACAAATGTGACATGCAATGATCGAAAAAAAATTTTTAAAGAGAAAAGGCGTCATTGATGTCAATACCTCTGATAGGCCAACTCCACAACTTTTCCAAGATTGTGTGTTACTAATAAATGAGAAAGAACTTGATTTTGTAGCATCATTACCCTCTTATGCAAGCATGAAGCCTAGCCTATACATTGCCAGAAACAAATCAATTGGCGGAACTAACACTTCTTTTACTAATGGGAAAGATGTCGCAATTCCCATAAAATTCTCAGTTTTTGTTTAAGGAGATTATTTTCATAATCACCATTGTGTCACAAGGACTAAGATAAACAATGTTTCTTAGCATACATTTTCATAACCCAACTGTCACACACAAGTCCATCATAATCGAAAATTGATATGATCACACAACTAAGTATTTGAGCTATCCAGTTGATCCATGGGTCCAGCATCCAAATTGAAAAATTAGGGAAGTATCTCTATATTTCTTTCTAAAGCTTATGTTTTATATACAGGGACAAAACTTTTATCTCGCGAGCGCGGGCGAGCCATACTTGTGTGTGTTAATGTACGTGCACATTGTCTCTGTTGCGTACTACGCACTGCGTATGCCAGGGAGCGCTCAGGCACGGTTTACACGTATTAACGGGTTTTGGACAAATTCAGAGAATAATTTGTTTCGGGAATTGATATCTCTACAAGAATAGGTTTTTTTTTTTAATTTTTTACTTTGTTTAATCCACAAGCATTCTTATTTTAAATATTCCTCAACAAATTTTAAAGTAGAATCTAAACTCCACTCCGACATTTTGAAAACAAATAGAGAAAATGTGAAACAAGTACGAGCTCTCGTCAACTTATGCACTTAATTAAAAAATCACGTTCAAACATGTTATGTGCCAAGCCCCGCCCACCTACTTATACGAAAAATAGAGCGAATCCTAATCTAATCACTTACGTACTGAATTTTAAATTTTTAACTACTTAACGCGTGTAAACCAGCCATCATGCGCGGTTTACCAGTATTAAGTTACTACAATACTACAGTACAATACTGGTAAACTTTTAAGTTACTACAATAAGATGAACAGTGATGAATGTCGAGTAAATTGTCAATTCTGTACTTTGATACTATTCAGACAGGTAGATGATAAAAGAGATTTTGGAACAATTCAGAAAAGATTTTTTTTTTTTGGATTTGGCGGATGATTTTTAAGACACTAAGTCTAAGTACCAAATAAAATAAATGACTCCGAGAAATATAAAAGTTTTTTTATAAAAAGGGCCTAAAGTATGTGATATAATGGTCCAAAAGAAATAAACACACAATAGAATAATTTCACGTTTTGTACAAATATTCTTTGTTACTCAAAATTGATAAATGCTCACCAAATGTTAGATACCACTCCTCTACTGAACTTTCAATTATGAAATCTCGATGGATGTAAGTTTAAAAGTATAGAAGTACGATGTACATTAATTTGAAAGTTCACTGTAGCGACTTTCAAGTGGATTAGGTTTGTATGTAGTTAAAACAAGCGCGAGCGTGGTGTGGGAGCACCCAGCGAAGCGCCAGGACCAAAATAAGTACTATTTCTAGCTTTTCAAGAAAAGCAACTTTGGTTCAAAACAAAAAAAAGACACGATCATCGGAATTCCATACTTCGCTACAGTGAACTTTCAAATGACACTTTTGAACTTAAGAACTTAATGGAGTCGTTAGAGGGTCAATTGACTGTTAGTTTTTTTAGCACAGGAAAATTTTAAGAAATTAAAGCGAGTGACATAAAATATTGGTAACATCTATTTAGTGACAATGTTAAATATTTGGTCCAACATTAATTTTTAAAGGCATTCCTATATTTCTATGAAATTTAATACAAAAAAGGATATATTTTATAATATTTTAGGAAACACAATTTGGTGGGCATTTATCCGTTTTGGGAAGTGTTTCAAATTTTATTGGTAGGTAATTAGGTACATTTTAGGTAGGCGCTTAAACACAAGCCATTAAAAAAAACTAATTATATGAAATATTTGACACTGATTTTGAATTAATTAAAAACTTACAAGATGACAGTGATGACGAAACTGACTCGGAAGAGTCTAGTTAAAATTATAAATTAAAATCCTAATTTTAATAACATATAAATTGTTATTCATAGAGCTGGTGTATGCTACAATAAATAATATTTCCTTTAGAGAAAACATATTCAGTGTCAAATTAATGTTGTAAAATAAAATTATTTGTATGCATGTACGCATTACAACTACAAATATGACTCACCCGCGCTCGTGAAATAGAACATCTGTTTACAATTTTAATGTTGTTGCTCCCAGTTATAAGATAAGCTATGTAAATCAAACCCATCAAGTTTAGTTTAGTTCTTGAAAATACACATTCTGTAGAACCTAACACATGTGTTGAAAATGTCTGTTTCTTATTTATACATTATTTATATCGTAATTATAATTTCTAATTAGCTGGTTTTGCTGTTTAATATTGAAGTTGTTACCATTACTCACCAGTTCCAGATATTAATATTTTTTGTTGTTTTTCTTTCCATTTTCTAATTAGGTCAACAATTTTATCATTAACTTCTCTGACCAGTCTATCTTTTGAAACATTATTCTCTAGTATTTGCCCAGTTATTGCACAGTTCCTACTGTAACTACTTATTTCACCTGAAATAATGATTTATTAATTTTTAATAAGAAAGTGGGAAACAAATCTTCAAGCAAAAAAAATAAACAACAAAAAAGAAATAAATTAAACTAAACAAAAAATACTAACTTACATAGCCATCATACCTATAAGTTCACTGTAAAAATTTGCTAAATCTGGATCATGTATTTCAACATATCTATCTTGTCTTTGCTGGAAATAATCACTAGAGCAATTAGCACCACTCAATATAACTGAATCATCTGTAATATACAGTTTCATGTGCTGTAACCCTACTATTTCATTGTACCTTGAAGGCAAAGCCTTAGACCATGAACCTTGCAATCTTGGTGTCTGATATAATGCAATACTACATTGTTCAGCCCTTTCACTTAAGAGCTCCAGAAGTAGTGTCTTAGAATTTTCTTTACCACGAGTTCCTCTCTGATAATCTAAAAGTATATTTAGAGTCAATTTGTTATTCTGAATCAAATTTTCTTTTGTAATTTGTAAAAGTTTCTTTTCCATCTCCCCGGTTCCGATGTACAAGCTTGCAATAGATATTCTGCGATTGGCGTGTTTAAATCTTTCACATAGTGTGTCGTAAAACTTTCTAGGATCACTGATAATATTCACTTTTGAAGCATGTATTGGAAAACATGGTGAAACACCATAAATCCAACTAAAATATTGTAATTCGGAAGGTTTGAATCGAAGCGGTACACCAGAATTGATGAACATGTTGGACTTTCAAAAATTATTAACTAATACAAGCAAGGAATGTGTAATATTTAATATCTCTTTTCAAACGATTTTTTTCTATACAGTATAATTCAAGGAACATAAACTATAATTCTTCGAACACAGAAAACCAGTGTCTTATAACTCGGTACAACTATTTTTAAGAAGTTTTATTGCGTTCTAAAAATAATGCCACATAGATGTCGCTACCAGTATATTAAATCGCGCTCTGTACTGAATACGGTGGTTGTCACAGAGTGTGCTCCATCGATTTCGCGATTCCCAAATCTGTACATTAAAATGTGGATATTTCCTTAAATTAAATGTAAAGTCCTTTCACGTCGATAGACAGCGGCAGGGCACCAAAGAAAAGCTTGTACACAGATTTTGTACATAAAATTGTATATGATGAAAAAGCTGAAAAGAAGACGGCACAATTGATTAATGTATTACATTTTTTACTGAAATGATGTCTCTATCTATACCAGTTCAAATTCTTAACAATTAGTTCCAAGCGGCGCGTGGCGCTGGTATCGCCTAGTGAAGTCCAAAAACGTTCACGTCGTACTTGTCGATATCGATAGTAGTGTTATAACAGCTCAAGGTCGACCCTGGTATAAATTCCTTCATGATGAGATTGGAATATAGGCAAATTGCATTACGTACACATCCTATTAACATGTCATAGTTAATTCGCTAATAGTAGTGTCAAATAAAACAACTTGTTGTTCATAAATATATTTTTTTATTTTATCTTAATGCTTCAGTCAACCCTTAAATGCATGATTTATTATTTAGTAGTAAAATAAATATTTATGAAGAGTTTTTGTGGCACAGATAAAGGTAAAAATAATAAAAAATCTGAGTATGAAAAAAAAAAATAAGTTTGAATAAAAAAGGTACGTAGACATTTGGCTACAAAACAAATTACAGTATGGTAGATGATATCATATTCTTATAACTAATAATCCATTGGATTATTCATGTATGGAACGCAGCAAAACGATTTCTATTTTTGGTATGGCATAGGGCTACCTGACACTTGAACATTCTGTCTGTGAAAATTCCTTTCATCCAAGTAATTTACACCTATTTTTTGTATCACACCTTCTCTCGTTGTGGTCAATCCTATCAGTTGTAACATCTTTGGATGGTACGGGTTTCATAGGTCCTCGGCCTTTTTACATTAGATTAGAACTATACCCTTTTTCAGCTATATAAAAATTTGTCTCATCTATAATTTTAGCAATAAGTCGTCGGTATTGAACTGGCCCAAGAATTGAAATGGCTCTAGGTCACATATTTCTGTGGGAAGCTCTGAATGTCGTAAAAAAGCAATGCGATCATCGTTCCATCCTAGTTTTTTTTTCTTCCCCATCAGGCCACGACTTTGTAACCTCCAAGCTGCAATTTGCACAGATGAGGTTCCCGCCATGCATCATCTGACAAGTGCTCCTCTTCGACAATGGGAGGGTCATAGTTTTTTTTTCTAGCAATCACACCACATTATCCCAAGTTAAGTATCATTAAGAACTTATGTTATGGATACTAGATAACGAATAAATAAACCTAAGAAATATATAAACACACATAGATTTCTTTTATATATAAATATTAGAAATAAACTTAAATAAACATGCATACACATCCATAACTAGAAAGCAATATGATAAAATATCTGCCCCTACCAGGATTCGAACCCGGGACCTCTGGCATGGAAGGCAAGGCTACTTACCTCCATACCAAACCAAATCATCCATGGGTTCGCCATCCAGTTCATGCAATAAATCCAGTGCGTTTGAATAATAATCTATATTATCATCATCTAAATCTTCACCATCTTCAGAGACATCACCATCATTTATAGCAGCAAGAGCTACCTCAATATCTTTCTTATATTCAATATCAAATTTGAGCCAAACATGCTAAAAAGAAAAGAAAAATAAGTAAAGCACCAAAACTACACCCATCAAACGATTTTGCCGCATACTCATAGTGCAGGTAGACATTTGGCAACATCCTTAAAAATCAAGTTTTAGAGAAATTTAGGTTTCATTATCAAAAAGACGTTATTATAGTGGTTACTTACCATATTTGTAATATGTGTGTATTTTTTAAAACTTATTTCAGCAATTAATTGTGCCTAAATCTCAATTTGAAAATCACGAATTCTAACATAACCAATTTTATCCACTTTTGCGTTCATTATGTCAAATAACATTCATATTTTATTTTAATTTTGCTTTGAAGTTTTTTTTTTGTTATTATGCTGACGTATGCATTTAAGGGTTAACAGCTAATTGTAGGGCTCACCTAGTTGCAAATTACTTTCCAGTTTTCCTTTCACTGAAAACCCTTTTTGTTTTTTTTTCAGTTGTTTAATAAAGTAATTCTGCTCTTTAGCAGAGTTGGTTTGTTTGACTGTAAAAACGAAATGTTTGATTATGATACGTATTTATACGTAAATAAACCACATCAAACACTGAATTTTGAGTGAAAGAACAAAAATTACCCCGATTTCATTACCACCCTTTTAACACATTCAGTTCCACTGTGATATTGATTATGCCTGAGGCGATGCCGCCTGAAAATGCGGTGAACGCGCTAGCTAGGCGCGTTGCCAGCACTGCTAGAGGAAATAAATAAACGAACGCGCCGTGCGCGGTCGGTGGCATTAGTTGACGGTAAAAAGTTTGTTTCCTAGTTTTTTTTGTCAAACAGTGTTTGAGTACTTGTAACATACAAGGTGTGATTTTATTAATATTCAGTGACATTTTAATCTCAAAAACATGTCAAACTCAAGAAATAACATAAAAGTTGAGTTTCGTAATTTATGCAGAGAATCTCAATCTTCTTTTTAATATAGATTAATGTATAGGTACATAAGGTTTTGTACGTTAACTTTTCCAATAGTAATTCCAGCCGGTACGGTACGCCACAGTAAATGTTTACTGCCGAGTATAGTTACGATATTAATTAATAAATAATTTTGCACCTTATTACTATATAGGTAATTTAATTAAATAAACCGTACACTATTTACGTTAAAGTTGAAGATGAACGGTTTTTAATGGTGATTTTGTAGCAGAATTAGACTAGAGTTCTAACTGTAAGTTGAAAAAAATATAACTATTTTTGTTAAATACCCTAAAAAATAAGTAATACTTTCATATTTTGTAAGTATATTATAACGTGAAAGCGGCACCTACTACTAACAGTTGATTCATAACTTAGAATTTTAAGTATAAAAAAATGCTTAAAAATTAAAAAAAATACAAAATACCCGAATAAAAGTGTCGAAAAAAGTTTATATAATATCAAAATCGTACAAAGATGATGGTCAAACTCAATATGGGATTTTGACCTGCTAATGGTCAGTAGTAAGTATGAAAGATTAACTCATGAGTAACCTTTTCCCCCTTAAACTTCCCTAATTTTAAATCTAAAAATCTTGTAAAAAAATAATAAATAATTTGCGAAAAATCAATCATAAGTTACCATGTTGTTTTCTATTGAATGTATCAATGTCAATGTCAAAAAAAGTAACAAAACGATGTCGAATGAACCCACATGCAATGGACGTTATTGGCGGATTCGTTTTGACAGTCAATCAACAATCTGTCAGTTCTTTTTTGAATGAATTAACTAGAGTGAATCCTAAAAAAATCGGGGAAAAGATATATTTTAGAAAAATATCTTACAATGGTAGGAAGGTCTATAGGTATATTTAAACTAATGATTGTATGATTATCTATATTTATTGGCCTTTAATTTGATATACTGACTATTAGTAGGTCATTTTTTGTACTATCTGCTTTATCAACAGTTTGTATGACTTATATCGATAAAAATATTAACGTAATTTTATGGACATAACTGTGGACCCAGCCAGTTGGTACCTTACCTACAGTTTGAAAGCCCATATGTCTGACCGCGCCCAGCGCGTTCATGGCATCGCATGAAGGAAATTTTTTCACTGCATTTAAAAATGATCTTTTCACGCGGGCCACCACAAAAATTATATGTTTGTGGTGTAGGTACTTGTTCAACTCCATGATTTTGAAGTCTCAATACTCATTGCATTTGATACTTTTACGAAAACATTCAAAACGCGCCGAGCGCGTTGGCGGCATCCTAAAGTATATATACGAAAAAGCGCCTGGCGCGTTGCCGGCGTTGAACGCGTTAAAGGATCTGTCAATGCAGGCAACCTTGAGGAACGACTTGTCAGTTTAGCCAACATTACTTAAAGCAAACTAGAATCGGAAGTCTACACTAAAGTTATTCAAATAATCATAAACTAGGAAACGAAAGTCAATGCAACGACTTTTCATTCCTAACAGCTAGCGCCACCAATCGCTGACAACATAAAATTCGTTAACTTAGAGTGTTGCCAACAACGAATATCACAAATTATGACACTAAGCTTAAAGTTTAAAACAGCGAGGTGATAAATACATGGAGTAGTCGTTATGTCCTATATAAATAAGTAGTTATGTATATCGACGAGGAAGAAGAGGAAGAACTTGGTTGTCTCCCTCTACTTATACAAAAATGCTAATAAAAGAAAGAGATAGTACTATATTTGAATGTTGTCACTAATATCAATCATGTAGTGCCGTCATAGCAGGTGTCTAGCGTGCCACAAATTGCCATTTATTGTTACATTTCTGTCAAAAAAAGCTGTCAAAAGTGATGTTCCGGAGCTTTCCCTGTTATCATTTTCGATGCAAATGATAACAGGCGCTTACGCAGTAAATCATATCGATACGGTATTTGCTTTGCTTGCCGTTGTGCGAGTATTTTTGAAACAAAAAGGCGTGAAGAAGGAGGGCATTAAGTTTGCTTAGAATTGTTAATTTTGTTATTGAATAGGCAGGTAGTTGTTTTGTCTACTTATGAATCGTAATTATTGAAGACAAGCCAGAATTTAATTGATTGAACCGAAAACTTTGATGCTTGACTTTGAACAACTTTTTAGGCAAACATGAGATCTTTCGGTGTTTTATTTATAATAGTGTACCCCAGGTCTGTACCATAATTCAGCATGTTGGGAATTCATGCAAACTGACCGCTATTTTTCTGGCTAATTTGACGGGACTATATCAGGAATAAGAAAATAAACTGTATAGTTCTTTATATTAAAAGAATTATAATGAAAGTAAATAAACCATGAACTATAATTATTTCATTTACGTCAATCTCTCACAAAAGTTCATTAAATTTCAATATTATATTGCAAGTTCTATATTTAGTTCTAAAATATCGATAGTAGATTCGATAGTCGTTGTGCAACACTAGAAATTGACGCCATTTTATGTTATGTTTCAAGTTTAGGTACGCACGTTTTTTTCGTACTTAGGGCTTGTCCATTAGTAGAGGTCAATGGTATAAAATCTTTAAAATTTCTTATACAATCAAGATGTTCTTTGCTTGAAATATCTTCTATAGTCCAGATTTAATCTGAAAATCAAACAAATATTTTCATGGCACAAAATGTTGATCTAACACATGAACAAAACACAGGATTTATATCACCCTGATAATACCTTTCAATGCCATAAAGGAAAAGGATTTAATAGTTATTTAATAGGGAAAAAACCAGTTTTCTTTAATTACACATAAACATATAACAAAAATTAAATAATAATCGTTAAAACAATAAAATAATAATTCTGAAAATTCGGTTACATATGGACATTTATAAATTATAAAAATGTTTTAATGTCAATAGGCTTTTTGTATAATAAGTAGTAGATAGTTGTTGAATCTTTTTTCAACTCTAAAATTGCGCACCTTCCGTTGGCCCATTAATCTGCCGGATACAACAGCATATGAAGTAGGTAACTGAAACGTGAATGAATGTGAAAAATGAAAGAATATTACATAAAATGTTGTATACCTATATTGTACTCTAAATTAAGTAACTATATGCTTATGGTGGTATGCTTCTATACTTACTGTTCAGCTACGAACATGTGATCGACCCACAGAAACGCTGACGCGCAACCTCAATACCCGCATTCTTCGAACGTACCAAATAAACATGCAATAAGAAGAACGCAAGATAGTGCAACGATGCTACACGGACGTAATACAAAGATTTTTCTTGTAAATATTGTTATAGTGTGAGTGTGATGAAATTAGTATAAATAATGATGTAAATTGTAAATAAATTTGTCTTCCACTTGCAGTCGAGTCTTACTTATCTCCTGCTGTGGCGTCCTCTCACTGTGGCCAAGACACCTTTAGCCATCAGTTGATCGGTATTGTGAGTCTGCTTGACCGGTAGTGAGAAAACCCTATCCTGTGTACATGGCACGACGTACACAACGCTTACATCCTTCCCCCCATCCGTCTGTTGCCTTAGGTCTCACGCCGCAGATATCCCGTACTTATTTATTATTTCACATTTATATGGTAGGTGTTAGCGACGCAACATGAAATGGATTCGGCATAATAGGGACATAGCCATACAAATAGTTTTGTAAATAACGCTAGTCCACGCCCTCACTACTTGCGCCCGTCCTCGGATAGGTGGTTATTTTCGAGTGTGACGTAAGCAAGTACTAATAAGATTCTTATAGGAAATTATGATGTTATAGGAACCTAGGTATAGGTATATTTTGAATTCTATTTTGATAACATTGATTTACAGTTGAATTGATGATATTTGTGTTAAATAAAGTTCTTAGAGATTTCATTGGTAGATAAGCGTAATATGAGAACCTTTATGGTATGTCTTAGATAGAAATAAGACCTAGGTTATTTGTCAAATACTGATTTGTTTAGATTTGTCATAATTGTGGTAATTTTATGGTTATTTCTTATCAGATTAGGTAGATGATGGTAGATATAACGTTATTGTATATAGGTTCATATAATAAAGTACGCATTTGAAGTAATAAATGACGTTTTATGGTTAGATATTTTCTCGTTGAATAACTACGTAATTATATGGTTTATTGTTATGGTTTATTGATAATAATGTGTAAATTGCTTTCTTTTATTGAAATGTAATAGTTATTTTCATGGTGTTTTACGTATTTGAAGGGAATAACGAGAAAACCTTTGTTGTTGTATATGTTCCTAATTGGTAGTTATATCTTGTTTGATTATGTTAAAAACTAATTGTAATTAGAATGTTTGCATATTTTAATAATGTAAAATGATAAAATTATGTTTGTAACCGTTTCGCCTTAGGTACAATGTTAGGCTAAGTAAGTAGTCTGCCGGCGCAAACGGTGTTTTGAGGTAGTCTTTGTTCTAGAAAGTTTTTTGTATTTAATTTTATCAAATTGATATTTATGTAAACATAAAGGAATCGTTTCGCTCTATTATTTGAATATAATATTGTAATAGTTTTGATTAATAGTTTGAAAGATAATTCGATGCAAAGTTTAGAATCTAAGTAAAACTTAAGTGTAATTAGGTGCAAATTGCACAAACGTGCCAGCCAATCAGAGCGCTGGAATTATTCAGGGCGAAATTTGTATAAAAGGCGCACGCCGAGCTATGGAAGTCATCGATTCTCGCTCCGATCGCCACGCGGTTCGGACGTGCAAGACCCAGCTCTCCGTTGATCGGTCCCTTCCCGCCATTCCGCGGCGCTCAGTTTACTGACGTCACAGTCTAGCGTGTTGGCTCCGTGCTACGGTTTCCTGAGTCTTTCTACTCCGTCTGAGTGCTTTCGAAGTGCGATTTTTCTTTGCGACTAAGCCTCTTAGTCTTCAAAGTGCTGTGCTAAGTTGTGTTGTGCTTGTGCTGAGTGCAGTGTTGTGCCCGGCGTAAGTAGTCTGGTTTCAGTGCAAAGGATACTTAACGGTGACAACGAATTTGTACTGAACCAGTCCTTTTTATTTTTATTTATTTCTCTTCTCTATTTTATTTATTTTTCTCCTATTTTCATATTTATTTCTATCATATCTGTGTGTTTTCGTGTGTATTTGTCCTTTCTGTCGGTAAAGGTTGACCCTAACGCGGTCAACTCTTTACCTGCGCACCCTTTTTTAGGTTTCTAGGTAGCGGCCTTCGGCGTACTATTGTTATTTTTAATTTATTCTCCCCAGCCCCCCTACCGCTGGTAGGGAGGTTTGCCGCTAGGGTTCGCTAGGTTTTTATTTAGGAATCCTAGGCATTTGTTATATATTATAGGCATACATTATATATTTATATATTACATTTTATAATTCCAAGTCCTCCAATGGACCTTGTTAATATTCTTAAGTCGTTCGCCCAGGCGCTCGCTGCGTCCGGCGTAAGCATACCCGCTGACGCACTAACGCAGGCCTTACAGGCATCTATCGCGTCCCCGGCCCCTCAGGCCTCAACCCCGGCCCCTCAGGCCTCAAACCCGGCCCCTCAGGCCTCCGACGTCCAGACCCCTCAGGTCTTCAGCTCTCCCGCGTCTCCCGCCTCGTCCGAGATGGACTGCGAATCGGTCGCATCCTCTCACGCGTCGCGTCGTAAGCGTACCGCTCCCGGGAGCGACTCCGAACCCGCGTCTGATACGTCGTCAGATGCCGTCACTTTAACCGGCTCTCCTGAGCCCGCGTTTCAACTCGTCGCCAAGCGCTCCAAGAAGCGCTCTAAGAAAGCTTCGGTATCTTCAATACCCGAGCCCTCCCCGGTGTCTTCAACACCAGCCCCCGCGCCGTTAAAATCGCTCGTAGTAACCGCGTCTCCGTCGGTCACATCGAAGCCAGCGACGCGCTGCGCTCCCGTCCCGCCGAAGCCTCAGCTCCCTCCGCCCGTATTCCTGCGTGAAAAAGCGCGCTGGACCGCGGTTTCCAACTTGTGCAAAGTGCACAAAATCAATTACTTAAAAGCCGCCAACGCTGGCGAGACAATCAAAATCCAATTAGCGACCGTCGACGACTTCCGGTCTTTCACTAGGCTACTCTCGATAAATCAAATCGCATTTCACACCTACGCCCTCCCGGAGGAGCGTAAGATCCGCGCAGTACTACGGGGCGTCCCGTTCGAACTCAGCAACGAAGACATCCTCGATGACCTTAAGTCTCAGGGTTTCCCGGTCACAGCAGTGCACAAGATGCACTCCAACCGCGGTAGGCGTTTTCCGTTAGCGCTAGTAATCCTCTCCAATACTCCCGACTCGAAGGAGATTTTCAAAGAGGCTCGCACGATCTGCGGACTCTCGAACATCTCCGTCGAGCGTCCCAACCCCCGTGGTCACCCTGGACAGTGCCACCGCTGCCAGCTATATGGCCACGCAGCGGCTAACTGTTCAGCTTCCCCCAGGTGCGTTAAGTGCCTGGATCCCCACTTCACTAAGGAGTGCACTCGCACTCCCGAATCCACTTCCCCCCCTGCCTGTGTGCTGTGCGGCCAGTCCGGCCACACAGCAAACTACAGGGGTTGCCCGCGCGCTCCGCGCTCCACCGTCAAGAGGGTCGCGCCTAAACCGGCGCCGCCGCTCACCTCCGCTAACTTCCCGCCGCTGCGCAACCGGGGTCCCCCGGAAGCAAAGCCCGTTCAGCCGACGCCTACTCCGGCTCTGTCTTGGAGGCAGCGTCCGGCCGTCCCGCCTGCACCTTCCCAACCCATCCCAGCTCCCGTAGCTCCCGTAGGGCCGCGTCCCGCGTTGTCATCTTCCCCTCAGTCGTCGTTGGCTGAGGACATGAAGACCGTGTTCGACGTCATCCAAAACGTCGACATTAACGAAATTTCCGTACTCGCACGCAAACTGCGAGCCGCCCGCTCTCCTCAAGAGCGTTTATTCGCGCTAGCCGAGCATCACTCGCTCCTAAGTTCGTTGTAAATTCTTTTATTTTTGTATTAATTCGTAAATAATAAATTATAATGTCTAGACCCGCGAATCCCGCGTCCAGTCGTATTAAACCCAAGGGCTTATCCCTAGTATCTTTTAACGCTCGTAGCCTTAATACCAACCTTCCCGAGATTAAACTGTTCCTTCAGAACAAAGAACCTGACTTATTCCTTCTCCAGGAGACATGGCTTACTCCAAACCGCTCCAGGGGATTCGCTATACCTAAGTACGCGTTTATTCGTAACGATAGGCCCAACTCTGACGGTTTCGGCGGCACCGCTATATATTACAAAAGAGGCTTCCACTGCTGTCCTCTCCCTACCCCTCCTCTCCTCAACATGGAAGCCACTGTGTGTAGATTGGCTATGACTGGTCATCCGACCATCATCATAGCTTCAATCTACATACCTAGTGGTACCAGACCAATCCGCAGCGACTTTGAGGCCATTCTCGCCCTCGGCCATTCAGTCATTATGTTCGGAGACTTTAACTCCAAACATACTGACTGGACGTGCCTATCAACTAACACAAGCGGTATCGCTCTCCTCGACATCACTAACTCCCTTGACCTAGATGTCATATCCCCCGTCACTCCCACTCACTATCCCAACAACCCGTCCTACTCTCCAGACATCCTCGACTTTGCAATTATCAAGCGAATCAATCTTGACCTAAGGTCTATCGAACCGCTCGATGACCTAGGCTCCGACCATCGCCCCGTTTCCCTCGTGCTAGGACCGCCGAACGATAACGCCTCATCTCCTAAGACCTTTACCAATTGGAAAGGTTTTAAAAATACGTTAGTTTCAGCCTTAGAGGCTCCGAACTCTCCACTCGCGATCTCTCCCGAGCAATTAGATAGCCCGGATAAAATCGATTCATTAGTAAATTCTCTCACTGATGCTATCAACTCAGCCATCAGTGACAACGAAAAGGTTGCTAAGCAAGGCAAACCCACGCTTCCCTTAGCCGTTAGCAATCTTATTAAAGCTAAAAACGCGGCTCTCCGGAGAGCCAAGAAATATCCCACGCCCGCCTATAGAACAGCTGCGAATCAGCTTCAACGTAAAGTTAGGTCTTGCCTCGCGGAACTCCGAGACGCTCAGATGAACGATCTCATGGCGAATATCTCTCCGTCCCACCAAGCGTACTATAGCATGGCCCGAGCCTTACGCGTAGACACCGTCTCTCACGTTCCTCCTCTCACTCGTCCCGATGGCACTACTGCCTTCGAAGTCGAAGAGAAAGCCGAATGCTTCGCCGACAGCATTGCCGCACAATGCTCGCCCAGCACGCAACCCGCGAATCCCACTCACATCCAAGCGGTGGAGGACGAAGTCCTTCACAGAGACTCTCTCCCCATCACCGCCGACCCTGTCACAGTCTCTAATGACGAAATCTTGCTTCTCATTAGAAATCAAAAGTCCAAAAAGGCTCCGGGTGCGGATGGAATTTCCAACCACGCACTTAAGCACCTACCGCAACAGATGCTTACCTTGTTAGCTATCATTTTCAATGCCTGCTTCGACCATAGCTATTTTCCTAAAGCTTGGAAAGAAGCGACAGTCATAGGCATTCCCAAGCCGGGCAAACCTCTGAACGTCCCGGCTAATCACAGACCCATCAGCCTCCTCAAGGCAATGTCTAAACTTCTCGAGAGAGTCATACTCTCTCGAATGCGGAACCATCTGTTTCCAACGGATGGCGATCCTCTCATTATTCCCCATCAGTTCGGCTTTCGCGCTAAACACTCCTGCCCTCAGCAAGTCCACCGAATCGTCGAGTATATACTTGACGGTTTCTATCCGCGTCGTTATAAAACAGTCGCGGTTTTCTTTGACGTAGCCAAGGCTTTCGATAAAGTCTGGCACAGCGGTCTCGTTTATAAACTCTACAAGATAGGCTTACCGGATCGCCTAGTCAGGATAATAGCGTCGTTTCTCAAAGACCGTACGTTTCGATTTAAACACGAAGGCACGCTTTCTGCACCTCGTCCCATAAAGGCTGGCGTCCCTCAAGGCTCAGTCCTCGCCCCTCTGCTGTACACCGTGTACACCAACGACATTCCCATCCCGCCGAAAGGCGTCGAACTCGCCCTCTTCGCTGACGACACCGCACTCTATACCAAAGGCCACGGTGTTCGGCGCCTTGTAACCAGACTCCAAAAGGCCGTAAACGCCCTCGGTGCATGGTTTCAAGAATGGCGCATCGATGTGAACCCTGAAAAGAGTTCTGCGATGCGCTTCGACCACAAACGCCGTCGTCCCGATGGCGATCCCCACGTTCGAATGTTAGGCATTCCCATCCCCTGGAAGCGCAGTACTAAATACTTAGGCGTCACATTAGATCCGACGCTTTCTTTCAAGCCACACGTTGAAAGAGTTTCGAAACTCGCTCGTCACTATTTAGTCCGCCTAAATAGCATGTTAGGTAGAAAAAGTAAAATGTCCTTCAGAAACAAACGTACACTTTACAAGGTCTGCGTTAGACCCGTCATGACGTATGCCTCGCCAATCTTTGCCCACGCCAAACCCTCCCTCCTGTACAAACTGCAGGTAGTTCAAAACCTCTTTTGCCGCCGGGCCACAGGCGCACCGTGGTACGTGCGTAACGCGGACTTGCATAGAGATCTTGAACTGCCTACAGTACAACAATATCTCAAAACACTCTCTGAAGCGTTCTTCAAACGCTCCGAAACCCATCCCAATCCTCTAGTTCGTGATTCTGTCTCATATGCTGCTCCTGTGTTAGACTCGAAGTTCAAAGTCGCTAGGCCTAGAAATGCGCAAACGTACTCATCCACCAGACTGTCACGCGATCTCGAGGCCCTTCTGGCCGCAAATTCTAATTCTAACGTAAATTCTAATTCTAACGTAAATCCGAATTAATGCATATTTAATTTTTCAATTTTAATGTTTTCATTATTTACTTTTCATTTTTAATGTTTTTATTTTACTTTCAATTTTTGAGCACCTTCAGTGCTATGTAATCCCAGCGGGTGACCCCTTCTGGGCCCCGCTAGCGCGGCCTCTTTCTCCAATTGGCCGTCGCTCCGATGAAGGCTGAGTGGCAAAAATGCACGAGCCGACAGGGGGTTTTTAGTGGGTATGGTCCTGGTAGGCGTCGGGACGAGTCCCACATAACTTTGGAATCGCGCCAGAGTATGCGTCAGGGCATTTTTATCCTCCTGCCCTTCCCGCGGAGGGGAACAAAAAAAAAAAAAAAAAAAAAAAATATGGAAGTCAACAGTCTCGGTTTGCGTGTGGATTCGTTCGCACGTCGATCGCAGACGCCTCCCCCCGCTCCCTTAGCCCCCGCGCTAATCGAGCAATCAAATTTCATAAGGTCGTTACCGTATTATTATTTCATTGACGTTTCCGTTTTAAATTTCAAACGCCGTTTTCACGGCGATTAGTGGCTTGCTAACCGTCTTCGTGTCTCGTCGAACGTGAGCTACGTCGACGGGCTTCGACGTTCCAGGAGTTCTTCGTGTAGTAAGTTCGCCGAGTTCAAGACTTCGTGGGCTGGTGGATACGCGTAACGGTGCCAACGAAACCAGTCGGCGTTGCCCCGGTGCGCACAGTTTCGCCCTTCAGGCAAACAACAAACCGGAAGTCCCGATCCCAGTGCACTGGGCCTTACCCAGGGTGACGGAACCAGCGCTGTCCGAGTTAGGGGCACCGCTGCGGCCGTCCCGACCCCCCCTACCGCCGGTAGGGAGGCTTAGTTAGGGTTTGTGCTAGGTTGCTCATAAAGTATATATTTATCATATTTAATATCTCGATAGCTCCCCTTCCCTCCCCCGCCGTACGCAATGGCTGCGCAAGCTCACGCTGAGCTTGCGAAGCAATTCGTCGACGGCGTCGCCGCTTCAGGCGCCCCATTCGACCCGCATGCATTTCTTCGAATGCTTAGCGATCTCTCGCCCATGTTCGCCACCCTGTTGGCTCCACTGGCCCTTCAGGCCCCGGCTTTTCAGGCCACGACGACATCGCTGCCTCACAGCGCTCCCCCCTCCTCCGCCTCCAGTGAAATGGAGTGCGATCATTCGGACGACGCCACCTCGACGGCGACCTCAACCTCGGCTTCATCCGCCGCCCGCCCCTCCAAGCGCACTGCATCTAGCAGTAGCGACGAAACCGCTTCCACAGCGGACACTATCACCTCCCCTGAACCCACCGTTAGCTTCACGCTGGTGGAACGCCGCTCCAAAAGGAGCAAGAAAGCACCGGTGTCTCCGACACCAACCATCGTCCCGGCGACACAGTCGCCCCCCTCCCCCGTCCCCCTCATGTCACTCGACGTGACTGTTCCCGCCAGCTTCACCGCTGCCCCGGCCAAGCCGGCCTCGCGCTGCGAGCCGGTCTTGGCCAAGGCGAAGACCCCTCCCCCCGTTTTCCTACGGGAAAAGGCCAAATGGCCTCTAGTCTCGAGCTTATGCTCAGACCAAAAAATCAATTATACTAACGCCCTCAACATGTCTGAGGCCGTTAAAATCTTAGTCCCCACGATTGCGGACTTTAGAAATCTAACAACCCTCCTCACAAATAGGCAGATACCCTATCACACTTACGCTCTCTCAGAAGAGCGTAAGGTAAAAGCAGTCATCAGGGGAATCCCTGATGAAATTTCCAATGATGTCATATACGAAGACATTAAAGCCCAGGGCTATCCCGTCGTTGCTGTGCATAAGATGCACAGCAAGAATGGACGACGTTTCCCACTTGCACTGGTCATCCTGACCAACTCCCCCAGATCCCGAGACATCTTCAGAGATGTCAAGAACGTATGCGGACTCTCCGGCATCTCGGTCGAGATGCCGCATCGCCGCGGTTATCCCGGGCAATGTCATAGATGCCAACTCTACGGGCACGCGGCGCTCAACTGCACCGCCAACCCCAGGTGCGTTAAGTGCCTGGAGCATCACAATACCAAAGAGTGCAGTCGCACTCCGGAATCAAACTCTCCCCCATCCTGTGTGCTGTGTGGCCAGTCCGGCCACACCGCCAACTACAGGGGCTGCCCCCGCGCACCCCGCACTTCCCGACCTGTTGCAAGGAGGGCGGCGCCCAGACAGGCCCCGCCCCTCATTAGTAACACTAATTTCCCGCCGCTGCGCCACCGGGATTCCCCGGCAGCAAAGCCCGCCCAGCCCACGCCCACTCCAGTGCTTGCCTGGAGACAGCGTCCGGCTGCTCCGACCCACCCTGCTCCACCAGCAGGCCCAAAACCCTCTCCTCAGCCATCGATGGCTGAGGATCTCAAACTGATATACGACACCATCAAAGGAGTCGATATGTCACAAGTCGCGCAGTGTGCCAGCAAACTGCGCGCGGCCCGCAACTCCCAAGACCGCTTTATGGTACTCGCTGAGTACCAATCCCTAATTAATTCATTATAGGTACATCTATAATGAATAATACACCAAACGCCACGACTGGTCGCATCAAACCTAGGGGTTTATCCCTGATCTCCTTCAACACCCGAGGTCTAATCAACCAACTTCCGGAGCTCAAACTGTTCATTAAGAACATTGAGCCCGAGTTAATCCTTGTCCAAGAGACATTTTTAAAACCCCAGCACACCAGGGGTCTTAACATTCCTAAATACTCCCTTGTGCGTGGTGACAGGCCCGCCTCGGTCCAACGAGGCGGCACTGCCATCTACTACAAGAGAAGTATCCACTGTTCTCCAATTCCCACGCCTCCGCTCACCAACATGGAGGCCACAGTATGTAGGCTGGCTATGACAGGTCACAGGACCATAGTCTTGGCCTCGGTCTACATACCTAGTGGTACAGCGCCCCTTCGTTGTGACTTCGAGGCCTTACTCGAACTGGGGCAATCCGTCATTATGTTCGGCGATTTTAATTGCAAACATACTGACTGGACGTGCTTGTCGACTAACACCAGTGGTGTTAAATTACTAGACATCACGAAGTCACTCGATCTTGACGTCATTTCACCGGTTACACCGACACATTACCCGGACAACCCACTCCATTCACCTGATATCCTTGACTTTGCCATCGTCAAGGATATCAATCTCGACCTTAAGACCATACAGCCGCTAGACGACTTAGGCTCTGATCACCGTCCGGTGTCCCTAATATTAGGACCCCAAAACGACCCTCCTGCTCCGAAAACCTATACCAATTGGGAAGGTTTCAAGCACACCCTGTCTTCGGCCTTGGAAGCCCCAGACTGCCCACTCGCGATTTCATCCGACTATCTCGATAGCACGGATAAAATCGACTCGATAGTCGATTCTCTCACTACCGCCATCAACTCGGCCATCAGTGAGAACCTAAAGGTTGCTAAGCATGGCAAGCCCAAGCTTCCCTTGGACATTAGCAACCTAATTAAAGCTAAAAACGCCGCTCTCCGCAGAGCCAGAAAATACCCCACACCCGCCTACAGGCAAATCGCTAACCAACTTCAACGTAAAGTCAAACGTACCGTCGCGGAATATAGAGACGTTCAAAGGAACCACACGGCGTACTATAGGATGGCGAGAGCCCTCCGACTAGACGCTCGTACCTACACCCCTCCGTTATCTCGCCCCGATGGCACTACCGCCTTCGAGGACGACGAAAAAGCTGAATGCTTCGCCGATAGCATTGCTTCACAATGCTCCCCGAGCACCCAACCCACAGACCCAGCTCACATCCAGGCGGTGGAAGACGAAGTCGATTGCAAAGACTCCCGTCCAATCACCGCTGACCCCATTACAGTTTCTAACGATGAAATCCTACTCATCATTAGGAAACAGGAATCCAAGAAGGCCCCGGGTGCGGATGGAATTTCCAACCAAGCACTTAAGCAGCTGCCTCGGCAGGTGCTTACCTTACTTGCGATTATTTTCAATGCTTGCTTTGATCTTGTCTTTGATATTGATATAGTCATAGGCATTCCCAAGCCGGGTAAACCCTTGAATAACCCGGCTAATCACAGACCCATCAGTCTACTCAAGGCAATGGCCAAACTTCTCGAGAGAGTCATACTCGCTCGAATGAAGGACCACCTGTTCCCAGCGGACGGTGACCCCCTTATTATCCCCCATCAATTCGGCTTTCGAGCCAAACACTCGTGCCCTCAGCAAGTCCACCGAATCGTCGAGTACATACTCGACGGCTTCTACCCCAGACGACTGAAAACAGTCGCGGTCTTCTTTGACGTAGCCAAGGCTTTTGACAAAGTCTGGCACGCAGGGCTCATTTACAAGCTTCACAACACAGGCTTGCCCGACCGTCTAGTCAAACTAGTCGGCTCCTACCTTAAAGATCGCACCTTTCGTTTCAAACACGAAGGTACGCTCTCCACCCCCCGCCCCCTCAAGGCGGGCGTCCCTCAGGGCTCGGTACTCGCCCCGTTACTATACACAATATACACCAATGACATACCCATCCCGTCTAAAGGTGTTCAACTCTCCCTCTTTGCTGACGACACTGCCCTATACGTCAAGGGCGTGCACGTCGACACACTCATCACCAAACTCCAGAAGGCCGTAAATGACCTCGGAGCTTGGTTTAAAAAATGGCGTATCGATGTAAATCCAGAGAAAAGCTCTGCGATGCGCTTCGATCATAAACGCCGTCGTCCCTACGACCCCCACATCCGAATGCTAGGTACGCCCATCCCGTGGGCACTCACCACCAAGTACCTAGGCGTAACGCTCGATCGTACGCTTTCATTCCGTCCACACATTCTCCGAGTTACCAAACTCGCCCGTCTGTACATGGGTCGACTTAACAGTATGTTAGGCCGGCACAGTAAAATGTCTCTTAGGAACAAGCGAACGCTTTTTAAGGTTTGCGTGAGACCAGTCATGACGTACGCCGCCCCAATATTTGCACATGCTAAACCCTCCGATATGTATAAACTACAGGTAGTCCAGAATCTCTTCTGCCGCCGGGCCACGGATGCTCCGTGGTACGTGCGAAACGCAGACTTGCACAGAGATCTCGAACTGCCTACCATACAACAACACCTTAGGACGCTCTCCACCGCTTATTTTAAGCGATCCGAAGAGCACCCTAACCCCCTTATACGCGAGACAGTAGCTTATACTGCTCCGTCCATGCCGTCGAGGTACAAAGTCCGTAGACCGAGAAATGCACTCTCGGATCCCCCCGATCAACTTTCGGCCAATCTGGACCAGCTTAAGGCTGCCCAGGCCGTTTAATCAACAATATATAAATGTCATTTGCACCTTAAGTGATTAAGTATTCCCAGCGGGTGACCCGCTAGCGGGTCCCTGCTTGCGCGCCCACCTCCCAACCCGGGTGTCGCTCCGATGAAGGCTGACAGCATTCCCATGCTACAGCCGCTTGGGTGGTTTTTAGTGGGTAGGTGCCACTTTGGTGAGTCCCACATAACCCCGCAGACGGCTGCGGTGGTATTCATGACGAATCTTCCACCTCCCTCCCGAGAGAGGGTGCTTCGGCAGCAAAAAAAAAAAAAACTATGGAAGTCAGTTCGGTACCTGCAGCGAAGAAAAGAACAACTAACAAGAAGAAAGAAAAAGTCTAATAAGAAGAAATAAAAGTCTAATAAGAAAAGTTCAGAAGCTTCCAGCTAGAAGAAAGAAAGTGCTGTTCGGTGAATCCGGAGGCCAGTGAAGACCTAAGAAGACGTAAGCGCTGTTCGGTGTATCCGGAGGCCAGTGAAGAGGTCTGAAGAAAGAAGCTGAACTACAGGAACAATTGCGGTTCATAGGCTTGTTTAAACTTAAGGTTTATTTGTATCCGCAATAAACGTTCATACTTTGAAGACGTGTTGTTTTCACTGCGCTCCAACCTGCACTCGATCAAGTCGGGTGTCACTCCGTGGTTCGTCAGGTCGTGGTGTCTTCGGGGCTTCGAAGGGTACATACATACGGCGGCATCTTCTCCAGCCGGCGCAAAACCCCGCAACAGTAGGGCTAGGGCCGATAGGACTTTAGGGACTTAGGCTCCGTAGGGTTTAGGTTTACTAGGGTTTAGGTCTTTCCCCTGTCACATAAATTATCCTGTGTAGTTTGCTTATCAGGTGGACTGTACACTTACTATGCCCATAAACCGTACTTTTATCATTATCCATTTATTTTACCCATAGAATGTTTTAGTTACCGAAATTTTTAAGAAAAATTATTAAGTAGTCTTCTATTTCTTATTAACGAGTGCAAAAGATAGTGAGTTGTAAGGATGCATGTGAATAAAAATAACTTGATCAATCAAATAAACATAACATTATATAAAGAAATATGGATGTGTGTATAAAAATTTATTAACATTACCATCGGTGCATGTAATAGCAAGATCATTCTCGCTGCGACCGTCGCCCGGTACGGACGTTCCAAGACCACTCCGATTGATCGGTCCCTTCCCGATATTCAGTGGCGCTCAGTTTACTGACGTCACAGTCTAGCGTGTTGGTTCCGTGATACGGTTTCTCTGGGTTTTTTACTCCCTCCGAGCGCTCTCGAAGTGATTTTTTTCTTTGCGACTAAAAGTGATGTTTTGTGCTTGTGCTGAGTGCTGTGTGTGCCCAGTGTAAAGTATTTTGGTTTTAGCACAAAGGATACCCAACGGTGACAACTAATTTGTACTGATCCAGTCCTTTTATTTTATATTTTATTTCCTTAATACTATTTTATTTATTGATCTTATATTTTCATTTATCTTTTATCATATTTGTGTCTTTTCGTGTACTTTTGCCCTTTTTGTCGGTAAAGGTTGACCCTCACGCGGCCATCTCTTTACCTGCGTACCCTTTTAAGGATTCCAGGTAGTGGCCTTCGGCGAACTACAGTAAGTTTTTAAGTTATTTTCAGGCCGCGGTAGCTATAGCTATATAGGAAGCAGATATATCGAAGACCTTCATGGCCTTCGTTCGCGCGCAGTGTCGAGACATCTGGGCACAGTTCGAAAGTGGGCTCAATTCCCAATCAAATCTCCTTCTAAAAAGGAGAGACGGGCACGCCAGCCCGTATCCACCAACCTCTCACGAGAGCACTCTAGCTCGCGCTCGTCCGTGGCTTCTTCCACCAGCAATGGATCGTCGATGAATTGCGATATCCTGGCTCCCATCCAAGCCCTCGAATCCAACGAGGGCTTCACCGTCATCGGTAAGCGACAAAAAGGGCCAAGCCCTCGGACTCATCTTGCGATGAGTCCAAAATCCGGTATCGGTATTCACGTGGAAACCGTCTCGCCCGCCGACCACCGCGCCCTCACAAGGTACTTGAAGGAGAAGTTCATTTAGCAGCGTTTAGCAGCGTTTACGCGTCGTCCTTAGAGGCGTACCAAAAGAGCTCGAAACTGAGCTGTTATTAGAGGATCTTAAAACCCAGGGGTTTCCTGTGCAGTCTGTCCACCGCATGTATGTCAAAGATAGTTTGCCGTACAATCTAGTGTTAGTAACACTAGACCATTCATTAGAAGGCAAGAAGATTTTTAATTTAAAAATCCTTGCCAATCTATCAGGGATCACAGTGGAGGTCCCCTTCAAGCGCGGCATTCCGAGCCAATGCCATAGATGCCAAGTACATGGCCATACGGCAAGAAACTGTCACGCCAAACCTAGGTGCGTTAAGTGCCTGGGCGATCATGGCACTGCGGAATGCGCGAGAACCCCGCAGTCCACAGACCCCCCGGCATGCATATTATGCAAGACGGTCGGCCATACAGCCAACTATTTAGGTTGCCCTAGGGCTCCAAAACCAAATCCCCAAAAGGCTCACAAGGCGAAGCAGAGATCTTTAGCCTCTGCTCCTGCCAAGTTCAGTAAACCCGTAAAACCGCAGCCACAATTAACCGACTCACGCGATTGTTCCCCGCCGCCCAAAAACACATGGGTGACCCCACCTACCATGGTGCGGAAACCCATCACTTTCCTCGCTTCTCCACCTTCTCAGCTACAGCAGGTCAGGTTAGCACCTACTTGCTTGCCTTCTCGTCCCCCAGTCAAGGGCCGTGCGGAGCCACTTTCAGACTCCGCTGATTAGCGAATTCGCCTCAAGCTTCGACTTGGGCGAAATAACAACTCTGGCACGCAAACTACGAGCCGCAAAAGGCGACTTTCAGGCGACGTGCTTAGTAGCACTTGAGCACCAGGCACTTATCGCCAACGGCCAGAAATTTAATAAACTAGACTTTTAAGTGGCTTCCTCTAGGCTAAAATCGCGGTCCGTCACAATCGGCTACTTCAACGCCGATGGTCTTAAACATCAGCGCAATGAGATTCACGAAATCGTTTGAGAATTTCAAATCGACATCTTACTTGTGCAGGAAACCTTTTTGAAACCTAGCCACAAGGATCCTAAAATAGCGAACTACAACATCGTTCGCAACGATAGGCTTACCGCTGATAAAGGTGGTACCATCGTCTATTACAAAAGGTCATTGCATTGTATACCTGTCAATCCCCCACAGCTCGAGAATATCGAAGTTTCCTGTAGTAGAATAGCGATGAGCGGCCATCAGCCAATCACGCTAGCATCCATCTATCAACCACCAGACAAATCTATACCTCAAAGCGACCTTCAGTCGCTACTCGATATGAGTCCCTCCGTAATACTAGCTGGCGACTTCAACTCCAAACATTCATGTTGGCATTCCGTAGTTACCAACCCAAACGGTCGTCGTTTCAACACATGTTAGAGGCACTAAACTGTGATGTAGTGGGTCCTCGGGAACCGACACACTATCCTATAACATAAATCGTCGCCCCGATATTCTCGATATAGCAATCCTCCAATGTGTTAACGGTTCACTCAGTAGAAGTCATTTGCCAGCTTACTTCGGATCACCGAATGGTAGTCATGCAGCTAGGTATCCCAACTGACCCCGTTCTTCAAAGAGGTCACACATCGATTGGGTCAAACTAACAGACGTCCTTAAGGCAATCGACAGCCCCGGCCTAAACACCATTCCCGATTCGTTGTCATCAATCGAGGAGACCAATGCTGCGATCAGTAAATCGATCAATGCTGGGCTCTACAGCGAAATGTCAAATCTCGCATACGCGAATTGCGGTCTAACAACTGGGACGCGCTTCTTGAAGAGATTTCGCCTTCGCATCTGGCTTACTGGAGCTTGGCGAAGTCTCTCAAGATGGACTCTACCGCGTCATCGATGCCTCCGCTTCTTAGGCCACCGCCCATGACTCCCGCCTTCAATGACTCCGAAAAAGCTGAAACCCTAGCCGATAGCTTAGCCCAACAATGTACATCAAGTACAGAAAGCACTAACTCCCTACACATAGAAACTGTGAATAGCACAGTCGAAACTAAATGTGGCAACCCACCGACTGACACCCTCCAACCGGTAACGGTGGAGGAGGTACAGACAATAATTAGAAACCTAAAACCGCGGAAAGCCCCAGGTCCAGACGAAATACCAAACTGGGTTCTGAAAGCTCTCCCACTCGCACTTATACAACTGTTAGTAGTTATATTCGATAACTTACTAACAAACTGCTCCTTCCGCAAACATGGAAGGAAGCGATTGTCATCGGTATTAAGAAACCCGGAAAACCGGCTAATTTACCTACAAGCTACCGACCGTCCTGTTAGACTGCTTAGTGCAATAGGCAAATTATACGAAAGGATCATTTTGAACAGGCTCGGAGAGGTCATCCACTCCAAGCACCTGTTACCGGACGAACAGTTCGGCTTTAGGTCCCGTCACTCCTGCGTTCAACAGGTGCACCGCATCACGGCGCACATCTTGGAGGCTTCGACAAGGTCTGGTACAACGGCTTGTTATTCAAGCTCTTCAAACTAGGCGTACCAAACAGCCTCGTGCACATAATACGAGACTTTTTACAGTGTGCACTCTCTAATCCCCGCCCTGTATTAGCTGGTGTCCCTGAAGGCTCGGTGCTTTCTCCGACTTTGTTTTCACTATACACTAGTGACTTACCAAAGACGGAGAAAGTAGAACTCGCGCTCTTCACAGACGACACTGCGCTATACACATCTGATAGGAATCTACGTAGTTGAACTAGAATACTCCAATTCGCAGCCAACGCATTAGGCGCTTGGTTTAGGAAATGGAGAAAAGAAGTCAACTCAGAAAAATGTGCAGCAGTGTACTTCTCTCGTTCAACCTGCTAGGACAACCTCTAGGAAACCCTCCAAAAGATTAGGTCAGATCTCTGTTTGGTCCTCCGATCCCCTGGGTTAAAAAAGTCAAATATTTGGGAGTCACTTTAGATATTGGACTTACATTTGCGGATCACATAAAACGAGTCCGGGACCGAGCCGCCTTCGCATGGGTAGGTTACACCCTCTAATCTGCAAGAAGAGTAAAATGTCGCTTAGAAATAAGCTTACACTTTACAAAATTTGCATCCAGCAATTCAAACATCAATTACTTGCAGATTATTCAAAATAGGTTCTTACGCAAATGCGTCGGGGCCCCGCACTATGTCCGCAATTTAGATCTGCATAAAGATCTCGAGCTGCCCACTATTGCCACGTTGATGAAGTTGGTGTCTAGAAGCTACTTCGACAAAGCTCCCCACCGTCCCAACCCGCTAATCAATAAGTCAGCTGACTACACAGCCAACCCAGACGCGCCGGTCCGTTACGGGCGTCCGCGTAACGTCTTAACAGATCCCGACAAAGCGATTACGTTCCAGTTAGAAATAGGGCAACACGGCATTCGAATCCCCTGAGCCACCGGTGGACCAGGCTAACGCGGCGTACGCATTACTACTGAGTTTCTGGCTGGTTCTTTGGCAGTAGATGACCCTTCCGAACCAGTGGTAGTTTCAATATACGACGTCCTAAGCCAAGGTCCGTGCCCTCTCGGGTGCCCTAAGGCGTACTGTATGTGGGAGTAGTTTAAGTTCCGGCTAAGCACCCTCAGCGCTAGGCCACACAGTCCAGTGAAAAAAAGGCTAATAGAGCCATAAATATTGTCCATTTCGAAAAAAGAAATGCAATAGCAAGTTGATGGAGAAGCAAGCACTTTAACCATAAAATACATTTAAAAAATTGCACCCTTATAATAAAATGAACTGGTTGACGCTGTACCGTATTTGCGCAAATTTTTGTGAAATTTTAGCTAAGTAAACTTTTTTTTTTTCGGCGGGGAAAATGCTTTACGCTTACCACCCGGGCGCAGGGCGCAGGCCCCCGAGTAGTTATGTGGGACTCCCGTATAGGCGTATGAGACCCACGGTATACCCACTAAAAACCCCCCCATCTTCCACCTCGCCGCCTTGTGACGGGGAACGCTTTCGCACACATCCACGACCCCGCCGGCGGCAGCCGCCCACAAGCGGCTCCACTGCGAAAGCCCGAAGGCCCTCCACGATGGGCGCACCAGATGGTAAGGTGCGCCTCCCTCCTCGGCCTCCACCAGTACTGTAGCAGGCTCCCCCTGAGTCTGCTACTAGGAGGCCATGGATACCAGATAACTGGTACCCGGTGGCAGATCAGGTCTATGGTTCTGCCATCGACCACAACTCGGCCGGCAAACAGGCTGGCCCTGGTTGCCTCTTAGTTCACCGTGGGTGACCAGTCCACGATTACTAAGCCAAGACAAGTATAAGGGGGGTTAGCTAAGTAAACTGGGTTAACCCACCAAGTGCTGTACCATTTTGGAATCCTGATTAAAGGCTAACTTTTGATGGCACTTGCCAAGGCACTTTTACACATTTTTTTTTCAGGAGGCTCTGTCAAAGTAGAGATACCTATTTTGAAAATGTTGAGTTGATAGTTCGGCAAAAAGTGTTATTTCTAAGAAAATTTGGGGCTATTGTGTTATTATTTTTTATTGCGATAAAAGATATGTTATTTAGGGTTATGGTGACACGTTTTAAATTGACAAAATTAACCATGATAGCCAAAAAATAGTTAAAATATGAGGAAATTCTGCTTTTTTTGTTTACTGCCCATCATTTCTACAGAACATGGGATGGTTTTTTTTTCTGATTTTTCTAATAACCTATCCTATCGTCCCGTTTCGGTTTGACGTTGAATTTTGGGACACCCTGTATAGCAGCAGTAGTTTAAATTAATCCAAATGCTCAATTTGCCGTTCGAGCCATAAGCTGACCTCGCAGTCCTGTCTGCTTTTTTTCCTCTCAATTTACCCATAATATCTTTTAAAAGCCAAAGTTAAGTTGCAATCTCAATGAAAATGAAGAAAATGTTTAATTTTCCATTTTTCAGTTGAGCTTGGGTTGAAAATGACGCTTAAAATATTGAAGTATTTTTATTCGGCGACTGTTAAAATTTTTTTGAAAAACTATTTCAATAAAATACGGATACTTCTTTTTGGTGACTCGAATATTTCTTAGATATTAATAATATGGCACCGGTAGTAAGTGACCTACCTACTGATCCGGCGCTTCTGGGGATTCGATTTTCGCTGGGGACATAGTGTGCAAGTGTTTAGTGTTTTGCTTAGTGTGCAAGAACGATGAGTATGTTTTATTAGCTCTTGTGAAGCTAACGTCGACGACGGCGATAAATAATAATATATACTGACTTCAGTAGTGCCTTTGACAAAGTCCGTAACCCACTGCTTCTAAACAAGTTAGAGACTGCCGGTATACACGGATCTCTTTTAAAGTGGTTTCAGTCTTACCTAAAACGTAGACAGCAAGTCGTGACTGTAAATGGTTTCGAAACTGGTTTATATTTCGCTGAATCGGGGGTGCCACAGGGCTCCCATTTGGGTCCACTGTTATTTTCTGTTTTCATCAACGATATCACTGCTCATATTAAATTTTGAAAATTTAAGTTGTTCGCCGATGATCTAAAAATCTTCAACTCCGTTGCTTCCGATGCTGACACAAAACATATCCAGAGTGACATTAACAGCATTAAAGACTGGTGTGATAAAAACAGAATGCATCTAAATGTTCGAAAGTATTCATACATCAAATATACCAGGAGAAAAAGCCAATTAACTCAATTTACACATTAAACGGTAAAGTCTTGACAGAGGTCAATGAGGTCCGCGACTTAGGAGTTATAATCGATAGTCAACTCTCTTTTGTCCCTCCATAAAATTCAGCAAGGCTCCGCGGATTGCTCCTCGATTTTGAAAAATATCTCGCTGAACGTTCCATACAACTATCCTCGACACCGTATTACCAAAATTCTAGGCAGACAGTCAGCTAAAACTAACCTTGGTCTTAACTCGCCTTTAATAAGAATCTGTCGTACATATAACTACTTTAATGCCTGTTTAAGCGATTTGGATTTATTATTATTATTATTATTATTTGTCTAACTGATGTTCTGTTATGTTATTTAATGGTAAACTTTAAGTTGTATTTTTTTTTACTTCTACACGTAACAAAACCTAATTGATTTGCTTTTTTTTAATGTTACAACTACCAAATTAATTTAATTTAACAATTATTTCATTTACTTTTAGCCTTTGTCTTCCTGTTTTATAAAATTGTAGTTTTAATTATATGTAACATTGACCACTGTAACAGTGAATGCTGTATACCAGGGCTTTGAATAACGTTAAAAAATTGCTAACGTTATCTCTTACAAACAGAAGTATCGTTATTAAGGGAGGTAACAATACCAAAGGTAACGTTATAGGTAAATTAACGTTATGAAAGGTAAAGATACTTTTCAAATTTTATACCGGTAAATCTAATAACGTTAGCTATGATAGTATCGGTAACTTTATTGATATTATTTCTGTCTCTTTTACTATATAATTTGACTTGTAACCATAAGTTTGTAGGAGTTGAAATAATTTGGTAGCCAGGCACCGCACCGTATCGTATAACAAGACACACCGGTATTACCCGAGCCAATCGCAATCATTCCGACCTCACATACTCAGAGTTACCAAACTCGCCCGTCTGAACATGGCCCGCCTAAACAGTATGCCTCCTCCTATTTGTATAAGCTGCGGGTAGTCCAGAATCTCTTCTGCCGCAGGGCCACGGATGCTCCGAGGTAACGTAAGCGTAACGCAGACCTGCACAGGGATCTCGACACCTACAGTACAAGCGATCCGAAGAACGGAGTGGCAACGTCGCCAGAAGTAACAAAAAAAGTAACACTATTTTAACGTTAAATTAGTAGTGTTATTTATTTGAATTGAATCTTCATTACCGCTACTTATTATAACGATAATTTTTTAACTTTATGAATATAACGTTATTTACCGATATTTAAACCGTTAATTCGGAAACGTTATAAAGCCCTGGTAACATGTACATAAGATTGTTGATGTAAAGATGCTAAGGTTTTCTTTATAATACATTCTTTAACCTTTTAAGGACAATTTCGATTGGGATTACGACAATTTCCAAAAACGAAGGATACATTCTTCTTAGGATGTTGTTGTTACAATCACCCCAATTTATTTGTTAAGCAGCTAATCTTGTTTCATTTATATGTTTTCATTTACAAATCGGGGGAATGGACCGCATTTCTTTTTATTATTTATCATCATCATCGCGATTATAGATATACAGGGCGTCCCACGGCTATGCCACATGGAGGGCAAGTACCTAAAATATTGTACATAGAAAATTTTACTGAAAGAAGACATTATTTTAATTAAAAAAATAATTTAAACTACATTCATAGATTTTTTGATAATTACATGGTGGAACCAGGAATAAATTGCCCTGTAGTTTTATCACACCGATCGAAAGACTTTATCATAAGGATTATTTTTTGCTAAATCGGTGGCATTTAAAGTGGTATTAAAGTGGCAGAAATAATGGCGGCAATCTGTAGTATAGATGATAATAGCTACGCAACCTTATTGCAATGTATTAATGTATACATTGCCTAGCATATATTCTTTATCATCATTATATAACAAATGAGGGTATGTATTTCTTATACCGTATCTCGTATTGTTAGAAAACAAATAAATCAAAATTATCCTTTTGTCCCATATAGATAGCACCTAAGAACTACATATGATCATTTAATGTTTGTGGGTCCTTTGTTGCTATAATACGGCAATAATTAACTTACTTTTCTTTCACTGTTGCACAGTATCTACTTAAGGAAAATGTAAATTCACACTATAATGATTTCAATTTAAACATGTTCACAACTGTTTCACAAGTTTTAAACGCACTAAAAATCATTAAGGTAAAAAATACTGCCGATTTAGATAGCATCTGTTAAAATTATTCAATCTGTCATTGAGGGTATAGCGCCACACTTAGTTAGTATATTCAATTACTTGTGTTGATAATGATGTATTTCCTGATTTGATGTAATTGAGTAGTGTAATACCGATACAGTCCGAACCCACTAATTTTAGACCTAGATCTATACTACCAAAGCACAGTAAGATTTTTCTTAAATATATTTTTTTTATCAACTAGCAACGTGCCACAGCTTTGCACAGGTGTAGCCTAAATGCCTATCATATTTTAGCCAATTTACACAAAATTAATCATACAAATAAACTTTCCTCTTGAATCACTCCGTCCTTGGTGAAAATCGTATGAAAATCCATTCGGTAGTTTTTGAGTTTATGGTGTCCAGACAGACAGTAAGACGCTGCACTTTGTTTTATAATATATAGCTATTACTAGTTGTAATTTAATGACTTGTGAGCAATTTGGCTTCACGCGGGGTTGCTCACATGCGATGCCGGTGTTGCTCATGAAACCCATATTCAGCGTCTGGTGTCTTTTGTTACTTGTGCAACGTGTTCGATTGTGTGGATCATAATACAATACTCATGAAACTGCACTATTACAGCATAAAAACCGCACGCTTGGCTTGATTAAATCATGTATTCCTGAAAGACAGCAGAAAGTTAAAATAAATTGATAAAAATCATCAACGTCGACAATGACAATGAAATGCTCAGGAAACGCAGGAAATAATTTGATCCACAATGAAAAGAAATGTGTTAAGTTTATTTTTCCAAACATCAATAGGTAAATAATAACATTGTAGTTAAGAACCAGGAACTGACTTCTGTAAACACAACTGTATTTCTGGGCATAACCTTATTCACCAAACTCCAATGCGTGTTATGTATCACTTAAACTTGCATTTGTTTTTGACTATTGAATATTAATTCGACGTGAGACGTTAATGCTTGGTAGCAAGGAAATAGTTTATGTGTAGCCAACCTTGGCTGTCTGTCGGCCTCGAATACTGGCAGTGACACGGTTTTTGTTTTAAATGTGTACGCACCTACCCATAGTTGCAAAATTCATTTTAGAACACTATATTTAAGGAAATATTTTTGAGCATTGTTTCTTTTTCTGTATAGATATAAAATGCGCGGTCATAAGTATCGAAGAGAAAGAAACGTAAATATTCAAAACGTTCTAAAACATAGCATAGTGTAGTTCACGTCAATGACTATCACTAAGTCTAATTAATAGTTATCAGTTTATATTATGTTATTTATGAATAAATATTCTAGAATAGACCAGAACCCAGCGACCAAAACTGCTCTTGGACTAATAAAAAAAATACAGCATTTTCACAAGCAGTTACTTAGGGTAAAGAGAAGTGTTATCTAGGAGGCTATCCTCCGAATACGTTAATAAATCAATAAATAACAAAATAATTAATCAATAACGTCTATCATTAATGATGTCTATGGGGACGGATGCCACTTACCATCGGGTGGATGGCATGCTCCTTTGCCGGCTTTGATATAGCTAAATAAATTATAGAGTAATTCCATAATAAAGGGATGATTCTGTACTTCCCGCTGAGGATGTTTGTCGTTTGGATAGTTTGTAGGGAGGATTAACTGCCGAGCTAACAGAATCAGACTAGAACTAATTTGTATAGATATAAGAGCCATTGTAAATTTACTTTCAAATAATGATGCCCGTGAAGTGTTTGCTAGTTATTTTTCACGCTTTTTTTACTCACTCTTTTTTTTAACGTCATTAAAAACACGTAATTGTCAATGTTGAGGAATAAATATTTGAATTTGATATTAGTTTTGAAGGTCATAAGGTGTGGGGTGTTGTCCATTACTGCATTTAGGCTAGATATTATTCATAAATATATTTACTGAAAGTTATAATACTTATGATTGACAACATAGTTCGCTATTTAGTATCCGGACTTAACGATTCCGTAGTGTTCTAAAGACAACTACATTTTTTAACTACAGTGAATTCATAGACAGTTTATAGTGACAATTGCTGTATCTTAAGTGATTTTTTCTAACAAAACTTAAATTGAACCAACAACATTATTATAATTAAATATTATGATTATTATTTTCAATTCATATAACAAAAAAAGACAGTATATACTAATTATAAAACATATAATCATTAAAAAATATCGTATGTTATTTGATTACACCAAACTTTAGGGTTATATTTATTTTATGCTAATTGTAATTTGAATAATTTTCTTCCAACGACTGGCCCTTGTCAATGCCATAATGGATCTTTCCATCCCTTATGTAAGCCCAAGCCATACGATTTGAAGAAAAGTGAACTCCAACGTCACCGTTCTTAGATAAAGTTATTGCTCCAGCAGTGTTATGAAGTCGTGAAGTCATTCCTAAAAATATAATAAGTGAGTTACATACTTATCGAGCCAATTTAAGAATGAACAACACCAGTATGGAGATGGGGTATGTACCTATATTATTGAAGTCATAAATTATATTCAAGTTTTAGTTGTGGCTGAAATATAGGAATTACCTATACCTAAATAAATTGGAGTTATGTTCATAGAATATAATAAGATATATTTACCTTCTACTGCTTCTTTTGTAGCATCACTAGCACTCATTCCTTTTTCTAATAGTTTTATTATGCTATGGGCTAAGCAATACTTAAGTATAGATTCGCCGTGACCTGTACAGAAAATGGTGTTATGACCTAAAATTGAAGCGTACCTAATCATATCAACATTATTCAAGCCAAATAAAATATTGGAGTCTTTCAAATTTTTATAAAACAATGTTTTTCGAAGGCTAATTAAATGATTAAACCTGTAGTTGAAACACCCCCGATGTTGTCATCTGCGTAAGTACCGCTACCAATCTGTGGTGTGTCACCAATGCGCCCGACAGCTTTACCGCTCATACCACCGGTGCTTGTGGCTACAGCTACATTTCCGTCCTTGTCTATTGCCACCGCACCCACTGTGCCGACGCCTCCCTGGTGATAATATTTTGATATTTTTAAAACCATTAGATACCGATGGAGTGTTCTATTTAAAGCACGCGTATCACTATTGTAGGTACAAATACGATTAATTTGTAACGGTTTATTTTGATGGCACATTGTTTTGTTTGGAAATAATTTATCTCCGATGATGATTTAACGTAAGTTTTATCTCCTATAATAAGACAAAGAATAAATAATGCGTTATCATATCATTGCGTAGGTATATATTTGCAGACATGTTGGGACTTTAATTTTAACATTAAATAGATAACAATATACTTATGAGTGATAGAATCGCCTACCTCGTCTGTATGTCCGATTTCCGTCCGACCAAATTCACCGTGCTTTAGAAATTTTTCCAAAGCCTTCTTTGCATTTTCACTGATTAGTGATTCAGGGGGGACTGATGGAAAACCCTGCAAAAAAGGAAACCATGACATTTAATGGAACATAAAAAAAATATACTACACAAAACGCCATTGGTACCTTGTTTCGTGCAAATAATTCTGCTCCTTCTCCACCGAGCAATGAATGGGGCGAGTCAGTAAGAACTTTGTGCGCGATACTTATCGGGTGCTTAAATTTTTTTACTAGAGTCACTGCTCCGACATTTAAATCAGAGCCTCTCATTATGCTTGCTTCCATTTCAACTTCACCGCGCATATTTAGAACAGATCCATAGCCTAAATAATAATATAGGTAATAAAAATATGAAGCGAATCAACACATTTCAATTAGGTATTAGAAATGGATTAATTTACCAGCATTAAAGTTTTCGTCATCCTCCATAGCTACAACGGCTGCTTCGGCTGCATCCAGCGCACTGCCTCCATTTGTAAGGATTTTGTGTCCCGCTTTAACCGCATGTTTTATGCCATTTAGTTTACCCGAAACACGACTTTGTGGAATATCTCCGGCACCGCCATGAATCAATATGATAGGGAACATTTTGCTAAAATAAAAGCAATAGGTACGTTGATAAAGTCGACTTGAAAACAATAACTATGTTATATACATAGAAATACATCTACATATATATACATCGAATTATGGTTAGCAACACTAAATTATTAATGACTATGTGTTCTAATTTATGAATTTAGCGCTGCTTCTAAAACGACTTATTACGTCAAGATAATATCTTATATATCTATACAAATAGTATACGAAATAAAACCTAATGTTGAAGTGTCTGAGATTAAATTAAAAGTAATTTTAATATCCATTAATAAATAGTTAGTAAATGACCAGTAAATAAGTTAGTTAACTCAAATTTTATTCAATTCATACTATGTATTTCCTTATGAAAATTATTTCTTTTAGACATTTGTGGATATTGTTATTAAGAAATTAGTTATTAAGTTTATTACGTCTGAATTAGTTAAAGCAAAAAGAGAATGTATTATGCAAATATTATGTGTAGCTATTTAACAGTATATCCAAATATCTACATACAGAAAAAGAAGACAGTCATAGATACCTACCTAAATAAATTTGATAAGTAGGTACTCACACAATTGTAATTGACGAAAATATACATAAAATAACAAACCAAATTTTAAACATAATGTAGATCCAGTATATTAACTACTATGTGTCAAGATAAGAAAGAAGATCCAGGTACAAAAATATTTTTCACCAAAAATTAAGCAATCTACAAAGTAAGTAGTATTTAGTATCCAAGTATTAAGTACAATTCTAAATTAAAATTATAGGTAAGCACTATGGTCGTAATTGATTACATTATAATCTCTTCATAAGACTCTGGTTGTGAACGATAGGTACAGTATTAAAACCTAAAAAGTTATGTTCCATTATTCTTCAATTTAGTATTAAGCGCTCAAAGGGGTACGCGCAGATCTACGCTTAAGCATACCAAAGGTATCACGTTCAAACATACCTGCTCTTTTTTATTGATATAAACTGCAATGCAGAGTGATAAACAATAACGAAATGCCCAACAGAATGCTCGTATTGATATATACGTTAACGGAAAAAGAGGTATGCGTAAATTGCCAGTACACCCACTCTCGACTTTACAAAAATAAAGACTGTGTGTATGTGTGACACATATATATGACATTGTGTATGATATTATCATATTATGGCTCTTCATTTTTGGTATCCTTACACAGATAACACCAACAACAAGTTTTACATTGTTTTGCTTGCCTGCTGCGAATAAAACTTACCCAAAGCACATGTCTTTTGAGTATGTGATTAATACAGCGAGGTGATAAATGATTAATCACATAAAATAAAATAAACTTTGTTCTTGCTTCTTTGCCAATTGAATATTATAGAGATAGCTAAAGCATTTGAGTCTGATTGAAACAAAAAAAACAAACTTTCTCAGTCAATTTTCAGTCACTTATCATTCCTTCAACCCGCTCCTCCACTGTGATCATTCATTCAATTCACCGAAAGAAAAATGGTGGCCATAGTTACGAGTTTGTGAGATTTGTTGTGATAAAAAAATAAGCAGTGTGTGATGTGACGTTTTAAGAATATATAAAAATGTCCACTCCGGTGTCCAACCGAAAATATGGAGCACAAAAAATTCGACTCACGAGTGAGTAAAATTGCTAGTGTCTCATGTCTTCGTGTTGTGTGTGAATCTTTCGCCTGTTACATTCACATTCTTTCCACGAATTAATACCACTATTTTCCATTGCAGTTTTATGTGCGAGAAACTTGGTCAGAAAGGATTTATTTCGTAAGTATAATAATTTTGTTCAGACTTAGGATTGGACTTTCTGTCTGAAAAAAATGAGTCAAGGTGCTCCTCACATTATAAACATATCACTACAATTACCCTTTCTAGTGTAAGATCCTTCGTAAATCTAATTGATAGTTTTCTCTATTTAAATAAATGGAAATTATTGTACCAGGTCTGCCAGATCCGTTCGCTAAAATAACAGTTGATGGAAGTGGTCAAGTGTATTCAACAAATACTGTCAAAGCAACATTGGACCCCAAATGGAATACACACTATGACCTTTATTTAACAAAAGGGGATGGTATCACAATAAGGTAAATTACAGGTTTAAGATAAGTAACTAAACTGAAACCTTAAATTATTTGCACTCTTTGCATATTACTAGATGTTTTGTAAGTCATTGAATACTGTACTGAGTATAACATCAACATCTAAGAAAAAGATCAGACTACACAATATTTTTGTTTTTATCTGTAAGATACATATATTTGTCAAATAAATATTAAGGCCAAGTAGCAAATTATTCTCACTGAATATTGCAGTTGTAAAAGGAATATATTGAAAGATTAGATAACAAATCTGGATGTTACAGTGTATGGAATCAAAGAAAAGTACATAAGAGACCAAGTTCTGGATTTCTTGGTTGTGTAAGGATACAACCATCGACAGTTCACAAATTGAAAGATACTGGATGTGAGTAACACACTATATTATTCTTAATTTGATGGGTATTTGTAAAATTATATTTAAGAGAAACAAAAATCAATTAGTGTTGAAAATACAGTGTATGTAACTTATACCAAAACATCTTCATTGAGACAATTAGTCACTCCTACTTGTCATTGTTTGTTCTGCCCTAATTTGGGTCAATACTGGGGTGTGACATGCATGTATAATTCATTGATAATGGACATCAACAACTTATATGATATTGTATATTTATTTATGATTATTTTGATCTTTTGATTTTTGTATGAATATGATCACAAAAGTTTTAGAAGACACTGGATGTTTACAAATGTTTGGCTTACATTAAAATTTATATTTTGTTGAAGTGCATCAAATTAAATGGTTAAACCTAAAACATAGATTATACCAAACAAAACATGTGACAAATATGATAGGATTTTTAAAAGATTTAGTTTTTTTCTGTCTCAAGTCTGTAGTAATTAGTTTACATGTACTGTAATGATAGTAATATCTTAGTTTTAATACTTCAAGGTTTATTTTACTTAATTTTGGAAAATTTGGTATATTAATGTTCATTCGCAGATCAATGTTTGGAATTATGTGAAGATGGTTCCGGGGAGACTTGTGGTGTTCGTGGTCAAGTGATTGTATCCCTTCTATCTCGCGACGGAGCTAGAGGAGAGCCAGCCTCAGCGGCTGGTGAAGGTTCACCCTTAGCAGTCGTGGGACCTGCAGGAGAAGTCCGATCTCCCAGAGACCCACCAGTCAACCAAAATGCATCTACCCAATTACCTCTACATTGGGAAGAAAGATTCACAGCCAGTGGCAGGTTAGAATTAATTACATCTAAACTGGTAATTAACAATCAATTAAAAAGATAAAGTTATCAAGTTTGCAATTAATTAAAATACTTGTATAATAACTTGTGTAATGCTTGCTATTTCTGGTTAGTAAATATCTGTGTTACAACCAAGATAACAGTATTACCATTTTATGTACAGGTTGGAGTTTCAGGTCTCTAAATCTGTAATATTTATACAGTAAAGCCCCATTTTATACAACAGATGAGTTCCAGAGAAAATCTCGTAAAGTGAATCTGCGTATAACAGGGTGTGTTTTAATAAAATATCAAGTTCAGAATCAAACCACTTTTATTAGGAATTTTTTTACATTTTACATAGGAAAGTATATTGAAGCCGCTTTTAAAAAGAAATATTAACATTTCTCATAAAAAAGAATATGTAAAGTACTATTTTTGGTTAAAATAACAGTCTAATGTATTTTTGCTTCCCCTTCATCAAAATTGCTTCATAACATGCAACACTGTTTCTTATTGTTTGACTTATTGATGAAACACAATCCTCATCAGGCCCATACTTTGACACATTCAAACCAGAATATATTTTCTACAATGCTTCCTGAACATCACTTGATGACAGAACTGGATCATTTCCCCTTGATTGTTTTGCAGCTCTATTAAACCTTAGTTGCTGAGGGGTTCACCGACTCTCGCTACAAATTCTTCCAATCCAAAGTGCACTCGCATAAACCGGGGCAATTTTGCACGAAAATTCAAAAGCCGCGTTATAGGAATCCGCGTTTTACGGGGTCGCGTAAACCGGGGTATTACTGTATATTTGAAATATATAAAAATGATTTTAAATTTATTTCTAATAATTCTGAGAAAAATTATTGCCTACTAAGTTAGATTATCAATACTTTTTATTTGGATGAGTAGTTTTCATACCCAAGGATAAATTTGTATTTGGCTTAAGTGCTTACAAAATATTCAAATAACCATGCCTATCTATACATATATAATTTAGTATAAACATCAACAGTTAGAAAAACTTTATCACCAAATGAGTATTTAAGTTTTCTTTCCGTTTAGTAGCATTCGGTCCCTTCAACAGTAAACATGACAAAAAATTAAAAGCATGTCTAGGCTCTCCAAAAAATAATGATTTATCATATATTGGGGAAGTATGTGTATAATTTTTATTGATGTATAAAAATACTTGTATCCCTTGGTCCATCAAAAAGAAATTGACAAATTATTACTTCCCAAATTGTTTCGCGAAATTTCATTTGCCAAATATTATTACTTGGACCCTAATCTTTTCCAAGTAAACGTTTCAACAATAACTTGCTTACCAACTAGTACTTGTAACCAATTTTAATTTAGTCAAAGGTTTCATTTAGTATTACATATTTTACGCAAAATAAAATAAGCCAAATAATTTGACTCGTGAATTTTCAATTAACCATTTTTATTACTTATATTATTTTTGCTACTCAAAATGGATAAATGCTCACCAAATGTTAGGTTACACTCCGCTACTGAACTTCGAATTACGAAATCGCGAGGTATGTAAGTTCGAAAGTATAGAAGTACGATGTACATTAGTTCGAAAGTTCACAATAGGAAAGTATGGAATTCCGATGATCGTGTCTTTTTTTTGTTATGAACCAAAGTCGCTTTTCGTGAAAAGCTGAAAATGGTACTTAATTTGGTCCTGGCGCATCGCTCGCTCGGCTCGCGCATTTATTAACTACATACAAACAATGAATGATCGTTCGAACTAATGTACATCGTACTCTATAGTTTTGAACTATAGAGTACGTTTTATGTCCAAACAAATCATTTGAATAAATGTTATTCGTCTAAAGTTTGTTTGCTGTAATAAATCACTTGTTAAAAGACCAAATGACTTAATGCCATTATCCTTGGTAATATACTGCCGAGTAAAAGTTTGACAAAATGAAAATGTTTAAGTACTAAAATAATTCCAAATGTCGCATTGGTGTAAAAAAGTTAGCTAAAATTTGTTTGGATTATAAAATTTTGTCAAAATAATATTGGCAAAATGGCAGGATCCCTAAAAATACTTAAGAATTTAGTCAAGAAATCAGTATAAAATCATGTTTTTACGTTTAATGCCAGCTAAAAATAAACAGTCAAGTTTTGTTCATAAAAAATTAAAATTTTTGTCATTGGCTTTCTAAATTATATTTTAAATCATGCACATATTGTTGTACTTACAATAACATAATAACATATCATGTACCAAATGTCATTTCTTGATAAACATCTAAACCATTGTACGGAATGTTTACAGTGTATTAAAATATTTGTATGACATGGTGTATTTGGTTTTTATTTGTGATCAACGATTATTAAACATAAACTGTCACATCACATATTATTAGTGTTAGTTTGCTCTTACTTAAAATAAATACATTAATTAAAATTTTCTCTATCTTATTAAATCATGTAAATCTAGATGCTTTGTAAAATTATTTAATGTTTATATCTGTTGTATTTACATAACCTGTTCATTTTATAATTTACAAACAATAAAATTATTATACAAAATACTTGTAATTGGTAAATGGCTTAGAATAATGAAACATTTGATAATATTGTAATCAATTTAATATAAAATTTTCATATTAAACAATTTGTCTATTGGCTTCTGAATTTTAAGTAATATCAATTCTATGTTTGAATCATAAATGTAATGTTTTTATTGTGTGCACAATATGTCTAACTTTGATGTCTGTAATTACCATAGTAAAGCTAAAGAGCTATTTTCTTATAAACTAAAGTACCTCATCAATTCTAAACAAATATAAGTCATAAAACCAGTTTAGAAAAACATAAGTAGTTTTTAAACATTGGAAAGCAATCAACCCACTGAAAATGCCAGTTATGCTGAAGAAATAACTCATCAGTAATTGATTAATAACTTGATTAACTTTTAATCTATTTGAGTAAATTTTTAGCATTAAGCTTTCTGTCCACAGGCCATATTACGTAAATCACGCGTTGCGGCGTACGCAATGGGAGCGACCGCCATTTGAGACACCATCTTCCCCACCACAGAATTCACCACCATCTTCACCGTCACCACCGGTGAACAGTTCCCCATCGTCACCCATGACTCCTGTGTCACCGGTGACTCCAGCCTCGCCCGTCTCAGATACAGAAGTGAACCATGCATCTTCTATATCTTTGAGGTGAGTTTGTTGAGTAAGATGTGATGTTGCATAGGGTTTTGGAAAGACTGAACCTCAATGATAAGGCATTTAAATATAATATTTAGAATATAATAGTTTTAATTTCATCAAGCAATTATTATGCTTTAGCATTAAAAATAATAATAATAAAATCCGAAAACAACACCTATATGGCTACAACTATATGGCACAAAAGTAAGCAGAGCTTATGTTATGGATGACCATCCAGCGAACTGGAGGCTAACTAAGAATAAACATACCTATATATTTAAACATAAATAACCATGACCTGAGAAGAAACATCTGTGTTCAACACACATATAAATGTACCGACCAGGACCCGAACCTGGTACATCCGGTGTATGAGGCAGGGCTACTACGCCTAATCGGCCGTCAAAGCAATGTCTATTTATTTACAATTTATGTAACACACGGGTTCCCAAGCATAGCACTTGATCCCAAGGGAATTTCAGGATAAAATGTAACCTTTATTTCTACTGGATAATATTCCCTTCTAATGGCAATTTATCAATTACATTGAAAAAACAAACAAATCTTTCCTCTTCATTCAGTTTTTTAAAAATAACTGCTTATATTAATCAAAACTCTAAACCTATAGTCAGTTTTTATCGTTATAATTGTTGCCATAGTGAGATAATTATTATTATTTATTGTTGCAAATGAAAAAAGCAATTGTTTTATCCAATCGCAAAGTTGGATGAACTTGCTGATCACAGAATAAAAAAAATTATGAAGCCTGTCGGCCTAAATGCAACTTATTGCTAATAAAAAAATAAATAAAAAATATAAATAAAAAATAAAAAAGTTATACCCGTGAAGTTTCTTGCCAGTTCTTCTTCACGATTTAAGAGTATCTAAACTGCTAGGACAGTGTATTGTCCAAAAAAAGGTTTTAAGTTGGCAAAAGAAATAGGCCCAAAGCTTTACTTCTATACTGTATATAATATTATTATTAGAATGGGGAATCGTCTATTTGATTGTTTATGTAAAAAGTCACGTGATATGATCCATATAGTTAGCGTTTGCGATAATAGATTGCAACTTGGCTAGTCCCCCTGAACAAAATTGAAAACATTCTTTCGCCATTAGTAAGCTATACTATCCAGGAGTGACAAATTATTTTATTCAGAAATTTTGTGACACTGTCCGAGAGTCCTAGTTTAGAACCTTTATTTACTTACTCAAAAATTATGGATTTGTAATTAAAATAATTAAATTGCAATAATAAAAATGATCATGAGTCTCAAGCACATAAAAATAAATATTTTCTCTAAGACCATAATATTATTACATTGTATGGTGTTAAAAATTTCATTATTACAAGCCATTTCACCTTTATTCAATCGCTAAATGAAAATACATAAACATGTGTTTACTGAGAATTATATTCTTTTAAACGTAGTTTAAATAGTAGTGGTTAGTAAGTAGCCCGTTCTCATACGCCAAAGGTCCCAGGTTCGAGTCCTGGCCGGGGCATTCATTTGTGTGATGAACACAGATGTTTGTTCTCGGGTCATGGTTGTTTATAGTTATATTTCTATTTTTATTCTTGGTTCCCCCAATTCGCTGTATGGTCATCCATAAGCTCTGCTTACTTTGGGGCCAAACAGTAGGTGTTTGCTTGGGGATTTATTATTATCATTATTGTTGGCATTTAAATTTTCTAATCAATAATTAACACCTTTAATCGTGAGTCCTTTTTGTGCCCTACAAGAAAGTAGCATGCTTAAGTGATTACCTTTTCATTTAAAACTTAAAATTTTCGTATTTTTATTTGTTTTTTTTTCTTCTAACAATCACACCACATTATCTAGCCCAAATTAAGTATCATTAAGAACTTGTGTTATGGATACTAGATAACGGATAAATAAAATTAATAGATACAACACATATACACATACAAACACATAGATATTTTGTTTTTTCATATATAAATATTAGAAATAAACCTTAAATAAACATACATATACATCCATGACTAGAAAGCAAATATAATAAAATATCTGCCTCTACCAGGATTCGAACCAGGGACCTCTGGCATGGAAGGCAAGGGTACTTACCTCCACACCAAACAGGCTGTCAAATTTTGTATTTTCGCCGTCGTATTTGGTATACGTACATATGTACTTATCTTACCTTAAATTATGAAAGCATGCGAATAATGTTGCAGTTTATTCAACAAAGACAAGTTTTACCTTGCAAAGATTTAATGCAATAACCTAGAAAACTGCTTTTGGGGTCGTTTGCTACAAGCAAGCACGCACATGTAAGAAATCGAATACTAGTATCGAAATCGAAATTATGACAAAGGTAGCATTCGAGTTATATTTATTTGGCTAAACAGCAACAGTATTTTTTTGTATAATTTAATCTAAATGGTCTGCACTATTTGAAGCAAACTGAAACAAAACTATTTAAACAAACCGACCATAAAGATATATTGAAATTGAAAATCGCTACACATATCATACAAACCGACACTTTTCTAATCATAACCGTTTGATATGCGTCGAAAGGAAAGTTACAGTCGGGCATGAGATAATTGGATTGCGTGTTCGCTAATCGCATTACTGAGTGTTCATTTGAATAATTGAATTGAGCAGTGATTCTTTCGTTACCGACAGACCGGAACCGCAGCCACAGACTGCAGTGCGACAACGTCAGAGCTCCGCCGCCTCGCCAAGTCAGCCCCCTCCCGTGTCTTCCTTGTCGACTACTGATTTACCGCCTGGATATGGTAAGGGTTTCGAAATTGAACACTTTGGCTTGAAACACGTCGGCTTAGTGTACGTAACTTCTGAAAACTCATTGATATATGTGGCAGTCTTTAGAATCGGATCCGACACCTTAAGGTCGAAAGCCAGCGCCTTACTACTGCGCCACCGACGCTCTATTCGCACAATATATGTGTGAAATAGCGACGATGTCACACTTTGCTAGGGTCAGCAATGTGTGACATAGTTTATGGGTGGCAATCAGATAAATCATACAAATCACTAGCTTCATAATAAATAAATTTAGATGCGTCTTCATCTCGAGTAAAGTAACTCAATTAAACTAAAAAAATACATTCATTCACAGCTAGTTACACAAACATTTATCAAGTAGTTCGCTATTACTACTTACATTGTTAAATAATAAGTTCTGTGATGCATCAATTATTAATTATTATTTATTCAGCAAAAACAAATTATTGTTTAACATCTTTTAGTTAAAAAACATTGTCTAGTACAAACAAGATTGCGATTATAAAGGTCCACAATTTTCTTACACTGCGTAAATACTAAACTTTCGTCTGTGTCTACATTTCTGTTGTATGCGGATCTGTATATGTATATCTTATTGATGGTATAATGAGTAATGTTATATCAACAGTCAATATAAATTATTTTTTTTATTTTTCGGAAGAAAACTACTGATACGTCAAGTTAGTTGAAAATAGTTCCTGAAGGTCGAGAGCAAAAACATAAGTTGTGATTGAAGTAAACTTTTATGGTCACTTTACTTATTGTATAAAAAATGACACTGGTTTTCGTCAGTAAGGTAATCTTGATCTTGTAGTTTTTGCTTTTTTTTATAAAATAGATACGGATTCATTATACATTGTTACTCTATAAACATTTAGTAAAGAAAAAGTTAAGTAAAGCATTTCATTCAAAGCATTCATCTAAAGTTAGGTATTGATGAAGTTAATATCTGCAAACGCCTTTCCCGCACCCACGGCGACCACAATGTTCAAGCTGCAAAATTGTTTGTAGACATAATCTCACCGTAATAACGTAATAAATTGGGTATCTAACTACATTTTTTTTATTAAAGAAATATTGCAGTATTAACAGCATATTTACAATCAGTGGTTTTCTAGATATAGCGATATCTTTGAGGAGCTGTTGCGAGCTGCCGAAAAATGCTCTGTACAAACGGTACTAATAATAACAATAGCCACGTAGGTAATGCGTTTATTTGCATACTGTTATATGTCATATAATATTAATGTAATATGTTTTTAATATTTAATGCCAGTAAGTACGCTAATAATATTTAAAAAAAAATTACATATTTTATAACAAGCTTTTGCTTCTTTTTAAACTTTTCTAATCTATTTAATTTTGATATTAAATTCAAAACTTCATTTTTTAAAACGGTTTTGGGGCATGATAACTTATATTTTCTAACTAAATAAATGATGAAAGCTTGTATTTTCAAATGGTGTCAAATACTCAATTACAGGTAGTGACGTTATAAATTGGTCGTTCATTTTTCGCTGTTGATATGCTCATGACATAATATATGCATCGAGCTGCGAATATCACGTAAGCGCAAAGTACTTTAGTACGGGAGCTCTGTTCTGACGTCCGCCCGCATGGTGGCGAACGGGTTAAGAAATACTTTGACTCACCCACGAACACTGATATTAGTTGTTTTCATAATACGTTTTATTATATAGCGTGAACAATTTTCTGGGTGTGCAAAGTTTTGTTTTCTTATCTGAATTTATCTGACTTCACCTCTTTCTTAATCTTATCAATTCAGCATGACATAATCAACACACTTTATAGGATGAGTTTCTACTGTAACAAAACTTCCAAAGGAAATCAAATGTAAAACTAATAATCCAAATAAGCGTCAGTTGATAACAGTTTCAAACTATCACATCTGTTTCTGCTCGTTTAATTTAAAATGCAATTTAAAAGATGACATATGACTTCAGTATTTTTTTTTTTACTTTGTAATAAATATATTAAAATACTATTCTCGTGTATCACAAGAGAACGGTACTTTTTTATTTAAAAAAGACTGACTTGTTCTATACCTCTGGCAATGTGTTTGTAATTGCACTGTGACCATTTGAACCTTTAAACTATGAAAATAAACGACAAACTCACTTTCGCATATATAATTTTAGCTACGTTAGCTAGACTAAAAACTATTTAAACTACATAACATTATTATTGTCAACAACTGTGGTGTACAAAAGTAACAATTCAATCCTCTTATTTCCAGAAATGCGAACCACCACCCAAGGTCAAGTGTACTTCTACAACAGTATAACGGGGTCATCAACCTGGCATGACCCCCGGGTGCCGCAGCACCTACGACACTGTGCGGCCATCGCAGGCCCCCTGCCTCCGGGCTGGGAAATGAGGCATGCCCCTTCGGGCCGACCATACTTTGTAGACCATAATAATAGGACCACACAGTTTACGGACCCCAGATTGGCTTTGACTTCGAGAGTTGTGAGTTATTTTCTGGTTATTATAAACAAATTATTGACGTCTCTTATACAAAAATTAGCTTCGTTTTGTAAAAGCGCAGACGCGAATTTTTTACTCTTAGGTAAGAAGAGTCAAAAAGCTAACGTAATTTGCGCAATACGCGCAAAGTAATTTGCGTGGTGTGAAATTAGCGTGGAAACCGTCGTAGTATATAATGTGGCACATATTTTTAAGAATCTAGGAATTATTTTAAGTTATCTAACCTAAGTCGCAAAACAATTTTTTTGTCGAAAATCCCTGGACACTACCGGCGTTTGAGCTAATTTAACCCTCGACACGGGACGGGTTAAGAAGAAAAATATTTTGTGCACTCAACACATACAAAATCGGAACTATGGTCAGATGGATCTGAACTATGGTCAGAAGAATCATATGATGTGCACTCAACACATACAAAATCGGAACTATGGTCAGAAGAATAATATTTTGTGCACTCAACACATACAAAATCGGAACTATGGTCAGATGGATCTGAACTATGGTCAGAAGAATCATATTATGTGCACTCAGCACATACAAAATGGGAACTATGGTCAGAAGAATAATATTTTGTGCACTCAACACATACAAAATCGGAACTATGGTCAGATGGATCTGAACTATGGTCAGAAAAATCATATTATGTGCACTCAACACATACAAAATGGGAACTATGGTCAGATGGATCTAAACTATGGTCAGAAGAATCATATTATGTGCACTCAACACATACAAAATCGGAACTATGGTCAGAAGAATAATATTTTGTGCACTCAACACATACAAAATCGGAACTATGGTCAGATGGATCTGAACTATGGTCAGAAGAATCATATTATGTGCACTCAACACATACAAAATCGGAACTATGGTCAGATGGATCTGAACTATGGTCAGAAGAATCATATTATGTGCACTCAACACATACAAAATCGGAATTAATTACTTTAAATTTAATTAAATTAATAATCGGGTAATGCGCTTTTTATAGGATCAAACAAAAAATATGCTATTTGTGCTGTATACCTTCCTCCAACTGTTAATCATCATATGTTAAGTACTTTTACAGACAATTGTAACAGAATCATTGACAGTTTTGATGGCGAAGTATATATTGTGGGTGATTTTAACCTAAGCAGTGTAATGTGGAGTCCAACAAATTCTACAAGTCTACCAAGTTCAACGTCTTTATTGGATCAAAAATTGATCGATTTCACAAACCAAAATAATTTTACACAAAATAATACCGTCCTAAACGCAAAAAATAAAGTTTTGGATCTCGTGTTAACTGAATTACCTTCTACGGTTAGTGGGTCAGATGACACTTTAAGTAAAGTCGATGTATTACACCCCCCCCCCCTTGCTAATAGAATTTAAAACAGTATTTTGCAAGAAACTAAATAATAATATCAGTATAACGTTTCACTTTAACAAAGCTGACTACGATAGTGTTCATAATTTTATTGCTGATTTGAACTGGGACCATTTATTCGGAAATTGTTGTGATGTAAATGAAATGGTTGGAATATTTTACGATTATGTTAGATAGTCTATATTACAATTTTTACCTTTAAAAAATACAAATAAATCCACGAAACATCCTATTTGGTTCGATCAATATCTTATCAAAGCTCTTAGAGAGAAAAACACTCTTAGAAAAAGATACAAAAAGTACTTGAATCCATTAGATAAAATTGAACTTCAAATTTTAACTAAACGATGTAAGAATCTCATGTCTAATTGTTATCATCGGTACATAAATGATATAGAGAATATGTTGTCATAAAACTCAAGGCTATTTTGGACATTTATTAAATCCAAACGTGGTGACAGTAGTACTTCTCCAAATACAATGACTGATGGCTAAACCATAGCAAGTGCATTTTATTAAGGTATACACAAATAATAATGACGAATCAAAATGTCAATTACTTTTCGAACTGTCACAATTCCTTTATGACTGATTTAAATACCATAACAGTAACACAAAGTGAAGTTTTCCATGTTTTACAAATGCTAAACGTTAATAGAGGGTTTGGATCTGACGATATACCGCCGATTTTCTATAAAAAGTGTGCAAAAGGTCTGTCCTTATTTCTTTTATTTTTAATAAATCTCTCACAACCAGGGTTTTTACAAACGAGTGGAAAATTGCAAGAGTTGTTCCGATTCTTAAATCTGATGATGAAAGTTTAGTTAACAATTTTAGACCCATATCAGTTTTATGCACATTATATAAGATTTTTGAATCAACGGTTTCTCCTTATTTTCAAAGTAATTTTAATTTGTACAGTCGGTGCCAGATACATCTATACCACCCAGTCGTCGGCCGAATACCCCCCGCTCGCACCGCGCGCTCACCCGAACTCACACTACTAAAGACTCAACAATTAACACAACCGGTTTAGAGCGGCAAAGTTTGTTTGCAAAATAATTTCTAACTATAGGCGATCGAATCTGTTCAGAACAAAAAATAATGCTACTATTACGGGAATATAGATCGTTAATTTCAACATAGCCTATGAAGACGAGCGTAATTCAGCCGTATAATGTGCAGATTCTCTTGCACGCTTCCCTTGCTTCAGGCGACCTGAGTTCGAATCTCGGAAGGTGTGACCTTTTTTTATGTTTTCTATTTTTGAGTTCGAATCTCGGAAGTTGTGCCCGTTTTTTATTTTTTTCTATTTTTATAGATAGTCGAAGAATACTTATTAATATAGAATTATTAAATTTAATACGGGAAAATTAGATTAATTTAAAGTATAATCAGCTAGTTGATCTTCTATTTCTATAATAATATCTTTTATATTATATTTTTTATAAAATTGTAAGTAGTAATATTTATATATATATAACTTTAATAATCTTTTTTTTGCTTTCAAAATTAATTAAAGATATATTCATTAATAAACCTAATAATAAATTTTAAAACTGCAGCTTATACTCACGCGTTATTGTCGGAAAGGTCCGACTAGTTTCGGACTCGTATGGAGTCCATCATCAGGGCCGAGTACACAGTCGCGGCTGTGCCTCGCCTCGCACTGCGGGCCAGCTCTGCGCGCGCGCTCGGAGGGCACGGGGGCGGGCGGGGGTTGCAGGGGCTGCGCATGCGTGGCGGGTGGAGTAGGCACTGACGGTGGTGCGGACGATGCCGTAGTGTAGCGACATGCTGAGCTCACGGTATCATTGGAGCGCGGTGTCCGGTTCTTTATGTGTCCGTGTTTGTGAAGTATAGGCTTCCACGCAGCGGGTACAGTCCAGCCTGTATCGCCATTGAAATTACGCCGTCTATTTATTTCAATTGCTTCATGGACTTTGCGAGACACGAAGTTTTTCTCCTGAACTAATACTCTGGCTTTATCAAAGCGGATGAAATGCGACGGACCAGTGTCTAACACATGGTCAACAATTGCCGACGTCTTTTCATCCATCTTCTTCACGCTTCGTATGTGTTCAGTGAGTCTCGTATTGATGTTTCTGCCCGTCTCTCCTATGTAGCTCTTACCACAGTCACAGCGAATCTCGTATACGCCTGGTCTACCTAGAGGGTCTTTGTTCTTTGGGGATCGCAAAAGTTGTCGTATTTTAGTAAAAGGGCGGTAAATCGTCCTTATACTAAACTTGCGGTTCAGTAAGTGCCCAATGGTATCAGTTACACCCTTTATGTACGGTAGGTATACAGGCGCTCGTTCAACTATCGCGGGTTTCTGTCGATTGGTTGTGTTCGCTATTCTCAAGCTCTACCCATTCGTTTCCAGGACAGATCTGATATGTTCCAGTTCCGTGTTTATGCTCTGTGGGTCACAACAATAACGCGCGAGTATAAGCTGTAGTTTAAAATTTATCAAAATGACTCACTTAACATTTTTAATACCTAATAATGTTCATTCATTATGATAGTCAACTATCACAACTATTATAGTCTGACATCATTCCTAAAGCCTCTTTGTATTACAAACTAGAAGTTTCTTTTACGTTTTACCAGCATAACCTATGGTACTTTGCATAATTAATCTTGTAGTGGTAAAAGTATTTAGATAAATTGTTCAGTAGTTTAGGTGTTACCACACCAATCGATCGACGTTGCCTGTTCCATTCTACCATCGATCGATTGGTGTGGTAACACCCTAAGAGTTTATTGATTTTTATATATTATCACCCAAACATATCTTTCCTCTTCATAATAATAGTATAGATGTGAAAGTTAGCATGTGGGACCAAAAAACTATTGTATTTAAATTATTACTTTTCCAATTTGTAGCCGCCGCCGGAACCCACGCCTTCCGCCCCACTGCCCGCACCGCCGTCAGAACCCGCGGACGCCGACGCCCTTCCTAAATACAAGCGAGACTTGGCTGCCAAAGCGAGGGTGCTCCGAGCTGAGCTGCAGGCCTTGCAGCCGCAGACGGGACATTGTCGGATTGAGGTGAGCTTTTATTAACCCATTAACACTATCCACAGCCACATATAATATATAATAGAAAAACTATTCGTCTCGTGGTCTTCAAAGTCTTAATGTCAAAAATTGCCTGAATAGATTTCGAGTCTTTCGAGATTTTGAGTCTGCTGTTTTGCAAAATATTGGTTTTGGAAAGTAGCTATTGTTGTATAACGTACAACGTAAGGTGACAATACAATAAAAGACGTAAAGTGTTCTTAACTCGTAACTCTGTTACGAAAGGACGTAAACAAAGAGCATAATCCGAAACTATATCATTTATAAAAGCATAATTTGACGGAAGAGTGGCGGTCGTAGCCCTGCCTCATACGCCGCTGAGTCCTGGCTTTGCGTGATGAATTCAGATGTCTGTTCTCGTTGTTGTGTATTATGTTTATTCTGAGTTCCCCTCCAGTTCACTGTATGGTCATCCATTGCACAAGCTCTGATTACTTTGAGGACATACAGTTGTTGTGTTTGCCTGGGGATATATATATATATAATAAAAATTAAACCAAGTGGATTTACTGCATTGTTTTTACTACTGTCAAAACTTATATTGTTGATTTAAAAAAAAATCTATCAACACAAATAAAACATATTTCTCGTTCTCCTATTGTTTAAAAAAAAGGGAAAAGCTTATAATAGATCTAACTAAGGGTGTTGCCACACCAATCGATCGTATGAATAGAACAGTCGACGTCGATCAAAGGACGATCGCTTGATCGCAAGCTGATATTGCGATATAGATCGGGTGTCGTGATTGGTCGGTTGAGTAGTGCGTCTTAAATGGTGTATACCTCGTACAAATTACTTTCTTTCCAATATTGCCGGTCCGTTTTTAAAGAAAATTATTTTAAAAAATGGTACGAAAAATGTTATCCCTGAATAAAAATAAACTTAACCCATTACAATTACAGGTGTCTCGTAATGAAGTACTCGAGGAATCATATCGTCTAGTAATGAAGCTCCGTGGCAAGGAGCTCCGTAAACGTCTTCTTGTGAAATTCCGAGGTGAAGAAGGATTAGACTATGGTGGAGTAGCACGAGAATGGCTTCATTTGCTCGGAAGGGAACTGTTTAATCCGCAGTATGGATTGTTTCAATACGCTAATTCTGGGGATGACCGATACTCTTTGCAGATTAATGCGGATTCTGGGGTATGTGTACTATTTTTGTTGTGTGTATAGTTGTTTAATTATAAAATAGCTATCTCATTGGTGTTATATGTTATATCTGGATTCTGTCTCTAAGATTATTAAGGGTAAAACTCGAATTGTAATAGTGGAGTTAGTTTCAGAACATGGTAAACATGTTTAGATTAGAAAATTTGTGGATATATTTTTAATATTTAATCACCTGATGAAACGAGGCAATATAGATACTTGATTGTACAATTAATGAATAATAGCATACTGTTTATTATATTTATATTTCAAATTAAAAATATAGGTAAATATAGAATTCTTTTTCTTTTTCTTCAACATATTTTACCCAAACTGTACAAGAATGTTCTAAATCTGAATTTGTCAAATTATCATATCAAAAAGGCAAATTAAATTTTTGCTTTTCAGGTGAACCCTGAGCATCTATCATACTTCCACTTTGCTGGTCGTATCCTAGGAGTAGCGTTATTCCATGGTCATCAATTAGATGCAGCGTTTACTGCACCATTCTATAAACAGTTGCTTGGAAGACCAATAACATTGAGGGATATAAGAGATGTTGATCCAGAGTTGCATCGGTCATTGTCTTGGATGCTGTGAGTATTTAATTTTAGAATTTTAAAGAGTACTGAAAGAATTTTAAGAATTGATCTCTTTAATATCTGTATGGCGTTAATGGTTTTAGTTCTGCTTAAACCTCATCTGGTGTATGTATACACCAGATGAGGTTTTGAATCTTGATGTTAATAAATATTTGTGTGAGTTGCGAATGTTTTCTATTTTTTTTTCTCATTATTATTTATGGCAGTTAAATATGTTTTAGGTTCCAAATACTATTAATTAATGTAAAAATATTTTTACACTAAGTTTTACATTGCAAGTGTTTGGATAAATAAAGATAGACAAAGATTTTCAAAGTTTGATCTTTTATTTAATATGATCTGACCTTTCAGGTGAAGCTTTTTATAAATAAGAAATTTATTGTAAATATCGCCCATCAAAACTTTGAATACTTATCTGTTCATAATGTACGTCCATGGTTATTTTACAACCATCTAGCTAGAGGTTTTAATGTAGCCCACATTTATCAATATTAAAATAAATCTTTCAATTTGTTCGATCTTTATTATTGCAATTTTTATGCGTTTCCAGAGACAACACGATTGCTGGTGTAATAGACACGACATTCTCTGTGGAGTGTTCGTCTTTCGGCGCCGTTCGAAGCGTGGAGCTCCGACCGGGTGGTGCTAACGAAGTGGTCACTGACGCCAACAAGCGCGAGTACGTGCGCCTCTACGTCGCGCACCGCTTCACTAGGGGTGCGGAGAGGCAATGGCTGGCCTTACAACGAGGCTTAGCCGACATTATACCACCGCAACTACTAAGACCACTGTCCCCAAGAGACCTACAACCCCTACTCGCCGGCAGAGCAGATCTTGACCCCTATGATTGGAAACGACACACTCGACTCAAACACGTCACACCAGACGCTCCAATCGTAGCCTGGTTCTGGGAGATTGTAGAAGAATTCGATGCTGAAATGAGAGCGAGATTACTGCAATTCGTGACTGGATCTCGAAGAGTACCCCTAGCTGGCTTCAGAGCTCTACAAGGCTCGACAGGCGCTGCGGCCCCCCGCCTTTTCACTCTACATCTAGTGGCTGACGCTTCCCCAGATTCTTTACCTAAAGCTCACACTTGCTTCAACCGTCTTGATCTTCCACCTTACCCGAACAAAGAAAAACTCCATGACAAATTAAAACAAGCTGTACTTGAAACGGCAGGCTTTGCAGTCGAGTGATATCAAACTAAAATGAAAAAGAGATAGTTTTTTTATGTTTATTGTGATTGCAAATAAATGCAGGAGAACTAGGATATTGACATTATGGCTAAAGCTTCAAGCTTGGTACTTGCGTACAGAGGTTAAAAAAAGATTTGTTGTATAAAGATTGTGAGACTGATAAACTTGTAAAGGTAACATCATGACAAAATTTTGTATTGCCAGGAATGGAGTATCCTGAATTGTTGCTTATTAAAAATAATGAATGTTTAGATAGACAAGAAAGTTTGTACAGAAATAATTATTGAGGCGCAGAAATTGGCATATCTATCTAAATCTTCTAAGTTGTACACATGTACCTGTTAAGCAGTTTCAGTGAGTACCTGTAAAATAACTTGTACTCTAGAAATTTATCAAACATAACAATACTTATGAATATTAAGATTTAAGACAATTCTATTGCTTTTCTAAAAATCAACTTGCGACTCTCAACTTTCCAAAAACACATTTATTTAAAGCACAAGAACTAACTCGACAGGTTATGCTTAGCTCAAATATATGTAAACCTTTGAATAATCTAGATTTAATTGACAATACTTTGCTACAATAAGCACATGTTGCGTAGGATGATGCTTCAATTTCAGTCGGTAGGACCAAACAAGTACCCAATAAAAAATAAAAATTGACGAATCATAAATATTACTAAGTATTCTCAGTTACATGCTTGTGTTGTCCTCAACTAAGATATTTAGTTCTGTTTCAATGCAAGTGAGATTAATAGTAGTAAATGGTTTGGTTGACTTCCGCATTAACTACAAATATACAACTGAGCTTCCATAAAGCAGAATTTATTTTCTATTAACATACATAGTCAAATTATATTGTAAAATAATTATAATTTATCATTGTATCAAAGCTTTTTATAGTTCTTGAATCAATGTAACAATCATCTCAATATATCCATATAACAAATATTTTTGTGTTATCAATTTCATATGAAGTGGATGAAGTAGTTTTAATTTTTTGTAAAGAAAAATTTGTATTTTTTATTCTGCTTTACAAATTATAGAAAAAAATTGTACGTATTCGTTACACCAAGCTATACTTGATTATTACGCTGATAATGGCTACCTACTTTGACGTATACCCTTATATCAAATGCATATATGTAAAAATATTTTTATATTAGTCTTAAAGAATATAGCAAGATAGACAAAAATTTATCATATTCATGCAAAGGCCTAACAGAATAATTGTTGACTTAAATTCTGTGGTATATTTTGTATATAGTTTTAACTGAGTTCAGTACAAAAGCACAATCATATTTTGTTTTAAATTATACAAACAATAAAAATATAAAGATGTAATATTTTGAATGAAATGCTATTATTGGATTAATATTTATAACTTACAAACTTTAGAACTAACAAAAGTATTTTTTTACAATGCTAAACCACAGATGTTTTATTAGTACATTGCATTAAATAAAAGTTAATAAGTCAATGAAAAGCTGCATAGGTAGGTATATGAAATTCTTATTTTTGTTATATATTGTGTCATATTTTTTATAATTGCTGAAAAAATTTAAACAGCAGGCTTAGTTCACTGGCTTAGATCCAGTAATTTCAGTATGCAGAAACTTCGCGACATATCTGCTGTACGATATTTTCGATGGGTTGACCAAAATATACATAGATATACATTTCTAGTAGTGGAAAAATAAATTGTGACTAATATTGATATTGCAATTGTTGTTATGAAGTGTTTTAGGGAATGTATATATTCTAGAGAATTCTATAGTTTTCTCTATATTTTACAAGTGCGAGTGCCTTTTTGCAAGTTTTAAGTGTATTATGAAGAGTGACTGTTAGTGATATCGAAATATTTTATTTAGTTTTTAATGGACTAGTATGTAACTGTATTTAATTTAATATAACAATATTTTTGCACTTACTATGTTGTTTTATTTATTTTTTTAAATCAGCTTATAACCACTTGCTTGCTTCATGTAACCCCGGTTACAAAATTTGTTTCCTAAAGTTAGCTTCATGTAGCTGTGGCTACATTGTGTCCTACTGCATTATTTGACCTTGTATTAGGAGGGTATTACTCTTTCATATATCTATGATCATATAAAGGATCTTATCTCCGATCCTACACATCAGTCATATATGAGTATAATATCAAAATTCAATACATACATACATATTAAGGTTGCGGAGGACGAGTCGGTTGTGTACCGAATTATCGCTTCAATAGTGTGATATTTTGTGATTATTAAAAAAAAGGAAAAATTAGAGAAAATTAAGGAGAAATCGAAGAAAGGCAGGCGCAGCATGTTTATGTATATCACAATATCATATAAATATTAGCCATAGATCTATGATCCTAGATACATGATAATGTAATACCCTCCTTACACAGGTTAGAAAGTCCTGTTTAGACAGACTAATAAATTCAAATATTTCTCAACATTTAATTGCTTGTTGTTTTTGAAGAAAGCATGACTACAATTCTCCAGATCGTAAAACCTTCATGAAGAAGAACTGGCAAGAAACTTTACATGTATAACTTTTTCAATGTCTCTTTATGTCTATACAAAATAATTCTTTACTGCATCTGTTAGCCAAACCCCAAACTATCCAAACGGCGGCAGACATTCACGAGAATTCATTTCACAGATTCATCGCCCTCCTCAACCAAAGACAAGTATATTAATTTACCTATAACTAACATTGACCTCAAACAGTGGACAAGCCCTAGCTACGAAAAAACAGTGCATACCCACACCTCGGACCCTCGCGGCAAAATGTATGAAACAAACGCGTTCTAATAACCTATTACGCACACAGTCATAAGTTCGTGCAGATGAACGCGAGCCATGTTTCTGTGAGTGAGAAAAGACATGCTAGGGTTGGCGCCATTTAGCGCGACTGTGGATGAAGCTGTAACTACGTTTTACTCACTTATTAATGACTTTATTAAACTCTACGTTCCTATATCTAACTTCAAAGAAAGCCTTAACTATCCGGTATGGTATACCCCTGCCCTTATTAAATTAATTAAAACGAAAAGCAAAATACATGCTAGGTGGAAGAAGTACAAGAATCCGCGAGATTATGACGAGTTTGCTATTTTGCGTACCTATCAAAAAGAATTACAAAAAATATGTTTTAATAATTTTATTAGCTCATCACAAAACTGTATAAAGCGAGACCCAAAAATGTTTTGGAGCTTCATGCACACAATGAAAGGAAAACGTGGTAACACAGGTTATCCAACAGTTATGACAGACGGCCAGAAAAATTATGATTGTAGGTCTGATATTTGCACAGGGTTCAGTAGCTTTTTCCAAAGTGTCTTCGTGCCACCCGCTCCAAATTATCCTTCTCAATTAGAACTCCTTAATGCGCCTAGAGGGGATAGCAGCTATGTTCATACCATGTCCTTTACTCCTGAACTGGTAGCAAAATATATTTTATAACTAAATCCAAAAAAAGGCTCCGGAAGTGACAGTATTCCTTCCATCTTCCTCATAAAATGCGCTAATAGTATATCTATCCCTCTAGCTATACTCTTCACTCGTTCTATACAAGAAGGGAATCGGAGTGATCTTTTCCGATGGATTAAGTCATATATAACTAACAGGATGCAGGCGGTTGTATTAGGAGGATTCAAATCCGATTTCGTACATATACCATCCGGAGTTCCTCGGGGATCTCATCTCGGGCCCCTCCTTTACAATGCGTATTTATACGCTATTCACAATTGTTTCACATCTACTCAGCATCTTTTGTACGCGGACGACATGAAAATATTTCTAAAAAATTACAAATATCAATGACTATTACACGCTTCAGGATGACTTGAATAGACTCTCGCAATATTATAATCAAAATAGAATATCTGTGAATATTGATAAATGCCTGCAAATAACTTTCACTCGTTAAACGAAACCCATCGTATTTAACTATAGTATCAATGGCATCCACTTAAAAAGATCTAACGAAGTTCGTGATTTAGGTGTGACCATGGATTCTAACCCCTTACTGCATGGAATTTTATATCCTTGCGGAAAAAAATTATGTTGTGTTTTCGAGTATAAGGAACTCATAAAAAATACCAAAAAAAAATCTAGCATTATTATTTACTATTTTATTTACGAAAAACATACTGTACCATATATGGTACGGTATGCATTGCAGTGAATAAAATAGTTTGTGTCAAATATGGTACGACATGCATCCAATGGAAAGTTTATGACATGGGTAGACAGAATATGTGCACAAGCTGGGTTCGGCAAAAGGCCAGGTCTTTTACTTGGGGTGCAAAGGTGAATCAATTCTTACTCTTAACCTACCTTCTATTGACAAACTTCATATGTAAAAAACAAAGTATCAGTAACGTATGAAGTTTACTATACATGTCTATAAGATTAAATTTACACTCGTGTTACTGCATACCGTCCCATATATGAAAATTAAAAATTGAGCGCTTACTTCATAAGGTCCCACATATGAACATTACAATTATGTACACACTGCATGAGGTCCCAGATATGCACACAAGTATATTGTCGAACAAATTTTAAATCCATGGAGTTATTGAGTATATCTTTCTGTTATAGCTTCACAAAGGATGGTTTTATTCGATGAAATTTATACAAGCCGAAATATTCACACAATTCCAATATATTTGAGTCTGAATACAGAGCAACTCACCTGTTGAGCACTTTTACTTTCAAACTAAATTTACTGTTGTTTTACAAAACTGACAATATTTCACTGTCTCGGAACTGCTGAGTATATATTTAGTCTACGGTTTATAATTTTGCTAATTGTCAAACTTGAAAAGAATTTTAATTTTTCACAAAAAACTTAAGGGTGCAGATTTGGGACGCTATGCGGTAAGGGGCTAAAATGTTATTGAATACTCTTATTGAAAATGTAGTCAACAGAGCGTATAGAAATTTGGGTTTCGTTCTCCGAGTATGTAAGCTTTTTAGTGATATATCTTGCATAAAAATGGTGTATTATGCTTATGTCAGAAGTGTGTTAGAATTCGGTAGGGTTATTTGGAATCCTAGTTATGCAATATATCAAAATAAAATAGAACGTTTTCAACAAAAGTTCATAAAACACCTAAACTACAGAACTAATTCAAAATGTCACCATCATATTGATTCTCTAACTAATAGAAGAACTATGCTAGAACCTGCGTTTCTACATGATATTGTAAATGCCAACCTTGACTGCCCCAAATTATTATCTTTAATAAATATGGTTGTTCCACAACGTCCTCCTCGACACTCTCTGCATAAAATCGTCTATACGCCTTCATGTCGCACCAACTACGGCCGCAATGAATATACACAGAGTCATAAATATTTACAATAAAAAATTTTGTGACATAGGTATATATTTATCATCTAAACGTCGTTTCAAATTAAATGTACACGTAACAAGTGTAACAATGTAACAAGTTCGCGATTACAGGAGCTACTGGACTTCCCATTGCTACACCTACATGGAACATATCGAGAACTTAGCCTTGAGTACATCTCCAGTTTGTGTCAGCTTGTGGAAAAGGCTGACGTTTTTTGCATTTTGGAAGGTGGGCCACCGGAAGTCGAGTTGTTCTTGAACCACATCAATAGTGTAAACCATAAAATGCGCTTTACTGTAGAACTTGAAAATAAAAGATCTTTGGCGTTCTTGGATGTAAAGCTAACGATCAAGAGCGATGGCTATTTAAACTACTCAGTATACAGAAAACCAACACACACTGACAGATACCTTCACGCATCCTCTCATCACCATCCCCGTCATCTTAATGCAGTAGTCTCGTCACTCACTAATCGCGCTTACGATCTTTGCGATAAGGATCATGTTCAAGGCGAACTACAGCATGTACAAGTTTTAATTAGAAATGGCTACAACGTGAAAGTTTCAAATATAAAACGCAACACGAGAACCAAACCAAATACACCCAAGGTGAAGCGTCAGCCTTTCATGCCATACTTAAAAGGAGTAACAGATAAAATAGGAAGAATATTAAATATATGTTCTATTGACACGATTTTCACTCCTTATAAGAAAATCCATCAGTGTCTGCGCTCACCGAAAGATCACATACCGCTTGAGACACCGGGTGTTTATAAAATTTACTGCAGCTGTGCAAGCTCCTACATTGGCCAGGCGAAAAGAAAGAAGCCATAAAAAACTCAGACATAAACAAGTCAGCCATCGCCGAACATTTGCAAGAATTTGGCCCTAACCATTGGATTGAGTTCTATAATACTCAGATTTTATCTAAAATCCGAAACTTGAAGAAAAACATAAAATGGCGTCAATTTTTAGGGTTGCACAATGAGTATCGAATCTACTATCGATATTTTAGAACTAAATATTGAACTTGTTTATGGTTTATTTATTTTCATTATCTATAATTCCTTTAATATAAAAAATAAAGAACTATACAGTTTATTTTCATGAGTCCTGATATAGTCCCGTCAAATCAGCCAGAAAAATAGTGGTCAGTTTGGAATAATGCCCAACATGCTGAACTTTGGTACAGACCTGGGGTACACTATTATAAATAAAACACCGAAAGATCCCATGTTTGCTTAAAAATTTTCAAGGTCAAGCAACACAGTTTTCGGTTCAATCAATTAAAGTCTGGCTTGTCTTCAATGATTACGATTCAAAAACATACAAAACAACTACCTTCCTATTCAAAAACAAAATTAACAATTCTAAGCAAAAATACACGCAAGCTGGCGAGCAATGCAAATACCGTTTCGATATGATTTACTGCGTAAGCACCTGTTATCATTTGCATCGAAAGTATGAAAAATAAAAACATATTAATGATGATCATCGATATCTAGTTATATAACCAGCGAGAGAACTGGTGATCAAGGTTCGTAATTACTTTGAAGCAGAGTTTGAAAATGGTGGCCCGCTATTACCACTGTCGCAAGTGCGAGAGCGTGTTGCGGCCGCATTAGGAATTAGTGGACCTAACATTTCAAAAATTACTACCGAAGCTTACGGTACAAGCAGCATGAAGGAAAATAAGCTTTGACGCCGAAGAAAAAACGCCAACCACGTGGTGTGACATCGGTTGACAATTTCAACGCTGATGCTATTCGCCGTCATATATATGACTACTACTTGCGCAAAGAAATTCCAACACTTAAAAAACTTGTTGTTTCTTTACGTGAATGTGGTTTGTTCCATCGCCAAAAATGTCATTAAGCTTAGTTTTGAAGGAAATTGGATTTTATTATAAAAATCGGACAAACGTAAAATATTGATGGAGCGTCACGACGTTGCTATGGCTCGTTGCAAATTTTTGAGCGAAGTCAAAAAGATATCAGGTTGGTCAAATCTTATTTTCACTGACGAAATCTTATTCTCACAGTATTTAAGAACTGGACTGACGACACCGCCGCTTCCACTAGTTTAGTGCCAATGGGAAAAGGTGAACGCCTTATCATATGCCGTGCAGGGTCTACGAAAGGATTCGTGTCAGATGCTTTACTGGCCTTTAAATCCAAGAAAACAGTGGACTACCACGAAGAAATTAACGCGGAGATTTACGAAGGATGGTTTAAAGAAATGGTGCAATCTCTGGAAGAACCGTCCATAATTATTATGGACAACGCTACATATCACTCCAGACAAATTGATAAAATGCCGACGCAGGCCAATAACAAACAAGAGATAATTGACTGGCTCCAACGTCATGGCGAAAATGTGGATAGTACTTTATTAAAAGTACAATTGGTGAATATTTTAAAATCGAAAAAAAGCCTCCCTAAAAGATATGTTATCGACGAAATAGCTGCCGAATGTGGTCATTGGGTTCTTCGACTTCCGCCGTATCATTGCCAGTACAATGCTATAGAACTAATATGGATACAAGTCAAAGGACACGCCGCTCGAAACAATACCCATCCCCAGGGCCGGGTTTAGAGATGTGGAGGCCCCGGGGCAACAAAGGAGTTTAGTTAGACGTGTTTGTTAATGCCCGTTAAATTATGAAGGCAAGGCAAATTTAATCTTGTGGAGGCCCCGGGGCTGTCGCCCCGGTTGCCCTCCTACAGCCCCTCTAATGGGCATATGCATCAAACTACTTCACTTTGGTGCAACATCATGGCGCTTAGGCTCATTTGGCATATTCAACTGTCAGGTTGACTTGTCGCTAAATTCATTTTCTCTAATATTGTTTTAACCTAAGTCTATGCTTGAACCAGTTTACTTTCAGCTATTTTGTTTACAATAGGCACTTGAACCATTTTTCCATTCTCAAAAAATAACTAAATTTGATGCATTTTGGGCTAACCAGCATAAATTTTCTAAAATAATACACAATAATCAACGGTAATAGCTGAAATAACTTCCTTACTTAATAAGGGATATACTGTATTAAATAAATAAAAGTCTATTAAACAGTTATTTTTTAATGAATTTTTTTTCCAAAATAAAAACTTTAATCCATCCTCCTGCAAGTTTTACAAAATGTCACTTAGATCAATTAGCCTTTCAACCGTCGATATTTTACTTTGAAACAAAAAATACAACATCATGTGACTAAACTGAGGCGACGTTTCCATATTCCACTATGTTGAACGAAAATATGAAACAGCATGCTTGTACCATTGAGTCTTTTTGTCTTTTTAGTGAGTTGTTTGTTGAGGTCCGTTTGTCGAACTACAGCTGACTGTATGGTTTCAATAATACATAATATGTACTACGAGTTACGACGTTGTAAATTTACCGTAACGAGTTACAAAAATATATAAAACTAAGGTATATTAAACATTTGAATGACTTTGGAGGTATTTAATGATCGATAATCCTTTTGCCAACCTGAATCTAGTATCAGATACTCGATTATTTATCAAGATATTTGTAGTTGTTATATCAATGTTAAATAATAAATTGTTATAGTAGGATAATTAAATCAATGAAAAACTCCAAAGGAATTCGTAAATTGGATAAGTGATAAATTAGAAAAATAAAGTAGCAACAGAATTAAACTCAAAACTTTAAATAAAAATAAATCATCAACAGGACAGATAATTTTATGTTTTCGTTATGTAATGTGGCTGTTTTACGGATTTGAAAATGTTTTTGAAAACAACACGAAGTTACGAAATATTGGCATTTTGTTTCGTTCTATGTATTTTGTGGAATCCTGAGAACAATCGTACAAAAAGATATGTCCCAAAAATGCAAGGAGTCTGGGCCAGGTCTTTGTACACTTTATCAAAAAATAGTTTAAGATGCTTAGAACACTTTTTGATTGTTAAATTGTTATTAAAGCACTTTGTTTACTGGTAGGAAATGAAATTATTCATTTTTAGTGTGCAACACAAACAAAAAACATCATGGCGGAAAAAATGCCATTTTGACAGCTAAGGTTTACTTTTGTTTTGTGTATCGAGTAGTATCGATGGCTGGCATTAAGTCCAAAGAATTGAATTGCATTGTTTTGTGTATTTTTAGCTTATTTAATAGTTGTAAAGTTATAAAGAAACTGAAAAACAAACCCAAGCGCAACAAACAATCAAACACACAGACAGACAACTATCAATGTGATGTGAATGAAGTGTGCTGTGAGTAAGGTGGCTGTCCACTCTGCTTAGTGAACTAACTTTACTGTACAACTTCCGTCATAGAAAAGACTCATTGTCAATGTTGCCCGCTAAAACGAACACAAATAATGTTGACTTTTTTATTTTATTTGTATTTTTCCTATAATTACCATTTATTTGTTAATTTTTTTAGATGGTGCACAAAGACCTAGCCCAGGTTGTGCATTTCTTATCATAAATACTGAAATGTAAATGAAAAGTTTATTTTTTCATATTACAAAGTTGGTTTACAATGTCATGCACATTTTTGACAACTACTAGTGTTATTTATGGTTACCCCTTCAACGGCATCATATCATATACTCTTTACGCAATTGCTTGCAGACGTGATCGGTGATCTGTCGCTTGTTGTGCGCTCTTTTTGGACTCTATAGTCATCGTGGATTGTGTTCATTTATTTATAAAGGGTATATATTACTTGTGCTTCTGTAATAGGGAAAATCTATTTGATTGTGTAGACTGTTTAGTGTTTTATCATCACAATGCCTGCCAGTGCAGTGTATCAACCTACGACTGTAACTTACGAGCAGCAGCCAACGGATCAGCAATGGAATTGTCCAACAAGCTACTTCGCCAGAAGAGTTACAAATGGTTTATTCTTTAGTGAAAGAGCAGTTTACGTCCGGATTACGATCGGTGTGCTGGGATGTGTACTTTCTATTGTTGGTAAGTTCCAGTTTGACTCCTTAAGTCCAAAAAGACAGCTATTTATAATGACATAATATTTCGTTTTTCCCCAGAAACTTTTTTAATTTGCAGCATGATGGCTATTGTATGTAGAGCTCCTTATATCAATAAAAATTCATTGGACCTGAATAACACAACATAAAACAATAGTTTGTCATTTGAAATTTGAATCCAGGAAATACTAATACTATCTTATATTACTACTTAAACCAAAAACAGAAACCTATTTAATCATGATGAAAGCACTTTAATTTGAATGGAAGTTTAACTTCTATAAATAAGTGATTATATATTTCACTATTTATCAAATCAATCTCACAATTTAACAAGCTAACACATTTAAGTTAAAAATATATTAAATACACATCTGCATCTTTCATGTCAAGTCCAAGGTTTAGGTTACGTAAAATAAAGCTACAAATTTCTCTACCATGTAAAGTTGACAACTGTTATAATTCCTTAATACTATATTCTTTATACTCACTGCAATAAAATTTTAAAAATCTGATCACAATACCGGCAAAGTTATATCTAACAATATCTAACAAGTACAATTTTTAATATTGTATGCTTCCAGCTGCTTTAGAATTTTCGCATGATATATGATTTGAGCTCAATTAATTTGTTTTACTACCTTCGATTTGAGCTGGTTAGTTGCAATTCTTGCATTAATATTTCTTTGCATGCTCCAGCATTTATTACTTATGCATGTATAATCTAATATGATGAAAAAAGTTGTGAACAGGCTTTTTTGCATTGTAAAGCTAGTAGCATAAGTAAAGGAACTTTTTTATTTGTACATCTTCTTAAAATGGCAAATTTTTTAAATCATAAATGCTAGATTAATTAACCATTCTTTACAATGGCAGTCTTAGGGAAGTTTTTAGAAAACTACTTACAATTTGCAAAAGACCTACCTAAATCAAAATTGATGGTGTTTAGTGTGATTCCGGCCTTACTTCTATGCTGCTTTATTTTTATTTTATTTATCCTTATGTCCTAAAAGATTCTTAGCCTCATGAGTCTTATTAGATATTGAAATTAGTATATGTCGTTCCATAAAAATCTTATATGGATTAAGTTCTATTTACCAAACCATGTTAAATTCGTGTCAAAGAAGCTTGCAATGGAGCTGGTACATTTTTAAAAAATTATCATCATAAAGTTGAATACATAACATTTGTACAAAATAATAATATAAAAGTATTACTTTTCTCACTAAATTATAAGAAATAAAATTTCGCAACACTTACAAAGAACACGAAATTGTTTTTGTGGTCATTCAAAAACAGTTTGACTACGTCTTTTACCGCCTACGTCGTCGTGAAGGGCTCAATTCACACTTCTTGGTAGACTGCCTTTTCACCTACCTACGCAACCGCAACTTACCAAACTACAAAAAAAAACAAGTTCAACATAACATCAATCGCGGAAGTACCTATTTCTCTTATATACATGGATATTGTCTTTTCTACGCCTAAAAATCAGAGATAATCGTTTTGTTACACTGGGGGCTTCTAGTCCTAGTCCCATACACCTAGTCACTCGTCGAGAATTTTTACGATATTTTATCAGTTATGTGTACGCGCGCATTAAAATTCTGTCATCGAATACTACAGCTTCCGGTCTGGCATTTAGCAGATATAAAGGCAGTCGATACGCAGTGGTATCGTATATATTATCGGCTGAACAATACAGGTCGGTATAGGGTTGGCAATGGCTGCTGTATCCGGTGAGGCGGTATGGCGGCGCCGCCCCGGCGCACTTGTGCGTAGTTTCTATTTATTATTCTTATTTATTTATTTTGAACTTGTATGGTTTTGCAATTTTATTACTAGGTTAGGTTTTTTTTTCTTTTAATTTAATATAACTTTTGATAATGGATTAACACTCAAAATGTAACTTTGTAATATGAAGGTAAATTTGTTATATTCTCCATGGTTAATCGATTGTTTATTGCTGTGTAACAAATAATAAATAAATAAATAATCGCTATGCTTTTTGTAATTGTTTATACCAAATTGATGGAACTAAATGACTCTCTTGATTTAACTAGTTTATACGCGTAACAGCCCTCCCCCAACCCAGCCTCGAATTTAGTTTTATTAAAAGCCATGCCGCCAACTGCTTGAATTGGATTGGATCAACTCCAAGTCCCTAATTAGCATTAAATCAAATCGATTTCCAAATTATCCCATGATAAAAGGACCAAAAATAACTCTTTAGCAAGTCGAAGTTACGAAGCTAGCGTGAGTCATGCGCAGCTTACATACTTGTAACAAAAAACCTAATAAGCTCACGCAGGCTCCTTAGAAAGACATCAGTAAGATCTATTTATTTTTTGTTATATCAATCCAGTTCGGGCCTAACAACAAAAAACTGTAAGCAATGAGCACGAAGTCCGAAGGTCGTTAAACTCTGCTGCGTCTGAGTCACGATTACTTCCGTACTATCCACTTACTGGTTTCCTTGCTGACATAACCCAGACGCACAGCACACAAAAGAAATTAACACGTCTTAGTGGGACGCGATTTCAGGCCCCTTTCTACTTGAGAGGTTTCGCCTTGTCTGCTTATGACTCACTGGCTTTTTTTAAATCTCAATTTGAGTTTCATTTGTTTTCGTATTTATCTGTTTGACTTTTGACGACATTAACATTTACTGTTCTTTTGTTTATGTTATCTCCATTATTTACTAAATCAACAACATTTTGCTTTCTTTGTTTTGCTTGCGCAGTTTCGAGTTAAAAAGCCTGTTGACTTACTTATGTTTCTTAACTAAAATTGGTCGTAAAAATAAACCGGATTTTTGGTTTCCTTAACTTTCACACTTGTAAGTCCGTGGATGCATTATAAAAATACAAAATTGCAGATTATAAACAGGAAACCGAAATGGTAGGCAGTTATAATTTCTAATGATGACTACGTATGACACCCATGTAAAAACTGATGTGAGTGACGTTTTAAATACAGATTTGATGTTTTAGTACCCTTTGGTTTAGTTGCATTTATATCGGTATATTAATCGATGTTTATTCCTTAACTGGGCAAAGATTCAAGCTAAAATTCGTAGCTTTCATAATCTTTAAAAAGTCTTTATAATCCTAAATATTAATATACGTCCGTAAGTAACATAATACCGTTCATTACATCCTAGTTATTACGAGTAAAGTACATCCACAGTGAAAGCCGTCCAATATGAATGCATAATAAATGTGTTTTGCGGCCCATCGGCCCACGATAGGAGCCCACTATTTCCGTTCCGACTGCCCTAATTTGGAGAGCTGGGTTTCATAATGGCGCAACACAAATCTGTCTGTGGTATTGTTCTGTTTGAATGGTGAAATCTGTGTTGGATTAGATTGTGTAGATTACTGGTGTTGATTTTTGGATATGTAGTGTGAATACGTGGTCAGTCAACGGTTTGTTGTGTTTAAAAGGTTGTTTTTGGACTATTCGGGGGTTCAGAACTTATATATTTCTTTAAAATAATTATAAGGGTTTGATTAAAGTAAATTAACAGACATTACGTGCCCGAGAAAGGGCTGTGATAGGTACTACCACAGATACATTTCACACAAACTCAATTACATATTTATATTTCTCTTGACTCCTGATACAGTAAATCAAGGGTTTTGCGAGGATCCTGATTTCTGGCTAATGTAGCGTTTTTATTTTGAAAGCAAAATTGTATGAAATATAATTAAATTAAATAAAGAAAAAATCTTTCCTCTTTGTAACAATATAAATGGCCTTCTGTTGCTTTTTACTAGACCTAAACTGTTGCTTAAGCACTTCCCCTAACTTATTTAGTCAACGACGTGTTAATTAATATAAATACCTATTTACCTAATTAAAAAGACTATAAAACTAGTGCTTAAAATAATATATAGGGTTGGCTAATAAATAATGAGCGTCATACATGACTTTATGTTTGTATTTATTTATTTAATAGTTTACTATTAATCGTTAACAATATAATCACCGTCGTTATGTACTACCATCCGCCAACGATTAGGCAGAGTGGATGGCATCCCTGTAAAACTTCGCCGGTATTGCTTTGAAGAATTCATCTATGTATTGTTGCACCTGAAGTTCATCATCGAAGCTTTTTCCTTGTAAATGATCACTGAGAGACCGGGATAAACTGAAATCCGTTGGGGCTAAGTCAGGCGAATATGGAGGGTGTGGCACTATTTCCAAGTTGAGCTTCAGTAGCTTTAGTCGGGTACTCTTAGCAATGTGCGGCCGGGCATTGTCGTGAAGGAAAAATATTTTGTCATGTTCTGGACGTTTACGACGGAGTTCAAGCTTTAGATTTTCAAGTTGATTACAGTATACTATTGTCGTCATCGTGATATTAGTAGGAAGAATTTCCCAAAATATTACTCCATGTATGTCCCACCAGACCGAGAGCATCACTTTCCGAGTATGAGGATTTTTTTGGCGTAGGTTTACCTGGTTCGTTGCGGCCCAGCCACTGGCGCTTGCGTGTGTGGTTGATATAGATAACCCACTCTTCGTCTCCAGTAACGAGATGGTCTAGCCAGCTAAATGTGCGACGGAACGATAAAATGTATGCACAGATATCTGCACGGTAAGTTAGTTGATCTTTGTTCTACTGGTGGGGTACCCATACACCATATTTGTACGTCTTCCCCAAACCGTGCAAATACTTTTCCACCGTGCCATGAGAGCATTCGAGCTTAAGAGCCAAATAGCGCGTAGTGCTTCGAGGATCTTCTTCAATTAATGCCTTCAGTTTATTTATATCTATTTCTACCGGACGCCCAGACCTTGGTTGATCGATTAAGGAATAGTTACCCTTGCGGAATTTTCGGAACCACCGCTTTGCTGAAGCCTCGGACACTGCATCATCAGCTATCCTCTATCCTCTAGCATATATTACGTGCAGCTTCTGCAAGTGAATGCCCAGATTGGTAATCATATAATAAACAGCGCCGAATATGCGTTTAATATCACTCATTTTTTTCGTGGTTCTTTACGCAATGACAACCGAAACATTACTGACGGCATGCTCTTTTTATTTTTTTGCTGTCGAAGCACCCTTGGGTGTGGGAGGTGGAAGATGCGTCATGCATACCGCTGCGGGCAACCGACATCCAAGACGGTGATGTGGGACTCACCAGAGTCGCACCTACCCACTAAAACCACCTTAACGGCTGTAGCATGGGAATGCTGTCAGCTTTCATCGGAGCGACACGCGGTTAGGGAGGTGGGTGCGAATTTGACGGCATGCCCACGACTCGCTCTTTATATACCCCCTGCAGCAGAACGGTTTAAAACCTCAATAACCTTACCCGAAATTTCCAGAAAATAAAAACTGAAACGCTCATTACTTATTAGCCAATCCTGAGCTATTGTTACTACGTGAAAACTGGTACGTATGTATCGTGTAGTAATGATTTTTTTACTCCAGCATACCTTTCAGTATATACTTTTATATAAAACACTTTTTACCGGATATTATCGCGTATATTTTAGTTAATTTTAAAATTATTTCGACGTTTCGGCATCTTTGCAGTTGCCGTGGTCACGATAGACTAAGGTGTTGTTCATCTATTGCCAGTAATAAAAACTACATGATTGTCAATACATATTAACGCCATCTGTTTCTCAGTCTTCTCGCATAACGTCCCGGATTGACACAAAAGGCACTGACTGTGTCCTGAGTTTGCAGTCTAACAGTTTGCTGGTTTTTCATTTTGATGTTTTTAAGTATTGGATCCCATGTTGATGAAAGTTTCCAACCATCTTCTCTATTGAAATTTGGATGTTTTTTAATTTCAATAGTTTCTCTGACCATCCTAGGTATAAAATGTTTCTCTTTTGCTAGGATCTTCACGGTATCAAATCTTAAATAATGGTTGGGCTTGTCTATGGAATGTTCACAAACTGCAGATTTTGAGGTTCGTTTATTTTTAACATCAGAGATGTGTTCTTTAATGCGAGTTGACACATTTCGTTTGGTTTGACCGATATAAGAGAGCCCGCAGTCACAGTCGATTTTATAAACGCCTGGATCTTGTAAAGGGATGCTTGATTTTATTGGACGAAGATGCTGGCTTATCTTTGAGTGCGGCTTGTAGATAGTTTTGATTGAAGCTCGCCGAAGAATGCCTCCTATCTTGTCAGTAACACCCTTTATATAAGGCAGGAATGCTGGTCTTCGTTCAACTGTGAGTGGCTTTACGCGGTTTCTGCGACGGCGATGCGGTGTTTTTAAATCGTTATCCCGCAGCACTTTAACCAGGTGGTTGAGTTCCTCATTAATGTGTTGGGGATCGCAGATTCCATGTGCTCTCTGAAACAAAGAGTTGCCTACGGCAGATAATTGGCTCGGGTGGTGATGGGATTTCCCATTTAGATATCGGTCAGTGTGGGTGGGTTTCCTATAAACAGTATGGCTAAGTGTACCATCAGGATTTCTTTGTATTAAGACATCTAAGAAAGCTAATTTGTTCTCCTGCTCCAATTCCATAGTGAATTTAATTTTAGAATTAAGGGAGTTGAGGTGGTTTAGGAATGCAGTCACTTCATGCTTAGGTAATATAGTGTAGGTGTCGTCAACGTACCTCTTGTATATCTTCGGCACAACAGGTGCCATTCGGAGCGCTTGCTCCTAATGCTAAATGCTCCTAATGCTTGCTTTTAAAATTAACTAAAATATACGCGATAATATCCGGTAAAAAGTGTTTTATTTAAAGTATGTATCGTGAAAATTTAAGAATATACTTTTATTTTCATCTTCATTTACGTTACGAATCAAGAAATAGTGTTGATAGAATTTATATGCTCGAAACACCTACACTTTTTTATTTAGCTGACTTTCTACAAGCTAACATCTTTTATTCTTCTTATATTCTTCTTAAATTATTCAAAACACACCCACGCATGATATAAGTAAACACCAATATCGATTCCCAGTCGTTAGAGCCAGGGTTCTGTTTGTTTGTAAACCAGGTCTGCATCGCCCACTACCAAGTTTATGCACATGTCTATTGAAACCACTAGCAGGTTTTACAGCAGGATTTTTTACTTATTCGCCTCACTGTACTTTAATAGTCGTCCTTAGAGGAGTCTGTCTAATTGCAAAATGAAAATAGCTGAGTACATAATTTTTAATATAAAGGACGATGAATTCTATGAAATTTCACATGATCTAGAAAAATATTTTTGCGTTCACCACATTGGAGATTTATATATAATTGTTTTTATTAATACTTGGGCTATTTCGTTTTGGTACAATTATTTTTATATGTATTCTGTCTTTTTATAGATTTTCGTAAATAGAATTCCAATGAAACTGTTTTTAACGAAACGCCGTGGGCGTGAACATAAAGTATTGAAAATAAACGACACTCAGCATTATAAATCCTACTTGTCGTAACATAAAACTGATTTATTCAGTTTGGTTTATAATATGATATTCATTCTGGCTTGGAAAACATTTTCATCGCCAAGTTTGAAAACTGGTTTAAACTACGTTTCTTGCACACAAAATTTCAGGTGATATGAGTAATAATAATTTTACCCGTTATAATTAGGGTAAAACCGGGATTGATGCCGCACTGGGATAGATGCCTCGTTTCTAAAAACCTAATAACCTAAAATAACAGCAGAGAATACGTTACTTAAATAAAGACCGCAAGTTGCCCGCACTTCAGTGACGCGCAAGCCGTTGTGCAGAGAGGACGCCTAACGCTTGTGCTCATAAATACATTCGCAACGAACACAACGAACGCTTCAAATTTTCAAACGTAAGTATTTACTTTCGCATATCTTTGTTAGTAGTAACAAATTACATTTTATTTTCATTGTATCAATACATGGGTTTCTTAAGAACAGATCTAAGAGTCAATTACTGCATTTTTGCATTTCGTTTAATTTAAATATGTAAAGGGCAACTATCCCTAGCGTAAAGGATAGTCGCCCCGATTTTGCGAGGTATAGAAGCCCTTAGGCCCTTAGGGGCTTCTATCTGCCTATACTGTCACAGCCCAGTTAGAGTATTTATACAGTGTTTTTATATTACGTCATGACATTTTTTTCTTCTGTTTTTATTAAACTGTATTTAAGTCTTCTACAAGACACTTAGTTTAAGTGAAAACGAAAACTATCTACTTATTTATATGATACAAAATTATTTTTAATAGTAGATACCGTGACCACGGCTTATGCAAAGATCCCGAAACTTCATTTTAAATTATGTATATGTCGCAGACGGATGATCGCAATAAATTGCTTCAATGGATTTGTTCAGCTAACCAATGTAAAGTGTTAATTATAATGGAAGGAATATGCGATTTGTTAATTATTTTATTACGAACTTGTTGGTATCCAGTGATTTGCACGAAGTGTGCGCGCTGCGGTAGCATCCGGTGAAGCGCTATTATGGAAATGTAAGACAAAGCATAAAAAGTTTAACCAAATGGCTAGCTGTTTCGTTGAATGTCTATTTCAACCATCCGTCTGCAACATACATATAAAATCCGATAAAAATATATATTTTTTTTAATGTCACCAGTCAAACACACCAACTGTATGGCCCCAAAGTAAGCACAGTGAACTGGGGGGGAATAAACATACGTATATAAATACAAACAACCATGACCCGAGAAAAAACGTCTGTGTTCATTACACAAATGAATGCCCCGGCCAGGACTCGAACCTGGGACCTTCGGCGTATGAGGCAGGGTTACTTACCACTACACCACTCGGTCGTCTAAAAAATATGTGTCGATAATATCAGAAAATATATCAGCTACTTATTGCTATACATAGGAAGGTATTTAAATATTTGTGTGTATCTAACAGCAAGTCTAAAAATTGATATGTATTTATTAATAAATATTTTGCTCATCGTAGGTGAACAATGCCAAGAAAATACAAAAGAAAGGTAGGAGTTCGAGCTCGAGTAATTTCTTGGTCTACGGAGCAACTTCAGTCAGCTTTTGATGAAATTGACAAAAAAAATTTGGGGATCAATGAAATATCCCGGCAGTTTGGGATTCCATCACGAACATTGCGAAGGCGTTATGTTGCTAAAAACAAAGAACAGCTGACATTGGGAAAACATCCTGTCCTGGGTTTTGCAAATGAAAAAAGGCTGGCAGCACACATTTTGAAGCTTGGCGACGCGGGATTTCCCCCAGACAGACGATCTATATGTAAGTTAGCTTACCAATTTGCCGAAAAGCTGGGCATTAAACATAACTTTGATCCTGAAAACCAGATGGCAGGAAATGAATGGTTCAAAAGTTTTATTGAGCGAAATCCAGAGTTGTCTATCAGGCAAGCTGAAGGTTTATCTGTGGCCAGAGCTAAAGGTCTTAGCAGAGACGAAGTGAATAATTTCTATGTACTTCTGACCAAAGTCATGACGGATAATGAGCTTTTGGATAAGCCTGAAAGGATTTATAACATGGATGAATCTGGCGTTCAGCTAAACAATAAACCTGGAAAAGTAATAGCAAAGAAAGGTGCAAAAGTCGTCCATTCAGTAACATCTGCGGAAAAGGGTGAAACAATGACTATCGTAGCCTGCTGTAATGCGATTGGTAATTTTCTGCCACCAGTTGTGATAATAAAAGGCGTGAATAAGAAACCCGAATTTGAAGATGGTCTACCATTGGGCTCCAAAGTATACATGAACAAAAAGTCTGCATTCATAAATACTGAACTGTTCTTTAAATGGCTCATAGATCACTTCATACCTCTTAAGCCGCAAGGTAAGGTACTGCTTATTTTGGACGGCCACTCATCTCATTCATCTGCACCAGACATGCTGCAAGTTGCTTCTGATAACGATATTATATTATTATGTTTACCCAGTCACACAACTTCAGCTTTGCAGCCTTTAGACGTATCGGTGTTTGGGCCATTAAAAACTTATTTTAACCATGAAACAAATCAGTTCATGCGCGCAAATCCAAATAAAAAGATAAGTCGGTATAATGCTGGGACTCTTATACGCAATGCTTGGACTCGTGCTGCTACACCTGCAAATGCTCTTGGTGGCTTTAAAGGAAGTGGAATTTATCCATTAAACCCAAATGCTTTGCCAGATTCTGTTTTTATTATATCAGATATTGCACGGCGCATAGAAAATCATCCTGGCCAGCCTTGTGAACCACAACAAACAACTACATTAATCCAGACATCTTTTTTAAATTTAGAATCTTGTGAACACATGGAAGCCAAAAACAGAACCCAAACACCTTTGCCTCAGACTTCTTTTTCAATGGACTGTCAAATTCTGTATGAAGAAGAAAACACTATTGTATCTAGCCAAAACAAAACACCACCAAATATGGTATCGGCTCCATTTAACAGAGATTCTCCTAGCCTTTTGATTGATCCTGAGATTTTAAAAGATTTAAGCATTGTGGATATTGGAGATGATACACTTTCACAGATTTTTGGTAATATAGAACAAAAAGAAACCCCTTCAAAATTTCTGGTCCAAGCATCACCAATACCACAAATTCCCGTGACTATAACTAAGAGGAGCAAGCAATCAGCAGATATTCTGAATTCTAAAGAAAAAATAAAAGAAAAGAGGGATATTGCTGAAAGGAAGAAAAAACAAATGGAAACTAAGAGAAATAAGACTGAAACTATCAAAGAAAGAAAAACACTTAAAAAAACAAATACAAAAACCAAAGATATAACGCAATACAATAAAGTTAAGAAAGGAAATCCAAAGAAAAATCATAACTTAAGTGAAGAAGAAGGTGATATGATTGATTATAAAGATGATAAAGAAAATGATTGTTTTTTGAAAGTGACCAAGGGTCGGAAATCACGAAAGAGACAAATTATTTATAGTTCCAACAGTGAAAACGAAGATTGTCCACTCAAAGCTGAGAAAGGCAAGAAGACTAAAGGTTTGCCCGTGAAGGAAACGAAGAAGAATATACAAGAAGAAACGAGTAATACAGAAGAAAACTATTGCATAGAATGCTTTGATAGCTACAATAATACGAAGTCCAAATCTGATTGGATTCAGTGTATATTGTGTCATAAGTGGCTGCACGAAACATGTACACTTTTCAGGAACTATTGCTCAAGATGTGGAAAACTAAAAGCACTTTCCGGGTCGTCTTAAATTTAGAAGGATATTATCTCTATGTTGATTTTTTGTTAATTTTAAATAATTATGACGTTATTACTAAAATTTTAATTTTTTTTGTTACTGATTATTTTTCGTTTTAAACACTTTAAATTAGAATTATATGTTTTTTTTAGATAGTTGTATATATTTAACTGAGTTAATGCATGTCATATGCCTGAAGAATTAATCTTTTCTTATTGATTACGTATTTAATTCAAAAGGGCATCTATCCTTTTCAGCGTTTTCCCGGCGAGGCAACTATCCATATACTTAGGCGTCTATCCCCAAAAAAATTGTTCTGCGGAAACTCAATTTATACCCAACCTGTAATGGTTTGGTAAACGAATACAGGTTTTAATATAACATTAAAGATTAAACTATCTACATCTACAGGAATTATTAATGACACATTATTTGTATTAAAATGATGAGGCAATTTCAAAAAGTGAGGCATCTATCCCGGTCTTACCCTATTTGAACGTTAAATTATCATATCGTTGAGAATGCTTTTCACGTATTTTAATTTTAATCTTGATCCACGTTATGAAATGAAATATTTATTTTCTCAACATTGTCAATTAGTTACTCGTTCTTATTGACGTCAAATAAAGCATGACTACCACCAGTTCGGAAAAACCTTCGTGAAGAAGAACTGGCAAGAAACGTCGCAGGTATATTTTATTTCAAAATAAGTTTACAGAGTCTATGTCTGTACTAAATTATTCTTATCTGCATCTGTTAGCTCTGCAAGTCTCCCTCCCCCAACTATCCAAACGACGAACACCCTCAAACGGCACCGATCACGGGCACGATCACGAGTTAGCGCGGGATCCAGCCATCGCCCACCTCAACCGTATTAAAGCATCCAATTTATCTCGATTTTTTTAGGGGCATTTTTTACTTATTTTGTAGCACACGACAAAAGTGCGTTGCTGACTGTAGGCTTCAGTTGGAGTTGCCTTTGTTCCAGTACTGGCTGTTCCTTCCCTTTGCCCGGAACAGAACCAAGTAAACATGATTATTATGGCTGGTGAAATAGGAAGGACTGTAGTACTGTCCCAGACAAGATCTTAACAAAGAAACTCTACTAGCACTGACAGTTTACAGTGAGCTTCAAATTGTTGATTTTAAATATTTACTGATATCCTTCCCAACTTCCAGTTGGCTGTCTCGTCCCTTAATTCCAACGAGTACATTGTAAATTGATTCAAATCGTGGGAGGATTAAGGGATTTTTATCCAGTTGGTTAAGTCATTACACATTATTACACAAAAAAAAAAAATTTACAACATAAATCACATGTGCACGATTGTTCCAATATTATAAATACCCGTAATGACAAGATCCAACTACCTAGATGTTTTTCACTCAAAATTAGACTAATTTCTTTCCCACGTTAAAGTTATATAAGTGAATCGTATGCTTATTCCGTAACTTGCGATAAGATAAAAATCGCGCAATATTGGCTGCTTAATCGCTAATTGTCACAAAAAATCGTATTATTTACGCGTCGGTACAAAATTGTACGTAATATGAAGTTTTTAGAGTTTCAACGAACATCGCACTTTTCTTACGCAATATCGCAGCCGATTGCGGCGATCCTGAAATGTAACCGAGCAATCAATCGTTGATTATTTCATTAGTTACAGACTGTTTGAACGATCCTACGAGAGTTCTGTCTTGTCAATCAGCTAATATTGAAATATTTTTAATAAATCTTTAAAACCGATCATTTAATTTCCGATGCAACCATATCATACTTATTAGTTAATAATTAATCCTAAAATTTCTATCAAGCAAAATACCTTTATTACTTACCTTAAAGTCGACTTTCGTACTAATTTTATGCACATTAACTGTCGGTCTCATTCAACTAACCAGTCTAGCACGATTCTATTTATAACTCGTATTGACGTGCCCTTATGTAGTTATAATTTACAATTCAAATATTCTGCTGCACTGATTGTCACGGTAAGTAGGAACCGGAAACCAAGGACTCTACTGCATAGCATTCAGCTAGCCTCAATGCAGCGCCTTTGTTCGCATGTTGGTACCCTGTGAGCGTCATCTAAAAGGAAATACGTCATCCTTTTTCATTCATTTCAAATTCATTAATTTGACTGTTATCGGGAAATATAAATATGCGGTTTGGATAGTATTTTATATAACTAATTGTATTGTTCATTGAACCCATGCTTGGAAACGTTTTGATGCGGTTATGTTTCGAGTTGCATACAAGCTGATATGAATTTTAACAGAAATTCGGAAGTTTTTTATTTATTGATTGGCAATTGTATAGGCAATAGGCAGTTGTATTACCAAGTTGCTGCATTTGACAAATTAAAAAAACTTGACTGTCAATGTTCCAATGGGAATTTAGGAAATTTGGGAATTTGGGAAAAAGTGCTATATACCTATATCATAACTGAGGCGAATCTAATGACCCCTCATGTTGAAATCCGTCGAACGGCTTTGGCTGTAGAACGTGCCAAAGAATAGACATACATACTTATACACACAAAAAATTACTCTCATTCTAACTGTCGCGTAATAAACAAATGGACATTAGCGAACGAGTCGCACCATATAGTAAAAATTATATTTGCTAGTAATTGTTTTTTGTATTTTAGTATGTTACTATTTTTTTACTGTACGTTTATATATAAAAGTATTAAACAATTAATAACACACCTAATAGAAAGCTATATTCATTCCACGTGCGCCGTCTTGTATGTGTTAATAGGTACTGTAATTTGTGTAAAATTTAAAACAAGTGTAAATGATTGATAGGCAGTGCAGTGGTTAGTCCAATCGAACGGTGATTAAGATATGTGTTCAAATTTCTCCTGGCATATTAAGGGATGGTGCAATAGGTATTTTGGTCGATACAATGTATGTCATCGTTATCAATTTTTCCTCTTAAATCTTGATACGAACAAATTATGACTCAAAAAGACCAGGCTCACAGAAATTCTAACCAATCAAACGTTATATTTATACAGGGTGTCCGGTAATGAATGGATAACCTTGAAACGTCTAATAGTACAACTTATGGCTGTTCTGAAAAAAGTACGAAAAATAATTTATCATAAGTAGTACCTCTGATATTTCTTTTTTAAAGAAAAGTCTTTGTTTTTTCAATATTATTTTACTGTCTTAAAAACTATAACCAGAAATGAATGATTTCTATTAGTTTTTTGTTGTTTTAATGTTATAGACTGACTGTGCTGATAGATTAAATGTAAATAGTATGAAAAGCTTACGCGGTTTTTTTTAGAAATACGCAAAATAATTTATTTTTGAAAAATATGCAAAAAATAATTTTTGAGCAAAGTTCAAGCCTCTTGAGTGTGAAAAAAATTTATGAATACATGGGTGGCCAATAATTTTAAAATAATGTCTGTTTCAAGTACGTTTTATAATGGTACAATTCAGAAATGAATCTTTCATAAATAGTGACTTATTGCCATTAATGTAGAAAAGGAGAAAATTTGACTAAATAGCCAAATTTGTAATATGGGAATTTTTTTTTTATTTGAATTGTGTCTGATCATTGGGGATTAATAAAAAACGCATCAGGAATTGATCAAACATGAAAACATGAAACTTCGCATCTCCGTTTGCAATTATTTGAATCAGTGTTAAAACGACCACTTGGCTATTTTACTGGACTTCGTTTTGCTTACTGATTTGGACTTGTTTTATTTGGTGATATTTGTGACGATTTGGCTTGTTTCTGGACTGAACTGTACTTTTGTGTATCAAAATGCCACGTCATCAGTACACGGCTCAAGAATATGCAAACATGCAGTTTATTTATGGAGAATGCAGAGGCAACGCAAATGCAGCCGCAGCTCTTTATAGGGAGAGATACCCTAATTTGTGCCATCCAGACTACCGCGTATTTATAAGAGTCACGGTTGTTACTCAGAAGGAAGAATACCGGGTAGTGGTGTAGGTGGTAATAGCACTGGAAGAATCGCTCGTCCTGATGTAGAAGACGTGGTGCTTGAGCAGATTGAAAATGATCCTTCAACCTCTACGTGAGCAATAGATCGACGCACAGGCATTGGAAAATCGACCGTGCAAGATATTTTAAAGAAATACAGATTCCACCCTTACCACGTCACACGCGTGCAAACTCTCCAACCGAGAGGTTTTCAAGCAAGAGTGCGCTTTTGCCAGCAAATGCTGGCTATGATGGAGGAAGATCCGCAATTTTTTAATAATATTTTGTGGAGTGATGAGTCAACGCTGAAAAGAGAACGTTTTGTAAATTTACATAATTTACATAGTTGGGAACTAGAAAATCCCCATCTATGCGTGAAGATAGGTCACAATACCAATTTAAAATAAATATTTGGACTGCAATTTTAAATGGCAATAATAAATTACAATTACCAATTGGCCCATTTGAATTACCGGGGAATTTGATGGGGAAAAGTTATTTGGAGTTTCTTCAAAACGCTTTCCTCAATTTAATGATTTTTTTTTACTGGGGCTGCCTCAAAGAGGAAGTATACCGTAAGCCTATACGGTCTTTGGACGAACTTCGCAGTCGTGTCGGAGCAGCCGCATCAAAAATAAGCGAGTGACGGTACACTAGACAGCTCAGAAGAGCATTTATCCGAAGATGTAGGGCATGCATAAGAGTGGGAGGTAAACAGTTTGAACATTTACTGTAAATTAATGTATAATAAATTATTTTAAATATTAAATGTTGTTTTTTATTAATCACCAATGATCAGACGCACTGATCCAAGGAGATGGGCAGCAGCGTCTCCTTGCTTGGGCCGCAGAATTGGTCCATATTGCGATCGCCAACCCGCCTGCCCAGCGTGGCGATTATGGGCACATCCCCCCAATGAAAAGGCACAGTAGGCCACGGCCCCCAGTTCCCGGCGGCCCCGCTATTCCTGGTCATGGTGGCGACCATGGTAACGGCGGGGCAGGGGGTGCGAAGAATCACCGGGCTACGAGAGGCCACCACAACAAACTGACCCTGGCGACGTACAACGGACGCACGTTACGGCTTGACTCGCATCTGGCGCAACTGGAGGTGGAACTTGGGAAGATTAGGTGGCACATATTAGGATTGTGTGAAGTCCGAAGAGAGGGGGAGGACACCATAACCCTCGAATCAGGCCACCTAATGTACTTCCGAGAGGGAGACCAACAATCCCAAGGTGGCGTGGGGTTTCTGGTCAATAAGTCCATTTCTGAGGTTGTGGAGGTTTCCAGTATGTCGAACAGGGTAGCGTACCTAATTATAAAGCTCACCGATAGGTACAGCCTAAAAGTGGTGCAAGCGTACGCACCGACCTCGACACACTCGGACGATGAAGTGGAGTATATGTTCGATGACATATCGAGGGCCCTCCACTTCACTACAGGGTTGTCATGGGGGACTTTAACGCTAAAGTGGGAGTACAGAATTGTGGCGAATCGGTAGTAGGATCCCATGGATTTGGAAGCAGAAATGACAGGGGGCAAATGCTCGTCAACTTCCTCGAACGGGAGGGGCTGTTCCTGATGAATTCTTTCTTCAAAAAACAGCCCCAAAGGAAGTGGACGTGGCAAAGCCCCGACACTGTGACAAAAAATGAGATCGACTTCATCATGACGGACAAAAAGCACATATTCAGAGATGTTTAACACCGGTAGCGATCACCGACTTGTCCGAGGCTCTCTGAGTATCGACTTCAAAGCTGAACGTGTCCGCTTGATGAAGGCCAGGCTCCGACCTACTCCGCTCCAAACCATGGCGGGATCTAAAACGTTCCAGTCAAATCTGGAGAACCGATTCGCTGCCGTGGAAACCGTGGAAACCACAATGGACGTTGACCAGAACCTTGAAAATGTGGTTCGAATCCTCAGGGAAGAAGGTACGAGATTTTGTAAGATGCAGCGTAAGGGCAGGAAGTCTAAGCTTTCGGATAGGACTTTAGGGCTAATGAAGGAACGACGTGAGAAACCACCCGTCACTTCGTCAGGAAAACGAGCTCTAAACCAAGAGATCAGTAAGCGCGTACGACACGACCTCCGATACTCCAATACTCTCGCTATTGAAAGAGCGATCGAGCAAAACCGGGGGTCAAAGGTGTTCGTACAATCTCTTGGAAGAAGCCACTTGACAAAGTTGACCACAGCAAGTGGAGAAGTCGTTGCTTCGAAGCCGGCAGTCCTTTCAGAAGTGGAAAACTTCTATTGCCGGTTATACGCTTCGCATGCATCTCGACCTGATCCCGAAAATGATGATCCTAGAGCCACATTAACACGCCATTACACCGAAGACCTGCCAGAAGTCAGCATTGGCGAAATCGAGATCGCTCTTGGGCAGCTTAAAAATGGAAAAGCCCCTGGAGAGGACGGCATTACGACAGAATTATTAAAAGCAGGAGGTGAGCAGTACTGAGGGAGCTCCAAAAGCTTTTCAACGCTGTCCTCTTCGAAGGGAGAACTCCGCAGGCGTGGAGTGGGAGTGTAGTCGTCCTGTTCTTCAAAAAGGAAGACAAAACCTTGTTGAAGAACTATCGACCCGGAGCGGATACGGCACCATAGACCACATCCACACAGTGCGGCAGATTATACAGAAGACCGAAGAGTATAATCAGCCCCTGTGTCTAGCATTTGTGGACTATGAGAAGGCCTTTGACTCGATTGAGATCTGGTCCGTTCTGGAGTCCCTGCAGCGATGCCAAGTAGATTGGCGATACATCCAAGTGATGAGATGCATTTACGAGGCCGCCACCATGTCCGTCCACATACAGAATCAGCAGACGAATCCCATACCATTGCATCGAGGAGTGAGACAAGGAGACGTAATATCTCCCAAATTGTTCACTAATACAATGGAGGATATGTTTAAGACGCTGAACTGGAAAGGACGTGGCATAAATATCGATGGTGAGCATATCTCTCACTTGCGATTTGCTGATGACATCGTCATCATAGCAGAAACGCTGCAGGACCTACAACAGATGCTGAATGACCTGGCTGACTCTTCTATACGCATCGGCCTACGGATGAACTTGGATAAAACCAAGGTCATGTTCAACGAACATTTACTACCGGAACCGATTGCAGTGCACGGAGCCGTTCTCGAAGTTGTTCAAAAATATGTTTACCTCGGGCAGACATTGCAGTTAGGTAGAAACAACTTTGAGAACGAGGTGAATAGAAGAATTCAGCTAGGTTGGGCAGCGTTTGGGAAACTACGTCAAGTCTTCACATCCACGATTGCCTAAAGACGAAAGTCTTCAATCAGTGCGTCCTACCCGTCATGACATACGGAGCCGAAACTTGGACACTAACGGCACGGCTGGTCCACAAGCTGAAGGTCGCTCAGCGTGCTATGGAAAGAGCTATGCTCGGTGTTTCTCTGCGGGACAAAATCAGAAGTGGACAAAAGATGAAGTGATCCGGCAGAGAACCAGGGTCATCGACATAGCGCACCGGATTAGCAAACTGAAGTGGCAGTGGGCTGGCCATATTAGCCGCAGAACCGATAACCGTTGGGGTAAACGATGTGTTGAGTGGAGACCGCGTCTCGGCAAACGTAGTGTAGGACGTCCTCAGACACGGTGGAGTGATGATTTGCGCAGGATGGCTGGCAGGAGCTGGATGCGAGTAGCCGAGGATAGACCTCGATGGCGTGCAATTGGGGAGGCCTATGTCCAGCAGTGGACGAATATGGGCTGATGATGAATGATCAGACACAATTCGATTTAAAAAAAAACCCATATTACAAATTTGGTTATTTAGTCAAATTTTCTCCTTTTCTACATTAATGGCAATAAGTCACTATTTATGAAAGATACATTTATGAATTGTACCATTATAAAATCTACTTGAAACAGACATTTTTTTAAATTATTGGCCACCCATGTATTAATAATTTTTTTGTGAATTGTGTATTCACAATTCACAAAACTGTGAATTGCGAATACTTGTTGAAAAATATGCAAAAAAATATTTTTTGCATATTTTTCAAAAATAAATTATTTTGCGTATTTCTAAAAAAAACCGCGTAAGCTTTTCATACTATTTACATTTAATCTATCAGCACAGTCAGTCTATAACATTAAAACAACAAAAACCTAATAGAAATCATTCATTTCTGGTCATAGTTTTTAAGACAGTAAAATAATATTGAAAAAAAAAGACTTTTCTTTAAAAAAGAAATATCAGAGGTACTACTTATGATAAATTATTTTTCGTACTTTTTTCCGAACGGCCATAAGTTGTACTATTAGACGTTTCAAGGTTATCCATTCATTACCGGACACCCTGTATATATGTATTCTGGGTTCCCCGTATGGTTCGCTATATGGCGATCCATAATACCAGCTCTGCTGGCACTTTGGGGCCATGTAGTTGTTGTGTTTGTTTGGGGATTTACTTCTTATTAACTGTACCACTACTGGGTACTTGATAGCAGTATGTCAATGTTATAGTTACGAACTCTTTAATCAGATTGAATATGTACCTTTGTATAAAGTAATACAAGCAACAAAGTAATAAAATTGTGCAATGTTTATTTAAATTAAGTTTATTAAAGCTTTCATTCCGAAGGGACAAAATGTCCGACCAAATTCGATTTCTCTTTGCATTTGTTCTAGCCTGGCGCTTTGGGCACAGCTTTAATTTTCATGTGATTCAACAGAGAGATATGAAAAAACCAAATGTGAGATCTCTCCATCGAAATTTTAATAGAATTTTATGTATTTGTCTCCGATTTTGTGATCAACAATATTAAAAATGTTACACATAGAGCGGATTTTTCAAAAGTCTTTACAAAATTCGACCAAAAGTATTCAACTGATAAAAGTTATCTGAGCATTGAAAAATTAGCGTTCAGGTTATAGTTGTAGTCATAGTAGAGGAATCATCTACGTACGAAGGAATCCTTTTTGTTTCGTTGTTGTTGCAATCATGTTGGTTATATATTATGTTGAGTAGTATATCTTTATAGCTAACACATAAGTGCCACATTAATTAGATAGACTGTGTAGAACATTGCGTCTCTTTACAGAATATTTCTTCTTTTAAGTTGAACGAAAAAGGTTGAATGTTTTTTTTAACGTATTACCTTGAATCATCTAAAGGTGAAATTGTTTGTTCGTAAAAGCATTCAGTATCATAGTTGTATCAATCTGTTTTTGTATTATTATCATCGATAATAAACAGTATTTACATTGAGTACCTACCCGTAGTTGTAAGGTCCGCATGGTATTATTATACAAAATTACGCTTACAGCTATTGCGTCGTTATCATTGAAGAAAATGAGCTGTCCATTCACAACGCTGGTAAAGTCAACATCTGGCAAAACTTTGATCTATTTCACAACCTTATTTGCTATTACTTAAGAGCTAGATTAGCGAACGTGTATCATAATGGTTGTTATAAACCGTACTATGTCCACTAGGTGTGTTATTCATCGATTTAAGTTTGTAATGGAATTTATAATGTATAAGTTGGACCGAGTAAGTAAATTGGGTCATTGTCGTTTTGCAGTTAGTTTTAATAGTTTATGATTGACTAAAATGTTCCAGTTTTAATATAAAATAAGGCGGGAACATTTTCGGCTTGCATGGATCAACGCGTAAATGTTAAGTAAATATAAATACGCTTGAGTTGTGCAGAACCGCGCAATGGACTAGAATAAGTTCAGTTTTATTTTCATTTCAGTTTCTGGCAATATTTCGACATAAATGTATGCCTGCGGTTCCAGGTCATAATCTAGCTATTTAAAAATCCAGTCGTTCTTGAGTAGTCCAGTAACAAAAATTCACTTTTTCATTTAGAATTTGCCAAATGCGCCAAATGTAGACGCCAAGGGAGCTCATGACGATATCATTATGTATATGTGAATATAATAGTCATGCTTGTTACCGAGTAGTTTCGTAGTAACATTTGTTGTGTTTTCCAGTAAAATAAGTATAAAGCTACCTTCATGCTAACAAACGTTATGTTGTTTACAAACTCTCTACCGTACCTACAAGCTGCATTTAAATATAATGGTGTTTTTGCTAGAATATAATTTTAAGCATTTTAAAACGTTTTTTATTTTCCTACCAGGAACTTCGCGCGGTTTTACCCGCGCACCTCCTGACATCGTGACATTTTTTTTTGGATAGCTATTTGATTCGTGATTGCAGAAGCCAGTTCAGTTTTCCTTGTTTATGTATTGTATATGTTCAAGTAAGTCACCGTAATTTCATGATTTTCTTTATCGTAATCAAGGAAGCAAATAATAAATGAAGTTATTTTTATATTCAGATTTGATATAATTGGTTTCAGTTTTTGGTAATTTAGTTCCTTCTAGTCTTACCACGACGAAGGCCTTAAACGAATGAAGTAGGAACTCTTACCGTAATTATGTACATTCCGTAGTTGTATTTCACTTTTTAATATCTATTTATTTAACACAATAGCGCTCTACCTTCATCACCAAAGGCATCTGGTTCGAGTCATGGTAGGAACATTAATGCAATTAACACATCATATTTGTCTAGGAATTATATAAACGATACTCAGCAGTCGTTTTACTAATTGTTGCCTGTCAAAATGAATGATGCGTTGTTAGAAAACTTGTTCTTGGCTTAGAATTCATATTTAAAAGTAGTTAAGTTCAATACGAGTTTTTATCAATATCTTTTTGTTCTCTAATGTGTAATTACCGCTGAGAGCTGATTGGTGGATGTGATTCGGAATAGAGACGCGTGTATTCGTTCATGTTGCGAACGAGTTTATCTAAATTGATATAAGTTTTTCAATAACTTCATGTTTCAATGGACTCAATTGGTTGTATAAATTGAGAAGCGTAATCGACTATTGTCCTTCGAAGTAGCATAAAATAATATAATCCTTTTTATGTTTATGCGATCTTTGTGATTCTGAGACATTTTTTTAAATTCTACTCCAAGGCATACATGGGCGTGTAAGGGATATAAAACAATGATATTTTAATATATTATATGTATTAGAAATATTTTGTATGCTAAAAAAATTCACGTTTTGATATCGAATAACACAAATGCAAAATCCGTCGCCGCCGCTGCCGCTGACAGGGCGCCAACCGACTTCTAACACCAGCTGTTTTTAAATTCTAATTGCAATAATTTCCGTAGTTACATACCCACTCATGTAGAAGAATGTGGGTCAGTATTTGTAATTGTATAAAATCTTGATGGGCCGGTATTACGTATTTATAATAACTATCAATGCTTAATGGTGACTAATCTAGCGTTACGTCATTATTGTACCGGTTCTGTAGTCGCTTGAGGCATATTCACAAAAAAACTAGCTTAATGTACCTGTGACGTTTTAAGTTAAAATTATGTTGAAATGTATTTGAGGGGAAAAAAACCTACTTATATAAATTATCTCGTAAAAAATGAGCTTGATACTTAATACCCAACGTTAAATTTTCAGTCTGATTTTGTCCAGATTAGAAAGGAAACTTAATAGACGTGATTCTCTCAAGGCAAATAACTCTGTAAGCTCAAAACGGTAGGTGAACTTTTAAAGCTTTGGACTGGTCACGTAAGATTTTCGAACTGAACAAGAGGATAGAAGAGATCTTAGTTAAGAAAATCCTTAGTTTCACTTGATTTGAGTTTAAGATAAGAATTCATTTCAAATTGATCTAATTGTGATTGATTGGAAAAGGTGTTATAAGGACAATATAAATGATGAAAAAAAAGGAACTAAGGAGGTTGATACCTATCAATTCAAATTTGAATTTAGATACATTTAGTAGGTATCATTAAGGTCCTGTTTATTTTTTTATAATGAGATTGAAAATAAGATTTCGAGGCTTCATATATGACATTAATAAACTTTGATACACCTTGAACTTATCTCTGTCAAGTAGAAATGACGTCACGCTTTTTTACATGCAAATGTGCATTACATTTGCATATGACCGTAAGGTGAGTAATCACCTTTTTACTAAGTTTAGTGTAAATAAATTTAAACTACTTGTGCGATTTCGTTTGGGGGAAACTCAATTCTCGTTAAAATTTCTGGATAAAAAGTAATGTTTTTGGTAATGTAGCCAGACTGTAAGCTAAGACTACATTCATCTCTTCATCCTGTTTGGAATAATCAACAGTATAATCATGATTTATGAAATTTGGTAGTCGATTCGCAAGACTAATGATCTATCTAGAAGAAGATTGAGTTACCTGTACCCTCAAGTATGTCTTAAATTGTAATTAGTAATATTATTAATTATGCCATATCCTTCAGAAAACTAAGATGGTTTGCTTTTATTTAACTGCACAATTATTAACGTTATATGTACAAGTTTACAACGTACCTAACCAGTTGTCCTGGACGTTACCCTGTTTGTGCAGTCTTACTGGTTCCGAGACCACGCCGCTTCTTATAAAGGAAATACTTGTTTTTAGGGCTGTCTGTCTGTATGTAATTAAAATTATGTGTTGATTGAGTATTGAATAGTGAGGTGCATTGATAAGTTTGTTGATTTAAAAAATCTATAAATGTTTAAAAAGGATGCGGCTTTGTGTTTTTTTGTTCTGTCGATTACCCAAAGTTCATTATGAAAGAACCACACAATACTTCAGAAGGACCCACCTACAAAAGATTCTCTTATAACTCCCTAACCATGATATAAGTTCTTTTAAATTAGTTTATAGAAATTGAGGTTGAAGTCACCTTCCCCATATTGATTGAAGAACACGATGTATCCATAAGCTATTGACTGCAGTGGAGGCAATGGCTGCGTGCCGGGAAGTCGGGCAATTGATATTTAATGCTTTGCTCGAAGGTCTGCGGTTTGCCATCCTACGTTTCAAGACGGTTTTGTGTTACTTGTCTATAGTTGTGGCTTAATATGCAACTTTAAATATAGCATTTGTAATTTTTTTAATTTTAGATTTGTTTTTGAGTTTTGTTGGCATTAAAAGAAATTTGCAGATAAAAACAATCATACCTGTACGTTAGATGTATCTTGATAGTAAAGACCGAGTACTAGGCGCTTGGAATAGGCGTCATCGCAAAACTTATAACTCGAGCCCTCTCAACTGTAAATTTTAAAGATGGTTTCCCTTACTACCGTAGTCTAAAGGGATTCGTTCCCGAGCACAGGTACATGTCATGTTATGCCATGCAAATTATTGCCAATCGATTTTACGATTAGATAACAAATCCACAAAACTATGAAATGTTAATGAGTGTTGTTATATCTTAGAATAACATATTAATTATTTATAGAAAATATAGTTGTCTAGTTGTCAAGACTAGATAAACTTCTGCCTAACATGATCTGGCATAGTGTTTCATTGTAAATAATACATAATGGCTGCGTCCGTCACCTGTGCACGTTTCACGTAGTGTCAACCTTACAGCCATTGTTCAGTGGCGGTTGTTTTCTTAACACTGGATGTAGTAGGCGCCGAGAATAAACATTGTACAACGAGGAGATTCAAATTTAAACAATTATGATCACGTGGTTTTTTCCATGCGCTTACTTTGTTATAACTCACTTTTCTATGTAATTTAAAGACATCTCGTTTCCATTAGCATCCTATCCATCCATTTATCAGAAAATCCGAACATTTTCGGTAATTAAAGGTTTTCTTGTAACTTGTAGTGGTTGTAAGGTTGAGTTGTGTTGAGTATCCGATATAATAACCACTTTTACGTGGTTGTATTTCGGATAAAGCCACTGTCCAATTACTGGTGTGACGGTTGTCTATTTCGACCTCTTTTTGTCAGTAAATTTTATTTTTTTGTCGTTTCCGACGTAATTTTAAACTACGAATTACGTAGTGTCGGAGAACGGCAATGTTTTGATTTGACAAGCCAGTCACGAAAAATTATCCATCATAACAACTAGAATCTATTTATTTTTTATTGTTTCCGAGTTTATTATTCAAAATTACATGTTTATCAATTTTTATTATCTACAATCAAAGTTTTCATGAAATCAATAATTTATTTTTACGTACACGAGTGTGCGTAGCCAAAATTTTTGGCATTTTTGTATATTTTTAATTTTACTGCAAAATAAACATAGAAGAGAGCTTTGGTATTTCCTTTCTGGACCCTCAATTACCACTCCGCAAACAACGCGTTACACACTGGCGCCGACCATTCAAACGCAGTTTATGGAGAAGAGAGGAGGAACAATATCAACAGAGGAATAGCAACATTAAAAATAATTTTTTTATAATTATTATTGAGGTCAGGCATAAAACTTTATTTGTTACCATTTTCAACCATTAACATTCACTAGTTAGGTTATATATCTACTATAATATATCAAATTACTGCTAAATTATTCAGACATTTAAGTTTCTTTAGTTTCTTTCGTTATAATATCTTTGAAGAAATTTTCTGAAGGCACAACATTTATTCTATAACCCAGTAATTTCACTATTTAAATAACATTTTCTATTCATTTTCATCACTTGAAAATACGTATATTTTTAAGGCTCTTTTCTGCATAACGACTATTAACAAATTTATTTCACTTTAACATTTTTTTTTTGGATTTTGCAATGAATTTTTCACAACTAAATAAACCTGAAATAATTTATGAATTAAAAATCAGAAATATAAATTTTTCTTCGACGCAATCTGTAGACGAACTACGATCATTATTATTAAATATTAATGTAGATTCTGAAACAGAAATTTTACAAAATAGCCCTGAAGAATTTTCAGAGGATATTAATACCATTAAAAAAAATTTAAAACTTGTTGAAGCTTGTATAAACTCTTATCCTATTAGGAAACAAAAAATTTCACCTTATTTAACTCATATAAGAACAAGATTAGGCCTCATTGACATTACATCAGATTTATCTTCAGAACAGTTAGATTTAATAAATTCATGTTGGAATGATTTAACTCAATTAGACTCACGTTTTAAAAATTTGGAAAAATCACCAACACATTCCACATATCATTCCGCAGAATCCACACAAAATATTAATTTACAACCCCTTTCTTTTTTCGAAGCATTAACTGATACAGTCAGTAAAATTACAGAAAATCGAACTAACAATGATTTAAAAAGATTTATTTATAAAGGTGAAGGTTGTCCAAAGGATTTTATTCAAAAACTTGAAGAATTTTCACAAATAAAAAATATTTCTGAAAAATCTTTATTCTCACATATTTATGATATTTTATCTGGATCTGCTCTTGATTGGTTTAGAGCTAGAAAGTCGACTATTAATGACTGGTCATCTTTCCGATCGGCATTGTTGAATGATTTTGCAATTACCGATTACGATTATAAACTAAAAAAAGTAATCGATGCTCGTAAACAAAAACATAATGAGAGAATTATCATTTACTTTGCTACAATGGAATCTCTTTTTTCAAAACTGTTGGAACCAATGTCCGAAAAAGAAAAAATTAATACTCTTGTTAGAAATCTTAAACCTGAATTCACATTACGTCTTTCACCTATTGATTTACATACTGTAAATTCCCTCTTGGAATCATGCAAATTTACAGAAAGCATTCTCCAAGTTTCTAATAATACATCTTACTACTCTTCATCATCACCACCAGATCATTATCATTCTTTTCCTATTCCTTCTACATCGAATTCTAATAACAAATCGTATAATAATACTCTATTTTCACATAATCAACCATATATTCCTGAATTTCCTTTTAAAGCTTGTACATATAATTCCATAGCAGCTGTAGCTAATCCATTGCCTAATACTGTAGCTGCAATTAATAAAAATCAGAATTTTTATAAATTCACTTGCCCACGTTGTAGATCTAATACACATCTATTAAAAGACTGTACTAACACTAATATAGTGTGTTTTCGTTGTGGAAAAAAAGACTTTATTACTAGTAAATGTCCTAATTGTAATAAGTCGATTCCAAAAAACTAAATTACGAGGAGTGTATAAACAAAAATAATAGTGTTAAATCATCAAATTTTGACAAAAAAGATTGGGATACATGGTTAAAAACTTTAACAATTTTTTTTAAATCTTATAACACTTGTGCTCTCCTCTTTAATAAAACATCAGATTTTGAACGTCCTTATTTACATATAAAAGTAAACGATTTAACTTTAAATGGTCTTTTAGATAGTGGTAGTGCTATCACTATATTGGGTAATAATTCTCATAAAATTTTATCACAACATGGTCTTTTTATGCAAAAAAGCTGTTTAATAAAAGGTAATGTTGCAAACGGACAAACTATTTCTTCTATCGGCATTATTACTCTTCCTACTTTTTATAACAATAAATTTGCGTTAATTACAGCTCATGTGATCCCAGAAATCACTGAATCACTTATTTTGGGTATTGATTTTTGGAAAACTTTTAATCTTGCTCCGGATATTCTTAGTAATATCACATTACAACCTTCAAATTTAAACTCATCTTTTCTCATTAATACAGATCCTAACTTTCATTTACATGAATACCATTCTTTAACAGATACACAAAAAATTATTGCAGATGCAATTATGGAAAAGTTTAGGTTGATTTCAACTGAATGTAAACCTTTAGGTCGTACTCATTTAGTCGAACATTTCATCGACACTGGAGACCATCCACCTATTCGTCAACGCTGTTACAGACTTTCTCCTGAGAAACAAAAAGCTCTTTGTAAAGAAGTTGATGATATGTTACAATTAGATGTCATTGAACCCAGTGACAGCCCATGGCTAAACCCAATTATTATTACACCTAAAAAAGATGGTACTTGGCGATTTTGTATTGATAGTCGTAAATTAAACGATATCACAAAAAAAGATGCTTACAAACTTCCTTTCATTTCTGATATATTAGATAACCTTAAAGATGCTAAATTTATATCATCTATTGACATTGCTAAAGCGTTTTGGAATATTCCCTTAAAAAAAGAGGATAAACTCAAAACTGCATTCCATGTTCCAGGCCGAGGAATGTTTCAATTTAAAGTTATGCCATTTGGTTTAACTAATGCACCTGCTACCCAACAAAGATTCATTGAAAATCTACTAAATGACCTTACAAATGATAATAATGTTTTCTATTTTATCGACGATATAGTCTGTATCTCTCAAACCTTTGAACAACATGTCGATATACTTACTAAAATTCTTAAAAAACTTTCAAATGCCAATCTCACAGTCAATTTTCCAAAATGTTCATTTTTCCGGAAAGAATTAAAGTACTTAGGCTATGTAGTTAATGAAAATGGTTTAAAAACGGATCCTAAAAAAGTTCAAGCTATTCTTGATATACAAACTCCAAAATCTGCTAAGGAGGTCAAACGTTTTTTGGGTACTGCCAGCTGGTACAGACGTTTTGTACCTAATTTAAGCACTCTTGCAGCACCGTTAACTAAATTAACTTCTACAAGCAAAAAATCACCTCCATTTAAGTGGTCTGATGAAGCTGAAATTGCTTTCAAGGCTATTAAGCAAGCTTTAATTAGTACACCAGTTCTGGCATGTCCAGATTTCTCTAAACCATTTGCTGTTCATTGTGATGCCTCTTCCTATGGCATTGGCGCAATGTTAACTCAGGAAGTCGATAATATTGATAAACCTATTGCTTATATGAGTAAATCACTTACAGGCGCTCAAAAGAATTATTCAGTCACTGAACGTGAACTTTTAAGTGTTATTACGGCACTAGAGCATTGGCGTTGTTATTTAGATAATGGATTACAATTTACAATTTATACTGATCACGCAGCCCTTCAGTGGTTTATGCATTTAAATAATCCTACTGGCAGATTAGCTCGATGGAGTATTCGTTTATCTATGTTTAATTTCGTAATTAAACACAAAAAAGGCTCAGATCATGTCGTACCAGATACTTTATCACGTATAAAACCAATTGATTTAATTAATTTTTCTACTTCTCAAACTAAAGACACTTGGTATTTAGCAATTTATAATAAATGTTTATCATTTCCTTCTAGTACTCCGGATTACATGATTCATAATAATAAATTGTTTAGATTTTGTAGATCTAACACATTATTTAACTCTGAATTTAATTGGAAACAAGTAATACCATTAGAATTTAGGGAATCTGTTATTACACAAAATCATTCTACTCCCCAAACGGCACATTTTGGTACTTTTAAAACATACCATAGAATTAAAAATCTCTATTTTTGGCCTGGCATGTATAAAGACGTAGCCATGTTTATTGCTAAGTGCGAGACTTGTTTAGCTACCAAGCACCAAAATCAAAACTTAATTGGTTTAATGGGCAAACCCAAACATTGTTCACGCCCTTTCCAATGTTTATCCATAGATTTGATAGGTCCACTTCCTACTTCACGTAAGCAGAATAGATTTCTATTTGTAGTTACTTGTTGTTTTTCCAAATATTGTTTGTTATTTCCAATAAAACATGCAACCGCTTCTATTATTCGCCATATATTGGACAATTTAGTTTTTATGGTTTATGGAGTTCCAGAAACTATTATATTAGATAATGGTCCTCAAATGATAAGTACAGAATTATCTGAATTATTTAAATTTTACAACATACCAAAAATACATTACACCCCACGTTACTGTCCACAGGTTAACACCGTTGAGCGTTACAATAAAACTATTGTAACGGCGATTGCAGCTTTTATAGATAAAGATCACAGAACTTGGGATACCTATATAAACAAAATACAGTTTGCTATTAATACTGCGGTTAATGAAACCACAAAATTCACTCCATCATTTTTAGTATTTGGTAGAGAAGCTGTTACATGTGGATCTATCTACAAAAATAAAGATTCCAGAGATGAACTAATTTTCAGTCCTAGGGATGTATATGCTGAAAACATAGGACAATTAATACCTATCTTTTCCGAAGTACAGAAACGGTTATTTAATGCACATCAATATAATGCAACTTATTATAACAAACATCATCAGAATTTAGAATTTAATAACGGTGATATTGTTTGGAGGCGAAACCATGTAATAAGTTCCTCTAAAAAACATTTTTGTGCTAAGTTTGCACCCAAATTTATTAAATGTAAAGTTTCAAATAAAGTTTCACCATTAATTTACGATTTAGTGGATATGAATAATAACCCATTAGGTCGTTGGCATATCAGAGACATTAAACCTCTACCGCGTTTAACTTCTTCTTTGAGTGACTAGATTGGTTGTTACCAATTACTTTATATGAATTCATATATAATTATTGCTAATTATCTCACGGCGAGCATAAGCCGATTCTTTTTGTCTTATTTTTTTTTTCTATGCACCTCATTATCGTTTGGCTATACCATTAACATTGACGTTGGTCAAAACTTATAATTAATTATCATCATCGAGTATTAGGTTAACTTATTGTGTAATTTATTTAATATTTGCAATTCTAGGAGTGTAAACTCTTATTTTCAATATCTGTATTATACTTTATAGTATAATTTGTTAAATGTTATCAATTTTTTTTTCTCAATTTTTTTTCAAGCGGTTTGCAACTTGTAAAATTAAGCCTTCTGCACGAGCGTTTATTAAGGTAACTCGTTAAACTAAACCATACCTATGTGTATTATTTATACGCTTGAATGACTTTCCCGTGAGAATTATTTTCATATGTTTATTACATAGGTATTTTAATTACTTCACAAAAGACCCTTGGATTTTATTTAAAAGTCAATGTTTCACGACTGGCTATGATTTTCTTTTCTTTCCGGCATATTTATTTCAGTCTTTAACTGAAACTTGTTTATAGTAATCACCGTGCGGGAGTTAGCGACACGTTAAAGAAGCCATAAGCTATTAATATTTTCAGCGGATGGCAACTATTAAAGCCTTTTGCCGTTGCGTCCAACTCTGTTGAGTTGACTTTTTTAGGATACGATTCCTCATAAGCAACTCTAACTGCATGATGTTTTATTTCCAGTAGTTGGAATAAGACTAGTATGAAAGAGAATGTATGTTGTAATTATAATGTACGTTGATGGAGTTGAACGATGTATATTAACATTGTATATTCCAGGAACATGTTTAAAATTTTATCATTCATGAACCATGTAATTTAAGATAATTATTTAGGATTTTTTTTTTCTCTCTCTCGTCTGTTTTGTTTTCTTTTTCTATTAAATAACTTGTTGATATGCAATATATCAGTATTATTTTTTTTTTTTCATATATACAGGATGTTTTTTCAGAAAAATTCTTCTATAGGATGTTAATATTAATTTTCATTTTGCTTTTAATTATTATTTTTTTTTGATCGTTCTTTCATTTGGCAGATTAAATATTAAAATTCGATATGTATATGCGGTTTATTTTGATTTGGTTTGAATATTTTTTTTTTAAAACTATACTGAAAAAATCTTTGAGATTTTTTTTCCCGGCCCCCGGGGTATTGTGACGGTTGTCTATTTCGACCTCTTTTTGTCAGTAAATTTTATTTTTTTGTCGTTTCCGACGTAATTTTAAACTACGAATTACGTAGTGTCGGAGAACGGCAATGTTTTGATTTGACAAGCCAGTCACGAAAAATTATCCATCATAACAACTAGAATCTATTTATTTATTATTGTTTCCGAGTTTATTATTCAAAATTACATGTTTATCAATTTTTATTATCTACAATCAAAGTTTTCATGAAATCAATAATTTATTTTTACGTACACGAGTGTGCGTAGCCAAAATTTTTGGCATTTTTGTATATTTTTAATTTTACTGCAAAATAAACATAGAAGAGAGCTTTGGTATTTCCTTTCTAGACCCTCAATTACCACTCCGCAAACAACGCGTTACACTGGAACAAGGGCAATTCCAACTTAAGCCTACGGTCGACAACGCACCAGTAATGTCTGCCGGCTATGATAAGTCAAAAAACTTTAAAAGGTGCCTGTTCGGTAGAAATACATTTGACTTTATTCGAAAAAAAATTATTGTCCTAAAGTGGAAAGTCACCGTAAAATGATGAAATTTTGACTCGATTGTATTTCCGCATTATTCCACAATACAGCGTTAAGCTACCCTTTTTTTTTTAAATGGACAGTTTATTTATGGCCCTATTAGCCTTTTAAATTTCACCGAACTTACGTTAAGCTCACGTGAAGTCAATTCACAATGAACACTACGTTTAAAATCATAAAAAGTACTTATTGAATCTTATTGATTTGTCTCAACAATAACCTCGCGTGTTTAAATGATAAAGTACGCTTTTGTATTTAGACACTTCTGTAGGGTCGTGATAGAAAATCTGAGTATTGACATAAAATATATCTACTAATTTAACCGGTAAATGCGTTTTGTCTGCGTATTTTCGATTCTATATCTTTTGAAATTGGTTTTTGCCTCATTAATATTGACATATCTATGAAATCAATATTGGAGTAATTTAAGCATTTAAATTGCATCAAAGCACTCTTAATGTATAAGTGCATGTATAAACAGCTATCGTTTTAGATACTTTTCAAGTTTTTCTTAAATAAAAACAATGCAGTATTTCTTATTAGAGCTACAACCTTAAACCTGTATTTAAAGTTAAATGAAACACCAATTTTTACAACGCGCTTCTCGCATTTATATTTGACGACATTTTTATTATCTGTTATTAATAAAATCGTATAGAAAAAAATGCATTAGCTGCTATAAAACAATCAGTTTCGAAATCTAGGTTGTGTAACGTGATAGTATCGCGACTTTGTCGTAAAAAACATATTTTCGTTAAAAATCATGAGGTAACTGCGTAGTATAGAAAAGCAAATATTTTCTTCATAACTTCGATTTATATTTTGTCATCGGAAGTTCGGTTCTGGAAAGCGCAGCCATTAACCAAATACCTACCTATCTATATACCTTATGACTCACGCATGTGTAGTTACGGCAAACGATAGTTCTAATTTGTCATTGAATTAACTATCAGGTTTTTTACGTATTTGAAAATTACACATCTTTTTTTGTTCAAAAACTAATATTCCACTTATGGGATTGATGTAAAGATCTAATTGCATTACAGGAAGGACGTTTTCAGGTTACCTTTATAACAAAATGAGAAATGGAGTAGCAACTCACATAATTTGACGAGATTCATATATTATAGAAAATGGTAAATCAACAATAATATAAATTTAATGGGGCCAATTTTTTTATTTTTTTTTATAATTTTGTATCAATATTTCTGTACGTATTACGTTCAATAGCAGTACGCCTTTTAATAAAGTGCAGGTGTAATAAGAAACCGATTAAATGCACAATATTTAACAAATTTGTGCGGCAGAAAGCCAAAGACGCACTTTTGTTTGGCAGCCGATGCGAGTTCTGTATGCCGTTGACATTTATTTTATTATTCATGTGTGTGGGAAAATTTTGTCGAAATGTCATTCATATTTTAGGACGTAGTTAGTGCAGTACAACGTATACTCTCCTGTACTTCCTTGAATTACACTTAATACAGCACCTACTCTGAGAGGCAATATATTAATTTTTAATCTTACCTAATAGTAAAGTATATAGTTTTTTTATAATACCGCCCGCTTACTTCAGAACTCCCTATAAAATAAAACGTTTTTTCCAGTGTAGATGACTAAATAATACATATCCAACAGCTACAATGCCCATGTTTCCGTATTGCAGGCCTGGCGCTAACAATAACCGCCGGTGTGAAGTACAACAGCGCGCCGCAGCCGGCCGTGGACGCCGCTGACGACAGCCTGGCGCTGCTGGTGGCCGGCGCTGTCGTTCTCTGTCTCGGCCTATGCATTGCTGGTGAGTTCTTCCTTCCTATCTTCAGGTGAAAGACGTTCACTGCTGGAGAATGGCCAAACTCAAGGATTTCCAATGCCTTTCGGCAACCTTCACTAGTAGGCCCATTTCGTGGGGGGAGGTGGGGAAGCTACGTACGTGCTTTTAACGTGCCATGGCACAACAAAGATGTCCCAACGTTCTATGGGCCGTGTGTCCTATTTATTGCCATTTCAGTGTTGCCACTTTCCGGGTTATACCAGTGACATGGGTTTGTCTGGGAAACTATTTGTTTTTGAATTGATCTGGCATGGGAACTTATTAGCTCTGTCTGCATAAAGTTAAGCAAGTTTGTACACCATGCTATGGTAAATGTTTTAGGCTCTAACAATGTTGGAAGTGATTTTTCTTGCATCTAGTTATGCAAAAATCATCTTACTCGAATCTCGGACTCTTTCCCAAATGTAAATTTCAGAAAAGCTGCATACTCCAACGCAAGTCAAGTGCTTTTTCAGAGAGAAATAAAAAGAAAAATATTCACTTGAAAATATTCCATCTCTTTTTAATGAAAATCGTGTACTCGCTTTTTTATTAAAACATAAAATTGCATCATTTTATAGTGTGTTTATTGTAGGTCGAGCATGGCAGGCAATAGAGACCTTGCCAATTTAACTGATGGGTGGTTCCCGGACCCTTCCTCTGACCTTTAAGCTGAAGATTTTGTTGCGATACCAGGCTAATTGACCTGCATGCTTCCATGGCTAGTAATTTTATCGGAAATGGTATTTCTTGTTGATTATTGAGTAGTTTCAGTAATGTATAGCGTCGTACATTGTCAAAACAGTTGGACTTACGTTAGTGATATAAATCCATATCTTGCCTTTTCTGTCACGGAAAATGAGACTTTTTAATTTTTTAACGAGATGTTACTTGAACTTAAAAATATATTTTAGTTAAATAAATTTGTAATATTTAGAAACTTACTTATAACTTTACGAAGTAAGTGATTCCTAGAAAGGTGAACGGCAAAAATAAATTAATTTCGTTTGTATGAAATGTCTTGAGTTACTTGTTTCAATATAAAAATGTAAGAATATATTTTTATTTAGCCTCATGTGTAACTATGCGATAAACTGTTTGTATACCCTGTAAAAATGCCAAACAAGTTTATTAGCAAAGTTTTATAGCCTCATCTACTTTAAATGCAGTTATATTTTATTTAAGAACTTAAAAACTTTTGTGTTTATTCTCGGTTGAACAAACAAATAATCCATTGCGCACTGAAGTTCATTTAAACGGACACGGACACGGTCAGCTAAAATTTGGCATGGGCTCGAATTCTGCACACATAACAATACTAAATTAACTGTAATTTTCTTTGACGAAAAAAAAAACACTACGAAAAATGTATGGCGTAAATTCCATGCGGTTTCACTAATTAGGTCGTAAGGTTAGCCTTGGTGGATGTTTTGTGTTTTTCTCACGTGAAAATAAATATTCTTACGGCTTTGAGTTTAAGCCCAGAAGCGTGAACAAATACTTTTTTAACTTATAAATAAAATTAAACTATGTTCATAACACATGTATGTACCCAGTGCGATCAGTCTGTTCGGCTCTACATCCCGTATTTAAAGACTTTTTGCAGTGCAGATTGTAAATTTATCATCTGTGACCCTTAATGTAAAATTCCTTCATAATACCGACATGCTTTTTAATTTGGTTATGTTTTAATTTTTTTGGGCTATAGAAGTCCAATTGTTCGGCACGATAACACACTTCAATTATAGAAAATACTGAATCACTTAAAGGTCCCGTAACAATTGATGAAAACGGGTCATTCTAGGAACTAAGTATTAATACAGCACTGAAAGACTGAATAAAATAGGTCTACCTATGTCTTTGCATAGTTTATTGAAAGCTTTACCTGCTCGCTTAATAAAGATGTCAATTTGCTTCCGTGTATGCTATGACCCCATCCCAAGGATCTGCCCTAACCAGGTTCGGCCGCACTTTGAGCAAATCTTCGGTCCATATATATTATGTTATTGAAAAATTTGTCACCAAAATTATACTTAACTTTAGGCTGCCTTTATAATCGTATGAACTAGATAAGTGGTTCCCAAAGTTGACTTGACCGCGACTTATCTATGAAAATCTTCGGTTTTAGGATCCACCTCTTTCTTCATTTTAATGAAGATAATATAGGTATATAAATGCATAACTATTTCAATGAAGGGCTATTCAAACAAGACAAAAAATTTCCAATTCCAATCGACATTTTTAATACTTCAATATAAGGTTTATTGTTTCTCAATAAGGATTTGTATCCTATTTTCAAGGGCCCACCCAATCGCTCTCGAACCTAGTAAACGTTGGTAAATAATAAAGTATTATTAAAACGTTCCTATCTTCTTCAGGGATATGCATCTGGGCGTGGTCGTCCCGCTGGGTGGGTGGCAAGGACGCGCCGGTGAGCGGCGGCACGGGGCTGACGGGGCTGAACCCGTCCACGGACCCGCTGGTGGCAGCGCAGTACGCGCCGGTAAGGGACGCGCCACCCGCGCCTGACGATGAAACCAGGAATCTTATGGACAACAAGGAGTGGTGAGTTAAACTTTATCATGTCAAAAAAATTGTCTAGATAGGTTTTTGGATCGTATTCTTTCATAATGATGTTATACTAGAAGTCTTTCGTGATTTCACCATAGTTAAGGTTTATTACGTAACTTGCGATGGGAAGGCGTAATATTTGCTCTTAAATCGCAAATTATAAAAAAAAACCGTATTACCAGCTTTAGCAAACAAATTGTATGTAATATGAAGATTTATTGACGTTCAGCGATGATCGCTGATCGATTTTCTTCGTGAAACCAACAGTCCAGCCAACCAACAACCAGAGGCATATCTGGATAAAATAGACTGTCGCCGGCAAATAGACTGTCTAACAAGCAATCTATCCAATATATCTGTTTGTTGATGTTTTAAAAGACTTTGCTTGTAGATTTGCGAAAATTATCGTTTTAACCACAGTTACATTAGATGTGCACTTAAAATTTTTAATTACATTATTGCTTGACGAATATCTGCGAATATCACCCCATTACATTGCATTTGTTTTCGTACAGCGTATACATTGTTATATGATAAAATAAATGTAATGATATAAATTGCAATGTAGAAAATTAGTTAGCGTTATGAATTGTGAACGAGCATAAAACAAATACTTTTAAGTCAGGGAAAAAGTTCATACGAAGAAACTTTTACATACAAAATAAAGGCAATATTTTTTTCATGGTATATTTAAATTTTAATATGATAATGTATAATTTCATTATATTTATGTTCAAAAACTTATGTAGGTTGTAAAATGCTGCTGTTGCTATAGAAATTTAATGACTCCTGGTAAAAGAAAACTGCGACACGTAGTGTAAGCAGTCCTATCTTGATGTTAACCTTACACTACCTAAAGAGTTTTTACGTGGCCGCAACAGGGCTTTATATTGAATTCACTTCCAAGCTAAATTCTCTCAATTTTTGCTGAATGGCAAAGTAGTGTATTGTCTGGGGTTCTCATGATGAGAGCCCACTGTTACCTGCCTGTTGCTCAAATCCGGCCGTTTTTGCTCAGTACAGCTGTGGGCAGTAAAGGTCCGAATCAATGGTTTCCAATCCCACTAAACATAAAACTTCACCTTTATTGCGGGTTAATCTGGGTTTTGCCACAGTCTGTGAATCTCGATAAATTGTTTCGCGGATTAAGTCGCATGTTCCCTATTTTGAAATAAAATTTCAAAATATTAAAGAGTTTTTTCTTTAGGCTTGCTCATCTTATCGATCAGAAAAACAATTGAAAATGGACAATAAACAGTTTTTTCATTGTAACCTTTTTCATAGTTTAAAAATCAGCCAGATACAAACAAAATAACCAAAGAGATATAATACATATTCCCCGACCTATATATATTATACATTTAACGTAATATTAAACTATATATCTATATATCTGTGTTGTTTATTTATTTTTATTTATTTATTTATTTTTTAAGGAAACTTACAGGTAGTTACAAATCATATAGATCACATACATAGAGACAGCAGGCCATTTACAAATTTCCACAGATAGACAGATAATATGAAATTTATAAATAGAATGAGAACACAAAGAATGCATACAACAACAGAAGATTAAAAGAAAAAGTGTACACTACATAATATATATATTCTTACTTGCAACCAAAAAAATTATCTGCTAGCAGCCTTTTAAGCTGCTTCGTGGAGGTGTTAAAGTTATGCACTTGTTAAAGTTATGCAGCTCTATGTATCATAGTGGGCTTCTTACGAGGCTGGAGGAAGGGTAGTTATTTCCTTCCTCCAGCCTCGCTTCCGCTTTATTGATAACAACGTGCTGGACAATTTCGCAAAAATCGATTTAAAATAGGTCTTTTAGTGTATTGTCTCTGTATCAACATTTATAGAACTTTATAGAGATACGCTTAAAAATATTAAAATATTTTATTAGTCTGAAAGTTTAATTTGTTTATTAATATAATTTGAATTGTTTTCAGCCTAAGCAGCGCCGAAGAGAGCGACAAAATGTTAGACGGCCGACCGGCTGTCGCATAAACGACACGCGTCTTGGCTTAGTTTACATAGACTTTTGTGGAGTTGCAACTTTAGGATCTGCATTTAAATATAATTTACTGATTTATATCGATATTAAACAATTCGTGTCAAACTTAACATGTTAGCAGTGTAATGTTATATGTACAACTTGGGTGTGCATATGGAAATTGTGTTAAATTAAAGATCATTAGGGTAATTATTCGTTATCCTTATAGATCCTTTATATAATGTATCGCAGTTGTTAATCAGGCAATCTTATAATCATAAAACATTGCAAAACTGTTTACTACTAGGCGGTGCGTAAACGTGGACACTTTTATCTCCTGTGTCGGAAACAGCACACATACGAATATTTTATTTTCATATAATCAACATGAAATCAATTAGTCTCAACCCAGACGGTGACACTTTTTGTGTCCAGCTGCTTCGACCAGGAAAATATGTTCGGTGTATGTCACTGGAAACTAAGAGTTGTTGTAAATAATAACTTTTCAAACAAGTGTACGGCTCAAACTACAGTATCTTGTGGTGTGCCATGTCGGCAACTGGCGAGTGTCGGGTTGCCGACACTGGACACAGCAACTACGATTCCTGTGATGGTGCGCTGGGTAGGCAACAAAAAGTGTCCACGTTCGCGCAGCGCCCACTACCTGTGAACTCAATTTTGGCCGGGAAGTAAATTGAGTGACCTACCTAAATCCAAAATCCAAATCCTTGCTCTAAAGTTCATTTTTACTTAATATTGTAGACATTTTTACATATTTAAGATTTAATTCTGTGAATAGATTTTGAGTTTAGTGGTACAAAGCGTGAGTGTGCTTACATCTCTCTAACATTGGAAGTATGTCTGTGGTTTAGTTCGTAGAGTTTATTACATACATTGTAAATTTATAAGTAGATTTAAACTTATGAAATTTAATATCCGACTTATTTATCTATATCTACAGAAAAGTATTTTTAAATGAAGATTTTCATGAAAAGTGCAATATGTGGTATTATGCACAAAAACAATCCCGGATTTTATTTTCGTTGGAAACTAGTACAAGATGTTCAACGGTTTTTATAATTATTATTAGAAATTGGAACTTTATTTAGTGATTTATGGAAATAAATGTTCGTGAACATGGTGTTTTGGCTGTAATACACAAAAAAAGACAAGTGGCCAAATGTATCGTCCAGAGATTATAGAAAAATAAGCATTTTATTGTAAAAAATCTGGCTAGATGTGAATAGACATTATTAAACAGTTAAGATGGAGTTTTCGCTAATTAATATAATTTTGATAATGCATGATTTGTTGGGTTAAGTACAAATGCAATAATATTCAGAGAAAGTAATTCTTTCTCAATGTGTTTGATACAATCCCTGGTTTAATGTCTAAACATCCACTTTCTTTGTTACGCAATATAAAAAGACAAATACAGAAAATTGAAAGGCAATATCAGATTATATTTATTAGTCTTTGGTCGACTTGTGAATTAACACATTGCTTCACAATTTTTTTATATTACCTATCTAAACGAAGAGTAATTTTCATAGGTGATCGAATTATAAGAGTTCTCTTCTAAAAAGACATGGCATCAATATATTCACATTGTAAATAATGAACGTCATTTAGATTTAAGTTACAAATGATATTTTTTTTATACAACCAATAACTTTGAGTTAATAGATCTGAGTTGAAAACCTATTTATTTTCAAAACTTAATGACTTCTAGTTTATTTTTCATTTGAGAAGTATTTTTTTATTGTAGAGATTTAGGTTGAGACCTAATTATGTTTATGTTATATAAATTATTTCGTAATAACTGAATAGTATTGTATCTCCCGTCCATTTTTTTCGTAAGTCTTATATGCTTCATATATTAACTGTCGTTTTTACTTGAACAATGATTGGAAGAATCTCGAAAACCAATTATTGTTATCCAAAATATTGAAAAAAATCCCTTTTATTTTGGAACCATTGAAGTTATTATCATTTGTTCTATTTAAGATGTATCGTTTAAGTATTGATATACTTTTGAAAAAGCGAATGAAATCCTATTTGTGTGAGAATGAAACTGCCTAATGATTGGCTCTTACTGAAATTCATAAATGATTTTACGTTTATTTTTCCTTTATTTGGTTTATATTCAATTTAATGTTGTGTTCTGTTCTATTTATTTACATTTTCCAATGTACCATATTATGTACAATGAATATGAAATAAACTTATATTCCTGATGATACTTGTTTTATTAGGTGATAGCTACTACCTACTACCCTTGAAGTACATATTGGCAAAGTTAAGAACCCCTACAAGCGTAATGCTTTTAATGTCAAATTCTCAAACAATTCCTATGGTTAAATAAATAATATTTAATAAATATTTTGAAAAATTGCGGTTTTTGCAAATTGTGGGAAATTAAGGGTGTCAATCAATTAGCGAAAAAAGTTTTTATAAATTTTTACTCTATAGATAAACAATTAACAGTCTGTGTTTCCACCATTGAAATGAATACTTAACACAATCGCTGCGATTTGGCATGCTTAATATCAGTTCATCAAAATAACTTTGAGGAAGAACCGCCTACGTGCTTTCTAAGTTCGGCGATCGATCGATTGGTGTGGTAACACCCTAACAAATCATAAAGTTGTTCGCCCCCGTGAACGGAATCCATTCTCGGCAGGGCTCTCCTTTGAAGCATATCCTATCCCTGATAAATTGGGTTGAGGTCTGGTGAATTAGAGATTGGCCACGACAGTACCAGTTTCGGCAAGAGTGCGTGTTACCACTGCATTGTCGTGCATTAGTGCCGGTTGGGTAATTCGTGCGGAACGAAATACCCAAACAGCCATTTTTTATATTAATATAAAGTGGCTCCTGCTTCATTCAGGGTCAAAGATCTTAATGAAATTGTAATTTAGACTTAAGCGACGAAAAATCAGAATGTTAGCGCGATATTTACCGTTCTGATTGCAATAGCACTAATAACACTTTTAGCGCGCTCAAACGAATCGGAACGGTTTTGAGCACTTTTAGCGCTGTTATCGGCAAACGGAAATCAGCAAGAGATTGGTAGGAAGAAGCGTAATAAGGCTGGATACAAGACGCATTCGAGTTTGGAGAACCTCTGGACGTCGTGAACGTTTTTTGTCAGGAAGTTCGTCCGTATGGTGGGGGAACCATAATGTAATGGGCTGGTTTTGGGTCGGCGGAGGAACCGATCTCATGTGGATCAGGGGCAACCTCAATGCTCAGATTTAGGGGGTTATCACACCAATCGATATTAAGCCTATAATTGTCTGACACCACCCCTGAGTTGGTAATTTACTAGTAAAATAATCCTATTCATCTATAAATGTATATGAAGGTATATGTAGTCTGCTAACCCACAGTAGGCGTGATGGCCTATAATCGTCTGACACCACCCCTGAGTTGGGAGAGGCTGATATCCCTCCAGTGATTATTAAGGGTATTACCACACCAATCGACGTCGTCGCAGAATATACCAGTGGACGTCTATCGACGGTTTCTACCACACCAATCGATCGACCTAGACCAGTCGACGTCGATCGACGGTTTCTACCACACCAATCGATCGACCTAGTCCAGTCGACGTCGATCGACGGACGATCGATTGGTTTGGTAACATCCTTACGTGGATAGGACTGTTTCAGACGTAATTATCCCTTTGCGAGGCCGTTTGGGTATTTCGTTTTTGGGTATTGTTATAATTAATAAAATAAAATTAATAAGCAAACTTTTAAAATCTTTAATCGACTAATAAAAACATTAACAAGTAACGTCATGTGTCAGTTTTGACAGGCCGCTCACAGCGACCATGCTCCGTAGCTTTGGCACTGTGAGCGGGAAGATGGCGGCGTTTATGACGTCATTGATGACGTATCGATATCGCTGTGAGCGCGCTCACGGGCAATCGGAACGGGTATGTGAGCGCTGTAATCGGCAAACGGAACGCAGCATATGTGTGCACAAGCCAATTGTAAACGGGCCTTACGAGTGCCAAGTGCTATAGGTAGGGCTGTCAGCAGCCTTTGGGAACATAGAGCCACTTCACGTATCTAAACGATTTCAGATGGTGTGATCGCTTATTAACAAGCCTGAGCTGTGGAGCCAATCATGCCCGCCATCATGGCGGTCATGGTACGATTCCGTCGAGCAGTATTTTGGATTTACCGGTCCTGTCTGCGAGTGGTAATGCGAGATCGTCCTCCATGTCATTCGGCCAACTGTCCGTAACGCGATAGCGTATCCAGATGCGACTTACAACGCTCCGTGTAGTGCCAAGAGCAATACCTTGTTGTTTGTACGTTGTCTGAAGCCAGCTTCTAACATTCCGATAGCTCTCATCATCTCTCATCTCTTTTCGAGTTAATGACATCGTCGCTCCATATAAGTATATATTTGTACATCTCCGATGCAGAAATTGTAATAATTTTGTAAAAATATCATGACACAGTTTTATAGAAATGCTAATTGACAGTTGATTTTCTCTTTTTTTTTAATCGAAATTTAAACAAAATTCTTTATTTTAATGACAGTATAATAGACATAATTTGCAGAAATACTCTTAAACGGACTTGATCCCTAAACATGTCTGATGTGTGTAGTTCGGTAAACACCCCTTTCGCGTGAAATTTTTTATTTTATTTTCTCATTTTATTTAAGTAACTTGTTTTTGAGGTCCTTTTTTGTATGAATTATTGACTATCGGAACATATGCCAGAAACAACAAGGTATTGGTGGATGCTACAAGATTTTAAATTAAACGATATTTTGGCAATAAAAATAAAGGTTTTGAATAAACATAATTTGCCTATCACGCGATCCACCAATTCCAATTTAGTCTAATAATGCATAATTTTCGAGATATTCAGTATTGAAAAAATGTCAAAACGTGTGTCCGAGTGATTCGTGAATTATATTTTTCGTTTACTCGTTTCTCGACTAGGGATCGTTTTTATTGCTCCCTCTCAACTAAAGATTTTTTCTCAAAGCGTTTAGGTAACCAAATTGATTGATTTTGTTAAAAAAAAATTAAATTAAGATACGCAATTTGACCTTTGTTGATATAAGACATTTTCGCGAAAGGTTGCCCTCAAGCAGAGACTAGTAAATAACGATAGACTAACCATGTCTAACAAAATTTTGTGACTTGAAAAATAGTTGTTTTTAAGATAGAGAGATGGCGTTAGTTGTATTAGATTTAAGTTTAAATTTACTCAAAAAAATGCGTGAAAAAACTTAAGATGGAGCTGTTTACAAAATCATTTGATATTTCATTGCAAGTACTATCCGTAGGTATCAGGCGACAACAGACGTTGCCAGCTAGTGCATTATATTATTTGATGCTATGTTGCCGCTCTTATAATTCAGTAACAGAAAACTTTACACCATCCCGGATATTATTTGTAGTGTTACTGGGTTAGTGTATTGCCAGTATATAATTTTTGCCACAAAAATACAGCATTCATCTCCACAGTTTGTTCTTATCTGCCTTAACATAATAAAACGAATTTCAATGCATTTAATTAATAGGTATATAATATTTTACTTTATTTCTTGATATCGATAAAAATTATGTCTTAATAAGTGCATAATTTTTATTTATAATGCATATAACTCATAACTATTTTGCAGTAGTTAAATAAATATTTTCTTGCTGGATTATTATTTAAAAAAATGTTCTTTATCCATCAACTTTTTTTGTTCTTTTTATGACAATATTTGATTTGTTTGACAATTTGAATTCTTTGTCGTTTATTGTTGTTGCTATGGGTGTGTGTTTGTTTTGGAACTTTTCCCTGCATTTCTTTGAATTCACAATATTTCTGCTCGCCTACTGTGACTTGTGCAAATTTTATAGACCTTGATTAAGTTTACGTTTTGGCTGCTACATATATGTTATATATGTATGTATAACATGTGCGTTTATCACAACTGTGATAATAAAAGCTTTTAAAAATAGGTTATTATGGCAATTAAAATAAGGAGGATGGTAGTGCCCAGGCGTCTCTGAACAAAATAAACCATATACCAGTATGTTTATGGTCTTTTGTAGTTGTTATTTTATCATCTATAAAGTAAGAATAAATTACTATCTACCTATTCTTATTGAGTAAAATTATCAAAATCAATGATATAAAATGATGACATTTTCCAATTTCAAGAAAGGAATAAATCCTACTTGCTAAAGTTTCAGGTTATTTAACAACGCCATCTAGCAGTTTTAGTCCGTACAAATAATTTGCATTACGTTTCTTGTCAATAATTCATATAAAAATTAAAAACGACAAGGTTGGTCCAAGCTATTTGAGAGCGACATCTAGTAATAGCTTGGATTTTGAGCTTTTTCCGAGTCACGAATTTTTGTATGGAGATGGTCAGTCTATAGTTATTTACTAGTCTCTGCCTCAAGTAAAAGTGGTTGTCCTCTGCATTCAATTATGCAGTACTAGCTTTTTAGAGGTATTAGTTGCAGTTAGTTATCTTCTTCGAAGAATAAATATGTTTTGTTATATAAATGAAGTAAAAAAACCTATATTTAATTTAGTATTGTAAACAAAACTTTCATTTTAAAATTACAAACCATGCAAATCTGCTATGTCCTCTGCTGTCTCAGTCAACTTTGAATGCTTATACTATTCAAAGCGTTAAATATTCCATAAACAATAATGGTTTTATAAATTTTCATTCCTTTTTTTATCTCATTATGGTATTGTTTAGTAGACTTTCTAGGAAAAATATTTAAAAATTATGTTTTAAAGCTTGTCCACTGATTTTGCACATGGTGGAAATTCCTACATCGTCACGACAATAAAACAAACGTTTGAATATATATTTTAGTTTAAAACTATCAAATAGAATATTTGTTTTTATCCTGACAACATTGTTAGTTCAGAAATGTCAACTTAATGTGTCTAGATCATAGCAGGTAGTCTCGTACAAAAAAAAACTAGGAATTATGTCTATGGTTAGAACTTTTGATGCTGACATCTCTTGCTACTTTTCGAACGAACAATTGTCATTCGTCACTTCAATGTGAATGATGAATGATAACACTATGTTCAATCAATGATGTACGGTTATGTTTAAATGTATTAATTATGTTAAAACTACTTTTATTATATTAATACTTGAAATTGGCAGAAATAGTTATTGTGTAGTAACTACAGCTGATTGCCATAAAACGCAAAATTTAATTTAATTTTCAATCAGCTCGATCTGCCATTACGGTTTCAATGTTTGACGAGTGAAGAGTTTGCATTGATCAATTTCAGAAACATAACCTCTCATTTACCAAATATAGTAATTAATATGCGGTAATTTTATTCGGTGCTTCACAATGTACGGCAAGTGCTGTGTAGTGAATGAGAAAGTAGCCGAAAGGACGTTATTTTCCATCACTTTCCAAGAACAGAGATAGGACTTAACAATGGTTACCGTGTCTTTGTGCTAATAGTGATTTGTGCTTACAAGGTTTAAGTGTGGTCAACCTTTGTATATTGTTTGTGAGCCACACAAGAAAAGTTTTCTGGGCTACTCAATATGAATAACGGTGTTTAATTGGTGTAACATAATTAACAGAATATGAATAAAAGGTACTGATGTCTCGCTTCTAGAAAATAAAAATTTGCCTCCCGTGCAATACAAATAAAGCATATAAAAATATAAAACAAAATTTAGAAATTAAAAAAAATCATAAATATACAAGTCTTTTATTTATTTTACCTTCTTTATCTTTTAGATTGTTTAAATATCTTGTAGAAAAGGAGAGGGGCTTTCGCCTGCCACAATGGCATTACGCTAAAATCCAATGCCGTCATTTTAAAATTAAGAAACGAAGGACAATCTAGTTTAAAAAAAAATAGTTGTCAAAATGAAAAGTTCCTCAAGTTCCTAGTGTTGTAGTTAGGAAGACGTTCGTCTGATGCGTAGCATCACTAGTTAGTTTGTGGTCTAGATTTTCATTTTGGTGCTACAACGCGTGACGCCAGGATACAACTGGCTTGTGATTCGGTGTGAGTGAAAAATATTGTTCCACGATAGTTACGGATTTTTGCGAAAATGTAAGTATTTTTCATTGTATTTTGGTAATATTTCAAATGGTAATTTAATTTACAGTGTGAATATTGAGTTAAAATAACAATTAATTGATCGAAACTGTTATAAATTTAAGATTATGTTGCTCAAGTTAGTAATCGTCACATACAAATAGTACCGTGATGTATAGGTGGAAAATAAATTGTGACGATGGGGAACATAAAGCACTGTTTGCATAGTACTTTACGCAACAAAGAAATAAATGAGTGTATTAAATAAATGTATGTTTTTTTATGACTCCCACAGCAGTATTGTGATAGAAGTATGTTTGTTTGGATACGATATATAAGATAATCGGGTTTTTTTTCTAGGTAGGTAAAGTAGTACACAAAAAAATGATAAAAGAACTTATTTTGTAAAAAACATGCTATTTCTTCTGCGTGGCTTATACCTACTAACTGTAATCCATCATGTGTGTATTTAATGCTTGCAAAAGGGAAATAAAATGTACTCCGCTTGATTTTGAATTCTGGGTATCACTTTACAAATTACAGCTTATCATCAAGTTGTAAAAAGTATATCGGGTAGCAGTTTTATTTTCAGGTACAGAATGTAACTGTAAAATTACTGCCTATTTTTGCCTATCCTAGCTACTGTAGGATCGCACAGAAATCTTTACTGCACAATTTGTAAAACTAATTATCCGTTTAGACTGGATAAAATGGTAGTTTGTCAGATGTGTAAGACATGGTCTTGTACTATACTATATTAACAATTCATATACATGTGACTCATGTCAAATAAAATTTGACTAACTATAATCTGAATTAATTTTTGCAAATATTTGCAGGTTACTTCAAGTATTATTTTTGAAATTGTCAAACGCGCTGAAAAAGAAATATTTTTCTGAATTTCCATTTTGGTTAGCTATACTTTGTTATATTACACGAGATTTTATTTAATCAATGAAAACTATTATCTTGGAAAGTAATTTTATGACTTCATTTATAGAGAATTATAATGTTTTTGTTTACGAATTTAAATGGTTTCAAAGTTACCTCTAAATTTTATTTGTGATGATTGTTTTAAAACGAACTAAGTATGTAAAATATGCTTAATATTTCCACTAAGTCACGATGTGTTCCTATATAGTAACTGTCCTAGATTTTTTTAACGAAATAATCGTCAACTAAATATCTAAGTCGAAGTTAAAAATATCACAAGACAGTTCCATATTAACAATTACTGATTTAAGTATTATTATACCAAATAAGAAATGTATTTAATTGAAAGAGTGACTACCCAACTTCAAAAAACGACGGCAGATTGCCGAGATTGTGACGATTTGGATACAAAAGTAATAATTGTTTTTATTCTTTGAGGATAAATAATAAATAAGTAAAAAAATTTACCTTGTCACCTCTACAGTGTCTTTGGCGCATGATTGACATAAATTTTTTTTCGAGTTTTCTCGGTTATTCTCTAGATGTCGGCAGTTCAAATTTTATCTAAAAACGCAATGAAGAAAACTCGCATTCAGCACACAGATTCTACATAAGTAGCACTGGCCATTCCCGTAATGAATACATTCTGTAATTAATAGTGAAACCTATATCTAAGAAGCAAAATGTGTGCCATAGATTGGCGCTAGGTGAAAGTTGCATCTGACGATTGGTAGTATTACTTAGGAATTCTTAACATTATCGGGTAAAATAAACCTAGGCACATGAAATTAGTTCCAATACTTGATAAGATAACGTTGCTTGGTACGGCTGCTATATGTATAATACAAGGTAGCAGTCATGCATTCATTCAAAGTACATTATACTTGCTCACTAATGTTTCTAGGGAAATAAGTCATTTCTGGAGGATCTGCTCCTATAGTTAAATATTGTGTGAAGGTATATCAATTAATGAAATGAAATGATAAAAATAAAAAAACAATTATTAATTTTGTTAAATTTATTTGATGTATCAATATTATAAAAAAAGTATAAGTACAAATAGTAGTTTCATTATACTTAAATCTAGTCAGTCTTATAGTTCGGCATTACGCCTCCACCACGGAACTCCACTTATATCTTCATCCTGATAAACATTTGTGGTGGGTCTGAAATAAAAGAAAATTCTGCTGAACTAAGTTTGACATAATACATTAGTATTGAAGTGTAATATAATAATAGTACATACTCCTTAGTAGCTTATTTCATAACTTTTTACCAATAACACGATTATTGATGGCATTTACCGTTAGGTGGATAGCGCGATAAGAATGTAAAAAATATAGAATTAGAGTAAGATGTTAAACAATATGTACTAATCTAGATACTACTCAACAAGAATATTTTCCTATGATTTGGTCGGGTCAAAATATAGGAAAAACTAGAGGGCAAGCGTACATTTATTCGCATAGAGCAAATCTTTTAACCCATACCTTTGGAATATTATTACAAATAGGATACGAAAAGTTCCCATCGATCCCACATGTATTTAAAAGTCATAGACTCACACGCCAGAAATATCCGCTTTTTCCAATTTACCAATAAAGTTTCCAATGATAGAAAAGCACAGCACAAACTCAAAGTAGATTTTGCAATTGTTCTAAAACGTTTAAGTATTTTCATTTCATAAGTAGGTACTGCACTGTACTGCACATTAGCGATGTGTCGTTATCGTTTTTTGTAATCACGAAACGAAAACGTTATCCGTTTATGAATAACGTTGTAATAACTATCTATTTTTGACAACTATCTATTTCTACACCGTCGAATAATTAAGGTTAAAAGTATCTAATTTGAGACGTTTTGTTTATCAAGTTGCCCGTCGTGGTTTTGTAGCTAATAAGAGAGCCACAAATTAAGCATTTTGCTTTCTTATTCAATGGATCAGTTTTCTCAAAATGTTCCCACAACATATAGAAATGTTACAAAATATGTATACACTATTTGCGCACTAATAAATATTACGTATACCCATTACTACTAATATTAAAGACATAAGAATTAAGTAAGTATATTTTTTTAATTCAAAATGTATCAGTAAACTATTTTTCATACACGAACAATGCGCTAATGAAATGCATATAAAATATATTAAATTTTTATTAAATATCCGGAAACAAGTGTCAAGGTCAACAGTTCAAACAAAGTGAAAAAAATATATACAATCTTTAATGCCCTTTCGGTCGTTAATCATAAGACATAAAATCAAAAATAACCATAACCGACCAATAAGTTCAATCAAAACCAAAGAAGAAAAAACAATATTTAATGGACTTTCGGTATTTCAACATAAGACACAATTCAATTAAAAATAACTATAGCCGAGCTATGCAATTCAATCGTTTAGGCACCTCGCGCGACTCGAGTGGTATAACCATTTCATTCGCTCTTCTTCACGGGTCCGATATTATTAAAACGCCCTTTTCTACATTACCCGTCCAATTCTACTCAGTTATTAGAGTTACACTACAAAACAGGCAATGTAAAGCGTTTCTTAAGGAATTATGGCAACGTATCGCAACGATCACAGTGACAGTTATTGAAATAGCCAAGTCAATAGATTGAAGTTTGATGACTAGAGCGTTGTGGAAAATAGATAGTTTTATGTTCGGTGGATAACTATTGATCGTTGTTCAGCAAAATAGATAGTTGTACAACTATTTAAGTTAGATAACGACCATCGCTACTGCACATGTACCAGGCCATTCAGAAAGTTTTGCGAAAAATAGTTTTTATGTATGGAATGCTGGCGAGCTATGATATATTTTGAAAATTCGATTACCTAAAATTAAAAATAAATTTGTTACAAATTTAAATTTCCCTCTATATTTTTTTACTAGCATTCTGAAACTATTGTGTGAAATAGAAAAATCTGCGTCGGGAACATTTTTGTGGAATGATTTTTTACGAGTTCAAGTCCAACTTGAAACCTTTAATCGACTTCAGTCAGCTTTTATGAAAAGCAACTGTGAACCGCTGGTATAATGAGTTTAAGTGCGGTCGCTTATATTTGAAGGATGATGATGATGCGGTCGTACTGTGACTGCAGTTACGGAATAAAAGGTTTTAAAAGTGAAAAGTGTGGTTCAACAAAACCGGCGAATCACATACGTGGAGATTCAGCACAATCTGCAGATTGGATCGGAAAGCGTTCATGATATTCTACACAACCTCCTTTGCGTAAGCAGGATTGTTTTGCGCTGGGTATCCCACAACCTCACCGATACTCAGAAGTGGGCGCGCGAGGAATGGTGCCATGATGTGATTGATAAATTCAAAGCAACTTCTTCCCGCTGTATTTACGTTATCATGACAGGTGACGAATCTTGGATCCAGAAAGAAAGCGCCAGTCAACAGTATGGCTTTGTCAAAACGAACCAACTTCTACGAAAGCGAAACGATCGAGAAGCGCTGGAAAAATTTTGATCGCCAGTATTTTTTTTCTAAATTGGGTATTTAGTATCAATTCCCTTAAGAAATCAAAATTGCTTGAGTGGTACACTACCAAATGCTTGCCAGAAGTTTTTGCTCCTGCAAGCTACAAACAACCGATCACGGGACTCCGAGGTCTTTTGCTCTACCACGACAACGCGCCCGCACACTTCGTGATCAACACCCCTGTTGTGTAATGGATGACCATACAGCGAACTGGGGGGGAACCCAGAATAAACATACATATATAAATATCAACAACCATGAACCGAGAACAAACCCAGGACTCGAACCTGGGACCTCCGGCGTATGAGGCAGGGCTACTGATCACTACGATACTCGGCCGTCAGTATCTATATATTCTATCTGGAGAATAAATTTGCATACCTGACTCATTTCTAAAAATATTCTTTCAATAACAGGTAAACCAACAACTTTTTATTTTCCTCTTGGTAAGAATTAAACAACTTTTGCAGGTGCAGTCAAAGGGAAGAACCAGTATGACCTATTAGTTAACTTACTAGGTAGTTTAATTTAAGCCTCTTACCTATAAACTGTGTTGTGAGGTAATGTGGACGAATTGTAACGGCAAGCTGTGGGCGGCGGCTCCTAAATAAATAATAATAAATAACAATATTAAAGTAAAAGAATCATCATTCCGCTAACATTATAGAGATGATGGTCAAACTCAATATGGGATTTTGACCTGCTAATGGTCAGTAGTACACAGGAAAGATTAACTCATTAGTAATCTTTTCCCCCTTAAACTTCCCTAATTTTAAATCTAAAAATCGACTTAGACTATCATCGATTAAGACTTACAAAACGCCAATTTCATATGTAATGACCTAATATAACAAAAATTTATTTTACCCTCTATCTACAGGAAAGTCAGTGTAAAAATAATGCTTAGTGCCATTTACAATTAAATGAGCCATGTTTTTTTAGCAACTTACTTGGTTCAACTAACATCAATACATACCTGTATAGGGTGCATAGGTATGTGTGTGGTAGTTCGTAGCTTCCTCTGCCTCACTTCACGACGAACACAACATTGCACTCCGAGCAACACTGCACACACACAGGAAGAAAGACACCCTACAAAATTATAAAAAAAACAATTGGGGTCATATAAAAACTATAATTTTCTTGAAAGTTAAAGTAAAATATGGTTAGCACTTGAAAAATAATTTACGCCCGTCATGGAAATCATTTTGTTTTAAAAAATTACATTTTGTGGCTTGAAATTTAATGAAAACCATATTTAACATAGTAAAATGTAAAAACTTAAAATATTCTTTGTTTATAAATTAATAGAATCAACTTACCAATATAAACTAACACTCCAAGATCTCCATTGCGGTTGCTGCGTCTTAGAACAATACCAGCAATACATAAAGAGATTCCAGTAAGTATTCCAACAACAAATATCACCTGCAAATTCAAAATACCATTGTTTTAATATCTACTTTTTAAATCTTTCCCTTAATACAAAATCTTACTTTCACACATTATATGACTCAGAAACTAAACGAAAAGTTTTTGAACTTTGTAGTTTGATACTCCATGCTCAACTGTTTATTTGTATTTCATAATGTTAAGTTCCAGATTCTACATTCAGTTAGTCCTAAAAAATACTGCAAAGTTAAAATATAAATAGACTAATATTTGTTTCTTTCAAACATAAATCTTGGAAACCAACAGCCTACTCTATCAAAAACCTACTAACCATACTTCTATTAAAAAAACTAATTTTATTACCTGTAAAATGTAATAGCACACATATTCGAATGCTGGACAATGTCCACCACAAGCTCCTATTGGCACTTCTGGACTCTCTGGCAGTTCAGGAGATTCTCTTATCATAGTATTACGAGTCTCATTGCATAATGGAAGAGAAAATGATGAAGCACACTGTGGAAATGTATACACATTTGTTTCAGGGACACTTGTAAACACTTTGTCTCTCTTTTTATAGCTCTTCCAAGTACCAGTGGTATATGGAGTGTGGTACAATGGAGAAGGTGGAGCATGCTCTATATTATTTTCATTATAAAAATGAGGTATCTGAAAAATATTAATTTGTTGTTGAGGAAGTAGGTTGTAATGCTGAATAAGAAACTAAAACATCATAAATCTCGTACATGGTATGCATTGTCTGACGTTGAGCTATCAGTATTAGCAACTTGATAAACGGGTGTATTAATATCTTCAGCCCATGGATATTTGTATCTTTGTTGCGTTGCAGAAGCTAGTTGTTGTTCATTTCTTGGCACTACAGTTGTTTGATAGCCATGAACACTTCGTCCTGGCACGTGATGTTTAATCATTTTAAATGTAATGTAAACTTATAAAGACCTAAACACGCTTCATAATTTAAGCTAAAACTAAACAATAACACCACGTGAAGTTACAAAAGTTTCGCTCTTAACCCATTGTCAAACACACAATCAATCAGTATGTACTTAGATTTAATTATCTATATTCCTCCTAAAATTAACTACCGTAACAGGTACTATTGTTGGCACCCCCCCAGTGATTGGCACTTTTGCGTTCTAATAAAGATATTTTGTAATACAAATATAATTTTCAAATGGCAACATCAGCATTAAATGTAGAATTTTAAAATCTATGCCTAGCAACACCTAATCTTACTTCAAAATGACAGCGTTCTTTTTGTTCGTTGGATTTTCTCAAGACAGCAACTTTACAAGAAGTTTTCTTCAAAAAAGTTTGGTGGCGACTACTTTTAACGGTGAAAATCAATACCTGCCGGTAAGTTTTTTGATGATGTTTTGTTTTGCGCGTAATGTAATGAGTTATTTAACTTTAATTTTCATGTTTTTTTGTAAAATAAGTTTACTGCATAGCTTTATTTGCTATGCCAATCACTACAATAAAATTTGTATGACGGTACAATTATTAGCACCCCTGCCAATTATTACACATAGTGATTTCTTTTGAAAGTGGAGTTTATTCTTCACGGAAGATGTTAATAAGTATATTCGACTTTATAACACATGATTTGTGCATGTATTTTCATCGCATTTAAATGTTGGCAGTGCCAATGATTGTACTTTTTTGGAGGTGCCAATGATTGTACTAAACTTAGTTAGTGTTCATCTAGGTAGATGCTGTTTCAAGATGCCTAAAGCAAAACCTGGAAAGAGGTATCTGAAGGGATACACTGATGAAGATTTAGAAAAAGCCATTCAAGCTGTGGGAAATGGCATGCCTAAAAAAACAGCATCTGTTAAGTTTAATATTCCGAGAGCTACTCTCCAATTCCGGTTAAGTAGCAACTTCGTAAAGAGCAGACCTGGGCCTTCCACAACATTAACTGAAGATGAAGAAATTGAACTCGTCAACTGGATCATAACAAGTTCCCGAAAAGGTTTCCCTCGTCGCCGTGAAGACTTAGTTAAAAGCGTCAAAGATTTTTTGGACAAGCATCCTAGAGAAAATCCGTTTATTGACAATACTCCAGGTGAAGGTTGGTATAAGCTGTTCATGAAAAGACACCCTGAAATTGCTGAAAGGACATCGGAAGCTGTGACATCGGCAAGTTCAAAGGTATCTGAAAGACAGATAAGAAATTGGTTTAAAGGAATTGAGGACTATATGCAAGAAAACAATTTAATGCATATTTTTAATGATCCTTCAAGAATATTGAATGGTGATGAGACCAACTTCGTGTTATGCCCAAAAAATACCAAGGTGCTTGCACCTAAAGGCGAAAAAAATGTCTATGAAGTCGATCACGCTCAGGCTAAATGCTGTGTGACAGTGATGTTTACTTTTTCAGCTGACGGAAAAGTAACGCCGCCAATGATAATTTTTCCACTAAAAAAAATGCGACAAGAAATTCGGCGCTCGGTACCTGAAGACTGGGGTATAGGACTTTCTGATAATGGATGGATGCAAGCAGCCACGTTTTTTCAATATATCAAGAATGTTCTTCATCCTGCATTGGTGAAGGATGGTGTAGAATTCCCAGTGATTTTATTTGTCGATGGTCACAAAAGTCACACAACTCTCGAGCTGTCTCAGCTCTGCCAGAATTTATAAATTGATGGAAAATGGGTACCAGTAGACAACATACCAATTTGTATTGAAAAAGAAAATCCTGGAATAAATGCGATAAGTGAGTTTTTAGTGTTTCCCAAAACTCCCATTAAAAAAGGCAGTAAAAATCAAGATCATCGCACCTTTGTGCTAACGAGCAAAGAATGGGAGGATGAAGAAATTAAAAAAGTGAACAAAAAAAATGAAGAAATGCTGACAAAAGAAGAAAAAAAGAGACAAAGATTGATGAAGGCAGAAGAAAAGCGTTTAGAAAAAGAACGTAAAAAGACTGAAAACTTGAAAAAGAAAACAATAAAAAGAGAACCGCAAAAGAACAAGGATGCTAGGGATAAACCTAAGATCATACAGAACATACTATTAAAACCAGCAAATAAATATCCTATAACTGTACAGCAAACTCGAAACAACAATACAAAAGAAAGAGAGGAAAGGCATATAGATAACGAAAGTACAAGATATCAAGAAAAGATCAGTTATCAGGACATAAAGAACAGCATGATGCCAATAACAGCAAATGAAAATGCTACAAATGCAAAGCAGGCTCAAGATAAAAACACAACAGACGACGAAGAAAAGCTTATAAATATAAAAGATGCAAAATTACAAATTAAGAAAGGAAAAAAGAAGGAAAATACACGCATAATGCCAGCTAATAAAAGCCCTTCATCCACGCAGAAGTCTCAAGATAAAAACACAACAGAGAAGAAGGAAAGTTATACAGATATCAAAGGTACAATATTTCAACAACAAGACAGTAAACAGGAGAAAAAGAAGGAGAGTAAACGTTTGAAGCCTTTGTCAGACAAGGAGTTAATGGATCTTCTAGAGGAATAGTTTTTGCCAAGTCTTGATTGTTTTTTTTATTAATAAAACACTCTTTTCACTTAATAGGTATATAATTTATTTCACGACCGGTTTCGTCACTCCATCATCAGGCAGTCTTGATTGTGTTGTAGCCTAGGAACCTAGGTACCTACCTAGTTCTTTATTAAATACCTACATTATTTCTAGTGCCATGCTAATAATTATACTGCCAATGAGAGTGCTAATGATTATACCTATAATAGGGACAATGATTGTACCACACTGCCAATGATTATACATTTAGGGTGAAAAAAGTGTATTTCATATTTTAAGTAAGAATTCTTAAGATTTTTTTTTATCTGAGGTTTATAATTTCTATATCTTGATCCACCCCATAAATGAAACAAAAATCAAATAAAAAAAAATTACTCTTTTACAATAAATCTGCTAATCAAAGTCAACTATCTGCATAAAGTGCCAATCAATGTACGGTTTACCCTATCACAATGATGTATATTTAAATATCAATCGTCATTTACAAACATGCAGCAAACAAAAAGAAAATACAATGCACAGAGTTTATGTATGCTACGTTCCGTTTGCCGATTATAGCGCTCACATCGCTCGTATACCCGTTCCGATTGCCCGTGAGCGCGCTCACAGCGATATCGATACGTCATCTATGATGTCATAAACGCCGCCATCTTCCCGCTCACGGTGCCCAAGCTACGGAGCATGGTCACTCTGAGCGGCCTGTCAAAACTGACACATGACGTTACTTTGTATGTTATAATTAGTCGATTAAAGATTTTAAGAGCTTGCTTATTAATATTCTTTTGTAATAATGTTAAAAAATGGCTCCTGCTTCATTGAAGGTCAAAGATCTTAATGAAATTATAACTTTAGACTTAATCGATGAACAATCAGAATGTTAGCGCGCTATTTACCGTTCCGATTGCAATAGCACTAATATCACTTTTAGCGCGCTAAAACGAATCGGAACGGTTTTGAGCACTTTTAGCCCTGATAGCGCTGTCAGCGGCAAATGGAACGCACCATTATGCTGCGTTTCGTTTGCCGATTACAGCACTCATATGCCTGTGAGTGCATTGATGGCAGAATAGAACAGTCGACGTCGATCGACGGTTACTACCACACCAAACGATCGACGTCGACCGGTCGATGGCAGAATAGAACAGTCGACGTCGACCGGTCGACGTCGCAATAGGTGATGGCCTATAATTGTCAGACGCCACCCCCGAGTTGGTAATAGTTGTAAAATAATCCCATGCACCTATACATTTATATGAAGGTACGTGTAATCTGCCAACCCCCAGTAGGCGTGATGGCCTACAATTATCTGATGCCACCCCTGAATTGGTAATAGTAGTAAAAAAATCCCACACACCTTCACATTTATATGAAGGTATGTGTAGTCTGCCAACCCGCAGTAGGTAAAGTGGTACCTTGACCCGAGCCGCGAGTGTGGCTCCACCAGAGCAGCTTCAGTCTTGTGTTCTAGGGCGCAAAGCCAAATATTGTTTGACTTCCAAGCTCCTAATAATCTTTCTCATTTCAACCTGATAACAAACCAAAATGGTAGGATTCTTGATTTGGACAAAAACGTTTTCTGTTTCTTGCCTCAGTTCATCAGAGAAGGCTTCGACAGTTAGATAGCTACCAATCGCGATTAGTTTATTTTAAATACATATCCTTAACTCAGAGACGCTGGATAGCTGATTTTAGGTTTAGTGACTGGGCAACAGTGGGAATATGCAGAAGTAGAAATAGATTATATGAATTGTACAGTGAAAGAACTTATTATCATAATAAGACATTTTATGAATATGTTAAAAAGTATTCAAAATTATTTAAACGAGTTTGCAGTGTAGCTAAATCTAATTACATTAATAATAAAATTAAATATAGTACTAACATTTCAAAAACTGCATGGAATATAATTAATCAGGAAACTGGGAAAGCAAAAGGACCACACACCAAATATAATTTAAAAATTAATGATAAAGTGTTGTCAACTGACGAAGAAGTTGCTGAAGCATTTGAAAATTTTTTTACTGCCATCCCTGTGTCAACTACTTCGAGTATTAATTCATGTTCCACTCTTGCACAGTCACTGCTAACGGAAAATGTAAATTCATGCGATATTGATTTTATTCTTAAACATGTTACTGTTCCACAAGTTTTAAATGCATTTAAAAGCATTAAAGTAAAAAATACTGCCGATTTAGATGGGATTTCTGTTAAAATTATTGAATCTGTCATTGATGGTATAGCCCCGTACTTAGCCAGTATATTTAATGACTGTGTTGATAATGGTGTTTTTCCTGATTTGATGAAATTGAGTAAGGTCATTCCAATATTCAAAGCAGGTAGTATGTCTGACCCTAATAATTTTAAACCTATTCTATACTACCAACGCTCAGTAAGATTTTTGAAAAATTAATTTTAAATCAATTACTCTCTCATTTTTACGGTAATAGTTTAATGAATTTTAAGCAGTTTGGTTTCACGCGGGGTCGCTCAACAACCGATGCCGGTGTTGAGCTCATAAAACACGTATTCAGCGCCTGGGAGGAGTCGTGTGATGCTATTGGTGTCTTTTGTGACTTGTCCAAGGCGTTCGACTGTGTGGATCATACTACTCTACTCATGAAACTGCACCATTACGGCATTAAAAACCGAGCGCTTGCCTTGATTAAATCATATATTTCTAATAGAAAACAGAAAGTTGCAATAAATGGAGAAAAATCATCAGGATCGGCAGTGACAATGGGTGTGCCCCAGGGCTCAGTTCTTGGTCCTTTCCTATTTTTAGTTTATATTAATGATCTGCCATCGGCCGTTAAGAATCAATGCGAGGTCATATTGTTTGCTGACGATACTTCCTTCTTGTTTAAAATCAAAAGACAAGAAATTGACTATCGAGCGGTGAACAAATGCATCTCCAACACAGAGCAGTGGTTCTCAGCTAATAATTTGTTCCTCAATGAAAAAAAACGAAATGTGTGAAATTTACATTGCCAAATGTCAAACAGGTAAACACAAACATTGTAGTTAAGAGCCAGGAACTGACTCCTGTAAACTCAACTGTATTTCTGGGCATAACCATAGACGCCAAACTCCAGTGGGGACCACATGTTGATGGTTTAGCGAAAAGGCTTGGCTCTGCCGCATATGCTGTTAAAAAAATTAGACAAATTTCAAATGAAACAACTGCTCGATTAGTCTATTTTGGTTACTTCCACAGCCTCATGACATATGGTATTCTGTTGTGGGGGAGTGCTGCCGACATCGATGCTATATTTATTCTGCAGAAAAGGGCTGTTCGCGCAATCTATCAGCTCGGTCCAAGGGTGTCACTTAGAAGTAAATTTAAGGAAATAAATATTCTTACCTTCCATTCACAATATATTTTAGAAAATTTAATGTATGTTAAAAAGAACATAACCTTGTTCAAAAGAAAAAAAGATCTGCACAATGTTAACACGAGAGGAAGAAATATGCTGGCAGCTCATAATAGTAGGCTTCATAAAGTCACTAACTGATTCATGGGTCAATGTATACGCTTTTATAATAAGGTTCCTGAGGATATCCAAGGTCTTCCTATTAACAAATTCAAAGAAACTATAAAGGAGAAGTTGTGTGCTAGAGCATATTATAAACTATCCGATTATTTGGATGAAAAAAGCCCTTGGGTATAATCCCCTCATTAACAGGATTGTACCAGTATTTGTAACAAAACATGCGTAATGTGTCTGTATGTTCGTTGAGTTCTTCGTTCCGATGAATATCTAAAGCGTCATTGTCACTAAAGTACGTCTTCTTATGGTAGCGTCAGGTGACGGGTCGCTCACTTCCCTTTAATATGGTTGAGGAGGGCGATGGCTGGATCCCACGTTAACTCGTGAACGGGTGCCGTTTGAGGGTGTTCGTCGTTTGGATACTTGGGGGGAGGGAGACTTGCCGAGCTAACAGATGCAGAAAAGAATAATTTTGTATAGACATAAAGAGACTCTGTAAATTTATTTTGAAAAAAAATATACCCGTGAAGTTTCTTAACAGTTCTTCTTCACGAAGGTTTTTTTCGAACTGGTGGTAGAATCATGTTTTATTTGACGTCAATAAGAACAAGTAATTGTCAATGTTGAGAAAAATAAATATTTCATATTTCATTTCTGATCAAGTCTTTCTGTTTGAAATTGTTTGAGGCTTCATAAATTATTCCCAGTTGCTGTATCAAATCGGATTCCTGGCCCCTAGATTAAACAGAAGACTAGACAGTGTTCACCCGTTTGCCGTCAGCAGATTTAAAACTAACGTCAGTTTTCAGAGCTCAATCCCTCGCATATCTCGCAATCACAATAAATTGTTCAGTAGCGCGCCAGTCGCGGTGCGGAGTGGATTGCTATTTGGATTATATTAGAGTGCTAATTGGATTATATGCTATTTTACAAAATAAATAAATAAATATAACAAAATAAATATAATAGTGAAAATGGTCGATAGTGAGAGCGGGGACGATGAAAATAAAAATATAAGTGAAAGACGTGATGGCGAAAAGAGTGATTGATTATGCTGAAGGTTGCCAATCCCCTATTCTTAATATTAGGAACAAAATAGAAAAAAGGAAGCGAAATAAAACAGAAAAAAGTGATGAAAGTAGCGAAGATGGGTTTATTACAATTTTGGGAAGAAGACCAAAGCGCTTAATTAGAAGCGAATCGAACGAAACTAGTCCAGAAAACCCGATTGAAGGCTTCTGCAGAGCAGGAAACGTTTGAGGTCAGCGTCACCTCTACGGAACAATTGCCTAAACAAATGACAGTGGCAAAGCTATTGCAAAACGAAAATATTATTAACATTACAAAAGTGAAATGTAAAGGTCCTTTTAAGGTCTTGATTAGATTTGAAAATAAAAATGATGCTTTAAAACTAGTGGACATTAAAAAGTTTGAAGAAATGCAATTACGATGCCAGTTAACATATGAAGTCACCACTTGTTACGGAGTGGTAAAAGGCATAACAACTGACACATCAGAAGAAGGTCTATTAGGAATCTTTGAATCTAATTCAGAAATAACATCTGTAAGGAGATTAAAAAGACTAGAACAGGGTGGAAAATGGGTTGATGTGAGCCGGTTCGAGTGACATTCAAAAGCATACAATTACCTAAACATATCAAGATTTACGGTACAAACTTCAAAGTGCATCCGTAAAAAAATTAGACAAATAACGCAAAACGCTACGCAATGAACAAAATGTTGGAAATTTGGACATTTTATAAAATATTGTCCTTATAAAAAGACATTATGCCCTATATGCGGCGGAGTAAATAATAGCTGTGAGATCAATGAATACAAATGCATTTATGCATTAACTGTAAAGGTCCACGAGCTTTGATAAATCCTGCCCCGTGTTTCTTAAAGAAAAAAAGATCGCTTGGTTGAGATTGGTCTAACGATAATCAGTTGCAAACATTAATAATATTTTATCTGTATATTGCCCCTCTTCTGTACGAACGTGGCGATTGGAATGAGCTTTTTTCATTGTGTACTAAGAAAACCATTTTGGCCGGTGACTTCAACGGACACCACTCAAATTGGTCGATCAAAGTTTATTTCAGAGGTAATGATATCTTAGATGCTTCATTGGATAATAATTTCATGTCTTTAAATGACGGAACTCACACGAGGATAAAACTTGTAAATGGAAGTCTCCAAAAAACATCCCCTGACATTACCTTTGTTGCATCTGATATTTCTGTGTATTTTGATTAGTCTGTCTCTAATGAATTGCTTAATAGTGACCATTTGATAATTAACTATAGAAACACTACCTATACTAAACTATAAAATTTTTGAAAAAGAAAGATACGGCTCCTGGCAAAAATAGAGTCACTTACTCTATGATTTACAATCTGCCTAAAGTAGCAAAATTATATCTTTTAGACCTATATAATCAAATTTTTAAATTTTGTAGTGTACCAGAACCATGTCGCAATATCTTCCCATGCCTAAGGCAAACAATCAAAATCAAGAACATATTAAATTAAGACGACATATAGCTCTCATCTCTTGTCTATGTAAACATTTCCACCAGATGATAAATAAACGTCTAGAGTGGTATGTAAAAAATAAAAAAAACCTTTCTCAATATACAACAGGTTTTCATAGAGGTCAGTCTTGTTTAGATAGTGTGGCGCGACTAATTACTTTCGCTCAGATAGGATTCTCCGAGAATACCCCAACAATAGCATGTTTTGTTGACCTGGAAAACGCCTATAATAATGTTTCTACTGATAGACTGATAAATACCTTAGATAACTTAAAAGTCGGCAAAAATATATGTAGATATTTTTGGAGCTACCTCTCTGAAAGATATCTTCAAATTGATTGTGGAGATCATTCTGTAATTAGATGGACTAGTCGAGAATTGGCGCAAGGGGCGCCCTATTTCACCACTTCTGTTTAATATCGTAACGTCCAAAATATGCTCCGAGATCCAAAACGTTATAGTGGCCCAATACGCAGACGATTTTATATTATATACAAGATCTTCAAACATTTTAAAAAGTGAATTAGATATACAGTCAGCTCTAGAGGTCGATGATTGTTTTACTTGATGGTTTAAGCATTTCTTATGATAAGATTAACTACTGTGTATCTAATAGAAGCCGGAAAAAAGTTAAACTCAATATTCAACTTGGTGGTAGTCCATTGAAGTCAACGGAGTGTACCAAATACCTAGGTGTATGGTTGGATAAAAACCTACGCTGGGGTAGACACATAAAAGAAACATGCCAAAAATGCTTAAAATACATATTAAAAATTTCACCCAAATTTCTTAAAACCTCTATACATTAATTTAATTAGAAGCGGAATTGATTTTGGATCCTTCGTCTACGATAGTAGTGCAAAAAGTAATATTGTAATGCTGGAAAAAGTGCAAAACCGGGCTTTGAGAATAATCGGTTCATTTATTAAAAGTACTCCTATACAACGTTGATAATAGCGAGAGGCATTAAATGAAACCACATATACTATAAGTGCCTACTGTTAATCCGAAACTATTAAAAAAAAGTTTACGAGAAGTATACGAAAATACTTTTTTCAAAGAACTTAAATAGCTTATTAATTAAGTTAAAATGTAAACATCCTTTGTTGACTGACCTGCTACCACCTGCGTAACATATTGGCAACGTCGCATTTAAATCACATAGCGCGTGCGGTGACGGGCTCACAGGCTCACACACCTACACAGCGGAGCGCCCGGGTTTGATGTGGATGATAATGTAAGCATGTGGAACAATGAAACAATGAACATAATAAACAATAATAATTCACTGTAACACTTACACATTAAATCTTCAATTGTACGAAATGTCCGCCGTTTGCAATAGTATACAAATTATAACGACCGCTGCGGTGGGACTCTCTTCTGATGCGCTACTAATGGTTTGTTTTCCCATGCCCGTTGAACTGCCAATACTATGGTGCGAGCGTTCCTAGGGCACGCGCGGCTGTCTCCATACCTTTCTCGGTAAGTTCGCAGAGCTAGAGCTGCGTTTTCGTGGGATTCCCCGTAGATTAAAATCATGTCAGTGTATTCTGACGCCGTGTATGTAGCACGAGGCATTGTGGATGTCTTACGTACTTACAAAATAATTAAAAACTACTCACAAAACTAAACCTAAAATACTTAGTTACGTGTCTTGTCACAAAAGTAAAACTAACACTAAATAAATTCCGTGTCCTATCTCAATAAAAACTTAACATTAGTAAATGGGACGCGTGACCGAGAATAATCTGTGCTGAATTGCGCAACATGCACCGCGGATGCAACGCGTCTTCGCACTAAACAAAGTAAAAATTGTGCCCGTGACCTAATTAGCCGAGCCGCCGCCGGCGCAATAGCAACATACTGATCTATTTCTATTTCTGTTACGCATATTATATTAGAGTGAGATAACCGTGATCTGTACTTTCTTTTAAGGAAAGATTTAGTAACAGTGTACTTCCTTGTTTGTATTGCAAACTTACGACACAAAGCGGCAACGTCGCATCGCTCGCATGAATTTTGTCGTTTCGCGGTGACCCTTAGATAACGATGTATGCCTATAGGACAAACTAACGATTAGGTGATCGGGAAGATACAGAGTGTTTGAGTAAAACTAAGAAAAAACTAAAAAAATATTCCTGTGTCTAAACTATTGTTTACATTAATCAGATTTTTGTTGTGTAGCCTGATAATGATACACACAATATGTGGTTTCATTTAATGCCACTCACTTTTATCAACGTTGTATATGCTATGGAAAGCGAGTTATGTTTACCACCTTTAAATCTTCGAAGAAAATACCTATCATACAAATATATATAAAAACAATGTCGATATATACCAAAATAACTATAGATCTTGTTAGCCAACTAAGCGACCTGTGCCATAACCAGTACTGGTTCAATAACATAAAACCGCTATTAGTTTTAGTTTTCGAAGAAATCAAAGATCTTCCTTTGCACTTTTCCAGCACAATAGAATTTTTTTAATTGAATTATTGGCTATCATACATAGATACTAATAACACTATAAAACCTGATTTAGAATGTGTAAAACTAAAAAAGATGTGCATGAAATACATAACTTAAAAATAGATATTCTAAGTGAGATATGGATTAAGTATAAGACATGGCATAATATTTATACTGATGGCTCCAAAAATAATACTGGGATAGGAGCTACTTATTACTTATATAACCTAAGAATGAAAAAGGGAAAATGTTTCAAAGTTTATGTTTCAAAAGGTCGATAATGTGCGTGGAACTCATTGCAATATACAAAGCTATGGAATACGCTGCCCGGGTATACAGTGGCCAAGTAGTAATATATACGCATAGCAAAAGTGCACTCCAGCATCTGGCTCGATGCGCATTTGGTATTAGCAGAGACACACTGACAGCCTACAAAATCCTAGAAAAGCTACTTGATTTTTAGCAAACTAACTATAAATTAATATTGAAATGAGTTCCAGCGCACATTGGCTTGTATGGCAATGAAGTGGCTGACTGCTTAGCGAAAAGAGCCTGTAAAAGTGGAGAAAAAATTCAGATACTACCGGATTTTTCTGTACATCTGCCGAGATTTAAAAAGTCTATACGTGAATGTTGGATAAATCATTTTAATGATTTGTCAATAAGCAAAGGAATATGGTACCGAACGACACAAAGTCAGCCACTCCAAATACTATGGTTCTGCAATCTAAAAAGATTTCATGTAGTTATAGCGCTTAGATTAAGGTCTGGACACTATCCATCAGCAAAGTTTGCATATCTAATGAAAAAGAAGAATTCGCCGAATTGCGAACAGTGCAACAAAGTGGAAGATGTCCAACATTTGCTGATGGAGTGTGTCCAAAACTCTCGCGAACGAGAGGGTTTGTTTAAAGTACTCACCATCAATGCCCTGGAAGTCGGAATAGCACAGTCCATATTAGCAGAACCAACTTCACTTGCTGCCCAAATACTCTACGACATGGTGGCGAGTGCTCATTAGTATTAGAACTTGCTTTTAAAATTTTATAATGTTCTAGTGTATTTAACAATAGGGCTGACAGGTCATGTAACAAAAGCCCTGCCAAAATAAAGAGAAAAAAATATATAAATTGTTCTCGGATACAAAAATCGATAATTTGATTGGCTCTCTGTATAGTTATAACCGCATAAAACGCAAAATTTAATTTAATGTTCAATCAATCAGCTCGATCTGCCATTACGGTTTTAATGTTTGCATTGATCAATTTCCGTAACATAACCTCTCAATTCCCAAATAAAGTAATTAATTTGCGTTTATGGTGCTTCACTATGTACAACAAGTGCTGGTAATGAATGAGAAAGTAGGCGAAAGGACGTCATTTTCCATCATTTTTCGAGAACTGAGATAGGACTTTACATTGGCTACCGTGTCTTTGTTCTAATAGTGTTAACTTACAAGGTTTAAGTGTGGTAGAACTTCGTAAATTGTTTGTAAGCCACAAACATTTTGAGAAGAAATGTTTTGTGGGTTACTCAATAAGAATAACGGTGTTTAATTGGTGTAACATAATCAACAGAATATTGAAAGGTAATAAATAAGTATACAAGTCTTTTTTTTATTTTACCTTATTTATCTTTAAGATTTTTAAAATATCTTGTAGAATTATATTAGAGGGGCTTTCGCGCTGCCACAAGGGCATTACGTCAAAATCCAATGCCGTCATTTTAAAATTAAGAAACGAAGGACAATCTAATTTAAAAAAAAAGCTGTCAAAATGAAAAAGTGGTTTCCTAGTGTCGTAGTTAGGAAGACGCTCGTCTGACGCGTAGCATCTCTAATTAGTTTGTGCTTTTGTACTGAATTTTAAGTTATCACCTGTACGGTACCGTTTTTACACGTACAATAAAAGGGAAGAGTTGGGTGACGAAATAACCAAACTCCACGAATGCTGTTTGCACACTACTTTTATTGAATTATAATTATTAGGTAAACTGCTTGTATCGCAGTTCGAACAAATATTACAAAATGTGCATTACGCACACATACAGCTAATACCTATAATACGAAATTAAATTAACATGTATTAATGTACTTCGTACATCCTGCCCACTACAAAACGAATAGAATAAGGAAAAAATTATGTAACAATATAAAATATTGCCATTATGGCATAAAATGATTAAAAACATTTAAGTAGTAAAATAATTAGCAAAAATCCTATACTATTTATATTAAATTGGTTCTGTACGGTTTTGATTTCACCTCACTTACTAATTGTCACTATTCACTACCACTCATGGATGGAATGTCGAGTCGCACAGACCGTGGAGCAATATGGGGCATCTCCTCATGCTGTGCGTGGGGGGCTGCACACGCCTGGAACACCGTTGGAGTGGCTGCTGCCACCGCTGCGATATGCCACACGCGCCTGACCTTGCGCCAACGCATTACGACGTATGAACAAGCCAACAGACACAGGATCGCTATCATACTATACAACACCGAATACTAGTGGATGTCATGCACTCTCAGATTGCGACTCTATGTCCTCGATGCGTCGCTGTCTCAGAACAAGGAAAAATATGGAAATGCCATACCAACCTAGGTGTATAAAAAGTTTTAAACCGAAATAATAAGGATACAGTCATCTTCGTTTAACATACGTAGTTACAATGAGCTAAATATATTGGTGTTAGTCCTTCTCTGCGTCTATATTGTTTGTGACATAACTTGCGTGTCAGATATTCACCATATTAGTAGCGCGTCGTATGTTGTTTACTTTTATTAATTTAATAAATGAGCCTTTAATCTTGTGAAAATTGATTAAATAACGGTTTATGATGCTTTCGAAATGTAGTATAGTGGGATGTGGTGCGACTAAAAACTCCAATCAGCCAAATCTTACGTTTCACCGGTCAGTAACCTATGGTTCAGTTTTATTATCGCAAAAATTGCAAAAATTACTACTAGAGCGTTTAAAATTAGTTCTGAAGTGACTAGGAAATAATAATAATGGCAAATAAATTATGTGTGTATGATTTTATGAATCTAATTTCTCTTAATTTCAATTATATCTGATTGTTTTTGGTGTTGTACATAACCGAACGTCTTACTATCGATAGGTAGTAGTTTGGGCAATACAGTTAAAACTACTACTGATATTAAGGAAAGTCTAGTGGAGGTGAATTCTAGACTAAATCTTTTTCATAAGGAGTTAAACATGAAGGATCAGTGGGTTAGACGCTCTAATGTTGAGATAGTCGGTTTGCCTGAAAAGAAAAAGGAAAATTTGCTTGAAGCCCTTTCAAAAATATGCACTGTTGCAAAATTTGAGCTTAATACTCATACCGATGGAGATTTTATTACGCGTATGCACCCTAGGATAAGAACAATAAAAAACCAAAGCCGGTAATTGTACGCTTTATATCCAGATATCGTAAAGACAAGTTTCTCACATCAATGCGTGCAGTCAAAGATTTTATGGTTTCTGATATTGGTTTTGTCAACAAAGACCACGCGCGATTATATTTTAATGAGCATCTTACAAGATACAACAAAGGTCCTCTACTTTTTACCAAAAAGATAGCGAAAGAGAAGTTATTTAAATATGTCTGGATCCGTAACTGCTCCATCATGGTGCGTAAAAATGATACTAGTCCTGTAAACCATATTGGTTGCGGGGAGGATTTAAAAAAGATAAAATAAGCATTATTCTTTATACTTGTAGTTTATGTTTACATATAAAAAATAAATTAAAGTATTCCACAGCTGAGACGATGAGAAATTTAAATAAAAAAATTGCTACCATTACTTTTGAATTTATTAATGAAATTCTGATTGTAATTGCAAAGTTCTGTGCTTGTTTTGAGTGGCTGAAATTATTTCGTTTTATGATAGTTACTTATAGCTTTTATAATTTATCTTATTCCTTATGGATTGCAGCTTGAATATATTTTATCAAAATGTCTGCGGATTGTGGACAAAAACGACAACTTTTTTGAAAAACTTACTTTTAGCGGATCATGATATTATTTGTTTAAGTGAAAGCTGGTTATTACCAGGTATTGTCGATTCGCAACTGTTTGATGATCGTTTCGTAGTGTATCGTTATGACAGAGATTATGAGTCTGGAAAAGATCAAAAAGGAGGCAGAGTCTTAATTGCTATTCCTAAGGGTATAATTGTTTCGGATGTTTCTCTTTCGCAGTCTAATTGTAAGTCTTCTGCCGATATTGTATCTTTAAGTTTTGTGTCTCGTAACGGTAATAAACAAAGGCATATTTTTCACATTTATTGCTGCTACTTTCCTCACTGTTCAACGCAGTATGATGCGCAAGCAGAATTTTGTGAGGTTGTATCTGAGACTGTTTTGAAAAATCCTGATGATGATTACCTTATTGTTGGTGATTTTAATATTAGTTCTGCCTCCTGGACAACAACTACGAATGGAAATTTTGCAATATTAAGTATGGAAAGTAATAATATATCTATTGCAGCATTAGCTAATTTCTTGTCCTTTAATAATTTTATACAATACAATTTAGTTCCTAACGTTAATGGCAGGCAGCTGGATTTAGTAATGGGAAATTGCTCATGTTTTGTCAGTCGGTCCTCGTGTCCCTTGGTCGATGAGGACGGACATCACCCTGCTTTGAATATATTGGTAACGGATTCAACATTCATCCACCTAAGAGCTCAACCACATCTCTTACGACTTTTCAAAACTGCTGACTATTCTATAAATAAGCTACTATCTGACGTAGATTGGAACTCATGTTTATCTAATACTAGTGTTGACTTAGCTGTTGAAACTTTTTATAACATCTTGAACACAATCATAGAAGAAAACATCCCAACAAAGTTAGTTCACAGCTCTCCTAGGTATCCACACTGGTATTCTCTTGCAATAGTCAAAGTTATAAAAGAAAAACTGAAATATCATAAAAAACGGAAACGATTCCATATTTATGACGACTATCTTTGCTTCAGTTTGTTGCTTAAGAGACAGAAATATCTTGAATCTCACTGTGACGATACGTTTATTGAGAGATCTGAATCTAATATACTTAAATGTAGCAAACAGTTTTGGACATTCATTAAATTCAGAAAATCCGCTCCCGACTTACCCGAAAATTTATATTATAATGGATTATCATCTTCGGATGGCAGGGAAATTTGTAATATGTTCAGTGCATATTTTGATTCAGCTTTCGTTAACGACAATAATACGGTGTCTTATCAACAAACAGATTCCAAGTGCTCTATTAATTTATCGTCCTTCATTATTACTCCATTGACTGTTAAGAAATACTTGAAAAATCTTAATGTTTCTAAAGGCGCAGGTCCCGACTGCATACCTCCACTATTTCTTCGTAATTGTTTTGAACAGCTCTATATCCCGTTGCATAAAATTTTAATTTGTCACTTCAAAGCGGTGTTATGCCTGAACTTTGGTAAAGCTCTTATATAGTGCCAGTATATAAAAATGGGGACAGACATGATGTTCTCACTATCGCCCTATCTCAAAGTTAAGCACCGTTGCGAAGATGTTCGAATGTATTGTTTATGATGTCATCTATCCATCTATTAAATCATTAATTATAGAACAGCAGCATGGTTTCACAGGTCAGAAGTCGACTGAAACCAACCTCTGCGTGTTTCTGGATTTTATTTCCAAAGCAATGGATGGAGGATATATAATGAAGTAGACGTTGTGTAGACAGATTATTCTAAGGCCTTTGATAAAGTTCGTCACAATATACCATTACAAAAACTGTATAGTATTTGTATACACGGCGATCTTCGCCGTTGGCTCGCAATCAAGCTGGAACGGTGAAAGGGTTTTGTTCGTCATTCTCTCCAGTTACATCAGGTGTCCCACAGAGTTCACATTTAGGCCCTCTTCTTTTTAACATATACGTTAATGATGTTGTCACAATTTTCGAACATTCACAATTCTTACTCTATGCTGATGGCAAGAAAATTTTCAAGCTCATAAAAGATTATAATGATTGTACTTCCCTTCAGGACGACTTAAATTCACCAAGCCTCTATTGTTGTTATAACATGCTACATTTAAACATTTCTAAATGTAGTGTAATTTCATTTTTCCGAAAAAAGCAACCGATTATGTATCCATATACATAACAAAATCAAACACTTCAAAGAGTTTCTTTGGTGAAAGATCTTGGTGTTTATCTGGATTGTAAGCTTGTTTTAGATTATCATATAAATGCAATCGTTAAAAAGGCTTTTCGTATGCTGGGTTTCGTACTGAGAGTTAGCATAGACTTTAAAAATGTTTCTACCTTAGTGATGCTTTATAACTGCTTTGTTCGGTCTATCCTAGAGTATGCCTCTGTCGCTTGGAATCCGCAGTATTAGCTTTATATAAATGAAATAGAAAAAAATTCGAAACAAATTTATTAAATATTTAAATTATAGAACTTTACTTTTAGGGCAACCATCAACAATAGTATTTCCCTGGAGGACAGACGGACAGCTCGCGATCAAATATTTCTTTTCAAAATCATTAACAACTTTATCGATTCACCATATCTTTTAGAGCAGATTAATTTTCGATGTTGCCGCACCATTTCAAGAAGAATTCATGCTTTTCAGTCACCCACAATTCCTACGAATTATGCAACAAATTCATTTATGTACAGATCTTGTAATTCAAACAATAAAGTGTTCAGTGACTTAGATATGTTCAATCTCTCTCTAAAGCAATTTAAGCATAGCATTAGAGAAACTTTACAAGTCCTCAAGAAGTAATTTAATAGCATTTTTATACTCCTATCCGTATTTATTTATTTTGTAAATGTAAAGAAATAATTTAATTTGCTTTAATAATCCTCGTGTAATTGTGTTAATTTAAATTCGATATGTAATTAAATCCAAATTATCTAACTGTGTAGTTTGTTGGTATTCTACATTAACTAAAAATTGTAAATTTTATTAGAGGAAACTTTGCTGGATTGTGAATTATTTAGAGAATATTGTTGTATTTAAAGTGTATTGTTCTGTTTGTTTCCCAAATAAAGAAAAATAAATAAATTAATAAATTAATTAAATTCTTTACTCTGAGTAATTTGATATAAGTACTATTATTAATATAAATATCTTTATTTTCACTGACTACCTAAAAATGAAAATAAAAATGAATTTGGTTGGAAGCCGTAGGAAAAGAGAATTTCCGAGAAAATACTCATTTGTATCTGAAGAACCAGGCAGTGTGTATAATATAAATTACTAATATTGATTTGTATTTGTCTTATTTTTCCCTTAATTGATAATTTACCTTAATACTATTTGTACCATCATTTCTTTATGATCTATATCAAAGACCTGACTGACTCAACGCACAGCCTAAACCGCTGGTCCTAGAGACATGAAATTTCGAAGGTGTATTCTATGTAATGTGTAGGCGTCCATTAAGTAAGGGTTTTTTGAAATTCCACTTCTAACGGGTTGAAATAGGGGTTGAAATTTAATATGAAACACCGTCAGTTTTGAAGCTTAATCAATTAAAAATGGTATTTAGCTATTTGGTTAGAAATTAATGACGGGTTTCAGGATTTTAGGAGATTTTGCCACTTAAGGGGTAAAAAATGGGCGGGGATTAGTTTGTACGAGTTTGTACGAAACTCCTTCAGTATTGAAGCTAAATCGATCAAAGATGGTATTTAGCTATTTGAAACCGAGTAACACGCAGACGAAGTTAAGTTAAGTTAAGAAGAAACAGCCAGTTGTTCCGTTATTATTAATTATTCGAAATTATTTACTGAAACTACTTTATTTGTATGGCACTACTGTTTTGTAAAATAGATTAGAACTCAGAAGCAATAATCGATAAATTGATAAACAATAATAATTGGTACAACACTAGGCCGCCATTTTAGTATCGCGTAGGTATACACGTCTTTTTCGTTCCTTGTTCTGAGGTCTCTGTATATCACGCCACGTGTTTTCATGGTTCTCTGAGATGAAAGATCCCGGTAAGGTTGAGTTCACAATATCATTTAAAATCGATGTACTAGGATCGACTGGTACTTGTAACTCATTTCCAACCTCTATCTGACTTAAAAAGTTTTTGTGTCCGTAAAGTGAAAAGGATTCTCCCTTTAGCACACAACCTTGAGCTATGTCAATTAGTCCATTGCCGGTCAAGGTGATCAGCTGTATGCTATCAAAACAAAACACCTAGAATTTTTTCAAAATGTGGCTTCATGGGAAGCGCAACTTCGTACCTACCGCACTCTAAACGCTTAGTAGTATTTTGATAAAGTTGCTCGCAAAAAATATCATTTTCCTTCATATCAGGGGCAGATTCGTTTACTTCCTCAAGTTCCCAGTAATTTCAAATTTCAGATAAATTATTAATAACAACACTACAATTAAAAGTTCTTACGTTTCCTGACAATATCCAACCCAGCATAGTTTGTTGGGCAATGGGCGCTTTGCTGGGGCCCTTAATTAGACCGCTCATTAAAATATCAGAATAAACACTAGCATCTAATAATAAATCTATGGGCTTTGAGAGATTGTAATCCGGATCTGCCAGCTGAATATGCTGTAGATGCTCCCAAGTCTGTTTGACGAAGGAGATGTTAGGTAAATCATTTATAATGTGGTTTATGACTAATGCTTGCGTTTCAAAAACGTAATCCTCGTATATAGATTGACAAGAGAGATTTACTACGCCTTTACTTTGTTTTGCTCTGTAACCTATACCGGAAATAGAGGCATGGTAACGAGATCTCGGTAAATCAAGCCACTGTGCAGCGTTTTCCGAGATAAGCGAGATTTGCGACACCTGAACGAGTAATGCCCTCAGTGTAATGTATGAGCCGTCTGCCGCCTTTACTTTTACTAATAAAGTAGTAAGGAGAATCTCCTCGTCTTCATTAGTAACGTAGTTCTTTAAGGTTTTGTTGTTTTTTAGGCGAATTTGGCCACTGTAGGGTCGACTGTGTCGTCACAGGGCTCCGCTTCATGTTGGTATCAACAGCCGGAGTAGAAACCGCAGGCGGCGCGGGCGCACAGGTGAACCCATGCGCCTGGGCGCTAGCGGCAGGGGTCATTGACGAGGGGGGTAAATCTAATGCATATGAATCGTGCAAAATTGAATTATGCTTACCCTAACAAATTTTACAAAGTTTTGTGGAATAGCATGCATTGCCGTCGTGCTTAAATAGACAATTAGTGCCAATACCTAATTTCTTTATTGTTTTTAACCTCGCGTCCGGTGCTAACTTTGCAAATTTATTACATTTAAATAAATTATGTTTTTGCTTCCATAAAGGACAATTCCAAACAAGTGTTGCATTGGTTTGGAATTTTCCGTTTCGGTTCGATGAACGGAATTGGTTATAATTATTCAACTTATAGGTATTCGTTGTATTTGAATTAGATTTATCTTATTTGCTTATTTCTTCAAGGGCTGTAAACTTGCCTTCTAGGAAGCTCATAAGCTCATTTAGGGATGGCAAGTCACGTGGTGATTTACGGGCCTCTTTATAATCGTTATAAGATACTGAATCCAGTTTTTTAGAAATTAAATGAACTAATATTGGATCCCACGTAGAGGTGTTGACCCCTAAATTTTGTATAGCGCGCAGGCACTCCATACTAGTGTCATAGAGACGTTTTATTTCATAAGCTGTTTGCTTTTGAATACTGGGTTGATTTAAAAAGGTCTCTATGTTTTTAGTGAAAAGTAATTGGGTGTTATTAGATCTACGGGTTAACAGCTCGCACGCGGTGTCTTGGTTTTCTGCGGAGATGTTGTGACGGTTGTCTATTTCGACCTCTTTTTGTCAGTAAATTTTATTTTTTTTGTCGTTCCCGACGTAATTTTAAACTACGAATTACGTAGTGTCGGAGAACGGCAATGTTTTGATTTGACAAGCCAGTCACGAAAAATTATCCATCATAACAACTAGAATCTATTTATTTATTATTGTTTCCGAGTTTATTATTCAAAATTACATGTTTATCAATTTTTTATTATCTACAATCAAAGTTTTCATGAAATCAATAATTTACTTTTACGTACACGAGTGTGCGTAGCCAAAATTTTTGGTAAGGATTCTCATTCATTAAAATTTTATTTTGTTGTTACTTTTTCTTTTCAGATCAAATTTAATTGTATTAATGTTTCTGTTTTTATTTTGTGTGACTATTTTTTATTTCAATTTTGTTTATATTTTTTGTTTGTATTTACAGGCATTTTTGTATATTTTTAATTTTACTGCAAAATAAACATAGAAGAGAGCTTTGGTATTTCCTTTCTGGACCCTCAATTACCACTCCGCAAACAACGCGTTACACACTGGCGCCGACCATTCAAACGCAGTTTATGGAGAAGAGAGGAGGAACAATATCAACAGAGGAATAGCAACATTAAAAATAATTTTTTATAATTATTATTGAGGTCAGGCATAAAACTTTATTTGTTACCATTTTCAACCATTAACATTCACTAGTTAGGTTATATATCTACTATAATATATCAAATTACTGCTAAATTATTCAGACATTTTAGTTTCTTTCGTTATAATATCTTTGAAGAAATTTTCTGAAGGCACAACATTTATTCTATAACCCAGTAATTTCACTATTTAAATAACATTTTCTATTCATTTTCATCACTTGAAAATACGTATATTTTTAAGGCTCTTTTCTGCATAACGACTATTAACAAATTTATTTCACTTTAACATTTTTTTTTTTTGGATTTTGCAATGAATTTTTCACAACTAAATAAACCTGAAATAATTTATGAATTAAAAATCAGAAATATAAATTTTTCTTCGACGCAATCTGTAGACGAACTACGATCATTATTATTAAATATTAATGTAGATTCTGAAACAGAAATTTTACAAAATAGCCCTGAAGAATTTTCAGAGGATATTAATACCATTAAAAAAAAATTAAAACTGGTTGAAGCTTGTATAAACTCTTATCCTATTAGGAAACAAAAAATTTCACCTTATTTAACTCATATAAGAACAAGATTAGGCCTCATTGACATTACATCAGATTTATCTTCAGAGCAGTTAGATTTAATAAATTCATGTTGGAATGATTTAACTCAATTAGACTCACGTTTTAAAAATTTGGAAAAATCACCAACACATTCCACATATCATTCCGCAGAATCCACACAAAATATTAATTTACAACCCCTTTCTTTTTTCGAAGCATTAACTGATAAAGTCAGTAAAATTACAGAAAATCGAACTAACAATGATTTAAAAAGATTTATTTATAAAGGTGAAGGTTGTCCAAAGGATTTTATTCAAAAACTTGAAGAATTTTCACAAATAAAAAATATTTCTGAAAAGTCTTTATTCTCACATATTTATGATATTTTATCTGGATCTGCTCTTGATTGGTTTAGAGCTAGAAAGTCGACTATTAATGACTGGTCATCTTTCCGATCGGCATTGTTGAATGATTTTGCAATTACCGATTACGATTATAAACTAAAAAAAGTAATCGATGCTCGTAAACAAAAACATAATGAGAGAATTATCATTTACTTTGCTACAATGGAATCTCTTTTTTCAAAACTGTTGGAACCAATGTCCGAAAAAGAAAAAATTAATACTCTTGTTAGAAATCTTAAACCTGAATTCACATTACGTCTTTCACCTATTGATTTACATACTGTAAATTCCCTCTTGGAATCATGCAAATTTACAGAAAGCATTCTCCAAGTTTCTAATAATACATCTTACTACTCTTCATCATCACCACCAGATCATTATCATTCTTTTCCTATTCCTTCTACATCGAATTCTAATAACAAATCGTATAATAATACTCTATTTTCACATAATCAACCATATATTCCTGAATTTCCTTTTAAAGCTTGTACATATAATTCCATAGCAGCTGTAGCTAATCCATTGCCTAATACTGTAGCTGCAATTAATAAAAATCAGAATTTTTATAAATTCACTTGCCCACGTTGTAGATCTAATACACATCTATTAAAAGACTGTACTAACACTAATATAGTGTGTTTTCGTTGTGGAAAAAAAGACTTTATTACTAGTAAATGTCCTAATTGTAATAAGTCGATTCCAAAAAACTAAATTACGAGGAGTGTATAAACAAAAATAATAGTGTTAAATCATCAAATTTTGACAAAAAAGATTGGGATACATGGTTAAAAACTTTAACAATTTTTTTTAAATCTTATAACACTTGTGCTCTCCTCTTTAATAAAACATCAGATTTTGAACGTCCTTATTTACATATAAAAGTAAACGATTTAACTTTAAATGGTCTTTTAGATAGTGGTAGTGCTATCACTATATTGGGTAATAATTCTCATAAAATTTTATCACAACATGGTCTTTTTATGCAAAAAAGCTGTTTAATAAAAGGTAATGTTGCAAACGGACAAACTATTTCTTCTATCGGCATTATTACTCTTCCTACTTTTTATAACAATAAATTTGCGTTAATTACAGCTCATGTGATCCCAGAAATCACTGAATCACTTATTTTGGGTATTGATTTTTGGAAAACTTTTAATCTTGCTCCGGATATTCTTAGTAATATCACATTACAACCTTCAAATTTAAACTCATCTTTTCTCATTAATACAGATCCTAACTTTCATTTACATGAATACCATTCTTTAACAGATACACAAAAAATTATTGCAGATGCAATTATGGAAAAGTTTAGGTTGATTTCAACTGAATGTAAACCTTTAGGTCGTACTCATTTAGTCGAACATTTCATCGACACTGGAGACCATCCACCTATTCGTCAACGCTGTTACAGACTTTCTCCTGAGAAACAAAAAGCTCTTTGTAAAGAAGTTGATGATATGTTACAATTAGATGTCATTGAACCCAGTGACAGCCCATGGCTAAACCCAATTATTATTACACCTAAAAAAGATGGTACTTGGCGATTTTGTATTGATAGTCGTAAATTAAACGATATCACAAAAAAAGATGCTTACAAACTTCCTTTCATTTCTGATATATTAGATAACCTTAAAGATGCTAAATTTATATCATCTATTGACATTGCTAAAGCGTTTTGGAATATTCCCTTAAAAAAAGAGGATAAACTCAAAACTGCATTCCATGTTCCAGGCCGAGGAATGTTTCAATTTAAAGTTATGCCATTTGGTTTAACTAATGCACCTGCTACCCAACAAAGATTCATTGAAAATCTACTAAATGACCTTACAAATGATAATAATGTTTTCTATTTTATCGACGATATAGTCTGTATCTCTCAAACCTTTGAACAACATGTCGATATACTTACTAAAATTCTTAAAAAACTTTCAGATGCCAATCTCACAGTCAATTTTCCAAAATGTTCATTTTTCCGGAAAGAATTAAAGTACTTAGGCTATGTAGTTAATGAAAATGGTTTAAAAACGGATCCTAAAAAAGTTCAAGCTATTCTTGATATACAAACTCCAAAATCTGCTAAGGAGGTCAAACGTTTTTTGGGTACTGCCAGCTGGTACAGACGTTTTGTACCTAATTTAAGCACTCTTGCAGCACCGTTAACTAAATTAACTTCTACAAGCAAAAAATCACCTCCATTTAAGTGGTCTGATGAAGCTGAAATTGCTTTCAAGGCTATTAAGCAAGCTTTAATTAGTACACCAGTTCTGGCATGTCCAGATTTCTCTAAACCATTTGCTGTTCATTGTGATGCCTCTTCCTATGGCATTGGCGCAATGTTAACTCAGGAAGTCGATAATATTGATAAACCTATTGCTTATATGAGTAAATCACTTACAGGCGCTCAAAAGAATTATTCAGTCACTGAACGTGAACTTTTAAGTGTTATTACGGCACTAGAGCATTGGCGTTGTTATTTAGATAATGGATTACAATTTACAATTTATACTGATCACGCAGCCCTTCAGTGGTTTATGCATTTAAATAATCCTACTGGCAGATTAGCTCGATGGAGTATTCGTTTATCTATGTTTAATTTCGTAATTAAACACAAAAAAGGCTCAGATCATGTCGTACCAGATACTTTATCACGTATAAAACCAATTGATTTAATTAATTTTTCTACTTCTCAAACTAAAGACACTTGGTATTTAGCAATTTATAATAAATGTTTATCATTTCCTTCTAGTACTCCGGATTACATGATTCATAATAATAAATTGTTTAGATTTTGTAGATCTAACACATTATTTAACTCTGAATTTAATTGGAAACAAGTAATACCATTAGAATTTAGGGAATCTGTTATTACACAAAATCATTCTACTCCCCAAACGGCACATTTTGGTACTTTTAAAACATACCATAGAATTAAAAATCTCTATTTTTGGCCTGGCATGTATAAAGACGTAGCCATGTTTATTGCTAAGTGCGAGACTTGTTTAGCTACCAAGCACCAAAATCAAAACTTAATTGGTTTAATGGGCAAACCCAAACATTGTTCACGCCCTTTCCAATGTTTATCCATAGATTTGATAGGTCCACTTCCTACTTCACGTAAGCAGAATAGATTTCTATTTGTAGTTACTTGTTGTTTTTCCAAATATTGTTTGTTATTTCCAATAAAACATGCAACCGCTTCTATTATTCGCCATATATTGGACAATTTAGTTTTTATGGTTTATGGAGTTCCAGAAACTATTATATTAGATAATGGTCCTCAAATGATAAGTACAGAATTATCTGAATTATTTAAATTTTACAACATACCAAAAATACATTACACCCCACGTTACTGTCCACAGGTTAACACCGTTGAGCGTTACAATAAAACTATTGTAACGGCGATTGCAGCTTTTATAGATAAAGATCACAGAACTTGGGATACCTATATAAACAAAATACAGTTTGCTATTAATACTGCGGTTAATGAAACCACAAAATTCACTCCATCATTTTTAGTATTTGGTAGAGAAGCTGTTACATGTGGATCTATCTACAAAAATAAAGATTCCAGAGATGAACTAATTTTCAGTCCTAGGGATGTATATGCTGAAAACATAGGACAATTAATACCTATCTTTTCCGAAGTACAGAAACGGTTATTTAATGCACATCAATATAATGCAACTTATTATAACAAACATCATCAGAATTTAGAATTTAATAACGGTGATATTGTTTGGAGGCGAAACCATGTAATAAGTTCCTCTAAAAAACATTTTTGTGCTAAGTTTGCACCCAAATTTATTAAATGTAAAGTTTCAAATAAAGTTTCACCATTAATTTACGATTTAGTGGATATGAATAATAACCCATTAGGTCGTTGGCATATCAGAGACATTAAACCTCTACCGCGTTTAACTTCTTCTTTGAGTGACTAGATTGGTTGTTACCAATTACTTTATATGAATTCATATATAATTATTGCTAATTATCTCACGGCGAGCATAAGCCGATTCTTTTTGTCTTATTTTTTTTTCTATGCACCTCATTATCGTTTGGCTATACCATTAACATTGACGTTGGTCAAAACTTATAATTAATTATCATCATCGTAGTATTAGGTTAACTTATTGTGTAATTTATTTAATATTTGCAATTCTAGGAGTGTAAACTCTTATTTTCAATATCTGTATTATACTTTATAGTACAATTTGTTAAATGTTATCAATTTTTTTTTTCTCAATTTTTTTTCAAGCGGTTTGCAACTTGTAAAATTAAGCCTTCTGCACGAGCGTTTATTAAGGTAACTCGTTAAACTAAACCATACCTATGTGTATTATTTATACGCTTGAATCACTTTCCCGTGAGAATTATTTTCATATGTTTATTACATAAGTATTTTAATTACTTCACAAAAGACCCTTGGATTTTATTTAAAAGTCAATGTTTCACGACTGGCTATGATTTTCTTTTCTTTCCGGCATATTTATTTCAGTCTTTAACTGAAACTTGTTTATAGTAATCACCGTGCGGGAGTTAGCGACACGTTAAAGAAGCCATAAGCTATTAATATTTTCAGCGGATGGCAACTATTAAAGCCTTTTGCCGTTGCGTTCAACTCTGTTGAGTTGACTTATTTAGGATACGATTCCTCATAAGCAACTCTAACTGCATGATGTTTTATTTCCAGTAGTTGGAATAAGACTAGTATGAAAGAGAATGTATGTTGTAATTATAATGTACGTTGATGGAGTTGAACGATGTATATTAACATTGTATATTCCAGGAACATGTTTAAAATTTTATCATTCATGAACCATGTAATTTAAGATAATTATTTAGGATTTTTTTTTCTCTCTCTCGTCTGTTTTGTTTTCTTTTTCTATTAAATAACTTGTTGATATGCAATATATCAGTATTATTTTTTTTTTCATATATACAGGATGTTTTTTCAGAAAAATTCTTCTATAGGATGTTAATATTAATTTTCATTTTGCTTTTAATTTTTATTTTTTTTTTGATCGTTCTTTCATTTGGCAGTTTAAATATTAAAATTCGATATGTATATGCGGTTTATTTTGATTTGGTTTGAATATTTTTTTTTTTAAAAACTATACTGAAAAAATCTTTCAGATTTTTTTTTCCCGGCCCCCGGGGTATTGTGACGGTTGTCTATTTCGACCTCTTTTTGTCAGTAAATTTTATTTTTTTTGTCGTTCCCGACGTAATTTTAAACTACGAATTACGTAGTGTCGGAGAACGGCAATGTTTTGATTTGACAAGCCAGTCACGAAAAATTATCCATCATAACAACTAGAATCTATTTATTTATTATTGTTTCCGAGTTTATTATTCAAAATTACATGTTTATCAATTTTTTATTATCTACAATCAAAGTTTTCATGAAATCAATAATTTATTTTTACGTACACGAGTGTGCGTAGCCAAAATTTTTGGTAAGGATTCTCATTCATTAAAATTTTATTTTGTTGTTACTTTTTCTTTTCAGATCAAATTTAATTGTATTAATGTTTCTGTTTTTATTTTGTGTGACTATTTTTTATTTCAATTTTGTTTATATTTTTTGTTTGTATTTACAGGCATTTTTGTATATTTTAAATTTTACTGCAAAATAAACATAGAAGAGAGCTTTGGTATTTCCTTTCTGGACCCTCAATTACCACTCCGCAAACAACGCGTCACAATGTTAAGGTGCTGTATTAGCCTCTCCGCTTCCCCTTTCAACCTCCCCTTTAGGGGTTGCATTTTTTGGAACTTTGTTAAACAATTATTATTATGAATAGTTTCATTAAACAAATCAAAGAAAGAAGGCCACTGAATATAATTTTCTGTACAAACTGTAATTTCGATTTTAGGGGTTGATTGTTGAAGATGAGAATTGGATGACAATTTCTGATTTATGGACCTTTTCATATTCTTATAAATGGTTTCATAGTACGTAAATTCGCCATCATATCGTAAGTTGGAACCCTGACATATACTATCGATTTTGAGATGCAAATTATCAATGCTATCCCAACGCGATTGTAAATTGCGGAGTTCATTTTCCAGCTCCCACTTGTCTATCATAGTATTTAAATCCATACCTTTTATTTCGATAGAGCTCTAAAATTAGTTTGTTGTAGCGACAAACGTTCTACAGGCCTGGAGTCAGCATGCCTGTCGTGACCTGCTCCTGTATGGTACCCTGGTTACTTAAGTCTGGTGTGACGTCCACTGGTGTAACTGGCGGATAGGCTGCTATTAAATAGCGGACCTTGTTTTAGTAATCTTTCGCTTGGTCATATTGATCTTCAGCGAAATAAGGAGACTCATCCCTAAATGCCTCTAATTTGTTATTGTTGGTATTAAACTCCGCCCAAAGCTTGTCGATACTCTCGAGTCTGGACTCCAAATACTAACGTGTTTTACGGCCGCTAGAATCTTTCTTAAAATTACGCTCAACTTGTTTAAGAGCATCAAGGATTCTCGCTTGTCGTTGAAGTAACGTATCCATGGTAGTAGACATAAAATGGAAAGATCTTACTTGAAGGCTCTGGTTGGCTTACGGCGGGGCCTTAGTTGTCTGCTGATTGCGTGCTTTGGAGTACTACACTGAAGTTATAGTAGCTCACAGTGTGACGGTTGTCTATTTCGACCTCTTTTTGTCAGTAAATTTTATTTTTTTGTCGTTCCCGACGTAATTTTAAACTACGAATTACGTAGTGTCGGAGAACGGCAATGTTTTGATTTGACAAGCAGTCACGAAAAATTATCCATCATAACAACTAGAATCTATTTATTTATTATTGTTTCCGAGTTTATTATTCAAAATTACATGTTTATCAATTTTTTATTATCTACAATCAAAGTTTTCATGAAATCAATAATTTATTTTTACGTACACGAGTGTGCGTAGCCAAAATTTTTGGCATTTTTGTATATTTTTAATTTTACTGCAAAATAAACATAGAAGAGAGCTTTGGTATTTCCTTTCTGGACCCTCAACTACCACTCCGCAAACAACGCGTTACACACTGGCGCCGACCATTCAAACGCAGTTTATGGAGAAGAGAGGAGGAACAATATCAACAGAGGAATAGCAACATTAAAAATAATTTTTTATAATTATTATTGAGGTCAGGCATAAAACTTTATTTGTTACCATTTTCAACCATTAACATTCACTAGTTAGGTTATATATCTACTATAATATATCAAATTACTGCTAAATTATTCAGACATTTAAGTTTCTTTAGTTTCTTTCGTTATAATATCTTTGAAGAAATTTTCTGAAGGCACAACATTTATTCTATAACCCAGTAATTTCACTATTTAAATAATATTTTCTATTCATTTTCATCACTTGAAAATACGTATATTTTTAAGGCTCTTTTCTGCATAACGACTATTAACAAATTTATTTCACTTTAACATTTTTTTTTTTTTGGATTTTGCAATGAATTTTTCACAACTAAATAAACCTGAAATAATTTATGAATTAAAAATCAGAAATATAAATTTTTCAAACATCATCAGAATTTAGAATTTAATAACGGTGATATTGTTTGGAGGCGAAACCATGTAATAAGTTCCTCTAAAAAACATTTTTGTGCTAAGTTTGCACCCAAATTTATTAAATGTAAAGTTTCAAATAAAGTTTCACCATTAATTTACGATTTAGTGGATATGAATAATAACCCATTAGGTCGTTGGCATATCAGAGACATTAAACCTCTACCGCGTTTAACTTCTTCTTTGAGTGACTAGATTGGTTGTTACCAATTACTTTATATGAATTCATATATAATTATTGCTAATTATCTCACGGCGAGCATAAGCCGATTCTTTTTGTCTTATTTTTTTTTCTATGCACCTCATTATCGTTTGGCTATACCATTAACATTGACGTTGGTCAAAACTTATAATTAATTATCATCATCGTAGTATTAGGTTAACTTATTGTGTAATTTATTTAATATTTGCAATTCTAGGAGTGTAAACTCTTATTTTCAATATCTGTATTATACTTTATAGTACAATTTGTTAAATGTTATCAATTTTTTTTTTCTCAATTTTTTTTCAAGCGGTTTGCAACTTGTAAAATTAAGCCTTCTGCACGAGCGTTTATTAAGGTAACTCGTTAAACTAAACCATACCTATGTGTATTATTTATACGCTTGAATCACTTTCCCGTGAGAATTATTTTCATATGTTTATTACATAAGTATTTTAATTACTTCACAAAAGACCCTTGGATTTTATTTAAAAGTCAATGTTTCACGACTGGCTATGATTTTCTTTTCTTTCCGGCATATTTATTTCAGTCTTTAACTGAAACTTGTTTATAGTAATCACCGTGCGGGAGTTAGCGACACGTTAAAGAAGCCATAAGCTATTAATATTTTCAGCGGATGGCAACTATTAAAGCCTTTTGCCGTTGCGTCCAACTCTGTTGAGTTGACTTATTTAGGATACGATTCCTCATAAGCAACTCTAACTGCATGATGTTTTATTTCCAGTAGTTGGAATAAGACTAGTATGAAAGAGAATGTATGTTGTAATTATAATGTACGTTGATGGAGTTGAACGATGTATATTAACATTGTATATTCCAGGAACATGTTTAAAATTTTATCATTCATGAACCATGTAATTTAAGATAATTATTTAGGATTTTTTTTTTCTCTCTCTCGTCTGTTTTGTTTTCTTTTTCTATTAAATAACTTGTTGATATGCAATATATCAGTATTATTTTTTTTTTTTCATATATACAGGATGTTTTTTCAGAAAAATTCTTCTATAGGATGTTAATATTAATTTTCATTTTGCTTTTAATTTTTATTTTTTTTTTGATCGTTCTTTCATTTGGCAGTTTAAATATTAAAATTCGATATGTATATGCGGTTTATTTTGATTTGGTTTGAATATTTTTTTTTTTTAAAACTATACTGAAAAAATCTTTCAGATTTTTTTTTCCCGGCCCCCGGGGTATTGTGACGGTTGTCTATTTCGACCTCTTTTTGTCAGTAAATTTTATTTTTTTTTGTCGTTCCCGACGTAATTTTAAACTACGAATTACGTAGTGTCGGAGAACGGCAATGTTTTGATTTGACAAGCAGTCACGAAAAATTATCCATCATAACAACTAGAATCTATTTATTTATTATTGTTTCCGAGTTTATTATTCAAAATTACATGTTTATCAATTTTTTATTATCTACAATCAAAGTTTTCATGAAATCAATAATTTATTTTTACGTACACGAGTGTGCGTAGCCAAAATTTTTGGCATTTTTGTATATTTTTAATTTTACTGCAAAATAAACATAGAAGAGAGCTTTGGTATTTCCTTTCTGGACCCTCAACTACCACTCCGCAAACAACGCGTTACAACAGTGCAAAAGATCCAGTCCGAGGGCTAACGAAACGGCTATTAATGTCCACGTAGGTAACTACTTTCACTGAACACCAAGTCAAAAGTCGCTAAAATGTGACTGTTTGTAACGTGTAATGTCTAAATATTTGAAACAAAGTTGTGCTGTATGCACGATTATGACTATTATTATTATTATTATTGTGACTGTTATCACTGGTTTTCCTCGAAGACCGAAATGTACGGTACCGTTTGTACACGTAATAAAAGGGAAGAGTTAGGTGACGAAATAACCAATCTCCACGAATGCTGTTTGCACACTACTTTTATTGAATTATAATTATTAGGTAAACTGCTTGTATCGCAGTTCGAGCAAATATTACAAAATGTGCATTACGCACACATACAGCTAATATCTATAATACCAAATTAAATTAACATGTATTAATGTAATTCGTACATCACTTGTCACTTAACTGACTGTTTACACGTAATTTTTCACTTAAAAATTTTGTTACCAACTTAACTACTTAACGCGTGTAAACCGGCCATTACAGGGAACTCTTTGATTGATTGCTTTAAATTGCGTTCCGAATGCCGATTATATAGCTCAATGTGCTCATATTCCCGTTCCGATACCTGAAGGCCTACTATCAACTTTTAGTTAGCCATTCAATTCCGATGCAATCCAGTTTAGGTACCTAAACTGAATCGCTAAGATTCGTACCATGAAGCGCCTTTAGCTAACTGGCGTTTGAATCGCTCACGGAGGAATGAAAGATCGAAATTTGTATGTGGTCCGCGTGTGAGAAAGAGATGACGCTGTACACGCGTTGCATAAGTCTGTCTCTTTTACTCGAACCATATGAGTTGCGTTTCGAAATCTAGTTGATATGATTTTAGCGGGTTTTTTTTGTGTAAAAATAACAAATATATTTTAAAATTGCGCCTTTTAGTGTCAAATTATAAATCAAAAGCCCGTTTTAGTACTCATTAAATAATAGAAATTTATATAATTCTTTAAATTACAAATAATTAAAGGTTTCCTTAGTGTTGTCGTAAAAATAAATTGATTATGACGAGGTTAGAACGCACCCAATTTGATTTCTACCTTTGTCTCTACTGATAAATCAGTTGATTTTGTTGGATTTTTCAACAATGGGCTCAGCCAGCTCATCGCACATTCCTAATACCAATCGTTTAGACAACCGATGTCCTTTTATATATTTTTCATCTTCCAAATAAAAGGGGTCCGATTGTTTCCGTGTTTTGTTTATTTCATTATCATTTTCCAAGAAAATAAAAAGGACTAATTCGTCAGACATCTACAATAAAAAATAGCTCTAGAAATCACTTTTTCACATTAACACATAAGAAACCGTAAATATCAAACTGAAATACCTTACATTACGTGTATTTTCAACCATTTTTTTAAAGATAAACCGAAACGATTCAATTCACGCCAAGAAAGTAGCAACTTTTTTTGAATCGCTTACTTTGACATTTAAGTCATCCAATATAGGTTGAAATATCACCTGAACGAACTAAAACAGTTTGCGATCCAATTGCTGACTTGAATTGGCGTCAACCTAAACTGGATCGCTTTAATGACGTCGTGGTATAAAATAGCAAAGCAGTTTATTTTAGGTCGTCAATTGAATCGCAATAATAGTTCATGGTAGGTCTTCTGTGAGCGCGTTCACGAAGGATATCAATACGTCATCAATGATGTCATAAACGCCGCAATCTTCCCGCTCACAGTGGCCAAGCTAAAGAGCACGGTCACTCTCGAGTGATTTGTCAAAACATGAGGTTTCTTTGTTGATGTTTTTATTTAGATAATGAAACGTTTTAGAAGATAAATTCATTTATTTTGTTATAATATTAAAAGCTGATACAATCAGGGTCGAAAATCTTAATAAATATTAACTTTAGATATTTACCGTACCGATTTAATAGCAAAAATACTGGTTTACACGCGTTAATTAGCGGTTTACATGTATTAGGTAGTTAAGTTGGTAACTAAAATTTAAGTTACTACATGTCACTTGTGTGTCCAAACGCATTAAGAACTTAAGTTCATAAGTTCAATGAAGATGAGCAGTGATGAATGTCAAGGAATTCGTGAATTCTGTACTAAGATATGTGGTAAACGTGATTTTGGACAAATTCAGAGAAGAATTTGTTTCGGAAATTAAAATCTTTACAAGAAACTGTTTTTTTCTAATTTTTTACGTCGACGGGCCGACGTTGAACGACGGACGATCGGTTGGTGCGGTACCTTTACTAATTAGGTAACCTTAACCCTTTACCGCATCTCGTGGCAGATTTGGAACACTTTCTAAACTTCTTGAAATATACAACTAGAGACATCTGTTTGCCGACAATTAGAAGTATAATTGTCGACTAGTGTGTATCCAAACGTTAAACAGCTATGGCGATTCTATATGTTGTCTGTGATTCTATATTTCAGTGTCAGACTGCGTCCAGTGGCCATTTTGTGCGAAGTGTCTGGTTGAGCTGTTGTTGCCTGCAATTTTCATGTGATTTTGTGCGAAAAAAAATATAATATTCGTTTTAACCAAAACTAAAATGGATCCCAAAAGATTTTATGGCATAGCACGTAAGTTTTATTAATCGTTTCATAGTAAATAAACAGACACAAGCTTGTTCCTAATATGGAACACCATGCGCTAATGGTTATTTGGACGAGACAAATATGGAACATTATGAAGTAGTGGTTATTTTTAACGTTGGTCAAATATGGAACAGTATGCACATGGTACATTATAATATTACTATTTGTTACCCGACTACGGCGAAGCTAAAAAAATGACGTAATTATGTATGTGTGTGGGTGTGTGTGGGTGTGTGTGTGTGTGTGTGTGTATGCATGTGTGTAGGCGTGTGTGTATGTTTGTATTTACGTATGTTCCTCCGTAGCGCCTCAACTATTCATCCGATTTTGATGAATAATGTGTCAATCGATTTTTTATTATGGTTCGGTTGATATAGGATACATTTTAACCGACTTCAACAATAGGGAAAGTCAATTTTACCTTGTAAACCCCGATGTTTTCCGTAGTCAGCTTACAGTATTTTTATCTTGTTTGCTGTTATTGGTATACTGTTTCTTTTTCTTATTTGTATCTCTGTTAGGCTAGCGTTTGACCACTATCTCCCCTGCTGGTAAGTGATGATGTAGTCGCGGAATTTTAACAGTTTCAAATTATTACAATACATAATTGTCACTTTGTAATTCATTGTATTTCCAGGTGATACTAATCATCGTGTTTTGTCATTTCCTGAGAACTCGGATGATGAAAATCTGTCAGATGAGGAGCACGATCATCATCAGTTGCCGAAGATAATTATTCCGGAAACTGACTCTGAAACGGAGTATGAAGAAATAGAAAATGTAATATATCTGGAAGAACATACAGATGACATAATGGATGATATCGATGACAAGTTAGAACAGGCACCAAAGTCTGAAAAAAAGGATCTGTCTAAAGGTAAACCTTTAAAGGTACAAAAGCGAACAAAATTATCAAGGACTGATGATTCTATTGAATACGAGAACCAAGACATAACATTTTTAGGTTGTGATGATTTGCCGGAGGAAATTTTACAGTTGGAGACTCCAATTAATTTTTTTAAGCTCTTGTTTCCGACAGAGGCATTAAATCTCATTCACGAACAAAGTAACTTATATGCGGAACAAATCCAACCAGAAAGGGCAAATTCTCTGACTAGAGATGATATCAGTAAATTTATAGGCATTGTGATTTATATGTCAGTGGTACAGCTGCCTTCTACACGTCACTACTGGCGAGAAGGAACATATATAGAAAAAGTAGCTTCCACTTTGACTTGTAATAAGTTTGAAGAAGTGAAAAGATTTTTGCATTTTTTCGATAAAACTAAAGAACTTAAACAAAATGATGAACATTTTGATAGACTCCAAAAAATTAGACCATTCCTTGATATTTTGCGTGCTCAATTAATAAAAATCCCTAAAGAGGAATATTTGGCCGTCGACGAGCAAATGATACCCACCAAGTCAAAGACATCTGGTATGCGTCAGTATAACTCGAAAAAGCCACATAAATGGGGGTACCTGAATTACGTATTGAGCGGAGCTACTGGATTCAGTTATGATTTTGACCTATTTACGGGAAAACACAGAACAGATTTGCCAGAAAACTGCCCTGACCTTGGCGCTACAGGCAATGTCGTAACTAGACTGATTGATACAGTGCCAAAACATTTAAACCATAAACTTTTCATCGACATCTGGTACACGAGTCTACCTCTGATGTCATTTTTGCATAAGAATGGGGTTCTACCATTGGGAACTATACAGCTGAACAGAGCAAAAGACATCAATTTGCCAGCCACGAAAGAGCTGTTGAAACGTGGCAGAGGTTATTGTATGGAAAAGTGCACCGAAGTTGAAGACGTGAAACTCAGTGTGACTACGTGGGTGAATAACAAAGTAATTAACCTGTGCTCTTCGTACGTTGGGAAGAACCCTGAATCGACCGTTAAGATATATTCAAAAGAAAAAAAGGCTAGAATCGATGTTTCTCGTCCGAAAGCGGTTGAAATCTATAATAAATATATGGGAGGGGTGGATTTATTGGACCCCATGCTAGGGTTTTATAGAATCCAAATAAGAAGCAAGAAGTGGTATCACCGCATTTTCTTCCATATGCTTGATTTAGTATGTGTAAATAGCTGGTTATTATTTCGTCGACGAAATCTACAAAAAGGTATCGAGGCCTATATGCCACTTCTTGACTTCAAGTTATATATTGCAGACGTGCTTATGAGGGAGACGACCGGTATTTACACACCAACCACGCGTGGTAGAGGGAGACCCGTCCTTGATCGAATAGAAAATATTAAAAAACCAAAACGACGGCGATTAGAGCTGCCTCCCCGAGAAGTGGCTGAAGACGGGATTGGGCACTGGCCTATTTGGACAAATGACCGGCAGCGTTGCAAAAACTGTGGGCAAAAGTCTCACTTATACTGCACTAAATGTGCTTGCTACTTATGTTTTAATAGAGACCGAAATTGTTTCAAGGATTTCCATGCTATAATAAATTAATAAACCTTTCAGCATTATGTCGATGCCTTTTATTATACATTCGATGTTTGATTCTATACCCCTATCGATAGCTATATAATATGATAATGATATACTATACAATATTATTACATAAAAAAGAAACAAAAAAGAATATGAATAAATATATACATATACACTGAGTGAGTGACTGCATGTTGTTCCAAATATGGAATGTGTTACGAGATCACCATGATTACATGTTGTTCCACATGTGGAACAGCGGGATTTTCTCAAATTTTGCTGATTTCAGTGTTTTATTATTATTATTATTATTTTTCCAGGATACCTTTAGGGGTAAGAGATATTATACATTAATTTGAACGGACTTGAAAAATCCATGCGGTAAAGGGTTAATAATCACTGGAGGGATATCAGCCTTTCCCAACTCAGGGGTGGCGTCCGACAATTGTAGGCCATCATGCCTACTTTGGGTTGGCAGACTTACCAACTCAGGGGTGGCGTCAGACAATTGTAGACCATCACGCCTACTATGACGTCGACTGTTCTATTACGGTCGATCAATTGGTGTGGTAACACCCTTAAATATTCTTCCACAAATTTTAAGGTTAAAACTAAACTGCGCTCAGACATAAAAAAAAAAACAGAAAATGCGACATAAAAATACGAGCTCTTGCCGCGTGTGTCTTAACGCGTGTAAACCAGCCATAAGTGGTTAAGTTGGTAACTAAATTTTAAGTTAAAAGTTGCGTGTAAAAAGTCATTCAAGTGACAAGTGGTAACTTAAAATTTAGTACGCAAGTGATTAAGTAGATTAGGATTCGTTCTATTTTTCGTGTAAGTAGATGGGCTTTTCACTTAATACGTTTGGACGTGATTTTTTAGTTAAGTGCATAAGTTGACAAAGCGGATGGCGGCATGAGCTCGTATTTATGTCGCATTTTCTCTTTTTTTTAAATTTCGGAGTGGAGTTTAGTTTCAACTTTAAAATTTGTGGAAGAATATTTAAGGGTATTACCACACTAATCGATCGACCGTCGATCGACGTCGACGTCAATCAATGGCAGAATAGAACAGTCGACGTTGCAGTTGACGTGATGGCCTACAATTGTCTGACACCACCCCTGAGTTGGTAAGTCTGCCAAACCGCAGTAGGCGTCATGGCCTACAATTGTCTGACGCCACCCCTGAGTTGGTAAGTCTGCCGACCCGCAGTAGGCGTGATGGCCTACAATTGTCGGACGCCACCCCTGAGTTGGGAGAGGCTGATATCCCTCCAGTGATTATTAAGGGTACCTAATCAGTAGAAGTACCACACCAATCGATCGTCCGTCGATCGACGTCGGCCCGTCAACGTAAAAAATTTTGAAAAATACATAATCTTGCAAAGATTTTAATTTCCGAAACAAATTCTTCTCTGAATTTGTCCAAAATCACGTTTACCACATATCTAAATACAGAATTGACGAATTGCTTGACATTCATCACTGCTCATCTTCATTGAACTTATGAACTTAACTACTTAATCCGTTTGGACACACAAGTGACATGTAGTTACTTAAAATTTAGTTAAATAAATAAATAAATATAAATAGTTACCAACTTAACTACTTAATACATGTAAACCGCACATAGTCGTATCGGAACGGTTATGAGCAGAGCAGTTTTAGCGCAGATAGCGCTGTGAGTGATTCGAACGCACCATACAATTTAAAAAAAAAATGGTTTTAGTTCTGTCTGCACTGCACAAGCTCAATGTTATTCTGATTTTTTCCACAAAATGTATAGCGTAAACGATGGAGTTGTGTTTAATAAGTATTCAAAAATGTTACTGAAAAGTTGCGTTGAAAACTTTTAAGAAAATGTCAAGTCTTTAACGATTTTCATGATATTTAAAAATTATGGGAGCTACCAAAGTGGATTACACCATGAATTCTGACGAAACTGAAAAAGTTTGCCAAGCTAACAACTATTGCAGGGATTATATAAAAGGACAATGCTATCGAGAAAACTGCAGGTTTATTCACGAGATTCCGTCTCGACGTTATCTCAAAGAATTGTTTAGATTTTGCCATGATTTCCAGAATAAAGGTTGTTTCAGAATCAATTGCAAGTTTATGCATGGGACATATGAAGATGAAGAACAATTCTATGCTACAGGCAAATTTCCTCGTGATGCCAGGAATGTTCCAGTTTGTCAAGCTTATTTACATGGCGCCTGTACAAACAAAGAGTGTAATTATATACATCCTCCAGATATAGTCAACAACAAGCCACCAGAAATGAATGTACCACCAACTCAATGGACTGCTAATGCAAGAGATGAAGAAGCTCCCCCAGAGGCAAAATTAAGAAGATATAATTATGATGAAAATTCTATAGAAAATCAAGTATTAGGCCCAGTCAATACATGCAATAACTGTGAAGTTTTAGATCACAAAGTTCAATTGCTGCATAATAATATAAGTATATTATTGAGAAGAGTTGCAGATTTGTCAGAAAAGAATTTACAATTGACAACTATGAATGAATTTTTATTAGAACAAAGTGCAGTAAGAAATGAACAACAATGTGTAATAACTTCAAGGCATGGTACTTCTCAGCCTGTTTCCATAGGAACTGTGAGCATGACTCCAGTAGTAAGTCTTGCGGGAGCTCTGCCAACTTTGGTCCCTGCTGCAGCCACCCCTAACCTAGCACTCGGACCAGCAGCATCTCGTGCACAGCTTCTTACTCCAGCTCCTCAAATATTAACTGTGAGTACTACCCAGCAATTGATGGGGAATTCTGGTGCTTTGATAGTGACCAGTGCTGGGGCTCAGCAGCTTATGCAAGTTAGTGATTCAGGGACATTGATGGGAGCTGGTCAGACAGTAGTGGCTGTCACTCCTGCTCAGTTAACCATTGCGCCTCCCACCCAGCAGCTGATGAGTGCAGCACCTCAAAATGCTGTACAACAATTGGTGCAGCAGTCAGCATTGCAGCCTCAGTTAGCTGCCCAACACCAGAATGCACAGTATGCTACTCAACAATCCGTTCAGCACCTGGCCGCTCAGCAGTCTGCGCAGCACCTTGCTGCCCAGCAGTCAGCTCAACACTTGGCAGCGCAACAGTCAGCACAACATTTGGCAGCTCAACAAAACGCTCAGCACTTGGCAGCTCAACAGTCAGCTCAGCAGTTGGCTGCACAGCAGTCAGCACAGCAGATGGTGGCACAACAGTCTGCTCAGCAATTAGCAGCACAACAGTCAGCAGCTCAGCAGCAATTAGTGCCTAATGCTCAGCAGCTGGTGCATCAGACCTCCACACAGCAAATCACCATTTCTAGCACCAGCCAACAAATGGCTTTGCCAAACTCCCAAGCCCAGACTCTCACATTCCCTATGATATCACAGAGCATAATGCCTCATTGTTCTTAGTATATTTTAAAATTATAGGTATGTTCGCTAATGTATATTGTAAGCTAATAAAAAGCTTAATGGCTTCGTTTAAATAGGATTCATGGAATAGGTATTATAGTATTATATTTTAGTTTTTGACTTCTAAAATATATTTTTCCAAGGTATTCCTGAGTGAAAACGAAAACGAAAATGAAAATTACATTTGTTTGGTGTAACCTACATACTTAAGTGATGCCATCTGTATGTTAACATAAAACAAAAATACTAATAAGGTAGCACCAAAAAGGCATTTACTCAGCGTGGAAGTTGTGATGTGTGAACACACATGTGTTATTAGATATATGAGTGCTATCATATATCTAATTTGAATAATACTTAGATGTAAATAATGATATGCCAAATTGCAATTTGTGCAGTATTTGAACATACATTACATGTATGGTAAACTTAATGATAAATTTTTAAATTTAATAAAGGGTTGAGTTCAAAATGTTCATGCCGTCGGCCACATATTTTTCAGTAAAATATACAGTTATAATTATTTTTATTATAATAATCAATAAGGTTAATACCATATTTTATAATCACATGAGCTAAATACTAATTAGTTTTTTTTTTATTTTTAGTGTTAAAATAGCCATCATTAGAGTAAACTATGGGGAAAAAAGGAAAAATATACAATGAACTACTAATTAATTATTTATTGTGTTAGTTTGCTATCTCATTAGTAAGCAGGCTGAATTCACTTGTTGCACAAAAACAGAGCGGATGTTTTTTTTATTGAGGGTTGCCGATCGAAGAAAATTATTTTGCACATAAACCCAAGCAAATTAAAAGTAATTAATTCAACTGAATATCTATGTCATCTATTTTAAATCATAAAGATAAAGATGCACGCAATTACATATTCTTTGATTTGCTTCTATGTCTTTTATATATTTATATACATAATTTGGTTCTGACTTTCTTTTTATTAATTACTATAAACTGTTATAAAAATTAAGGTATGGTAATTTTTTGCATAAAGTACTGAAATCAAAAGCTTATTGAGGGCCTGAAATGAACTCAACTATTTTTGTTAAATTCAACATCTGATAATGTAGTTTGATTTTAATGTATTAGTTACATGATGTACTGGCTGTCATTCTTTTCTGGGGTTACTATTTATTTTAATGATATCAAATTCAAGAGATGATTAAAGAATTTAGATATTTGTTTTTATTATTACTAATGTTTTAGTTTTTGATGGATGGCAAAAGGGGTATTATAAACATAAGTGTGACTAAACTATCAAGGAATAAATTAAAACATTTAAGTACTTATTAAATGATATGCTAAAAGATAATGATAATCTGTGCTGTATGAAAATGGATAATTAACACTTGCACATTTAGGTATAGCAAAAGTACATAAAGTGTTAAATAGTTATGACTTATTCATACAGAATATTGTACTGAAAAGGCACATTCTGGGGAATTTCATGAAGAATGAAGATTTCAATAGTCCATTGTCCTGATGAGCTTAGCTTGACTAAGATGGCATTTAAAGCAGTAATTCGATACCCGAAAAATGCAGCATGGGATGCCCACAGTGGACAGACAACCTGGTAATTATAGTTGGATTGGAAGAATGGATGCCTTTGCCCTGCAGGGAACATTTCTCGGCTAAAAAAAAATTATGTTTTTTGTTGCTGCTTTTCTTGGGCTTGGCTCTGTATGTCAGCCAACTTATCAGGATAATTATTATTTTAAATGTTCGCTTTGAAATTGTAAAAACGTTGATTTTGTAAGGGTTTGGTTGTATCTTGCATTGCTGTTATTTAATTGAGACTTGGAGTGAAAAAACATGCAATAATAAATCAATTACGATCATGATCCTTCTTTTACTTACAGTTAATTTCTGCTTGAAATTAATGCTATGAAAAAGTCTATCCTAGTGAAAGTCAATGTGGCGGGGCCCCTCTTGGCACTAATGTGCGGTTTACACGTATTAAGTAGTTAAAATGGTAACTATTTATTTTTATTTATTTAACTAAATTTTAAGTAACTACATATTGTCACTTGTGTGTCTAAACGGATTAAGTAGTTAAGCTCATAAGTTCAATGAAGATGAACAGTAATGAATGTCAAGGAATTCGTCAATTCTGTACCTAGATATGTGGTAAACGATTTTGGACCAATTCAGAAAATAATTTGTTTCGGAAATTGAAATCTCTATAAGAATATATTTTATTCAAATTTTTTTTAACTCGTTTAATCCACAAGTATTCCTATTTTAAATATTCTTCAACATATTTTAAAGTTGAAACTAAACCCCACTTTGAACAAAAACACATTTTGAAAAAAAAGAGTTAATGTGAAATAAATACGAGCCTTTGCCGCCATCAGCTTTGTCAACTTATGCACTTAACTAAAAAATCACGTCCAAACGTGTTAAGTGAGAAGCCCTGCCCACCTACTTGTACGAAAAATAGAACAAAGCCTAATCAACGTAATCACTTGCTTACAAAATTTTAAGTTAGCTCTTGTCACTTAACTGACTGTTTACACGCAACTTTTAACGTAAAATTTAGTTACCAACTTAACCACTTAACGCGTGTAAACCAGCCATAAGGCTCAGCATAATGGGATGCTTGGTAATCTCTGCAGATGGCAGATCTTCATGTCACTGAACATAGAAAAATGTCAGATCATGCCATTTTCTAAAAAAAAGCGCATCAATTACATATTTGTTGGGTAAATTTAAATTGAGGTCTAACTTTGAAGAAAGTTGTGTTTCCAAGCTTTTCGAAAGTAGTTAAGGTGGTTCGATTTCCATACAAAAAACAATCGGTATTCACTGATACAGGATATAGAATAAAGCTTTAATTACGAGTCCTACAAACTATTTTCTAGTTAAATTTGTCGCGAAATGATTAAAAAACCATACTTTTCATTTAGAAATCAAAATTAATAACTAAAAATTTTCATCTAATTTACGCATGTGTGTGTGACAATAACACGATATGCGTGGTTGCCTCTTCGTGCGATCACCGAAAAAGACAAACGCTCGGGGATGGTTGCTCGTGCGCTATGTTGCCGTTCTTACTGTCTGTCTGCTCACTACTTAGTTGACACTTTGTATTGTTGGTTATTTCTTTCTTACAAATAATATCAACAACGCGTCTTTAGATTCATAATTTGTGTTTGAATCCCTTATGCATTTACTGTGTCGTTTATACGCCAATCAGCTGTCGTGAAAATCAAATTAATCATGGAAGGAACTTCAAAGGCACTTTATAGAAAACACTAATATTCCGGCCCACCGAAATCTAAAAAAATCTAAATCTAAATTCTCGAGCTCAACTAAAACGCCATTACGGGGATGGTGTATCGTAAGTAATTATCTGTTTTACTTCTTGATTAGGTACCTACCTATATTTTCTGTCATTTGGCCTGCATTTGGGTAGCTAGGGTTGGAAAGGATGATATTAAAGTACTTAGTTTCTTTCTCCTTTTACATAGTACCAGTCAACAAATATTCTACATATTTTGTGCTTTCAGTCGTGTGGAGGTACGGCATACAAAAGAGAAAAGTACAAGGTTAGTTTTAGTATCCTATACCTACAATACATGTTATGTGTACATGTCATAGCGAATACCATATTTTCTATGTTTATTATTTTCAGACCTGTTTTGAAAACATGTACCTAGTAGGAAATTGTGGAGTCAATACTTCTGAAGAGTTTTGAATGCTATGTTTTAAAACTGTATTTTATTTCAGGTGTAGTGCTAAATGAGGAGGCAATTTTTGAAATAAAATGTTTTCCTTCGCTAGCAAGAAAATCAAAAGACATCCTGACTGCTCTGTGAGAGATGAGAAGAATTTTCCCATTGTCGAAAAGAATGGAGTTTTATCATTGAAGGAAAATCACAATTACTACTACCAAGTAAGACATGATATTATCGCATCACACTTATTTTGTAAACTTTATTTTTATTTTAGTAAAGCCAGCAAACAAACACTGGAGCAGTCTGATGGTAAAAAACAAGCCAGGCCAACATATATCTCTATGTATGTATGCTAATCAAAGGTGAAATTATTGAAATGAAATGAAATTATTAATAATGCATTAGTGAACCAAGATTTACATGTTCAAATTCAAATGTGTAATTTCCCTGATTGGTCTTTCCTTTTATCTGAAAGACAACTCCTTTACACATTTTTATTATGGTGGTTGAAATAGGGAACTGAAACTGGGCTTCATCTTCAAATTCAATTATATCATGTTACCTGTTTCATTCCACCCAGGGGTGCATTGGCATGGCTATATTTTAGATATAATATAGTAAATCCGGGCTATTACCAACATGTGTGCTAAATTGTTATATATTGTTTGTATTCTACCAGGTACTAATCATGGTTTTCTTTTAGGTTCAGGGCAACTAAGGATTACAAGAATGAAAAAATGTTGTATCATTGGTTTTGTGAATTCAACTACGCCAATAACTGTAATTGAAGTACAAAAAAACGAACCATTTATTAAGAAAATGATCCATAAATTGGTTTACTTTTATAAAAACTCCATATTGCCAGAAATAATACAAAGGCAAATACAAAAGGGAGCTAAATGTATTGATCTAGAATAAGTGCATAAAATAAAAACCCATTCGACCTATTGAGTGTTTCTTGATTTTTATTATTGACAAGACCTCTTATCCCAAAAATCCTACTTCCTACATAAACAAATATACAAACATTTTCTGCTGCGTATTTTTTCATACTTACACCTAATTTATTTATTACAATATAAATAAAGTCCCCGGACAATCACACTGCCTTGCCTACTGGGCCCCAAGACTTGTGTTACCAAGTAGCGGACTGGGGGGAGGGAACCTGGAATTTTAATAAATTTAGGTATAACATCCAAGACCTGGTTTTTTTTGTATTTTATTAATTCTTGTGCCGTACGAGGATCGAAACCGCGACCTCACGATCTTACGGCTAGCACTTTAGGCTAACATCCCAGTGCGATCCAATAAAAGAAAAATTATTTGGTACCCCTTCTGTCACAAAGATATTGCGTTGGATAGGGACCCATAACACCACAAACATCGGGTTTTCACGGCCTCCATAGTGCAGTGGCTAACTCACCAAGCTGTTGATCAAGAGGTCCTGGTTTGATTGTCACACAGAACACAAAAATTGTTCCGGTTCTAGGTATATATGTAAATAAGTACCTGCTAGTTGGCTATACATATGATAATCCATAACACAAACCTTGGCTTACTTAGGCGCCATGGATTACTACTTTGGGGATATTATAACAGTAACATATACGCAAAAAGAATAATTTTTAGAGAACACCAGAATTTCGCGGCCTCCTTTTTATAATCTGGTCTAAATATAGCTATATTATAGTTAGGTACTTATATTTCTACAAAAAAAAATACTTCGGGGTTCGAACTGACAACTTGCCGCTTAGAATCTAGGCGCACGCATAAAACGCCAGCATGCTATATTTGTGTCGTATTACTACGTAAACTAAATATCAAACACTCGCTACGAGGAAACCATAATACATGTAAAAAGGACGCCGTCTGTTGCGCTCTCTATCGCACTTGTAGGAGTTTTGTTTGCTTGTGTGCGATATGCTTAAACTACGTAAAGGAATACATAATCAACTTATTTGGATAGTACAATACAACAACACGTGTAAAGTAATTTTTGGCAATTCTGTATTTATATAAAGATGTCGCGAAACATCTTTAAAGTCAAAAAATTTTAAAGCTGATTTCACAAATAAATAAAAACCAGAAATTTGTGGAACTAGCGCCATCTAGCGGGACTTTAGCTTTTTGTAGGCTCATCGAACCACCTTAAGGTCGAAGCAGGCATTGAAAATGATAGCTAAAATAATATGACAAGCACCTGTCGAGGCAAATGCTTAAGTGCATGGTTGGAAATTCCATCCGCACCCAGAGCCTTTTTGGACGTTTGACTTCTAATGAGAAGAGAGATTTCATCATTAGACACTGTGACGTCCGCGGTGATGGGGAGAGAGCCCCTGCGGAGGACTTCGTCTTCCACCGCCTGGATGTGGGAGGGATAAGCGGGTTGAGTACTAGGCGAGCATTGTGAGGCAATGCTGTCAGCAAAGCATTCGGCTTTCTCTTCGTCTTCGAAGACGGTAAGGCCGTCGGGACGAGTGAGCGGAGGAACGTGAGAGGCGGCGTTTACGCGTAAGGCTCGCGCCATTCTATAATAAGCTTGGTGGGACGGGGAGATATTCTCCATGACATCGTTCATCTGAGCGTCTCGGTGATATGCGAGGCAAGGCCTAACTTAACGTTGTAGCTGTTTCGCAGCTAATCTTTATGCGGGCGTGGGATAGAGCTTGGCTGTCCGGAGAGCCGCGTTCTTATCTTTAATAAGATTGGTAACGGTTAAGGGAAGCGTGGGTTTGCCTTGCTTAGCAATCTTTTCGTTATCACTGATGGCTGAGTTGATAGCAACAGTGAGGGAATCGACTAACGAGTCTATTTTGTCCGGGCTATCTAGAGAGTCGGGTGAGATCGCGAGTGGAGAGTTCGGGGCCTCTAGGGCTGAAACTAACGTATTTTTAAAGCCTTTCCAGTTGGTAAAGGTCTTAGGAGACGTAACGTTGTCGTTTGGCGGTCCTAGTACGAGGGAGACGGGGCGATGATCGGAGCCTATATCATCGAGCGGTTCAATAGACTTGAGATCGAGGTTGATATGCTTTACTATCGCAAAATCGAGGATGTCGGGATAATGAGTGGGAGTGAGGGGCGAAATGACGTCTAAATCGAGTGACTCAGTGATGTTAAGGAGCGCGACACTGCTAATGTTGGTCGATAGACACGTCCAGTCAGTATGCTTGGAGTTGAAATTCCCGAACATAATGGCTGAACGGCCGAGGGCGAGAATGGCCTCAAAGTCGCTACGGATAGGTCTGGTGCCACTAGGTACGTAGATTGAAGCTATAATGAAGGTCGGATTACCTGTCATAGCCAACCTACACACAACTGCTTCCATGTTGAGGAGAAGGAAGAGGAAAGCAATGCAAACCTCTTTTATAGTAAATAGCTGTGCCACCGTGACCGTCGGTATTGGGCCTATCGTTACGAGTAAACGCGTATTTAGGAATAGCGAATTCCCTGGAGCGAGAAAGAGTGAGCCACGTCTCTTGGAGGAGCAGTAAATCTGGCTCGTGGTTCTCAAGGAACAGTTTGAGCTCAGGAAAGTTAGAATTAAGGCTACGAGCGTTAAATGAAACTGGGGATAAGGCCTTGGGTTTGATACGACCGGTCGCGGGATTTGCAGGTCTAGACATTATGTTTATTGGATTACACTATACATACACTATACACTATACATTTATGTGGATTGAAAAGTTCGCGGCCTAACATAGATAACGTTGTTATATTATTATAAAACTACCCTCATATGAAACCTAGACTCTTTGTCAGTCTCTGTGCAATTTTTCTCTGAGATACATGTGTAATTTTTTTTAATGAACATTAAGTGAGCGTAAGTGTCATTAATTTTGAAAATGGATAGTTTAGAGCACCGTACCTTGATCAAATACCTCCACAAGAAACACTTAACTCCAAAGCAGATTCATGAAGTTATGGTGGCTACTTTAGGAACATCTGCTCCGTCGTATACAATGATAAAAAAGTGATCAGCTGAATTTAATAATAATAATAATAAATTTCTGTATTGTGGCAACTAGGCCCACTTGTTAATATTTCAAAGCTTAATAACTCTGTTAATGTAACAAAAATGTTCGGCAAATCCTTATCATTAAAATTCACACATATATGACACACGACAAAAAAAAAAATAATAATAAAACACAAAATCCAAAGCAGGTTTATTTCAATAGTATTTCAAAACAAATTTGTAAATTAAATAATAAATTAAGACTGTGATGGCGGTAAAGGGCTTTTGTGTAATTTAGAAGTGATAAATACCTAAATTAAATAATATTCAATTATTGACTATGTCTATTTAATAAATAATATATCTTATATTCAATTAGATTAATAACTAATAAACAACAATTATAAATAAATAAAAATAATTATTTGCTATGTCAATAACATGTCAGAAAACTGGAAAATGTCAATTTAAATTCAGTTATTCCATATAAACAATTGTATTTAAAAAATGTAAAATTAATTAAAAATAATGTCATTAAGAAAATTATATGTCATTAATGATATCGTATTAATTAAAAATTCCATTTATGTTAGTATATTAATAAATTGCTGCCGTATTGGTAGTTCTAATTTAGAGGCGAATAGTTTTAATATCGTGGAACGTAGTCTGCACATAAGTGACAAATTTTTCTTCCTCATGACAGCGTAGTAGTCATCGACTCCTGCTAACGCGAACATGGCCGATGCACTGCAGCTCCGAGGCAACCCCAGCAGCATTCTCAGGTCGTTGTTGTACTGAACTCTAAGAGTGCTTAAAGATGACTTTGAGCCGCGACCATGCGACCACAGACCGCCGTGTAAAATGATGGGCAGAAAGCCTTAAATAGTGAAATATTAGCATCCACACTACAACGTGCGAATCTGTATGCCAGCATGTTGCATCTCGCCGCCAGTGCTCTTCGCTCTCTATCAATATCGGCATTGTTATTGAGGTCCTCTGATAAGTAGTGTCCTAGGTATTTAAATTTTGTTACTCTAACCAGAGACTAGTAAATAACTATAGACTAACCATGTCTAACAAAATTTTGTGACTTGAAAAATAGTTGTTTTTAAGATAGAGAGATGGCGTTAGTTGTATTAGATTTAAAGTTATTTAAATTTACTCAAAAAAATGCGTGAAAAAACTTAAGATGGAGCTGTTTACAAAATCATTTGATATTTCATTGCAAGTACTATCCGTAGGTATCAGGCGACAACAGACGTTGCCAGCTAGTGCATTATATTATTTGATGCTATGTTGCCGCTCTTATAATTCAGTAACAGAAAACTTTACACCATCCCGGATATTATTTGTAGTGTTACTGGGTTAGTGTATTGCCAGTATATAATTTTTGCCACAAAAATACAGCATTCATCTCCACAGTTTGTTCTTATCTGCCTTAACATAATAAAACGAATTTCAGTGCATTTAATTAATAGGTATATAATATTTTACTTTATTTCTTGATATCGATAAAAATTATGTCTTAATAAGTGCATAATTTTTATTTATAATGCATATAACTCATAACTATTTTGCAGTAGTTAAATAAATATTTTCTTGCTGGATTATTATTTAAAAAAATGTTCTTTATCCATCAACTTTTTTTGTTCTTTTTATGACAATATTTGATTTGTTTGACAATTTGAATTCTTTGTCGTTTATTGTTGTTGCTATGGGTGTGTGTTTGTTTTGGAACTTTTCCCTGCATTTCTTTGAATTCACAATATTTCTGCTCGCCTACTGTGACTTGTGCAAATTTTATAGACCTTGATTAAGTTTACGTTTTGGCTGCTACATATATGTTATATATGTATGTATAACATGTGCGTTTATCACAACTGTGATAATAAAAGCTTTTAAAAATAGGTTATTATGGCAATTAAAATAAGGAGGATGGTAGTGCCCAGGCGTCTCTGAACAAAATAAACCATATACCAGTATGTTTATGGTCTTTTGTAGTTGTTATTTTATCATCTATAAAGTAAGAATAAATTACTATCTACCTATTCTTATTGAGTAAAATTATCAAAATCAATGATATAAAATGATGACATTTTCCAATTTCAAGAAAGGAATAGATCCTACTTGCTAAAGTTTCAGGTTATTTAACAACGCCATCTAGCAGTTTTAGTCCGTACAAATATTTTGCATTACGTTTCTTGTCAATAATTCATATAAAAATTAAAAACGACAAGGTTGGTCCAAGCTATTTGAGAGCGACATCTAGTAATAGCTTGGATTTTGAGCTTTTTCCGAGTCACGAATTTTTGTATGGAGATGGTCAGTCTATAGTTATTTACTAGTCTCTGCTCTAACTAACGGCAAGCCATTAAGTAAGATTTTCGGCTCGTAGTTAACTAGCTTACCAGGAACCCCAAAGATCATGTACTCACTTTTTTTGGTGTTGTACACGAGGCCATGAGATCTTGCATACTCCTCACATGCACTTAATAGCTCCCTTATCGGCCCGTTGGACCCATCAGTACCATGTCATCAGCGTAACTCAGGTTATTTATGCTTATGTTATCTATTTTACAGCCTACTGGTTTGCAGCTCAGTTCCTTAATTAATTCATTGATGTAGAGCTTAAATAGTCTCGGCGAGGTAATCCCACCAGCCATGCAGCCATGCACATCCCATGCAGCAGCACTCCACACTTCAAACCATAGTCACTGGAGAACGAGTTACCCCATCTATCATAATTTAACTGATTATCGTACCAATGTCTAAACAATCTAATGATTGACACTGGCACACCCGCCTTCTCAAGGTCGAATGCCTTAGATAGGTCAAGGAAGCAGGCATAGACGAGTGTGCCTATCTGTATAGTAACTAACAGTTTGTTTTAAGAAAAGTATGGCACTCTCAGTTGACAAGTTTGCTCTAAATCCAAACTGGGCATCATGTAGTTCCACGGCTTGATCCAGCTCCCTGTCCAGCAATCTGTCTAAGATCTTGGCAATAATTGTTGCCAGAGAAATAGGTCTGTAATTGGTATGGTCGGCTATATTTCCAGTTTTGTTTTTTAATATAGGAACAACAACAGTCCGCAACATTGCTTTTGGTAGATAAGAATGATTGATGCACAAGGAGTAGAACATAGCTAGAACTCGAGGCAGGTGAGGACCCGCGAACTTGAGGTGCTCGATGCTCAGCCCATCGTACCCAGGCGATTTACCCTTTTTCATATTTTTAATCTCCCAGGCCACTTGCTTGACAGAAAAACGAATCAAGTTCCCATCAGGAACAGTCTGACCATCAGGGTTCGTTTCCTGTTGCGTCGAACCCAAAGGCGAGTCTACATTAAAATGCGATTTCTTTTTCTGAAGTGCAGTTGTTTACAGTGGCAGGCCGACTCGGCCTGACATTCAGTTTATTTGTCTCCAAAACTTTTGTAGACCTCTGATATGAAATTAGACCCATTTTAATTTGGTCTTGATGTTTTTGACACCACTTAAGTTTTTCCTAAAAGACGTTTTTGGCTTTCACTCATTCTGTCCCAAAGCACGCCTACTATAGGCTTATTGTTCAACAACCAATTCTGATGGTCAAGCCGAGCTTGCTCATATGCCTCACGCACGTACCTATTCCAACCTACAATCGGTTTCTTCTTTTGACGAGTTCCCTCCGTGTTTATACTAACCTGCGCCGACGCACCTGCGAGAATACCTACAATGTTCTCATAAAGTCAATCTAACTCAATCCTATGCGATTTCTCGCTACATATGCTATCCTTGCAATAAATAAACACTTATGGAAAGTGTATATCACGTAGCTTTGCATTGCAGAGGTCCCGATACCTACCTACCTGCTCCTCAGACCTATTACGCCAAAAAACTTTATTATCTGACGACACGTCAGTTTCAAGTTTAGGTAACACAATATTTAAATCGCATTCCAATATTAAGGGCGGTGATCAGACCAGTAAACGTCTTGAAGATTGAAGGTATCTGAGATAGCTGTAGCCAGGGCCGGATTTACAGGTCTGGAGGCCCTGGGCAATAAAGGATTGGAGGCACCAAGTTAATTTCCGAATAAAATAAAGAATAAACCAAGTAATGCGAAACAAACTCAAATTATTGGAATTAACATGAACATAGTCAAATATGAAAATTATCCGCAATGAAATATCAATAAACATAGTTATCAAATTATATTTACTACTTCATACAAAAAATCGCTACCAAGATACTAATTCAAAATGCGTATCAGGGCTTTTTCGGATTGGGAGAACGAATATGGGTAAATTATTTTAAACAATTAATACTAATATGTGGACATATTTGTGTAAGTTTTTACTTTGTACACGTGTTGATAGTTAAAAATGTCTAATTTTTAAATAAAGGCACATAACATTTAAAATTTATAATCCTGCGGAACGAATTTCGTAGAAAAAAAAGGGTTTCATTAGATCGAGAAATTATAGAGGAGCATAACAAAACCGTTCTCATTAAAAAGTAATGCGTATTTTTCGAGAAATATTAAAAAAATTTTTAACCTCTAAACAAATAAATAAAATTTGTGCTGCGTTCCGTTTGCCGATTACAGCGCTAAAAGTGCTCATAACCGCTCCGATTCGTTTGAGCGCGCTAAAAGTGTTATTAGTGCTATTGCAATCGGAACGGTATATATCGCGCTAACATTCTGATTGTTCGTCGCTTAACTCTAAAGTTACAATTTCATTAAGATCTTTGACCCTGAATGAAGTAGGAGCCATTTTTTAACATTATTACAAAAGAAAATTAATAAGCAAGCTCTTCAAATCTATTATCAACTAATAACAACATCAACAAAGTAACGTCATGTGTCAGTTTTGACAGGCCGCTCAGAGCTACCATGCTCCGTAGCTTGGGCACTATGAGCGGGAAGATGGCGGCGTTTATGACGTCATTGATGACGTATCGATATCGCTGTGAGCGCGCTCACGGGCAAACGGAACGGGTATATGAGCGCTGTGAGCGCTGTAATCGGCAAACGGAACGCAGCATTGGTAAAGCGCAACAAGGACGGAAGATTAGATTGTCAAAAATATTTCAATCAAAACAAAATCAATCAATAGGTATGTTCAGCAATGGACTTGCTTTTTATTCATGTAAATATTACATTTATTCCTGGATATAAATTCTTATTCTAAATTAAACTTTAGTTGCCAGCGTTCCTTGTTGTAATATCATCGTCGGGATCTGTTAAGACGTCACGCGGACGCCTATAACGAACCGCCGCGTCTGGGTTGGCTGTGTATTCAGATGACTTATTTACCAGCGGGTTGGGATGATGAGGAGCATTATTGAAGTGGCGTCTAGACGCCAACTTCATGATTGCGGCAATGGTGGGCAGCTCGAGATCCTTGTGCAGATCTAAGTTGCGGACATAGGGCGGGGCCCCAACGCATTTGCGTAAGAACCTATTTTGAATAACCTGCAAGTGATTGAGGTTCGATTTGCTGGCGTGAGCGAAAGCCAAACTGGCATAATTATGTCATGATGGGGCGGATGCAAGTTTTGTAAAGTGTAAGCTTATTTCTAAGCGACATTTTACTCTTTTTGCAGATTAGGGGGTGCAGCCTACCCATGACGAAGGCCGGACGCGTTTTATGTGATCCGCGAATGTTAGTCCACTATCTATAGTGACTCCTAAATATTTGACTTTTTTAGACCATGGGATCGGAGTACCAAACAGGGTGATCTGACCTAATCTTTTGGAGGGTTTCCTAGAGGTTGTCCTAGAGTACGTTGAGAGAGAGAAGAACACTGCTGCACTTTTTTCTGAGTTGACTTCTATTCTCCATTTCCTAAACCAAGCGCCTGATGATTTAAGTATTCTAGTTAACCTACGTAGACTCCTATCAGATGTGTATAGCGCGGTGTCGTCTGCAAAGAGCGCTAGGTCTACTTTCTCCGTCCTTGGTATGTCACTAGTGTATAGTGAAAACAAAGTTGGAGAAAGCAAAGTTTTTTTTTGTTCCCCTCCACGGAGAGGGCAGGAGGATAAAAAATGCTCTGACGCATACTCCGCGCGTGCGATCGGAGTTATGTGGGACTCGCAACGAGCCCACCAGAGCCCTACCTACTAAAAAACCCCCTGAATGACTCGTGCAATTTTTTGCCATGCAGCCTTCATCTGAGCGACGACCAATTAGAGAAAGAGGCCGCGCTAGCGGGGCCCAGAAGGGGTCACCCGCTGGGATTTACATACCACTGAAGGTGCTCAAAATTAAATAAAAAATGGAATTAATTCGAATTTACATTAGAATTAGAAGTTGCGGCCTGAAGGGCTTCTAAATCTAGCGTTAGCTGCGTCGCTACGTTCATGTGCACGTTTCTCGGTCTAGCGACTTTAAACTTTGAATCTAAGACAGGAGTAGTAATATGAGACTGAATCTCGAACTAGAGGATTGGGATGGGTTTCGGAGCGTTTGAAGAAAGCTTCAGAGAGGGTTTTGAGATGTTGTTGCACTGTAGGTAGTTCAAGATCTCTGTGCAAGTTCGCGTTACGCTCGTACCACGGTGCGTTTGTGGCCCTGCGGCAAAAAGATTTTGACTACCTGCAGTTTGTGCAGGATGGAGGGTTTGGTATGGGCAAAGATTGGCGAGGCATACGTCATGACGGGTCTAACGCAGACCTTATAAAGCGTACGTTTATTTCTAAAAGAAATTTTCCTTTTTCTACCTAACATAAGGCGGCCTAAGTAAAAACGGGCGAGTTTCGTTACTCTATCAACGTGTGGTTTGAAAGAAAGCGTTTGGTCTAAGGTGACGCTTAAGTATTTGGTACAGCGCTTCCAGGGGATGGGAATGCCTAACATTTGGATGTGGAGATTTTAATCGGCGATACGACGGTGTTTGCAGTCAAAGTCTCTTGTCTGTCAGTCTCAAGAACTCTTGTCTGGGTTCACATCGATGCGCCCTTTTTGAAACCATGCACCGAGGGCGTTTACGGCCTTTTGGAGTCTGGTGACGAGACCCGGGACACTGAGGCCTATGGTGTAAAGGGCGGTGTCGTCGGCAAAGAGGGCGAGTTCGACGTCTTTCGGCGAAATGGGAATATCGTTAGTGTACACGGTGTACAACAGTCGGGCGAGGACTGAGCCTTGAGGGACTCCAGTCTTTATGGAACGAGGCGCGGAAAGCGTGCCTTCATGTTTAAATCGAAACGCACGGTCTTTGAGAAACGACGCGATTATCCTAACTAGGCGAACCGGTAAGCCTATTTTGTAGAGTTTATAGACGAGACCGCTGTGCCAGACTTTATCGAAAGCCTTGGCTACGTCAAAGAAAACTGCAACCGTTTTCTTACGTCGTGGACAGAAGCCGTCGAGTATGTACTCGACGATTCAATGGACTTGCTGAGGGCAGGAGTGCTTAGCGCGAAAACCGAGCTGGTGGGGAATGATGAGGGGATCGCCATCCGTTGGAAAAAGATGGTTCCGCATTCGAGAGAGTATGACTCTCTCGAGAAGTTTAGACATGGCCTTGAGGAGGCTGATGGGTCTATGATTAGCCGAGATATTCAGAGGTTTACCCGGCTTGGGAATGCCTAAGATTGTCGCTTCTTTCTAAGCTCTTGGAAAGTAGCTATGATCGAAGCGGGCATTGAAGATGATAGCTAACAAGGTAAGCACCTGTTGAGGCAGGTGCTTAAGTGCGTGGTTAGAAATACCATCCGTACGCGGAGCCTTTTTGGACTTTTGACTTCTAATGAGAAGTAAGATTTCGTCATTAGAGACTGTGACGGGGTCGTCGGTGATGGGGAGAGATTACCTGCGGAGAACTTCGTCCTCCACCGCCTGGATATGGGAGGGATCCGCGGGTTGCGTGCTTGGCGAGCATTGTGAAGCAACGCTGTCAGCGAAGCATTCGGCTTTCTCTTCGACTTCGAAGGCAGTAGTGCCATCGGGCCGAGTGCGAGGAGGGACGTGAGAGATGGCGTCTACGCGTAAGTCTCGGGCCATACTATAATACGCTTGGTGGGATGGGGAGATATTCTCCATGAGATCGTTCGTTTGAGCGTCACGGAGTTCCGCGAGGCAAGACCTAACTTTACGTTGTAGCTGATTCGCAGCTGTTCTATAGGCGGGCGTGGGATATTTCTTGGCTCTCCGGAGAGCCGCGTTCTTAGCTTTTATAAGATTGCTAACGGTTAAGGGAAGCGTGGGTTTGCCTTGCTTAGCAACCTTTTCGTTATCACTGATGGCTGAGTTGATAGCATCAGTAAGGGAATTTACTAATGAATCTATTTTATCCGAGCTATCTAATAGGTAGGGCGAGATCGCGAGCGGAGAGTGTGGGGCCTCTAGGGCTGAAACTAATGTATTTTTAAAGCCTTTCCAGTTGGTAAAGGTCTTAGGAGAGGTGAAGTTATCGTTAGGCGAACCTAGCACGTGGGAGACGGGGCGGTGATCAAAGCCTAGGTCATCGAGCGGTTCGATAGACCTAAGATCAAGGTTGATATGCTTTACTACTGCAAAGCCGAGGATGTCGGGAGAGTAGTTCGGGTTATTGGGATAGTGAGTGGGAGTGACGGGAGAGATGACGTCTAAGTCGAGTTGTTCAGTGATGCCAAGGAGAGCGATGCCGCTGGTGTTTGTTTGGAGTTGAAGTCTCCGAACATAATGACGGAACGGCCGAGGGCGAGAATGGCCTCAAAGTCGCTACGGATAGGTCTGGTGCCACTAGGTATGTAGATTGAAGCTATGATGATGGTCGGATGACCAGTCATGGCCAATCTACACACAGTGGCTTCCATGTTAAGGAGAGGAGGGGTAGGGAGAGGAGTGCAATGGAAACCTCTTTTGTAGTAGATAGCTGTGCCGCCGTAACCGTCAGAGTTGGGCCTATAGTTACGAGTGAACGCGTATTTAGGAATAGTGAGTCCCCAGGTGCGGTTTGGAGTGAGCCACGTCTCTTGGAGAAGCAATAAGTCTGGCTCGTTGTTCTAAAGGAACAGTTTGGCTCAGGGAGGTTTGTACTGAGGCTACGAGCGTTAAATGAAACGATGGATAAGCCCTTGGGTTTTATACGACAGGACGCGGGCTTTACAGGTCTAGACATTTTATATACCATTTATAGAATTTATACGAATTATTGAATTTGTAAAGAACTAAGTAGCGAGTGATGCTCGGCTAACGCGAAGAGACGCTCTTGAGGAAAACGGGTGGCTCACAGTTTGCGTGCGAGTACGGCGATTTACGGCTTATATCGACGTTTTGGATAACGTCCAAGACGGTCTTCATGTCCTCAGCCAACTACGACTGAGGCGAAGACGACGGAACGGGACGCGGGCCTACGGGAGCTGGAATAGGTAGGGAAGGTGGAGCGGCCTATGCTGTCTCCAGGAGAGAACCGGAGTAGGCGTCGGCTGCACGGGCTTTGCTTCCGGGGGACCCCGGTTGCGCAGCGGCGGGAAGTTGGCGGGAGTGAGCGGCGGCGCCGGTTCAAGATGATGTTCGATAGTCCGCAGATTGTGCGAGCCTCTCTGAAAATCTCCCTCGAGTTGGAAGTGTTGGTTAGGATTACTAACGCTAACTGAAAACGTTTGCCGCGGTCGGAGTGCATCTTGTGCACTGCTTCAGCCGGGAAGCCCTGGGACTTAAGGTCCTCGAGGATATCATCATTCGCGAGCTCGAACGGGACGCCCCGTAGTACTGCGCGGATCTTACGCTCCGGGAGGGCGTCGGTGTGATACGCGATTTGTCTGACTGATAAAAGCCTAGTGAACGCGCGGAAGTCGTCGATAGTCGCGACTTGGATTTTAATGGATTTGCCTGCGTTAGCTGCTTTAACATAATTGATTTTGTGCTCTTGGCACTAGCTAGAAACCGCGGTCCAGGGTGCGCAGCGCGTCGCTGGCTTCGATGGGACCGACGGAGACGCGGTCATTTCGAGTGACATAAGCGGCGCGGGGGTGGGCGTTGAGGACACCGGGGAGGGCTCGGGTGTTTAAGACACCGAGGCTTTCTTCGAACGCTTCTTAGAGCGTTTGGCGACTAATTGGAATGGGGGCTCAGGAGAGCCGGTTAAGGTAGCGGCGACCGACGAAGCTTCGGACGCGGAGTCTGAGTCGCTCCCGGGAACGGTACGTTTCCTACGCGATGTGCGCGAGGACGTGTCCGACACACAGTCCATGTCGGAGGGTACGGAAGACGCGGGAGAGCTAAAGACCTGAGGGGTCTTGGTACTAGTCGCCTGAGGGGCCGGAGTTTGGGCGTGATGGGCCGGGAACGCGATCGTTGATTTTAAGGCCTGCGTTAGGACCTTATCGAGAAAAGGGACACACGACGCGGCGAGTGCCTAGGCGAAGGCCTTCGCAAAGTTTAATAGACTCTGCGAATCCATAAGGGGTTCAAAATCGAAGTTATTTGGATAATATTGAATGGTTCAAAGGTACCTGTATCCTAAAAATACTATGTTGCGCAACTTTAAATATGTGCATAATGTTGCTCAGTTCTCATAACGATATTTTTTCCACTAAATTGGTCTACTTTGATTTATATGGGAAGACAAAGCGATCTATCACATTTATATATCAGTGTAGATGTAATTTTCATAGATTCGGTTTTCCTTAATAAAAAGACATCATTTAGTTATACTCAAACCTTACAATATTTCGATTTAAAAAGGTTTTTACACCTTATAAAAAATATATTCAAAGTTACCCAAAACTCATGGTAACTTTGAATTGGACTTTTGGGGAAAATTGTGGGTAATTCTATTGTTTTTTTCGTAAATTCATCATGTTATAAAAATAAACCAATTCAAAAGGATATTGTTAATTCAGTAAAATAAAGGTTGAATAAATATAAATCAGATGTAATATCTCAAATACTGTAAAGACATTTTTTTAAATAAAAAATAAAAGTAGCGTCACTATCTGTCTCGCTCACTCTTGCCAAACTCCACAATCTCATCATCATTCACCATTCTGCCGTAAAATTAAGGACCAACAAAGAGTTTGTGCGAAAACATTTAAGCTAAGTAAACTGGATTCGCATGAACTCGGATTATTTCAAGTTTTTTTATATTTTCCAGTATTTCTTTAGTAGTTACCCACCAAGTGTTGTACCATTTTGGAATCCTGATTAAAGGCGGGAACTTTTGATGGCACGTGCCAAAGCACTCGAGCAAAATTTTTTTCAGGAGGCCCTGTCAAATTCGAGATATTTTGAAAATGTTGAATTCATAGTTCGGCAAAAAGTGTTATTTCTAAAAAAATTTGGGGCAATTGTGTTATTATTTTTTATGTGATTAAAAATACGTTATTTAGTTTATGGTGACACGTTTTAAATGGACAAAAATAACCAACATTAACCACAATAACCAAAAAATGGTAAAAAAATTGAGAAATTCTGCTTTTTTTGTTTAATGCTCATAATTTCTAAAGAACATGGAATGGATTTTTTTGCTGATTTTTCTGATGATGGTTACCATTTAACCTATCGTCCCGTTTCGGCTTGACGTTGAGTTTAGGGACGCCTTGTATAACTATTATATTAATTCCAATATTATATAAAGAGTAAGAGTGGTCCGTGACCAACAGTGTAATGTGTAGTACACAAAAAAAGTGGTACTGTTCTATTCTGCAATGTCATTAGATACCATTACGAACCAGATACTGTCTTTCATACTAAAGATTGCAAAACCTTTTAAAAACCCAACATTGTCAAAAGCTTTATATTATTCCCTGCTTAGAAGTCTACTAGAGTACTTTGCATCTGTTTGGTCCTCTATGTACAAAAATCTTATAGATCGAATACAGTCTATACAAAGGCGGTTTGTTAGATATTCATGTTCAAAATATGGCCTTAGGAGATTTAATTCATCATCATCACCATATCAGCCACTGGACGTTCACTGCTGAACATAGGCCTCCCCCAAAGACTTCCAGAGCGACCGGTCGCACGCGCTCTGCATCCAATGACTTCCTGCCACCTTTATTATATCGTCCGTTCATCAAGCCGGAGGCCGTCCTGCGATGCGTTTTCCGGTGCGTGGTCTCCAGTGGGCCCCACCCACTGCCACTTCAGCTTACTAATCCTTTGGGCTATCTCGGTAACTTTAGTTCGTCTACGGATCTCCTCATTTCTGATTCGATCTCGTAGTGAAATACCAAGCATAGCCCTCTCCATAGCACGCTGGTTGACCTTGCGCTTTCTTATGAAGCTCATGGTAAGAAACCACGTTTCTGAGCCGGAAGTCATCACTGGTAACACACACTGGTTGTAGACTTTTGTCTTGAGGCACTGAGGTATTTCGGACGAGAAGATATCACGCAGTTTCCCGAACGCTGCCCAGCCGAGCTGGATTCGTCGATTGACCTCTCTCTCGAAGTTGGACCTACCTAATCGGACACCTGGTCCTAGGTAAATGTACTCGTCTACAACTTCGAGAGCAGAGTTCCCAACTAGCAATGGGGTAGGCGCAACATGGATATTTGAAATAATTTTCGTCTTATCCATATTCATTTTAAGACCTACCAGTTGGGGAATTCTGTTGAGGCCATCGAGCATTGTGCCGAGATCTTCCAGCGATTTTGCCATGACCACAATATCGTCGGCAAACCGGAGGTGAGTGATGTACTCGCCATTGATGTTGATGCCGAATCCTTTCCATTCCAGGAGCTTGAAAGCGCCTTCCAAAGCAGCGGTGAATAGCTTTGGAGATATTACGTCTCCTTGTCTAACACCTCTCTGCAATGGAATCGCCCCCATGCACAGCTCCAGTACTCGGACCAACATGGTGGTGTTTTTGTACAAACACTTCAACACTTCGATGTACCGATGGTCTATTCGGCACCGTTGGAGAGATCTCAGCACCGCCCAGGTTTCGATTGAATCGAAGGCATTCTCATAGTCCATAAACACTAAACATAGTGGCAAATTATACTCCTCGGTCTTCTGTATAATCTGCCGCAGCGTGTGTATGTGGTCTATGGTACTGAAGCCTCGTCGGAAACCGGCTTGTTCGGGTGGTTGGAAGTCATCGAGCCTGCGTTCGAGACGACTCATGATGACTTTTGAGAACAGCTTATAAACATGGCTCAGAAGCGAGATGGGCCTATAATTTCCAAGAGGGCTTTATCGCCCTTCTTGAAAAAGAGTACCACCATACTCCTGTTCAATGCTTCGGGCGTAGTTCCTTCGAGCAAGACGGAATTGAACAGCCTCTGAATTACTTTAAATACCGGTGTTCCACCCACTTTCAGAAGCTCCGTAGTAATTCCGTCTTCACCCGCTTGTTGTTCTTAAGCTGTTTCAGAGCTATCCTAATCTCGTACAGGCTGATGTCCGGGATATTTTCGGTGAAGTGTCAGGTAAGTTTGGCTCTGGGGTCTTTAGCCGGACCAGTAACAGGCTGCGCTACCGAGGTGTACAACCTTCCATAGAACCCCTCGACCTCCTTCAGCACCTCTGGTTTGGTCGAAACAACGCCCCCGACCTCCGTCTTCAGCTTCGTCAACTGGCTTTGCCCAATAGACATGTCTCTTGCGGACAATTTTGAGCCTTCGTTCTGCTTTATCGTCTCCTTAATACCATTGGTCTTAAAGGCACGGATATCGTGTCGCAAGGACTTATTGATGTCTTTATTGAGCTGCCGAAATGCGTTAGCGTCGTCGTCGGAGAACTGTAGTGTGGCTCGTCGTTTCTCCATTAGGTGCAAAGTGTGGTCGGATAATTTTTGAGATCTATTTTTACGGCGGGTCTTAAAGAACTTAGACCCAACCGCATGGACAGTTTTTACCAGCCTGTTATTTGTATCGTCCACAGAAGCGAAATTTTCGAGGCAATCGAAGCGATTTCGGAGTTCGAGTTGAAAGCTCTCGGGATTCTGGATGTGGGCAACTGAAGGTCGGAGCGTCGACTTCACCATACATGACCTCTCCAATTTGAAGTTTATATTCAACGTGCCTCTTACCATTTGGTGATCGCTGCCAGGTGAACTCTATGGGTCACAGAAACATCGTTGAATATATGTTGCCTAGTGGTCATGATGAAGTCGATCTCGTTTTTTGTGAAACCATCGGGGCTCATCCAGGTCCACTTCTTTTGCGCTAATGCTTTTATAAAAAAATAAAAACCGTAATCCAAAACGTAAATCAGCTGCAGGAACCGACCTCCCCCTTCCGCATGAAAAGTTTTTGAGTCGGTTTTAATTTTTTTATGAAATTATTAATTTTTATACTTTTTAGTGAGAGGTACAACTAGCAAAATTCGAATAATAATTTGATTTATAACAAACTAAGACTCGAGGACTTTACTACCAGCCTCAACGATTCCCACTTCTGGCTCTTGACTTCATCATCAGAAACTCGCCATTATGTGTAATTAATTGGACTTGACAAGACAAACCAAACGGTGGTATGGAATTTCGGCATTAAATAAAAAACCAATATATGTAGCTGTGTTTTATTTGAAGAACATTGGCCTATTCTTCTTATGGAGTTGCGATTTTTCAGCTGATTTGCTCTTTTTGCCCTTGCTGACGTAGGTACCTCTGCACCTGTCACTGGCCACTGGCACCTATATATATATATATTGCTTGATACGCCAGGCGTGTCCTTGGCCAGGAATCTGTGAAGGCAAATGAATGAACCGAAAACCAAGGTTGAACTCCAGTCAAGCAGTTGAAACGAAACACGTGCCTATTGCACTGTCGAGCTACTTTTTAGGACACAATACTACGTTGAGGCGATAGTGCACCAGCCGCCCAGTTATTGACCACTTGGTAATTTAGTTGTGAATATAAAGACTTTCCGCTACAATGCGTTTTTTATGTCACTTATAGCAGTTGAGTTTATATAAAATTTAAGTTTTTAAAAAGACATCCTATGTACATAGGCTAGTTGTTAAATTCATTTAATAGGAAGATCACTGCATGCTGAAATACAAGTCCTAGGACTTAGTTCGGCAGCAACAGCTTTTGCTTGTATGGTAATATTTTACAGCCTAAGTAATTTTACAAAAATTTTACAATCTATTACAAGAAAGTTTATTATTATATTGTTTATATTTTGGTACATAATAATATCTACTAATCAACCAATCACGTTACAGCTAGGAACAGCAGTGGTTGTTGTCAGTTACGATTCACACGTGGCACACATTTTGAAAACTGACAAAATCGTTATAGTGAAAACAAAATGATATGAAAATTGTGAAAACTTAATACAACAGGTTTGTGAAACTTAAAACAAAGAATGCGTTACCCATACCTCAGTAAAAAAACTGTTTTAGGGAAAATTAGAGTGTTCTTTTTTCAAAATGTACCATATGTGACATGGATAGGTCTACTCGCAATATAGAGGAATAGTAGAAACGTTACCGGCCTCTGTGTTGTGGGGATGCAAATTTTAAGCAGGATGCTTGGCCTACTTTTTAAATATACAAACACTAACAAAAATGCCGACTCATGTGTTCTAGTATTCATAGAAATGCGTTTACCCACGTTCGAATGGCACTCCATTCGACACACAGAGTGGTCGGGTTATTCCTATTATCATCGAACTTACCAACCTTTTTATTTTTCTAAAAAAAAATAATAGTAAATAAGCACTTTATTCTGACACAACTTACCATTATTTCACGACTACATTTAATGCAAAGGATTGTACAATCAAAGGTTTTTGTTTCGATGACTTGAAAATATAGTTTTATGCAAAAAAAACCTAGCCCGAGAGAGTGACACTCTGCAGAGTCCACGATACCGCGAAGTTCCACCGTTTTCATAGCAATAAAAACCCTAGTGAATGCGAGTTCAAAGTCAGCAAAATAAATGGCGTGGTCGTCGTGATAAAACAAAATGAACTAAGTGTAGCTCTCTCTCTCTTTCTTTCGTTTTTTTCTTTAGTTTTCTTTTTTATACACTTATAAAAAAAACGATCCATAGTCCTTTTTATTAATTTGCATTAGGTACCTATTTGATAAATGATCCATAAAATGGCCATATTATTATTTTAAAATGGTTTCTGTGTACTTAACTATAACAGTTAAAAATAAGTCACCTTTTCTGTCGAAAAGTTGTTTGCCAAATATTAGTTGAGCACTTGGGTACAATTAGTGGTGTTAATAGGATTTCTTTGTTTTAACAAACAAATGAAGTTAAAGAAAACAACCAGATTGGACACTGGCATTGGATGTTGAATGCCCATAAAGATTTAAAAAAATCGAATATGAACAATAAGAGTGAAGTATTTGCGTTAATTATTTGAAGGTATTTAATTTTTTTAAATTAATTTTTTAGTATAATCAATGGCACTTAATCTTTTTTTTATTTTAATAATAAATTGTGATGTATGTTCCTTGTGGTAAATTTTGATTATATACAGGGTGTCTCAAAATTCAACGTCAAGCGGAAACAGAACGATAGGATTTAGATCTGAAAAATCTGAAAAAGTCCATCCCATGTTCTTTAGAAATTATGGGCATTGAACAAATAAAGCTAAATTTCTCAATTTTTTTTACCATTTTTTGGGTATTTTAGTTAATGTTGCTTATTTTTGACCTTTTAAAACGAGTCACCATAACCCTAAATAACATATCTTTAATAAAAACAAAAAATAGTAACACAATTACCCAAATTTTCTTAGAAATAACAATTTTTGCCGAACTATGAATTCAACATTTTCAAAATAGCTCGACTTTGACAAAGCCTCCTGAAAAAACATGTACTAGATCCACTGAGCTAGGCCTAGGTCAGAATTTTTGGTTACTTTATCAATTTTACATACTCTTGTTGACTTTGATAAAAGTAGCGTCACTATCTGCCTTACTCACTTTTGCCAAACTCCACAACCCATCTCTCTTATCATCATTCACCATTCTGCCGTAAAAAGGACCACCAAAGAGTTTGTGCGAATCAAAAGCATTTAAGCTAAGTGAATTGCATAAAATCGGATAACTTCAAGTTTTTTTAGTATAAATTTTTTTAGTATAAATCCACCAAGTGTTATACCGTTTTGGAATCCTGATTAAAGGCGCCAACTTTTGATGGCACTTGCCAAGGCACTCTAGTACTTTTTTTTTCAGGTGGCTCTGTCAAAGTCGAGTTAAATGGACAAAAACAACCAACATTAACTACAATAACTAAATAAATATTTCATTTAATTTCAATGGTTAAAAAATTGAGAAATTCTGCTTTTTTTGTTCAATGCCCATAATTTCTCAAGAACATGGGATGGACTTTTTTCAGATTTTTCTGATGGTTATCATCTATCCTATCGTTCCATTTCGGCTTGACGTTGAATTTTGGGACACGCTGTATAAAACGTTATACAGTCACGTTCTAAAAGAAACTGCCTAAAAATCAATATAATAATGTTTTTTAAATAAACTTATAAAAAGCATTTGAATCGTCAATTTATTCATAAAACACAATATTTTTGTTGTGTTGGATATGTAGGTATGTTCGGGGAACTAGGTGGAGGCTCGAGAATCGCTTGCACGTTGTTGGGTTTTCTGTAGGCGCACCGTACAAATGTGTGGTTTACATGTACTAAGTAGTTAAGTTGGTAACTAAAGTTTAAGTTAGTAAATGTCATTTGTGTGTCCAAACGGATTAAGTAGTTAAGCTCATAAGTTCAATAAAGATGAACAGTGATGAATGTCAAGGTATTCGTCAATTCTGTACTTAAATATAAGGTAAACGTGATTTCGGACAAATTCAGAGAAGAATTTTTCGAAGAAGAATTCGGAAATTAAAATCTTTACAAGAATATGTTTTTTTTTTTAATTTTTTACGTCGTTTATTCTACAAGCATACCTATTTTAAATATTCTTCAACAAATTTTGAAGTTGAAACTAAACTCCCCTCCGACATTAATAAAAAAAGGGAAAATGCGAAATAAATACGAGCTCTTGCCGCTTTGTCAACTTATGCACTTAACTAAAAAAATCACTTCCAAACGTGTTAAGTATACGAAAAATAGAACAAATTCTAATCTACTTAATCACTTGCGTACAAAATTTTAAGTTACCACTTGTCACTTATCTGACTGTTTAGATATCATTTTTAACTTAAAATTTAGTTACCAACTTAATTACTTAACGCGTGTAAACCGGCCGTCACTATAAGGGACGTCAATACTACAGAGAATTCGTAATAGGTTATTAGAACGCGTCTGTTTCATACATATTGCCGCGAGTGTGTGCTATGTCTCTTAAATCTACCTAGTTTACACAAATATTTACATAATAAATTACCAACGCATTCATAACATTGTACATTGTCAGACATAGTACAAATATTTACGACAGTCAAATATGTACAAGAATTGTACAAGTAATGTAAATTAGAACATATCTAAAATTATGCAAAAGCATTTATTTGGTGATCCCTAAATAGACAATTTACTTTCTTGTATTGCAACAGTCTGCCATGTGTGCCTATGATAACGTGGTTATAATTGTCGAATGCGATTGTTGTGACCGGTCCTGGGATATCGCGAACTTCTTTCAGACCATCTGTTTCATTGGCGCGGTAATACATCAGTTTGTGGCTGGCGACAAAAACATAATCTTGATAAAACGTAATTTGCGCTAACCCTTCAAATGTAATATTGCCGATACAAATCGGAGTTAGCGCGTTGGCTTTTAACAAAAACACTTGGCCGTCTTTGATGTAGTAGTAGTTATTACTTTCATCCACGGCTACATCGTCAAAAGATTCCAGAGAGTCAAATTGTAACCTTTTTTCACCGTTTACTGTAAAGGTGTCTTGCATTTCTTTAACGTTCTCTACAGTGACTTTGTCATCTTTCTTGAAATGTTGCAGAAAGTTGAGTTCCGAGTCGAGATAAATATCAGCTGTCTTTTTTATGTGGTTGTATTTATATATCCCGTTGGTGGTTCCGAAATACACGATGTTTTCATTCTTGTCGATGGCTATTGAGTAAGTATCATTTTCTGGTAATCCTGTAAAACGGAAAATTTGTTTTTATAGACCAAATTGTTCTAATATCACAACAATGATGCACCTCAATTGCGATTTGTTCATGGCATCTACAACACAAACAAAGTTACCCTCATTATTCGCCACTAAATTAGACGGATAGTTGTAGTTACAACTTCGTACCTCAAACATTGTACCCACCTTTTATTTCTTCATTTTATTTCATTGCTAAGAGAGACGAACATAATTTTTAAAGTCAAAACTAAACCACTTCTGTCCCGTATTTGCAATAAGGACTTAATTAATTTTAATGCTATAAAATATTTAAAATGTATCTATTTCCAAAATATTAGGTCACATATGAATTAGTAGATATTTGGTAGATTAACTTATCTACATCTATACAACTTGTACAAAAATTGTTTGAAGCTAAAATTTAAATGAGCGCAGATAAGTATGTTCATTAGAACGAACATACTAACCCCATGTTCTACAGTATAAATCGGCCTTACAAAGAAGGGGAATGGCAATGGCCGCATGTGACAGCGGTACATATTCTTTTTTGCTAATTTTATTTTAGGTTTTAGTATGTACACGTTACCTATCACGCGTAAACTTATATCCAGATCTACTTAAAACGGTCAAGTTTTACATTTTGGTACGAAACTATAGTAAATATATAAAAATCACGAGACTAGAACCTTATATAAAAACCACGACTTGATTAATTTTTTTTTGTTTTTGCTGTCCTTAAAAGGCACGTGTAGATAACTAAACATAGATGGCAATAATGTGAGAGCAAGAGACACATATGAGAAGCCTTCGCCCATTACTTTCTTACATGGCTGAGTTATATTGAGCTTGTAAGAATGAATTGAGTTCTAGAGGCATTTTACATATTATTTAGAATCTTTTATACATAAGAAGCAAACACATTGAAATTATTTATCAAAAGTGCATTCGTAACCTGCAAATCAAAAGTTTTATTTGCAAATGAAATTGAGGGTTTAGTCTGGTTAATTTCGAATTTACGAGCTAGAAAAGTTCTTACCTTCAATTTTGTAGATTCTACGGGCAGCCAGCTCTAAAACACACACTTCTGGTAGACTGTGATTGTTGTAAAACTTTATAAAAAACAAATTTCCATTATCATCGAAACACGCATCTTGCGGGTCACAGTTGCCGATATCGTAAGTCATTGTTAAATTAAACCGTTCCTCAGCATCCAGATTGAAATTAGATTTGCAAGGTACCTTTGATAAATCGAATGTGCAGCATACTCCCAACATTAGTATAAGAAACACGACCGACCCGAGCATCTTCAGCACAACACACTAAACAATACCAAAGGATCCAACTTGTTTTATTTAGGCCCGAGAGCAAGTGCGACTAAACAATAACAAAATGTAGTTATGATTATACTTAGGCATAATTACATAATAACTGCCATGAAATGATTACAAATGTTTATTGTTTTTATTAATTCAGTTATAGAGCAGCTATAAAAATAAAGTTCTCTGTGATAAACATAAATTGAGGTTAGTAGGTAAGTACCTCCTTTTAGTTATTATTTTTATTGGTTTAGTAGCACATAAAATTAAGGTCAATATACATAGATTTTTCAATTATGTATTATTAAACTTTTTTCCAAATACAGATATACTTAAATGTTTTGCTCAAATGAACCCTGTCTATTGAGGCTGGATGGTGAAATAATTTTTTTTATTATTGAAAAAGGATTAGACGTTTGTCTTGTATCTTACCTGATGGAAAGTGACGATGAAGACGAAGGTGTTACACGTCTATCCACGAGATACCTATTCACTCAACGCTTGAAAGAACTAGGACTAAGAAAAATAAAGAAAGAACTAGAATTGGAAAGAATGAGCAATTTCCAAACCTTGTTAATTATCAAACCTATTGTTTTTGTCATTGGATTAAACAAAAAAAGGACTGTGATATAGAATATTAAATTAACAGTGAAAGAGAATTTTTTATACATTTCTTACCTATGCTGTTGAACGCTAAGGAGTTCATCTTATCTTTCAGTCAATCCCGGAGATAGAGCTAGGTAACATAAGAACAACGGTGCCAAATCAGGGTTGTAAGGCGGATGAGCCAAAAGTTTTACCGGTGTGGTATTTTGGAAGTCCCTCGTCTTAATCATGGAGTGCGCGGGCGCGTTGTCGTGGTGGAGCAAAAGGCCCCATGTTGGGTCGCTTGTTGCTCACAGCAGCAAAAACTTCTGGCAAGATTCGGTAGTGTACCACTCTGCATTGATGCTACTTTGGTTTTTTAAAGAAATTTGTACTAAATACCCCGTTTAGGAGAAAAAACTGGCAATCAAAATATTTCCAACGCTTCTCGATCGAGTCACTTTCTTAGGCGTTAATTCGTTTTGAAACTACGCGTTGACTAGGCGCTTTGTTTCTGAATCATATTGATAAATCCAAGATTTGTCACCTGTTATGATAAAGATTTTTCACAAAACTTTCTGACTGGCCTGGTAGAGGGTGATAAAAAGTAGAGTGTATCATTCGATTGTACAATTTCTTTTGTCTCAGGATTCTACATTTTAGTCCTTCAATACTCTCGCCTTAAAACATAATTTAGCTCCCTTATGATAGAAACTCCTATTAAATGGATCACGAATAAAACAGACTTTTTGAAAAGTTAAATAAATTAGTTGCCGAATTAAATGACCGTTGTTCAATAACAAACTCGGTTAGTTATTGATAAACATTAAACTGGTTTCAAATAGCAAACAGTGTTATATTTACTAGCATTTACCACCTGTACGTATGACATTGTCACAGCTACGGAATTTTATAATAATTTGTCAAATTATTATAAAATTAGTACAAATCTAACCGCATTGTTAATAAGTTCGTTTAAACTTAACACTTAACGACGTAAAACTCCAAATAAAAGACAATAAAATCCAGTACAAATGGTTTACTTATTTATAAATAAATATAAAAAAATCTTCTACATCTAAGACAATAATATTGGGTAGGCTTTATTTTGCTCATAATCGCAGTTCGGTTCACAATGGTTTCCCTCAGGATCTCCCCCCTGGCACTGCAGATAGGACGGCAGACGTCCTTGTCTGTCTCCTTTGATTTTGTGGATTTTCAATCTGTGGCCTTGGAGAATTTTCCTGTAAGAGATTAGAATACGTGATGTATGCGATAAAATGTATAAAATGACCAATAAGATAAAAAATTTCGCCATTTCTTAGTACATTTGTTGTAACATAAAAAACAAATGTACTTGTCATCATTGATTGCTTTGTCAAAGTGTGATGCGGTTTTTGAATTTAGATTTCTCTAGATTAGATTTAAAACAAAAGTAAATGTAAACTAAAAGTATCTTTATTCTTTCATACCCCATCGTACATTGTGTATTACTAAATTTTGTCTATTCGGAAAATTATTACAATGAAAATTTGTAAGTAGGTACACATGTACGATATCCAAAACATTTCAATTATTATGTTTTATACAGTTTATCTTCTCGTTTATTCCTAACCGGATTCAAGGGCGTGAAAATATTATGAGAAATATTTAAGTAATCCCCATGAATTTCTCACTACGTACAGGAAGAAAGAACTATAGTTTAAGCGAAATCATGGTCCCTAGAGAGTGACTTTGTAACTTATAAAATTAAAAACGTGAAATCAGTCTTTATTGCAAAAATGCCTTGCTGTCTACAGCATAACAGCAGGAAGCCCAGCTAAGATGCAATTCGGTGAAGAAACAAATATTTTTGAATCATCAGCCAAATGGGATTGTAGGGGCTTCATCTCAAATGCGACATGTGAAATATCTGTACCGAAACTTACCCTAAGATGATACTTATTTTGATTTGATGTTCATAGCTGACGTACCTACTCGTCTACACTATTATATCCAGCAGTGGATGCAATACACTACACTAAATTTCGCAGTCACTGGCTGAAATAGGTGTTTGATTGCACGGCCAGTATAATATAGTACTTTGGTGTCCGAAGACATTTGGAGAATTTTGTCGGTTCATCAAGTGCCTGGGATGAAATTATATACCATCCCAGTTTTTCAGTCCTTCACTTACTCATTATAAACTATTGAACTATTAATTCGACCAATTTCACTTTATAATGCTACATTTTAGTTCTCATTGTTCTTCATGTTACATCGACCTATAAAAAGTTTCAGGTATACTTTTAGCATAACCCATTATGGTATATCAAATAAAACAGAACTATCCGTATCCCACGCCATTTCTTCGCGCCAATCATTCCGTGACGGATTAAGTTTAAACTTAACATAAAATATCAGTAAATTTAAAGTTATTTGCGAGGTGTTAAGTGCGCCATGTTTGCAATGCAGTTCTACTAAAATTTTACTACTTATTGTTTTACAAGTTCGGAATGTATAAATGTACAAAAAAAATTTATAATATATAATAAGGAATTTCTAGTTCAATGGTGAAAAGATAATCAATGAAGTAAGTATTAAAAAATGTATGTATATATTTTGACAAATCATGAAAAACAATATTACTCACAATAACAGTTAGGTATCATCAACAAAACAATGGATTTCTTGACTGAACTTAATTAGATATAAGACGAGTAAAATTAGTTTCTTTGTTAATGCGAATTTTTTAAATTAATATTCTTCTAGATACATACAATAAACAATAAAATAAATACCCAGCCAAACACACCAACTGTATGGCCCCAAAGTAAGCAGTTGTGTTATGGATAACAATACAGCGAACTGGGGAGGAACCCAGAATAAAAATACATATACAACGAATTGAATGAATGAATTAACCCAAAACCAGAAAGTAGTTTGCTCAGAATCGTATTGCGAAACGATCGCACCATGTTTCAATATAGGTTATATTTTTCCATATTTATTGGCCCATGTCTAAACTATTTATACTACAACATTTCTTGCTAGCGCCCGGCCGCCCATAACTAGTTAGCATCGAACGAACGACACCGACCGACAAAACAACCCGGCACGCACCCAGTGATTACCGACCGCCATGCTAAAAATACACCTTATTATTATAAAGTTAAAGAACAAGCCGCCCGCGTCCGCGCACCCCACGCCGATCGCCTGTGCTCGCACTTCCGAGAGCGAAGCGCCGCCGGCGCCGGTCAGTCTCCGCGCGAACTTTGTCTTGGAAGGTATCGTCCTTTCGGTTCCGATCGACGCGCGGCTGCAGGCGCCACCGCTTTCACAATGCCTTTTCGGTACACAAGTGTGCAATACACTGAAATGGTGAGAACGCTCGCGCGATGTAACGACAAAGTGAGTTTGGCAGTGCGACAATTTCGTGAGCAATTCGGTGTTTCCGTCTCCAACGAGACAATGTTAGCAGCCACTCAAAGGCTTAGAGACAGTGGAACTTTTTTTTCCTCCTACCGGAATGGACAGAGGCGACGACCCCTTTGACGTACGGATTCAAGAAAGGATATTGGAGTATTTCCATGAGAACCCAGAATCCAGTACACGTGAAGCAGCGAGAATTATCGGCTGTAGTCACGCCTACGTTTTACAAGTTTTACAAGACGACGGACAGAACCCTTACCACTTTTGTCGCTGTCAAAAATTTAACTCTCAGGATCTGGCTCAGTGTTTTGCATTCTGCGAGTGGTATTTAGCGAATGAACATAAGAACATTCTTTTTACTGATGAGTGCACGTTTACGCGCGCCGGTATGTTCAATCGACATAACAGGCACATATGGAGTCACGTTAACACCTACGCATCAGTAGAGAATTCCTACCAACATAGGTTTTCTCTAAATGTATGGGCAGGTGTTCTGGGAAATGGAGAAACGTACTTAAGTTTCCTCAGAGAAATATTGAGTCAGTTACTTGACGACGTGCCTCTTTATCTGTTACGAGACCTGATGTTTCAGCACGACGGAGCTCCAGCGCACTTCCAGTGGATTGTTCATAGGTACCTCGACGCGGAATACGGGGAAAACTGTATCGGACGTGGTGGACCTGTGCAGTGGCCTGCCAGGTCGCCGGATTTAACTCCACTAGACTATTTTGTGAGGGATAGAGTCAAAACAATTGTTTATGACAGTGGACATAGTGCCAGAAACGTAAGTGAATTACGCGAGGCCATTGTGTGTGCTTTTGAAATAGTGAAAACAGACACTTCAGTGCTAAACAAATTAAAAAGACACCAAAGAAAGCGCGCGAGACTGTGCTTGCAGCAAAGTGGTGGACATTTTGAACAACTTTTAACTGGCCGCCAAAATGGACTTCTAATAATTAATTTTGTAAGTAAGTAGTTATAAGTGTACATAACAATCAGGGTAAAAAATTTGATTCAAAACTTTTAAATACGCCAACTTGTTTGTACCTGTAATATTTTTTTTTATTACAAGTTAAACATTTGTTTCTTTACAAACGTACTACTTGATCAAATTAACATGTCACCTGCGTAGTAGCGATAGCTTGTCTGCGCTTTAAAACTTTCGAGTTAAGGTGTTTTGATAATTGATAGTCGTAATGAAATAGATGTGATATATACAGACTTTTGCAAAGCCTTTGATAGAGTATCTCATGAAATCTTAATTCAGAAACTTCTATATTACGGTATAGGTGCTAACTTATTGTTGTGGATAAAATCTTATCTTACTAATAGAAAATTTTACGTTGTTTTAAATGAATCTATTATGTATAATGGAACCTCTGGAGTACCCCAAGGATCAAATCTGGGTCCCATTCTCTTTGTTATATTTATTAACGAAATTGAGAATTGTTTTAATCACTCCATTCCATATATTTTTGCAGACGATTTAAAGTTTTTGCGGATTATTAATACACCAAATGACGTTAGTCTTTTGCAAGAAGATATAAATCGTCTTGCACTCTGGTGCACAGTTAACAAAATGAATCTTAATGTAAAAAAATGCATGTTTCTAAAATTTACAAGAAAACATAATATGCTTCGCTCACAATACAATATCAATGGTGCAGCCATTGAACAAGTCGAAACTGTGAAGGATCTCGGTGTTACATTCGATAAAAAATTTACATTTGCTTTATATTTAGAAAATGTTATAAAAAAGTCTTCACGCATGCTTGGATTCATTATCAGAAATTGTAAAATTTTCAAAAAGAAGCAGACCAAAAAGTTACTTTTCAATACATTTGTACGCAGTATTCTCGAATACTGTAGTGCAACTTGAAAGAATCCAAAAGCGATTTCTATGGCACTTAGCTTCTTCTCATAAAGTAACAAATAAATATCCATCATATAACTCAAGGCTCAAGTATTTTAAAATATCATCTCTAGAAAAACGTAGAAAAATTATTGACCTAATATTGTTTTACAAATTAATCCACAATAACATAGATTGTCCACAATTGTTAAGGAAAATCAATTTTAGAGTTCCAAGAAGGATACCAAGAAACTATATTTCACCGTTTGTTCCACCCTTGCGGACCACTGTATTAGGATCTAACGCTCCTGTTCCAAGAATCGTGAAACTAATAAACCATTATGGCCATGAAACAGATGTGTTTTGTAATAGTTTATTTAAATTTCGTAACACACTTATGTCCATAATCACAAATTAAACAAATAAGTTAAAATATGTTTTATATAAGTTGTAATAAATAAATAATGATAATGCTGAAAGAGCATTGTTAAAACCTAAGTGAAAATGTTTGTAATCCACAATATTTGTAATCATAAAATGCACTACTAGCTTAACCTGTATTTATTTATATTTTTTTTCTATAAGTATGTGGAGTTTACCTGTAATTGACTGAACAATTACTGTATTTCATGTAATAGTTTTAATAGTCCAGTCAGTCAAGACAATTAATTCATTATAATTCCAAAAGTTTTCAAATTTTGATGTAAGGTCGGGAGTGGTATTAAAACAAACTATAAAATTTTGCAACCTGCTCTGCGGTCCGGAACATTGTTAAAAATGCAATAAATGATAATTTGCTCAGTTCTTGAGACCAAAATTCCAAAAGTTCTGCAAAGTTGGAGTGGTGTTAAATATATTATTTTACATCACGTGTCAAATTTGCAACCAATTTAAGTGTACGGAACATTTTTTGTTATTAAAAATTAATGTTTTTCTTTATTAAACTGAAGGAAAACGTTCCAAAAGTTCTGCAAATTTGACAGATATATCGGAAAAATTTTCAATAACAAAAAATGTTCCGTACACTTAGGTTGGTTGCAAATTTTATACGTGATATGAAATATTATATCGAAAACTTCCCCAAGTTTGCAGAACTTTTGGAATTTTTTTCACGACCATACAGCAAAAATTAATTTAATTGCAATTTTAACAATGTTCCGGACTGCGGACAAGGTTGCAAAATGAGATTTATTGTCGTCCCAATGTACCATTCACTTGACCGAAGTTTGAAAACTTTTGGAATTATTATCAAATTTTCGATTTCGAATGTCTATAATGACTGGACTATAAGTAAATGTTTCGTTGTATCAGTTGTTGATAAACCTTTAATAAAAAATAAAAATAAAATAAATAAAATGCCGCGGCCGATGCATAAGGCTCCCCTGGATTTGTAAGCGGCGGCCGATGCATAAGGCTCCCCTGGATTTGTAAGCGGCGGCCGATGCATAAGGCTCCCCTGGATTTGTAAGCGGCGGCGCAGCGGCGGCCGATTCATAAAGCTCGCCTGGATTTGTAAGCGGCGGCTGCGGCGGCACAGCGGGGGCGGCGGCGGCTGCGGCGGCAGCGGTGAGTCTCTGCAACGCGGCATTGCATCGGGTGGTAACACCTTTCTCTTGTTGTTATTGTTATTGGATTTTTTTGAGTTCTTGTTATTATTGTTACATTTAGAGGTTTTCTTCAAACTATTGGATTTTATAACATTTAACAAAATGGTTTGAAAAATGAGAATTTTAAAGCTTGATATGCAAAAAAAAACCTATCAGTTACGAGGTACTTAATAACTACCAATTATGTAACCGATTTAATAATATCACTTTAAACATGCTTTAAACAGTAAAAATTATAATTTTCGTAATTAAAATAAATTAGGTACCTACTAAAAAACTTTTTAGCACACTCAACAAGCGTCATTTGAACCAGGTGTCATGTTTAATATGACCGAGAATGCAGTACCTAATAATTTAAATCGATAATATGTGACATACTATTACAAACAGGTTGCCAGTCCAAAGCCTGGGAAAGTTTGATGGAAAGTTTTGAAATTGCTTTTGAAGTTTTTTTCGGGCCATAGGTAGGCCAAGGTTTAGTACTTACAGTTCACCCAAAATAACTTGGCCGGTGTAAAGTGAACGTCTGTGAAACTGCTGAATAGTAGTCAGCTGTATGGGCGCTGCGCTGTGCGACTCAGAGGCCGCGTGCGACGAGACGCGGAGTACCTACGCCGTAGAGCTCGAAACTTCATAGAAAGGTCACCTCGGATCTAATGTTGAATAACTTTTAAAATATTATTTATATCAGCGCAATTTATATTTTAATCATATTATTAATTATTTTTTTAAATGAGGTGTATCAGGTTTTGGGTTAATTCATTTCCACGTTGTATAAATGCAAACAACCATGACCCGAGAACAAACATCCGTGTTCGTCACACAAATGTTTGTTCAATGGATGCCCCGGCCAGGACTCGAATCTGGGACCTTCGGCGTATAAGGCAAGGCTACTTACCACTACACCAATCGGTCGAAATATAGAGTACAGATGCCATTGTATGTACAATCAATTATTTTCTGTTATTGTAAGTTTTGGGCTCTCGATACTCTAGGGCAGCTATACTCTAAGTGTGTTCCGCGGAACCCTAGGGTTCCGTGATACCTCTGTCGGGGTTCCGCAAGAAACGAGATATATGAATCTCTTTTAGAAATGTCATCAGACACAAGTATGGAGTCACTGTTCAAAACGACGCCTCTCAATGATTTTGGTGCAGAATCCAAGATGAATATGCAATGCTTGGCCAAATGGCTCTGCATATTCTTCTCCCGTTCCCAACTACATATTTGTGCGAAACAGGATTCTCTACCTACGCAGCCACGAAAACAAAATATCGCAATAGACTGGACGCCGAAGCTGATATGAGACTCCAACTTTCTTCCGTCAAACCTGATATCAACCAATTGATGAAAAATAAAAAACAGTTTCATACCTCCCACTAGTTAGATTTTTTCTTTTTTAATGTTTTCTATTATTGTCCTAGCCAAGTGGTGAAGTAAATAATAATTAGTAACTGTTACATTGTACTTTTATTATGCTGATTAATAAAAAATACACTTATAAAAACAATTGTTTTATTGTAGGGTTCCATCAAGTACTTTGCTTCCCAAAAGGGTTCCGTCATTTAAAAAGTTTGAGAACCACTGCTCTAGGGCAACCCACATAAACATTACCATGCGAGAAGCAAAAAGTGCATTATTGAAATCCTACCACTTTCAATGTTTGGCCTTGGGACTTATTAATGGCCATTGAAAATGCCAACGCTATGGGAAATTGCAATATCTTATATATTTTCTTAAATTTTCACGATACATACTTTAAATAAAACACTTTTTACCGGATATTATCGCGTATATTTTAGTTAATTTTAAAATTATTTCGACGTTTCGGCATCTTTGCAGTTGCCGTGGTCACGATAGACTAAGGTGTTGTTCATTATTATTATTTCATAGATGAACAACACCTTAGTCTATCGTGACCACGGCAACTGCAAAGATGCCGAAACGTCGAAATAATTTTAAAATTAACTAAAATATACGCGATAATATCCGGTAAAAAGTGTTTTATTTAAATGCAATATCTTATATTAAAATCACAATTATTTTGGAATAATCGGGATTCGCAAAATATATCTCCAGAAGCTGCTCCGGTAAGAATAGTGGCTTTTATGATATTCTTTCCTTGTTCTATGCTTAGCAAATATTTAATGAAAACTGCCAAAGAAAAGTATGTACACAAAAAAAAAAAATTGAACGCTCAGATATAAACTGTACTCCTCCTAATATTATAGTAATAAAAAACAAACAAGCCAACTAATACATACCAATCGCAAGGTAAGTAGTTGGAACTAGTGACGAAAGAGACTTAGTCTTACAATAAAGATTCGATTTATTCTGGTCTTATATTCGATTTATAAGTCTTTAGTCCCTACCGTTTAGTCATAAGACCAGTCATTGAGGTCAAAGCCTTTTAAAGTACCTAAATAAGCTAAGCAGTAACCTAAAAGGCTTAAAGGACTTAAAAGCCTTGGTGCTTGGTCTGGGAAGTGATCAGTCAGGAGCCGTGTTAGCTAGGAGAAACTACATTATTTTGTGGTTTAGTTTGGCGATAATGACTTTAAGATACGTAAATACAAATCAGCTGTTTTTTTTATAAATCTCACGTTATTCATTCATTAAAGCCATAGTTTCCCTTTGCGTATATGATAATATCTCATTACAATCTTGGAAACTTAGTTGTATTAGTTATAAGCCTTGACTGAAGAGCCCCAGTTCTTTGGTAAACGACTCCAGTAGCTTAAGTCTTTTAGTCTTAAAGTAAACATTACTGTGTCGTATCAGAAAAGCCCAACAGCTTAAGTTTTACTTTGAAGCCGAGTCGTGTAAATTGAGTCGAACCCTAATATAAACGACTAAAGGACTCAAGGCGTTGAAACCTGGATATAAAAGTAAAGAAAAAAAACTGAATTATAAAGTAATCACAAACCACAGCCACAGTAAAAAAAAAACCAAAAAAAAAAATTGAAAATAATTGTATTTTTTGTAATAGTCAAGAGAACAATGAAGAACGAAACCAACTTGGTAAGAGCAGTCAGCCAACACGTAGTTTCAGTTAACCAAGCAAAACACCGTAAGTAAAGAAATCGTCCATATATTATTGTTGAACATTGTTTTTGTAAAAAAAAGTTTTACGAAACAACAATACATAAATATATAGTAAACGACTCTTATTTATAACTTAAACCTATATTTTGACTCTTGGAACGCACATGGTGGCCTAAAATTGAACATTAAGCCGAAACGGGACGACAGGATAGATGGTAACCATCATCAGGAAAATCAGAAAAAAAATCTATTCCATGTCTTAAAAAGTTATGGGCATTAAACAAAAAATGCAGATTTTCTCAATTTTTGAATAATTTTTTGGTTATTGTGGTTATTTTTGTCCATTTAAAGAGTGTCACCCTAACCCTAAATAACAATAAAAAATATTAACACAGTTGCCCCAAATTTTCTTAGAAATAACACTTTTTACCGAACTATGCATTCAACATTTTCGAAATATCTCGACTTTGACAGAGCTTCCTGGAAAAAAATGTAGTAGAGTGCCTTGACAAAAGTCATCAAAAGTTGGCGACTTTAATTAGGATTCCAGAATGGTAAACACTTGGTGGGTTAATACTAAAAAATATGGGTACAAAATAAAAATGAAGTAATCCGATTTTATACGAATCCAGTTTACTTAGCTAAAATGTTTTTGATTCGCACACACTCTTTGGTGGTCCTTAATTATACGGAAGAAAAATGAATGATGAATAATGATGAGAGAGATGGATAGTGGAGTAATTGTCTAATTGTAAGTTGTCAAGTAATTGTGTCAAGAGTGAGTGAGACAGATGTGACGCTACTTTTATCAAAGTCAACAAGCGTAAGTAAAATTGATAAAATAACAAAAAATCCTGACCTAGACCTAGCTCAGTGACTTAATTTTCGTTTAGGTTTATTAAAATTAAAATCTGATAGGTAATTTAAAATGTCTATAACGACTAATATTCAAAAGGTTTTCCCATCAATCTCAATACACGCCCTACATCCTTAAAAAAGATCTGGCAATTCGACGGGCATATCCTCGAGAGTTAATCTCCTCGGCAAAAAGTGTCTTTTCCAAAAAACAAAGAACAATGCCCATGTTTCATGCAATGACCTGTCAGCCTGTTTTTTATTGATCTAATGTATAAATATAAAAACGATGCAGAAAAAGTAGTGTTATATTCCTAAACTTAAGGTAACAACTTAATGCAATTTAGCAATTCAGAAAACAAGTTACATTAAGAAATATATTTCGAGGTTATATGTCAAATTCAATCAATTTTCATAGTACATCTTGGCAATTTTTAACTTGCAAAAACGAAAGTGCAGCTCATTTCAGAATTTTGGTTTCAGATTCTCACGGATATGTTATTTTTTTTAACCAAAAGAAGTAGGAAGCCTTTCAAAACCTCAAATTACTAGTATTCTCAATAATAATGTTAAAATTCATGTATGAAAACTCATATTTGGTTAAAATGTAGACAAACCTTCTATGGCTGTAATGAAATGACATGAAAGATGTCGATTTCAAATGAGTTTATTGATGTTTAGTAAGCCTCGGAATTGTTATGTAGATAGTGAAACACCTGTTCATTTTATCCAGTTAGATCATAGATTTTTACACAGATAATTAGGTATGTGTGGATTTTAAAACGTAGTAACGAACTACGAGTGTCCTAGAATATACATACAAAACCGATAACAAGGTGATGACGAACTGTGTTACAAGTACCTACTAACACATATGTTACAGTTAATACACAGCATATATTGCGCCATCTATAGTCTTTTAGATGTAGCCGACATTTTAACGAACAGTAACACACTAAGTAAATCCAATAGTTCAGCAAAATCCGAGATCCTCGTAAAACTAGCGCAAGTAATCGTTGAAGCAGCAGCCAGAAACGTTAACCGGGAGGAATGTCAAGGTGATCAAAAGTTAGAAAAATCCAGAGTAGTATCGCACAGTACACAATAACGCAAAACCTAACGAAGGAATGCAAACGTTTAATTCAAATCTAAACTGACGTAATTTTTGACATTGTCAATATGACAGTTAATTTAAGCTGTATTGTACATTTAAGAAAAATAATTGATTATTTCATTTTGATGTGCATTAATTTAAATAAATTAACAAATTATAGAATACCTATTTATTTTAAAGGAAATATATTTTTATTACTGTATAAGCGAATTCGAAATATTGTAAAGTTCGAGCTTTATTTGGAACGAAACGTATCATAGACCATATATATATACTGGGCGCGTTCGTGGCAAACCAAATGTCAATAAATTACTATAAAAAGAAAACCCAATAATTTTTTTTGTGGATTGTAGTTTTTGACATGAATTAGGTTTTATGGTTCAGCTAAAAATTTTTAATTTTTCGTACTATATTACTTATCTATACATAATACGAGTTGTCAAAATGTTGACAGCTCAGGAATGGGCATTCGTCTTTGGGGCAATTGCTATTTTTTTATTGTGATTAAAGATATGTTATTTAGGGTTATAGTGACACGTTTTAAATGGACAAAAATAACCAACATTAACCACAATAACCAAAAAATGGTTAAACAATGGAGAAATCCTGCATTCTTTGTTAGTTATGCTTACTTACTACTACTTAATACTGCATACTTTACATTAGGTGTAACACCGAGGATTCGAGGATCCTTTCATTGATCATCAAACAAAACGACAATAGTACTACGGCGACAGAGAAATGTTCTATTTCAATGTTACGTCGGCTTTTCAACCTTGATGTTGAATGCTTCAAATGCCGTAGTGATTCAACTACAAATATAGGCGTACTGTTGAAAAGTGTTGTTCAATAAAAGGGTGCTTACTGCAACTGAAAGTCTAACTAGTTCACTGCGACAGATACATATATCCCTTGCTAGGATATTTTGCTTGTTTCGTAACTATGGATTTACACATGAGAGGCTCTGAAATAAAGCCTTGAATGTAAAATCTAAATCATATCTATTTACTTTTATAAAATGTGGCTAAGTACCTAGAAGTTTCCCGAAAATAAATAAACAAATAAAAAGGGTGTCCTAGGAAAAACACTCAAACGGAGGTCAAAAGTAGCACCATAGTGTTTAATTAATTGAATTAATTATAGAGACCGCGAATATCCCGAAAAAAACCGCGCCCGTGGGTGGGAATGTCGGAACTTTCCGGTGACAAGGCCCAACAGTCCATTTTCGATTGCCCATAGCAACATGTATTTATTAATTAATATAAATATGTTGAAGTTTGCATATAATGACTTACACACACTTATATAATATTATGTATTTATCAAAAGTCTTTTTCCAAACCAGATTAACATGCGCGCTCAACTAAATAACTGAAACGCAGAATACATACCCTTTGAGGAATCCGAACCAAACCCATATACAGGGTGTTTCCCATAACCAAATCAAGCCCATTAGGAGGATAATAGGAGACTAACATACCTATCTATTGAACCCCATATATGTTTAACGATTTTCGATAGCTTCCGAGATATAGCTTTTCTTTTTTGAAGGATCGTATGACGAATTCACATACATTTTCTCTATACATTTTTCTTTTGACATTTCTCTATAAGTTTTTCTTAAGTTGCCATAAATTGTGGTTTTATTAGTAAAAAATTCATCTTCCACATATCAATACAAGTTACATTTATTGAAACCAAGTAATTTGTTTGAATAGAAATATATGGAATTTCCAAGTATAAAACAGAAATTTAAAAATGAACCGTCAGTGCTCCTTTTAATTTTAAAAACTGCTTAAAAATCTAAGCTTTCATATTAAACCAAAGAATACTAGTAACGGGGGATTCATTTAGAAGTACTTTTTTGTCTATGGATTTTTTGACGAATGAAACGTGAGCTGTGATAACATTTTATGTTGTTTTTGTTCTGTATAGGTTGACATTTCATCCTGGAAAGACTTAGCTCTGCACAGCGTCTACAATTTATTCAGCTGTATTAAGCAAATCAGCCCTCCTCGAGGAAAATGTTTCGTGCACTTACAGAAACTTATGGGCCACATAATCGGCCTACCGAACGCACGAATCGCTATACCATTGAAAAGTTTGAAAAGCGACTAAATAGACCGCATCCAGCACGTAGTGAAGAAAATATTGCGGCGGTAGCGGTAGCCAGAGCGTAACTGTCAATGGTGACCGTTATCGTGCCGTGATAAGAGATTACTTGATTCTTGATATTAAGGCCCAAATGTCCTCGAGATAACCTCCAGGACATTTGGCACCAACAACACGGTGCCACTTGCCACACAGCTCGTGAAACCATGGCTCTATTGCATGAACAATTTCGTGCACAGTTAATTTCGCACTTCGGTCCGGTGAGTTGGCCGCCTAGATCCTGTGATATCACACCCTAGATTTTTTCCTTTGAGGCTATGTAAAGTCCAAAGACTATATGGATAAGTCGGGTACGATTGAGCAACTGGAAGCCAACATTACTCGCGCTATTCGCCAAATACCAATAGAAATGTTCGGACGCGTCATCTAAAATTGGAACGGTAGAATAGACAATATTAACCGGACTTACGGCCAACATTTGAAAGAAATTATCTTTAAAAAATAAATGTAAAGAATAGTTCTTTTGTATAATAATAAAAATTACCTGATAATTTTGTTACTATTATTTTCTTTTTAATTTGAAAAAAAAATACGTCCAAATGAATCACCCGCTACTTGATAATACACTTTTTGTTCAAATCGCTCTTCAAATGTGATGAGGTGGAACATTTTTCTCCTTTTATTTTATATCACAACTTTTGCTCATTTTTGACATCCCTGATTTAAATTCATGGATATTTCTTTATAAAGCCTATTTCTTTAATTATTTTTATTTATATTTATTGACGATACAAAAATGCAAAAAATTTCATATTACATCTGCTTAAAATATTAACTGCACTAATCGAAACTTAACTTTTTCTGAAAACTTGATAATCTATTTCTGAAGCGCCTTGAGAATGGTTGGATTTGTTTCACTGTTTCACCAAAGAGTGCTTAGTTGATGTTACTCGATGACGTCATATATACGTTGAATGAGTCTGAATGAAAGGTGGTCAGATAGATGTGGCACACCCACCTCCCAACGGGTGTCGCTTCCGATGAAGGTTAACGGCAATTTAAATTGCTACAGCCATCAAGGTGGTTTTTAGTGGGTAGGTGCCATTCTGGTGAGTTCCACATCACCCCCGCAGAGGTCGGTTTGCCTGCGGAGGTATGCATGACGCATCTTCCACCTCCCTCCCGTGAGGGTGTGGCTTTGGCGGCAAAAAAACAAAGATAATTTGCTCATTATCGTTAAAATAAGCTCAATCGCAATATTCTACGAGTTGTTACAAATAAAATATATTATAGAAGAGTGATATCTGCAAATGGTTTTCGAATTAGAATATGAAATTTTTTCATTTAAGCATCATTTGTAACATTTTCTAATGATTGAGGGTGGGCTAAGATTTTATTGTTAATATGTTTTAACAAAAATCAAATGTATTTTCAGTTAATCGTACGTGTACAACTCAAGATTTTGGTTCTGTTGTTTCATAAAAATGATTCCTGAAGTCTCTAGCCAGTTTTCATCAGAAAGTATGTTCTAAAGTGTTGATAGCCTTTTACATTATACGACACCAATGTCGTGAATAAATAAATACAATTGCTAATAAATGAAGTAGATACTTCCCTTCCGGCGATATTAAAGTTATAAAAGGACATCAAAGATAAAGTCGCAGGTGCTTACTTAGTGTTGAACTTCTTAAAACAGACGTCACATTCCACGGTGCCTTGGCGCAGATGGATATCTTTCACGTGCCTCTTCATATCGTGCTGGTATGAGAACGCTTTATCACAGTAGGTACACTGGGAAACGAAGAAAGACTACAGTAATAAGCTACTAAAACTTGTTTGTTAATTATTTTAACAAAATATTCTAGTTTTTTGAGTTTGACAACGAATTGTAGCTATTTAAACATTGTGGTGTGGGTAACTGAAGAGGCCCCGAATACGAAACCAGCAGGTCTAACATGAAGCCCTAGACATAGCGAAGCAAAGCCAATTTGACCCGTCATGTTATGACCGCGCCAACTCGACGATTAGATAATTTAACGTCATGCATTCCGGATACGAACATTATTATTTATTTCGCTATTTTATGCCAGTATTTATTTACCTGTTTTAATTATCATGTCAGTAAATGTTTGCCACATTCCGGCCGTTCGTCTAGTTGGCTTGTTCGAGTAGTAGGTTTATCTATTGAAGACTGAAGAATTCTCATGCCAAACCTACAGGTACGTATGTTTGTGCACATACTGAACAATGCAGATATTTATCGAAGAGCTAGTAATTCTTTTGATAGTTGTAAGTACTGTAACTCAGAGTTTGCTGTCATCAATTGTGGGCATTCAGACTTAGTTTATTTAGCCTATGACAGGTGAAAATGTAGAAACCTACTTAATAATTTGGTTCAGAAACCCGAGAACACGCCACTTTAAACTTTACTATAATAATAATCTAACCGTGGCACAGTAATTATAAAATGTAGAATACTTTAATGGAAATAAAATTAAAATTATGATATTTCAATTGATCATCAACTAACCTTGAAAGGCCTCGTAGTGCTATGAACGTGCCGCATATGTTTCGCTAAATTGCTTGAAGTAGTCGTTGCTTTTGGACACTGAGTGCATTTGTAGGGTTTGTCCGGCAAGTGTGTCCGTTTGTGCACCTTCAGTAAGTCCATCGTTCGTCCTTGGTATGGACATTGGTCGCATTTAAACGGGAATACATTTTCGTGAATACCCCTTAAAGCAAAAGAAGAAAGGCGTACATTTTTATAGGTATCACAAGGTTTGCTCAGTTAAATTTTTATTAATTTAAACCGAAGTTTTTCATTCATGGTAACATCACAGTCACAGTTGATTTATTCACTTTATTGAATTATCAAATACAAATACAAGGTACATATTTAGTTTTTAATGCCTTTAAACCAAATTAGGTTTTTCTAGGCGTTTGTTATCGATTACAAACAATATGTTATTTATCACTCTTTCTTATCCCAATGAACATAAAAACAATCATAGATTCAAACAAGAACGACTGATCATTGAAAAGTAAAAGAACTCTCGTGTGCTTAGGCTCAGATCTGTGCAATCCCCTCTAACTGCGTTGGCTCGGATCTAAGCCAACATTACTTTGGTCATGTTTTATGCAAATATAGTTCTTTATATGCTTTACGTGTTTTATTGCTTGTTTCCCATTTCTAATAAAATAATCTACCGTAGACAATATTCAATCATTCATATTTTGCTACCATTCAGATAAAATACCCCTTTCAAACTTGTAAGTCGCTGCGCGAATAACGTTTGAGTGCTCAGTACTAAAACCAGTGTTTTTTGTGTGAAATTCATTAGAAAGGGTAAGTGGATATTTTCAGGAGACCTCAACATGGTTGAGCTATTGCCAGAATTTATGACTTCGTCACTGAAGCAAAATGAGATGCAAACATTTCCCAAATTTCTGTACAATCTGACGACGTTGTCAGACCATCAGTCATTGTCTGAGGATACATACTGGAGCCCCCACGATCTGTCTTTATGTGAGACCAGAAGAACTTTGGGTTACTAATTAACTTATTTTCTAGGTTTTGCGTATATGATATCGCAATCTTCTTTGGCTAAATTTTTACATCGGGTGGCTAAAATGTTCAATTCGATCTTATCTAAAGTATTTTTGTATTTCTTATAACGTAGTCTTAATTTATTTTTGTCATTTAGTAGTTTTATTAGTGTACGAACAACCCATGCGGGATACTTCTTTTTCTTTGAGTTTAAATTTGGAACAAATTTTTCAATGGACGATTGTAGTATTTTGTAAAAATCTACCATACCGTTAACCTTTTCCAATCATTCTGCGCTATATCGTCACAAACGGATTTACAGTCCGCTTTGTAAAATATTTTGTGGTAGCATTGTATGGTAAAGTTAAATTGTCACTGAATAATAATATAATATCTAAAGAGGGATGCAAGGGGTCTACTATTGTTAAAGGGGTAAGACTTTCCACCACTTTGGCTGATTGATATGTTGTCAAAACTAAATCGAGTATACGACCTGACTTATTCTTCTCAAAGTTCAATTGTTTTAGCTGATTAACGGACGTAAAATCTATAAGACTTTGACATAAAACAGGTATACAGTACTCGCAATTTTTTGCGTTGTAAACTAAGTTCCAATCAATAGCCCCCAAGTTTAAGTCTCCAATATCAATATGTCCATCTGTTTCTTCAATAATTACATTACAGTTGTCCAAAAAAATATTTAGTGTTGAACTTTTAACGGGAGGAGGGAGGTACACGCCGCAGAAAGCTATTTGTAGCGTAATTAACCCATTCGGTATTTTTAAAGTTATCCAAAGGTCTTCGCAGTTGCTCTGCCACTCCAGTAACCGTTTCGATTATAAGTGTTTTAAAATAGCTATAACTACACCACCACCATTTGTATTTTATTTCTGTCTCTTCTGTATACCTCATATTTGTCATCAAAAAGTTCACTTGACAAAATTCATTCGTTTAACCACGTCTCAGTTAAAACGATTATATCATAATTACTACAGCAAATATTACAGTAAAATGACTGAGTTTTGGTACGTAAACCTCTACAGTGCAATCTCCCTATTAATGATATCAGTTACATTTAACGTAAACTCTTGTAAAAACGCCTTCAGTTCTTCCTTAATTATACTTCGCACCTCTTCCGTAGATACAGTGCCTGACTGTCGTGGCGAATTAAAGGCAGGTCGCTTGTTTCCCCTAGTGACAGAAACGTTACGAGTAGGCGTGGAATCCTTGCCAATGCCCCGTTTGGAATCTTCGCGCATGCAAGTCGAACATATCCAATTACGCGAGTTCTCCGATCCTGGTTTGACAGTTGGAATTAAAAGGCATTCTATATGATAGGATTTTTCACATTTTATGCACTTACTGGGATGTTTGCCCTTAGTCTCGTCTTTACCACGACAGCCCCAGACTTGTTGCACAGAAGCCATGGTTTTATTGCAATTATTGAGGATATCTTTATAACATAACAGGTAGCTGTGTATAAAGGGTGTTTGGTAGACGATCCCTCAAAATTGGCAGTGAGGTAGAAAGGATCATTTCTAACATATTTGCCCTAGAAACTCCTATCCTAATGTTGATGGATTTTAAAATATGGTGTTTTTAAATATTTTTTTTTACTTTCCCAGAATTGGGCCTATGATACTATATTTACCTATGAATCTATAAATATTTATTATAATATTTACCTATGAATCTATAAATTTTTATATAATTTTGCGATATGTTTAAATGTTTATTTAGTTTGTCGTATGTATTTCGTCGATCAAAAACCCAATTACAAGCTAAGCAAACTAAAATAACTTTTTATCGGCTTTAGAAAAGCTGAAACTGTGTTGAAAGATCTTAAAATCATTACTTTCAATTTAATTTAAAAAATAAATAAAGACTTCTTATATCTTCAAATGCTTTTAATAACTTCTCTTATTATTGCTCTTCACAACGGTATATATAACACATGTCAAGACAAATTGACTATTAAAATTTTATTATTATTACTACTAGGGTATATTCTTTAAACAACAGAATAAGGGCGGAGTTTTCGGTAGTCAGATAAAACTTACTTGAAATTTAAATTTGATGCTATCACTGCCTTTACCTATGTTTTAAATAGTGACAGCATCAAATTTGATCTCGGATAAATCTTATCTGACTGTTAAAAAATCAGCCTAAATGTTAATTTATCGCATTTGCACATTTGCCAGTAACAAGTTTATTTAAAACAAACTACACATAATTTATGTTTACACGTAACTTTTTTAATTAACCAAAAAAATAATACAATGCAAAATTCTTATTGTAACATTTGCTCAAATTGAGCACCACCTCGTCTAATGCATGCACGACACCGGCGTCGTATTTCTGTTGTAGTGGTGCTCAACCTTAATTCCGTTTTAATAATATCAAATTCATGATGAATTTTTTGCATCAATTGTTCTTTTGTGTCTATCTCGCCTTCGTACACAATCTGTTTGGCACGGCCTCAGACATAAAAATCGAGAGGAGTCAAGTCCGGGGACCGCGCAGGCCATTCAATAGGGCCTTGTCTTCCAATCCAAGAATTAGGGAATGCGTTATCCAGAAATTCCCAAACGGTGATTCTGTAATGAGCCGGACAGCCGTCGTTTTGGAAAACAATTGGTGTGTCTTCATGCGTGATAGGTATTTCATACATCAGTCGCGGGTGATCATTTTGTAGGAAATCCAAAAAATTACTTCCGTTGAAGTTGTCCGGTAAAAAATGTGGTCCTACGACGTATCTTCCAATCACACCGGCCCAGACGTTGTCGCTAAACTTTCTTTGTTGGGACGTCACTCTGTGGTGTAGTGTAGTGGTGCATATTATGCTGGTTAAAGATACCCTCTCGGGTAAATCTTGACTCATCTGTCCACAAAATGGTTTTCAAAAAGTTTCCGTCTTCAATGTCGGCGTGTAAAATGAAACGGCAAAACTGCATGCGTCGTTGATTGTCGCCTTCCACGAGGCCTGGAATGAAAAACCTGTTAGATACTTCTACTTCTTATGAGAAATTAATAAAGACTAACGCTTCTCAAAGAGATAATTCACAAAATGGCCAGGTGGTAAGGTAATGCGAGGAGTTTTTATCAATTATTACTGTTAATTTATACGAAATTATTAAAAATGATATCTACCTTGCACCGGTCGGTAATGGAAGGAATGCCTGCCGTCCTCGTGAATAACGGACCATACTTTCCAAGTAGCAACGCCCAATTCAGCTGCAACTTTCCTTATGCTCGTCGTAGGGTCAAAATCAAATGCACGAATAATCCTTTTATTGACTTCAACGTTATGTTGTCTCATATTTACTCGTGGTTCGCTGAATTGTAAGGTACCGTATTCACATAAACGGCGATAAGTCCTAGTAAACGTGTCACTATCGGGCAACATTTCTGCATAAATTCTCCGTGCATCCCGTGCACTCCGATTACGGGCTCTGCCATATGCCAGAAGCATATCTGCGTATTCTTGATTGCTATAATTAGGCATAATTGTAGCAATTGCCACGACACAGCACGAACAAAATAAACAATAAAACTTAACAAAAAACAACGTAACAACGAAAATTAACACAAAACAACGAAATAACGAAAATTAACAAAAACAGCGGCGGCGTATTTAACGTTCAAATGCAGAGACGGACAGATCTCGAATGAGTACAATGCTACGATAACAAGAGTGGGCTACGTAGGCCATAAAGAGGTAGCACATGAGTGTTCCTAAGGATATTAGCAGCTCAAGAAAAAGACAAAAGTTTTTACCTGTTGAGCAGTGCTTTGTCGGTCAGGTACATTTTTAAAACATTGGATAATTTTACCAAAATTTGTAGAATGTGTGTTATATCGTTGTGAAGAGCAATAATTAGAGAAGTTTTTAAAAGCAATTAATAGTCTTTTTTATTTTTTAAATTAACTTGAAAGTAAAGATTTTAAGTTTTTTCAACACAGTTTCTGCTTTTCTAAAGCCGATTAAAAAGTTATTTTAGTGTGCCAAGCGTGTAATTGGGTTTTTGATCGATGAAATACATACGACAAACTAAACAAACATTTAAACATATCGCTAAATTATACAAAATTTTATAGATTCATAGGTAAATAGGCCCAATTCTGGGAAATTAAAAAAATATTAAAAACACCATATTTTAAAATCCATCAACATTAGGATAGGAGTTTCTAGGGCAAATATGTTAGAAATGATCCTTTCTACCTCCCTGCCAATTTTGAGGGATCATCTACCTAACACCCTGTAAATGTTGTACTATTTCTTGATATTTACAACTCAGAAGTATAATCCCGAAAAAGCAGTAATTTACAGCGAAATTTATTAATTGGCAACACTTCCGATAAGATTTCAAGCACTCAAAACTGTAAAGCTTTTTGAACAAGCGCTTTAAACTGCAGGACTATGTTGAGCAGTATTGGATTTGTATTTTACATTTTTTTACCTCTGTTTTTCGAAACACCCTCCAAACAGGAAATGTTTTTGGTTAAATTAGATAAGAAATGTTTATTATTTAAATACTTTTTTACGTAATCACACGCAAATTTTACTCTCACTTAAGTTTCTGTTATATTTAAGCTATTTTATCAAGAATTACTTTCAATTTTGAATAAAAACACTGACAGCGGTACGTCGCACTTGACAAATCTCGTACAAAACGTTTTAGATACAAAATCTGAATGTTAGCATTGAATTTTCGGAAAATTAAAATTCGGAATACCATATTTCGGACTGGTAACACAGCGGGTTTTTAATTCTTCGTACTAATGAAAGTCTGAAAATTAAAATTTTGTATTTATTAATTTCGGTAAAATAAGTATCGTTTTGAATAGTCGGAATTAAGACTCTTCGGGATTGTGAAATTCGGAATTTAAAAAATCGGAATATTCAAATTCGGAATTTTTGGGTGTACCCGTCCGCGGCGCGTGCGGCGGCGATGCATCTGAGTCTTGCTCCGCCCAGTTTTATTCATTTCGAAAATAGACTGGGTTCCGTACTCATTAATATTTATAACCTACTATTTTCGAATTTTTATTTTCCAAAGTAGATACTTATTGAAAAACAACTAAATTGCTTTAGATAAAATTTATGATGAGTTGAAGTATGTTAAGTACTTAGTTGAACAATAGTTAATTTTAAAATTTTAAGTTAAGTTTTAATATTATTTTTATGTCAGCAAAAAAAAGTATTACTATTTTACGATTAAAAACTACTTGACGAAATCTTACGAAAATAACAAAATGGGTGGTCGACTGAAACTGAATTTTATTTTTTAATTTTAGTATCTTCGTGTCCTTTGTAAGCGTTAGTTTCTATCCCAATTTATTTTTTTCGTTAATGTTTATGTCTCGACGTGATAGAAATGAAGAAAATGCACGGCATGTTTATTCGGATAATGGTGTTGTGTGTTGGCGCTGCTCGTAACCACAGCATTAATGAAGCTCGTGAAATTTACCGCCAGCATAAATGTTATTTGAAAGTTATGTATATGTAAAGGAGTGCAATACGCGGAAAGAAATGCTAGAAAGAATAAACGTGGCATTCACATCCATAACCCACAGATGTTGCAGAACACCAGAGCGTCCTTGATTCGTAGGACAGATTTGTGCGTTGAAAAAGAAGGTGGACATTTTGAGCCTTTTTTTGTGATGCGGGCCTAGTGTGTATACACTAGTATGGAAGGAAAATATGTCGCAGCAGTATGCGTGTGAATCAGTGAAGTGTTTTTACTTTTTAAGTATGACAAACTCAAATACATTAAATTTTAGTTTAAGGCATTTATCCATGGGCCTATTGTATCGTTTTTTCCCATCTTAGTATGAAAGACATGTGTTGCCTGAAAAATTGTTGATTATTATTATTGAAATGTAATTTTAAATACGTAAATACAAGTGTTTTATTTTATTTTAAATCATTCAAGTAACTAAAATCGTGTCCAGTAGCATCACGTGCTACTCGAGCGCCCCCTCGCACGCCCCAAATCAAATCAAATGAATTTATTATAAAAAATGTGTACAAATAGTTCTTAATTAAAATTTACAGTTCTAATTTTTTACTGTTAAACAGCGTGTTAATATTTATAAGAAGTTAATTACAAAATGATTTACTATCTAAATACTTATTAAATAATATCAAAATAGTATTTACAAATATTAATATTTAAATGCTATAAAAATATTACAAAACATTATGATTCCTAAACTTATACATATAGATTCATTGGATTACAATTCAGTGTCTTTAAATATTCATCAACTGTGTAGTAACATTTTTGTATCAATAAGTCATATATTTTTCGTTTATAGTCATTAAAATTGAAGTTTTTAAGATTAAAGGGCAACTTATATCGATATATATATATCTGATATATCGATGCCATACAATAAACATTTCTACTAAATAATGTTAATTTTCTAGGCGGCATATACAGTTTTTTACTCAAAATATCTTTATTTCTAGTTCTTAAAATCATGACATTACCTAGTTCCTTAAAATATTCCTTATGTTTTTTTACAAACATTAACATTTCGAAAATGTACAAACTCGGCAAAGTGAGTAACTTTGAAACAGCAAAAAGAGGCCTGCACGGATTTCTGAAATCTGCTGTACAAAGTGCTCTAACACATTTCTTCTGACACAAAAATACTTTCTGGATTTCTACAGAATTTGCATAGGTAGGTAGGTATGAAAACCACTTAGGGCTATCAAAGGTGTTGAAGTAAAAAAATTGAAACGTGTGAAAGTCTTAACCACCCCCAATAACTCCAATTCTTTGACAGTATATTCTAACAATGGTATATTTACTGACCCTTAAGTATTATGCTTCCTTTATGTTACACCGTGTATAGTACGCTCCCAAAATTTAAATTGTACTAGAATGTATAAATAGAGATGTGTAATTGCAAAAAAAAATAATCTTATGCGTTCAATTAGAATGCCGAATGTAGGTAAATTTTCATGACTTTCAAATAAAAGATGATTATTATTATTAGTAGTATCTTTTGTCTCCTCACGAAGGAACTCCTTAACGGTGAACAGCTCAGCGGCCAAACTTTACATAAATTTTCTGATTGAGTAGAGGATCCTTATTTCCGGCATGGTTTACTGCTGCAGCCAGGACTGTCACACGAAGGAACTCCTCAACGGTGAACAGCTCAGTCGCCAAACTTTACACAGGCTTTCTAATTGGGTTTATGGTCCTAATTTCCGGCATGGTTTACTGCTGTAGCCAGGACTGTCTCCTTAGGTGACAGTAGTCCCTAGTAGAAAGCCTGTCTACTTAGGTGGAAACTGATTTTCATTACGGTCTATTGATGCAGGCCGTTTATCTCACAATTTTTAAAGCATATCCGTATCTAGAATAGTAGGTACATACCTATTGTCCATTGCTTATACAACAGTACGTTCAGATTGAGTAATATACACTAACACGTCGTGCTCATTTTTCAGAAAGATGGATGCTCCCACCTCTAGTGAAATACCAGACTTTGCTTTTCCAGGCACTAGTGGAGTCCCAAGACCACTAGTGGTGGGTAAGGAAGTGGTCATTATGCCCCAGGGAAGCCTGAGGGTGACCAGGGACATCCTTCTGAAAAGAAGTGCTTTGGGGCGTTTTAAAGTACGTAACTAATAATAACTTCTGATGTTCCGATACCTTTCGAGAATAACGATAGCATAAGATGACTTTATTTTACAGAGTTTTCTTCCTGAGAGGATATGTGTGGGGGAAGGATTGTCCTTTATAGACGAGAACGTATCTCGCCCCGAACCAATCGCAATCTTTTCCCGAAGCGAATAATGAAACGGTAAGCATATTAAAATCTATTTTACTATCAATGTGTGGATTACAGGTACAAGTTGAGAGTTTTGAGATATAATAATAATAATAATAATAATCTTTAATCCACAGTAAAAAATTGCCTGTGTTTTAGGTGAGTGTATCTACTTATTTACATTTTTAATATCTGGTATGAATATAAACCAAACTACTACAAAATAGGTACAATTGTGAAAGTTGTGAACCTTTGTCTATGATAATTTCGCCTGAGCATGATTCTATTTATTTAAGTGGAGATAACCTAATAGGTACTACAAAGGAGACTGATTTGCGAGAATTGTGTGTAACTAATTATGTTTAAGATTGTTTTGCTTTAAAATTTGACTCGTGTGCAACTAACTGTAGTTAGGGTGGTTTTGCATGAGCATATTTGTCATGTTTTGATAGGATGCAGAACACATCTACGTCGAACCTCTTGCTGAAGCTCTTACAGTGGATTACGAGGTGTGGCTGACGACAGGGAGGAATTCACACTGGAAAAACTTTAGCAATATTTGAGGCGGACGAGGATGAAAGCGAAGTCGTGTCTGAAGAACTCCAATGGAGTGACGATTTCACTCATTTTCGTGGTGTTCAAGAGGAATTTCATAAGTGTGTTGGTCTGTTAAAACCGTTAAAACTGTTGGAACACGACCTTTCGAGTTTTTTCAATCTACGCCTGGTAGAAAATTGCACCTCACTTTGAGGTGGGAGATGGGGTCGCAGACCGAAGTAGGATAAGGCTGTCGACGGAGACCTCTGTTATATGGGTTGCTCTCATAATGATCCTGATGGGCATGTGTGTTAGGTGCCGCATCGACGAATACTTATTTACTTATGCGTAGGTATTCCAACAGCTAATTAAAAAATATGACACATTACATTCAAACAAAAACAAGAAACCAAATTATAGAAATACACTAACTTAAAAGTAACATATCTAAATACAATCCATATTAAATAAGAAAAGAAAATTGAACTACAGTATAAAAGACGATGCATATTACAAACATTAAATATAATCGAAAAACTAAAAAATAAAAACATATTTTTTTAAATTTAATATCGTAATGTGACGTAAGTAACGAAGACGATAAGTAACGAAATAATGAATTCAATGTACCTAATAATAAAAATAGTAAACTTGAATTAAATTGAAACGCGATTGGTTAGTATTTGATATTGTGAGTATGAGTGTGAGTGAGTGTTTGTGTGTGTGTGTAATACTGAACAACAGGAATCCTCGCCATACCGTTATTCCACCAAATCATGCAGAAAGACCGGTTCTTGTTGTTGTTGCGGTTCCTACACTTTACCAATAATAATGAAATTCATCACAGGGACGAAAAAAAATTAGCGAAAATCTGCCACTGCTGGATTATGTCAATAAAAAGTTTGCAGATATTTACACGCCTCGCAGGGTGTTTAGCTTAGAAGAATCGCTGCTGCTTTAGAAGAGGCGTTTGAGTTGGATGCAGTGCATCCGTTCCAAAGCAGTGCGATTCGGCATGAAGAGCTACGAACTCTGCGAATCTGTGTCGGGAGTCGGGGTATGTGTTTAAGTTAATTATATAAACAGGTAAAGGTACGTTACCCGGTGCACCAATTTTTGGTTTACGTCATCCACGGCAGAGATAGTCCTTGAGCTTTTCAAGGACTATTTTGGAAAAGGGTACACATTGTTCATGGACAACTATTATAATTAAATTTTCTTGGCCACATTCTTGAAACAACAAAAGACTGCTGTCGTGGGGACGTTAAACAGACGCCGCGTTAATTGCCCCCACGACATCGAATCCATAAATGACAAGCGGAGGCAGAGGGGTGCAGTGGTAAGCCGACACTGCGGTGACGTTTCCGTCCTTGCATGGGAGGACGTGAAACTTTTCACTACAGTGTCGACTTACCATAATGCAAACATGGCACCTGGAAGGCGAGCTGGCCAGGAAATTGTGAAGCCGAAATTTGTCCATGAATACAACGAATTCATGGGTGGTGTTGATCTCAAAGATCAAAACTATCAATGTATTTATTAGAGAGGATGCGAGGAGTAAAGTGGTATATTAGTTTTTTAAAACGCATAACTTAAAAGCAGTAAATGACAATTTAAAGCGTTTTAAACTTTTCAGCTATTAGATACTTACATATGTACAAGAAGACTTGCATTTGAATATGCAGTTTTCCCACAAATATCACAGAGGAACTTCTTTTTCAAACCTTTTTGTGTCTGTTTTAGTGCTGGTGATAACTTCATTTTGCATTTTTTAAAATGGCTTTTGAATAATTTCTGTAACAATGAAATTAACCTAACTCCATAAAAAGTTTTTCCATTGATATTTATTTAGATGATATTTATATTGTCTTCATAATTCGTTCTTAGTACAAAGTAGAAGATATTTGAAATGAAAGATAGATTTGAATTTTGGAATAATTGAAAACAGAAAATACTGCAAATCCATTAGTTACCCATTTCAGTTAAGTAGCTTGGGTGTGAAAGTTTAGCAAAAAAATTAATTTTTGCTTTTATACTATAAGTTGGAATTAAGGTCAGTACTTACCAGCGTAGGATATTCATTATTACAAGATTGACATTTCAAATCCTCAGTCTCATTCTCATGATCTGAATGCTTGGAGATGGCTGGTGACTCGACTTGGTAAGACTCTTCCGAATCTGTATTATCATCTGATTTGTATTGAGGCTCTGAAATCAACATAAAAAGTATGTTAAGAATTGGTTTGTTAGTACAAAGAACTCATAAAATTTCAATATCTTAGAAGAAAAGTGTTGCAACTGATTTTTTAAGCCTGCATTGGTCAAGTGGTAGCTTGTTCAAAATCTCCCTGATAAACTATTTGGTTACTTATGTACATTGGAGGCATTTTTGACAGCTTATTAAATACTTTAACAGGTTAAGTGGTAAAACTTGTTCCAGTTATTTTTGTTCGGGAACCAATTACAATAGTGTATTTTTTAGAAGTACAAATGTAACTACAGGTAAATTACTTTCAAGACGTTTTTGCATTTGTAGTTGTGTACGGTCAGCACATAAATAAATAAACCAATACTTTTATATTTTTAATAATTTTCATAAACAGGTACTTCATATGGAACTAATAATATTAAACAATATTAAAATAGTATTATTTTAATTAATTTAATTTTAATTTATAGCATAAATTAATATAAATTAATATTAAAATAGTAAACATAAGATTTAATAATAAATTTCTTCAACTCCAGACATTTCACACTCATCCTCATCCTCACTTTCATCCGATGAATCATTTGTGTTGACTATAATTGGTTCTAATGTTATATCTAAGCCTCATCCGTGCCTAGAAACTTCTTTTATAGCATGTAGACAAAAAGAATTCCATTCCTCTAAAGTTATGCTATTAAATTTTCCTCACTAATGTCATGAGAGTACTCATGTTCATTGTGACATTTTTTTCATCCTCAGAACCATTTTTGATTAACGACTTTACAATAATAACACTGCACATTAAATATTATAAACCATAAGAACAAACCACAAATACAATCAATGCATTCATTTATAAACTAAAACCAAATAGACCTCACAACAATTAGACATTTTTATAAATATAATTATTATTTATTTGACATTCACCATTGACTTTGATTGACAATATATTTTGTTTTTAAAAATGTAACAACATAATTTTTTTTAACTGTACCAGTAAATTTAAATTTAAAGTTTAAAATTCTTGAAAATGTACATATACTACTGCAAAAACGTTTTGGAAAGTAATTTATCTGAAGGTGGTCAGTTATTTAGAGGCCACTTGCTCAGATCTAAGCAAGCTGGTTAGGGTTAGTTAAAATGTCCCCTGGTCACTTTTAAATTCAAATGAGCAATATTTAGTCTAGCGCTAGCTATTCAAAGATTCAAGTAGACCTAAGCAAGTTAATTATGCAACTAGTTACATAATGACATTAAATGTTTATTGAATATATGATTCAATATTATTGGGAAAGCAGATATTTCAGCTATGAATGTTTCAGTTAATTTTGAAATTTTTGATAATATATTTTCTAAAAATACACCACATTATCTAGCCCAAATTAAGTATCATTAAGAACTTGTGTTATGGATACTAGATAACGGATAAAAAAACTTAAGAAATATATGAACACACATAAATATTTTTTAAATCTAAATATTACAAATAAACTTAAATAAACATACATACACATCCATGACTAGAAAGCAAATATGATAAAATATCTGCCCCTACTAGGATTCGAACCCGGGACCTCTGGCATGGAAGGCAAGGCTACTTACCTCCATACCAAACAGGCAGTTGCTTGTAAATATTTACCTTTCTTTATAGAAGCTTTTATTAAGGCTTTATCTGTGCTTTGACACATTTCTCTAAACATAATACATCCATTCAGGAGGTTCAGGCAATTTTGGCACATATTTTTTGGAAGATTATCTTTTCTGTCCATCTGTAAAGCAAGAAAAGATGTGATCACTCACTACAACTATTTAAAATTTTAATTTACGCCTTCACCGCAGGATGCTTGAAAGAAATCAGGCATGAACGCTAAGGCTGCAATTTTCAATTGTATGTTTTTTTTTTTGGCTTTCGTGACTTATTTTATTTTTATTTGTGTGTGTGATAAAAGTGTTTTGTTTTGTATTAATCAAAACTGTAAATGTTTTAGATATCTTGTTACATCAAAGTTATTCTTAAAGCTAATTTGTAGAGTACAAAATTATTTGTTTAGAAACATAATTCACAGTTTAGTAAAATATGGTCTTAAAATATTTTTTTCATGTTTTTGTATAACGTAAGTAGTGTAAGTATTAAGAAAAAATTATAAACCGTCCAATTACTTACTATTATACCAGAGAAGTTGTATATTTCATCAGGTAAACTGGGATTGTCCTGGTTGTCAAATATAGGTACTGTGCCTTCTTCAGAGTTACATGTTCTGCAATTTTGTAGAAGTTGTTTTTCTTGTTGGATTCTGAAAATTAACAATTGTAAATAGCAACATTTAAAAATAATATTGTACTTTTATAATCATATTAGGACCCTTCAGTAAATATATATTTGGTATTTTTAGTTAAATATTTAAATTGACAAATTTGTTCATGTAACAATGTAAAGCTACTGATTTATATTATGGAAAGTTTTGCAGCATTTTGTTAAATAGAATAAATAAACACTTACTCGAAAGAAGCACTTACTTTTGTTTTATTTTCAATTTCTTATTTTGTTTAGTGTTTCTCATTGCATCCGCTAAAAGATATTGTTTTCAGTACCTACTAGCAAAGAACTTATATCATTTTTGGGCACTATGTATTAATTGCATAACTAACCCAAGTAATATGTTGTTAGTTAATATTGTGTTGTTGTTAATCAATACGTAGATTTATAAGATAAGACAAAATGTAATGCAAAAATGTAATAACTGTTTACAAAACTGTATATTACATTGTTTACAAAATAAATAGTAATGAATGAGGATTGATACGAGACAAGACAGAAGACTGACAGACTGATTGAAGTGTATGTATTTTGTTGCTATCGAGATTGACATTAATTTGTTTTATTCTTTGAAATTCCTTCTTTACCTAATAGATTGAGGTTTTTATTCGGAATAAATCAAGTGTTAATAAAACATTATTTATAAGCACTGACTATTGCATAGTTTATTAATGGGGTCCAGTAACATAAGTGTACAATATGTGTTATAGCCTTAAGTAATTAGACTAAGAACTTATTGTAAGAGTATCCTTTCTGTGGCATAATAAACTATATTATTATTATTATTTACATTGTTTTTGTAAAATATATTACCATAACTGATGTAAAGCGCTGATATGACAGTAATGTACTATAGAAGATAAAACGAACTTCTAAGTGAAGTTCTATCGCTATTATATGAGTCGCTTCATTCGAAGATAGTATTGAATTAACAAGGTAGTCCTTTTAAGGTATTAGGTAACTTCGCACAGTTTTAGAGCATGTCATTTGACTTATTTAAAAAACTTCCGTCTGTTTACTTGATCAACCCCGGTACCAACAAGTCTTCATTTTTTAGAGATCAAAACAAAACTTTTGTATGGGTTCCGGGAGGGACGGGTTCTTTAAATATCTTCGAATGAAGCCACTCATATAATAACTCATATAATAGCGAAAGAATTTCACTTGGAAGTTCGTTTAATCTTCTATTATATTTCGTGGCTTCATTCTTTAGATAGTATTTAATTAACGAGGTAGATTTTTAGAGATTAAGTTTTGTCTTTACAAATTATAATAAATTTAAATACGTTTATTCATTAAATTCCTTACTTTAGTACATAATTTAAGATTTATTTATATATAACATTTATTATACACTTGGTGATTGCCAAATTAATTAAATCAATAAGCAGAATAATTTAATTTTAATTAATCTCTTTCTCGGAAGATATTGGGTGGTTTGTATCTTTATTGAGTACAGACAAGGCAAAGTCGTTTAGTGGGTCTGGTTTAGGTAAAGGTTTATGGTAAAATTTTGTAAAGGCCTGAGAGTTTTAGGTCCACCTAGCAGTTTCTCGGATAAACTACACTGAGCACGTGCCGCGTGCTGAGTGCGCTGAACACACTCATGTCAACCCCGCTCGTAGCTAGCGTCTGCTTTATCCACCGACTTAGCGTCTGACTTGACGCGGCTCTGTGAGATTGTGAGATGATTCCCGATATTCCGTGGCGCTCAGTTTACTGACGTTACAGTCTAGCGTGTTGGTTCCATGATACGGGATTTCTGGGTTTTCTTACTCCCTCCGAGCGCTATCGTAGTGATTTTTCTTGGCGACTAATCCTCTTAGTCTTCAAAGTGCTGTGCTAAGTTGTGTTGTGCTTGTGCTGAGTCCTGTGTTGTGCCCAGCGTGAGTGGTCTGGTTTCAGTAACAAACAAATATCCGCGTCCTGTCGTATCAAACCCAAGGGCTTATCCCTAGTTTCTTTTAACGTTCGTAGCCTCAGTACTAACCTTCCTGAAATCAAACTGTTCCTTCAGAACAACGAGCCAGACTTATTGCTTCTTCAAGAGACGTGGCTAACTTCAAACCGCTCCAGGGGATTCGCTATTCCCAAGTACGCGTTCACTCGTAACGACAGGCCCAACTCCGACGGTTTCGGTGGCACTGCTATTTATTACAAAAGAGGTTTCCATTGCTGTCCTCTCCCTACCCCTCCTCTCCTCAACATGGAAGCCACTGTAGATTGGCTATGACTGGTAATTCGACCATCATCATAGCTTCAATCTACGTACCTAGTGGCATGAGACCAATCCGCAGCGACTTTGAGGCCATTCTCGCCCTCGGCCATTCAGTCATTATGTTCGGAGACTTTAACTCCAAACATACTGACTAGACGTGCCTATCGACTAACACCAGTGGTGTCACGCTCCTTAACATCACTGAGTCACTTGACTTAGACGTCATTTCTACCCTTAGAGGCCCGGACAAAATAGACTCGTTAGTCGATTCCCCTACTGTTGCTATCAACTCAGCCATCAGTGATAACGAAAAGGTTGCTAAGGGTGTTACCACACCAATCGATCGACGTCGATCGACCGTCGATCGATGGTAGCATGGAACAGGCAAACCCACGCTTCCTTTAGCCGTTAGCAATCTTATTAAAGCTAAAAACGCGTCTCTGAGGAGAGCCAAGCTCTATCCCACGCCCGCCTATAGATTAGCTGCGAACCAGCTACAACGTAAAGTTAGGCCTTGCCTTGCGGATCTCCGAGACGCTCAGATGAACGATCTCATGGAGAATATCTCCCCGTCCCACGTAGCATATTATAGAATGGCCCGAGCCTCACGCGTAGACGCCGCCACTCACACTCCTCCTCTCACTCGTCCCGACGGCACTACCGCCTTCGAAGACGAAGAGAAAGCTGAATGCTTCGCTGACAGCATTGCCTCACAATGCTCGCCCAGCACTCAACCCGCGGTTCCCTCCCACGTCCGAGCGGCGGAGGACGAAGTCCTCCGCAGGGACTCTCCTCGTCATCGCCGACCCCGTCACAGTGTCTAATGATGAAACCTCTCTTCTCATTAGAAGTCAAAAGTCCACAAAGGCTCCGGGTGCGGATGGAATTTCCAACCATGCACTTAAGCACCTGCCTCAACAGTTGCTTACCTTGCTTGCTATCATCTTCAATGCCTGCTTCGACATTAGCTTCTTTCCAAAAGCTTGGAAAGAAGCAACAATCATAGGCATTCCAACGCCGGGTAGACCTCTGAATATCCCGGCTAATCACATACCCATCAGCCTCCTCAACGCCATGGCTAAACTTCTCGAGATCATACTCTTTCCAATGCGGAACCATCTGTTTCCAACGGATGGCAATCCCCGCATCATTCCCCACCAGTTTGGCTTTCGCGCTAAGCACTCCTGCCCGCAACAAATACATCGTATCGTCGAGTACATACTCGACGGCGTCTATCCGCGGCGTAATAAAAGGGTCGCAGTTTTTTTGACGTGTCCAAGGCTTTAATAAAGTCTGGAACAGCGGCCTTGTTTATAAACTCTATAAAATAGGCTTACCAAAGCGCCTAGTCAGGATAATCGCGTTTTATCTCAAAAGTCGTACGTTTCGTTTTAAACACGAAGGTACGCATTCCACGCCTCGTCTATTACATATGCTTTGTTTGTATATTTACATACGCTTTCTTTGTATTGCATGGGAGGCAAAAGTTTTTTTTTTTTAGACGCGAGACATTGGTACCTTTTTACATTCTGTTGATTATGTTACACCAATTTAACACCGATATTCTTATTGAGTAACCCAGAAAACATTTATTTTCAAAATGTTTGTGGCTTACAAACAATTTACGAAGTTCTACCACACTTAAACCTTGTTAGTTAACACTATTAGCACAAAGACACGGTAACCAATGAAAAGTTCTATCTCAGTGCTTGGAAAATGATGGAAAATGTCATCCTTTCGCCTACTTTCTCATTCACTACCCATTCGTGATGATTCATTAGTTTGTACCTAGAATGATTCACCAATTTGGAATTTATGCAGAAGGAAGCCAAAAGGTCTCAAGAGCAATATCAAATTTTCCCCTTTTTGATCCTTAACCCCTTACCGCATAGCGTCCCAAATTTGCACACTTAAGTTTTTTGTGAAAAATTTAAATTCTTTTCAAGTTTGACAATTGGCAAAATTATAAACCATAGACTAAATATTTCCTCAGCAGTTCCGAGACAGTGAAATATTGTCAGTCTTGTAAAACAACAGTAAATTTAGTTTGAAAGTAAAAGTGCTCAACAGGTGAGTTGCTCTGTATTCAAACTCAAATATATTGGAATTGTGTGAATATTTCGGCTTGTATAAATTTCTTCGAATAAAACCATCCTTTGTGAAGCTATAACAGAAAGATATACTCAATAACTCCAAGGATTTAAAATTTGTTCGACAATATACTTGTGTGCATATCTGGGACCTCATGCAGTGTGTACATAATTGTAATGTTCATATGTGGGACCTTATGAAGTAAGCGCTCAATTTTTAATTTTCATATATGGGACGGTATGCAGTAACACGAGTGTAAATTTAATCTCATAGAGATGTATAGTAAACTTCATACGTTACTGATATTTTGTTTTTTACATATGAAATTCGTCAATAGAAGGTAGGTAAAGAGTAAGAATTGATTCACCTTTGCACCTCAAGTAAAAGACCTGGCCTTTTGCCGAACCCAGCTTGTGCACATACTCTGTCTACCCATGTCATAAACTTTCCATTGGATGCATGTCGTACCATATTTGACACAAACTATTTTATTCACTGCAATGCATACCGTGCCATATATGGTACAGGATGATTTTCGTAAATAAAATAGTAAATATTAATGCTAGATTTTTTTTGGTATTTTTTATGAGTTCCTTATACTCGAAAACACAACATAATTTTTTTTTCCGCAAGGTTATAAAATTCCATGCAGTAAGGGGTTAATAATAATTAGGGTTTTGAAATATCATATCTCTAAAAAAGACATATTGATGCCCCTAAAATTTCCAATGCGTGCATTTCCAGCTTACTCAGCCAGCTGGTACATCTGCCTCGCAACTAGTCGCAAGCAATCTATGAGTTTAGATTAGAAGGCAGCTATTTGCCATTATGACTCGGCGACACTGTCATTGGCGCCGATTGGACGGCGAATGTTGACAAATTTTGAAAACTCGAACTTGATCGACAAAGTGTGGTTTATCAAATTATAAGTTCTTTATCGTGCTTATAGAAGTAAAAATGGATAATGAAGCAAACGAAGGACCTTTCACGGTTTGGCAAATGTTTAATGCACCCACGATGGTTTTATTTAATAACTTGGAAAACGCTGCCGATGGTCTTGATAGGTTGTTGACTTCTATTTTAAAACTTTCAGGGTAAGTTGTTTATTTGAAAACACTTTTCAAATAATTTAATTAATTTATAATAACATAACTTACTACCTAAATACAAATTAAATTGACAAGTTTCGATTCATCTCTTAAGAGTTTAAAACATAACATTTAAGTTAACAGCTTATTGCTTGTGAATGAGTTATTATGAGTTATTAACCACTGTCATTGGTATTTTTATATTAATAAATGTAAGCAAACAAATCATTTACTGTTCTGGTTTTTTCTTATAATGTTGATAAAATCTTTAACCATTTTTGTGACATAACCATTCATGATGGTCAACTAGTGTATAGAATTATAAAACTTACATAGCAATATTTTTGCAGAGACTTTTCTGAAGTACTAGTTCCTCGACCTGGAGCATCTAAATATCCAGAAAAATACTACAGTTCATTTAATACTTGGCTTATTGGAAGATTATTTTATGTATGGTCTGTAGAAGAATTGAACAGGTATATTGACAGAACTATAGTGACTTCAATATTTTTAAATGAGGAAATGTTTACTTACTTGTTATTTATTTATTTCAGAATACATTGTCTAAGTAAAGATGCCCAGTTAAAAATACTGAATATTCTTTGCACTAACGGAGCTTCATTTTATAGAAAACTTTCCTTGGAATACATAACTATTATAGAAAAGTTGTCCAATTATTACTTTGATAATTTAAAAAATTCTGATAAAGCTCCATTACTTATTGAACATTTCTGTCCAGAGGAGATGAGAGTTCCGAATGTTCAGTTAAATTTAGAACCTATTTTTGTTGAAGTCAAGAGTATTGAAACTTGTAAAGTGTTAATAGATTTGTCATTACAACTCTTGGCTGAAAGCATTCCAACAGATTCTTTGCATGTAGATAAAACAAAACCAGACTTAAATAATCTATTCAAAGTGGTATTACAAATATTTGACAAGTATAGTATTGATATGAAATTATCTGCCCTGAAATTTTTTGTAAATTTAATTCAAGACTATGATAAAGTTTCTCTCAACAATTTTAGTACAACATTTTCGGAAATATTTAGGGAGCTGGTAAACACTGTTGAGGCTTTTGTAAAGTCACTAAACACATATCATGCTAAAGGTGAAGTTAATTCCACTGAATTGCTTATTTTTAATGAACATTTGTTAAAGTTTATGGAAATTGGATGTTCCTTTCAATCAAAACATTCTAACACCCTGTTGACTATTTGTACTGTTGTACTGGAAACAAAAAATAATGATGTTTTCAATAAGGAATTAAAACTGTACTGTCTTTCTAAGGGAAACATGTTAAACTTAAGTAAGGAAGTAATCTCATTAGACAATAAGGATAGTAATGAGATAAGCATACTTGGAAAGTGCTATTCTGACAATATATTATCAGTGGTTAACACAAATGAAACAAATTTTAGAAACTGTTGGCATTACAAGGAGCTCTTAAATATTATTGAAGCATTGAAAACCTGCAATGACCAGAACACTGATAAATTTTTGATCAAACATTATTTGAAAAAATGTTGTGCAGCTCTATTTGTGTTAGCAGATGTAAATTATAGATACCAAAGACTGGAAAATTCATTAAAAATTATAGAAATAGTACAAAGGAATATGTTACAAAGTACACTTGGAAGCTTATTATGTCTTTGCACCAATCAGAAGAATTTATTGATACAAGATACAGAAATGTTAACAAGTGCTTTAGATATAGTTCTAAGCTCTATTGTTCTAAGGAAAAACATGACAAGAGATGAAATAAATACAGTCTTAAAATTGCTGTGTTTTATAAAAGTATCTGATGGAATAGAATTTAACATTCAAGTATTGGTAGTAAAATATTTAATGATCTCTAAACTTTTGTTGAATTTAAAATCAAACCAAACATGGGATAATCTGATTAGTACATATCTAACTTCCTTAATAAAAAATAAGTCATCAGAAAATTATAAACTTGTAAGTTTGAAAATGATTTAAGTAGTTCAGTTATTATTTTATTTAAAAATTTTTATTCATTGTTTTGAATTTTTTTTTATATTTTAGCTAATACCACTGAGCCCATTGATTTTAACAACTAAGTTGTTGTCAGCCAGCAAATTAATAGGTGATCTATTATACCCTGCACACTTATTGAAAAATAAAGAGATTCAACAAGAATTGATTAAAACTATTCCAGTTATGGCATGCATGTCTCTAGATGCACATAAAATAGTAGTGGATACTATGGGAAGTGGACTGGGACAGTGTATATTCTTAACCAATAATCTTTCTATTTCTGTCATTTGCAACAAATCTAGTATAAAATGCCATGATAATGAATTGCAAAGTTCTTCAATTATTTTATCAGAAAGTCATTCTACTTTAGGGAAAGACTCAACCAATGGTTTAAAAACCCTGTATATGAAATTCTTGGATAACAATTTGGAAAAGGAAGGATTTTGGAAAATGTTCGAAAGTTTCTCACACCATTTCTATGTGTTGAAAAGATTAAAAATGGATATTTCAGATTCTGAAAATACCAGATATTTGATCGAAGCTTTACAACCATATGTTGATAAGACATTAGTGAGTATTTGTCTTTAATAAACTGTGAATAATTATTATGTGTAGTAAGTGCCATTTCATTTCATTTCATTAATGTACTACTTATAGTATTACTAAATGCATAGTTTTATTTTAATAGCATATTATATTGTTTAGGTACAGGATGAAGATTCTGAAATCGATTTACACAGAGACGAAGCTTTCAATTTTGTTATAAATGTGCTTGTGAAGAACACCAGACAAAGTTTAGAAACTAATGATTATCAGCAGCAAACCAATACTTTAAACAGTATAAAGATGTTTGGATCATATAGTAACGAAAAATTAGTTTTACCTGTTACAAAGCTTTTAGTTTATTTTATAATGCATCCACAATGTACACTTGGGTCCAAAGCAGTCGTTTATTTAAGAGAAATTTCAGAAATAAACGGATCCACGCCAAATCAAATTTACCACAGATACAAGAAAGATTACTGTAAACTATTTGTTGAATGTAGTTTATTGAATGGCAAGGATTTTGCCTTATCTCTATTAAAAGTAGTGAGAGCTTTTGGATTTGTTGGCTACAGAGATTTTATTTCCAAAGACGTGCATCACTTTCTACCTTATTTAATGCCTTATTCAGTAAAAGTGAAAGAGGTGCCGTCTATGATAGAAGAAATAGCGTCGCTAGTGCAATGCTCTGTCTCTGATTTTCTTATTGAAAGATTTCCACATATCTATGTCCATGTTTACTTAAATGAACCAGAAGATGTCTCGAAAAAGTGTTATGTTATAATTGAAAAGCTTACAGGATCACCTATATTGAATCTAATTAAAAGGCACTTCCGAGTTATTTTAACGGAATTTTTACTTCAGTACTGCTGTAATCCGGAAAGAGTGCTTGACGCCTGTAGGTACCTGTCTTGTCATGACCCCGATGTCTCTACTCCAACAGGAAGTATGAGCATGAGTGCCAAGCAAATATCAGATTTCATTAATCCGAAGTTCTTAGGAGTTCTGGCATACTTTGATCACAAACTGATTAATGCGAAGGTAGCATTGTCAGTGAAACGTAAAGCTCTAAAAAGCTTTCCAGATATAATTCAGTTGATGGGTACGAAGTACATAACTCCGTTAAGGTTTAAAGTATTGGCGACATTACGGTCTGCTTTGCCGTTAGCTAAAGAATTTTCAAAAATCGTGGCTGAAGCATGGAGCGCCTTCATTCATAACATAGATACAATATCTCTAGGACCGATGTTAACAAATTTGGCTGTATCTCTTCAAAACCAGCTAGAGTTTGCGCCGCAAGAAATTAACAAAATTTTTCATTATTTAGTTCTTAGCAATGAGAATTTATTAAGCTCGTATATCTCAGATCTATTTTTCTTGGAAGATTCTAAGGTATCTGAGAAGATAAAAGTTGTTATAAAAAGGCACGTTAAAAGAACTCAACCGGATAATTTCTTAGACAAAGTGAGATGGTACTTAAAACATTTAAATCAAGAACTTCCGGCCATTAAATCACATGCCTATAAACACTTGAATAGCCTTCTGAAGTGTAATAGGGTTGAAATCCATAAAGCTATATTTGGTGGAAAGAATATTGATCCAATAATTGTGGAATTAATAGATGTATTGATATCTGGTAAGTTTATTGGTTTTTTTAAGAAACAGATATTTTTAGTACCACCGTTGAAAATATTGTTTGATAATATTTGATAATGACGGCCGAGTGGCGTAGTAGGTAAAAACCCTGCCTCATACCCCGGAGGTACCAGGTTCGAGTCCTGATACATACATTCTGATACATGCATACATTTGCGTGATGAACGCAGATGTTTGTTTTCGGGTCATAGTTGTTTATATTTATATATGTATGTTCCCCCTAGTTCGCTGTATGGTCATCCATAACACAAGCTCTGCTTACTTTGGGGCCATACAATTGGTGTATTTCTCTGGAGATTTAATATTGTTATTGTTATTATTATTAGTGGTAGTAGAGTTTCTTGTGTTAAGGTCTCGTCTGGGGCGGCACTATACTTAGTCCTTCCTATTTCAACAAGGAACAAGGGCAAAAAATTTGGCTACGCATCATTAATCGATACTGAATAAATAACAATATAATTTAGCTATAACCATAACGCGGATGCACATTTGCCGGTTATAACAAAGTTAAAACAAATTTTGTATTTTCGTACTCTAATATTTTCACTACTATCATTAAAATTTTTTTGCGTATTAAAGCATAATTAGTACAAAACGAACTGAACGTGAACAACTCTTAAGTACCTATTAATATCCAATAGTATATTATGATTTCTTGTTTAATTTTTTACCAGGTTGCAAAGACCCTGAGGTGCAAGTGAGCGCAGCGAGCGGGGCCTGTTTCGGGCAGCTCGGAGCGATCGAAGCCGGCCACCTGCCGCGGCAATATGTGCAACCAGATAAGTCGACCTTTGCCTTCTCTATAGGCGATAATTGCTTCGCTGCGACTGCACTAGTTGAGCTGTGTCGAGCTTTTCAATATGAGAAGGATACTATGGTCTGTGGTTTGTACTTTTGGGCTAAATAATTGTTTTATTGAGTTTAATTAATTAAAGTAAACTAAGCAGGGGTTGTTCATTTAACAAACTGACCTAAGAGAGCCCATAACTCATTTGTGTTCACAAAACTGAATGAAATACACCGAGGAAATACATATCACGTTGCCGGGTTATATAATTTCACATATATTTATTTTTGTTTAGAATCAACAATATACAGAAGTAAGTAAAGCGACACCGTCGCGAGTTCGCATCCGCTGCATTGTTTAAACGTATTAGTAGTTATTTCTATTTGCAGAATATGGACTGTTACGCTTTAACCATACAAGAAATCTTAAAGATCTATGATATATCACCCAGTGGGAGTAAGAAAGAAGTATGGGATAGTTTTCCTGAATATATGCATCAAATAATGAATCCGCTTCTAAGCTCAAGGTAAACATGATACATTTTTTTTCTCTTTCACCTGACTTGATGGAAATGGCAGTGGACACGAGGAAGTTACACATTTATTTAAAAAGTATCTAAGTATACTGTTGAAAGTCCCAAGGCTATATTTGTTTTGAGAAACAGACCAGACAATTCTTATCAAGACTTTTAAACTGTTAACAAAAGTGTCTAACTGAAACTTTGAGATACAGTTTTAGCGTATATCTGTAAGCTCGGTTTAAAAAGAGAGAGGTTGAGAACAAATAGAGTATTTACACACCTCAAAATATATATCTTTTAAAGCCGATCGACCATCGATTCCACGTAGCTTTTTTTTAAATATACAATAATGTTAATAATAAAAAATTTCAGGTACACATTGGCATATCCTTCGCAACCTAAAAAGGCTCACCCACTCTTTGGATCCGTTTACGCGACAACTTTTTTGGAATGGGCGCATAAGTAAGTGACTCTGTAGATAAAGATGGCGCTGTAGCGACAGTCTCCATTAGCTCCGTAAAATTTAAAAATTTAATATACAATCTGTGGCAAAAGTTTGTAGATACGGGAAATTTTTAGGTAAAAATAGTAAATAAACAACAAATAAACACTAATACAATAAATGGTCTTCGATATTAATGACGTTAATAAGATTACTAATATATATATATATATATATATATATATATATATACTTATGTAAATAAATCATTATATGCAAGTTGTTTGCAAAACAGTGAAAACAACCTAAAAAGTAAAAAAATAGAAACCGTTAATTTTAACAAAACAAGGGCGGACATGGTCAGCTGAATTTACTAACCGCACAAGTGACTAATAGCGATATCTAACTAGAGGGCGTTTTAGGAAATTTGTATTAACAACTATAAATATATAGGTAGGTACCTTATACCGATACCATGAAAAATGTTACATTGAGACCACAAAGGAAATGTATAATCCAAAAATCGGAATCGGATAATAATTTGCAAAATGACAACAGCTTTGACCAGCAATCTCATTTAACTCGTATATGGACATTGGAAACAAAAATATTCCTGTTGACACTACTTTTAATTGACAAATCTGTAAATTAAGCAAATTCCGTTCAGTGAAGGAATAAAAAAAATAGAAGAATCGACTCGATGTTTACAAAAATATTTATATTAATTATATTTATGACCCCAGTTACAGAAATTGACATTTAAAAAATAATATTAGGGTCTCAAAAACACTCTTACTACTGGCTATGACCTTATTTGAGCCAAAATATTAAAGGCCAGTTCAAAATATATAGTACACACATTATTAACACTTCGTTAACAGGAACACCTCTCTACAAAAAACGAGACATTGACGACATAAATAACGTCACGTTTATATCAGTCTTGTTAAAACACGTTTAGAGGGCTGAATATGATAAATCATATTCCTTCTTTAAGAAACATAGTATACTGAGTTTCCATCAGTTTGGATTTAGAAAAATTGGTTCCATAACATTGCCATGTTATTCTTTAATAAAAGACCTTACAGAGGCTCTAAATAGCGGTATTTATCCTGTAACAGTTCTTCTTGACATTTCAGAAGCGTTTGATAGAGTTTAGCACATCATACTGTATAAACAACTAGAGTCTTATGGTGTACGTTTAGTCGGGTATACAGTACATTATTGCCGATCTTCTTATATCTTAAATGCATTTTATTTGCTGATGATACTTGAATTACTATTAAGTAAGACAAAAGACAATACGCTAAAAATAAAAAATAAAATATTTAAGTGACATAATTAAATAGTTGAACAACAAAAATTTTTTAATAAATTTTGATAAGAATAAAATCAGCCAATTCCAGACTTATAATTCCAGCCCTTGATATAAAATTGAATGACATTAAATTAAACATTGCAGTCTCGACTACATGTCTTGGCGTCATGTTGACAAAATTGCAACTGGAGAAGAAATAACTGACATATGCTTAAAAAAAGACAAATTTATTTACGCTTTGAAAATAATAGTTCAGGTATTATCGTTATAAACGGCGAAACTCGCATATTACGGATATTATATATCGTCCATTCTAAGATATGGTCTAATTATACGGGGCAACTCTGTTGATGTGGATTGGGTAATTTAGCGCAAAAGAACAGAATTCGAGCCATATGTAGAGCTCATTTCATAGCTGTAGGCCATTATTCGCAATTATTGGTAAGAGAAAATAAAAAAAATAAATATTCCATATCAAAAACTTACCATTTCCGTAGTAATGATCATTGTATGGCTATAAGACATTGAGTCTTACACACACACAATAAATTAGCCGTAAAATATAAAAGTTTACCATAATATATAATATATAAAATATATAATAATAATAGATTTAAAAACCAATTGTTCAATTTCTTGATGCAAAAATGTACTATATTGTGAACGAATATATGAAAGATAAATTAGGTATATTATTAATTTTGACATTAACTCTGGTCATTATTTTATTAATTTGTGTTTTGTTTTTTTATCCATAATTTATTGTTATTAATTCTATTACCTTTGAAATTTGTTTTAATTTTTATTTCTTCTTGTTGTTGAAATGATAATTATCTTTATACCATACCTACTCTAAAAAGCTTATTTTATTCACGCAAAACAGTGAATAAAAAGGCCTTTTATTCACTGTTTTGGTGTTTGAATTTGGAACACAAAATATATTCGATCTCCATTTCAATGCTTACACAAACTCCTTGCGCTAAGATTCGAAATTCAAACTCTTTGGTGCAAATAAATTCTCGAGATTTGATTGGTGGATATTTGCGACAAGGAGTTTTTGGCATTAGATTAATAAATATTGTTTCACAATTTGACCACCCTAATGATAATATTAAGAAAATTACGCTTAATTTCAGTCATTGCTCTAATTTTAATGTCCATTTCAATTAAAGTAACATTTATTATTTCTTGATTAAATTTCTATTTTCGCTTAAATTATGTCTTTTTCTCGTAGTCATGGTATAAAGTATAGTATGCAACTCCTGAATAAAGTACGAATTTATATCGAGGGCCATGAATCACTCGCGTCGCTCAGGATTCTAACAGTTGAATCTCTCGCTGCGCTCATGATTCAATCATCTTAAGTCACTCGCTACGCTCGTGATTCAATCGTTAGAATCCTTCACTTGCTCGTGACTCATCTACGGCCCTCGCTTTAAATCCGTCCTTTATTCACTAGTTGCATAATATACTATTTTCTTTTATTTGTTCGATTTTAGTTTATATAAAAATAAAAATTCGGACATGGTATTTAAATGTATATAAGATTTCTAAATAGGTACCTGTAAGACTATTTTAAGAATTTTTTATAAGAAAGAAAAAATAGTCACATTTGAATAACCCTTATTCATTTAAATTTTCAGTTGGGCCGGGCAATTAATACCATTCATAGAATCGGAGAGCATTCGCGAACTATTGCGTACGGTGCACCCGAGTATGCGGCGTGACGTCAGAACATTGTTCTTGTTTCTACCCTACGTTTTGTTACACGCCATCATGTCCAATACGAATACGCAATTTATACAGGAGGAGATTTTGGCTGTTATTGGTATGTTCGGCTGTTATTGGTATGTTTGGTAAATTGGGTATTGATTTTTTTTTATTGAAAAAGGATTAGATATAACATTACTCAACTTTTGAAATCTAAAACCTAAATGTTGTTATTGTGCCAGTGTGAATATTTTATACAAAAGTCTTTCTTTGCTCCTGGATAAAAGATTAAACTGGCAACCCCATATTCATCTTTTGTTATTAACTTACACCTTTTACTGTTGCTTGGGAAGGTGTCAGAGAGAAATTCTAAAAGTTATGACTTCCCGACCATTTCATTCGTCTACCTTTACCAGGGTACCAAAATTCTACTTGTCCGTCAACTATACCTGCAGGTCTATGATTCGGAAACACTCAACAGTCCCGCATTCCTTAACCTCGAGAAACGATCACAATATAACACTTGTGCCCTGGTACTCATGCTACAACATCTGCAAAGTGCCATTTACATGTTCTTGGTACTGTTACGATATGGATCTAAAAATACTTTTAAAAAGTAAAATCTTATTTATAAAAAGAATACTTATGTTTTTGTAATTACAATAATTAGAACTGTTTGCTTGTATGAAGTCAAACCCAGTCTGCTATTTCCCATGCTTTCAATTCTCCCAATTCGATTTGAAAAACAAAAGTTTCATGTTTCATATGCCTGTAGATATATACTGAGAAATGGTGTTACAAGAGTACGCAGTTAGGTTTTTTATTATTGTAGTTTACGCCTTTACTGCCTAACTATTGCAAGATTCAAAGTAAATTATTTGATTAGTTTTTCTCGTATAAGTAGACGTATAATCTCGACCTGTCAGAACTATTAGTTTTGTTGCGTATACCTACAAAAAATAAGCTTTAACAATTTCACACAATGTGACAAAGATTTTTACAGGTTTTATTTTAACACATTGTTACCCAATATTTTCAGGTTTAAAGAATTTTGAAAATGAAAGTCGAGTGACAACGGAGTGTTCAAAATACAAAATGCTTCGGCATATTCGAATGACGCCTAGTGTCAACTCCATTCAAGCAGAGGAAGGAAATCAGGTATTTATTTGAATTAATCATATTCCAATCAATTCATATTTCATTATTGCTTTTGTTTCAAATTAAGCAACAAAACAATGGTGAATAAAAGTTTTACCGAGCTTTGTCTTTTTAAACAGGTGTTAGTTGGGTGTATTTGTAGATTGTTGACTTTTTTATTTTGTCCTGAGAATGTGAAATAAACTCTGTTTGATTAACCTGAATTTAGAAAAATAAGGTGAAATGGGGCCAATCCTAAATTTGGTCGATCTCGTTATAGTTAGATCATCAATGTGCAAAAAGCTTACTTTTTTATGTACTATCGTGGTGCAAAGTATCTAACGACAAATTTAAATTTATATTTTCCTTTTTTCAGAGCAAATGCAGTAAAACAATATACACGTTGTTCGACTTTTTAAATCGATGGTTATTAGAATGGTGTCACTCTAAGCAAAGACCTTTGGAAAATGAGAATTACAAGTAAGTATCGTTGAGTAATTAATAACACTATTATTAAATCCTCAGACAATTACAGCAACTGTATGGCCCCAAAATAAGCGGAGCTTGTGTTTTGGATAATCATACTCAGACCCATGATGACCCAGAATAAACATACATATAAAAATACAAACAACCATGACCTGAGAACAAACACCCGTGTTCATCACATAAACGAATGCCCGATCAGGATTCGAACCTGGGACCTCCGGCGTATGAAGCAGGGCTACGCCAATACGCCACTTGGCCGAATAGTTCTACAGGATAGAAACTACGCGGTACACTCAGAAAGTTTTGAGAAAAAAAAAATGTTCTGAATGTTTTTTATAACATTTTCTAAGAACTCTCCACCTGTGTCTACAACAGCGCCATAAAAAGTTACATGCGTCTGAACCAATTGTCAAAGCACGTTTTCCAGTTTGCAACTGGTACTTCCTCAACGGCCTTCTAAAACGCAGTAAGCGCATTTTCTAGCGATGAAAGCTGTATCCCCTTGAGCTGGTTTTTAATTTTAGGGAACAAGAAGAAGTCACACGTTGCCAAATCAGGGCTGTAAGACAGATGACCCAAAATTTTTACCGTTGTGGTGTTTAGGAAGTCCCTCGTCTTGATAGCAGAGGGCTAGTTCGCGTTATCGTGATGGAGCAAAAGGCCTTAAAGTCCCGTGTTCGGTCGCTTGTTGCTTGCAGCATCAAAAACTTCTGACAAGCATTTAGATAGTGTCTAACTCTGCATTGATGCAACTTTGGTTTCTTAAGTGAATTTACACTTAATACCCAGCGCGAAACAGTCCTCCTTACGCAACGGTTAAGTAGAATATCATGAACACTTCCCGATCCAATCTGCACATTGTGCTGAATCTATAGTATGTGATTCGCCGGTTTTGATGAATCAAATTTTTCACTTGTAGCACGTTTTCTTCCGTGCCAGCTGTCAAAGGACGACCACTCATTCTTCAAACTAAAGCGACCGCACATTAAACTCGTTATACCAGCGGTACACAGTTGCTTTAGTAGGCGCCTTGTTCATAAAAGCTAATTTAAGTCGATGAAACGATTTATTCATTTATTCATGTTGGATTATAAATAATTATATAATATATATGTATATATCGTCCTAAGCGATAGAATATTGTAAAATTAATGTTAAAGAATAATGTGGTAGCTTATATGATTATTGTTTAAGTTAGTACTTGATTTGATTTGTTATTTTTATTTGGCCAATGAGAGTTCAAATCGAGTGGAGTGAACAACGAGGGGCAGTGCTGCGGTCGTACCTCGTGGCCAGGTTGGAGCATGCCACGGCTTGGCATTGAGTCAGGTTCACTACGTTCGATTAGAAAAGAAGTGTTGAGTATTCAAACTGAAATTGTTAACGTTAGAGTTCCAATTATTAAAAGTGTGTGATAAAATTCACAGTTGTATTATTTCGTTGCCTGAGCACCCGCACCATGAACTCCGAAGACGAAATTTATATCGTTCCGCCCACGTTCGCGCCCAAATGTATATATATATAATGTATATGTCGGAACTCGAAGTGTTGCCAATTAAAAATGCTGTAATATTGACAAATTTGTTATTTTTTTATTTAAATACTTCAGTATATAAAAAAAAACATTTAAAATTAAAAAGAAAAAGTTATTGCTCGATGTGGCCACCTTTAGCGCGGATACGCGCATCGAGTCTGTCCGAGAAAGCGTCACACGCTACACGAATGTGCTCTGCTGGTATTTTGTTCCATTCTCGGCGAAGAGCAATCTTTAAGGCGTCGACTATCTCATATATTTTTACTGACACTTGGGCCTCCAGGATTGGAAAAATCCATTGGGTTTAAGTCCGGGAAACATGGTGGCCATTGTTGCGAAGAAATTAAGCTCGAAAAAATTTGGGTTTCACGGGCTTTGTGGGATGGTGCCGAGTCTTGTTGAAACGTCCAATGGTTTGTTTCTACCGAATTGCTTACGTGCCCAAGATAACAAAGCATCGTTTAAAATCTTCTCACGGTAGATTTGCTAGTTTATCTTTGCACCCTGTTCTACGAAAACGAGAGGTGAACGTCCTGTAGCAGTTACCGCGGCCCAAATCATCACTGATGCTGGTGCTTGCTTTCGCAGAGCAATTCGTTGGTCTAAACTGTCGTTTGATTTACACTTTAACCATACGCGATCATTTTGATTGTTCACATATTAGTCAACCGTAAAAATTGTTTTCATCGGAAAATACCAAATTTTCAAGCTCGCTACGAACGTGCAAGTGCTTTAACTACTTAGCTCTTTCTAAACAAACTGCCTTTTGTGCAAGTGTCAAGTCTTGTACTTTTCGTATTTTGTAGGGCTTCAGTTATAGTTTATTTTTTAATATGCCCCCTATGCTCCGGGCAGATACATTAAGACTATTCGCCAATTTAACAGCGCTTTGTCGTGGATTTCGTTCAATTCTAGCCTTTACCTTTCGAACCATTTCTGATGATGTTGCTGTTGTAGGATGTCCACCTCCATGGCGTTTTTTGATGCTACCCGTATTATTGTAACGCGTGATGGTCCGATTCACAAACGTTTTGTTCAGATGTAAATGTTGTAGCTCATTAACAATGGCTGGTTGCGATTTTCCAGCCAAATACAAAGCAATGACACAGTTGCGTTTGAATTCCATCTGGATAACATTTTTAACAGCGACGAAAAACAATAAGCTTCTGGAAGTTTATAAACAATACAATAGACTTACGACTGTAAAAAAAGGGCAAAATTTTAAACAGTTTCGTTGCAACTAAAACTTGTAACACTTGGTAACACTTCTAGTGCCGACCCCTGTATGTATAATTTTTTTTTCACAAACGGCTGCCACTTAACATCAGGTAGATCGCGTGCTCGTTTGTCGGCTATGAAAACAGACAAAAATTGTATTGATTAACTTTTTAATTTTAGAGCCATAAAAGCATTCGTCGACAAATTCGATAAACTGTCGGTAGCGCGAGGAAACTATATCTACGGGGAATTAGAACGAGCGTTGCAGTATCTAGAGCTCTATATGGACGAACGCCAAGAAAACGTGCAGGAACAGTTGCCGTTGTTGGCTGAGATCTACGCTTTGTTGGATGAACCGGATTCGGTTGCTGGTAAGTACGACATTTTATCTCGCAATTCTGCCAGAAAATCCTTAAGCCGCTTTATCAGTAATATTTTGTTAACATTGATAAGTTCGGCATTATTTAAAGAAAATCCATTGTAAATTTTAATCTTACTTGGCTGATTAATAAATTAATGAGAACAGTTCAAAAATTCCAAATCTTCTTTGGCTCCAAGAACATAAAGTATTGTCAAAGTAATGTCTTAAGTATTGTCTTGTGGGCTAAAACAGGAACGTTTCAAACAGTTCAGTATTTTTTTGGTTTACAAATATATTTGTTATTTATTGGATTTCTTATGAAACATTTCAAATTATGGGCCATGCTACATTATATCCAGAAAAGAGACGTTTCAATATTTAAGGGGCACTTGGCGAGCTTTTGTACGGGTGTTCCTAGGATTGCATTAAATAAACAGAATGAGTATTATATGCGAATATTTTATAATTTCATTTAGTTTTGCCTTATAAAAACATTTTCAAATCCGTAAATCAGCCACAGTACACAATGAAAACATGGCGCTATCTGTCATGTTGATGTTTTATTAATTCTGTTGTTACTTTTATTTTCCAATTTATCGCTTATCCAATTTACGAGCTGCTGTGAAGTTTTTCGTTTGTTTTAATTATTGTACTATATCCTCTATTCTTATTTACCAGTGATATAACAACAGCAAACATCTTGATTCATAATCGAGTAATTTGTAGTGAGTAAAGGGATATTTAGATCATTTGAGGTTGCCAAAACTATTGATTATTGTAATCGAACATTAAACACCTCCAAAGTCATTCAAATGTTACTTTAAAATATTTTTGTAAGTCGTTACTCGCAGTATATATCGATTATTAAAACCATACAGTCAGCTCTAGTTCGTCAAAAGAACCTGAACAAACCACAGACTAGAAAGACAACAAGTTGTCACAGACTTGGTGGTACAAGCATGCTGTTTCATATTTTCGTTCAAGAATGCGGAGTAGTGAAACGCCACCTCGGTGTGGCCATACGATGTTTCGATTTTTGTTTCAAAGTAGAACATAATGCAGGGTATAATTTTTAAAATACTTTTAAAAATTATACCGCATTTTTTCAAACATTTTGAACTGGTGTACATCGCGCTAGCCAAAAATGAAACGTCTCCTTTGCAAAGTTTATACGCCGTTAAATTGCGCGATACTCATAGTCGTTTTAAAAATATCTATGTATCGGAAGTTCTAATAAAATTTGTTTTACCTTTTTAATTAGATGTCAGGAGTTATTGTATAAATATTTTGTTATGTTTCAAACCAAGTATTATCTACAATAACTTGTATTTCTTCCTTTACACATTTCAGGCATCTTATCGATGAAACGATCAGAACCATCGACAAAAGAGCTGATCCTCACACAAGTAGTGACGGGGCGCTTGCAAGACGCGGCTCTGTGCTACGAGCGACTGGCGCGGGAAGGACAGTTGGACAACCATAGCTTGCAAGTAAGATATTATACGTATTTTTAAGCTGTTTTATTAGAAATGAATTCGCGTAAGAAATCGATGGTTTGGACGGCCTCTTGATGTTAGTGGTGGTTGCCGTACATGTTGAAGCTTTGTGATGTATTTCTAATCATCTAGAAATATCAATCACCATCTGGTGATCAATAATCATCTGGTGATAAACGTTTTATAGATGTTTCTTACTAGGTCTAAGTATCGATATTGTGATTCCATTCTGTAAGTCCTAAGTCAAGCTATGTATATATATTTTTTTTTATTGAAAAAGGATTAGACGTTTGTCTTCTATCTCACCTGATGGAAAGTGACGATGAAGACGAAGGTGTTACACGTCTATCCACGAGATACCTTTACTCGACGCTTGAAAAAACTAGGACTATAGTTTTCTGGAAAAACAGACGCAGGCAGTTCATTCCAATTATTCAATTATTAATAATAATTAATTATTCATTAATTATTAATAATTATTTAATAAATTTTTCATTATTTTTCATTCATTTATTCAATTGATTTCTGACAAGGTTATTTTATCTATGTGTTTTCTACGTTGAAAAGTTATAAGTGCAGTTAACATCAATAACTTAAGACTGTTGTCACTAGAATTGTACACTAGATTTTGAGCCTGCATTAATTTTAGCTGGTTTAAATAATTAATTACTTTATATACCACACAGACCCTACAAAATATAAATGCGCTACTTTGAAATACTATGATAAATTTGTTTTATCTTTAGATATAAATTAATATCTGTAATGCTTGCAGGGCATGATAGATTGCTACCTAGCGTTAGACCAGCCATACTTGGCGCATAGACTACTCAGCGAAGGCAGTACGGAGCAGAATGCGCAATTATCCGCTGAGCCTTTGTGGCGGATGTCCCGGTTTGACGAACTGAACGAACTGTTGAATAAACCTGTGGTAAGTATTTGATTTTTTTATTCAAATAATTTTTATAGCTGGCAAACTAGCACGCGACCTATCTGTTGGTAAGCGACATCCGCACCAAAGTATAGCATTAAATTTATGGGTTTCATTTACGAATATTGTGGTTATTTTATTTGGATTATTATATTATAAAGGTGACCTAAGGCTTCAATTAAATTTGCCTTTGTTCCTATAGTTTCACTGGCCGACCCTTCCTTATGAACGGAACATAGCCACGTAAACGCGCTGTTGTACCGCCAAGATAAGATCATATGAAAATAAACTTTATTAGCACTTGTCACTTTTGTAATTAATTAAAGAAATTAGGTTAAGAGTTTGAGAAGTAATGTGTGTTACAGCATAATAATATACAGGAATCTTATTAATTTTTAGAATATTTTGAGGTGAAAAGTGTAAGATGTAGTATATTTAAATTTAACGATGGTGAACGTTATTAAACCTGTTCAATCTGGATGGGGCAGACAAATATGCCCGTAACAATTACTTAATCAGTATGTAAAGAAAAAAATGTGGATTGTAATTCGAAAACAATTTGGAGATATTACATTTCTATATGCGCTAATTAATTTGCCTCTCAATCAACCTCAAAAGCATAATCTTCTACTTACTCTTTGGTTATGTTGATAATAAATACACAAAATTGCAAAGAAAAGTTCAATATATCCACAGTACAAATACACAAACTCTGCTAACCATGTGACCAGTACGTGTGTTTTTAAATTATGAATTTGTATTCTTTGAAGTTTAGGCAAATGATGTGTTAATCATACATTTATCTCCTCTTCAGCCACCATCAAAGGAAAATTGGGGCCTACTTATGGGTCGCATTCTTCTATCATTTCGAAATGAAGATAACAATGAATTCAACAATGAATTCAACAATGCTTGTTCTTACACGAACAGTAGATTACTGTCGCAAATGGATGCCGAAACAAAGGGCGAAAATGCCCTAAGAAGTGATTACCAAAGTGTACTCGGATTGCATATAGTGGCAGAAGCAGAACACGCCAGAGAAGTTCTCTTGAAGTAAGTCTTTTTAGTTTTTATACTTGTTCATGCTTTTTTAAAATGTGTCCTTTTATGTCTCTCTGATAAAACATTTGCAATTGTATACTTTTCATTAGGTTATTTATACTTAACACCAGGTTAATCAGCTTTTTATAGCAGACATAAACGCAACTATACGCGAAATGTACCCGAAATATGTAAATAGCCAAATTTTATTAATTAGTTCTTACTGAGATTTTGACGGCCGAGTGGCATAGTAGGTAGGTGCACTGCCTCATATGCAGGAGATCCCAGATTCCAGCCTGGCCGGGGCATTCATTTGTGTGATGAACACAGCACTCAAAATTAGTATGCTGATTACCAGAAATAAAATATTTCTAACTATAATCTATAATATATAATGGCACGATTACGACAACTTAGGCCGCTCAAGCTTGAAGAGGTATGTGTAGCTTAAATACAATAAACGAATATAAATGTTTACAAAAAAAGAAAACATTTTTAGAATAAAATTGAGTGCGATTATTTATTTTAAAGACACAACAGGTTTTGTAACCGGAATCACAGTATAAGAAATGCTTTAAATTACCTTACCTGTTACATTTTTTACAGACTAAAAAGGTTTGAAGACAATGCGAAAGAGTCCACTTTGGTCTTGGACCAATTATTAGAAGAGTGGCGCAGAAGACTGTCTGTAGTACAATCGGATGTGAGAACTGTTGAGCCATTGCTGCGGATCCGAAGAATTCTGTTGCAACAGACACAGGTAAAAGTGTTGTTATGCAACTATGAACTTATATGTTTTATAATAAAAAGAGAAGTTTCTTTGCTAATTTTTAGTTATTATTTTTCACCTTACATAGGCACACTATCCAAAAGTAAAATTTTGTGTGCGAAAAAGCGTAATTTGTTGTTTTATTTTTGCTATATATAAATTTTGCAATAGTGTGAATAGAACAGGTTCCTAATGTTATCGTTTGATACTGTGTTGCAAAGTAACAGACGCAGACGCAATATGGTAATCAAATAGTATTTTTTATTTCTTTCTCTTTAACTGTTTTTATATTTAGCTTGAGATTGCAGTACTGAGCTATTCTATCTACGAATAATGACCTAAATGAGACCTACTAGTTTGTTGAATTTTGATTGCAAAATATAGTAATTGATAAACATTAACAGTTTGTTCTGTTAAACGCTCGCTTGAGGTGACAATATAGGCCTTGCCATTTCAACCACCTTAATAAAACTCTTTTGAAATTGCATTCAAGTCAATCCTTGTTAATTACTTCATATGAGACTAGAGGCTCTACGTGGATTCACTTGCGTGACTCGCTTTCCTGAGGGAATTTCGGGATTGAATGTAGCCTATGTTACTCTTTACTAAAGTAATTCACCAACGAAAAAAGTTTTTAAATCGGTCTAGTTGTTTTAGGGTTTATTGATTACGTATAAACAGAAAAAAAAACATTTCGTCTTCTTTAAAATGAATTAGTACTGGTCATAAGCACAGACGCTTTAGTTCCCCAAATAGCTTGCGTAATGCTTATGCAGCTTTGTAGTTTTTAATTACAGTTTGAATAAAATTACTGTCTGTAACGTGGAATTATTTTTGCAGGGACTTCTAGAAACAAGTCATCCCAACACAGCAGACAAAATAAAATCCCACATTGGTGATCTTTGGTTACAAAGCGCCAAACATGCAAGAAAAGCGGGGATTTTCCAACAGGTAACAAACCAACACTAAGCAATTGTCAATAAAAAATAAATGACTTTTCTCCCAGTTTTCTTGCACTGCATAAGAATGAGTTACATATACTTTGTAATTAAATGCGTGCTAAACAATCATTTCTAAAATGGGGAGTCTACATAATATTGAAATACATTTTGTTAGTTATATTTAAAAGAAGTTATGAATACGCATTCCTACATAGCTGAAGACTTAATTTTGTTGAACTACGAGTCCGATTTTAACTTTTTTTTTTAAATTAGATACTTTTTCTCTCCAAAAAACCAATAATTCTTCTATTTCCAGTCATACATGTACATACTAAATGCAGAAGAGTACCACCCCGAAGAGTTGTTTATAGAAAAGGCTAAGATGTACTGGGCTCGAGGTCAACACGAACATGCGTTTGTGACTTTAAGACGAGGCCTGGATGAGGCTTATCCGCAAGTTGAACAGCTGGATGAGGAGCAGAGGTAAGGAGAAAAGTTTGGGTTTGGTTAAGCAATTGACGAGAACAATATGTTGAGGTCTGCAGGCTTTTCCTGTAAAAAAATCGACATCATCATATCGTCGTCGTCGTATCATGGATATTCTTCAAACACAAAACTTTCCGAAATATAATTATATTTGGAGCCTTTTGACAGAAATAAACTGTTAGCTATTTGTTTATGTGCCTGTAAACGAGCAATCAAATTGAACGTTAGAACATGGCGGAAAACAAATTATAGTTAATGTCCTGTTAAATATTTATCTACAATTCGTGAAATTCTCAAAGGGGTTGTGTATTCCATATGTATGTAATAGATTGATAAATTGTGGTTACTGTAAATTAATTAACTATATTATAAATATCTGTAGGTATTATTTTAGTGCAATTAAATAAAATATATTATTTTTTTATTAAATCTTTATATGAAAATTTTACATTAAATTAAATATATTATTTTATTATTCTCCTGATACAGATAAACCCTTACTTAAAATTAAGGCTTTAGTGCCAAAAATTGTAAAACAATGATACACAATGAAATATTTTTGATTTTTTGAATACAAATTCATTAAGCACTTTAAGCAGCTTAAGGAAAACTTTTGTTGTAGTTATTTAAAGCCTAATAGTATCTAAACTTGCTTCCTTAATTGCTTTTGAATTGAATAGTAATCAGGCAATAATTAAAATAGTTTCGGTATATTCGCGGGTAGTAGCGACGAAAACACGCAAATTTAGTGCTCTCTGAGTTTTTATTTATTTAAAATAATATATAAATAGTTTTAATCAAACTCATGTGGTAATATTGTGCTAAACTCACCAGATCTCACTTTTACACTAAAGTTCTACACTTAAATTCAGTGATTCACTAAAACATAACATCAAGACATCATGGAGGCCTTGGCTCAACTGTTTCAAACACAATTTGCTGAGTATGAGAAGAAATTGGAAAAAATAATGCAAGTTAGATGCCTATACATCCTGATCTAACTTCACTATCACAAGATTTCCAATCATTCAGGACTCTTGTATGGCAGATGTTTATACAGCTAAAATTAGAAATAGATTCACTCCACAATGCTCTAGATAGACTGGAAAGTGCTTCCAACAAAAAGGCTCTTCTATTACATGGTGTCCCTGAAAATCAAAATGAGAAGTTGCATGATGTGGTTGTCCAAGTTATTACAGTAAAAATGAAGATGGATAAGTTCAACCCAAATCACTTACAAATCCGTCATCGCTTGGGTGTAGCTTTTCATACCAAAACAAGACCCATCTTGGTAAGATTCTCTGATGTGGACGCTCGTCATCATGTTTGGGATACTAAAACAAGTCTAAAGAGCACTGGGGTCACAATATCTGAGTTTCTTACTAGGACAAGGCAGCAGATATTTGTCTTAGCGCGACAGCACTTTGGCTTGAGAAACTGTTGGTCGGTAGAGGGCAAAATTGTTGTTAATCTCCCCGACAAATCTCGCTGTAAGATCGAGACTCAGAATGACTTGGAGCAGATCATGTCAAAGTACCCATCCAGCAGTATAACTTCAACCACTCCGTTGCAAAAAAACTGCTCCAAAACAAGTTAAAAAATCTCCAGTGAAAACGTGCAGGCGCCAGTAATTCCATCCAAGTACATCTCTTTTCCTTTATGTTTAGATATTTCTTTATTTCTACGATAGGTGCTTTTATAAGTGTATATATAGATTTGTTTTTATTAATTTTAAGAAGGTAATTTCAACTTTACTGTTCTTTTTTGCTTTTGTTTATATTTTGTCGTACCAATCAGGTAACGACTTTGACAAGTTTGACAGTTAGTGAATACAATCGTTCATAAACCTCAATTTTTGATTGATATGTTTTACAATCGCAAGAATTTTAATTGATTTATCGGTAGAATAGCCTTTCCAACAACTTGTGAGTAGTGAGTAGTGCATGTGATTACATAGTAGTAATATAAGTACTAATTTATATTCTATTTTATTTATTATAACTTATTTATGATTATTCATATTCATATGAACAATAATGATTTTAACGACAGCTTTTTCTCTTGTTCTTCCTCATCGTGCAGCTTTACAAGTGCAGACAGTTTACTCTCACAGCCTCAAACTTTGCATGATAGAATTTCTTCTTCCTTTACTGATCCCCTTAATTTGAAGATTATTCACATTTTGTGCAAAGTATACCGAAACATCACTCTGACCTCTTCGCTTCTTTCAGTAGTGTCAATGCCGACGCTCTTCTCATCTCTGAATCTTTCCTCACACTATCACTTCCCTCCACGGATTACTCTCTTCCAGGATTTGTCCTCATTCGGAATGATCGCACTGGTAAAGGAGGCGGAGGGGTAGATATCTACCTACGAGCAGATATTCCGTAAAAATTCGTAAGCGTTTCCCCTTCTGTGTTTTCTGGTTCTGCCGAACATCTCGGAATAGAAATAACTGTGCGCAACACCAAAATTCTTTTAATGGCTTTTTTATATACCTAACATGTACATCGATTATCTTAATTCCCTTGATGCTTTTTTAAGCGACTTTAGACCCTGTTACGATCATGTGATTTTAATGGGTGATTTTAATACCTGTCTTATTAAAGACAACTTGCAGGCCCATGGCCTAAAAGCTATCCTTTCCTCATTTAATTTAAGTGTTCTACCTCTCTCTGGGTGGAACCCACAACTTTCCAAATTCAGCTCCATCCCTGATTGATCACATGATTGTGTCCTCGTCCTCTAACGTTGTCGACTACGGCCAACACAGAGCACCCTTCTCCTATCATGACTTAATATTCCTTTCCTACCGTGTTCGCATTCCCAAACAAAAACCCAAAACTTTGTTACGCCGATCTTATGGGAACATCAACTTAGAGTTTCTTCAGCATGATGCAGGTGTCATAGATTGGTCCCCAGTGATAAATAGTGCCACAATTGACAAGAAAGTTGAAAGTTTCAATACCATGCTTCTGAAATTGTATGATCAACATGCTCCACTTAAACGAGTAAAATTTAGACACTACGCTGCTCCTTGGTCGTTCAATTCTATTAAAAAATCTACGTCTCAAAGAGACAAAGCTAAGGTAAAATTCAAACGTAGACCAAACTAACAAAATCTTGTATGTTAAAAACAGCTACGCAATAATTGCAGCCGCCTTTGTCGAGATGCCAAAAGACGCTACTACCATGATTCCCTCGTCAATCAAAGCTCTGCAGTAGCCTGGAAAATTTTGAAGACTGTGGGTATAGGCAAAACACCAACGACATCTCCGAACAACCTGTTAGTCGGTCTTTAGACCTCGCCGTGAACGCACGTCTCTATCGCGCGCAGTGCAGTCTCTCAGCGGCTTTCAATCCTTGTAATACTAATCAAAGTTAAGATATATTAGTTAGTAGTATAAGTTTATAAGTTTTAATTATAAGTTAGTGACGGTGTGCACTGCAGTTCACGTTGTCAGTTCTTCAATTTTTCGTGTGCTGGAATCACCGAAACGGGATATCGTAAGCTCGGCGAACGACAGTCAGCGTGGATATGTGGTTCCTGCAAAACCAAAAAGTTAATAAGCCCCGCTTAAGCCTCCGGATATGGACAGTATCATGGCTGAATTGAAGAGATTATCATCGCAGTTCGCCATTCTACCAACGCTTCGTGACAACATACGAAACATAAAGGACGAGCTGGGCGATATGAAATCCGCTATTGAATATGCTCACGCATCAATTCAGAATATGAACGACGAAGTGGCTAGCCTTGAGAAGAAATTCATATTATTTGAAGAAACACCCCAACTAGCACATTAGTAATAATTGTAGCTAAGTTTATGACTCAATGTTCCATATCGGTTCTATTTGGGTAAAAATTACAACTTCTATAAAATGGACTATGGGTTCCAAATGTTCAATTAATACCACCTACAGGTTAAAGTTGAGCACCTTACCACTGTTGTACCACTCTAAGCTACAGTGCGAGTGTGAATTGCTACTTTAAGTGGCAATTTATACCTGTAGTGCGTCTTATAGCTACAAACGAGAAGCAATAACCACCATTACGCCCAACATTTCTAAAAGGAAGCAAAATCAACTCTTAAACCACTGGAATATCTAGAAGGATGATAAAATGAGCCTTAATGGCATGATTGGTTCTTATTATTTTCTTCTGAAGTTTTAGAGGAGGGTTCCGTAGAAAGTTCAATATTTGTTATTGTGGAATTTACCCAAAGTTTAACTTGTGAAGGTTTACGATGTCTTAATTAGCTCCCTTTGTTATAAAAACAAAAGATATTACTACGGGATACATTAATATTTTATTAATATTATTATATTACTTTAATTATTCAAAATTCGTTTTCATCTGATAATCAACATATAGAACACAATTTGCTTTTTTAAATTTGATATGCTTGTACCCTAATGAAATGTTAGCCAAAATAAATATTTTACAACGCGCCTTCAACTTTTGGAATCAATATGAAAATAAAAGTAATTAGAACTCAGAATAATTAGATTCATATAAATTGTTTCCTGATTGTTGCCCGACAAAGGGAAATAAAATACATGTTTAACAGCTATCTGACTTTTATTTAAAATTAAATAATTAGGTTATTACTTTTACAAGGAAACAAGCATTTTTGTATAATGTTGATCTAAAATAATATTTCACTTATAAAATTCCTAAAAGAAAAGTGCTTCTGTAGTTTTTGTGCCTTTTGGGTTTTAACGAATTATTATAAAATTTTCGGTGCTTGGCTCTGTGACAGTGTTTGGTTTTCATGGCAAAGTATTGTATGCTGCATCTGTAGTTCTGTTCAATAGCTGAAATTAAAATATTATTGTATTAAAATATATAATACTTAACCAATATTGAGTGTATATTACATTATTTTTATCCAAAAAAAGGTTTTTGTATTGTCAATTGAGCCCTAAACTATTTTCCCTACTAAAACAAAAGAATCATATATAAAGTAAATAAAATTCACTCCTATGGCCCTTCTCTGGACCACTTAGTAATAAGAAAGGTGATTTTTAGCACTTTGAACAGCAAAAATTGAAGTAAGCGGGTGAAAATTATTACCTATAGTAACAAAACGATTCGCCATCTTTAATGGAATGTTTTTATGAAAATCTAACCTCTAATTTACATTATTTTTACTAAATATGTTTTTGTTATAACAAAAGAAGTGATTTTACAACTACGTAAATTCACTATACATACTTGTTATACCAATTATATTCTTGGTCTTTTTTATTAAAACTACTATAACCATATTTTATTTACACTGTTTTTTGTTGAAATTCTCATGAAATCAATATGGCGTGTAAATTTACTTAATAAACATATACGCATTTTGCAGTAAAGATCCCACTTGATTTTTCAGTACAGATAATGCAAATAGTTGAATAAAAGTATTTAGTACTTACGATTATGTTTTATAAGTTGTCACTTAAAAACTGTCACACGCCACTAATATTCTTTACATTGCAACTACAGAAAAGAAACGTACGTATGAATGAACAAAATCTAATCGTTCACTCAACCGTTCAATAAACAGTTCAATCAAAGTGGCAAATCAGGGGCGCAGGCGCTGCAATTTGCACCTTTAGTCACAATATGATACGCTCTAGACCTGCTATGCGATGTGCCCACTAAGGGCCATATCTGTTGCATAAGGGGTCTAGAGCAGGATAAAGACCTTATCGTTAGCACCTTAAGTTGCAACATGATACGCTCTAAAGCTTATTCGCAACCATTTGTACTAGTTGGGACGAGCGGATATTTTGAAACTCGAGGAGAGAATATCTAAATTAGAAACTTTGTGTATTGAAGGTGAACAACGCTTCAGGCTAAACAATATCGAAATTTAAGGTATCCCCAATTCGAACTGTGAAAACCTTTTCGAAGTTATTTCGAAGATTGGTGGGACAATTAACTGCGCAGTCTCCAAGGAACACATAAGGAACACTATGTAGCCAGGGTGCCTACTCGGAATGATAAAACATGCAAAAACTATGATCGTATCATTCAATAATAGGTACATAAAAGATAATTTCGTCGAATCATCTAGAATAAAGAAATCTCTAAAATTATCAGACATTGGATTAAAAGGCGACTCCCGCATTTTTGTTAACGATCACCTCACAATAAATAACAAAGTTCTTCTAAACAAAACTAAATCGTTGGCTAAAGAAAAAGATTTTTTATTTGTGTGGGTCAAAAACTGCAAAATTTATGTGCGAAAAAACTCTACTTCACCGTCTCACAACGTAACCTCCGAAGAGGACCTGAAAAAAATTGTTTCTGCCCGATAATTTCAAAACGTCAATTAATCTTTGCTTATATTTTTTGCGACCGTTTTAACCCCTTGTAGATTGCTGCTTGTAAGTATGACTCATTTTGTACTCGCTTTTTTTACATTTATTGTCTAATATTCGCTAATAATCCCGTTATTAGGTCAACGCTCCGCTATCCTTCATTTACTGCTACCTTTCTGTATTTATTTACGCCATTTTGAAATTGCCATTTTGAAACGCTGTTATTCATTCCTTACTCTGCTTAAACTTTTACATTTTATAAGTTTATGGTATAGAACAGTAAATTTATATTTGCTTATCACAAATCAAGCTGTCGAAATTTATACGTTTAAATCGTTTATTGTGAACTTTGCAATTACTATTAATTACTAGTTTACCCTAATAATCTTATCTAATATACAAAATTTACATTCCTATCATCTGCATTTACTTTACTTATTTTAATCGTTCTAAGCATCTGTACACACAAATAAGCTCAAATGTTGTAACCCATGATTAGTATATACTACCAAAACGTTCGGGGACTTCGAACCAAAGTTTCTGTATTTCTGAGGGGTGTATTGCTGAATTCTTATGATATAATTTGTTTGACTGTGAGTTATTTGATAATAGTTATATAGTGTGGAGACGAGACCGGGACACAGCCTCGGCGGCGGGGTGCTGATCGCGGTGCGGCGCGAGTTGGTGGCGGTCGTGCGCCGTGACTGGTGCTCCTCCGCGGAGGACCTGTGGGTTACCGTGAAGTGGCGTGGGAGACAGGGAATGAACAATATCAACATTTGCGTTGTTTATATTTGTGCTCAACTTCAAGGCTTCTCTTTAAACTCTCAAATAATTAACAGAAATCGTGTTACGTGCGCCGGACGATAAGTATGTTATCCTGGGTGACTTTAATTTGCCGAACATAAGTTGTGAGCCGATCGAATCGAAATATTCAAGGGAGCACTCAATTTACCCTCTTTGACAACTTATCAATCTGTAATTTAGAGCAATTTATCGGACTAATTTAAATGATCGTTTATTAGACTACGTTTTACCAAATGAAGATGTTAATATTACTGAAGCGGAGCAACTCCTTGTCCCCCTTGACCCCCATCACAGGGCTCTTTATGTAAGTCTGCCATCTGACCAAATACCTAACCTGACAGCACAAAGAAAACCTGTGTATTTATACAGTATGGATACCACTTATGGGCAATAAATGAAACCTCTTCTAATAGTATACAAAAAATTAAAGAAATCGGTCCAGTAATTAGGTTAAAAACTAGAGTTTTAATTTTGAGCATTCGTTGAGATAGCAGATTCGTACAGACACACTCTGTAGATTTGCATCACTAGGTCAATGAGTCAATGAACTTGATTTAACATTATTTAGGTACTTAGTTGGAGAAATGCGACGTTGCCACGTGGTGCGTTATTTGCCGAGCTCGGGAATTCCCCTGAGCGGGGCGCGTGCAGGGTGGACACTACTGTTCTGCCGTCCTACCGTAAAAGGCCGCTAAGTGCAAAATCATATTTTTGAGAAAAATGACAAAAACCCGCCAAACTTGTTTTCTAGAGTTGTATGTAAAATAGCATGTTATAATCAGTTAGTTACCACTGTTTTGTAAAGGGAATAATAATCGGTTAATAAATAAGTTGAAAGAGAAAATGATTCGAGATTATGTTTATAATGTTTAGCTTTAATAACTTACTACATAGTCTTTTTAAAATTATCATAACGGTACTTAAAAGCGTTCTTATTAAAAAATATTAAGTGTAGTTAGATATCAAATAAATAAAGAAGTAGACAGTGAAATCTTATGAATTGTTTTTACGTGTTACGCCTAGAGTGGGCGAGTCGAATCGCTCCTGTTAAAATTCATAAATTCAATCGTAAAAACAAAAAATTAACATTTATTATAATAGGTACATAGTCCATTCCTTAAAATAAATTGTTAATTGTTAATAATAATAATAAAAACTCTGATAACGCAAACATACTCTTATTTTAATGCATTGATGATTATCATAGTTCATCCTTTTCTTAGGTACGTAATTGTAAATAAGTATTGAATACTAACAATTGCACCAATTGCACTATTTATAACTTATGTTTTTTGCCAACTGGGAAGTTATGTTTCGTCACTCCGCACTCGTCAGTTCACCGCTAGACTTCCGGGTCACTGCGCATGTGCTTATTGCAGAGATTTTGATACTCGGCTAGCGTTCGCGCATTGTGCAGTAATTATTGTAAACTGTGGTTATTAGGTAGTTTAATTTATTCAGTATTTATTTTTTATGGTGAAATTGGCAGTAGGTACTTGACTTTTATGTGTGTGTGTTTTTTTAACAAAATGCCGCGACAACAGCATTTTAACAGTGCTGCAGAGTATACAGACATGATTTTATTGTATGGCGAATGTCGCCAGAATGCCGTGTTAACTTTACGTATGTATCGGGAGAGATTTGGCGCAACTCGCACCTGTCCTACAATATAGGATAGTGCGACATGATTGGGTTTATTTTCAGTTTAGTAAAATTGTAACGAAATAAAAAAGCGCGGTTAAAAAATGAACAGTAAGTGATTTTTTTTTCATTACGTCGCAAACCGTAAAACAATCGATGTTGGCGGCGCCGTGCTGCCTAATCGTGCCATGCGTGTGCATCGTTGCCACTCTACTGCTGAGGCTAAGGTACGTTGTCTAAACAGAATGTTATACTGATAATGCATTTATTTCGCTATTTATTTTGTTTGAAAATGACAGTTATTTAATTTGCGGTTTGTCGTGTAATATTCGATTGTGTTATACTTATGTGAACTATTATTACTTGTGGTTTCATTTATTGCCCATAAGTGGTATCCAAACTGTATAATAAAGCTGATTTTGATAAGATAAATTCTACACTTTCTGAGACTAACTGGACTAATATTTTTGATGACTTGACTATAGAAGATTTAATAACAAAAGTTTATGACATACTATACAACCTTCGCGACAAATATGTATTTAAAAAAATATTCACAAATACTAAGTATTCGACATAGTATCGTACCCCGCTGATCAAAATTATAAAAGAAAAAGATAAGTACCACAAAAAATACATAAAATACAATAACCTGTCTGACTACCATAGTTTCTGTTTATTGCGTACTCGAGCTAAACTGCTTGAAGCTGAAATGTACAACAACTACATTAAACACACGGAAGATAACATAAACAATAATCCGCGTAAATTCTGGAGTTGTGTTAAATCAGAAAAGCATTCAAATACTGTACCTTCAGTCATGACTTATGAAGACAGGGTCTCCAACACTGGGGATGATATCTGTAACATGTTCAGTGACTACTTCCACTCTACTTTTTTGGACTCACAGAACATCCCAAATTTTAGTGAAACAGCTTACGACTACAGCACTGTCGACTTATGTGTCGTTGAGGTAGCAAAAGATCATGTCGTTAATTTACTTAAATCCCTCGACTGTAATAAAACGGCTGGCCCCGACTATATTCCACCAATATTTGCAGTAACCTGTGCTGGTAGTCTTGCTGAACCCTTAACGCTTCTATACACTAGATCATTGAAACTTGGTTATGTACCGACTCTGTGGCAGACGGCATTCGTAACCCCTATCCATAAAAAAGGAACCAAATGTGACATATCCAATTACAGGCCAATTTCTAAACTCTGCGACTTCTCTAAAATACTTGAGAAATTAATATACGACCAAGTATATTCAGCCCTCAAACACAATTTCATTAGTGAACAGCACGGTTTTATTAGAGGCAGATCAACGGAAACCAATCTTTTGGTGTTAACTGAATACCTAACTGCTCAAATGTCCAGACCTTCACAAGTGGATGTGGTGTTTACAGATTACTGGAAATGTTTTGACCGTATTGATCACCACGTCCTACTTTTGAAACTACAAAAGAGGGAACTTATTCAAATGGTTTGACTCGTACGTTAAAAATCGTTCACAAGTAGTTGTATTAAATGGATTCATGTCTCGCTCAAAACAGATTCCGTCAGGCTTACCACAGGGATCCTTACTAGGACGGCTATTATTCGCAATATTTATATATATATATATATATACACGCAGTATTTTTTACGCAGTTATTTTTAATATATATATATATACGCAGTTGTTTTAATTTTTCCAAAAGATTATTATATGCTGACGATATGAAGATAATTCACACCATTAATGACTTAAATGACTCGTTTAATCTACAATCTAACCTGAATAATTTCTATAATTACTGCTTGATTAATAAACTTGAGTTAAACATAAATAAGTGTAATGTATGCACGTTTACTAGAAATAATACATTCATAACATGCCAATAAACTTTTAATAACACAACTATATCGGGAGTAAATTATATCACCGACCTCGGAGTAACTTTCGACTCAAACTTACGATTACGTGTTGAACTTACGATCAGCACATCAATAGAATAGTTAAAAAACCCTGTAGGGCATTAGGCTTCGTGTTAAGAGTATCATCTGAATTCAGTTATATCAAAACTTTAAACTTTAAACTGACCTTTAAACTGCTCCATTAGTCTATTTTGGTTACTTCCACAGCCTCATGACATATGGTATTCTGTTGTGGGGGAGTGCTGCCGACATCGATACTATGTTTATTCTGCAGAAAAGGGCTGTTCGCGCAATCTATCAGCTCGGTCCAAGGGTGTTACTTAGAAGTCAATTCAAGGAAATAAATATTCTTACTTTCCATTCACAATATATTTTAGAAAATTTAATGTATGTAAAAAAAGAACATAACCTTGTTCAAAAGAAAAAAAGATCTGCATAATGTTAACACTAGAGTTAGAAATATGCTGGCAGCTCATAATATTAGGCTTCATAAAGTCACTAACTGATTCATGGGTCAATGTACACGCTTTTATAATAAGGTTCCTGAGGAGATCCAAGGTCTTCCTATTGACAAATTCAAAGAAACTATAAAGCAGAAGTTGTGTGCTAAAGCATATTATAAACTATCCGATTATTTGGATGATAAAAGCCCTTGGGTATAATCCCCTCATTTACAGGATTGTACTAGTATTTGTAACAAAATATGTGTAATGTGTCTGTTTGTTCATTGAGTTCTTCGTCCCGATGAATATCTAAAGCGTCATTGTCACTAAAGTACGTCTTCTTATGGTAGCGTCGGGTGACGGGTCGCTCACTTCCCTCTAATATGGTGGAGGAGGGCGATGGCTGGATCCCGCGTTAACTCGTGAACGGGTGCCGTTTAAGGGTGTTCGTCGTTTGGATACTTGGGGGGGGGGAGACTTGCCGAGCTAACAGATGAAGATAAGAATAATTTTGTATAGACATAAAGAGACAAATTTATTTTGGAAAAAATATACCCGTGAAGTTTCTTGCCAGTTTTTCTTCTCGAAGGTTTTTTCGAACTGGTGGTAGAGTCATGTTTTATTTCATTAAGAACACGTAATTTTTTGTCAATGTTGAGAAAAAATAAATATTTAGTTTCATTTCATTTCATAAAATCCTTTATTGCGCTTTTGTTCGAAGTCACCTCGAATACGCGTCATCAGTATGGAACCCGTCTTATGGGATCTATATTGAACGCATTGAAGGAATACAGAGAAAATTTCTCAGATTCCTTCAATACAGATGTAATCGATAAAGATTATTTTTCCGATGCAGACGTCACCATATTCTTCCACTTCAAACTCGCAGAGACATAGCAGATGTCTGTAACGTTATCAAAATAGCAAATTGTAAAATGGAAGTCCCGGAACTTTTGGCTGTAATTGGTATTTGGGCGCACTCTAAGTTATATAGAAATCCAACACTTCTACACGTACCTACCGCAAGTACCAATTATAGACAAAACTTATTCATTACTCGTGCATGCAACCTTGTAAACAAAGTAGCGCGCAAACTAGACAACTTTGATTATTTTGAGAGCAGTATCCGGGGTGTTAAGGCGGCCCTCGCTAAAGACTTCTTCTTAAACTTCTGAGGGCATGATTATTTAATTGATTTTCAACACTCATTTTGTTAATATTTAATTGTCTGCTCTTCTAATTGGTTTGTTATTGTATGTTACCATGTAGCATTTGTTTTGTTTCTTTAATAATGTGAATCTTGTGCATGTATATATAGGTACCTACTAGATAATATCTTACTGTTTACCTTGCCGTTGTTTATGCTACATGTAGAAACTTGTTATTGGCCTTCTTTTTCCTGTTTAATTTATATATAATTAAACCTAGCTGTAAGTTTTCCCAAAAGATGTAAATAAATAAATAAATAAAATAAATAAATAAACCTTGACTTAAATGCATTAAATAGACACTTTACCAATTTATCAGCAACTTTAAATCCATACATTAAACTAAACACTCTAAATTCTCTATGCAATACCTCATCAACATATCTTCCGTTCAATTTACCTACAGTCTCAGAAGATTATGTAAGGAAATCCATACTCTCCATTTCATCAGCCGCTGTTGGAAGTGATAACATAAGCTCGAGAATGATTACTTTGATCTTACCCTATTTAATACCTATGCTTACATACATTTTAAATTTTTCTTTATCTACCAGTACTTTCCCTGCCTTATGGAAACTTGCTCACATAATTCCCTTGCCTTAAGTTCCAAATCTCAGCTCTCCAATTTATTTTCGTTCCATTTCTATCCTATTTTTCCTATCCAAAGTTCTCGAGCATATTGTCCATGAACAATTGTCAAAGTTTCTCATGGCTAACAATCTGCTCAGCCAGTATCAATCCGGCTTTCGACCTGGTCAGAGTACTGTTTCAGCTCTTATTAATGTGACTGATGACATACGCTGGGCGATGGAGGGTGGATCACTTACATTACTTGTATTATAGATTTTAGTAGCGCCTTTAATTCGGTTGACTTCGACATTCTATTTCGTATTTTGGAATCTGTAAAGGTTTCATCTTCTGCAGTAGCTTGGTTCCGTTCATAACTTCGGGGGCGCTCTCAGCGTGCCTATCTTGAGGAGTCTTACTCTGACTGGTGTGACCTCGTTGCGGGTGTACCTCAAGGTGGCGTTCTTTTTCCATTACTCTTCTCTGTGTTTATAAACACTGTCACCAATGTCCTTTCATGTAACTACCATCTTTGTGCGGAAGACTTACAGATTTACTGTCACCTCACAGCTTGCAATGTTGGGTCAGCCTTTGCCGCTGTGAAAACCGATCTCAGTAGCATCGGTAAATGGGCTGAGTCTTTTGGACTGTGCGTGAATCCCAACAAATCCCAAGCGTTAATAGTTGGTAGTAGATACATGCGCGGTTGGTTAGATTTAGCTGATCTCCCACCCGTGTTACTCAACGGTACCAGGATTGATTTTACCAACTCTGCTAAGAACTTAAGTGATATACTATACTGCAACCTGCAATGGCACGCTAATGTTAACGAGATCAGTCGAAAAGTGCATTACTCCTTGCATTGCTTAAAGAGACTTCAGGGTTTTCTGACTTTTCGCACTAAAATCAGTCTTGCGCAGGCTCTTATACAGCCTATTATTGACTGCGCTGATGCGTGCTACCCGGATGTTTCGGAAGTACTTTTGAATAAGTTGGAACGCTTACAAAACTTATGCATACGTTTTATTTTTGGCCTAAAGAAGTTTGACCATGTATCAGAATGTCAAAAGCAACTCCGCTGGCTTTCGATCCGTCTCCGCAGAAATTGTCGAATACTTTGTCTTTTGCTTAACGTCCTCAATTCTCCTTCTTCGAAATATCTGAGTGAGCGCTTCTCTTTCTTATGTCCAATAGACGTTCATTGCAGACAGCATAAATGCACACTGCTACACACTAAGTGTGATTCTTCCTGTGTGGATGGTCTAGCTTGGTGGTATTATTAATGAAAAACTGTATCTTCAGTTGATAGTTTAATGTTGCGTCAGTGCAGCCATTACAACAGAGAGATTAAACACTTTTAGGTTAGACATAAACTACAGACTCAATCAAAGATAAGCAAGATAACTAATTCTATTGTCTATGAAACTTCGTTCTTAAACTTATAACTCAACACCCCTCCCCAATAGGATTAGGTTTACAATCTTATAACCAAGTATTGATTTTATAAAAATTATTATTAAGTTTATGCACAACACTTAACTAAAACAACTGAAAAATTAATTAGGTTCTGAAAGTAACCTATCTCTAAATTTTGTAAACAGCTGTTTTCCCAATGGTTTTGTAAAAAGATCAGCCAGCTGTTCGCCACTACATATATACTTTAAGTTAACTATACCTTCTTCAATTTTTTCTTTAATAAAGTGATGTCTTATACTAAGGTGTTTTAATCTTCTACTATTTTCAGGATACATAGCTACTTGTATGGCTGACTGATTATCTTCATACAAGCTACAACTTTCTAATTTTATGTTTAACTGAAAATCTAATAATAATTTTCTTAACCAACACAATTCAGTTATTGCCATACTCATAGCTAAATATTCCGACTCACATGATGATATTGCAACGGTTTGCTGTTTTTTAGAACCCCACAGAACTGGACATCCAAAAATTTTAAAACAATAGCCTGTTGTAGACTTTCTATCTATTAGGTCCCCTCCCCAGTCTGCATCAACAAAACCCTCTAAGTGTTCTGTTGCAATATCTCTTCTGAAAACTAAAGACAAATCAACTGTTGCTTTAACATATCGCAATACTTGTTGTAACATTTTATATAATAGAGTACTAGCACAGTGTTGATATCGACTTAATAAAGACACACTTGCACATAGATCAGGTCTTGATCCTAAAACTGCATACATTAAATTACCAATCAGTTTTCTACACTTAGTTTCAATTTCTTGACTTTCTGATTTATCTAGCTTTAAAAGTTCAAAATTAAAATTTACATCAAGCGGCGTACTAGCCGGTTTACAATTACTCATATCAAATTTTTGTAAGACATTTTTTAGGTAAGCAGTTTGATTTATTACAGTGTTTCCTTCTTTCAAATTTTGCTTAATACTTATACCTAAATACTCAGAAACAAGACCCATGTCATTTATTTTAAAATTGCTTGATAGAACATCTTTAATACTCTTAATATCTTGCTCATTTGTTCCAAATACCAAAATATCATCGACATATAACAGTAAGTACAATTTGCTGTCCTTGTTACACTTCGAATACAAGCAAAAATCATTTGAAGACTGAACAAATCCCTCTCTTTTCATTATACTATTAAATTTGTGATTCCAATTTTTCGGCGACTGTTTAAGACCATAGATGGATTTGTTTAGTCTGTACACAGTATTTCGATCATCATTAATACAAAAATCTTTAGGCATTCGCATATAAACTTCTTCTTTAATCTCACCATTTAAAAATGCACTACAGACATCCATTTGGTACAAAAATAAATTTAGTTTTGTTGCTACTGCTATGAAACATCTAAGAGTAGGCAGTCTAGCAACTGGAGCATAAAGTTCATTCAAATTATAATCAATTTCTTGTTCGAATCCTCTAGCTACTAATCTACATTTAAATTTTACATTGCCCAACTCATCTATTTTCTTCTTTAAAACAAATTTACTACTAATAGCTTTCTTACCAGGAGGTAATGTAGTCTTCGTTCAGGTATTATTCTCTTTCAGTCCTTGTAGTTCACTTTGAACCGCTTCTGTCCATTGATCAGCTTCTGTGCTCTCCATAGCTTCCGTGAATGTAGTTGGATCAGTTGTCATAAAGTTAAACTCATAGTCTTTCATCCAATTAGGTGGTTTTATTAGTCTCTTGTTTGTTTCTCTTCTATTCTCAATATTTTCTTCTAAACTATTTTCTGCATCATCAATCATTTCCTGTTCTTTTGTATCTGCTGAAGTACACTTTTCAATTGTATCTGATGAAGTAGACTTTTCAATTGTATCTGATGAAGTAGACATTTCATCACCCTGCTGCTGGTCTATAATATTTTCACTTCTTTCATTATCTGTGGGATAAGGTTTATTTTGTCTCTCTTCATCTTGAAAAGAATTTTCATTTTTTGTAAATTCTGTCTCCTTCAGACACTGTGATGATTTCACTTTTACTTTTCCATGGTGTTTTCTTTCCGCTACAATAGTCTTACTTCTTTCTTGTTGCTCTTTTTCTTCTACATTGTCATTTCCAGTAAATATTACATCTCTTTTAATATCAACTATTTTCTTCCTAGTTAAACATACTCTATATCCTTTTGTTGTATCTCCATATCCCATAAATAAACCAGGTTCTCCTTTTGGATCCCATTTCTTTCTGATTTGTTTAGGCACATGCACATAAATTTCAGATCCAAATTCTTTTAGAGTGGAGATGTCAAACTCTTTATTGAACCATAGCTCATAAGGTGTCGATCCAGGAACAGAACTTGTGCCAGTACGATTGATGGTATATACTGCAGTGTTCACAGCCTCAGCCCAAAAATATTTAGGCAGGGACTTAGCCTGTAGCATTGTGCGAGCTGCCTCAGTAATAGTACGCATCTCTCTCTCAATTTTACCATTCTGTTCTGGTGTATAACTAATGCTTGTTTCATGTCTTATTCCCACCTTTTCCAGAAAATCTTTTAACTTCAAAAACTCTGTTCCTTTATCTGTCCTTACAGTCTTAATGTCTTCACCAGTTTCCTTCTTTGCAAAAGTTATGAAATGTTTTATTTTATCACATACCTCATTCTTTTCTTTTAGAAAATACACTGTTCGGTAATGGGAATAATCATCTTTTAATAATAAATAATATCTAGCTCCTCCTAGGGATCTCTCTTCCATTGGACCACACAAGTCTGCATGAATTATTTCACCGCATGTTTCTGTTTTAGTCATGCTTCTTCCAAAAGGTTCTCTGTGCTGCTTTACCTTTATGCAACTTATACACATCTCATTACTATCTTCATACTCAATATTGTTTTTCTTTAATGTTTTCTTGACATAATCAAAATTTTGATGTGCTAGTTTTACATGCCAGTCTAGTAGTTTTGATTTTATTCTTCCAATATATGCACTTGATTCAGTTTTTGTTGATCTGAAATCCATGACAAACAACTTTCCTTTCCTTTGAGCAATGGCAGCTACTGAACCATCTTCATTCAATAACTGACACTTATTATTCAACGACATGAGCAAGTAGTTGTGATCCAAGGCACTTGCCACTGAGAATAAATTTACCTTAATAGTTGGCACATGAAGCACATTAAACAATGTGGTTTTAATCCATTTTAAACCATTGTATGCCTCTAACTGTACTTGCCCGATGCCTATTGCAGTTATGATAGAACCATCTCCAACCACAATTTTACGGGGTTCTTTAAGTTTACTATACACTGAAAAATGTTCATTGTTCTTGCACATGTGTTCCGAAGCGCCACTGTCCATGTACCATTGATTGTTTTCTTCTTGACCATACATAGCACTCACTAGAAAAGCATTACCTTGAAGATGTTCTTTATTTATTTTAAACCGACAGTCACGAATAAAATGTCCACTTTTTTTGCAATAATAGCACACTTTTTGGCGATTGTTCTGTTGACCACTTTTATTGTTTGCATAACTATTTATATTCTTATTTACTTCACTGTTTCTCTTGCTGTAACATTTTTCTTCCCGATGTCCCAATTTTCCACAGTAGTTGCACTTTACTATTTTCTTTCCTGTTTTGGCAGCTAATGCTGAAGTGGTGGTTTCATAATCAGACCCTTTTATTCGCTCTTCTTCCATCAATAACCTTGCAGTCAAATTGTTAATATTTAATTTACTATCTTCTACAGAGTCCCATGCACTTCTAAAATGTTTGTATTCTTCTGGTAGGGTCATCAATATTTTTGTCATCAATGTCGAATCATCTACTCGATGCCCCATATCGGCCAGTTTATTTGCAAGATCTTGGAGAGTTGAAATGTGCTCACTGATGCCTTGACCTTCGTAAACATAGGCAAAAAACTTTTGTTGTACGTAGTGTAGGCTACACGAAGATTTTAGCTCATATACGCTCTCCAATTTGCTCCATATTTCGGCAGCCAAGTTGCACGTTGTTATAAGGCGAAGCACGCACTCGGATAACCTCGCAACAATCACACTTTGTGCTTTAGCATCTTTCTGCAACCACTTCATAAGGTCTTCACCCTCTTCCGTAGGTTTTTTAATCGAACTATCCACGATACCCCACAAACCCAAGCTATTTAATATAACTCGTACCTGGAATCTCCACAAGTTCCAATTTGAGGAACCTTCCAGTATCAGACCCGCGGATGCGGTAATTGTATTTTCCATCCTAGTTTTTGGTACTGGGTGCTGGGCCCATAACCTGTGATTCTTCCTGTGTGGATGGTCTAGCTTGGTGGTATTATTAATGAAAAACTGTACCTTCAGTTGATAGTTTAATGTTGCGTCAGTGCAGCCATTACAACAGAGAGATTTAACACTTTTAGGTTAGACATAAACTACAGACTCAATCAAAGATAAGCAAGATAACTAATTCTATTGTCTATGAAACTTCGTTCTTAAACTTATAACTCAACACTAAGCCTCACAAAACAGACTTTTTCTCCAAATCTTTTACAGTTCAAGCTGTTTGACTGTGGAATGCACTTCTTCACGATATCCGTGAAGCAAAATCACTACCAGTTTTTAAAAGCAGAGTAAGAGAACTCATCCTTTCTCTGACCTAAATTATACTGTTGTCGTCTTACATCATTATTTTCCGACATATTAGTGATTTTATTTTAAACCATATTGTATTTGTGTATGTTTATGCATGTTTATTAAGCTAAGCAAGTATGTATTTATGTGTTTTGTAAATAGTTACACTACTAACTCAAGTACGCACTAACTTTGCTCAGCATCGCTATTTCCAGTCACAGTCGGCTGGAACAAATTTCTATTAGAAATAAGCTGCACCTATGTACCATTCTGAATATAATATAATCTTCTCATTATGTGTGTACATAAATTATAAAATAAATAAATAGCTGTGGCAAATATTATTACTGTTATTATTGTACTCGCTATAATAATTGGATTTATTTCAATTATCTGGTCAGCTTTTTGATAATTATGCAATATTCACATATTTTTGTATATTTTTGTAGAAAAATTTGTGCAAAAGCAAAATTATTGATTGCAAAGTACAATGATGAAACCACGAAAGTGGACATGGATGTTAATATTGGATACTACAAAGAAGCTGTCGATGTATTTAAACAATGGGAGAAAAGTTTGGTAAGATATTTTAAATTATTATTGAACCCAGAATCTGACAGATTGTTTAGTAACTTTTCTATATTTATCGAATAGATTTCAATTTAAGATCTATATTTGAATAGATTGTACTTTAACATTTCAATGAACCAATAACAGTTAAAATAAGTCCTATGTTAGGTATGTCTTGGAGCGTATTACGAAAAGGCAAGTGGCAACGATGCTACGACCAATACCATGTGGTCTCGACGACTGTATGCACTAAACAGTTATGGCAAAGCTCTTCAATACGGCCATAAGTACCTTTATCAAAGTATGCCGAGAATGCTGTCCATATGGTGAGTTTTAATTTATATCCCTTTGATTAAATTAAAAAAGCGGATACTCACACAAACTTAAGTTTATTACATTTATGAAACTTTAAACGAATCAAACTGAGAGATGGACTGAATGATGGAATGACGTGGCTTGCAACTGTTGCCTGGTGTCTAGTTTCAACTTAAATGTGCACTGCTCAATTTTTGGAACTAATCTAACAAGTTATCAGAAAAACATCAATATTAATACAATTTGGTTTATAAAACTTCGCCTCAAACCAAAGTTTTTATGAAACAATAAACCCAGTACAATTATATCCCGATTGAAACCGTTAAAAGGTTTCTTATATCATAACGGAAAGTTGACTGTTACCCTCTAGCAATTCACAGCTTCTAAAACCCTTGAAATTTCAGGTTAGACGTCGAAGTAACGTCTGCGGACACGAGTATACACTCAGTGTTGGCTCAGATGACGGAAATAATCAAAACCTATTCGGAAAGACTGCCTTTGTATCTGTATTTGACAGCTTTTTCACAAATAGTGTCCAGAATCTGTCATCCGGTCAAAGAGGTCAGATTTGAAAATGTATTTATAGAAAAATTTACCGATGGTTACTATGTCTGCCAACTTCTAAATCTTTTCTATTTTATTGTCACGATTTCGATTGTATCCTTACACAGCAGGAATATCTTTTCATTGTAGTTTTAATTATTTCAATATTTGATGTCAATTTTTGGATAATGTTGAATATAATATGCAATGTTGTATTCATTATGAAAAATATATTTCAGCCTCACCATCTTTTTATAAAATACATATTTTGTCCACATCTCTTTCTATATACCATCCGTCTTAAAAACCGTTTCTATTTTAAGGTATACATGCAGCTCAAAGCCATCATAGTCAAGTTAATCCTGGCCTACCCCCAGCACACGCTATGGATGATGATGTCAGTAATAAAGTCTGCGTACCCGCAACGAATGAAACGCTGCGCCGATGTGTTTTCTGATCCGCGATTGAAAGAACCTCATATGCTAAAACTAGTGAATGATTTCACCCAGCTAGCTGAGAAATTGATAGACTTGTGTAATAAGCCTATAGCTGGGAGCGGTTCGGTAAGTACCTATGATATTATTAAAGATGGGAAAAAATCAAACTCAAAATTTATAATTTATTAGAACTGGTTATTGTAAATATAGTGGTTGGAATTTTCTATTAAGCCTAGTGGAAATCACACATGCATCTGTTTCGCGGCATCGGAAACTACGGATGAAACCGCGTGGGGTTTCTAGTTAAGAATTAAATGTTCGTTGTAAGTTAATGATCTCGAATGACATTTGGCAGATATAATATTCAAAATAATAAATAAAAACATCTTTAAAGTTATAATATTTGTAAGCTACAGTTATTAATTATTAATTATTTTATATTTTATTAAAATTATTAACGTATTTAATTATTTACTGAGTTCTTTCAAAGTTAAATATTCAAAAATGGTATCCTCAACGAGAACTTTGATTCCAAATAAAAAAAAAAAAGGTTCAGAGATTGATGATTGCAGCGATGTAAGATTCTGTCAGCATGGATAGGTATTAATTTAGTAGTCTAGTATGGTTTACTATCCGTCATAGTCAGCTGTAAACAAAATATATTGTAACAATTTCATAAGCATTTTTGTCCCAAGAAATGAGTTACAAAATTTCAAAGTTTATCTTTAGAAAGCCAAGCCTGACCATTTGAATTTCTGACTTTCTAGCCAAGTTATAATCTACAATCGCGAACGCTATAGAAAACTTGTGAACTGTAAAGACCATATCGTTATAATACCTGATATCCAAACACTTAACGAGTTTTATATAGCGTTAGGGATTGTAGATTGGAAATTCGCTAGAGCGTCCGAAATTCAGAGTTCAACGTCAATGTGTTCATTTTACCATGATTTTAAGTCATTTAATTTTTTTTCTTAGTCTTAAAACAATTTTATCGATTGTAAAAGTAGTAGTTATAATTTTTTATGTAATAATAATCATACAGTTTCCTTAACTTGCTGGTTTGATTCATTCGTGCGTGATCAATGCTTGATTGATTTGGATATTTGTTCCGGATCTCAAAGTTTTGTCTGTTTATAGTTTCGATGTAGTTTCATAAGTTTTGCCGTTTCTCGCGTCGCTTACTTGATAACTTCTTATTAAGATTGTCTTCAAGTTACTTTACCATAAGATTATTTGTTGTCCAATATGCAATATTATTAAACATAAGATTTAAAAACTTATTTGACATAAGTTTTGGGTGATGGATTTTCACTCTACCATTTTGCTGTGCTTATTTTGTGAGCATACAGTTCGCTAGGTATGTCAACAAAGTGTTTAATTCTTCACGCATTAATCATAAGAAAATTTTTCAAACTTTTTTGTTACAATGCGCTTTTACAAAATCACTTCTAGTTATAGAATTGCCTTTTTTCGCAAGAAATCTATATTTTTCTAATGATTAACAGAAAACATTGAATAATTGTACGACCGCCTTAAAAATCCCACTGCAAGGACATCAGCCTTTCCCAACTAAGGGGCGGTATTAGGCAATATATAGTCCAACGCGCTTGCATACTGCGGGTTGGCAGACTTTTACACGTACCTTCGAAAACAATTTTTAGATATGTGAGTTTTCTTAAGATGTTTTTCTTTACCCTTAGAGTAGTCTTTATGTACTTAAGTTGCAAAAACTCATTGGCACATTTGGCAGTCGCGGGGATCGAAACCGGGACATCGAGAAGCCAGCGCCTTAAACACTGTGCCACAGAGGCTACATATGTTTTGATTTAAATGCGAAAATTTATTTCTCAATAAAGACAAGTTTATTTTTCTTATCGATGTCGTCTACCACCAGTTCGGTAAATCCTTCGTGGAGAAGAACTAACAAGAAACTTCACAGGAGCCATTTTTTGAAATAAATGTACTATGTGTTTTATACCTATACAAAATACTTCTTACAATGACAATGCAGGTCAGCTCGGCAAGATTCCGTCTCTAAAAAATATCCAAACGATAGACCTTCGCAAACGGCACCCCTATGCACGAGAAAAGCGTGGAAGCCAGCCGTCGCACTGTTCAACCATGTAGAAATGGCGATCGCTGAACATAGAACGTATGCTAGTAACACATGAACAACTTCGAAATAATATAAATAATCTACAAAATTTGACGACTACTTCGTTCCAACATAGGGCTGGGTTTTGGAAATCGTGACAGATAGATTGAAACTACCAACTCTGTAACGATAAATTTATATATTTAAACTTATAACGCAATGTAAACTCGTATGTGACAATTAATATAATAAAGACAAATAATATAAGGAAGCTATGATATGTATGTTTTCTTTTCGCAGTTTCCTTATAAAGTCAAAAATACATGTTTTGGAAAGAAAAATACGGTAAAACTTCTTTGAAATTTGCTACTAAAATTCGAGCTACCTTCCCGTTTGCCGTATCGCGATCGGCAATTCAATGAGCTCTTGAATCAAGCGGGTTCCGTGCTAAGAGCATAACTCATAAAGGCATTGCATTTATGTATTTCGTAGTATCGCTATCTCACCATACAGGAAACGTAGTGTGGAATATCAATGACAACATGTGGTATTTTTTACATTCATATCATTTTTGTTACAGTAAGTTTTATCAACATAAGAAAAGTTATGTCTCTCAGGCATATATGTTCATTATGCATATGAATAAGATACCTATGTATATTTGTATTAAAAGATTTTAATTTATTACATTTTATAACGATTCAAATTGCAAATGCAACCGTAAAGGAGAACAGGTCCGTTTTTTGAAAAACCCTAGTACCCTAGCCAACGTAAATAAATGGCTTTTAATTTCTAGTCGGTACATCATATAGCCCACAATGGATGAATAACGACATATTCATGGGCACACTCACTGATTGGTTGTCAAGTTCCTCTCATCACGATTTTATGGCACTTCTGGGGGACTTCAACATTGACATGCTTGAAGCCAATGCTAGCAAAACCAATGACAAAACCATTATCTGGATTAACGACAAGCTGTATCTGAACCTACCCATTTCACTACTGATTTGGAGACTTGATTCACGCAGTATTGTACCAACTGAACAGTTCGCAGCCCACAACCTTTTATATAATATACAGTTTAAAACATCACCGCTTTTACCATAGCATTTACTGGTTAGTTTCGCTACAGAGCAGCAAGTATTGGGATAATGAATACCACCCAAAAGATCAAATAAATGCAAATTAATCTTTAAATAATTAGAAACCTTTTTCAGAAAATCTAAAACTAAGAGCTCTTTAAGAATTTGCTAACAGATAATGTTTGTGATCTAAAATTGATACATTCGTAATTTATTGTCATCTTATATTGCACAGTTTTTATAAATATTATTAATCAATTATTATACAATGGATCCTTATTTTACTTGTAATATACAACGTATTATGTATAGATGATGTATAAATTAAAAAAAAAATATTCACAAATTAATATTTCTAAAACATTTAAAAAATTATAAAAGTTCTCTTTATTTAGGCTACTAATAGGAACATTTCCGGTAGGTACAAAACTAGCGATTAGGGAAACAATTTTGAATTGCATTCAGCAATAATAAACGGCGTCTTTTCTTTAAATTAAATGTGTAATTAGTCAGTCGGTAAAACGGCATACTTTTTAGGTGCTTTTACAATCTGTAATATTGTCAATTCTAATATTTCCTTAAGTTTTCATGATTAATTATATGTAATATTAATAAATAAACGCGATAAAATCTGGTTAAAAAGTGTTTTATGTTGTCGAGTCTAATTCATATTTTTCCCACAGAGCACTACAGTATCGACATTAGTTCGAACCCTACCACGTTTGCTCTCTAGCGAAAACTTCAGTCACATAATGATGCCTTTCCAAGAGTTTTGCAAGATTGTTCTACCGTCTAAAGCGGCGAGGCAAGAGAAAATAGACTTGAATATACCAACGGAACCGCCTGTGTATATTGCGGGCATCGAAGAACATATCAGTATCCTGCCGTCTTTGCAGAAACCGAGAAAAGTTACACTAAAAGGTAATTCGAATTGCAATATTTGCTTTCAAACATACTCATTTATCATTCCAAATAGGTCATCTATATACATATATAATAATTCTTTGTGTATTGATCATTTTTTATACTTATTTCTAAACAGTAAAGTGCATTGTTTATTTAATCAATCTGTTGTGTACTTAATAAAGTTGAAAGTATTTTTTATTCCTACAGTTTTAATATTTTACTATTTTTAATACAATTGCTACAATTTCTGTCTTTTAAAATATTATATTTTATGAATTTCACAACTATCTGAAAATATAAACTATGAGCTCGTTGATAAGCCCCTGGTGGATAAGTAAACATTTTCTCCAAAAATACTTAGATATTTTCTGTAATGCACAAAGGAATACAGATTTAATTGAAAATTTTATAATTAAAATAAATATAATTTATGTCCCAACGTATACTTTTCTTGAACTTTGAAACAGGTTTTTCCAAAGTGAGATAATTTACAGAAGTGGAGAAACCTAACAAAAAGGACACATTAACACATTCTGTAATGTTGCCGCTTATTTATAATAAATAACTGATGTTGGCTTCGTGAACTAACATACTGTGCATAATTAAATTACTGGTCTACTATTGCCATCTCGTGCCTGTTTGTTTGTATTGTTAATTATTCGCATGGACGTTCCGTTGTACAATATTAAACAAATATTGGTTGGGAACTGAGGACTGATTTTGTCAATATTTATACGAAACGGATTAGATTTAGTTTAAGGTGCGGTTTCCTTATTCTTGTTTATCAACATAGTAGCATTAATTTAATCTTTATTGCACTTCGATATATATTTAGATTCAACTGAAAATCTGAATCAAAAAGTATTTATATGAATGGGTTCCTATCTGTTTATACAACCAAGACTTGCTACTTGCAACAAACGCAAAATTATCATGAAATTATATCCCACATTCTGCCAAAACTGTTTCCTATTTCGGTAACAATAATAATTTACATGTAACACCTTTTTTACGAACCGCAATAATTTAAACCAAATACGTATTTTGCCACGCAATCGAGAACGGACCTTATCTTAACGTCTCAACTTTCCTTAAACGTTTACGAAAAACCTTTTATCGAGACAGTTCTTAGAATTGCCAAACAATTATTTACCAGGGTCCGACGGAAAATCCTACATAATAATGTTGAAACCTCGAGACGATCTGCGCAAGGATTATCGGCTGATGGAGTTTAACGCGGTGGTGAATAGATTCCTGCAGGATGCTCCGGAAACGAGGCGCAGACGGCTTTACATAAGGACTTATAGCGTCCTCCCATTGAACGAAGAGTGTGGTCTGATCGAGTGGGTACCCAATCTTGTCGGATTGAGGCCAATTTTAATGCATATTTATAAGCAGAAAGGTAATTTATCAAACTGTATGTTGATTGGTTTTATTTTGTTAATTGTATTTAAATACCCGGTACGCTGAAATATTTCGGAACTCGATTCAACAACAACATATGAATATTAAAATTTGGTTTTTATTGTTGTTTATTGGAAAACCTATTATTTTGTTAAACTAAACAAATTAAATAATTTTGTAATACTTTTGCTTGTCAATAATTATGGGTGCAGACTATATTATAGATGTCTTCGATACGTTACAATATAATTATCCTTTTTACAGGAATTCACACAAGTAACCGAGAGCTAAAAGAGATGATGTGTTTGAACAAAGACCCCGTAGAGAAAAAGAGACGGATATATGAAGACCAGTTGCTGCCGAGACACCCCGCAGTTTTTCAAGAGTGGTTTAGGAGGGTGTTTGCAGACCCTTACGGATGGTACGCGGAGATACGATGAGATTTCATTGGTTAATTTAGTGGCATGAACATAGACATAACATTTCGTGTTACCATGCCATGTTTAGTATTGGTTTGAGCGTTTCTAAAATACTACTCATGTAATAAGTAATTTAAATAATTTAATAAATTAATTTAATAAATTTAGCTGGTAACGACTATATTTTCTTTTAGGTACCAAGCACGATCGGCTTACATTAGAACTACTGCTGTGATGTCTATGGTGGGATATATTTTAGGTAAATATAAGTTTGAGTTAATTGTAAAATATATAGTAGTATGCATTATATACTTGATTCTTAAGATTGATTATGAATTTTATGTTTTGTGTCTACATAAAAATAGTAAATTTTTGTGTTTTAAATCCGTAAAATGTACAAATAATAGGTCTTTACCTATGAAACTGCCGTTTTGCCGTACTGGCCATTTCAAATGAAAATATTTTTTTTTGACTGATAATTCTAATTTCAAATTAATTTTATTTGACAAACATGGAATTCTTTTTCTAAAATCGTCATTTGTTTAATAGTTAGTGTTTTGTTTTCAACGCATTCGAACATTTTTCGTCATCATGGATAACGAGCGAACACTACGAACGAACGCACCACCCGTTATTGGTTTACCCGCTTCCGTTCTGGAAATTTTGACCTGAAAAATGAACCCCGGGGTCGTCCGAAAACTTTGGTCGACAATGACGAATTAAAGGCAATTGTGGAAGCTGATGAAACTCAATCCACGGCTGAATTAGCAGCAGCTTTCGACGTTAGCATCAAAACAATATTGGTCCATTTGCGTCAAATTGGCAAGGTAAAAAAGCTTGACAAATGGGTACCCCACGAACTCAATGACCGCCAGCGCGAAGTACGCCTGGAGACGCGCCTTGCACTGCTCAGCAGGCATACAAATGAAGGAATTCTGAACCGCATTGTTACTTGTGACGAGAAATGGATCCTGTTTGACAATCGTAAGCGCTCAGAAAGTTGGTTGGACCCTGGTTCAGCACCCAAACAATGCCCTAAACGAAAACTTACCCCTAGAAAAGTGATGGTCACTGTTTGGTGTACTGTGAAGAACTGAACACAATGATGGAAAAGCTCGCACGTCTCCAATCAGCTTTGGTCAATCGTTCGGCTCCACTGCTCCTGCACGACAACGCGCGACCTCATACTACACAGCAGACGGTCTCCAAGCTACAAGAGTTGGGGTTGGAAGTTCTCCGTCATCCGCCGTACTCACCAGACCTTTCGCCTACAGACTTCTACTTTTTCCAGAATTTGGATAACTTCTTCACCAGAAAAAAATTCAATACCCGAGAGGCAGTACAAAATGCCTTTGAAGAATTTGTTGCCTCCCGTCCAGCTGATTTCTTCAAGAAAGGCATCAATAAGCTACCAATGCGTTGGCAAAGATTCATTGATTGCATGGGTGATTATTTTGATTAATAGAAATAAAAAATATATAAAAAAATTACGCTTCATTTATTTCGTGAAAAACGGCAATTTCATAGGTAAAGACCTAATACAATAGAATACAATAATTCTTTACTGCCATCATAACACAAACATATATATAAAAAATTATAATAATAACAAAATAACACAAGCATGAAACAATTTAGGCGGCCTTATTACTCAATAGCAGTCTCTTCCAGACAACCTAATAGGTGAAAGAGATATGATAATGACAGGATTCTGATGGGCATTGCCATACATTTAAATAAATTAATGTTATAAGGGTTAAGTTCTATAACTAATGTGGATAAACATACGAAGGTGGATTGAAAAGTTCGCGGCCTAAATAAGAAAACACAGGAATAATGCAATTTTTTATATTTATTTTTCTACATACTCTCCTCTTAGGTCACAGCACTTAGTTCTCCAAAGCCTTGATCCCATTTAAATAGAAGGTCTTGTCAAGGTCTTCAAAAAAGGCATCGATTCTGCATTGTGTGAACACGAGCATTTTCCTGTTGAAACAAAACTTTCTTGGTCAACAATCCTGGTCTTTAAGACTTTCTTTCTTCGCGTAAACGACGTAATAGTGTGCAGTGGTATGCAGAATTTATAGTTAGTACTCTTTCTAAGTAATCAACCAAGATGGCACTCTTAGAATCCCAGAAAACTGATGCCATTACCTGTTTACTGAAAAACACACCTTGGCTTTCTCGGGGGTCGGAGATCTGGGTCTCTTCCATTGTTTGGATTCAGGAGTATAGTGATGAACCCATGTTTAGTCCATAGCAACAAAGGTTGCCAAAATTTCGTTTGGATCAGCTTGAAAAAGCTCTAAACAGTCTCTAGAAATCGTGAGCCGAGTTCGTTTCTGTTCAACTGAAAGGAACCGCGGAACCCATCTTGCAGACACCTTGTTCATTAAGGACCATATTTTGTGTACGTTCATATGAAATCCCTAGAACTTCAGCTATCTCAGATACCTTCAAGATCACATATTTTTTCAATGTTTTCTGAAGTCGTAGATGTAGAAGGCCGTCCAGAGCGGGGATCATATTTGATGCTCTCTCGTCCACGCTTAAATTTTCTTTGCAAAAAATCTGCTTTGGAGTTAAGTGTTTCTTGTGGAGGTATTTGATCACGGCACGGTGCCCTAAACTATCCATTTTCAAAATTAATGAAACTTACTCTCACTTAATGTTCATAACATAAATAATTACGCATGTATCTCATAGAAAAATTGCACAGAGTCTGACAAAGAGTCTAGGTTTCATGTGAGGGTAGTTTTATAATAATATGACAACGCTATCTATGTTAGGCCGCGAACTTTTCAATCCACCCTCGTACATATACATAAAATAAAATTCCTATCTACATACGCTATGGAATAAATATTTTTAAGCAACTGAAGCGAGATAGTGGTTTTTGATTCAATTTTAAAGGAATCGATAGTTTTTGAAGAATGCAGTGATAAAAGATAAGAATTCCAGAGTAAAGTACCTTTAACCGTGAACGAATGCTGATAACAATTAAAAGCGTAACTTGGAGTAGCTAGCAGAAAATCGCTCGCTGACCTCAGATTAGGTTCATAAGTTTCATGCCGAAAAGAGAACTGCTCTTTAAGATAGGAAGCAGGATAGGGTTGAACTGTATATTATTCAAAAAACTAAGAGTGTGAGTATTCTTTCGAAAGCGAATTGGGAGCCACTTGAGCTTAGTGCAGAACTCAGAATAATGATCATATTTGGTCTACGCAAATATGATAATCTTATACATAGATATAGTCTAAGATAGAGATATAAGCTTATACGGAGATTTTGGAGGCGTTCAAGCTTATTTACTTGCTCCTCGGTCAAATCAAGATAGCTTTATCGCAGTAGTCCACTTATGGGAGAATTAATTATTGCGACAGTGCAATTTTTGACTTTATGGGTAGGAAGTTGCGAAGTCTTCTATGAGATTTAATAGCTGCAAACACTTTCCTGCTGTCCGAATTTATTTGTGGTGTCCAGGAGAATGAGGAATCCATGAGAATGCCAAGATTTTTTACTTCATTGCTAAAAGGTATTATTACATTGTCAAACATTACGTGTGGGTTGGTCTGGAAAATGTTGAGTAATCATATATTGACTACCAAAAACGATTACTTGTGTTTTTGATGGGTTCTTAAGACCAAATCTTAAGTTTGGGGCTTTTTTTTAATTAATAATTAGCAGGCGTTTGTTTTCCATCTCACCTGATGGAAAGTGACGATGAAGACGAGGATCATACACGCCTGTCCAAGAGGTACCTATTCACTCTACACTTGAAAGCTCCGGGGTTATATTTGTCTGGAAAAACAGACACAGGCAAATCGTTCCACTCTTTGGCAACACGAACCAAAAATGAGCTATCGAACCGTTTAGTTCGGCTCTTCGGCACGCTAACCACAAACGGGTAAAACTTCTATCTGCGTCTGGTTGATCGGTGGAGAAAGGGGGAAGGTTCGATCAGCTGAAAAAGAGCATTTGCACACTCTCCAAAGTGCAATCTGTAAAAAACCGATAGACTAGCAACTTTTCGACGATGTTCGAGACTTTGCAGTCTCGAAGAAGTAAGTTTGTCGTTTTTGGTTGAGCAACTGTTCGGAGTTGAAGTACCGCCGGACCTTTGCGATGACTCCCAATTTTTTGGAAGCTGACTGTGCCATGGTTTCAATCTGTTGACCGAAATTAAGTTTCGACGTGATGGTCATGCCTAGAAGCCCTAAATGGTTTGTGATCGGTACAGATACACCTTGGAAAGTGGGCGTCAAGTTGAATGTGCTCTTTTTACCGGAGAAGAGACACGTCTGGGTTTTGGAAGGGTTGAATTTTACAAGATTGGCTTCACCCCAATCGGAAACCCTACATAGTGTCAAATCAACCCGTTCGATCATCGACTCTCTCTGAAATTGGATCTGGTGGACTCGCTCGCGCATTGGACACATATCTCTCTACAACACTGCTGTCATGCCTTCCGATAAAAGAAGGTCATTAATGTGCAGCAGGAATAATGTTGCAGAGAGAACAGATCCCTGAGGTATGCCGGCGTTGATCGCCATTAGGTCCGATGAGAAGCCATCGACGACAACTCGAATTGACCGTTCCCTCAGGAAATCAGAAATCCAGTTGCAGAGTCCAGATGGTATGCCATACGCAGGAAGCTTGCTCAAGAGGGCTTCGTGCCATACCCGGTCAAAGGCCTTGGAGATATCTAAGGATACGGCTATTGCGTCTCCGTGCCCTTCCAAGGCCATGCTCCATAGATGCGTGACGTACACTAGAAGGTCTCCTGTTGAGCGTCCTCCGCGGAAACCATATTGGTTTAAGACCAAAGCGTTTGGACCAATCAAGAATTGACACAAAATCTTGGTTTATAGTGTCGATTGCTGAACTGATGTTTCTGTAGCTTGCTTGTGTATATATTTGTAGATCATCTGCATACAAGTGGTAGGAAGAAGATAGTGAAAGAGATATAGAATTGATGAAGATGGCGAATAATAAAGGAGATAGCACACTGCTTTGAGGCACACCAGTAGTCGTGTAACACCACTCAGATATGTAATCCTCGACGCAAATATTCTGCCGGTGTCCTTGCAGATAACTGCGAAACCATTCAGTTACCGCTGGAGATATGTTAAGAGAGCTTAGTATATCTAGCAAAATATAGAAATCAGCAGTGTTGAAGGCGTTGCTAATATCCAACAATGCAAGTAATGTAGTTCGTTTATTGTCTATACCCTGTCGAATGTCATCATACATTTTTACAAGTGCAGTAGCCGTGCTATGCCCAGGTCGAAAATCTGATTGATATGGGTTGAGCAGATTGTTTTTGTTAAGATAAATTGTAAAGCTGGCGGTTGATAACACTTTCAAAGACCTAGGAAAGAAAAGGTAAAATAGAAATAGGACGATAGTCTGTGAAAAGTTGTGGTTGGGACTTTTTAGGGATTGGGATTATATTCGCTATTTTCCAGGATTCGGGGAATTCAGATGACTATAATGAATTGTTGAATATCTTGGTGATAATTGGTAGTATTATGTCGATAATAGGCATGATCATGTTGCAACTAATGTTATCAAAGCCTGTGGCAATCGACGTGATTTTTAAAATGCTTTGCATAACATCAGACTGTAAATTGACGAAAATAAAAAGGATCCTTATTAGGGTGTGGAAGGAATGAAAGAGTTCTCAAGGTATGGTCTTTAAGAGAACCATCCATTTGATCAGAGTGACAGAAGTGTATATTTAACAAGTGTATTTTACAATAAACAGTTTACTTTCTTTAGGGCATTTTACATAATGTGAGATTTTTATTATCTTCCCCTAATCAACTTAACGGGTTTTCGCGTCGGTGTAGACAGACAAGAAATGACGTTCTCTTTAGCTTCTGTTGACTGAGACACTATTTTTAGATTCCTGACATAAAAACTATATCCAGTCGTTTATTTGGTAACTTGTGTTTTTAACCTCCAACGCAAAAATAAGGTTGTTAAAAGTTGAACCTGTGTGTCTGTTTACGTACTTGTGGCATCGTATTCACCGATTTTAATGCGTGTTTTTCCAAATGCTGTGAATTGAAAGAGTTCTGAGGCACGTCTATAGTGAGTGTCATCTACGAAGTCCCCACTATTTTTTTGTTCTTTGGTCGCACACTACAATGTATAGACTGAAAAAGAAGTGAAGCTCGACTACGTGGATAATACTCATTATACATGATTTTTCCTGTGAGTTGGGCTGTTTTGTTTGCAACTATGAACAATTTGTTCGTAAAAACAATGTTTCGTTTGTTATAAAATAATATTTCTTTTTGTCTCATATTGTATAAAAGGTTGCCTGGTAGAAATCGCTTTAAGCTATAATGCCGCTCACATTCTCAGTTTCTTTAATTAATTGTTTTTATATTGTATTTGGTTTTGTTAATGGCAATATTGAGTTTTTATTATTATTTTTTGTTCTCTCAGGTCTAGGCGACCGTCACGGTGAGAACATCTCGTTCGACTCGACGAACGGCGACACAGTGCATGTGGACTTCAACTGCTTGTTCAACAAGGGCGAGGCCTTCGAGTGGCCCGAGCGCGTGCCGTTCCGACTCACGCACAACATGGAGGCCGCCATGGGCCCACTCAAGCACGATGGCATGTTTAGGTAGGCTTATATGTATATGTCCTATCTCACGAAGCTCTTTACTCGTAGTTGTTAGTGTCTAATGTATGCGTGACCGGGCGGATCCAAATTCGCGCGCTCACGCACGCATACATAATTTGATAGTCCGGTTGTCATTTTGTTTCTACAAGTAAAGGAACATTGCCTCATGCGATAACGGTACTTGATAAATGGAGTTGAAAGTTACATGTCCTATTTTGTTATACTCTTTATAACGAGCAAATGAGGCATCGTGTTATTTATAACCCCCGAAGCTAATAAGGGTGTGTTATAAGTTTGTGCGTATCTGTATGTCTAATTGAGGTATTTTTTTGTTTGACAGCAGGTAAATGAACTACGACCTACCTTGGCTTCATATTTTTATCTTCAGTTTTTGATATATCAATCATTTGTTATATCAATTTAAAATTTCTACATTTAGTATTAAAATTGTTTTCTGATAGAATTCTATGTAATCAAATAAGAAGTAACTTTAATCACCTTGCTTTGACATGGTTTGTATTGCGTCACCTTGTTTTAGCATCTGTCGAAACAGGTACCTTTAGCGCTGTGTAAGCACATCAATTAAAAGTATAAGTATTTGTAAATTTATATGATATCTATCTAAATTATATTTTACTTATTTTATTCAACATTTTATTTCTTTCGTCAAAATAACTTGTGGAAAAGTCTAAAGAAAGGTGTGATAAGTGATAGGAAAATGGTAATTTTGTACTGTCTCTGAGCATGAAAAGATCTTTTATGGTTTATGTTTGTTGGAATAAAATAAGTTGTTATTTTTATTTGTCTAAAAAAAGTCTGTAAATAAAATATGCTATAAAGTTTCCCACGTACTTAAGAATTAATTACTTGGGAAACCACTTAAAGCCTTGTCGGTTGATCAACACAAGACGCCTTCAATGAGTTGAGCAAACAAAATGTTTCTGCGAAACATTGATTTAAAACGTTACGAAGTGCGAGTAAGTAGGTTTTGAGACTATTTGTTTTCGTTATTTAAGGAAAACAAATAGTGTACCGGGAAATGTAAAAAAAATACTACCAGTGGAGAATCTGTCCAAAAATGACGATGATTACCAACATATTTACAACTTATTACTTAGGATTTTGATTGATCTTTTTCATGAATTTGAAAGAGTTTTAAAAATAAACCACCATTCACTGAGAGATATTATTTATTTTACTAATTTAATATATTGAATTCAAAGCAAAAAAAAGGAAGATATGAATTTATTATGTCTTATATTCAAAAAAATAACTACATGAATCCAAACTTAAATCCCATGAGGTTGTAAAATTAATTATCTGTAGTAAAGTTGACATTGAAAAAAATTTTCTCACTACCAACCAAAATGTACTCAAATCCAATATTAAAAGCATAAACCTTTTTCGCGCTCAAGATTGCGGGTACTTTTAAAAAGAAGTGATAAATCAATCGGGCAGACCGATTTCATCGAACCCAGCGTCACGGTAAATTACCCGCTGGAGGATATAAATGTGATGCAGGAAAATATTATTGCTGAACAAGTTGTATCCATGTATCTTCAACCATCTTCGATATTTTTATGACAAACGTATTTTTAAATATAATGGAAAAATAGCATGGTATCGTTAAGAATTTGTAAAGCCTTACAGCATTTATAAGGGCTGACATTACAGTGTACGTCCGATGCGATTAAAATTAAAGTTCCGTGACTAAAAGAAAATTCTTTAAAAGTACTTAATTGAATTTCTTTGTTATTGTTTAACTCCACGCGTACAGAAATAAAGAGCTGTAATTATTTTAAGAATGTTCAATAAAAAAGTTTCTTATTGCGTCTAACATTATCGTATGGGCATTAAATTGTATAGCTCTTGAGTATAATCTCAAAGTTCAAATAACTTCGGCAATTGTGTAAAGCGCAATACACACCAAAGCCGCCGACATAGTTCGGCGTCATATGTGAATAGAATCATGCCAGAGACATGCATTCGTGCGCCCGTCGACCTGTCAGCGACTTGCGTGTGGGCCCATTTGCTCAATGACAACCACTCAAGCTAGGTAGTATATTTTTTGCCAAAATGTTGCTCATCTCGTGTCGTAGATAAAGTTTTCGTACTTGCAAGAAGTATAGCCTGCATCTGTCCCACCGACAAAAAGTTGCCGACCTACGTCGGCCGGTCAGTGGCTCTGATGTGTATTGCGCTTAAGGAAGGTTGCATATGCCTCTAAATCATCTTCTTGTGCTCTTACTGCTACTATGCCTTTAACATTCCAACCCAAGCATAACTTTCTTAACAGAAAAAGCTGCGAAGCTGTAATGCGTGCTCTGCGCGCTCAAACCGCGGCTCTGATGTCGGTCATCGGGCCGTTTGTGTACGACCCGCTGGTGTCGTGGGGCCGCGGACGCGCGCCCGACTGCCCTGAGCGCACCAATGAACAAGCCATGCAGCATCTCAAGCACATCAAGCAACGCCTTAATGGAATGGTAAATCACCCTTACTAAAAATACTTGCAGTTAGGTAGTAACAGTTATAGCTACAGCCAGCAATAATCGATTAACTGTCTAAAGTTTGCCTCGTCCCGGCCTCCATCTACCACTCCTCTATCCAAAAGACAAAAACAGGCTATTGACTAACTACTAGAACACCTGTGATAATTTTCTATGATATAATTTCGGTAACCTTACAGGTCTATTACAATTAAGTCTATTACAGAATGCATTTTTGAAAGTTTGCGAATGTTCTTTTGGAACTAATAGGACGCTCCACTTAAAACGTGTATAAATAATCCTAAATCACATATATTTAAGCACAATAAAAAATAATAACACAAATGCCCCAAATTTTCTTAGAAATAACACTTTTTGCTTAACTATGAATTCAACATTTTCAAAATATCACGGTTTTTGACAGAGCCTCCTGAATAAAAAATTTAGTATAATGCCTTGGCAATTGTCATCAAAAGTTGGCTACTAGGGTAATACAAAAAAATATGGGTATAAAATGCCCATAATTTCTAAAGAACATGGGATGGATTTTTTTCTGATTTTTCTGATGATGGTTACCATCTACTCTATCGTCCCGTTTCGGCTTGACTATAAATTTGGGGACACCCTGTATATTCCTCGTGGAATTAAAACTGTTTTTTATGTAGCCATGTTTTTATACAACCATAAAAGTTATATAGTAATGAATACGGTGTAAATGATTTTTAAATTAAAGTTTCGAAGTGTCTAATTGTTTTTATATTTAGATTTACTGTCATTGAATTTGTTATTCTAGAGACCTCGCGTTGTACTGACAAAGTTGTTAACTATTGAAAAAAAAAACAGAAACCGACTTCTAACATAAGTTAACTTAAAAGGGGAGGAAAGGCACCTTTTAATGCGAAATTGTCTTTCTGATTAGGTAAAAAGTTAAAATTTGGTTAAATATTATTGGCCTTAGTCTTTGACAGTTATAATAAAATTTTGATTGTTCATATAATATTGTTTAGGTTGCACTACGATTTGAAAAAAATTATCTATTTTTGGTCAGGATGTTTAAATGTGTTTTGAACGTTTGAATCTTTTCCAATATTATCAAAAAATAGTCTAATGATGTACAACACTTTACGGCTGTTCATATCGCAGTAACTGATGTTCTCTAACGTACTTCAGGTAGTCTGAGATAAGTTTTTACTTATATAAAATAATTTGCATCGACTTTATTTATTCAGACGAAATGCCTCGAAACACGTAAGACAAAGGTCTCCCCAAGGGATCTCCCCACTGATCGATCTTGTGGGGCCAGCATTCATTGTTTACCTATAATAATGCATTTGAAAGCAGAAGTTTAATGTGTATTTTCGTTTAAACGATGGAGATGATGATCAAGATAAAGAAAAAGAAAAATTTCGTCCAGTATTTTTTTACCTATAATCTAATGAAATTATTGAATTTGCATTTTTCGGAGTTTTTGACCAGGTCGTTGGTCCGCCTTGTGAGGGGAACTGCCCAATTCGAAAGACGTCCATGTCGTGTTCGCCCTGCCCATAGCAACTTCAGTATTGCAATACTTCGGACTATGTCGGTCACCTTGGTTGGCCTGCGAATCACCAAATTTACCGACCATAACACTCTACATTGCTCTCTGAGTGCCTAAGTTTTCTTATAAGACATACTTGTTGATTTTAAAAGGGGAATAATATGTCAGAAAAAAAATATAAGTTTTTGACTACGCGAACCAACCTCTCATTTCATATGTAAGCAACGTGAAAATAAGAAAGGTCCTAACGAACTAATTCGCCATCTTTACAAAACCAAGTAAAAATATCAAATAAAGCAACAAATAAAGAACGACTATTATGTTGACGGTGCATACGTGGATTAGGTTCGGGTTTGTATGTAGTTTATGCCTGCGCGAGTCGAGCGAGCAATAGCTACATATAAACTTAATTGATTATTATTTTAATGGCATTTGATGACCAGTAAAACAGTAGGATTAGTTATTAATTAGTTTTAGTATACTTTAGTAAAAGAAGAAGTTGATTGAATTATTTTGTTTGTATATAATATACACTGCTTTAATGTATGTTACAAATTTTGATATTGTCGGACCGTGGGCCGCGGCCTGTTCACCCTTTCAACAATCTGTGGGAAAGCTAGAACCAGCTTTCAGACGACAACACGGGCATAAACGACCACCACCTTGCAGCGCCTTGCAAGTCTGGTCGCCACCCCTCATCCTCCACCTATTCGGCCGGTCCTTAGCAGAGCGCCTCTCTCCTGGTCAACACGCAGCGCTGCACCTTCGGCCGGTCAACAAGCAGAGTACTTCTCTCCTGGCCGACGCAACTGCCAGCCACTACGCACCGACACTGCACCGCCCCGACGCACTGGCGAAGTCTGCACCTCGGCATCCTGGGACAACCTCCGACTCACTGGAGCAATTTGTTCCTTACGCCACGGGACCCGGACCCACACCGACGATCGTCGGACAATTCACCGCCTTAGTCCCAACTCATCGTGGACTACTACGCGGCACCTGGTACCGACTCACTGGAACCATCAGTTGAGACACTGGCAAGCTTCACCTTACGCAAAAAACTGAAGATGGACGCTACTACCTTCGGTGTCGGAGGGGAGCGATGTAGCGGTGACGCGCTACACAGCCGACCAACCACAACGCGTGATTTACATCGCAATATCAACTTTACTTAAGCGATTAGAATATACAGGGTGACTAGTTATTAGTGGCGGATATTACAAGGGGGTATAGAAGAGGTAAATTCCAGTCTTTATTTTTTTATGTGAAAAACTTCCCAAATCGACGACTTACGAAATTTTATATGTGAGTTTTTGTTTTAAAACCACTCTTTTGTGTAAATGACTTCGAAGAAAATGTGTATTTTCAAATGTTTTCCAGCACAGTGCCTAAGTTTATGTTAATTATGTCGACCTAATAGATATAATGTATTTATGGGAATGTTTTTATTGCAAAGCTAATAAAAAATAGTTTCAAACAGATAACATTTTTTTTAAATAAATTTTTAAGATGACCCTTATGATTTGGAGTATACATTATATAGTGAAATCGACTGGAATTTACCTCTTCTATACCCCCATGTAATATCCGCCACTAATAACCAGTCGTCCTGTATATGACTTTCCGACAACGATTGTCGGGCCGTGGGCCGCGGCCTGCTCACCCTTTTCTATCTGTGGGAACGCGTGGTTAAGTTCCCAAAAAACCGGAGGAAATCGCATGGCACAGTGGCGCATATATTTAGCAATAGTATTTGATTTAAAAAACATGAGTGCGGGCTCTCGTAGTTACAACAAGCCTAAATATAATTCGGCGATCCTGAAATAGTTTATAGAGAACCTTCTGAAACCAGAGAATGCGTCCAATATTTTTATGTTTAAACCATCATAATAATAACACAACATGTTATTTTACGTGTAAAATTCCGGAAATGCTGTATTGTACAATTATAGCTCCCAGAATATAAATTGTGATTTTATCATTCCTTCCGGGTGGTTCCAATAATTATATTCAACCCACAAGTTGAATATAAATATTGAAAAAGCCTGCAAATTGTCACGATACATTTTAGTTTATCTTTTTTTAAAAATGATATTTGCCTCTACCAATGTCTTTCAATATCTTTCAGGAAACTAACGGAACAATGTAAAATAAAATATGATTTTCTTTCTATACGGAGAAGTAGAAAAGCTAAATTTATTAATCAATAATATAAAATTGGTGAAATCAACCAGTTTTAGCCAATGTTGCCTTACCGAAGCAACAAACGTACCATTATTTTTAATGAATTTCAATAGATCCAAGTTTTAAAGATGGTTACGCACGTACATAGATTAATTGTTTTAATATTTGTTTTTCTTCAGGTGCGAACGAAGAATAAGCAGTTATCGTTGTCTCTTTCTCCAGAAGGGCAAGTTGAGCATCTTATCATCGAAGCTACAAGCGTCCACAATCTGTGTCAAATGTACATCGGGTGGGGACCATTCCTCTAACATGTGACGTTTTGATGTATTTCCTATGTGCCTTTTGTTATGTGAAGTTTCTAATTATTGTTTTCACAACGAAGACAGAATAAATGTATTATCAATGAAGGATTTTTATTTTACTATTTAAATAATTTTGGTTTGTTGATCAATATGTTCATGAACTTTTCTCGTACATGCTCGTAGTCAAACATTTAAAAACTAAGAATAAATCTAAAAATTAAAAACTGGAATAACGAAACCAGCATATTTTGTAGCCGGTGTTTTACCTGTATTTTACCAACCAACGTGCTCTGAAGGTCGTCAAATACTTTCTTAAGTATTTATAGTCACTGATGATGAAATTCATTGGTATAAGCCGATCAATTTATGCGATACTACCCTTTCGAAGAAAACCTTTCGGAGGCGCTGAAAGATTAAGGGGTTTTTACAGGAATAAATAAATTTCTTTAGGCTGGTAAAATACCTGTACCTTTTTTCGTGTTTCGGGTTCCGTGGAATCTTTAAAAAAATTATAAGTTATGCAATTGCATCACAGCCAATTTCACTAAAGCAGATATATAAAATAATAATTTGGAGAGTTCGGAAATATTTAGGGTCTTTGAATGTAATTAAATATTTACAAACAATTTTTTTGTATATTACAAGAAGCTGCGTGCATTTTCCCGGGTACTTCACGAGTTTTCTCCTTCAATTTGTAGTAGTTATTTATGTATTAGAGTTATTTAATTAAAACTTTTGATAGGTAGTAATAACATAAATGATAAAACTGATAAAAAAATGATGATAAATGTGGATAGGACTGTCGGCGTCTGTTTTTCCTAAAAAGATGTCCTGGAATATTCAGAATTACAGTGAATAGGCATGTCTTGGATTGGCGTGTTACATCCTAGTCTTCATCGTCGTTTTCCAAATGGCCAAATGGAATAAAAAGTTAGCACCAAAGATTAGATTTGCAGTAAGATTATGCAGTAAAAAAAGACGTTACCTTTTGTGGAAATACCGTCTGTCTCCTACATTAGCTAATAAATCTATTTTTAAAAACTACAGTTCTAAATTTAAAAAAATAATACGTTTGACTCAAAAAATACAAAATGAATACTTTATTTGTCAAACAAAAAACAAATCTCAAGCGACATGGAAAATAATTAATAAATACAATGGACACTTACCAAAAGAAAATATATCTTGCATATTGAATGACAATAAAGAAATATCAGAACCGACAAGAATAGCAAATGATTTTAATAACTTTTTCATCGACTCAGTGAAAAAAACAAGGGACATTGACGAACTTCCAAAGAACAATAACTATTGCAGCAGTATTAATTCAATTTTTTTGACACCTACAACAGCAAATGACATATTAAAAATTATAAACTTACTTAAAAATACTAACAGGTTACGATAATATTTCTACGAAAATTATCAAGAGTGTAGGTCGTAATATAGCACCAATACTAAGTTATATCATCAAATTATGCCTACAGGAGGGGATCTTTCCAGACAGATTAAAGCTGTCTATAGTTGTCCCAATATTTAAAAAAAGATGATAAAAAGCTTTTAAAAAATTATCGTCCGATTGCTAAGATTTCTGTATTCTCAAAAATTATTGAAAAGCTTATTTATGATAAACTCAACAACTTCATTGAGAGTAGTAACTTACTGTCCAAAAACCAATACGGATTTCGTAAAAATAAATCTATAAACATGGCAGTTTACGAATTCCTTGAAAAGGTTATAACTAATGTAGAGAAAAGGAACCCAACTTTAGCCTTATTCATGGACATGACTAAAGCTTTTGATTCCGTGCATCACAAAACTCTATATCACAAGCTTGAATCTTATGGTATTCGAGGCAATACTCTCGAACTTATAAGATCATATGTAAGTAATAGAAGACAAATAACCCACATCAACAGATTGAACCCTGAAACCGGCTTTAATGCGACTTATGCATCGCAAGAAAGACGTGTAGGTATTGGCATTCCTCAGGGCAGTGTGCTTGGGCCACTATTATTTATTATTTATATAAACGACCTCCCTAATGTGACTAACCACTATATGACAATGTTTGCGGACGATAGTACAGTTCTATTTACTTATGAAAATAATCAAAATATAGAAGTTGACATAAATAATACATTAACATCATTAATAAACTGGTTGACATTAAATAATTTGACAATTAATTTGACTAAGACATATTATATTAACTTTAAACAAAGGAATAACTATCCATCAAACATTAACATAAACCATCTTAGTAAGACGGTGAAAGAAGTTGATTCTACAACATTTTTAGGTTTGACCATAGATAATAAGTTGACATGGAAAAAGCATATTACAATCTTAACCAAAAAAGTTAATCAGTTCTCATTTGCACTATATAAGTTAAAAAATGTTGCCAATATTAAGACCTTATTAACATCATATCATGGATATGTTGGATCAATTTTAAGATATGGGATTATGTTTTGGGGCAACACCACAGATAAACACTCAGTTTTCAGGGCTCAAAAGAGATGTCTTAGGTCTATGTTTGGACTCAAGCAAGAAGAATCTTGTAAACCGTACTTCCGTAAATACAAAATCTTAACATTACCGGCTATGTACATTAGCGAAATTGCACATTTTGTAAGGAGTAACCCACATTACTTCGAGAAAAATTCTATAGGCACTCGCCGTGAGGACACTATAAAACGTACAATTACGCGCAAAACTCTTCTTCAAAGGATTAGCATTAAAAGCATGGCCCCTATTGTCTATAATAAACTACCGCGAGCTATTAGGGAAATACCAGACAACACAAAGTTTAAATCTGAGCTCAATGGTTTTCTTGCTGAAAAAGCATATTATGATATAAAAGATTTTTTTGATGACATGACCCATAATTAAAATTAAAATTGATATTAAATAGATATTAAATTTTTATTCTCTTTTCATTCTAAATAATGACATTGTATTACATTTGAAATTCATAATAGGTTTACTGTAATTTGACATTAATGATCTCATTTTTTGACATAATTTATACATTAATTGTTATTATCGTTATTGTCTTTTATTCCTAATTTTTTATATTATTATTATTGTTATTCTTATTCATTAATGAAATTGTAATACATTTAATTTTTTATAACTATTAGAATTCATATGCCATTAAGGCGAATCATAGCTGTACAAAAAATAACGTCTCACCACCTGTAAAATCTTCCTATGATTATGAATAAATGATTTGATTTGATTTGATTGGATTAGCATTGCAGGTAAATTGTTTTTTTGAATATAAAACTTTAATGTTATATAAATTTACTTTACTTAAATAAAAATACTTTTGTTGGCTAAACCATAAATTGCAAATATCTTTTTCTTCCTTCAGAAAGAAGTCCACTGCAGAACGTATTCATTGTGTGTCATCTCGATCAGAATGTCGGACCATCTTGTGAGTAGGCCAGCTTTCACTTCATGTTTCGAGTGCTGATTGCCTCTCCAGGACTTCGTTTCCCCAAGAAAACAGCCCAATCTATTTATTTATTTATTTGGGAAACATACAATATTTTAATACAGTTATATAAATTAATATAAATAATATAACAAATCAATAAAGTTTCCACCAATAACTAACTCAATTGAGGTAGTTACAGCAATATAGTAATAGCTGAAATAGGGTACTCGCAGTACACATGGTTTTGAGAACTTTAAACGAAACTAAAGGTTAAACACCACAATTCTGCATCAAGTTTTCGTAATTTAAAGAAATAGTATTATATAACAGAGATAGTAGGCTTTTTTTATTGAAAAAGGATTAGACGTTTATCTTATATCTCACCTGATGGAAAATGACGATGAAGACGAAGGTGTTACACGTCTATCCACGAAATACCTATTCACACGACCCTTGAAGGAACAAGGACTATAGGTATTATAAAATTATATGTGCCAGTGTACACCATGTTGCTTCTTTTGAATGAATGCTTAAAATAAAATTTAAAATGTTTTCTCCAATCGTGAGCCAAATTTAAGCTGGTGGGATGAGATAGTTTTTAATTAATAAAATTGTTGTTAGTTAATAATCTTCACTTATTAAAAACATGTTTATTTTATGAAAGCCCTACTTACTAAGCAAGTACAATCTAGTTTTTAAACCATCTCTATAATTGCTAAACTAAGATTGTTCTGGAACATCAAACTATGTAACAGAGTCATTTTACGATGACGGAGTCGCCGACCGTCTTGAACGCCAGTGAATTGATGACACATACCTAGTAAACGACATGCCAATAACAAGGCGTTATCTCAGTTTTTTTCTATAAGAACGACGAAAACATACCTCTAGGGAAATCCCAGAATATAATTTAGCTGTATCAGCTGAACATTATGAATTATAAATAAATTTGGCATCGAGACAAACTGTGCCTTAAACTCTATCAAGTTTGCAAAGTACTTATGAGTTATGAAATCTTAATTATTAAAAAAATTTTTTTTTTATAGAAAGATGGTTAGGCGTATGTCTTCTATCTCACCTGATGGAAAGTGACGATGAAGACGAAGGTGTTACACGTCTATCCACGAGATACCCATTCACTCGACGCTTGAAAGAACTAGGACTATAGTTTTCTGGAAAAACAGATGCAGGCAGTTCATTCCACACCTAGGCGACCCGTACCAAAAAGGAACTATCGAATAAAGGGATGGAAGGCCTGTCTGCGTCTAGTAGTCCGATGTAAGAAGGGTGTGGGTTCAACCTGATCAAAAAGAGCATTCGCGCACTCTCCAAAATGTTATCAGTAGAAGACTGCTAAACTGGCAACTTTCCGACGATGGTCGAGGCTTTGCAGATTTTTTGGTGGTGAGGTAAGAGTTGTTAATAATTTTTCGGGCTCTTCGGGTCAATTGCGTTCATCGCTTCTTGTTGGTAGTTTGCAGAATCATCCCAAAGGTGGCTCCATACAAGATCGAACTTGAGCTGTGTACAAATTAAGTAGCAGTTCAGGGCTGAAGTACCGTCGGACCTTCGAGATGATTCCCAACTTCTTTGAAGCAGTTTGATCTAAGGACACAGTTTGTTGCTCGAAGTTTAGTTGGGACGATATAATTACGCCCAGAAGCCCTAGGTGGTCGGTCAAGGGTACAGAAACATTTTGGAAAGTGGGCGTTAGGTCGAAACTGCTCTTTTTCGCGGAGAATAAACACGCCTGTTTTTTTGACGGGTTAAATTTGACTAAGTTGGACTCGCCCCAATCGGACACTTTTTTTGAGGCCAAATCCACCCGCTCAATCATGGACTCTCTCAGATGGTAGAGTCGGGTGACGGGTCGCTCACTTCCCTCTAATATGGTTGAGGAGAGCGATGGCTGGATCCCGCGTTAACTCGTGAACGGGTGCCTTTGAGGGTGTTCGTCTTTGGATACTTGGGGGGAGGGAGACTTGCCTAGCTAACAGATGCAGATAAGAATAATTTTGTATAGACATAAAGAGACTGTAAATTTATTTTGAAAAAAAAATATACCCGTGAAGTTTCTTGCCAGTTCTTCTTCACGAAGGTTTTTTCGAACTGGTGGTAGAATCATGTTTTATTATACGTCAATAAGAACAAGTAATTGTCAATGTTGAGAAATAAATATTTCATTTCATTTCAATTCAGCCCAGATTTCTTGAGGACTCGCTCGCGCATTGGACATGTATCTCTCTACAACGGTGCTGTCATCAGCTTAACCAATAATGCCTGGGGTTTTTTTTTAGTGTTTCATCCCCTGGGTAAATCCGTCAGGGCCAGGAGTTTATTCAATTTATATAATGTGTTTACATGTCATGATATAGTTATATTACAGTTACATTTCCTTAAAACTTATGCTATTCGATACATTCATTTTAGGTACATGTTGTTGTACAATGTTTCGAGAGGTGTGATTGATTTAAAAAGAACAATTTATAATTAATTTTTAATTAATTTTAACAAGATTTTAATTATAATTAATTTTAACAAGATAAGTTAACAAAATACAAAGGAAAGAGAAGTGAAAATGAAAAGCATTTCCATTATAATGCTAACAATAAAATAAATTAACAGAAACATTTTACAGAAAAAAGAAAAGAGAAAGAAAGAAGAAAAAAAAGAAAAATAATTTGTGTATACATAAAGCAAAAACAAAGCAATACAAAAGAAAGTCCCGTTTTGTGAAAAGGACAGAAGGGTAAGAGTTGGTAAGGGAATTGTTAATTATACACAAGAAGTCTCCACAAAGTGTTGGTGTGCCCGCCAGAGTCGTGTTGGGCGTGTGGGTTTGTTTGTAGGAGAATTGTGTTTTTATGTTCCGTTGAATGATTTCAATGATTTAATAATGTGTGTGGTGTAAGTGAAGTATGATTTGAGGGTGGTGTGTTTGGTGATTAGTTGTGTAATGTCGTATGGGTCGACATTGTATATTGTGCATAGGATTGAATGTTCTGTGCGTCTTGCTCCGAAAGCTGGGCATGTTTTTATGAGGTGGTCAGGTGTTTGTGAAGTGGTGTTGTCGCATGGGCAGTGGTCATTATCAGAGATTTTGAAACGGTGTAGGTAGGATTTGAAGAATCCGTGTCCTGTTAATATCTGGGTGAAAAAGAAGTTTGTGTCGATAAGTGTGCGTAGTTTATGTATGAGTGTGAGTGTGGGGAGTAGTTGAGTAGTGTGCTTTCCTTGTTCGCAGCTCTCGTACCTGCGTTGCCACGTGTTCCGGTGTGTTTTTTTCGTGAATGATTTAGTGTATGTGATGGAGAATTTATCCTAGTCTGATGCTTCGTGCAATTTGCATGCGTGTTTGGCGGCAACATCGGCAAACTTGTTGCCCGTGATTCCAATGTGTGATTTCACCCATGTGAATTGAATTTCTGTATTGTTTAGCTGGGCTTGGTGTAGGGTGCGGTGTATGTTCGTGAATATGCGATGTGTGTTGCTTTTGATTTAAAGTGCCTGTAGGGAGGAGAGTGTGTCGGTGAGGATGAGTGTGTGTGTGTGTGTGGTCTTGCGAGAGAGTCCATTCGCAGGCCTTAGAGATGGCAAGAAGTTCAGCCTGAAAAACTGAACAGCAGTTGTGTAGTTTGAATTTTTTTGTATGGGCTTTGATGTGGGCTGCAAGCAGGTCATTAATGTGCAGCAAGAATAACGTTGCAGAGAGAACTGATCCCCGAGGTAACCCGGCATAAATTGCCATTAGGTCAGAAGAGCAGCCGTCTAAGACTACTCGAATTGACCGTTCCCTCAGAAAATCAGATATCCAGTCGCAGAGCCCTTTAGGTATTCCGTATGCTGGAAGCTTACTCAAGAAACCATCATGCCAGACCCTATCAAAAGCTTTGGAAATCTCTAAGGATACAGCTATAGCTTCACCGTGACTTTCTCATAAGTGAGTGGCATACACAAGAAGATCTCCAGTCGAGCGTTCACTGCGAAAACCATATTGGTTATCACTAAGGAGCTCGTTGGACTCAAGGTATGCCAGGAGACGATTGTTCAATACACGCTCCTTAACTTTGCAAAGTATGCAATAGGTCGGTAGTTGATAGGATCTGCACGGCTTCCCTTCTTTGGTACTGGTTGCACGTTAGCCAGCTTCCAGGATTTAGGGACCTTTCCGGATTCCAAAGAGAGTCGATACAAGCACGTTAGTATGGGAGACAACTCGGCAGCGCAGTGTTTTAAGACAACTGCAGGTATGCCATCGGGGCCGCTGGCCTTATTCACGTCTAAATTCTGCAAGCATTTAAGAACCTCCTTTTGGCGAATATGAACGGTACCCATTTTGGATCCGAACTGGGGTAACTGGGGTGGGACTTTACCTTGACTATTTAGACGTGAATAGTCTGCAAAAAGATTAACAAAAAGGTCTGCTTTCTCTTTTGCGGTGTGGGCCAGTGAACCGTCAGGCTTCCTCAGAGGTGGCAGCAATGGGCGACAGAAGTTCGTCTCAACCGACTTGGCCAGAGACCAGAAAGCTTTGCTTCCTGAAGGATATGACGCTATCTTGTCTCCGACGTGGCCAATGTGGTCAAAACGAGCTTTCCTGATCACCTTTTTGCAAGACTTGGCGGCAGCATTGTATTTTTTCTTCAGTTCATGCGAATCCACGGCTTTGCTTCTGCGAGCGTCAGTCCAGGCTTTGTAAGCTTCTTGCTTAAGCTTTTCAGCTGTGAGGCAAGCAGCATTAAACCATGGGCGACCTTTGGTTTCAAGGGATAGTCAGCGTAAAGGATAAAATACTCCATTGCTTGGCCTATCACATTTGATACAGCATCAGCGCAGCACGATGGATCGGTTGAGTAAAACAAGTCTGCCGCCAAGGATAAGACGTGAAAAAATGCCGCATCTCATCCCAATCTGCTGACTTGTATCGCCATACTCGCCTAGCGCCTTTTGGGTGGGTGTCAGGCGGCGAGTACTGCGACACAGATTTCACCACGCAGTGGTCGGATGTCCCTAAAGGTGCAGTTACGGACACCGAGCACCTGTCAGGATCATTTGTCAGCAGAAGGTCTAAGCAATATGCAGTGTGGCCAGCAACGTCGAGAATGCGCGTGGGCTCGTGCACAAGCTGTGAGAAGCCTTGAGTCACGGAAAACTTAAAAGCCTCTCTTCCAGCGTGGTTAGTGTCCTGATACGGGTATAGCCATTGCCCGTGATGAGCGGTAAAATCCCCCAGGAACGCCAACTGCGCAATGTACCAATGAGCTGAGCAACTGCGCAATCTACGCAATGTGCAATGTAGGAATGTACCAATGACTTAACTTTCAAGTACTGCACACCTAAAAATACAAACCATTAAGTATGTATCGGGCGTGGTAGATATATTTCTGTTTGTTTAAAATTCTTCTATATTAAGTTGTAAGCGACATTCACTCACAGGTACAGCCGAGGAACTGCGCGGAGGCTCAGGCTAAGGTGAGAATCGGTTGCGCATTGTTCGGCCTTGTGTAGGCGCTCCACATCGTAAGGGGCGATAACGCTGTAGGGGATTCAAATGCGAATCTGAGCAGCTACCAAGTTCCTCGATTGTATGAGCGTAATTAATTATTGCACCTTCCTTCTCATATAAAATGTAAACAAAAAAATTTTCTAAAGTTCGTTCGAAAGTACTAACGGAATGCAATCAAAAATACTTTCTTCTGTATTTTGAAGATTCCTTTAAGCACATTTTCCTAAAATATACTTGACAATAGACGCAGGAGACTTGAGCAGTAATCTACACAGTCAAATCTTCGGCAATTATCATATCGTAAATTGAAGTATTTTCTTAAAAAATTTAAAAATTGATTAAATCGAAGGTTCTCTATGCGCACGATATGAATGCAATTGAAACCTGAGGTGCACCTCGCCGCACACGCTGCATACATCAAAATAAAAATCACTCGTTTGAGACGGTCAATATTCTTTTATTTTAATTTTCTCTTCAACCAGTTAGAATTGTACTACAAATTTTCTCACAGGCATAATTACAAACGGCTATTGTGCATTTTTCGTGACGTATTACTAATTAAGCATTTTTTTCAAGAATTACTCAAAACCCTCCTTTCGAATGAGTTGAAAAGATAAAGGCAGTGTATTATCGAATATGCTTTCAGGACTTTTCTTCAGGTGTCCCAATTGAGTGATCAAGTAAACTGATTCGAACTTTTTGATTCAGGATTTACAAATTGCCTTACTCTGAAGCCTCTCCACAATAACTTACTAAATTCTCCCACAATTTGGTAGAGTATCTAAGCTTTTTTTAGATCACTTAATCCATACGCATGTAGCCCCTCGACTACATTCAGATCACGCGCGCGCATTAGAATCTTATCAAATGTCAAGCCTTAACCTGAAAGCGAACCTCTGCCCTCTTGCGGCTCTTTTAAAGAATTAAACGACTTTACAGAGAAATTGAATGACTCACGGGCGTAGCTAAGTATTAGAATCGGGGGGGGGGGGGGGTCAATAAAATAAAATGAGCGAATGAAAAGTACATAAAATAACCCTTATACAGGGTGTCCCAAAATACGACGATTAACAAAAAGTCATAACAGCTATCAGAAAAATAAAAAAAAATTCTTGACCCTGAGGCTATGAAACTATAGGTATTTAAAAAAAAAAACAAAAATTCAACACCCCGTGATGATCATTTCAACCTTGTTACTATAAATTGTTACTTTTGTTTGGTCTTATTTTTTAGCCTTAAATTTAAGGTCATCTAGCTTCGTTTAGAAGAAAAACTTTGTTTCTCCCAACCAAAAATTTATAAAAAAAATCTGCTTAGCTTTAGTCTACTGTACTGAAAAAAAATGTATTGAGTTCTTTTGGACAGTAGTTTCAAAAGTTTGCTTATTCAATACAGATTTCGTAATAGTATAACACTTGCTAAATTACTTCTAAAATAAAGTGAAAAAAAAAAAACAACAACGTACTAGAAACCATTCTAAATTTGGCAAAGTAGTAATTAATTTATTAGGGTTTAATACCATTCCATTTTTGTTCAATGTTCTTGTGATCATTTTTTTTTTCATTCATTTTCTAAGTGAATGTGAAAGACAAAGTGCTACTGCTCAAGACTTCTTTATCGTTTGTAGTTTAGCTAATTTGACATAATTACTTAATTATTACTAAGTAGATACGCCAAGTTTAAACAGCGAGAGTAAACCTATTAAAGTTTGCATATTAAAAATTTATTTGATAATGGTCTAATAGGGTTTAAAATAAAACGTCAATTCTTAGATATAAACTTTATTTTAAATTAAATGTTCGAAATGTCTTCCTTCTTGCTTGAATGCAAGCACGACATCTTCTTAAAGACCTAGCAATATGACGGGCAAATCGCGACGGGGAAAGCTGTATTAAATAAGCAAACTTATGAAACTACTTGCCAAAAGAACACGCTACATTTTTTTTCAGTACAGTAGGTTAAACTTAAGCACAATTTTTTTTATAATATTTTGGTTGGGAGAAACGTGACGTTTTCTTCTAAACGAAGGTAGATTTAGTAGTATTTGAAATTGAAGGCTACAATAGATAGAAGCATTTCAGGGTTATATTCCAAAAATAAAACCAAGCAAAAGTTACAGTTCGTAGCAATAAGGTTGAAATGATCATCACGGGGTGTTGATTTTTTGTTTTTTTTATATAGTTTTATAACCACAGGGCCAAAATTTATTTTTAATTTCTCTAATAGCTGTATCTCTGACTTCTTGTATCTCCAGCTTCCGGTTTATCGTCGACTTTTGGGACACCCTGTATAAGAAAAATTGAAAAAAGATTTTTTCTGTATGATAAGAAAATACATTTAGACAAAATCTCCTCGAATGAATTGGGGGAGTCCTTTTTCGAGCAGTGGGACAGTATGAATTATAAGCTGAATAAAAAAATAACGTTCGTTATGTACAATTAGTTTTAAAAATAATCGTCGAATTAATCCTCTACACTGCGCGCTAACAATTAATTTAAAGCTTATTACTATTTACTTACCCTTGCATTTATAAGACAAGTGTTACTCCTGTGTTATCTTCAAGTCAATCCTTTTAACGTATGTAGTGAAAATTCTAAATCTATACGCAAGGGCACGAAAACATACGAAGATTACCGAATGCTATCCGATAATCGACGGTGGCGGAGGAATCCAAACCACTGTGTATTTTAATGTAGGTAAATGTTAGTAATGAATACTAAAGCGTCATTGTCACTAAAGTACGTCTTCTTATGGTAGCGTCGGGTGACGGGTCGCTCACTTCCCTCTAATATGGTTGAGGAGGGCGATGGCTGGATCCCGCGTTAACTCGTGAACGGGTGCCGTTTGAGGGTGTTCGTCGTTTGGATACTTGGGGGGAGGGAGACTTGCCGAGCTAACAGATGCAGAAAAGAATAATTTTGTATAGACATAAAGAGACTCTGTAAAGGCCTGCGCAGACGACGGACTTAAGTACGCGGACTTTTGTGTCCGCTAAAATAGATCGCTTACAATTGTATCGAGTAACGCAAACGAGGGATTAAAAGTACCGCGTACAAAAAGTCCCCCGAAAAACCGAGGACATGCAGAGAGCGAACCGGACAAAAGTACCGGGGAGTCCCCGACAAAAATAGAACTCCTGTGACTAGGCGAAGCAACGCACATGGCGTACTTTAGTCTGCGTTTATTTCTATATTTCCGAGCAACAAATGATCGCACACCGTGTGCGTTGAGTTCGCGGTAAATTCCCAGCGGACTTTTTATTCGCGGAGCGTACTTGTTTCTCCGCCGCAGAGAAAAGTCCGTCGTCTGCGCAAGCCCTTATGTTAATATCCGAACTTTTCGGAGGTTTGAACCCCAAAACCCTCCCCCTGGCTACGCCCGTGGTATGACTCATTAATAAACTAATATCAGCTAACCCGGTCTTTAAAACAATAATATTGTGAAGAATAGAAATACAAGAAACTATTCTAGTGGTAACTACCAAGCTTACTAACAACCAGGTTAGTACAATCTTAATAATCATTAATATTTCCCGCGAACAGTACCTTTCTACTAGGAGAAAGCTACCCTTGTTCTTATGAAAACTAATTAGGAATCTTACCACGCCCAAAGATAAGAATTTTGTATCGGTTTACCTAAATATCAAGTGCCTAAGTATTTTATGTTATTAAATTCTGGTAAACGGTTTTATACCTAATAACGTCTCTCAATAAATTGGCCATAAAAATAAAAACTATGACTTTGTTTTGCAGGAGCCTCACTGCTGTAAGATATGGGTACAATCACACTAAAAAACAACTGTTCATATCTATAACATTACTAAATATAACTAAATAATAAATATTTAACTCAAAACGTTAGTAAAAATAATGTCACCTATTTTCACTCAGTGATCCATACAATTTTTAGGACATTTTTCGAACTGGGTCGGTAGACGCGTCATGAATCCATAACAATGGGACGGCATGAGTAGGCAATGGGCACGGAACTAATGTTTGACAATGTGATTGTTTGGAATGTCGATTACAACAACTTACTGTAGAAGTATTTTAAATGAACAGGAATCTATCTAACCCGCCTGTTACACGTTACGCCTTAATGTCTTGTATTTTTAGGTGTGTAGTACCTTCTTGAAAGTTAACCCATTGCTACATTTATATGACGAATTACGTTTTCATAACTCATAAGTACTTTGAAAACCTGATAGGGTTTAGTGTACAGTTTGTCTCGATGTCAAATTTATTTATAATTCATAATGTTTAGCTGATACAGCTTTTTTCTGTTATTTTTAATGAATTTAGAATTAGTATAAAAAGCACACAAATTTTGTAGTTTTTAATCAAACTGTCCAGTCCCAGGTCTACTGGTAGAAATTTCTTATGAAATAAGTAGTACCTTTGTACAAGCATTTTATCCCATTAGTTATATTTTGTGTGTACATAAACTGTAAAATAAATACATAAATAATATTTTGTAAAATTCTCTTTTACATTCAATTATTTATTAGTCGAATTTGCACTTTTCAATTAAATTTTTGTTGATAAAAAATAAAAAGTAATTAATTCAAATTAATTAATTTCAAAAGTGTATATTATTTATAAAAAGATGTTACGTAAGCAAAATTCTTTTAAAACTAAAATTTAAAAAATATCCATCTTAAGCTAGTGATCTCAAACTTTTGTGATGTGTGCAGTTAGTTCATAAAGAAAACGATTTTTGTAAACACGTCTTATGAAATGAGCAAGAAATTGAAAAAAATGCTTTAATTTTTACTTTTTTCAAGTTACATTAATCAAGAAGTTCGTTGATGTTCAAAAAATTAAATGATAGGTAAAAATCAATTTTATCTATTATGTTATAAAATTTTGTTTCAATTATTTATCTATTTTTTTAAATTGTCTTTGATCGGATTGTTGCAGTTTTGAAAAAATGACGGTTATATCTACAAACATCAAAAAAGTCTTAGCAACACACATTATTCCAAATTAATTAATCAAATATTACATATTTTCTTACCAAGTAGGTAGCTTAAATAAACTTATTTGTTCTAGCTGACATACTGGCTGATTATAAAAAAAAAAATCGACTATCATTTGTTTTTTCACAAAATTTAAAGCGAATGCATGTTTCCGAATTTTAATGCGTTTTCTTTGTGTGGCGTGAGTGTGGGAAATCATTTAGTATTATTGATTTTTATTGATTAATTGAGAAAATTTTAATTGTAAGACATTGTTTACGACATGGAGCGACGTCATTTGACCTCACAAGAAATGCATAAAAACGTAGGGATGTTGGAAGCGGAAAGCAATGAATCTGAGGTATCACGATATTTTGGTGTCAAGATAAGCGTTATTTGCCGTCTTTATCAGTGTTACACTAACACGGGAGATCCTGCCGAGCAGCACCCAGGCCGCGGAAGGAGTACAACCATTCGGCAAGATAGATAGGTTTAACGCTACAAAACACAAATGGTGTTGTTGTTAGCACCCAAACCGTGCGAAATCGACTGCATGGGTACGCATACCTATGCGTCACGGGAATCGCGGTAGTCGAAATGAATGGTGTAAAGAACATGGACCCAGGAGCAATGAGATAAAATTTTATTTTGCGATGAGTCTCGATTTGCGTTTAGGAATTATACTAGAAGGGTAAGAGTGTACCGTCGTCCTGAAAATACTGAGAGGCTGAGGTGCGTTCAAGAAGTTCATCCATACAACGGTTCAACAGTTATGGCATGGGCGGGTATTATAAAGAACAGACGAACTGATCTCGTTTTTTTAAATGGAAACATGAACGCTGCAAATTACGTTGAGGATGTTCTAAGGCCTTATGTCCGTCCATTTGCACAAAACATTAGCTTCGATTTTACGTTGATGCATGATAATGCGCGTTCGCATACAGCTTTGCATACCAGGCAGTACTTGGCAAGGGAAAACATCTGGGTATTGCCTTGGTCTGCACAATCGCCAGAACTCAACCCATCGAGCACGCATGGGACATGCTCCAGAGACGTGTTTTAGAGGACTTGGACGCAGTGACAACATCCCGACAACTGATGGACTTACTAAAATTTCATTGGGAGCAATTGCCGCAGGATAACATTAACAGTCTTGTCAATTCTATGAATAATCGGTGTCAGCTTTGTATTAAGTTATCCAATTTCTTTTACAATAAATTAATCTTGTTTAACAATTTCATTAATTTATAGAAAGTTTAGTTGCTTAGGCATCTTTGTACTACGTATTACACTACTCGCAATATTGTTAATTTATATTATTAAAATAAAAATTATAAAAAAACAATTGATTTTTTACTCTGAAAAGACACTGAAGAAAGAGAAGAATAATATAAGTAATAAAATACTAACGATTTAATGTGAAAATACATTGTAAAATTCAAATTTGTATATGTTGCTCAGACTTTTTGATGTGTGTATTTTAAATAGTGTGTAAATGGGTATATGTAGTTTTTTATTTTATTTTAACAACTGTTTTCAAATACATCATTCATACTACTCTCTTGATCATTTATCATCGTCGTGATCTCGGCCGACTGCGATCTCACAGTGAAGTACATAGTGAAACGTACACACATAAGAAATTATTGCGAAGGTTAGGTCTGCCAACCTGCACTAGGTTGTAAATTGTGTACACCCCTTAGTCTCTTCCCTCTAATATAGTTGAGGAGGGCGATGGATGAATCCCGCGTTAATTCGTGAACGGGTGCCGTTTGAGGGTGTTCGACGTTTGGATAATTGGGGGTAGGGCGAATTGTCGGACTAACAGATGCAGATAAGAATAATTTGTATAGACATAAAGAGACATTGTTAATTTATTTTGCGAAAATTATAACCGGAACGTCCTTTGCCAAGTCTCTTGTGGTGTAATGCTTTATTTGACGTCAATAAGAACAAGTAATTGTTAATGTTGAGAAATAAATATTTGAATTTGAAATAGAATTTAAAGTCCCTTCAGTGGGATTCGAATTATGGCAGTCGTGTCATAAATTACTTGCACCTCTGTTAGGTAATTGTGCTTTTGTTACTGCTACGGCCTGCTACAGGAAAATCAAACAGCGGCTGCGAGATCAATTGAACTCAATCTGACAAGCGAGACAGTACGCGACTCGCCGCGGTCAGTTCTCGCCACATAAAAAACAGCGTTAGCGCAACAGCGCCCGGTCGTGGAAATTGTGGGAACATTGAAATTAATAAAAATTATATACAGTGTAATCACAGTTTCGTGGAGTTTGATTAGTTATGAAAATAGTTCTGTGTTTTTATTGTTATTGGGTATTTAATACGTTGGATTGCGATTTGGTACGTACATTAAATATTTAGGCCTCCTGATAATAACGCTTTAATTGAATATTTTTGTGTTGGTAAGTTATTGGACCTGAATAAGAATTCTCATCGATAACTTATTCAAGAATAAGTCACTCTATTGGTAGTGATATAATGTTATAATCAGAAACAATACGCAGATAGTTACTCGACTTCCGGATATTAAGTATTATATATATACCTATGCAGTAAGTAGGTACCATATAATATTACCTTTAGAAAAATAATCTAATAGAATGACGTTAACAAGTGTAGGTAATTTAGTTTAATGGTACGGGGATTGTGTAAGTTACAAATATTTTACAGAATACTATTAAAATAAATCGAAACCATCTTATCGGTTTTATGCGCACAGGAAATTATATTTTTAACAGTGTTTGCAATAACCTAACGTTCAAAAAGTAAATTTTGTCAGAAAATCGTCTCTACATACATACTGACATGTCTACTGCGGCTAAATGTTATTCAAAAGTTAGTACAATATTTACTTTAGCTGCAATAATATTATAAAAATAATATTAAAACGCAGACCGGTATGAACAATGTCTGTCATTAGTATTTTTCTTGTTGTACCTACTTAATTATTTACAATAAAAATTTTGACAATAGTAATAGTATCGAAATCGTAAGAATCTTATTTTAGTATTTTTTAAAATAAAGATACATTTAATCGTGATGTCTTTTTTATATCTACATGAAAATTTCCAGAAAATGTATCATATTTCGAGGTACTTTAATTTAATGTTATTGTCATATTATGATTATGAATTATACTACTTTAGTATAGTTACTTCTATACTTCTATTTACATAACATATACAAAGTCTTAAACTTGCAAAAATATGTACAATTTTAGAATTTACTATTGTCACCTCAAAATAGGTAATAGTTATTTATATTGAACAATTTTTTTATTTTAGGAAGGAACTTGGCGTAGACTTTTTAGTATGAGCCCTTATCTACTGTACGTACATATTAGGTCTTTACCTATGAAATTGCCGTTTTTCACGAAATAAATGAAGCGTAATTTTTTTATATATTTTTTATTTCTATTAATCAAAATAATCACCCATGCAATCAATGCATCTTTGCCAACGCATTGGTAGCTTATTGACGCCTTTCTTGAAGAAATCAGCTGGACGGGAGGCAACAAATTCTTCAAAGGCATTTTGTACTGCCTCTCGGGTATTGAATTTTTTTCCCGCCAAGAAGTTATCCAAATTCTGGAAAAAGTAGAAGTCTGTAGGTCTGGTGAGTACGGTGGATGACGGAGAACTTCCAACCCCAACTCTTGTAGCTTGGAGACCGTCTGCTGTGCAGTATGAGGTCGCGCGTTGTCGTGCAGGAGCAGTGGAGCCGAACGATTGACCAAAGCTGGTTGGAGATGTGCGAGCTTCTCCATCATTGTGTTGAGTTCTTCACAGTACACATCTGCAGTAATGCTTGTCCCGTTTGGCAAGAAGCTGTGATGAATTACACCCGCGTTAGACCACCAAACAGTGACCATCACTTTTCTAGGGGTAAGTTTTCGTTTAGGGCATTGTTTGGGTGCTGAACCAGGGTCCAATCAACTTGCTGAGCGCTTACGATTGTCAAACAGGATCCATTTCTCGTCACAAGTTACAATGCGGTTCAGAATTCCTTCATTTGTATGCCTGCTGAGCAGTGCAAGGCACGTCTCCACGCGTACTTCGCGCTGGCGGTCATTGAGTTCGTGGGGTACCCATTTGTCAAGCTTTTTTACCTTGCCAATTTGACGCAAATAGACCAATATTGTTTTGATGCTAACGTCGAAAGCTGCTGCTAATTCAGCCGTGGATTGAGTTTCATCAGCTTCCACAATTGCCTTTAATTCGTCATTGTCGACCAAAGTTTTCGGACGACCACGGGGTTCATTTTTCAGGTCAAAATTTCCAGAACGGAAGCGGATAAACCAATAACGGGTGGTGCGTTCGTTTGTAGTGTTCGCTCCGTAAACGTCGTTGATGTTGCGTGCCGCTTGTGCCGCTTTGCTGCCACGACGGTACTCATACTCCATAATTACTCGAATTTTTAACTTATCCATGATGACGAAAAATGTTCGAATGCGTTGAAAACAAAACACTAACTATTAAACAAATGACGATTTTAGAAAAAGAATTCCATGTTTGTCAAATAAAATTAATTTGAAATTAGAATTATCAGTCAACAAAAAAATATTTTCATTTGAAATGGCCAGTACGGCAAAACGGCAGTTTCATAGGTAAAGACCTATTACCAAAAGTTGAACAAGGTAAGAAGTATAAAGTATTGGATCTGCATGAAAAAGTTAAAACTATAAATTATGTCAAGACCATGAGCCAGGGAGCGTAAAAGTAACTAAACAAATAAGTATACAAACAAGAGAACACTCGCGACGTCGTGACCTCGATAGTAACAAAAAAATCCTACAGGCAGTTTTCCTCCTCATTGATCGTTAGATTTACTGAGCGTACATAATTACTTGCAGTTAGCTGATTGTTTCCGCAATATTGTTCATGCAATGATTTATAATCTGAAATGCTAATCTACTCCGTCTGAATTGTTTTGCTATTTATGTCAATTATTCATATTTAAATGACCATAATAAAGTATTTAATCAGGTACTTACCAAAGTTATGTGGTATTTTCCAAGTACCATTTGCTTAATAAAAAATAAGTGTGGATGACTATTTGCTTCGACAACTAAGAACATGAATTAAACATTGTATTTGCTATTTCCGTAAGGCTACGTGACAAATACGCAAAATTAAGTTCCGCGGGTATTTACGTTAAGGAAAATATAATCTGTTTTACCTTTACCGTATCTAATTAATTAAATACCGCGGTGCTTTTGTAAAAAAACGGTCCCTTGTAAATAAGAAGGTATAAACAAATAGTACACTAGTTAAGTTGTAATAACGCAACCTCGATAAAGATGATGAAAAGGAAGACTTTATATGTGTACGATTTTTACCTATGACGAAATAAAATATATTGATTTTTGAATACCTACATTTTTCTAAAAAAAATAATAAATAATATTTAGTGAAAAAATGCTTATAAAATAAAGTTCAATTTCGCTGCTTTCGTAAAGAAAACTAATATGAACTAAGCACTAGAATCTAAATGAAAGTATATTATACTTTATTAAATTAATTAAATAACACATTGGTAATGGGGATTTCATATACTTATGACTATAGTGCACTTGTATTGAATACACAAAACATTCTAGACAAGATGCTGAAGCCGAGCATGCGTACGGTCGGGGCTCTGTTCCCGATATGGCGCTGGTCGAGGAACTACAGTATGTCGGGGGCGGCTGGCGACTGCATCGCCGGGGTCACGGTGGCGCTGACGTTAGTGCCGCAGTCCATTGCATATGCGGCGCTAGCGGGACTGGAGCCGCAGGTACACTAGACACAAGCTATTGTCCACGTAGGCGCAGCTTCATAAACTTTTCGACATAATACGCCGTGCGTCTTGCGCAGCCTGCTGTACTAAACTTTTTCGCAAGCGTACGTGTGTGGAAAACCTAGCAAAGGTTCCTGCCATTTTCATAGAATAAAACCTATAATTTCACTTTTTCAACATTTTTCATTGTTTATGTTTTCATTACTAAGGTATATTAACTGCTTTAGACTTAGTGATATGAGCGACATGAGTAAGACGACGCTGCGTCGTCGACAGTTCCATAGTATTGTACGTTAGCAGCAAGCAGGCGTACACCAAGTGTGATTGTCGAATGGCCGTCAATTCAGCTACCGGAAAATAAGATCTTGTTTTGATTTCTATAACCGTTGATATCTGGGACACCTAAAAAAAGCTGCACAGCATGATGAGTATCGAACTTATACATAAAGTTGGGGATAAGTGAAATAAGCAAATCTGAGGCATTACAATTTTAATAAAGGAAATCTGCCTATTCCATTTAGGTATCATGAATTAGTCAACCAACTATAGTGCGTGGTTCAGTGGTTCCATCAGCGATGTCGCGTCCCATTACTTTTTTTTTGTAGGCCCACACTACTTTGTATGTACAAGTACAGTTCGCGACTTCGTGGATATAGCGATCATTACAACTTTAACTAAACTATTCCAATTAGAATCTTAAAGAGTCTTGACTGTTATATGATCTCGAAACAATTACATATAAACATTATTCATATAACGCAGGGATGAAACTGTTCTAACAAATTGTACGAGGCATATGATTTCGCGTAAGTGTGTCAAATTCCAGTTGTCGTTTCTATGTAAAGTTTATACTTGGGTATAAAAATGTTTTTTGAAGTTCTAAGTATTTTATTTTATTTATTTAGGAAAGCATACAGCATTATATAAAAACATAGAAAAATATTACAAGAAGGTGGTTCACAAGCCATTCAAGTTTTTGTTAATTAAAATAAATATTGGGTAGATTAAACAGAAGTTAAGTTACAATTTAAAATTAAAATAAGTTGTTATTCCTAGTAAAATCAATCCATCATATCGAAACACTGATCTAAGAGTTAAAAATTATTTTGTGGAGTTGCTCTTTATGAGCAAGCCAAAACATGAGCAAAATTACAAATGGTTAAAGCCTTTATCAATGCATTGGACCCCTAGTGACAGTAATGTATACCTAACTTTATTGCAGTATGGTTTGTACGCGTCGTATGTCGGCGGCGTGGTGTACGCCTTCCTCGGCACGTGTCCACAAATCAACATCGGGCCGTCTGCGCTGCTGTCGCTACTCACTTTCACCTACACTAGTGGGACTAACCCGGACTTTGCCATATTGCTGTGCTTTATTGGAGGCATTGTGCAGATTTTTGCTGGGGTTGTAAGATTAGGTAAGTTTCTGAATACAACTAAAATTAAAATTATGTTTATATTTGTGATGGTTTTTATAAGAATGTTATTATAATTTATAATTATTTAATGCTCTAATAAAATATATGGGGCACTGACACCATCCCAGTATTAAGAAAATAGCATATATATATGTATTTATATAATAATATTTCTTATTTATTGTTATACAGTAATTACCAATCGAGCTGCATATCTAAGCCAGTCCCACATCTAATCAAAACATATGTGCGGCACATTTATTAGCTTCTTTTCTTTTATTTTGTAGTTCGGTCTTGACGACAAGTCATTGTTTTGTATAAACAATAAACAGTTAATTTTATAATAAACGACTATGCGCACTTTATGCTGTTTCCTGTTTCCCCCTCACATAAAGAGTTCCGTAAACCTTCTTAGGGAGTACATGACGTCGTTTCACCAGAGCTTATGGTCTTGGGGGACACCTAAAAGTTAAGGACTCGATTTTGCATTGCGAAAATCTTATGTGACAGTTTTCTATGCATTTACTTACAACTTTTGTTTACAAACAAAAAATAGCTATCGTGATGGACAGTGGCAAAAACACATCAGTTAAGATTAGCTTCGATAGATTATTTAAAGGTTTTACTATAAATAATGTTAGTCAAATCGGAAAAGTACGATACTAGAAACGTTCTCGGGTCTAGAAACCTCATCTAACTAAAGGTAAATTACTTATGAGACGTTTTGGCATTTGTAGTTGTAAGTATTTGCATGTTTACAGGAATCCTAAACTTGAAATTTAAATTTCCTTGTACAGTCAGAAAAAAGAGGTTCGTTACATTTTGAACACGAAAATATATTGACAATCAAAATACCATGGTGAATGTCCAATAAATAATATTTATATTTATAAATATTGCTAATTGTTGCAAGCTTTATTTGGTTTGTATGTGACTATTTGGTTTTAGTTAATAAATGGATAATAATAATATAATAATAATAATAAATCCCCAGACAAACACACCAACTGTATGGCCCCAAAGTAAGTAAGCAGAGCTTGTGTTATGGATGGCCATACAGCGAACTGGGGGGGAACCCAGAATAAACATACATATATAAATACATACAACCATGACCCGAGAACAAACATCTGTGTTCATCACACAAATGAATGCCCCGGCTAGGACTCGAACCTAGGACCTTCGGCGTATGAGGCAAGGCAAGGCTACTTACCACTACACACAATTTATTTTATTTGTGGTCTATTCTTATGGTTTATAATATTTATTATTCAGTGTTATTATTGTAAAGTGGTTAATTAAAAATGGTTCTGATGTTGAAACATAGTCGAGGTAAGCCTTTGACTTCCCAAACTAAAGACTTTTTTTATAATTTGTACAAATATTTCGAAAATGAATGCAATATCAATCCAAGCAGTATTGTGACTCCCGCTCCATTAGTTGCTATATCAACCGGAATATCATTGACTTCTGTCAGAAAAGTCCTATCAGACAGCAAATGTCTTTCTTCAAAACACCTTTAAATTACCTAAAAAGAAACCAAATCGGAAACCTACGATTATAGTAGATGATTTTGATCAACAAGTAATCCGAAGAACGATTCACAAGTTTCACATTACAAATAAAGAAATTCCGACGATGAGAATACTACACGCAAAATTTAAAGAAGAAATACATATTAGAAGGTTGTGTCAGCACGTAACGACAACAAGTCATCTTATTAGGTTTTAAATGGAAACCAACGGAAGGTAACCGCAAACTGCTAATGGAAAAGCACGACATTCAATACTTGCGAATTTACTATCTCATAAAATTGCAGATCATCGTGAACAAAATCGACCAAATGTTTTTTTGCTAACGAGACTTATACAGGGTGGCCAGAAAGCTAACCTTCTACTTTATTTTTAGAAATTTTTGAATTTGACTCGGTCGCAATTTTGCGAAAATTTATAAAAAAATCGTACATAGGGAGCATAGCATACAAAAACACATACATAGGGGTGAGTAAGATACCTATCAACAAGAGGCACCTAAAAAAATTTTTAGACGTCACTTTTCTGGCTACCCTGTGTACATACATCACATATTCTCTCAAAGTCTTGGTCAGATAGAAGCACTTCTGGTTTAAACTAACATGTATCAAAAGGCAAATGCTTGATCATCGTCCATGCCGGCGGAATGGATGGTTTCGTACCGAATGCCTTGCTCCTGTTTAAAGCCAATCTAAAAAGTGGTGATTACCATGATAATATGAATTATGATAATTATTCGAAGTGGATCCAATGGCAATTAATACCCAACCTTAAACCTAATAGTATCGTTGTTGATAATGCACCCTATCATAATTAAATTCAAAATCAAGCACCGAATTCTACAGCAAATGATTAACTGAGCACAGATTTTTTATACAGTACTTTTACTTTATTGTTTTTTTAATTAGTAGCTTTAAGTCATCCTATTTTATTCTATTTTACACTTACTACCAGATATTAATTATTATGATATTATTTTTCTATATGTTGCATGTTTACTTATTTATTATTATGGTTTATACACTATATATTATCAGTACATATTTATTATTATCTTTTATTGATTTTCTCAGTTTTGTGGCTACAATTCCACAGCTTTTTAGCTCAGATTTTTTAAAGTCTCCGAGACTCGAGTTTGCGACCAATGCCGAATCAACCTTTATTATTATTTTTTTTATTACCTTTATTTATTATGGTTAATGACCTAGAGAAAGTATTCACCGAGTTTGATACAAACGTCAATCTCGGTGATTCGGTGTTGGTCGACAAGCCAGAAGTGTTTCTGCAATACAAGCTTAATTGTGAAAAGTCGCTTAATGTCATTGTACAAAACATACGAAGTATTAACCGAAATTTTGATGATTTTATGATATTTCTAGCCAGAAGTAGTATTGACCACGATCTTATTGTTTTGACTGAGTGCTGGTTGAAACAATCAAATTTGATACCTAATTTAGAAAATTACAGAGCCTTCAGCAGCCTCCAGCATATTAATCAGAATAGTGGTGTAGTCGTATATATTCGAAAAAATATACCTAAAGTTACAGTCTATGAACCTAATATAAGCGATGCTGACTGCCTTATAGTAAAAATAGGTGCAGAACATGCTTTTGTTTGTATTTACAGATCGCCAGCGTTTGCTTCTATCACAAATTTTATCAAATCTTTAGATAAACTTTTGCTTGAACTAAAAGACGTACCTTATATATACTTAACTGGGGATCTTAACATTGATATAAAAGAGAATAACACCAATCTGCAATCTGATGAGTACTCGGACCTTCTAGCTATGCATTGCATGTTACCAAGCCATGTGATACCTACCCGCCTCAATGCATGTTTAGACCATTGCTTTGTAAAATCAAGCAGCAAAATGTTAACTGTTGTCTGTGAATCATCTGTTACAGATCATAGGTGTTTGTATCTGTGCATACCAGTAATTAATCAATGTACAACCAAAACCATTAAAAAAAGTGTAAGTATACTCAATCATAACAGAGTTAGTGCATTGATTAAACAAATTGATTGCGATACTATATTAAGAATAAAGGATCCTAATCGTGCTACAGAGTATTTCATTGAGGTTTTATCTAATATAATAAAGAAATCAACATCCTACATACAGATACCCAATAGGCAACAGACTGTTCAGCCTTGGGTAACAGCTGGCTTATTGCGTTGCATGAGATTTAGAGATACTCTTCATAAAAGACATCGCAAATCACCTCACGACAAAGATCTTGAAGTCTTCTATAAACGTTATAGAAATCATTGCAATGCTATTCTTCATAAACTTAAAAATGAGCATGATAAGCAGGAGTTGGGTAAATGCAAAAATGATATTAAGAGTACTTGGAAAGTTATAAAGCAGGTTTGCGGTTTGGGTTGTTCAGTAAATTCTCAGGAGCTATTTGAATTATCTAAACTTAAACAAAATACAGCAGAATCTGTTGATTACATCAATGATTATTTTAATAACGTGGGCTCCATATTGTCAAAAAGTATTCTACAAAAGCATAATACTACAGAGGAGGCCCTACTTCTAAAGTACACAGATAATAATTCTCTTTTGAACTCGTTTGTGCTATTAGATACCGACGAATCAGAAGTATTAAAAATAGTCATGTCGCTGAAAAATAGTAATGCAGCAGGATGGGATGGAATATCCTCTATATTTGTGAAAAAGCATATACGACTCTTACTCTTTCCCTTAACATACATTTTGAATTTGTGTTTATCGTCTGGTACATTCCCTGATGTGCTGAAGGCTTCTATTGTTATACCAGTATTCAAATCGGGTGATAGAGGCAGTATAACTAACTATCGTCCAATATCTCTATTGCCCACGTTGGCTAAAATTCTGGAAAAAGCAATAAATATTCGTTTAGTTAATTACTTGGAAAAACACAATATAATTTCGAACAACCAGTACGGTTTTAGGGCGAGAAAATCTTCTATAGATGCAATTGAGACATTGGTTGCACATGTAGCGCAGGGTCTCGATGGCAAGAAAAAATGTATCGGGGTTTTTTTGGACCTAGCCAAAGCCTTTGATACGGTCTCAATCCCCCTTCTTATACGTAAGTTGGAATCTATTGGAATAAGAGGAGTTCCACTAGATTTGTTTAAGGATTACTTAAATAACAGAACTCAGCGAGTAAAACTAGGAGAGGTTCTTAGTTCTCGACTTAACGTCAACTTCGGTGTTCCACAAGGATCAGTTCTGGGACCTACCCTCTTTTTAATTTACGTAAACCATCTTTGTAATACTCAACTCCCAAACTCAAAAATAGTAACATTTGCTGATGACACAGTTTTATTGTTTCAGGACGAAACTTGGGCTAAAGTAAAATCTACTGCTGAAGATGGAATGCGCACTATAATAAAATGGCTTGACAACAATTTACTTACTTTAAATCTTTTAAAAACTAAATACCTTACATTTAGTATAAAAAGTAATCAACAACCTGATAAGAGATTTGAATTAAAAGTGCATGACGAATACTGTTCTAATATAAAATCCAAAATAAATAAATGTAAATGTTTTGTATTATCTGCAACTACTAGTCTGAAATATCTTGGTGTTGATATAGACAATAATTTGAATTGGAAACAACATATTAATAATCTTAAAAGTCGAATACGCAAACTAATACCAATTTTCAAAAGAATTAGAAACTTAAAAGACCACAGAACCAACAAAATCGTTTACTTAACTCTATGTCAATCAATAGCTACTTACGGCATCTCTGCCTGGGGCGGAGCTAAAAAAACTATTATTTTATCTGCTGAAAAGGCACTGAGGTGTATTCTCAAAGTAATAAACTTTAAACACTTCAGGTATCCTACGTCTGAGATATACAAGGAGTTCGGAGTTCTAAATATTCGTCAACTTTTTATCCAAACTATTTTACTGAGACAACACAAAAACAAAGAAAGAAATAACGAGTCAGCCAGAAGACCATACAAGGTTTTTGATGTTCCCCTATGCAAAACCGTATTTGCACAGAGCTTCTCATTCTTTTTAGCACCCTTGGTGTACAACCGTATCAATAAAGATATAAAAATGTACTCTTTGACCAGTTTTAGTTGCAGAAGGCAGCTGGCTATGTTTCTGAGCAATCTGAGTTATGAGCAAACTGAGGACCTAATTAAGATTATATATTAAATATAAAGATTATATATCAAAAATATAGGGTACATTATTGTTATTATTATTATTTAATTTAAATACATAGTTAAATAATATGTATATCTATTTTTATATTTTTATACACGCCTTTTAACTAATACTATCTATAACTACAACATAATTATGTACTTTGTAAAATTAACTATATTATATTATACTTTATATAAGATAAAATATTTATAAATAATAAAATGAATGTTATTTATTCTAATGTCTGGCTAACTAATATAAGGCAAAGAAAATAAAAATAAAAATAAAAATAGAAATATATAGGTACCTTTAATACATAAAGCAATATTAAAAATTAGTGAGAAAAAATATAGTAATTCTGCATTTCAATACGATGTAACTATATTTAATTTTTTTTACAAATTAAATTATCTGAACGAATATCTATACGAATTGCATCTGAATAACTTGCATATACTACGCTGTCCGTATGTGACGCAGAACTCGTCATTCATCGTCGATTTTTTTTTGCTAATGAGCAATACATTGCTTGTGGGAAGAGCATAAAGTTGATTTTGCATTGTGTGAGATTCTTACCTTGCCGTAACACAGTCTCGACTAGCACGGAAGGTAAAGAAATTCTTGTCAATAAGTATACCCGCATTGACAATTCATGCTATCATGTTGATTTGTTAACACTTTCTTTAATATTTATATGTAAAGCTTAAGTTTATGTTTGAAAAGAATATATTAATTTAGGATAAAAGTATTTTGGATATGTATTTTGTTTACATCATAGATAAGTATCTTAGATTATTATTAGGTTAAGTATACTTATTGTAAATTGAAAAGAGTAAATAAAGTTATTATTATTATTATTATTATTAAACTGGCTGACGTTTAGAAATATTGAACATTCATTGAACATGATTCTAAAAAATAAGGCGAGATTTTATAGTGTTAGACGAAATATTACAACAGCATGGTCATACTGTGCTCCGTTAACCGCCATATCATCCTCATTTTAATCCTTTTAAAAATATATAAAGGATAGTGAAAAATAATGCGCAAAAAAATTTTTCCAAATAAACATGAGTGCTAAATTACCTGAGGAAAAATGTAATAGCATAACTTTAGAGGAATGGTAAAATATTTGTCTACATGCTATTAAAGAGGAAAATAAGTTTCTAGGCACGGATGAGGCTTTAGATATAATATCAGAACAAATTATAGGTAACACAAATGATTCATCGGATGAAAGTGAGGATGAGTGCGAAATTTCTGGAGTTGAAGAAATTTAGAAGTAAAAATTATGTTTAATATTATTATTCACTATTTTAATATCGTTTAATTCTTTAATGAAGTACTTGGCTATAAAAGTATTGATTTATTTATGTATGTGCTGCCGTACACGACTACCAATGCAAAAACGTCTCGTAAGTAATTTAGCTGTATGTTTCTATATTAAGGCAAAATAAAAAGGATTTTAGAATAGATGATCACATAGCTTAGAAGTGGTTGGTGAAATCGGCTATCTGTGGCGCGACATGTTTATAAATAGATTTGAAGAGACAATTTATGTCTATCTGAGGCGAGAGTGATGTGCTTTGAATATATTTACTTGGATATGATGTGTTTTTTACTATTTTCATAGCCTACAAATGAGCACGCAACCCACTTGATGGTAAGTGGTCCGCACTCATGGTCATGAATAATAAATCAATTCCCAGACAAACACACCAACTGTATGGCCCGAAAGTATCAGAACTTGTGTTATGGACGACCATACAGCGACCTGAGGGGGAACCCAGAGTATAATATACAATAAAAATATCATATACAAACAAATAAATACAAGCAACCATGATCCGAGAACGAATATCTGTGTTCATCGCACAAATGAATGCGGTGACCAGCATCAAACCTGGATATTCCGGCGTATGAGGCATGGCTACTTCCACGGACACCACTCTGACTACGTTAGTCGCACTACTGAATTTGATGACTAATAATGCTTTGCTGACCGTAGTTTGCTGTTGGAATTGTCTTTGTTCCAGTAATTGCACTGGCTGTTCCTTTTTGGCATTATATGGAATACAGTATAAACATGGTTATTACGACGATCAAAATAGCATGGACTTGTAGTACCACCCCAGACGAGATCTTAACAAAAAAAATCTCTACTACCGCCAAAAATAATGATAAAATATATAGGTACTTATTGGATACGATGAAAAAAAGTACCTAAAAATAATCTTTGACAGACAAACGTAATTAAACCAGATTTATTTAAAAAAATTAAAATTTCATGGTAATCGGCTTTATATTACCTACAACTTTTAGGAAAAATATGTTCGGTCTTTGCCGACGGCCAATTTTAATTACTTTTAATCAATGCAAGAAATCCTGACAAAGATATAAACTCAGTTTTGCTTTTATGATAAATTAAATGAATTATATTAGTTTAGACAGTAAACAATCTAAATGTCATGATCAAGAAATACACAAAAACATAATTACCTCACTTGAATATTTCAGGGTTCCTGGTGGAGTATGTGTCTCTCCCAGTAGTGTCAGGGTTCACTTCAGCCGCCGCCATAACGATAGCATCGTCGCAAATTAAGGGATTGCTCGGACTAAGGTTCAGTTCTGAATCATTCACATCGACGTGGCTCGGGGTGTTCCAGCACATTGGAGACATAAGGCTGCCTGATGCACTGCTCAGTATTGTATGCTGTATTATTCTCACTGGCATGAAGGTAAGGTTTAAAGACATTTTATTTCCTCTGATTTTACCGCGTTTAATTATATTTTTACTAAATGAAAATAGTTATAAAGTGTTTTATTTAAAGACCTTGCGTAAAATGAGCCGAAATTAGTATACATTCAAAAATCAGCATTTCGAATTAGCTTTCCCGAATTCGGACGAAACGTTGACCAATCCGCTATTCATTTGAAAGTGCTCATTCGCATACTGATTGCGACCTGACCTAGGCAATGACAATACCATCGCTTACAAGTTGGCTGTACTGTGTCAGCAATGTACGTATCAGCATGTTTGTTTGCGCTCTGCATCCATAATGCCTAGTGGATGAATGGTGCGATGTTTCCCGAATCGATTTAGGTACAACGAATTAACTAATCAAGGTTCTGTGTTCTGTGTCAATTATTTAACAATTCATGGTCAATATATGTTTTGCCCTGTTAGTTTCAGTTTTAACATTCATGGTCTATGTATGTTTCGACACAATCCATTGCGCTGCGCAATTTTGCGTGAAAGATTTAATGCAGTTATTTGAATAGTTGCAGGCCTGAAGAGAAAGGTCGCCTTGACCTTGTTTTTGTCAGCAGTTAAGTTAAAAAATTTAATTAAAATAGCAATATTCAGAGTTAGGTAACAAAATTTAAATCAAATGAAAGCGTTTAGCACTTATTTGTTTTATTTTAAATTTTCAAAAAATATTTCCAATTTTCGAAATGTTTTTGTTCTTGGTAAACAATAAATTGATACGTACCAAGTAGAGTAAAATTTTGTAATATCTTGTATAAAACGCAGTCAAGTGTTATTTTCAACCTGTGTTTTGTTAATTTTAGTTGATCCAATCATTTATCTGTCCGTAAGAATCAAACTGAAATAAATAACTAATAACTTATACATTTTTAAAGTTAGAATCAATAAGATTCTCTGACATCTCGGAGTTTAAAAAATAATAGGTAGGTACTATAGTTAAAGTTGGCCTCCGATCAAAACAAATTTACATATTTGTTATAATTTATAATAACAAGTTGTTTATCTACCATTGATAGCCCTATCTGTCGAGGCAATGGAACAATTATGTTAATTAATAAAAATATATTAAAGGTATAATATATAATATATAATAAAGGTAAAAAATCCCTAACTAACAATTTTTTAATTTTTTAATTTGGCAACATATACTTATATAATCATAATCGAATTAATGTCGATATGAGATTATTGAAAAAGGATTAGACGTTTGTCTTCTATCTCACCTGATGGAAAGTGACGATGAAGACGAAGGTGTTACACGTCTATCCACGAGATACCTATTCACTCGACGCTTGAAAGAACTAGGGCTATAGTTTTCTGGAAAAACAGACGCAGGCAGTTCATTCCACACCTTGGCGAACTGCACCAAAGATTATATTGAATATTTGAGTATTTCATGAAAGTGAATTATATTTATAACCTTGTCATGAAATTATTATTAAAAGCCCAGAAGACCGGTTCGCTGTTTTTACTACTTTGTTTATGTGTTGAGTAGAGCAGAATGCGATGTACGTATGTTACCACAACGCATTACGTTATTATAAATACCCTATCTATGGTTCTATGATCTTATAATAATGCTAGGGGGTCGTTGCCAATTAGACATGCTTTCGAAAAAAATGGCCTAAGAACGATAGATCCTTTTAATAAGTAGGCATAGTTCGTTTTGACAGGCAACATGCAATAAGAGATCTCCAACCTATGTACCACAAATAAAAGATGTTATTATATGCAGTGGTTATGCTTTAATATTGTTATTAATGTATATAAATATTTATGTCACTTCCAGCATAGTCAGTTTTTATCAATTTAAATAACATTTCGCTTGAGTTAATTTCGACTTTTTTTTCTTAGTAAACATTCCTAGGCACATGCCTCCTGTATATATTTCCAGATTTGTGCGTAAGTTCTATCAACAAAAGATCCACTTCCTCAATTAAATAATTTGACCCATGTAGCAAGATTTATGTTGAATAAAAAAATACAAATTACAAAAAATATGTAATCAACAGCTATTTATATGAAAGTAGTATTCAAACTTACTGCTAAAGTATATTAAACAAATGAGAAAAATTCATTTGATTTCAAGGAGACAACAATCACGCGGTATTTATTTAGAGTAAATCAACTAAAAGTAACGAATTAATAAAGTTACGAGATGAAGCAACGATTGCTTGGTACTAGTTGAAAAACCTACCTATATCGTTACTATCAAATATTTTTCCACTTTCTTTATTTATCTTGGTTATTTGCCGTATTACATTTACCGAGAGTAAAATGGGTATTTTCCCGCTCACATACGAGTAATTTACCAACCAAAGCACCTTATCCAACGGTTATTATCAAACTTCCCGAGATCATTTTTGGCTGTGTAATCGTAAACTAGAAGAGGCGGAGAAAAGTATAGTAGTATGTAAGTAGCGCAACAAATTATATTTACGTACAATCTTACTGAAAAAAAAATGAAAGATTTTAAGAAGCATTCATTAAGAAAGAGTCATGTAGTATTTGTCCATTACAACTGAATGCTAATTGAAGAACAAAAAATGAGATAAGTAAGTAATTAGGTTATACGTTACCAACTTTATGAAGTAGTTTTACCTTCGTGACAAACCAAATAATTTTTTTTAATCCCAAGAAAAGCACACCAACTTTAAAGCCCCAAAGTAAGCCAAGCTTGTATTATGGGTGCTCATGACCCTAAAACAAACATCTGTGTTCATCATAAAAATGAATGACCAAGATTCGAACCTGCGATCCTTCGGCGTATGAGGCAGGCCCCAATAAGCCTTCAGTCTTCAGCAACAGAGCGGTTCTGAAAGATTTATTCACTTGTACCTTTGTTTGAAAGTTGATATCAATCACATTCAGAAATTAAGGAAAAAGTAAGGCATAAATTGTTAATTGTTAAATAAAAATGCTTTATCGATCCATATATTTTCCGTGATTGATGCGTGATTCAAAAGTTACAAAATTTTTTATGTAAAGCTTATTCTAAAATTAGCGGATAGTATGGCACTTTTAACTTTTGGCAGAAGATTAATAATATTAATGGTATTTATATTGAGTCGATATAGGACTTTTTGACATGGATACATACGAACTCCCTGAATTTTCCTTTTTTAACGACGGTATTCAAAATACAAATTCTTTGTATTTGAACTTCTTTATTTAAAGATGCTGAAAGACATGAAACTGAAAATACCTCAAGACGATAAGAAACGGAAAAGTGCCATATTCGTAAATAAATTTTTCTGGTTTTTTGGAGTCTCCAGAAACGCAGTGGTTGTGGTCCTGGCTACTGCTGCCGCGTACTTTGTTCACAACACTAAAGACGACCCTATCATACTGACCGGTGAGTGTCGCTCATATCTAATTATTTTGCACGTATTAAAATAGCCACTTTTAAAATGAAAAAGTGATTGCATACAAAAAAATCAACATTAGACAGTTCTTCGTTACAAGCAACTATACGTAGCTAAAGATGAATTTGTGTGTAATAAAATAAATAAAGTAGTACATAAATGTCCTGGTAAATTTATACACGTGCGTGGAATCGCTCCAAATACAATAATTTTGAGACGGAAGTAGGAGCCAATTATTGTTTATTGTCGTCCAGGTAATTGGAGATGCAATATTAACCAATGAATTTGTGTTCATCAACTTATCTGTTTTCCTCATATTGATTATTATTTATATCACTCGAGAATAACATTAAAAATTTATTTGACTGACGTAATTTGATTATACGAAAATCACGCTACGTTTATTCGTTTACTTTATTATTTTAACCATTTACCTTGTTTAACGCCCTAAGTACCATGTTAAGTTTTATGTTGATAGCAATCCATTATCTACATGAAAATAATAACTTTGTTTTATCCACAATCACCGATCACGATAGCCCTAACAATGCCTCTGCATCAGCTTCACCCATCTAAAAGTAGTTTCAGTCAATTGATTGTCCCCCACGCTTACACAATCATTGTTGTACTACTTACTAGAGATTCAAATTATTCCCAGGTGATATAACTCCGGGGATACCGATGCCAAAACCGCCTGCCTTCTCCACCACAGTCGGTAACACCACATACACCGGCACCGAGATGTTGGCTCACCTTGGTTCTGGTCTCGTGGTGGTTCCATTGATTGGTATCATCGCTAACGTGGCGATTGCAAAGGCTTTTGGTAAGTATGTTATCTAAAATGCTTAAACTGGTATTATTTTGAGCGATAATCAGAACGAGGACAATCTTGGGAGGATATAGTAAATTGTTTTTATAACGAAGACAAACATTCTTATTTAAAAATTGTAGATAATTGAACCTGTTTGTCTTTTAAATTTGTGAAACACATATTTTTAAACAAGACTAAGCTGCTCATGTGCCTGTTGTAACATAGACGCCATAGACACATCAAAAACCCACAACGTGGATTAAATTGTTGTAACTACATACCTCATAAAATTAAAAATACTTAAGAACACACTGAAAGCTTTTCTGATCTATTAAATATATTTGACTTTATATTATGGAAATAGAAGCTCTGTTGCAACTGCGTCACGTGAAAGTAATCCCTACAGCATGAAGCTCTTTGGCTTGGGAGTTCCTTGGTTTAATTATATCTATTACTCGGGTAACAATTAGGATAACTACTTAGAATAAATTTAGTCTACACTAGTTTATAGTGATTAGATAAGATTTAATTTAGTTAATTACTTGTTGTCAGTTATAATTCAGTAAGCTAACTGTAGACGAATAATTATGTAAAGTGATAATAGATAACTTTTGTATGGTTAACATTTTGAATACTAACTTACGACATGTAAGAAAAATAAAAAATATAAAAAGTTGATGTTCCAACCACCTTTTATAAAAAAAAACATAAATTCAATTGCGCTCAAAAGTTTGTCTGATTGAACATTTTTGAGAAACAAAGTACGACAATCTGTTTTTCCCCACTGGTCTGGCTTCAAAGCCAAGAGTTTTTCATTTTTTCAAGGACTTTTAAGGAATGTAATTAACATAAGTTTCTTTAAAATGTATGTTTTGGCAGCGAAAGGCAAGAGCCTGGATGCAACGCAAGAGATAATCGCGCTGGGTGTGTGCAACGTGGTGGGCGCATTCTTCAGCTCCTTCCCGGTGAACGGCTCGTTTTCCCGGAGCGCGGTGAGCGACGCATCCGGCGTGCGCTCCCCGGCCGCCGGCTTATATACTGGTCAGTGATTTATCAATAGCTTTGTGGTCGCATAGGAAGCTTTGGAAGTGTCCCGCTGAGCCGACAGTGAATGAGAGGCGAATAGACCACCAGACAAGAAACGAGATATGTTAAAAAAGGGGTGGCGAGCAGGAAGGGCGAGTGTGTAGTTCCGATAGTTTTGTCGCTTGGGTTATAACGACTTGGACGTTATAACCCAAGGATTGATGGAAAGAATATTGAGGAATAAGGAGGAAGAATATTGGACGACCGGTTGGTGTAATGGTAAGTAGCTTTGCCTCATACGCCGAAGGTCCCAGGTTCGAGTCCTGGCCGGGGTTTGTTCTCGGGACATGGTTGTTTGTATTTATATATGTATGTTTATTCTGGGTTCCCCCTCCCACTTCGCTGTATGATCATCCATTACACAAGCTCTGCTTACTTTGAGGCCATACAGTTGGTGTGTTTGTCTGGGGATTTATTATTATTATTATTTGAACATGTGTGTTAGTGCGACGGGCAACAATCGCTAGTACAATAGAATGACCGCTAGTTGATCTCTCGACGAGGGTTCTGACTACCGAGCGAACATTGCTTTGCGTATTTTATCTTTGAAAACTCTTGTCACTTTTAATTCTCGCCGGCAGCGTTTATAGTCAGTCTGGACTATGTATAATATGTGTATCCTTTTTATCAGCTCACAATATGAGTTTCTTGATCGAGAAAAAAGTCGATCGGTGGGACCAGTATGCCTTATTATTAATAAATTGAAACTATTATATTATTGATATTTAATGATCAAATTTTTCGATTAGGATATTCGTTTAAAAAACGTTATGAAAATGTGAAACATTGATGACCAAGAATGAATAGGGGCGTTATGGAGCCTACTTTAATGAGCTGCCAGCTTCTTTCTACCGCTTGTGTTAACATTGTTTTTCTATAAATCTCCAGACAGATTTATTTCTATTTTGTGCACATATTTTTTTATTTTGGACATTATTATCGGACTTGTAATATCGGGACTCACGACATTATCAATATTGCGATATTTTGAGATTCCGATATTCATATTTATAAGTTTATAACCGATTCAGTTCAGTTGAGGGTATTTGTTTACAAATCGACTACACAAATTCGGAGGGGATGTAGTTTAACAAGGGGTTCGAGGCTAGGCAAATATTAACACAACCGTCGCTACTGGGTAAATATTACCACATTATTTACAGATTACAGTGAACATAAATTGATTTTGTATCAATTGAAATTTATGTATACAGGCAAATTCATTAAAAAGAACCTAATTTAAATAATGTTTTAAGTTATTTAAAAAACTTAACAATCAATTAATGTGTTTTCTTCAAAAACATACAAAATGAGATTTGATAATTCAACCACATACAATGGGTTTTCAAATTAACTAAAATAAATTGTACTTTTATAATAAAAGTTATTGTAGTACATAGACATTAAAATTAACAAAAAAATACTTGTTGAAAATCTAAGAGTCTTTATAGTTAGACCTAAAATTATTAAATTAATTATAAAAAGGTATTTAAGGCTTTTAGAACATTCGCTATCTTTGTTATTTTTCGTATTCGACTACAGAAGCAAATATGAGTTCCTTGTGATCTTGATTTCATGATAAGCTGCGTCTTAAACTTTGAATATCAATATCTGTAGAATTGACATAATAATAATAAATATTTCTAACAGTCACACCTCATTATCTAGCTCAAATTAAGTATCATTAAGAACTTGTGTTATGGATACTAGATAACGGATAAATAAACTTAAGAAATATATAAACATACATAGGTTTTTTTAAATATATAAATATTAGAAATAAACTTAAATAAACATACATACACATCCATGACTAGAGAGCAAATATAATATAATATCTGCTCCTACCAGGATTCGAACTCGGGACCTCTGGCATGGAAGGCAAGGCTACTTAGCTCCACACCCAAGAGGCCATCGGCGGCCATAATTTTATTATTTAATAGTACTACATTCACAAAAAGCAAATATAATTCCAGGCTTCTAAAATGACGAAACAACTGTAATCGGTCCATATATTCCAGTAGCTCATACTCAAGTGATCAAACTGCAGAAGAATGTAAGATCACCATCAAAATTCACTTCCTGCAATCAGCCAACACTATGATGTTTACTACATTCCTCTTACCCTGTGTTTCCAATACGATTTCTCCTTGACTAACTTCATATTATATTATACCGATACTCTATACTGCTATCCGTCACCGGAAATTTTTAAATAATAAAGTGTTACATTAAAAGCAAATTCCTAATTTAAAAAAGTAGTTACATGATACTGGGTATGTCCCGTCCACACTCACTCCATACATCCCTTACGATTGATGATAGCTTGATGTGATGTTGTGTGTCCGTGCATGCTAAATAATCCTACTAACATTATAAACGCGAAACTTTGTAAGTATGGATGGATGTTTGGTACTCTTTCACGTAAAAATTACTGAATGAATTTTAATGAAACTTTACAATAATATAGCTTATACATCAGCTGTTATGCTACAATTTATAAAGATATTGTGTGAATTGTCCAAAATGTCAGTCCATATCATTCTGGCGTGCGCTGCCAAAACCGCTAGTTACACATTATATGTAATGTATGATGGAAATGTTTATCTACAGTGTAGATTCTACACTACTATTATAAAGAGAAATATTTGCATTGTTGTTATGAATAAACTCAAAAACTATTGTGCCAGTTTCAAAAATTCACCATTAGAAAACTTCATTCACCTTGATTAACATAGCCTATATTTATTGCTAGAAAAGACTTTAATTGACTATTGCTAGAAAAGACGCTCACTACAAAATGTAGTTAATGCCATACCGAGCTGTACATAACAATGTTAACGAGTTATCAGCATTTGTCAACTCAAATGTTGTTGGCAACCAATCAACCCAAGTTGGTGGCAGATCAAAAAATAGTGTTCGAACTGTGACTCGAACCTGGGACCTCCGGCGTATGAGACAGGGCTACTGACCACTACGCTACTCGGCCGTAATATCTGAATGTTGTGTGTAATTAAATGAACATAATTAAACTTAGGCGTTTACCTTGACATCACACGGTTCATGTAAGAAATTTTCCCTTTCCTCATACGATTACGTTTTTAACCAAGTATTTGTAGTTTTTTGACACCGAACTATGTAAAGGTGTAGATTGATAAATATTTTTTAATTTAAATAACTTCCTAATATACATTTATAACTTCCTAAAATTCCGAAAAAGTTATTAGAGCATAATGTGGTCCGTTTTAAATCATTTGTTGGATATAATTTATGTTCTTTGCGTTTTTTTATACATTAGTGAGGTGTCAAACTTGATAAGAAAATGTAGTTTTAAAGTTGCCTTCAAGATATACAGTTGCTCAGTTGACACTTCAGAAAGCTTGTATACGTCATTCTTAGGAAAAAGGAATGGCATTGACCAAGTCACTTTTAAAACTGCACACTGGACACTCTCTAGATTGGCAGAGGACCACTTATACCCTTTTTGTCCGCAATATATCGGATTAATTAAAAATATTAGTTTTTAAATGTATAAATAAGTTTCTGAGTCAAAAAAGTACATAAAAGCTATAAATTTCGTTTTCCAACATTAAATTTTAGGTCATCTTGACTCAACCATGAGAAGACAGTATTAAAGTTAAAGATTTAAAGTTAAAGGTCTCATTGTCGAAGATTTTCAATCAAAAGGTTGGACAAAAAATGGGCGTTATACTTTAGTTACCTACATAGTCACATCTGTTATTTAAACAAAACCCTTTATCTATTTTATTTTTACGGAGCATTCCCGGGAACACACAATATTAACAAACGAGCTTTATTACTCGGTCAAGAGTTTTTAAATTTATTAAAATCTAAATCAGAACTTCAAATATGGAAGCAGTTCATGAACATTAGTATAGACTAAAGGGGTTTGAAGAGGACTAATTAAATAAATGTAAAAAATTATATTGGTGACAGTTAATTTCTGCGGTTTGTCTCAGGTTTGTCTCAGGAACAGACTTTTTTCTAATAATGCTGTGTTTTCCTTTAAGTAGTGAGGCAACTTCATCTAATTGTGTGTTTTTATAAAATGTTTTTGTTAAAGTGTACTCACTGTTGGAAAGCCTAATTTGTAAATAAATAAATAAATAAAAGTTTTATGTATTTTATGTTCTTCTATTTACCCTTGACGACTTGCAAACAAAACAAAATATTATGGTGATCGGATCGGAACTCACTTTCGCATTTCTAACAGTTATATATCTAACAGTATAGGCAATAGCCGTATCCTTGGATATCTCCAAGGCCTTTGACCGGGTATGGCACGAAGCCCTTTTGAGCAAGCTTCCTGCGTATGGCATACCATCTAGACTCTGTGACTGGATTTCTGGTTTCCTGAGGGAACGGTCAATTCGAGTTGTCGTCGATGGCTTCTCATCGGACCTAATGGCGATCAACGCCGGCGTACTTCAGGGATCTGTTCTCTCTGCAACATTCTTCCTGCTGCATATTAATGACCTTCTTTTATCAGAAGGCATTATTGGTTACGCTGATGACAGCATTGTAATAGAGAGACATGTGTCCATGCGCGAGCTAGTCCAAACCAGAACCAATTTCAGAGAGAGTTGATAATCGAACGGGTTGATTTGACACTATGTAGGGTTTCTGATTGGGGTGAAGCCAACCTTGTCAAGTTCAACCCTTCTAAAACCCAGGCATGTCTCTTCTCCGGTAAAAAGAGCACATTCAACTTGACGCCCACTTTCCAAGGTGTATCTGTACCGATCACAAACCATCTAGGGCTTCTAGGCATGACCATCACGTCGAAACTTAATTTCGGTCAACAGATTGAAACCATGGCACAGTCGGCTTCCAAAAAATTGGGAGTCATCGCAAAGGTCCGGCGGTACTTCATCTCCGAACAGCTGCTCAACCTGTACACAGCCCAGGTTCGATCTTGTATGGAGTACTGCAGCCATCTTTGGCATGATTCCGCAAAATACCATCTTGAAGCGTTGGATTCTGTCGACCGAAGGGCCCGTAGACTTATAAGTGACGACGAACTTACTTCTTCGAGACTGCAAAGTCTCAAGCATCGTCGAAAAATTGCTAGTCTATCGGTTTTTTACAGATGGCGCTTTGGAGAGTGTGCGAATGCTCTTTTTCAGTTGATCGAACCTTCCCCCTTTCTCCACCGGTCAACCAGACGCAGAAAGAAGTTTCACCCGTTTGTGGTTAGCGTGCCGATGAGCCGAACTAAACGGTTCGATAGCTCATTTTTGGTTCGTGTTGCCAAAGAGTGGAACGATTTGCCTGCGTCTGTTTTTCCAGACAAATATAACCCTGGAGCTTTCAAGTGTAGAGTGAATAGGTACCTCTTGGATAGGCGTGTATGATCCTCGTCTTCATCGTCACTTTCCATCAGGTGAGGTGGAAGACAAACGCCTGCTAGTTATTAATAAAAAAAAACTGTTGAAATGAAATATACGGTAATATGGTTTCAGGACTTTATTCTTTGCAGAAGCTGTTTGTATATTTACCTAATATTAATTTTATTGCGATCAAAACTCCGCTCTTTTTTTACGCGAGCAAAGTAGCGGGCAAAGCCTAGTTGATAAATAACAATAATTTTAACGAATTTTTTTGCTGCTACACATCAAAAGTCTTATCTACCCTTATAGTACCCCAAATGATGTTAATAAGTGTTATGTTCCAATATATGTTCCGATACGTAAAATTTCTGATGTATGCTGAAGACACCAAAATTTTCATGAATATTAATAACGATTCTGATTCACAAAAACTCCAAGCAGATCTGGATCGATTAGGTAATTACTACGAAGATAACTGAGTAAATTCCATCTGGTCTCCTTCACACGTAAGAGAAATCCCATAAAATCGGTTTATCAGCTAAAAAAATAAATTAAAATAAAGTAAACATTGTGAGAGATTTAGGTGTACTACTGGACGAGATATTGTTATTTTCAGAGCATATAAATAGTATTATACGTAAAGCATATAACAAAACTTGTTTTTATATTGCGTGTATGTAATCCTTTTTCGGATATAAAATGCATAAAATTGCTTTATCACTCGTATGTTCAGAGCATAGTTGAGAATTGTAGCATTGTATGGAACCCTTTATATACAACACATATTAAAAACCTCGATAAAATTCAAGGAAAGTTCATTACACATTTGAATTATAGGACACATAGAAACTCAAGTGATTATAAAGATTGATGCAATGAACATAACATATTAAGTCTTCGAAATCGACTTACACTCATTGACATGACTTTTCTTCACGGATTATGTCATGGAGATATTGACTCTCCAGATTTAATAAGCCGAACCCTCGGTTTTAATGCCCCTCGAACTCGATTATTTTTTTGGTTCCCCGCCACGGGAAGGGCAGGAGGATATAAAAAATGCTCTGACGCATACTCCGCGCGCGCGATCGGAGTTATGTGGGACTCGTCCCGACGCCTACCAGAACCATACCCACTAAAAAACCCCCTGTCGGCTCGTGCATTTTTGCCACTCAGCCTTCATCTGAGCGACGGCCAATTGGAGAAAGAGGCCACGCTAGCGGGGCCCTTAAGGGGTCACCCGCTGAGATTTACATAGCACTGAAGGTGCTCAAAAATAAAAAGTAAATAATATAAAAACATTAAAAATTGAAAAATAAAAATTGCATAAATTCGGATTTACGTTACAATTAGAATTTACGTTAGAATTAGGATTTGCGGCCTGAAGGGCCTCGAGATCTAAAGTTAACTGCGTGGGTTCGCCAGTGTGCGCGTTTCTCGGTCTAGCGACTTTGAATTTCGAGTCTAACACAGGAGCAGTATATGAGACTGAATCTCGAACAAGATGATTGGGATGGGATTCGGTGCGTTTGAAGAACGATTCTGAGAGTGTTTTGAGGTGCTGTTGCACTGTAGGTAGTTCAAAATCTCTGTGCAGGTCCGCGTTACGCACGTACCAAGGTGCGTTTGTGGCCATGCGGCAGAAGAGATTTTGAACTACCTGCAGTTTATACAGGACGGAGGGTTTGGCGTGGGCAAAGACCGGCGAAGCATATGACATGACGGGTCTAACGCAGACCTTATAAAGCGTACGTTTATTTCTAAAAGACATTTTACTTTTTCTTCCTATCATACTATATAGACGGCTTAAGTAAAAACGCGCGAGTTTCGTTACTCTATCGACGTGTGGATTGAAAGAAAGCGTCTGATCTAAGGTGACGCCTAAGTATTTAATACTGCGCTTCCAGGGGATGGGAATACCTAACATTTGAATGTGGGGATCGTTGTAGCGATTACGACGTTTGTGGTCGAATTGAATAGAAAAACTCTTTTCTGGGTTGACATCGATACGCCATTTTTGAAACCAAACACCGAGGGCGTTTACGGCCTTTTGGAGTCTGGTGATGTTATACGGGATCGATTGACCTTTAGTATAAAGGGCGGTATCGTCTGCAAAGAGGGCGAGTTCGACGCCTTTCGGCGGGATGGGGATGTCGTTAGTGTACACGGTGTACAGCACAGGGGCGAGGACTGAGCCTTGCGGGACTCCAGCCTTTATGTGACGAGGCGCGGAGAGCGTGCCTTCATGTTTGAATCGAAACGTACGGTCTTTAAGAAACGACGCGATTAATCTGACTAGGCGAACCGGTAAGCCTATTTTATAGAGTTTAAAAACGAGACCGCTGTGCCAGACTTTATCGAAAGCCTTGGCTACGTCAAAGACAACCGCGATTGTTTTTTTACGACGCGGATAGAAACCTTCGAGTATGTACTCGACGATTCGATGGACGATGGCAGGAGTGCTTGGCGCGAAAGCCGAACTGGTGGGGAATGATGAGAGGGTCGCCATCCGTTGGAAACAGATGGTTCCGCATTCGAGAGAGTATGACTCTTTCGAGAAGTTTAGACATTGCCTTGAGGAGGCTGATAGGTCTATGATTAGCCAGGACATTCAGAGGTTTACCCGGCTTGGGAATACCTATGACTGTCGCTTCTTTCCAGGCTTTTGGAAAGTAGCTATGGTCGAAGCAGGCATTGAAGATGATAGCTAACAAGGTAAGCACCTGCTGGGGCAGGTGCTTAAGTGCGTGGTTTGAAATTCCATCCGCACCCGGAGCCTTTTTGGACTTTTGACTTCTAATGAGAAGCAAGATTTCATCATTAGAGACTGTGACGGGGTCGTCAGTGATGGGGAGAGATTCTCTGCGGAGAACTTCGTCCTCCACCGCCTGGATGTGGGAGGGATCCGCGGGTTGCGTGCTGGGCGAACATTGTGCCGCTATGCTGTCGGCGAAGCATTCGGCTTTCTCTTCGACTTCGAAGGCAATAGTGCCGTCGGGACGAGTGAGAGGAGGAACGTGAGAGGCGGTGTCTACGCGTAAGGCTCGGGCCATTCGATAATACGCTTTGTGGGACGGGGAGATATTCACCATGAGATCGTTAAACTGAGCGTCTCGGAGTTCCGCGAGCAAGACCTAACTTTACGTTGAAGCTGATTCGCAGCTGTTCTGTATGCGGGCGTGGGATATTTCTTGGCTCTCCGGAGAGCCGCGTTCTTGGCTTTAATGAGATTGCTAACGGCTAGGGGATGCGCGGGTTTGCCTTGCTTGGCAATAATTTCGTTGTCGCTGATGGCTGAGTTGATAGCATCAGTGAGAGTGTTGACTAATGAATCTATTTTAACCGGGCTATCTAATTGGTCGGGCGAAATCGTGAGCGGAGAGTTAGGGGCCTCTAAGGCTGAAACTAACTTATTTTTAAAGCCTTTCCAATTGGTAAAGGTCTTAGCAGATGTGACGTTATCGTTAGGTGCACCTAGCACGAGGGAGACGGGGCGATGGTCGGAGCCTAGGTCATCGAGTGGTTCGATGGACCTGAGATCAAGATTGATACGCTTGATAATTGCAAAGTCGAGGATGTCAGGAGAGTAGGTCGGGTTGTTGGGATAGTGAGTGGGAGTGATGGGGGATATGACGTCTAAGTCAAGGAAGTTAGTGATGTCGAGGAGATCGATACCGCTGGTGTTGGTTGATAGGCACTTCCAGTCAGTATGTTTGGAGTTTAAGTCTCCGAACATAATGACTGAATGGCCGAGGGCGAGAATGGCCTCAAAGTCGCTGCGGATTGGTCTGGAGCCACATGGTATGTAGACTGAAGCTATGATGATGGTCGGATGACCAGTCATAGCCAGTCTACAGATAGTGGCTTCCATGTTGAGGAGAGGAGGGGTAGGGAGAGGACAGTAATGGAAGCCTCTTTTGTAATATATAGCGGTGCCGCCGAAACCGTCGAGGTTGGGCCTATCGTTGCGAGTAAACGCGTACTTAGGAATAGCGTATCCCCTGGAGCGGTTTGGAGTAAGCCATGTCTCCTGGAGAAGGAATAAGTCAGGTTCTTTGTTCTGAAGGAACAGTTTAATCTCAGGAAGGTTGGTGCTAAGGCTACGAGCGTTAAAAGATACTAGGGACAAGCCCTTGGGTTTAATACGACCGGACGCGGGATTTGCGGGTCGAGACATTGTAATTTACTTATTTACGAATTTATACAAAAATAAAAAAATTATAACGAACTTAGAAGCGAGTGATGCTCGGCTAACGCAAATAAACGCTCTTGAGGAGAGCGGGCGGCTCGCAGTTTGCTTGCGAGTACGGAAATTTCGTTAATATCGACGTTTTGAATAACGTCGAACGCGGTCTTCATGTCCTCAGCCAACGACGACTGAGGTGCGGATGACGAAGCGGGACGCGGCCCTACGGAAGCTACGGGAGCTGGGATGGGTCGGGAAGGTGCAGGCGGAACGACCGGACGCTGCCTCCAAGACAGAGCCTGAGTAGGCGTCGGCTGAACGGGCTTTGCTTTCGGGGGACCCCGGATGCGCAGCGGTTTAGGCGCGGCCCTCTTAGCGGTGGAGCACGGAGCGCGCGGGCAACCCCTGTAGTTAGCTATGTGGCCGGACTGGCCGCAAAAGCACACAGGCAGGGGGGGAAGTGGATTCGGGAGTGCGAGTGCACTCCTTCATTATATGAGGATCCAGGCACTTAACGCACCTGGGGGGAGCTGAGCAGTTAGCCGCTGCGTGGCCATAGAGCTGGCAGCGGTGGCACTGCCCAGGCTGACCGCGGGGGTTGGGACGCTCGACGGAGATGTTCGAGAGTCCGCAAATTGTGCGAGCCTCTCTGAAAATCTCCTTCGAGTTGGGAGTATTGGATAGGATGACTAGAGCTAAAGGAAAACGCCTACCGCGGTTGGAGTGCATCTTGTGCACTGCTTCGGCCGGGAAACCCCGGGACTTAAGGTCCTCGAGGATTTCTTCGTTCGCGAGCTCGAACGGGACGCCCCGTAGTACTGCGCGGATCTTACGCTCCTCCGGGAGGGCGTAGGTGTGATAAGCGATTTGTTTTAGAGAAAGTAACCTGGTGAACGTGCGGAAGTCGTCGATGGTCGCGACATGGATTTTAATTGAATCGCCTGCGTTGGTTGCTTTTAGATAATTGATTTTTTGCTCTTTGCAAAGATTTGATACTACGGTCCATCGCGCTTTTTCGCGGAGAAAGACGGGCGGAGGGAGCTGAGGCTTCGGCGGGACGGGAGCGCAAGCGCGTCGCTGGCTTCGATGGGACCGACGGAGACGCGGTTACTTCGAGTGATTTTAACGGCGCGGGGGCTGGTGTTGAAGACACCGGGGAGGGCTCGGGTATTGAGGATACCGAGGCTTTCTTAGAGCGCTTCTTGGAGCGCTTGGCGACTAGCTGGAATGCGGGCTCAGGAGAGCCGGTTAAGGTGACGGCATCTGACGACGTATCAGACGCGGGTTTGGAGTCGCTCCCGGGAGCGGTACGCTTGCGACGCGACGCGTGAGAGGATGCGACCGATTCGCAGTCCATCTCGGGTGAGGCGGGAGACGCGGGAGGGCAGACCTGAGGGGTCTGGACGTTGGAGGCCTGAGGGGCCGGGGTTGAGGCTTGAAGGGCCGGGGACGCGATATTTGCCTGTAAAGCCTGCGTTATTACGTCATCTGATAAGTTGGCACCGGACGCAACGAGCGCCTGGGCGAACGACCTAAGAATGTTAACAAGGTCCATTGGAGGGCTTGGAACTACAATATGTCATATATAAATATATAATGTATGCCTAGGTTCCCTAGCAAACCTACCACCTAAACCTCCCTACCCGCGGTAGGGGGGCTGGGGACGACGCGAAGTGGTGCCCCTAATTCGGACAGCACTGTACCGTCACCCTGGGAAAGGCCCAAGTGCAATGGGATCGGGTCAGCCGGTTTCTCCTTGGCCTGAAGGGCCTTGGAAGCGCACCGGGGCAACGCTATCAGGCTTAGTTGTCACCGTTAAGTATCCACCTGATCAAACGCGAGTCTACTACGGAGTGTGTTGCCAATAAATTGACAACAAAAACCGGCCGTAGACCTGACGAAGTTGGGTTGCACTAAAAGTGCGAGATTGACTACGTTACGACCGGCCGGAGCCGGCCGCAGAGCGAGTCTCTGGCTACGTAACAGGCGCCAAGCGTCAAGTACGCAGCCAGAAAGACAGCCCGAGTCTTGCGAACCACTATCGAATTTAATCGACCGTGGTAAGCTCAACCCTGTTGTTGCTGCACTCACCGAGGTGAGATTTTTAATTCGAGGGGTGCACAGAGTGCGGGATTGACTACGTTACGACCGGCCGAGGCCGGCCGCAGAGCGAGTCTCTGACTGCGTAGCAGGCGCCAAGCGTCAAGTACGCAGCCAGAAAAACAGCCCGAGCCTCGCGAACCACTATCGAATTTAATCGACCGCGGTAAGCTCAGCTCTGTTGTTGCTGTGCGTGACCGACTTAGTTGCAGCCGATCGAAACCGGCCGCAGCGTAAGTCCTGCAGAGGCTATCTCAATTCGTCGAGGACGAGCCGAGATTTGTACGAATCACAGCGTATGAGTATTGCGAACGAGTTGTCGTCGTGAGACGACAATCGTGACTCAACAGCTGGAGCGACCGCGAACGCGTCCGAGCGGGGCCGGACGCAGAAGGGATCTTCTCGAACTCGAACAAGAAACACAAAATTATTTGCATTGTCTATGGCATCTACAAACTATGCTAAACACTCGGTGGTTAATCGGCTTGAACGTAAGTATAACAACAGCTTTCAGTCCGTTGACATCTTCCATACCAAAAAGCATAGCTTCAAAAATGAAATCCTGCAAATTGTTAAAGAAGATAACATACGTTCGTAATTTTACGGATGAGGTTTTTTGCATCGGCAGGTAGATGCACAAACAATAATTAAAAATGATAATGACACATATAAAAAGCACAAACACACTTACTCACACACATAACTACGCACATAAACACAAACGCACACATACACACACACACAAATACATTTAGTAAGGTACCTATAAAAAAAATTACAGACATACATATATATTTTCTTTTTTATATATTTTTTGAATACAACTTTTTTTTTTACTTTTTTTGAGTTTACTGTTTCTGTTAATTCAAGTTTACTCTGTTACATAGTAAATTGAGAGTCCTTTATTGGCTTTAAAGTTTCACTAATAGGCTGTTATATAGTATTAAAGAGCTATGGATTTTGTAAATAAATAAATAAAGTAGCATATGTAACCTTTTAAAAAATCCCGTGAATGTATTTTTGTTGTTGCAGGTTTCATAGTAATTCTAACATTACTGTTGCTAACGCCATACTTCTACTTCATACCGCGTGCGACCTTGGCCTCCGTCATTATTTGTGCAGTTTTACACATGGTTGATATCGACATTGTCCGGAAATTATGGAAAACTAGCAGTGAGTATATGAAATGTAATGATCAAGTTGAGAGAATGAATGGAAAATTCAGAAATGAAATCACTTCGAGATATGTTGAGCCGGAATATTACATTTACATTCTACAACGTATAGGTTTATTGACTCTATCGAGGTTTCGATCCGTTATTATAGACGTACCTACATATATCTGGACGCGTTAATATGGATCATGACTAAATTAAAATGTCGTTCTATCGCTTTTATAATTAAAGTTAATTTGATTGACTTGATTTTTGTACTGTAAATTAACAAACTAAAAAGTAACATGGCGATCAAAAAATGCAGATTAACATTTAAATATATACCAGGAAAAATGCTGCTAATAACGCTGAAAGCCTTGAACGTAGAAAATATCAGAATTTGAGTAGTGGATTTCTTTTTAGGCTTTTGGCGTTGAGGTTTTTTCGGACCTAGCAAGGCGATTGGTGAGTTAAACTCGTGACCCTAAGGCTGGCACCTACCTCGCATTACGAATTTTTATTGCGATCCAGCGTGGTAATTCGGACAGCCTTTTGCTACGTTGCCTTCAATAGATTTAGGTTTAGGTTTAGTTTTTTATTTGTAGGACATTTTTATCTTATAATTATTAATTTAATACACTTATATTCACATTCTAAAATTGTAAATATTTATGGTTTGATTATATTTTGATGTAAATAAAAATATACCAGGAAAACCGAAATAAAATTTTTGCAGAAACGAACAAACACACGCGCACTACAAAGACACTAAAAAATTGTAGAAAAATAAAACCACAACTCTTTCGGAGAGAATGAACGTGATTAATTGCCAAATGATTCCAATGTTTCCTACATTTGTCTTGGTAGATGGATAACTAAAAATTAAATCTACAATTTCAATATTAACTAAGCTGACTTGAAATATCATCTTTGAAACGTTTCTTTAGCAGAAAAACGACTGTATATTATTTTTACGTGTAATATATAGTTTTACGTATAATTTATAGTTAAGGCACGTTTCATATTATCTACTAAAACTTTTGAACAAAAGATAAGAATTACTTTTTAATTAGAGAAATATATTGAAACACGTACATATCGTTCATAGGCTGAATATAGATACTGACCACGCAGGTTTTATACTATTTATCTATTAATTTTAATAACAAGCATACTATTATTATTATCAAAACTGTGGAACAACGTTACACTAGCCAGGGACAGACAGGTTCAGAAGCTTGACTGCCAACCTTCAATAATGGAGAGGCAGTTAAAGAAGAAGAATACTCGCATATAACTGCTAAATAAAAGTTCAAGTACAGTAATCTTGTATCAATTTAAATTAACATTCACAAGGTTATAACTTTGTTGCAGAGGCTGATTTAATCCCCTTGTTTGGAACATTTCTTCTGTGCCTAGCTCTAGGTATAGTAGTGGGTTTAATCTGCGGCGTGGTGATCGACGCCATTTTGTTAATGTATCACCAGTCGCGACCCGCTCTGGATATTCACTTTGTAAATGTAAGTACTATTGAAATTTTATGGTTGTGTTAGTTTGTATCAAACAGGGAAAATTACTTAGGTTTTGCTGTTGCTTACTTGCCAAGTATAGTATAAATGTTTCAAGTCAATAGTGCACCTATGTGTGCTTTAAGCTTGTGTGTACATTTTTGTCAAAAGTGCCTGACACAAATGTACTTATTGCACACTTGACAGCTGCCATAAAAAAATCAGTTGCATATTTACAAGCGCACGCACAGATCGCGGCGCGCACGCAAATATTTATGATTATAATATCTATAGATAGCACCTAAGGAACCTATGGAAAAATTTAATAGAAACAATTAAAAAAAATCAATAAATACATAATCCAAAAATTTTCTTTGAAAAAAAAAATTTTATACATCATAGTTAACTTGATACAAAAATAAGATGATACATATAAAAATACAATATCTGTATAAAACCCGTGTGGACTGATATTTAATATATTTCAGGATGGCGTTTTACAACCGCATTACGCGATACATCCTATCGCCAGCTTACACTTCGCCGCCGCCGAGAGAGTCAGATCGCAATTATTGGCTTTAAGACATAGTAAAATGCCTACTCATACAATTAGCACACACCCTAGAATTACAAATAGCCCGATGAACGGTGTCACTCCAGTGAATGAAACCACAACTATACCTTACACAACGAATGAAGGCAATGGAGGGTTGAGAACAAATGGGAACTTAACGAGAACTAATGGTGATTTGAATGGGGTTCCCTTACAAATAACAGTAAATACTGGGTCTTTCGCGCCCTGTGTAGAAGCTAAACATAGAACGATACTGGTTGTTTATTGCAGATCCTTAAACTTCATGGATTACACTTTTTTGCAGGTAAGATGAAATTAATATTTTTCTGTAAAGATAAAAGTCTTTAGGATGCTTACAATCGATATTTGTTTTCGCCATAAACTGATAAATAACAGAAACATTTGCGTACGTGCGCACTCCATACATAAAATGAACATTGAGCTCGAAACCAATATATTTATGGTTTACATGTACACACTCAATTTTTTTTTTGTAAATTGACAGTTCTGTCATTGTTCATTATATGCATCTGATGGAAAGGTTATATCGCCACTTTTAGAAATCTATCTACATTTTTTTGAACAACCAAAAAGTTCCATATTAAATAGCCAATTTAAAACATACTACAATTTCCTTTTTAGAGCAAAACAAATTATTTCATCTTAAAATTTACGGAAGTTTATTATGAAATTCGTTACGCACAACATTCACATTGGAATCGCCATCTTTCACTTAGGCTTAATTACTTTGGGATTAGATCAAAGGTTACATTAACTCGAAGATATTAAACCAGAACACAATTTGGAGAATTGTAGATGGTTAATAATACAACCTCTTGTGTATATGTGGTAATTCCTGCGGGAGTCGAGCGATGTTCCATGCCGCGAAGGGATTTGGGATATTGTTCATATTCTTATCAGTAGGTATACTAAATTAAAATTCAGTAATATTCATTGAGTTATTTTTACTGCGTATAGAGATGATATTCCCTGTAGCTCTTTTGTTACACTAGGTAAAGTCAAATGACAAAGACAGGAAGAATTTACCTCAAAAGAAATGCAGTACCATGCGATAGTGCGTTTACATATACAAGTGCTTTTAAAAGGTGCATTCAAAATATGTGCATAAGTTGCAATTGGCTTAGGAATAAATCGCACATAAATGAAATAAAACAATTACAATATACAAAGAAAATAAACATTACACAACAACGTTAATTAGAACTATTTTAATGACACAACTAACAATTTGTCTGGAAGAACAAAATATTTTTTGATCTTTGTCCTTAAATAACTTACTTTAGCACGGTACTCTTCGTATTTATTTGAAATTACATTCACATAGAGTTTGTACCATCTTTGAGCTCTATGCGATTTTTTGTTAATTTTAATGGTTATTTAACCGAACTGATAGGCATTTGGTGCATCTGCGTGCATTTATTGTTATTCTATGAAAACACGCTATGATGCCGCGGAGGACTTCTTGTCAAAAATTTAGACTCTAAATATTTCATATGTCACTCCTGGAACATAAATGGCATCGTGTGGATCAATCATTTAGTTTGACTTAGTTGCTCTACGTGTAGTTATGATAACTCAATGATAAAAGAAAAGCATTGTTTTGGATGGAGAGCTAACTATTTCAATAATGTTTTTAAAAGTTTCTATAAATGTACATTATTTTCCATAATATGTTAACCACGTTGATCTCAAAACGACCTTCTTTTGAATATTTCATCTAACCATTTAAAAAAATGAGGTAATTAAAATTTTTTAATAGGTGGTGTACACTGGGTACCGTTAAAACGATTTAGGGAAAGCGACGATGGAGACGTCAAATTCAAGAGTGCGTTTATATCTACAAAAGGGTAACTGTGTATAATCTTAGTTCCTAGAGTGTTATTTCTCGAAGTATGCAAAGTTAAAATAACAATCGAATTTGTTTTAATTGTCCATCATCTGAAACGTATGCAAATAATACAAAATATTACAAGCCAATATGTTTTATTACTCATAATTTATTTAGCTTACTAAGCATAACGATGGCACAATTTTTCTCCTAATTGTTTCGATACTTAATCAATAATATTTTGTTTCGTCTCCTTTTTAGTTTTGTATAAAACTAATATGTCAGTTTAACGAATTATATGAAAAATCCACCAGCAACCAAAATAACATGTCCAGTCAACTTAAGAGAAGACTCCTACTGCGATACAGTGCAAACTAGTGCAGAAGGTTTCAGAACTTGTTTTTGGGTTTGGACCAATTTTTTTTCTGTAAATGTATCTAGACTTGGAGTGTAATATTTTTATTCTGGCAAATAAACTATTTATTATGCTTATTTACTTATTATTACACTAAGACCGCGTTAATCAGTGTTTTTTCATACTAATTATTATATTTCTGAATTATCTTTGAATAACATTAAACATTTGAAACAATTGAGGATACAATTACATTACGAGCGAACAATATTTTTTTTATTTTTGATGTATTTTATTCCCTTTTCTTGCATCCAATATTTTTTCTTTACTAGCTTAGCTTTGTTTCCCTGTCCATCATTCTCCGTTACATCGTCGCAAATCGTAGACTTTGTATATTTTTTGCTCGTGAAATAGAGGCATCACGCTACTAATAGCGTTTGCTGCAAAACTTACCCTCACTAAAGTACCCCTTTTAGCCGACGTTACTGAACGTACCTGACATGCTCGCCATGTTTAGCTGCTGCTCTGTCTGGTTTTTGCACTGTCCCTATGTAAGACACGTATACCTATGTCTTGCGGCTCAAACTTATGATGTTCCATGACTTTGGTTAAATTGTCTTAAAATAAGTCGACGCTAGTTTTATTACAACTAGTCACCCATGACAGGCTTGTAGCGTACGGACAAGTTCAGAGTTTCTTTTTCATGAACATTAGAAACCACTCCTCATAAGTCATCTGATTTTTTGCCAATTTGTAGGTCGCTAAGTTCGTCACCTCTTTGTATTACAGTCCAAAATATACGGTCGTGTCCAACTAATTATGGCCGGTTTACACGCGTTAAGTAGTTAAGTTGGTAACTAAATTTGAAGTTAAAAATTACGTGTACACAGTCAGATAAGTGACAAGAGGTAACTTAAAATTTTGTGTGCAAGTGATTAAGTAGATTAGGATTCGTTCTATTTTTCGTATAAGTAGGTGGGTGGGGCTTCTCATTTAACACGTTTGGACGTGATTTTTTAGTAAAGTGCATAAGTTGACAAAGCGTGTGGCGGCAAGAGCTCGTATTTATTTCGAATTTTCCCTTTTTTTATTAATTTCGGAGTGGAGTTTGGTTTCAACTTTAAAATTTGTTGAAGAATATTTAAAATAGGTATGCTTGTAGAATAAACGAGGCAAAAAATTTAGAAAAAAACATATTCTTAAGATTTTAATTTCCGAACAAAATTCTTCTCTGAATTTGTCCAATATCACGTTTACCACATATTTAAGTACAGAATTGACGAATTCCTTGACATTCATCACTTGTCATCTTCATTGAACTTATGAACTTAACTACTTAATCATTTTGGACACACAAGTGACCTGTAGTAACTTAAAATTTAGTTAAAATTTAGTTACCAACTTAACTACTTAATCCGTTTTTACACACAAGTGACATGTAGTAACTTAAAATTTAGTTTCCAACTTAACTACTTCATACATGTAAACCGCACATTAAGGACAATAGTTCTATGCGAGTAAATATTTTCTCTATGTCTGTATTACGAGTACATCCGTAGAGCTGCTTATTATCTTGGTACCTAAATGAAATCACAAATAGCCCATATGAAAATTAAAGAAAAAGAAGGTACAAAAAAAGTAAGGAATTTAGATTTTTCTAACATTTACGATGACTGCTATCAAGACTTTTTGAAAACATGGACAACTAATTAAGGACACAAAGAATCACAGCATGAATCATATTGAATATATTGAATTCAATTACAAATTGTCAACGATAATTTAATTTAATATTCTCCAAAAACATTTAAGTACAATCCGTGATTACCATTGTTGGTTATAACCATTTGGCATCGACGGGGCATGGATACTAATAAATTCCGGCAGTCTCTAAGTGTTGTTCTTCTTAAAGCTTGTCGTAAAGCTGATGTATCGTTCCAAAACGTTCAGTTGTAACTTACTTCCAATCACATGTGCTCTATGGGGTTTCAGTTTGCGGGTCAGTCAAGTATCGACAAAGACACAAACATTGAAGTATGCCTTATGCCCATATGTGACTATTTTGACTGAACGTTTCGTGCTCTTCTGTCAATTTCATACATTTTGCATTATATTCGCTTATCTATTTTATGAATGCTTCAAAAGTTTCTATCTAGCCGTATTAACTATTCTACCATCTTCTTGAGGTGTTTTCTCCTCGGCCTTTTCTTTCTAGAGAGACTTTTAGTCGTATTATTCGTTTTAAAGTATTGAAGTGCATGAAAACCATAGTCTTAGAACAATGAAAATGACTCTGACGGCCCAGTAGCGTTGTGGTTGGTAGCCCTGGCTCATACGCCGGAGGTCCCAGGTTCAAGTCCTGGCCGGGGCATTCATTTGTGTGATGAACACAGATGTTTGTTCTCCGGTCATGCTTGTTCATATGTACGTTTATTCTGGGTTCCCCCCAACTACCTGTATGGTCATCCATAACACAAGCTCTGCTTACTTTAGGGCCATACAGTTGTTGGTGTGTTTGTCTGGGGACTTTCTAAAATTTTGAATTACTCACAAATGTAATGACATTCTTGATTAGGGTGTTACCACAACGTTGCCTGTTCCATGCTACCATCGATCGACGTCGATCAATTGGTGTGGTAACACCCTTAGAAGACCAAGTAATAAACTTTGTACGTACGCAGCAACAAGTTTTATTCCTTTTATACATTGGAAAAAAGAATTTACTTTTAAAAAGTTTCTATTCGTTAAAAGAGAACTTAATAAAAAGCGCAATGTTCCACATTAAAACTAGGATGTGAGCTCTTTACCCTTTACCTGCATCGTTCTCGTGAGAACCATCTCGTTTTCCAATATATCTTAGGATTGGTTTATTCCTTGCTTATCCGACGTTCGTAGTGAATCTCTAGCTTTAACCTCATATGTATCTACCTTATATAACCTATATACATAACTAAATAAAGTTTGAAATAATGGCAATAATCGGATTAAAAATAAGGCACATGATATCATCATACATATTAAAAGAAAAATACTTACTTTTGGGAATCAAAACACAAAATCTAACCTGTAATAACAACACTTCGCGGGAAGCGACTCAACACTGACGTTCGTGTTTAGACCTGTCGACCCGTTGCTCTCCCCTAGCACCTCTCGCTCCTCGCGTATTCCATTTACGAAATATTTGTGATTTTACCACTATACGTTAAAGTAGGGTTGAAGGAAGTCCTTTGATTTAAGTGAACCAGTCTACCCTACGTAAGTATAATTTATTTATCTCCGCAGTCTGTCTCACTTTAAAATACCAAATTAAAAAGAAAATCAGCTAAATTTAAGCGAAACCAATGCAAACACCCAATGAGAAAAGTTCACTATTTAAACAAACCTATACATGTATGTGAAACTTACACTTCCCGCTTAGTAAGTTTTACTAAGTTCTATTATTTCTATTAATTACCTAAGTGAACTCTGTGAAAACCCGTATTTTATAAATCTGGGTAACTTTGACCCACTATTAGACAATTTTGCAAATAGTTGTTGATCTATTTACTAGATTTATTATTGATTTGCAAGATTTTGCTGGCTCTTTATTTTAAATTATAACATGATAAGTTTAATTAATTTGTACTTTGTACTACGCCAAATCAAGAAGAAAACAGCGAGCCAAAGTTACGTGAACGACTTGCTTGACATTGAGCCACATAACCTCTTTAGCATAGTTTGCATTATTTAAACATTTCAAAAATATTTGTCTTACTATATCGATATTACACTTTATATAAATAATACGAAATAGATTGAAAATCACACCATAGACATTTTAAAAAACTTCTATCATGTAGTTTTATTAAGAACAGTATTTTTTATGCAAAAGTCAATTTAAATCTAACTTTTTAAAATTAAATTGATTATTAAAAATTATAAATAATTTTGTAGTTAGACAAAAATATTTAGAAACATAATTTAAATACGATAAAGTAAAAAAAGAACATCCGATAAAATTGGTCTAGCGGCAAAGTTAGACACAAAGACTAGTTACCCAGATTGGCCGTATTTAAGTTGTGATTTATTTCAGAGTATAAAGTCATTGTTGACGGAGTGGTCGCGTGATGGCGTCGTGGTGTGGTGCGACGTGACGTCAGCAGTGAAGCGCCAGCTAGACGAGGTGCTCGAAGAGCCAGCTTGTTACTGTGAAAGTCAGCAGCTGAGGAACTTGTTAAGTAAGTGCTGTAAAGCAGGTGACGTTTGCGAAAGTCTTAAACGGTTTTTACTACTAGATAGATCAGCACATCTAGCAGTCAATTATTGTTTTTAGACTCGCCCAAATACTACTTGTTTGTTCTGTAACAAAAAATAAAATAAGAGTATGCATTATACACTCAGACCTGTTAAATAAAGTATAGTTAAGTATTCGTAGTAAAGTGAGGTCTATAGAGGATCTTTCCCGTGGGATTATTAGGATTGTCGAGAAACAAAGCATAAAGCTCATACGTCAGCATTTATATGTCAAAATTTGTTTGACATATGTAGTAAAGTTAGCTGTTATAAGTAATATGTAATATTTCAGCTTTATTCCGGTAGATTTCATATAAATATATAGTTATGTCAGATGAAAATGTTTCCTTTATTGACCTGCTGTGGGTAGAATAGCTCTAAATGATAAAATAACTGATTCTTTTAATTTTGTTTCAGCCCTCACTGAAGAAAATGCAAGAATTGCGGACACGCATTTATAATGTTAAGTTTTGTTTGTGTTTACATAAGTGTAAGATTTTCTTCCAGTTTAAAATTAGTCAGAAAAAGTGGACGTACAAAATGTAACGTAACTTAGGTATTACTATTTCAGTATTAGTACGAGTTAAGCATAATATGCAAAATTATTTATGTGACATAGACGTTGAATTTGCTGTGTATATGAAACAATATAGGTACCGGCTCACTTTTTTACCGTTCCGAAAAAGCGTACATGGGCTCAGACCCGATTCTGATTTACAAAGATAATAAGTATATAGTTAAAAAGTGCCCATTTTCCGAACGGCAAAAAACTCTGAAATTAAAATTCATTGTAAATATGACTTTTGGATTAAACAATTTCACTGTGATGTTTGTGATTAAGAGAACTTTATTTTATAAAGTATTATAGCAATATCTCGAAATATATTTTTCTACAATTTACCTCAATCAAAGTAAAAAAGGGCGGTAAGTATTAGTCAGATATATTTTTTAAATCGTCTTTGTTGAGGTTCTGGGGACTGTGTTATACTTTAAGTAAGGCTCCGGATACGAGATGTCTTTTCAATATGCCCTTGCAAAAGATATCTGAGTTTTAAATTTTGCTAGTAACGAAGTATCATGTTATTTATATAATATAAATAAATGTGTATAAAACCATTGTATACATTATATTAGCCCTCCTACTTTATTCAACAAACTGTTCGAACCTCTACTAGGCATAAGTCAAGCTAGAACGCTGCGTTAGCTGAGTTGGTGATGCATTTTGCTAGGATTACAAATAGTGAAAGGGAAGGTGTATGTTTGATAGTGGCAGCTTCAATTACTCCGATACGATTTTTGTTTCAATTGTTAAAGTTATGTGACGTATTTAATAATTATAACACTTTAAAATTAATCCTTTTTATTCGTTATTCAACATTATTTTCATAATTTGAACTTAAAACATATTTAAAGGCCATCTTATACGTGGGACACACAGAAAGATTTGAGAAAAAAAAATGTTATAATTATATAAAGAACTCTCGATCAGCATCTATAATAAGTAAACCATTTTTTAAAACACTTTCCAGTCTGCAACTAGTACTTCCTCAACGACCTTCTCGAACGCAGTGAGCACATCTTCTATCGATAAAAACTGGGTTGGTTTTAAATTTTAGGGAGCAAGAAGAGGTCACACGGTGCCAAATCAGGGCTGTAAGGCAAATGACCCAAAACATTTTGCGGTGTGGCGTTTAGGAAGTCCATTGTATGAAAGTGGAGTGCGCGAGCGCGTTGTTGTGGTGGCGCAAAAGGCTTCGGAGTCCCGTGTTCACTCGCTTGTTGCTCGCGGCAGCAAAAACTTCTGGCAAACCAAATTTTGATTGTGTACCAAATTTGCACTCTGCATTGATGCTACTTTGGTTTCTTGAAGAAACTGACCCTTCCTCGTTAAGAACAAAAACTGGCTTATATATATACACACTTCCCGATCCAATCTGCAGATTGTGCTGAATCTCCCCATATGTGATGTGTCATTTTGTTAAATCAAATTTTTCACTTGCAAGCACATTTTCCTCCATAACAGCAGTCAAAGGAATTCTATACAATCATTCTTTTCATCCTTCTATTCATCCTTCGAATTCTATACAAGCGAACTCGTTATACCAGCGATGAACTGTCACTTTAGAAGGCGACTTGTTTATAAAAGCTAATTGCAGTCGATTAAACTATTCATCAGTTGACCTATTTCTACTGACGACCGAGTAGCTTAGTGGTTAGTAGCCCTGCCACATACGCCGAAGGTCCCAGGTTTGAGTCCTGGCCGGGGCATTCATTCGTGTGATGAACATAGATGCTTGTTCTTGTTGATATTTATATATGTACATTTATTCTGGGTTATATATCCCAGTTCGCTGTATGGTCATCCACAACAACACAAGCTTTGCTTACTTTGGGGCCATACAGTTGGTGTGTTTGTCTGGGGAACTATTATTAATGATCAAACGAACTTCCTCGATGTGAAGTTCGATCATAATTATATGAGTCTATTATAAGATATGATATTTACCAGGTAGTAGTCCCTCCATTTGCTAGGTAGCTGCGCACATTTTTAAAAGACTTTAAACGATTTTTAAAAACTAAACCATTTCCTCCCTACCTCTCACCCAAGCTGTAGCCTATTCGTACTCTCATTCTTTTAGAGAAGCAAACATTTTTTAAACTTTCTAACGGGGAGCTACGGTGGGTGGGTGATCATATCTTCATATAAAGCGCCTCATATTATTATGATCGAACTTCACATCGAGGAAGTTCGTTTGATCATTAATTATATTTCTTCGCTTCATTATTCGATATGATATTTACCAGGTAGATGTTAAGAGAAGAAAGTTTTGTATAATAATGTTTGTTTATGTATCATAATAACATACAATTATTAATAATCAAATAAATCACATCAAGTAAGGATTGATTGGATGAACAAAAATTATTACTTTTATTTTTATTTTTTTAAATAATATTTAAGAATAACACGTGTGAACGTTAATTAATACCTATTTTTTTAGGCAAACAAACACTACGGGCGAAATCAGCCTCGTCAACAATAGTTCTGTTTTAGAAACGGGCGATAATATTAGAAGTATCGGTCTAGCCCCCAGTTTTTCGAATAGTTTCGATACTAACTCCTGTGGAGCTTGCGGAAGAAGTGCTACCATGTCTCGTACTGTGTGCCTCAAACACGGTTAGGTCGATACCGCTTTCTGACAGCACTTGTTTAATCCAACGACTACTGTGGTGGCTCTGTAAGGCTTTTTGTATGGCAACAAAAGGTTATTATTATCTGATCTGACATCTTGTGTTTAAAATAGATACTCCGATAACACTGTGGCTGGGCATACACGTTCGTTATCCCTCAAATAGTAGAAACAAAACAGGCTGATCCCTGCAGATGTTTTAATGATGTCAGTAATGTTTATTTTTATGCGATTATCTAAAAATGCCATGTTATCGAATTTAATAAGGGAGTAAGTTTGAACTCGATGGGCGGTACATAATGCTAGTAAAATGATCAGTTTCTTTGTTATTTTGTCTAACGTTAAACCTTATGAGTAAACCAACTAAAAATATGATTTAGTACTATCTGTGGGTCACAAGTATTTATGTATTTGGGTCGACAGGGACTTAATTTGAACGCGCCCTTAAGCAAGCGTATGACGGAGTCTTGGAATCCTATGTTTCCAGAGATAGCTGACAATGCAGAACGATGGGAATTTAAGGTACCGTAAGAGCAACCATCATTGAATTAATTTGTAAGGAATGAACGGACAGAATTAACCGAGGGTTCGATAATATTAACTTTGATGACTATAGAAAATTGCCACCATAATTTAAAAGAAAAATTATACTGCTTTATAGTGCTGTCGGAAAACGATGCTAACATTAGCTTCGTAGAGTTTGTACAGAAACCCCTTCTGGTGAAAGACTGCCACAGAGCCTCGCGACACCCAGGGTAAGGTTCTTGTGTAGAGGACGGTGGTCCCTAGAATTAGATCGAAGCAGGTATTTATGAGGATTAAAAAAAAAGTATATCTGAAGCCATCTATATATATTTTTATATATTTTTTTTAATAAAGGGCACCATGGCTGTGATGGCCAATATAGAAAAACTTAAATTCCAGTTGCTTTATCATCCGCAGGCATTTTAGAACCAAAGAAAAATGGGGGAAGACGTAGAAATAATAATGTTACTTATTGAATGTAAACACGTCGATAGTATTTCTCAAATTTTGCAAGAATATATTGAAAAGCCAGATCGGAAATTGTCCATTCTGTATCTGGATTCATGATTCGTGATGTGGCGTCGGCGTGATTATCTCTTGTATTTACATAAGATGCAAATATAAAAACGCCGCGCTGCTCGCACCACTGCCATATTTTACGAGCCAAATCGTTTAGATGGGCCTACCTCCCATCCGATTTACGTAACTAATAGCTGTCGTGTTGTCGAAGTGAAGCAATATTGTTTGCGGAGTTTGTTATGTCGTTTACGAATGACTTCAAACCCAGAAAAACTGCCATTAGTTCTAAGAAATTAATGTGATTGAGTTTTTCTGCGTCTTTCCAACGGCCGTTTATTTTGTAAGAATTGCAAACTGCTCCCCAGCCCGTCCTAGATGCGTCTGCATAAATTTCTAATACAAAGTTTGGGAGTCTCATAAAATTCGATGTGGTTTCAATATTTGACGACCACCAAGACAAGTCTTGTAGTAATATCTTTGGTAATTTAATTTTAGTTTCATAATTATCGTGAGCTCTGAGTAAAGAGAAAAATTTATGACGCCCCAAGATCTTGGTCTTGTAACCAACCATATTTTACTGCAGGGCAGGCTGCAATTAAAACGCCAACTAAGTGAGCAAGCTCGCGAATGCTACATGTGGGTAATTTTGAAAATTTTGTTACCAACTCTGCTATCTTGCAACGCTTATCAGAGGGAAGGCACGTGCTTTGATTTCTTGTATCATAGTTAAATTCTAAAAATTTACATAATTGTTGTAGATTCAATTTGCATTTCTCATAATTAATGACAAATCCGAGACAGTTAAGTAACCGTGACGTTCCGTTGACGTTAGCAACGCACTCGTCATACGTATCCCCGATGCATAAAATATCATCTAAATTATAGCCTTTATTTCTTAGAAAAGCTAGGACTTCCTTCATAATTTTAGTAAACACGCGTGGAGTGACTAATAAAGCGAACGCATACCCTTGAATTGATAAATAACCTTTTTTCTAGAACCGTAAGGTTCAAATTAGAATCTTAGATATTTACGGTCAACATTTCTTATAGGTACTAAAAAATGCGTCCTTGAGATCCCTAGGAATCCATTACATGATATTAAATTGCAGGCCATGCGATCATTCTCCATTTTGAAATGGTCAGTCTGTATAAATTTATTTTACTGTTTTAAGTTTAAATCAAGCGAACATTCTCGCTCCAATCGCCGCCCGGTACGAACGTGCAAGACCCCGTTCTCCGTTGATCGGTCCCTTCCCGATATTCCGTGGCGCTCAGTCTACTGACGTCACAGTTTAGCGTGTTGGTTCCGTGCTACGGTTTTCAAGGTTTTTCTACTCCCTCTGAGTGCTATCGAAGTGTGATTTTTCTTTGTGACTAAGCCTCTTAGTCCTCAAAGTGCTTTGCTAAGTTATGTTTTGCTTGTGCTGAGTGCTGTGCTAAGTTATGTTGTGCTTGTGCTGAGTGCTGTGTAGTGCCCACCGTAAGTAGTCTGGTCTCAGTATAAAGAATACTTAACGGTGACAACGAATTTGTGCTGAACCAGTTCTTTTATTTTTATCATTTTTATTTATTTTTCTCCTATTTTCATATTTATTTTTATCATATCTGTGTGTTTTCGTGTGTATTTCTCCTTTCTGTCGATAAAGGTTGACCCTAACGCGGTCAACTCTTTACCTGCGTACCCTTTTTTAGGTTTCTAGGTAGCGGCCTTCGGCGTACTACTAATATACCCTAACCTCCCTACCGCTGGTAGGGAGGTTAGCCGCTAGGGTTTTGCAAGGTTTTTAGGAACTAGGCATCTTTTAATATACTTATTTATACATATTATTATCCCAACCCTCCCCAATGGATTCGCTAAGCGTTATTAACTTCGCGAACGCGTTCACCCAGGTGCTTGCTGCGGCAGGCGTCTCCATCCCGAAAGACATCCTAACGCAGGCCTTGCAGGCATCAATCGCGTCCCCGGCCCCTCAGGCCCCAACCCCAGCCCCTCAGGCCTCCAACGTCCAGAACCCTCAGGTCTATAGCTCTCCCGCGTCTCCTGTTCCATCCGATATGGACTGCGCGTCGGTCTCATCCTCGCGCTCATCTCGTAGGAAGCGTACCGCTCCCGGGAGCGATTCAGACTCCGCCGCGTCCGAAGCTTCGTCGGTCGCCGCCACCTTAACCGGCTCTCTTGAGCCCGCGTTCCAGTTAGTTGCCAAACGCTCTAAGAAGCGTTCGAAAAAAGCCGCGGTGTCTTCAACACCCGAGCCAACCCCGGTGTCTTCTACACCCGCCCCCGCGCCGCTAATGTCACTCGAAGTGACCGCGTCTCCGTTGGTCCCGTCGAAGCCAGCGACGCGCTGCGCTCCCGTCCCATCGAAGGCTCAGCTCCCTCCGCCCGTCTTCCTCCGCGAAAAAGCGCGCTGGACCGCGGTTTCTAACTTGTGCAAAGAGCACAAAATCAATTATCTCAAGGCAAATAACGCAGGCGATACTATAAAAATTCAAGTCGCGACTATCGACGACTTCCGCGCGATCACTCGTTTACTCTCGCTTAAACAAATCGCGTACCATACTTACGCCCTCCCGGAGGAGCGTAAGATCCGCGCAGTATTACGGGGCGTCCCGTTCGAGCTCGCGAACGAAGATATTCTCGAGGACCTTAAGTCCCAGGGTTTCCCGGCTGAAGCAGTGCACAAGATGCACTCAAACCGAGGTAGGCGTTTTCCGTTAGCTTTAGTTATCTTGTCTATTACTCCCAACTCGAGGGAGATCTTCAGAGAGGCTCGCACAATCTGCGGACTCTCGAATATCTCCGTCGAGCGTCCCAACCCCCGTGGTCACCCTGGGCAGTGCCACCGCTGCCAGCTCTACGGCCACGCAGCGGCTAACTGCTCAGCTCCTCCCAGGTGCGTTAAGTGCCTGGACCCTCACATAACAAAGGAGTGCGCTCGCACTCCCGAATCTACTTCCCCCCTGCCTGTGTGCTGTGCGGCCAGTCTGGCCACACAGCTAACTACAGGGGTTGAACGCGCGCTTCGCTTTCCTCAGCCAAGAGGGCCGCGCTTAAGCCAGCGCCGCCGCTCACTCCCTCTAACTTCCCACCGCTGCGCAAGTTAGCCCGTTCAGCCCGTTCAGCCGACGCCTACTTCGGCTCTGTCTTGGAGGCAGCGTCCGGCCGTTCCACCTGCACCTTCCCGTCCTATCCCAGCTCTCGTAGCTCTCGTAGGGCCGCGTCCTGTTCCGTCATCTTCACCGCAGTCATCGTTGGCTGAGGACATGAAGACCGTGTTCGACGTCATTCAAAACGTCGACATTACGGAAATTTCCGTTCTCGCACGCAAACTGCGAGCCGCCCGCTCTCCTCAAGAGCGTTTATTTGCGTTAGCCGAGCATCACTCGCTTCTAAGTTCGTTATACATTTTTGTTTTATTTTTTATTTTTGTATAAATTCGTTAATAAGCAAATATTATGTCTAGACCCGCAAATCCCGCGTCCGGTCGTATCAAATATCAAGGGCTTATCCCTAGTTTCTTTTAACGCTCGTAGTCTCAGCACTAACCTTCCTGAGCTCAAACTGTTCCTTCAAAACAACGAGCCAGACTTATTGGCTTCTTCAAGAGACGTGGCTCACTCCAAACCGCACCAGGGGATTCGCTGTTCCCAATTACATGTTCATTCGTAACGATAGGCCCAGCGGCACAAAAGAGGTTTCCACTGCACTCCTCTCCCTACCCCTCCTCTTCTCAACATGGAGGCCACTGTGTGTAGATTGGCTATAACTGGTCATCCGACCGTCATCATAGCTTCAGTCTACATACCTAGTGACATACATCATACCAGACCTATCCTTATCGTTATCATTATGGACTGGAAGTGCCTATCGACCAACCAAAGCGGTAGAGAACTCCTTAAAATCACTCAGCAACTCGACTTAGACGTCATCTCTCCCGTCACTCCCACTCACTATCCCGGCAACCCTACTCTCCTGACATCCTCGATTTTGCGATCGTCAAACAAATCAACCTCGATCTCAGGTCTATCGAACCGCTCGATGACCTTGGCTCTGATCACCGCCCCGTCTCCCTCGTGCTAGGACCGCCGAACAATCACGTCACTCCTCCTAAGACCTTTACCAACTGGAAAGGTTTTAAAAATACGTTAGCTTCAGCCTTAGATGCCCCAAACTTTTCGCTCGCGATCTCGCCCGACCAATTAGATAGCCCGGACAAAATAGATTCATTAGTCGACTCCCTCACTGATGCTATCAACTCAGCCATCAGTGTAAATGAAAAGGTTGCTAAGCGAAGTATACCCAATCTACCCTTAGCCGTTAGCAATCTCATGAAAGCTAAGAACGCGGCTATCCGGAGAGCCAAGAAATACCTCACACCCGCCTATAGATCAGCTGCGAACAAACTACAACGTAAAGTTAGGTCTCGCCTCGCGGAACTCCGAGACGCTCAGTTTAACGATCTCATGGAGAATATCTCCCCGTCCCACCAAGCTTACTTTAGTATAGCCCGAGCCTTACGCGTAGACGCCGCCTCTCACATTCCTCTTCTCACTCGTCCCGACGGCACTATTGCCTTTGAAGCCGAAGAGAAAGCCGAATGCTTCGCCGACAGCATAGCGGCACAATGTTTGCCCAGCACGCAACCCACGGACCCCTCACACATCCAGGCGGTGGAGGACCAAGTTCTCCGCAGAGAATCTCTCCCCATCACCGACGACCCCGTCACAGTCTCTAATGATGGAATCTTGCTTCTCATTAGAAGTCAAAAATCCAAAAAGGCTCCGGGTGCGGATGGTATTTCTAACCATGCACTCAAACACCTGCCTCAACAGGTTCTTACCTTGTTAGCCATCATCTTCAATGCCTGCTTGGATCACAGCTACTTTCCAAAAGCCTGGAAAGAAGCGACAGTCATAGGCATTCCCAAGCCGGGTAAACCTCTGAATATCCCTGCTAATCACAGACCCATCAGCCTCCTCAAGGCCATGTCTAAACTCCTCGAAAGAGTCATATTCTCTCGAATGCGGAACCATTTGTTTCCAACGGATGGAGATCCTCTCATATTACCCCACCAGTTCGGCTTCCGCGCTAAGCACTCCTGCCCTCAGCAAGTCCATCGAATCGTCGAGTACATACTTGACGGCTTCTATCCGAAACGAAAGAAAACGATCGCAGTTTTCTTTGACGTAGCCATGGCTTTCGACATAGTCTGGCACAGCGGTCTCGTTTATAAACTCTACAAAATAGGCTTACCGGCTCGCCTAGTTAGGATAATCGCGTCGTTTCTCAAAGACCGCACGTTTCGTTTCAAACATGAAGGCACGCTTTCCGCGCCTCGTCCCATAAAGGCTGGAGTCCCTCAAGGCTCAGTCCTCGGCCCTCTGTTGTATATCGTGTACACTAACGACATTCCCATTCCGCCGAAAGACGTCGAACTCGCCCTCTTTGCCAACGACACAGCCCTTTGCACCAAAGGCCAAAGTGTCCCGGGTCTCACCACCAGACTCCAAAAGGCCGTAAATGCCCTCGGTGCATGGTTTCAAAAATGGCGTATCGATGTCAACCCAGAATAGAGTTCTGCTATTCAATTCGACCACAAACAACGTCATGTTGCTGACAATCTGCACGTTCGAATGTTAGGTACTCCCATCCCCTGGAAGCGCACTACCAAATACTTAAGCGTCACGTTAGACCAGACGCTTTCTTTCAAGCCACACGTCGATAGAGTAACGAAACTCACCCGTTTTTACTTAGCCCGCTTATATAGTATGTTAGGTAGAAAAAGTAAAATGTCGTTCAGGAACAAACGTACGCTTTATAAGGTCTGCGTTAGACCAGTCATGACATATGCCTCGCCAGTCTTTGCCCACGCCAAACCCTCCGTCCTGCAAAAACTGCAGGTAGTTCAAAATCTCTTCTGCCGCAGGACCACAGACGCACCGTGGTACGTGCGTAACGCGGACCTGCACAGAGATCTTGAACTACCTACAGTGCAACAGCACCTCAAAACACTCTCAGAATCGTTCTTCAAAGGCGCCGAATCCCATCCCAATCCTCTAGTTCGAGATTCAGTCTCATATTACTGCTCCTGTCTTAGATTCGAAATTCAAAGTCGCTAGACCGAGAAACGTGCACACGAACGTAGCGACGCAGCTGACGCTAGATCTCTTAGCCCTTCAAGCCGCAACTTCTAATTCTAACGTTAATTCGAATTAATTTAACTTCTTTAATATTTATTTAATGTAACTTTAAATTCTATTTTTTATTTTTTCATTTTTGAGCACCTTCAGTGCTATGAATTCACCTTCAGTGCTTTGAGCACCTTCAGTGCTATGTAAATCCCAGCGGGTGATCCCTTCTGGGCCCCGCTAGCGCGGCCTCTTTCTCCAATTGGCCGTCGCTCAGATGAAGGCTGAGTGGCAAAAAATTACACGAGCCGACAGGGGGTTTTTTAGTGGGTAGTGGTTCTGGTAGGCGTCGTAACGAGCCCCACATAACCTGGATCGCGCGCGCCCGTTTATGCGTCAGAGCATTTTTTATCCTCCTGCCCTTCCCGTGGAGAAGAACAAAAAAAAATAATAGAATAAGTTTAAAATGAAACGTTTGCCACCATTAGATTTATGTGTGAGAAAAATTCTAGAAACAAATTGGATTTTTTGGGTTTGACACTCTGATGTTGTTGATTGTTGATGATGATGATGGCCCCGAGTTTAATTAATTTTTGGATAGCAATTACTATTTCATTGTTTTCTACGGGTGAAAAAATATTGGTAGGTGTTTTAGTTTAGGTAACTGACATTTTGAAGCCGTTCTTAATCCATTTTAACACTTACTTGTTTTTAGTTATTTTTGAACAACAGTTATTAAAATAAGTAAGGCTACCCGCATGAAGGCGTACCTTAGCTAGTGATGGGACGCTGGCGCTTGGGCACGAAGCTTGTCCTGCAGCACCGCACGTAGCGGCTTCTGGCCGGGCGTCAAATCAGGGCGTCGTCTCCGCTCACTGACGCATATGTCTGGCTGATGCCTCCTCGCCCCCCCTGTTTGCCGGGTACCGAGGAGGCGCTGACCAGTTTCCCTGCTGGGAAGTAGACGGGCGAGCGCTGGTTTGAGGAACCGTCGTCCTTTGAGGTTTAAAGGGATTCTTTATTTGAAGCCCCTGTTTGTCGATGGCTTTGGAAGTTTTGATTTCTTCTGACAGCATCGATCCAAATAAGGTTTCATCACATTCAACGTCAGTGATCATGTGTAGTAAGGATTTATCTAGACTCGGTGTAACAAGTTTAACGCGATTCTCTGTAGACGAGTAGTGCGAATCACAGAGTAGTCGACATCCGTTGCTTAGGGTGTTTTATAGCGCCGGTCTTATCGTCGCTTTTATGGAGCATATCAATGCCTCTATTTGTGGCTCTGATGCCGCAACCAAGTTGCCGCTGATAAGCCTTGAGCATCTTGTCTCGGTTTCGGACAATATCTGGGACAGCGGCAGAAATTTCTGCGTTTAGTGAAGGAGCTTGTAAGAGGATGTATTTGTCCGGGATTAAATAATCTTTCGACAATTTATCTCTGTCTTCTTTGGGCTTTCCCTTTTTCAATAAAGGAAGCCATAACTTCGATAAAGTTTTGTGTATTTTGGGACCATAGTCGGGCGTTTCCGATATGGATTCCCCCAAAGCAATTAGTAGGTCCGGGTCTAAAACGGGATCAGTCGACACCGGTTCTTCTAGACCAGGAACTGGTTCAGATCCCAATTCGGGAATAACGTCGGAGACACCAGCTTCCTCTTCCGGGAGCTGAACCTCTGGAGCGGCTACTCTTTCGCTTGCCGCGCCCCCGGTATCACTTTCACTACCTAAAGTAACGTTTTAGATTAGCGAGGGTAAATGAAAAATATTTTTTTATCGAAAACTCACTCGAGCATTTCGATTTTAGGATGCAAATTAACGTTAATCTTATTTGAATGAACGTTTTTATTGCTTAAGTCATCGTTGAAGACTCGCAGTCAACCCCGATGCTTTTTTGGCAATTCGTTCTGAAAACGTCAGAGTTATTGACTCGCAGTCAATCCCAAAGCGTATCAAAACTACAACATATATACATACATTAAATGAAACATTAAATGGCCAAATGATCCATTTAAATGCTAACCTTTTTCTTCTGATAAAGATTCGGGCAGGGTTGCCCGGCGTCTTTCTTTATCCTCGAGTTTTTTTATTTTTTCGCATAGTGCCTGATTCGAGCTTGGGCACTTCTTTTCGGCATTACGTAACGATACGTATAGTTAAACAATTGAACAACAGGTGCGATAGCTACCGCGCACAAAGAATGCAATGAGAGTACGAATAGGCTACAGCCTGGGTGAGAGGTAGGGAGGAAGGGGTTAATTTTTAAACATCGTTTAAAGTCTTTTAAAAATGTGCGCAGCTACCCAGCAAATGGAGGGACTACTACCTGCTAAATATCATATCGAATAATGATGCGGCGAAATATAATTATTATTCTCGTTATCAGGTTTCAAGTTGGACTTGAAGTCGTACAAAAACATTGCACGAAAAGGTTCCCGACGCAGATCCATTTTTCTATGACACACAATGGTTTCATTATGATGGTAAAAAATTCAATATATTTTTACTAATTTTCATAATCAGTTTATAACTCGTCAGCGTTCCATAAATAAATTTTTATTAGTAAAACTTTCTCACGCAGGCATTTCGCGCAACCCCAGCGCGTAAGTAACAAACATTATGAACGCCCCAATCGCAAGACACGGTGGACCAAGCACAGCCTAAAACAGATTAAAATTATTTTGTGTTGGTAAATTAGTAGGTACATGTACCATTTTATATATGTAGTGAGCATATTGTATTATTTTTATCATTATCTTATAGTTTGCCCAATTTTGAAATATATATTGCGGTAAAAATGTATAAAAGAAAAGTACGGCAGAAATGCATACATTTTTACCTAATTCAAAATAAATGAATATGTTAAAATAAACGTTGGAAAGAATGGTTTCGTGTAATTTGGAAATGAACTGACTTCAAGGAGACAACACTTTTTTGTAGTTGAGGCTACACGATCAAGCGCTACATGAGCTGTTTAAGTATATAGAAGATTATTATATATTAACGAGAGGAAAACCATTCTTTGTTCGGCATACGACAGCTATATACTTTTCTTTTCAGAGGCTGTTCCCATGGAAGCACTTGCACTATTTTCCCGCTTTTGATACACTTCGGAATTAAATTTTAGACAGAACGGCGAAACGTCCATTGCTGAAAACAATTCCTCAAATCGAGAATAGTTCGGTCAAAAAAGGCGTTAAAAAGTGGTTAGCTTGCATTCATTCATGCGAATGAATCTAACCAACCATGTCTATGCAGAGCTGAGCTTTAATAAAAATGGGACATTAATAAAAATGCTTAAAAGTCTCGATCGATACAACACGCATCAAAAAATTATTCAATGACATATGTCTAAAATATTTTCTCGATAGATAAGTTTTATTGTAAAAATAGGTTAGAAGTAAATCATAAAATTATTACAAATATATACGCTTTAAAACATGTAGTTGATGGCGATCGCTTAAACAATTTTTGGAATAAATCTCAATTTAAAAATCGCGATAATGCTTCATTAAAGGACTACTAATTGGGATCAATGTCTTTGTATCTATCATCTTGTAGTAATAACAACTTAATAACTAAATATCTTTAACCACCATTTTCCGTAAATATTGGTTTGATAGTCAAACACTTAGCAGCACATGTCAGATACACTTGGAATCTCAGTCCTTACCAGCAGAGTTAAACCGAAGTCCACAGGCATTGCAACAGTAACACACCTCGTTACTTTGACCAAATTCTCTCTATATGAGACTAGTTAACCCGCGCCACCTTTTACTGATCCGATAAGTAAGTCGGACTATATGTGCAGTACCATCATTGCTCGCTGACTTCCAGTATTCAAATGCTAATATTTATTTCTCAACATTGACAATTACTTGTTCTTATTGACGTTAAATAAAGCATGACTCTACCGCCAGTTCGGAAAAGATGAACTGGCAAGAAATCTCATGGGTGTAATTTTTTTTAATAAATTTATAATCGCTCTTATATACAATAATTCTTATCTACATCTGTTAGCTCGGCATGTCTCCCTTCCAACAAATGGAATCCAGCCATCGCCCTCCTCCATCATCTTAGAGGGAAGTGAGCTACCTTACGGGTAGAAGAAGAATAATACAGAAGAATAATAAATATTTGTGAATTATTTCTCAGTAAACAAAATAAGTTTTTAAATGGAGTCGCATGTATTATGATGAAATTTGTTTTTTTCCGGTTCAGTTAATCTTTAATAAACAAAATCAGTTTGGGTTTTATCAAACTTTGCATTATTTGACATAATGCGAAGTAAATTTAAAATAGTATAAAGTACTTTGAGATGAAGCACCGTTGTAATTTTTTTAGGATTCGAACAAAACAACAAACTTTTTTATTACTGGAAGCCTTTTAGAAAGTCAGTTCCGCTCTGTTTATCCGCTGATAATAGATTTGCATATTAATTTCAGAAAGTAGTTAATGACGCAGAAAGCTGCTTTGTAATTTAAGGTCTACAAAAACAAAACTCATTAATTTGTCTGTTATACATTGGTCTTATGGAAAATCTCGAAAACCAACATTAGTTTTCGATACAAAATACTGCTAAAGTTTAATTTAAATGTAGGTTATACAAATCTTCATTCACCAGAAAATTTTCAATTTGAATTAAAGTCTGTTCGCAAATACCTTTTGCATCAGAAATTATTCAATCCAAGCAAAAACAACAATCAATATGCACAGTCGCCTCTGGCATTGCGATTGTTCAAAACTCAGCAAAAACGAAGAGATTTCTTGCAATTTGCACTTGCATTGCTAATGAACAATTAACATTTCACGGTTCCTACTGCTTTCGGGTTAACCGGCGTAGGAATCCGGGGATTAAAATTATTTGCGCGGTTGAAAAGGTTGTAACTATTTGTTACGCGATGGATTACGTGGAGAATTACGGGAATCCGGTACATATAAAAAATATTGTAAGGTATAGAATAAAATCAAATATAAAATTTTTTTCCATCAATGCCCAGCGTTAAAACTCAAGACTTGAAAAGCTGATATTTTGCGTCTAGTTTCTGTTTATGATGTTTAGAAGGAATAAGGCGGGGTATTTCGAAGTTCAATACCCAAGTGTTGGTACTTTGACAGGTACGTATTCTTTTAGTGAAGCAAAAAAATAATGTTTCCTGCTCTAAAAGAATGAGAGTACGAATAGGATACAGCCTGGGTGAGAGGTAGGGAGGAAATGGTTTAGTTTTTAAAAATGGTTTAAAGTCTTTTAAAAATGTGCGCAGCTACCTAGCAAATGGAGGGACTACCTGGTAAATATCATATCGAATAATGAAGCGACGAAATATAATAATTATTTATTTGACATTCACCATTGACTTTTGATTGTCAATATATTTTCTTCTTCAAAATGTAACGAAGCTCTTTTTTCTGACTGTACAAGGAAATTTAAATTTCAAATTTAGAATTCCTCTTAATATACAAATACTACTACAAATTCAAAAACGTCTCGAAAGTAAGTTACCTGTACGTATTGTTATAACCGTATTTGATCTTACTGACCGCAAGTCGGCGTTATTTCATTGAATCGTTTGAATTTCTTAACTTTTGAACTACTTATGAACTGCGCTGCGATGATTCGATTCCCATCTCTTATTAACATTTTAACAATAAACAAGAAGGTAAATCATAGATTATTCATGTAGCAAGTGCCGCTTGGTCGAACTCGCATATCTTGTACTGTCACAAGTTTTTATTCGTTTATTTTATTTATACATATAAGTAAATTAACACCGAATCGTTCACTGTATTTTAACTATCCTTGTTTGTTCTGTTTTAGAGGAAATATTTTACAGTATTGTCGTTCTGGCTGCGCGATGCCTTGGAAAATTGTTTATTGCCTTTTGACTAAATTCCCTAGTTAAAACAATCCCAACATAATTAGTTCATGAGTATAATACTACAATTAAGGCTTTGAGATGATAATTTTGTTGGGAATAGAGCATAATTGTTATTGCTTTGTGACCGGCCGTTTACCCAATTTTCGTTTGCGCTAAAATAAAATAAAAATTTCAATATTTTGGGATGAGATATCATAGGATTAAATTTCATTATCATGGTGACTACATCCTTATCCTTTGAAGCTTGGAAAATATGTTTCGTTCTCAATAAATTATTATGAATTGCAGGTTGGATTTTCATTAAAATACATGTTAATGTCCAATTTGAAAGCGTTCATTACTTAAGTCGCAGGGAGGTACGATCAATTTAGAGACAGATATATTTTACAGTGTATTTGATAAGTGATCATTAAAAGTTAAAGTAAATGTACACAGTTATGTGGGACTCGTCCCGACGCCTACCAGAACCATACCCACTAAAAAACCCCCTGTCGGCTCGTGCATTTTTGCCACTCAGCCTTCATCTGAGCGACGGCCAATCGGAGAAAGAGGCCGCGCTAGCGGGGCCCTTAAGGGGTCACCCGCTGGGATTTACATAGCACTGAAGGTGCTCAAAAAAGAAAAGTAAATAAATAAAAACATTAAAAATTGACAAATAAAATTGCATTAATTCGGATTTACGTTAGAATTAGAATTTACGTTAGAATTAGAATTTGCGGCCTGAAGGGCCTCTAGATCTAAAGTTAACTGCGTGCGTTCGCTCGTGTGCGCGTTTCTCGGTCTAGCGATTTTGTAAATCGAATCTAACACAGGAACAGTATATGAGACTGAATCTCGAACAAGATGATTGGGATGGGATTCGGCACGTTTGAAGAACGATTCTGAGAGTGTTTTGAGGTGCTGTTGCACTGTAGGCAGTTCAAGATCTCTGTGCAGGTCCGCGTTACGCACGTACCAAGGTGCGTTTGTGGCCCTGCGGCAGAAGAGATTTTGAACTACCTGCAGCTTATACAGGACGGAGGGTTTGGCGTGGGCAAAGACTGGCGAAGCATATGACATGACGGGTCTAACGCAGACCTTATAAAGCGTACGTTTATTTCTAAAAGACATTTTACTTTTTCTTCCTATCATACTATATAGACGGCTTAAGTAAAAACGCGCGAGTTTCGTTACTCTATCGACGTGTGGCTTGAAAGAAAGCGTCTGATCTAAGGTGACGCCTAAGTATTTGACAGTGCGCTTCCAGGGGATGGGAATACCTAACATACGAATGTGCGGATCGTTGTGGCGATTACGACGTTTGTGGTCGAATTGAATAGCAGAACTCTTTTCTGGGTTGACATCGATACGCCATTTTTGAAACCAAACACCGAGGGCGTTTACGGCCTTTTGAAGTCTGGTGATGTTATACGGGATCGCTTGACTTTTAGTGTAAAGGGCGGTATCGTCTGCAAAGAGGGCGAGTTCGACGCCTTTCGGCGGGATGGGGATGTCGTTAGTGTACACGGTGTACAGCAGAGGGGCGAGGACTGAGCCTTGCGGGACTCCAGCCTTTATGGGACGAGGCGCGGAGAGCGTGCCTTCGTGTTTGAATCGAAAAGTACGGTCTTTAAGAAACGACGCTATTAATCTGACTAGGCGAGCCGGTAAGCCTATTTTATAGAGTTTAAAAACGAGACCGCTGTGCCAGACTTTGTCGAAAGCCTTGGCTACGTCAAAGAGAACCGCGATTGTTTTTTTACGACGCTGAGAGAATCCTTCGAGTATGTACTCGACGATTCGATGGACTTGCTGAGGGCAGGAGTGTTTAGCGCGAAAGCCGAACTGGTGGGGAATGATGAGAGGGTCGCCATCTGTTGGAAACAGATGGTTCCGCATTCGAGAGAGTATGACTCTTTCGAGAAGTTTAGACATTGCCTTGAGGAGGCTGATGGGTCTGTGATTAGCCGAGACATTCAGAGGTTTACCCGGCTTGGGATTGCCTATGACTGTCGCTTCTTTCCAGGCTTTTGGAAAGTAGCTATGGTCGAAGCAGGCATTGAAGATGATAGCTAACAAGGTAAGCACCTGCTCAGGCAGGTGCTTAAGTGCGTGGTTGGAAATTCCATCCGCACCCGGAGCCTTTTTGGACTTTTGCTTTCTAATGAGAAGCAAGATTTCATCATTAGAGACTGTGACGGGGTCGTCGGTGATAGGGAGAGATTCTCTGCGGAGAACTTCGTCCTCCACCGCCTGGATGTGGGAGGGATCCGCGGGTTGCGTGCTGGGCGAGCATTGTGCCGCTATGCTGTCGGCGAAGCATTCGGCTTTCTCTTCGACTTCGAAAGCAATGGTGCCGTCGGGACGAGTGAGAGGAGGAACGTGAGAGGCGGTGTCTACGCGTAAGGCTCGGGCCATTCGATAATATGCTTGGTGGGACGGGGAGATATTCTCCATGAGATCGTTAAATTGAGTGTCACGGAGTTCCGCGAGGCGAGACCTAACTTTACGTTGAAGCTGATTCGCAGCTGTTCTATATGCTGGCGTGGGATATTTCTTTGCTCTCCGGAGAGCCGCGTTCTTGGCTTTAATGAGATTGCTAACGGCTAGTGGAAGCGCGGGTTTGCTTTGCTTAACAACCTTTTCGTTGTCGTTGATGGCTGTGTTAATAGCATCAGTTAGAGTATTGACTAATGAATCTATTTTATCCGGACTATCTAATTGGTCGGGCGAAATCGCGAGCGGAGAGTTAGGGGCCTCTAAGGCTGAAACTAACGTATTTTTAAAGCCTTTCCAATTGGTAAAGGTCTTAGGAGGTGTGACGTTAACGTTAGGCGTACCTAGCACGAGGGAGACGGGGCGATGGTCGGAGCCTAGGTCATCGAGCGGTTCGATAGACCTTAGGTCAAGATTGATTCGCTTGATAATTGCAAAGTCGAGGATGTCAGGAGAGTAGGTCGGATTGTTGGGATAGTGAGTGGGAGTGATGGGGGATATGACGTCTAAGTCAAGGGAGTTGGTGATGTCGAGGAGAGCGATACCGCTGGTGTTGGTTGATAGGCACGTCCAGTCAGTATGTTTGGAGTTAAAGTCTCCGAACATAATGACTGAATGGCCGAGGGCGAGAATGGCCTCAAAGTCGCTGCGGATTGGATTGGAGCCACACGGTATGTAGACTGAAGCTATGATGATGGTCGGATGACCAGTAATAGCCAATCTACACACCGTGGCCTCCATGTTGAGGAGAGGAGGGGTAGGGAGAGGACAGCAATGGAAGCCTCTTTTGTAATATATGGCGGTGCCGCCGTAACCGTCGGAGTTGGGCCTATCGTTGCGAGTAAACGCGTACTTAGGAATAGCATATCCCCTGGAGCGTTTTGGAGTAAGCCATGTCTCCTGGAGAAGGAATAGGTCAGGTTCTTTGTTCTGAAGGAACAGTTTAATCTCGGGAAGGTTAGTGCTAAGACTACGAGCGTTAAAAGATACTAGGGATAAGCCCTTGGGTTTAATACGACTGGACGCGGGATTCGCGGGTCTAGACATTATAATTTACTTATTTACGATTTTATACAAAAATAAAAAGAATAAAAATAAATTTACAACGAACTTAGGAGCGAGTGATGCTCCGCTAACGCGAATAAACGCTCTTGAGGAGAGCGGGCGGCTCGCAGTTTGCGTGCGAGTACGGAAATTTCGTTAATATCGACGTTTTGAATGACGTCGAATACGGTCTTCATATCCTCAGCCAACGACGACTGAGGTACGGATAACGGAGCGGGACGCGGCCCTACGGAAGCTACGGGAGCTGGGATGGGTCGGGAAGGTGCAGGCGGGACGGCCGGACGCTGCCTCCAAGACAGAGCCGGAGTAGGCGTCGGCTGAACGGGCTTTGCTTCCGGGGGACCCCGGTTGCGCAGCGGCGGGAAGTTAGAAGGAGTGAGTGGCGGCGCCGGTTTAGGCGCGACCCTCTTGACGGTGGAGCGCGGAGCGCGCGGGCAACCCCTGTAGTTAGCTGTGTGGCCGGACTGGCCGCACAGCACACAGGCAGGGGGGGAAGTGGATTCGGGAGTGCGAGTGCACTCCTTAGTGAAGTGGGGATCCAGGCACTTTACGCACCTGGGGGGAGCTGAACAGTTAGCCGCTGCGTGGCCGTACAGCTGGCAGCGGTGGCACTGCCCAGGGTGACCGCGGGGGTTGGGACGCTCGACGGAGATGTTCGAGAGTCCGCAGATTGTGCGAGCCTCTTTGAAAATCTCCTTCGAGTTGGGAGTATTGGACAGGATTACTAGCGCTAACGGAAAACGCCTACCGCGGTTGGAGTGCATCTTGTGCACTGCTGTGACCGGGAAACCCTGAGACTTAAGGTCCTCGAGAATGTCTTCGTTGCTGAGTTCGAACGGGACGCCCCGTAGTACTGCGCGGATCTTACGCTCCTCCGGGAGGGCGTAGGTGTGATACGCGATTTGGTTTAAACCGAGTAACCTGGTAAACGCGCGGAAGTCGTCGACGGTCGCTAATTGGATTTTGATTGTATCGCCAGCGTTGGCGGCTTTTAAGTAATTAATTTTGTGCACTTTGCACAAGTTGGAAACCGCAGTCCAGCGCGCTTTTTCACGCAGGAATACGGGCGGAGGGAGCTGAGGCTTCGGCGGGACGGGAGCGCAGCGCGTCGCTGGCTTCGATGTGACCGACGGAGACGCGGTTACTACGAGCGATTTTAACGGCGCGGGGGCTGGTGTTGAAGACACCGGGGAGGGCTCGGGTATTGAAGATACCGAAGCTTTCTTCGAGCGCTTCTTGGAGCGCTTGGCGACAAGTTGGAACGCGGGCTCAGGAGAGCCGGTTAAGGTGACGGCATCTGACGAAGTATCAGACGCGGGTTCGGAGTCGCTCCCGGGAGCGGTACGCTTACGACGCGACGCGTGAGAGGATGCGACCGATTCGCAGTCCATCTCGGACGAGGCGGGAGACGAGGAAGAGCTGTAGACCTGAGGGGTCTCGACGTTGGAAGCCTGAGGGGCCGGGTTTGAGGCCTGAGGGGCCGTGTTTGAGGCCTGAGGGGCCGGGTTTGAGGCCTGAGGGGCCGGGGTTGAGGCCTGAGGGGCCGGGGACGCGATTGATGCCTGTAAGGCCTGCGTTATGATGTCATTCGGGATGTAGACGCCTACCGCAGCAAGTGCCTGGGTGAACGCGTTAATAACGCTTAGCGGATCCATAAGGGAGAGTTGGGACAGTAATATTAATAAATATAAGTATAATAAAAGATGCCTAGTTCCTAAAACCTAGCAAAATCCTAGCGGCTAACCTCCCTACCAGCGGTAGGGGGGCTGGGGAGGAAAACTTAAAACTAACAATAGTACGCCAAAGGCCGCTACCTAGAAACCTAAAAAAGGGTACGCAGGTAAAGAGTTGACCACGTTAGGGTCAACCTTTACCGACAGAAAGGGCAAATACACACGAAAACACACAGATATGATAAAAATAAATATGAAAAATAGAAGAAAAATAAATAAAATAGAGAAGAGAAATAAAATAAAAATAAAAAGGACTGGTTCAGTACAAATTCGTTGTCACCGTTAAGTATCCTTCGCACTGAAACCAGACTACTTACGCTGGGCACAACACTGCACTCAGCACAAGCACAACACTACTTAGCACAGCACTTTGAAGACTAAGGGGCTTAGTCGCAAAGAAAAATCGCACTTCGATAGCACTCAGAGGGAGTAGAAAGAACCTTGAAAGCCGTAGCACGGAACCAACACGCTAAACCGTGACGTCAGTAGACTGAGCGCCACGGAGTATCGGGAAGGGACCAAACGACGGAGAACGGGGTCTTGCACGTCCGCACTGGGCGGCGATCGGAGCGAGAATGTGAGTATATGACAAGTTCCTCACACACGGACCTTATATATATTTTGTCCCCGTCTGATCTAACGTACTCGCAATCCCCACTGTCGGAAGGACTGGGGCGATTTGCATTTATTTGCGATCCCTACGATATTTAACACTTTATGATGGGGACCCTTATTTACTACCCAGTGTTAATTCAGATATAGTACGTAATAAATCGTCACTGTTTTTCTTTATGTCCAATTACTTCCACCTCGACGGTGTATTTTAATAAGCGTCCGTTATATTGCTATACAGCCCGAGATAAACAAAATGATTTAGGTGCTTTCCGTGTTTTCGTTTTTACAATAAAAAAGAATTTTTGCAGTTTATCTGTAATATTTTGTAATTACATCAATAATAATACATAACTGTTTCCCGTAATTTTCCATTGTTTCTTTGTTCTATAAAATGAACGAGTCTAAAAAAGACATTCGATATTGTGATAACAGAATACAGCGTAAGGAGTAGCACAAAGTTGGTTCAAGTCCGGAAATTTGGTGTCAAAGGACCAAAGCTCGCTTTGGTCGCCCAGTCACGGATACAAAAAGGGACATGATCGGCATTTTAGTAGTAACGACAGGGCTGAAGAATTGGAAACTGAACACAATAAATTTTTGACCCATTTGGAAGTCTGGCATATTACTTAAAAAACGTTGGTACGACAAAGGAATAAACTTAATTACCCATGTACATATTTGCGGTTATTTGCTAAAACGTAATGAAACTGAACCATTTAAAAAAATCATCTCTTGTGATGAAAAGTGTTAATTTCACTTACGACAAGATCGTGCAAAAAAGGTCACGTTCATAGAGTTGTTAAGCGTCGCAGTGCGTGGCAAAACCCAGATAAACCCGCAATAAGGTGATGTTCTGTGGTTGGTGAGAACATTTATTTTGAGCTTTTCCTCAAAATATTACACAATAAATATTTTAGAATCAGAAGTTATTTGGAATTGGCTGAGTCTGTTTGATGGCTATATCATAAGATACATATGGACAGACTTCAGAGGATACAAAAAAGTTATCAAGACACTTGAATATATAACTGGATGTATGTAATGTTATTATAACGATTTTTTCATCATAGAAAGCAAACAAGCACGCGACCCACCTGATCGCACCCATGAACATCATTCGTCGTAGGTGTTTTATTTATTAATATTGAATATGATTATGAAATAGAGCAATGACGCGTCGCCGGCCGTAGGCTTGAGTAGGAATTACCTTCGTTCGAGCTATCTCACTGGCTGTTCCTTTCCTTTGACAGCCACGTCAGCGTGATTATTATGGCGTTCAAAATAGTAAACCACCAGTGTAGACACCCCAGACAAAATCCTAAAAAAAACTCTACTATCACTATGACCTTTCCTTGATTAGGCAAAATCTTTTAACTCTTGAACATCGCCTAATTGCGCTGATGCGGCTATCCTATTAAAAATAATTAACGATACTATGTATACATATATATATTTCCGTGTTCCTCGTAGACAGGAGAGAACATGTAAGAGAAAAGCTTTATCAAGAACCAATAATGTAAAAAAATATTTTTTTCAATATCACACAGACTCCCAAAGAGTAGATCTTAACAGGAACATGAACAAGACGAAGATTGAAATGAAATAAGTTAGGAACTCTACTCTCGTTGTTGAAGAACTAGGACAACAATACAGTTAGCTCAGCCTCGTCGGTTGGCTCTGCCCTCAAAAAAGATCTTTCGCAAAAACTTTGGAGCCGTCAATAGCCGCTTTTAAACGATTCGTGTGAAATAATTTTTTTTATCAAAAATAAAAGTCATCTGTCATAGTGAGTTAAATTTTCATGCAACAGGAGCAATCTCTGAACCAGAGGAATAGTTGGTAGCATGTATGAATAGGCTAAATTACTCTATAGTCTAAATGGAGTTTAAAAACAAAAAACAATATTAATACATCTGCCGCAATATAATACTATACTTGGCAAAGATACCAATATCTCAAAAGTGTCAAAAAAATATCGGTACCGAAAGAACAAAATTTTGTCATCAAAAAGCATAGATACTTTTTTTTGTGTCTCTTTATTAAAAACCAGTCGATCATCAGGTGTATTGTCTTTGCTAAATTACTCCTACACGTTTATACTGGGATGCATTCATTACTAAAGAAACAAGATCAAGCAGTTCACAAGCAGGATAAAACAGTAATCAATCAGGATGAATGAGTGAATCTTCTTTAGCAATTAATCACAGCCGTCGCGCGAGTGAAGGCGGGAACTGTCGCCGCAGTCAGCTGGGCTGGATCGGGGCAGATAGCTACGATATAAATTTATCTATAAAACTATCAATAATATTATAAAAGAATTATTTTGCAAAATTTGTTACTGAAGCAGTTACAGTTACAGGTACAAGACAGGTTACCTAAACGACGTGCTCTCAGCTTGTAGGTAGCTCTGAATTATTCATCAAATAATTATAAAATGTTACGTACATTTTATTAAGAGTACAGGAAATAATATCATGACTTAGGCAAACTTTCATCAAGAAACAGTACTATTCTGTACTGACTGAGTAATACCTAACTGAGAGTAGAGTTACATTAAAACTCTAATCTGCATGTAGAAATAAGTATATGACAGTATTAAAATCGCCAATAATGGCAAACAATGTAAATATCTACTAAAATAAAAAAAACAAATCATTACTTGTACTAATACTAGTACAAATATTTTTACAAATATTATTTAACGATCATATATAAACTTCGGTAAAAGTAAAGTTTACACTCCGGTAGCAGCAGTGATGCTTCCATAACCTAAGACTTTCATTATTAAATCGTAAAATTTGTTTTAACCCTGCAGTAACGAGGTAACTTCTGGTGCTCGCCTCAGCTCTTGTTACTTAAAACTTTTCCCACTCTATGCTTGATTAACCAGCGGGATTAACTTGGGGCGTAAGTAACCACATGAACATGGTAACGTTGAGTAAGATCAATAATTAGAAGAATCGTTTACTTACGTAGACGTGAACTAGTATTTATAAGGCTGAATCATTGACGTAAAAACAAATGAACTGTGGGTCGAATGTATTAGAATGGATTAGTATGCATAATTCTATAAATGTGTGGGTCAACTCGGTACACTTCTTAAGTACATTTTGTAAAATGGACTAAATGAATAAATTAGATCACTTGAAATTTATGTATCTTTGCGTGACAGCTGATTATTGCTTGCCATGATTTTTCACCTTATCGAGCTGTAACTAGGAAGTTGACAATAAAATCTCCTTTCTTTTGTTCCCCTCCACAGAGAGGGCAGGAGGATAAAAAATGCTCTGATGCATACTCCACACGCGCGACGGGAGTTATGTGGGACTCACTCCGAGCCTACCAGAGCCCTACCCACTAAAAAAACCCCTGAATGACTCGTGCAATTTTTTGCCACACAGCCTTTATCTGAGCGACGACCAATTGGAGAAAGAGGCCGCGCTAGCGGGGCCCAGAAGGGTCACCCTCTGGGATTTACATAGCACTGAAGGTGAATACATAGCACTGAAGGTGCTCAAAATGAAAAATAAAAATTGAATTTATTCGAATTTACGTAAGAATTAGAGTTAGTAAGAACTGAAGGGCTTCGAGATCTAATGTTAATTGTGTGGGTTCGCCAGTGTGCGCGTTTCTCGGTCTAGCGACTTTGAATTCCGAATCTAAGGCAGGAGCAGTATATGAGACTGAATTTCGAATTAAAGGATTGGGATAGGATTCGGCGCGTTTGAAGAACGATTCTGAGACTGTTTTTAGGTGCTGTTGCACTGTAGGTAGTTCAAGATCTCTGTGCAGGTCCGCGTTGCGCACGTACCAAGGTGCGTTTGTGGCTCTGCGGCAGAAGAGGTTTTGAACTACCTGCAGTTTGTGCAGGACGGGTTTGGCGTGGGCAAAGACTGGCGAGGCATATGTCATGACTGGTCCAACGCAGACCTTATAAAGCGTACGTTTGTTTCTGAAGGACATTTTACTTTTCTACCTAACATACTATAAAGGCGGCCTAAGTAAAAACGTGCGATATTCGTTACTCTATCGACGTGAGGTTTGAAAGAAAGCGTCTGGTATAAGGTGACGCCTAAATATTTGGTAGCACGCTTCAAAAGGATGGGAATGCCTAGCATTCTAACGTGGAGATTGTCGGCGATACGACGGCGTTTGCAGTCGAAGTAAACCACAGAGCTCTTCTCTGGGTTCACATCAATGCACCATTTTTGAAACCATGCACCGAGGGCATTTACAGCCTTTTGGAGTCTGGTGGTAAGACCAGGGACACTGAGGCCTTTGGTGTGAAGGGCAGTGTCGTCGGCAAAGAGGGCGAGTTCGACGCCTTTCGACGGGACGGGAATATCGTTAGTGTATAGACGAGAGTTGAGTTTATAGACGAGACCGCTGTGCCAGACTTTATCGAAAGTCTTGGCTACGTAAAAAAAAAAAACTGCGACCGTTTTAAAACGCCGCGGGTAGAAGCCATCGAGTATGTACTCGACGATTCGATGGACTTGCTCAGGGCAGGAGTGCTTAGCGCGAAAGCCGAACTGATGGGGAATAATGTGAGGGTCGCCATCCGTTGGAAACAGATGGTTCCGCATTCGAGAGAGCATGACTCTCTCGAGAAGTTTAGACATTGCCTTGAGGAGGCTGATGGGTCTGTGGTTAGCCGGGACATTCACAGGTTTACCCGGCTTGGGAATGCCTATGACTGTCGCTTCTTTCCAAGCTTTTGGAAAGTAGCTAAGGTCGAAGCAGGCATTGAATATAACAGCTAACAAGGTAAGCACCTGTTGAGGCAAGTGCCTTTTGGACTTTTGACTTTTAATGACAAGCGAGATTTTATCATTAGAGACTGTGACGGGGTCGGCGGTGATGGGAAGAGAGTCTGCGGAGAACTTCGTCCTCCACCGCCTGGATGTGAGAGGGATTCTCGGGTTGCGTGAGCATTGAGACGCGACGCTGTCACCGAAGGATTCGGCTTTCTCTTCGACTTCGAAGGCAGTAGTGCCATCGGAACGAGTGAGAGGAGGAACGTGATAGGCGGTGTCTACGCGTAGGGCTCGGGCCATACTATAGTACGCTTGATGGGACGGAGAGATATTCTCCATGAGATCGTTCATCTGAGCGTCTCGGAGTTTCGCGAGGCAAGACCTAACTTTACGTTGAAGCTGATTCACAGCTGTTCTGTATGCGGGCGTGGAATATTTCTTGGCTCTCCGGAGAGCAGCGTTCTTGGCTTTAATGAGATTGCTAACGGCTAAGGGAAGCGCGGGTTTGCCTTGCTTAGCAATAATTACGTTATCGCTGATGGCTGAGTTTATAGCATCAGTGAGAGAGTTGACTAATGAATCTATTTTATCCGGGCTATCTAATTGATCGGGCGAGATCGCGAGTGGAGAGTTTGGGGCCTCTAAGGCTCAAACTAACGTATTTTTAAAGCCTTTCCAGTTGGTAAAGGTCGTAGGAGAGGTGACGTTATCGTTAGGCGTACCTAGCACGAGGGAGACGGGGCGGTTGTTAGAACCTAGGTCATCAAGCGGTTCGATAGACCTGAGATCGAGGTTGATTCGCTTGACAATTGCAAAATCGAGGATGTCAGGAGAGTAGTTCGGGTTGTTGGGATAGTGAGTGGGAGTGATGGGAGAGATGACGTCTAAGTCGAGTGAGTTATTGATAGCCATAGCCAATCTACACACAGTGGCTTCCATGTTGAGGAGAGGAGCAATAGCTCTTTCGTAATAAATAGCAGTGCCGCTGAAACCGTCGGGGTTGGGCCTGTCGTTACGAGTAAACGCGTACTTGGGAATAGCGAATCTGCGAAACTGCGCGGATGTTACGCTTCTCTGGGAGGGTGTAGGTGTGGTACGCGATTTGTTTTATTGAAAATAATCTAGTGAACGCGCGGAAGTCGTCGATGGTCGCGAACTGGATTTTAATTGAATCGCCTGCGTTGGTTGCTATGACATAATTAATTTTTTGCTCTTTGCAAAGATTAGGTACCGCGGTCCATCGCGCTTTTTCGCGGAGGAAGATGGGCGGAGGGAGCTGAGGCTTAGGTGGGACGGGAGCGCAGCGGATTGCTGGCTTGGACGGAGCCGACGTATACGCGGTCACTTGTATTGACATTAACGGCGCGGGGGCGGGTGTTGAAGACACCGAGGTTTTCTTCAAGCGCTTCTTGGAGCGTTTGGCGACTAACTGAATTGCGGGCTCAGGAGAGCCGGTTAAGGTGACGGCATCTGATGACGCATCGGACGCGGGTTCGGAGTTGCTCCCGGGACCGGTACGCTTGCGACGCGCGAGAGGATGTGACCAATTCACAGTCCATCTCGGACGGGATGGAAGACGCGGGAGAGCTGTAGACCTAAGGGGTCTGGACGTTGGAGGCCTGAGGGGCCGGGGACGCGATAGTAAAGTATCCTTACGCAGCTTCGACTACTTGAAGCATTCAAGTTTTGACAGTTTTTTACCGAGCACCACTTTTACCAGTGTTATCGGGTGGCTGATCAAACAAATACTGGTATGGCACACCATTTTTGTATTTTTATTCAATTTTAGGCTGGACGCTTTTGAACGTAGACCCGAAATTTATTTGTTTGTAAGTCAATAGCCGAAAATGTATAAAGCGAACTAATACTCATCTCAGCTAAATGGTCAAGTAAAAAGCGACTTTACTTCTTCTTCATAGTAAACATATTCTTAAATTTTGTTAAGTGCACTAATCATGTCATAATGTGTCAGATACAGCCGAAATGAAAAAATTTTTTTCTGTTTGATAAATATAAACTAAAAATAGATAATATTAAATATATTGCAGATAAGTTTTCTATTTCACTTCGTTTTCATTAGCGAGAGTTTTCAGCCTACTCCGTGCCGACCGGTTTTCGGTCCGGCAGGGGCACGGCGGCTCGGCTTCTTCCTGTGTCTTTCAGTGAATATTTTGTTACCATGGAGCAGCGATATATGGATGGATCATCTAATAGATCGTCTATTGGATCGTACCGAGATTTATTCTCTCCAGTTTCTCAAGTGAGCGTCCCATATGCGGAACGAGAAAACAATGTGTGTGTTGAGGTTAAAAAGTATGGCGAGCTTTCGGAAGATGAAAAAAATATTTTTTGTGTAGAAGATAAAGAAGTGGAGTTAGGAGAGAATTTAGAGCGATTAATCGGTACTAAAAGACCAAGAGTACAGGGTGACACTTCGGAAAGTGCTGAAAATGAAGAGAAAGAGGGATGGCAGGACACTAGGAAGAGTAAAAAGGGGAAGAAAGAGAATAAACATGATAAGGTGATCACAATAACAAAGAAGGATGATATGCAAGTTTATTTAACTGGGAAAGGTCCATTACCTAAACAGTTTGCGATGGCCCGATTCCTCAAAGAAAATGATATTAATGGTATTGTTCAGGTTAAATACATTAATTCCAATAAACTGAGAATTGAGTTTGATAGTGTGAAAAATGCACAGCTACTTTTTAATTGTGAAAATATAATTACAAGGGGATGGTTAGTACATAAGCCCATGGAAGTAAATCACTCATACGGAGTTATTAGGGATGTGGATGCAGACCTGACAGATGAAGAGATTAAGAATAAAGTTTTGAGTAGTGTTGAAATTTTTTCAGTTAAACGTCTTAAACGTCGAGATAGAGTGGATGGTCACTGGTGCCCGAGTGAGGTTGCTCGCCTTGCATTTAAAGGCTCACACTTGCCTTCTCATGTTTATGTTGATGGATTAAAGATCAAAGTAGAACCTTATGTATTTCCCGTGACACAGTGCTTCAAATGCTGGAAAATAGGTCACGGAATAAGTTTATGTCCTTCCAAAAATTTCATTTGCCCTAAATGTGGAGGTAATCACTCCAACTGTGAAACCTCCTCTTTTACGTGTGTGAACTGTAAAGGGGGTCACATGGCGATGGCAAAAACTTGTCCAACGTACCTTAAAGAGAAGCGCCTCCGAGAATTGATGGCAGAATTCAATTGTACATATAAAAAAGCGATCAACCTTTATGATACATCATCTAAAATTCGAAAGTTAGAAAACAAAAATATTCACCCGCTAAAGAGACAGTTTCCCCCTTTGTACAATAGTTGTTTGGATAATAATGTAGAGATAATAAATGTTCATACTCCATCTTACAAAGAAGTTCTATGCAATAAAATTGATAATGTTGATGTGGAGGTTAAAAAACTACGACAAAGAAAGAAAGAGCAAATAATAAAAGAAAAACCTTTAAAACCAGAGAAGCCTGAAATGAAATGGAGAAATGATGAGGAGAATAATGAAAAGGAAGTTAGTGATAGTGAGGAAGAACAGCTTAAAGATAAAGTTTCATTTATAGAGTTGATAAATAGAGTTAAAAATGTCCTGTTTCTTAAAAACGTATGTTTTAAATCTAAAATTTTTAGTATCATCAAATTAGTTGTGGAATGGTTAGTTATCTATGCTGTGGGTTTAATTTCAGATTGGTCTCTTATTAAAATGTTATTAAATTATATTTCCAATGGCTTCTCCTAAACTAATTAAGTTAAACATTATACAATGGAATGCCCAAAGTATATTGCTTAAATTGAAATCTTTCGAGGAATTGTTGCGTATTGAAAAAGTTCACATTGCTATAGTTAGTGAGACTTGGTTAAACGAAGACAAAATTGTAAAAGTTAACGGTTATAATATTTATAGAAGAGATAGAGTTGATGGTTATGGCGGTTTAATGATTTTAGTTCATAATTCAATTAAGTCTACATCTTTTGCTACTTGTTTAAATAATTTAGGTATTGAAGTGTTACAAGTAAAGGTTTTCAATTGTTTTCCTATACAAAACCTGGTAGCTGTTTATTGTCCAGGTAATGTCAATACTAGGCAAGAGGATTGGGATGAGATTTTAAATTTAAGTACAGAGAAATGTTTGGTTTTGGGTGATTTTAATGGACACCATTTAACATGGTCGACCAAAACAGACGTTAGAGGTAACCAACTTCATTCGGCCTTTTCAAATAGCAATTTTGTGATTTTAAATACTGGTGATATTACTCGTTTAAAACTTGTTGAAGGTATTTTAAAACAATCTGCACCTGACCTTTCCTTGGTAAGTGCGGATATTGGACTTGATTTCACCTGGTCTGTGCTTAATGAGTCCTTGGGCAGTGACCACTTGTTCATTAAAATCTCCAAACGTCAATGTTTAAATACTAGTAACTCAATCAAAAGGAAAAATTTTAAAAAAGCTGATTGGAGTGCTTATACAGAATACTTAAACGAAATATTTACAAACGTTCAACGTACTAGCGATTTGCAAAAAGATTATGAACTTTTTACTCAATATATAAATTTAGCTTCAGATTCCTTTATCCCTTGCTATACAATCGAACAAAACCCTAGCTCTGTGTTTACCCCAAAACCGTATTGGACTCCAGATCTTTCTAAATCAGTTGCGGAGCGTAGACAAGCGTTAGGTAAGTTTAGGAAAAATCCGATACCACAAAATTTAGATAAATTAACTGAAAAAATTGAAATTTCAAAAAAGAAATTGAATCTATCTATAAGAAATGGTTGGAACTCATTTTGTTCATCAATAGATGAGGGCACTACCTCTAGTGACATGTGGTCAAAAATGAGCTGGATGAAGGGTTATAAGAACCCACGACAATATATGGATCCTTTCAGAGTTGAGAAACTTCTATGTTCATTAACCCCTGACTATGCTACTCCTGCAATGCCTCCGCTATCTTCATATGATTCACCTCTCGATGCAGACATCTCTATCCACGAGTTGCGTAAATGTATAAAATCTAAAGATACATCTCCTGGTTGTGATGGTATATCTTACTCGATGCTAAAGCACTTATCTTTAAATGCTCAAGAGTTTCTGGTTGATTTATTTAACGATTTTTTAAAGCATGGGTTTGTTCCAACTCAGTGGCGTGACATTGGCATCATACCAATTCCGAAACCTGGTAGGGAACCAAATAGTGTATCCTCATTGAGACCGATAGCTTTAATATCGTGTTTGTGCAAAATTTTTCACTCGGTTATAAACAATAGACTTGACTGGTATGTGGAAAAACTTAATGTTTTTTCGAATAACACTTTAGGTTTTAGAAAGTGCAAATCCTGTTTAGACAATTTAAGCGTTTTGGTTTCGAGGATACAAGTTGGGTTTTCAAAAGGTTTGCCCACTATGAGCTGTTTCTTAGATATTGATGGCGCTTACAATAACGTGGAAAACACTGTTTTAATATCGACCTTAGATAAACTTAAAGTTGGTCGTAAAATATGTAATTACCTGTGGAATTTTTTGAAAGAAAGAAATCTCAAAATTTTTTTGGATGGAAAAGTTCTTTTTCAGAGATCTACTTGTCGTGGTTTAGCTCAAGGGGATCCATTGTCACCCCTTTTATTTAATTTGGCTACCTTAGAAATTTGCAAGTCCCTAGAAAAAGATATATTTATATCACAGTATGCAGACGATTTTGTTTTTTATTGTTATTATGATGATATAAACCTCGGTGAGAGGAAAATCCAAAAGACTTTGGATAAGATTCATAATATGTTGTTAGATATTGGACTAGAAATTTCACCGTCTAAAAGTAAATTGTGTCTTTTTAAACGAGGTTATAGGAGAGATTTTATTAACATAAATGTTAATGGTCAAGTATTACCTGTTGTTGATTCTGTCAAATATTTAGGTCTTTGGTTGGATCGTAATCTTCGTTGGGGAAAACATATCAACGAAACCAAAGATAAGGTACTAAAATATGTAAATATTTTCAAAGTCTTAGCTGGTTCTGGGTATGGTATTCATGTGAATCATTTGAAGCGGTTATATATAGCGTTAGTCAGAAGTCATATTGACTATGCCAGTTTTTTGTATGCCAATAGTAGTGCAACTCATCTTTCTAAATTAGATAAGATACAAAATATATGTTTACGTGTGATTGGTGGATTTATCAAAAGTACACCTATACACGTAATGGAGGCGGAATTGGTTTTACCACCATTATCTGTTCGCAGACAATATCTGGCAGGAAAGTTCTATTTGAAATCTAGATCTTTTGATAATATGGTATGTAATGTTCTGGATGAAATGTGTAATTTAGTTCAAAACCGTTTTTGGAATCGAAAAATAAAACCTTTACTTGTAACCATGCATAACTCATTTAAGTCCACAGATATCCAATCCAATAGTCAGCCCGAAATGTATTCACTTGATACATGGGTCACAAATATTGATTTATCTGATTGTTTAAAACCTAATTTAAGCGGAATAGACAAGGCAAAATGTAAGTACACTCGAGCACATATTCAATCTGCATGGACTGATATTTTTGAAAATAGATATACTTATTTTTACAAAATTTTTACAGACGGTTCGAAAACAGAGAACGGAAACGGGGGTGCGTTTTTAGATTGGGAAACTAAAGAATCTGTTAAAATACAGATTAATGCAGAAATTTCGATTATGGCCGTAGAAATGATAGCAATTTTAGAAGCATTATCGTACATTCAGAGCATAAATTTTCAAAAATTCGTTATTTTAACAGATTCAAAAAGTACTATTCAACATTTGATTCGATGTACTACCATTTTCCGAGGCTTTCCATTAGCTTATATGATTATAAATATGATAAATAGCTTAAAATTAAGAAAAAAAGATATTGTTATCCAATGGATTCCCTCTCATTCAGGTATCCTGGGAAACGAGGAAGTGGATCGGCTGGCCAAACAGGCCATGACGGAGGGTATTTATTTTCATTGGGTTCCATGGTTCGGTGATGTTCTCTATAAAGTTAAAATTAGGTGCTACGACATTTGGTCTGAATATTTTAATGAAAGATCGCTTTCTAAAGGTATCTGGTATAAAACCATCCAGCCGTCAGTTCCTAGAGTCCCTTGGTTTGAATTGATTAAAATGAGTCGGCAAGACATTGTATTAGCTCTTCGTCTCCGTTCTGGTCATATTCCGTTAAATAGTTTTGCTTACTTGATGCGTAAAATTGATTCTCCAAATTGTAGTCAATGTGGTGTGGTTGAGGATGTTTTTCATATTACTATGGAGTGTGATCGGAATGTGGTACAGAGGCGCCGCCTTAATTTGAAAAATTTCAATATCGGTTTGGTAAACAGTATATTATCATCCCCTATTTCGAAGGAGGCCAAATTGTTATATAATGTAGTGAAAATATGTTTAGATAATAGGTAATATTATATTATTAATTTTATTGATGTGGATTTAGAGAGTCACGATGAGGGTGGCTTTTGTAAAACCCTCTATAAATAAATATTGATTAAAAAAAAAAAAGTGCACTAATCTTGTCAAAATGACAGCCATTACTTTTGGCTGAATTTTTCTCACTATGTGGTTTAATAATCATAATAATAATAATCCCCAGACAATCACACCAACTGTTTGGCCCCAAAGTAAGCGGAGCTTCTTTTATGGATGACCATACAGCGAACTGGAGGGGAAACCCAGAATAAACATACATATATAAATATGAACAACCATGACCCGAGAACAAACATTAATGTTCATCACACAAATAAATGCCCCGGCCGACTAGAACCTGGGACCTCCGGCATATGAGGCAGGGCTACTAAACTCTACGCTACTCGATCGTCAAAATCAAACGTCGTGATCGATTTTCAAACTTGGTATAAAACTAAGTCACTTTTATTCTAACATTTAGCTGAATATATCAAAGATAAGCAAGCTTAATAGATTTCAGTCTAAGTGACAATGCAATAGTTAGCTTAGATATGAAATCAAATACATAACATAATTTGAATTATAAATTTCGTTTACTTTATTAAACGTTTATGTTAGTTTACCAAGTACATGGAGCAACGTTTATAAAATGAAAGGTTTGTCCATATTTTACGACCTATATCTAAGGTTTTTGAAATTATATTTGTCTTCACTATATGAAGTAGTAATTACTGAAAAGTTACGTAACTAAAAACTGTGTGCATGTACTTGTTCAAAAGTATTCCAATAAGAAGAAGGAATATGTCGATAAAACTACAATGATCACAACACTATTGTTTACCCTTTAGACAAAACTAAATAACCTCTCCAAGTAGGACGTAAGTCTGCCGTGCAATCTCAGTGACCGTCCATCAAGACGGAATGAAATAAGAAAATAAATAAAACGAGTATTTGCAAATGTTATACGCAGGTGTAATGGTTCTGTTGATGGAAACGTGCCCTTTTCTGAAGTAAAGATTCTGAACTTTAGAAACCACTTATTCTTCAGATATCAGTATCCAATTGTATCAGGTACATAAGTCTCTAGAAAAAGTTTTGATAAAAAAATTTATCATATTTTTTTTAACAAAGTTATTAAAGAAATTAGGGAACAATTTTTTGTACTAAAGAGAAAGTTGGAATTATGTTATTTATTATCCATTTTATTTGTCAATAAAATGTTAACACTAAGCAGTAGACCTGTAGAAACATTAGTAGTTTAGGAAGTAGGCACAGTAGTTTAGGAAGCACTTAGCTTCCTAGGCTAAACTAAACTAGGCTGCATTTAGAAAATGTTGCATATATAATCTTGTTGAAATAGGATTATGCTGTATAAACAAAGTCGCTTTTTATTTGAGCGGTTAGCTGAGATAAGTTTAGGTTCGCTTAGTTTGCAGTCTAACAAATTAAAAATTTGTCACCTGGCGAGTTGAATGAAATACCTTTTTTTTACAAAATACAAAGTAGAGGTTCGTTGATCGTTGATAAATTCTAATGTTTTAAATAAACAAAATATCTCTTAACACCGATTGAACAACTTTAGCTCATGTTCCCGAGGGGAGGTGCAAGTAATGCCACATAAACGATATGATGTTACGTATTGCCCCTTCAGCAAATATTCATCACTACACACTAACAAAATGTCACTAACAGAAAGATATTCGAACATTTAAAACTTTACATGTGCGATTTAATATACTAATAGCTCCATCCAGTTTACACTAATGGAACTACACCTTACCATACATGTAAAAAGAACAATGCTTAAACTAAATTATACACCGATGTTTAAAGGATTAAACCATAAACGTGTACAAATAAACCAAGGCAATATTGTAGTAACGTTCTCGGGTCATATATAATTAATTGCCTTATGTTCTTAGTCTCACTAAAAGCCGAGTTTCCTTTTTGTTCATAACTATCCGGACAAGGTTTAAATGTAAAAACAATATAGAAAATCTGGGAGGAAAGTTGCAAATTCAGAAAATGTTATGCTACGCAAATCTCAACATAAAATAATGGTCATCAACTTTGTCAAGATTGCTGTCACATGTTTTAACTGCGCTTTTTTTTCACAAAAAGGTTTTTTTCGATTTGAGTTGTCAAAGCGTGGTATCCGTAATCCGTTTTGAACATTATTTTACCTTTCATTGTTGGGACCTGGGTCCAAGATCATCTTTGTTTGCAGGCGTAGGGGTGTTTTTTGGCATAAATATTTAGCTCCCATTGTTTTTATATTTTGAAGTTTCTTGACGATGATTTTTAGTAAAGTTATTAAGTATTTTAAACAATATATTTTGACATAAGAAAAAATACTTTGCTCACTGAAGTATAAGATATGGTGTCTTAAGAAGATGCATCGGTGAGTGGAGCGGGAGAAAGAAAAAGAAATCAGTAAATCCTTATTCCTTTTATTAATTATGAATTGGATTTGCGTTTGTTTTCTATTTCACCGTGAAGTCTTAAATTAAATTTTACTTGTTTTCTTCATAAATTACATTTTCATCAATAAGTATAATATTGGGAGATATCAAAATCTATATCGAACATGAATAAATCCGTCAGAAGTCTAAAAAATAATAATGTCACTGTCAAATTTAATAATATGTGCTACAGTAAAAGCATACTAAAATACGCCAAAACACTTTTTAACGTACAAAACAAACTTTTTTCAAACTTTAATTATAATTTCAGGGATCGCAATTCTGTCCTATGTAGATTGGAAAAGTGGCAAATTTAATTAAAAACGTATTTCACAAAAGCTGTAGAGAATAGCAGGTATTTCCTACTGTTTTATGGGTTCTATTCCTAGTTCCCAAATTTATACACTGGGGTAGAAGGTTTACAATTTGACGACGACACGAAAGAAACACACACATGACAGCTAATTGCGCGTGCTAATCAAATGCTGCAGCCAAGCTGTTTACTTTGTATGTATATCATTTTTCACAAACAGAAACAGAAATAGCTTGTGGGTATTTCAAACACGCCCTTTTGTCATCAAAATAATCTTTGATCTTATAGTAAGCTTTTTGGCATAGAATTACTTAATAGTTTGGGTGAACTTAATGAGTGGCAAGGATTGAATTGATTTCGGTATTTCATTGTAACAACGTATTGACATTCCAATTAATAATTTGCTGGTTTTAGCTGCCTTAATTGTGGAAATCCTAACTTACAGTCGTTCCTAGTTCTTACAGAGTGAAAATTGTCATGGTTATCTTTTTTAGTTTTTAATTTATTAATATTCTTGTGAATGTACAAAATATTTTTATAAATATATTGTGGTGCAAGGGTTTATATACCGTTTTCTTTAAACTTTTCGCTTAGAGATTCTCTATTTCTTAATTTATATATTCTACGAATAGCCCTTTTCTGCAGAGTGAAGATCGTTTCGAGGTTTACGGCATTTCCCCACAGTTATTTTCTCAAGATTTTTCAAACTATGTTTATAACAAAAATATACCATCCTGGCTGTATGCGTATCAGTCGGTACGCGAATTTTCCCACGAACGCCGCAGAACAAAGTCTACTCGCCAGTTGTGAAATGTCGAACCCCCATTGAAGTTTTGAATGTTTGAAAAACAGTATTATCTTCTAGGTTCAACCTGTTACCATTAAGATACAATTTTGATTCGAATTTTTTACATTATAGCCGAATATTTTTTGGTTTTGTTTTTTTGTTTTTAAATGCTAGATTATTTACATTAAACCAGAAATTGTTTTTTGTCTATCAATTCAAAAAATTAATGTCTCATAATTAGCAAACAATAAAATAACGTTATTCTTGCCTACCATATAGGGTAGATCACCTTTTAAGGTTCACCTCAACCTTCTGAGTTCTACTACTTAGGTTTGAATGCAAAAGCTCAAGATTAGTGTCCTGCGTTGACAGGCGTTTGTCTTCCATCTCACCTGATGGAAAGTGACGATGAAGACGAGGATCATACACGCCTGTCTAAGAGGTACCTATTCACTCTACACTTGAAAGCTCCAGGGTTATATTTGTCTGGAAAAACAGACGCAGGCAAATCGTTCCACTCTTTGGCAACACGAACCAAAAATGAGCTATCGAACCGTTTAGTTCGGCTCATCGGCACGCTAACCACAAACGGGTGAAACTTCTGTCTGCGTCTGGTTGACCGGTGGAGGAAGGACGGTTACACTGCTGAATGCAATAACACCAATGCATCCAAAGCATCTTGTCATTTCCCCAGCACCAACAATAACTTCCGATAGTTCAACACCTGCGTCTGTTGTTGAACGACTACAAGTAAATCTAGTTGTAGTATTAAAAGTTGATTTAAAATATTTTTTTCAAAGATTTTACTACAGGTACGTTATATTGAAATTGGTCTAAAATTAGAAGGGTCTGTATCTTACCCGATTTAAATAAGAAATTACTTTACTATGTTTCATTAAATCCGGAAACTCCCCACTAGCAATACAGTTGTTAAATAGTATATAAAAGGTAAGGAGCTATTACATCTATTATAGAAGATACACATTTACTCATAACATATATCCCATAGATCAGTTGTGTTTTTAATATCAATCGTCTTAAAAGTTTTAATAATATCCAAGGCGTTTAAGGGTTGGAATTTGAAATCCACCTTGCACTCACATACACAGCTTTTAAGCAATAATTCTGCTGCCACAGGCGATTAATTAAACAATTTCGTAGTCGAAATTAGAATATCAGCGAAATATTTCTGAAACTCACAAACAAAGTTTATGGGGGATCACTAGAGAGGCCGAGAGGCCCTTCCCGTCAGTCTATAGAATAGATTGTCTTTCGGTTCGGGACGCGAAAGGAATGCGCAAGCTTCTCGTGACCCGGCGTCGTGCGTCCAGACAAAAGCCGCAGGTTCTCAGCCGGTAAGAGTCCGGCATAACCCACCCCGCTCAAGATGATTTTCCAGAGCCAAAAAATTTTTGTATATTTTTCCTGGGTTTCCCCCAGTTTGCTGTATCCATAACATAAGCTCTGCTCACTTTGGGGCCATACAGTTGGTGTGTTTGTCTGCGCATTTATTATTATTTTTTAATTATTATTATTACCGTTTAAACACTAAGCAAACCAGGCAACAATATCTATTTAGTTGCAGCTTATTTATATACTTTATTCAGTTTAAAAATTCCACACATTTTTTCGGCTTAAATAACTAAAAAAAAGAGGAATAAACTCACGAGCTTTGCGCTTGAAAAAATACGATCAAACTTACTTTCCCCTACATAAGATTTTGTGTGTGTACAATGATCAAATTAATGATTCATTTAAATGTGAGTATTTAAGAACAATGACGCAACAACTCAAATTGCTCATCTTACAAGCGTCTAAAAATTCGTAAAATATTGATTTCATGGTACAAATGTGATCTCACTCATACACTCATACAAGCCCACTGTTGTTATAAATCAAGCAATATTCCCTCAGAAATAGCGTTGTTCAAACTGGAATTCAATGTAGTTCTTTTCCACTTTGTACAGTTCTCATCAGTCTCATCAATGCGCAACATCGTAAAGGGTTACACACACTACATATTACATACTACATACATACATATAATATGATCGTCTTAAGACCACAGTTACAAAATTGTGAACAAGAACTGTCCATTACTGAACTAAAGAATCTCATGGTCATTTCATTAAATTGCCCAAGTATGTTAGAGAGATTTTGTGATTGACCCTGACGATCGATGCAAAAAATTACAGGGTGTAACTTTTACATATATATAATAAGTAACGTTACGTTAGTTTACGTTAGTTACGTTTAAGTTACATATATATAAAAAATAACAATTTTAGTCGGTTCGATTCCCGGGTAACGCAAGCGAATTTTTGAAAATCTTTGAATGCGGTTTTATTTCTTTTCAAAAATAAATGAATGTTTCTTTGGAGTAAAATTAGCTATCTCTATTATTTAGAGTGCTTACCCTCCAGGTGTCATTAAAAAATTCCACCCTGTATATATTTTTTTGTAAAGGACTGTTTATTTATGGCCCTTTTATTCTTTTTAATTTCACCGGACTTTGTGGCTTAGCGCTGAGGGCGCTTACCCGGATCTTGAAAACCATCATGACAGATTTTTATTTGATAGACTTAGCAGACTGCTATCTATAATGGATACGGTAATTTGTATGATGACCTATTAGAGTTGGCGTTTAGGTTTTTGCGTACTAATCATTCAACCAGATCACATTCATATAAAGCCATCCACGACTGGTCCGGTGTCCGGTGACTGTCATAGTGGGAAGCCCGTAAATGGTTGGCCGTGACTCTGTGATTGATCTTCCTAGATTGATCTATGATGGGTTGGCAATCGGTTTATGTTCAGTGGTTAAAAACCTTTTAATTGATTGTAACTAGCGTGTATCAGAAAGTCATTAACGCATTCACTCATACCATTATTGACTATGCTGACACATGTTATTTGGATATCTGTGAGGATCAATTAAACAGATTGAAAAGGCTTCTTAATAATTGTATCAGATTCATTTTCAATTTACGTAAATTTGATCACATATCTTTCTACCGTGAACAATAGCGAAGGCTTCTAATACGTAGATGTCACGACACTTGTTTTTTGTGTGTGCTATATTCTGTGCTCTTCGATTCATATTACCCACATTATTACCCACAATATTTCAAAGATAAACTATCATTCTGTCACACCACACATCAAAGAGAACTGAGGCCACTTTAGAGTCTGCTACTAACAACACTAGTTCATAACACTGCATCTTACTCTTTTTCCTTCGTTGTAAGAGCAGTGCTTTTATGGGACACACTGCCAATTCAAATAAAAAAAGCTCCTTACAAACATCAATTTAAAATTCAATTAAAAGAGCTTTTCCTAAAAGAAATGAGAAAGAAATGATTTGCTACTATTCCTAAATTTTACTTTGAAAAGCTAATACGTTATTACATAATCCCCAAATTTCAATTATACTTATATTTATGTTTATATTCATAATAATTATTAATGTATACTTGTATGTAATCTCTCTGTTCGTTTTGGATCTTTTTTTTAACATTAACTCAATACAGCACCTTACTTATGTTCTTTGTTATGACTGACTTTCCTTGAAACATTGTTTACACCCATTCTACCACCTAAAGGCTGCCTTGTTGGCATCACGCCACCCTGTACAATATAATGAATCGGCCCCTTTGGCACAAAACTGGCAATTTCTTATTTTTTTCTACAAAATCATGGCCAGTATTATACTTTTCTGAAACCTTTATTAAAAACGTAATTTATATGTAAAATGTGCAGTGACAGTCCCGTACATTTATTTCACCACCGAAATTTTAAAATTATTGCCTATAACATGTACAACACTTTATTGCCCATCGGATGATACGCATGACCGCTTGTATAAATAAACATAGCTTTCACGTCTGAGCCGAACACGTGGCCGTTGACGGTTACAAATATATTCGCAGAGCGTTCAAGGTAACGTGTTTATTCATGTGAATATCATTCATCGTTAATGATTGTATTTATAAATACAGCAAATATAAATTTTTTTGTAGGACCTTAAGAAATTTAAAAGAAATTTTATTGTATATAATAATAATAATCCCCAGACAAACACACCAACTGTATGGCCCCAAAGTAAGCAGAGCTTGCGTCATGGATGACCATACAGCGAACTGGGGGAACCCAGAATTAACATAAATATATAAATATCAACAACCATGACCCGAGAACAAACATCTGTGTTCATCATACAAATGAATGCCCCGGCCAGGACTCGAACCTGGGACCTCCGGCGTAACTGACAGGGCTACTGACCACTACGCTACTCGGCCGTCATATATTGACGTTAAAATACAGCTACGAGCAAAATAGAACCGATGTAAAATCATTAAATTTTAAAAGTTAAACTCGATTTGAAGTGGTAAAAAAGGAAGGGAAATAAAAATATAACTTCCTATAACTGGTGAGTGTTAAAAGGCAGTCGTAATTTAAAAAAAAAACAATAAAATGTTTTTTCTTTAGGTATGTTATTCATTGTTCATTGATTATTTTGATCAGGTAACTTAACAGAGCCTGAAATACAAGCTTGATAACAACTGTAATCACGTTGTATAAAATAAACTCAATATTTAATTTATTTACAATTACAATTGTGATTACAATTGTATAGAAATTTATGTCGCTAAATATAGCGACATAAGTTCCTTTAAATACGGCACATCAAACGGCATTCTAATATCGATTGTATTAAAATTCTTGCATTTTTAGTAAAACGAACATTTTGTTCTTTAATAATAATAATTTAGAAATTGCTTTATAGATCACTTAAACATAAATATCAGGAGATCTTCTTTTAAGCTTAAGAGAGCTTCCACCAGAGGCTCCAAACCTACTTTTTTGTCAACCTAAAACTTAATTTTACTGTCCCGGCAGATAGTGTCATATTTTGACTTTAGGAACGTTTTTATTCGTACAACGAAATTAATGTGAATGAGTTTGTGGCAATCGATATAAATAAGTAAAATACCCGTTTATTCGGCTCTTTGCATGTAATTTGAAACTTCCAATATACAATATTAGAGTGAATTACTAGTTTTTTTATGATGTAAGCAATTATGCGGTAAAAATTTAGAGTACAATTCAGTTTCACTTATTAATAGTGCTATCAGTTTCATCGCTTTAAAGCTTTTATTATGCAACTATTTCATTAACAGTGAATCGTGGCGTTTCCTGAAAATGCCTATTGGTGACTTTTGTTTATTAGTTGCAAATTAATTAGTTTCGGTGGCCAAATGCGTCTAGTTTTAACGAACTTTTAGCTCGGTTGAATTAAGAAATAACTTTTAGCAAATTCGCCGGTGACGCAGTAGACAGTTTGCTGCAGCAAAGGAAAAATAGACTGTCGATGTTAACTGACACATAAACTAGACATAAGCTTACCCAACTTGCAATTAACATGATTGACAAGTATCCAAACAGCTAGTACTATGTTAGATTTTTACATTATACTTCGACGGCCGATGTGAGTTTTTTTCTGAGATCAAAAGCCTTTGTTTTTATTGTCCTTCGTTAAGTTGGAAGCCTTTAGTAGGAAATTTGAAATAGCCGACACACACGCCCTTGAGTTAAATCTATATCCCAGCAGATGCGCTAGGTTTACTAAAATGTTACTAGATTTCATAATCTCGCGCGAGCAAAGCCGCGTCCCTCGAAAATAGTGTTTTTCTTATTGAATTATTAGATTTTTGGAATAAAGTTAGCTTAATGTTCTAGATCATATTCTAATCCATATGACAAATTTGTTCTGTTCGAGTTGAACGAATTTGTTGCTTGATTCGAAAAAAAAATGGGTAATATACGGTACATAAAACATTTGTATTATAAGATATTCTTGGTTGGTATGAACCATATTATTAGTACATGATCTATAATAATATACATCATTCTGAATATTCTCTATATTATTTTCCATCGTTTTTGTTTATTAAAATTAACAATCAATTTTATTATAGAACACTTAATACAATGCAATGGGTTTAAATTAAAAAAATCTATTAATTTTAGGTCAACTGAATATTAGATCATTGTTTATCGGTACTGATAAATTGTGAAACACTATTCATACTCACAAGCCAGATGTACTTGCATCAAATGAAACTTGGTTAAAGGAGGAACAGGGACACTACGCACCGTAACTTATAGAACTTGCAAGATCGTAAAGCCCCCTTCTCAAGACTATGTACTTCTAAAAATCCGCTTTTCTATGGACTTATTATATGCAATGAGACTTATTACTAGGCATTCGCAAATTAACTCAGTTTAAAACTACATAAATCTTTGGTATCTGATCCTTTTGTTTTAACTACAAGAAGAAAAGATCCTAACTTAAAAACGATTAAACTAAAAACTGCTACTACAAAATACATATCACACTATATATCATACTAAGCGTGTACCTTTGTAATGTTGTTGATAAAAAACTATCAACTTACGCAAAAACAATTTATGAATGTAAAGTCTTGTTGACAGATTGGCTGAAAATACTTGCCTGTGATGAAGTAGGGACACTCCTTCATGCTCTGGAGTAAAACTCATTTAAATACTCACTTAAACAACTCACATACACGCACACACACACACACGTACATGCACACACCTCTCGCTAAATTCTAAGTTAAGATTTTATCTTTATTTTTGATTTTTAACATTACCCCTTTATTCATTCGTTGTTGTGTAAGTAAAAGTCATAAATATATAATACGTTATGGAAGAGCGAAGTGTCCTGTCACGGGTATTACTCAACCTATTAGAAGGCCTCAACAACATGCTATGTTGTATACGTGATTTTTTACTGAATAAATTATTTATTATTACTATCTATAATTTTCTAACGCAACACAGGCTGGAGCAATTAAATTAAGAACTAACTAGAACTACTGATAATAGTGGCACCGCATTAGACTTAATAATGACACTTGCCTAATATCTAAAAGTATATCAGTGCACCATAACTTTGGTGTGCTTTGAGTGACCATGCTCTCGTTACTCTTCTAGTAAACCAAAAAAACCCAACCTACAAAATAAAATTATAACTAGCCGTGTTTTCAATAAAATAGACTTGATGTCATTTCATTATGATCTTTGCTCATGGTCTTGGACCCGATTATCAACTTCTGGGATTGTAGAGCCAATGTTCAATGAACTAAAAGTAAAGTTGTTTGACAAGCATGCACCGGAAAAACGAGGTTTTGTAAAGAAAATACCGACACCCTGGCTAACTGATAATGTTAGGCAAATTATTGCCATTCAAGGTAAAGCACTCGCAGAAGCACAAAAATCTAAGGAAGAATCTCATAAAATCTTTTACGTTATTACGTCATTAGTGCGATCAAAAGGGAAAAAGCTGCTATATGAATTTTACGTTATGTTATATTTAAAAATAATATGTAATTAAAACCAGAGACTAGTAAATATATAGATAGACTGACCATCTCCATAAAAAAATTCGTGACTCCGAAAAAGCTCAAAATCCAAGCTATTACTAGATGTCACTCTCAAATAGCTTGGACCAACCTTGTCGTCTTAAATTTTTATATGAATTATTGACAAGAAACGTAATGCAAAATATTTGTATTAATACGGACTAAAACTGCTAGATGGCGTTGTCAAATAACCTGAAACCTTAGCAAGTAGGATTTATTCCTTTCCTGAAATTGGAAAATGTCATCATTTTATATCATTGATTTTAATAATTTTACTTAATAGAATAGGTAAATAGTAATTTATTCTTACTTTCTAGATGATAAAATAACAACTACAAAAGACCATAAACATACTGGTATAAGTTTTGTTCAGAGACGCCTGGGCACTACCATCCTCCTTATTTAAATTACCATAATAACCTGTTTTTAAAAGCTTTTATTATCACAGTTGTGATAAACGCACATGTTATACGACACATGTAGCAGCCAAAACGTAAGCTTAATCAAGGTCCATAAAATTTGCAAGAGTCACAGTAGGCGAGCAGAAATATTGTGAATTCAAAGAAATGCAGGGAAAAGTTCCAAAACAAACACACACCCATAGCAACAACAATACACGACAAAGAATTCAAATTGTCAAACAAATAAAATGTTGTCATAAAAAGAAAAAAAAAGTTGATGGAAAAAGAACATTTTTTTAAATAAGAATCCAGCAAGAAAATATTTTTTAACTACTGCAAAATAGTTATGCGTTATATGCATTATAAATAAAAATTATGCACTTATTAAGACATCATTTTTATTGGTATCAAGAAATAAAGTAAAATATTATACACCTATTAATTAAATGCACTGAAATTCGTTGTATTATGTCAAGGCAGATAAGAACTAACTGTGTAGATGAATGCTATATTTTTGTCGGAAAAATTATATACTGGCAATACAGTAACCCAGTAACACTACAAATAATATCCGGGGTGGTGTAAAGTTTTCTGTTACTAAATTATAAGAGCGGCAACATAGCATCAAATAATATAATGCACTAGCTGGCAACGTCTGTTGTCGCCTGATACCTACTGATAGTACTTGCAATGAAATATCAAATGGTTTTTGTAAACAGCGCCATCTTAAGTTTTGTACGTATTATTTTGACTAAATTTAAATAAATTGTAAATCTAATACAACTAACGCCATCTCTCTATCTTAAAAACAACTATTTTTCAAGTCACAAAATTTTGTTAGACATGGTTAGTCTATAGTTATTTACTAGCCTCTGTTAAAACTAACTAAGCATTGTACTTGCAATGATGCATTTATTATACAACAACATGTTTTCCAGTAAATATGCTGTTATGCATTTTTAGTCAATGAGTTGATAATTTGTATTTTTATTTTAGTAGCAGTTTGTCTGTTGTTGGAGTAACATCTATACATTTATACAAGCAGATACTTTTGTATTCGTTTTTTGGAAATATTATAGAATAGTAGATCTACCATATGCAAATATAGTTCAAATTTCGTTTTAAGTTTTTTTTTAGTAATCCCTTATCAGTGATTTTTTTTTGTGTGGCAATATATGTTTTCTATGCCTATTTCAATATTAACGACTACTTTATAGTATGATTAATTTATCTTTCGCGCATATCTTACTATTTTCTTTTTACTAAAACAATAACAGATCACTGCCCTAGATTTTAATAGCAAGCGCTCGTTTTGGATTCTGTGAACGCTCCTCATTTAAGTAAACAGAAGTTTAATAAATACCAGCCTAAGAGCCATCTTGGACTTGTCATCGTTGAAACGAATCAACCGCAAGTCACACCGCTTTGAATTTTACTTTATTCTCTAATTCAAACGGTAATATTACGATAGTCGGCATTTCACATTTTTATATTATTTAGGGTAAAATATTTGTCATTAATCCCTTTTAAGTTTCCTTAACAAACAAGGGTTGAAGTATAAGAAAAGTTTTTGGTCTTCTCATACAGAATATACGCAACCGATCCTGCAATTTGTACGGGAAGGCCAAAGCTTTTTTACGTATTTCGACCCACACTTCTGTTTTAAAATGTTTTAGTTTTGCGAATAAGTCTTCTTCACCAAATTTAGCAACTGTCTAAAAAGTGAAACTGTATATAAAACTTCCCTAAAATAACCGTCAGGCCATGGGTCGCAGCCTGGTCGCAGTTCTGTGGGTTCAGTTTCTCACAGTGGAGAACCCAGGAATAACGCCTGAACAGCCTTCATCATCATCATCATCGTGAACATCACTCTGCACCAATCAGCGAAGCGTCCACGCGAGAACCAGCTTCACCAGGATCTTCCTGGCATTAAATGACCATGACGCCGGGCGCCACTCTCATCCACCTCCAGTGATTTGGCACTATACCTGCATATTTGCCTGATCATTAGCATAGCGCCTCTTTCTCTGCGCACAACAAAAAGCAGATCCATTATGACCGAGAATGTACTACCGCGAAGCATTGGGAAAAATTGCACCTCAGCATCCTGGGGCAGCCCTCTACCCACTGGGGCAGCTTGTTTCATATTGTTGAACTTGTTACTACGACCGTGGACCGGCAAACAAGCATTCAATCGATTTGATGGTAAGTGTACCACGTGTACCAAGATGGCAGAAGTATCCACGCCCATGGTGGTTCATACAGGAAGGACTGTAATACCGCTTGCTCTAGACAAAAACTCTTTAATCAGAGTTTTTGTCTAGTACCTAATATACCTGCCATATACCTAATTACCATCTACCTAATTAGAAATCAAACATTTTAAAACTTTATTTAATGTTGATAAAATAAAAATGTTAACAATACTGTAATGAGGGCAGCATATTAATTAATAAGCTGAGGTAATAAGAAGTACGCCACGTTAAGCTTATAATTAAAGGGTAACAGACACAAATTTCCAAACGTCGATATTGGAAGCCTTGTCTGGATTTTAATTAAACGCCAGAAAATCGACATTGTTTGACACAACCCAATATGCTTAATGATAACTTAATTAAAACGAATTTCCAGTTTGTTCTTCAATTTGTAGCACAAATAATTTATGATGGATTTTCACATTGTTTTGTTAGTACCTAGGATAATCTGATCGCCTTATCTGTATTTGTTGACCTTGATACAAGTATAAGGAGACCCATTAGTGCAAAGCATTATCCTTCTCGCCGCTAATATGTTTCGAAATCACAATCTAGCATTTGTCGTAGCTAGTAATAATTAAAATATTAGGTCATTACATAGTAACTTGGCGTTTTGTAAGGGCGGAACATAAAGTAATTTTTTTTAAACGTAATATATTTATTTAATCAAGGTATGTTGCTATCTATGCACTTTTGCCATAGGTAGTTCATTGATCCCTTTCCAAAAAGAACATTCGGAGGGGAAACAACAAAATCTTTGAAGGCGCTTTGGACTGCCCCATAGGAGTTGAATTTTTTCCCTTGCAAGAAGTTATCCAAATTTCGAAAAAAATGGTTATCTGTTGGAGCAAGGTCCGGGGAGTACGGTAGATGTCTTAGACATTCCAATTGAAGCTCCTCTAATTTGGTAGCCGTCTGTTGTGCAGTGTGTGGTCTAGCGTTGTCCTGAAGCAGCAGTGGCCTAGAGCGATTGACCAGCCTCGTTTGTTTAGCAGCTAGCTTTTCCATCATGGTTTGCAGTTGCTGACAAAAGACATCTGCCGTAACCGTCTGGTAAGATTTAAGAAGGCTGTAGTGAACGACACCGGCAATAGTCCACCAAACGCTTACAAGTCGAAAATAGACTCAGAAAAAGTTTTTTCGAGTCGAAGCGAAAATATCGCTTGGGGCAGGATTTGGCTGCTTCGCCAGGGTTCAACCATTGCGATAAGCGTCTCCGATTGTCGCACAGGAACCACTTTTCATCAAAGGTAATGAAGTAAAGATTCGATTTAAAATCCTTTCATTATTGTGCCGGTTGAGTAATGTAACGCAGCAGTAGACGCGCGTTTGTCGGTTTGCTGTACTCAATCCATCCTCTCAAGCTTTTTCACCTTCCCAATTTGCTTCAAGTGGATCAAAACGGTTTTGTCACTAACACTGCAGCCTACAGCTAACTCGGACGTGGTTTGCGATGGATTCTCTTCCACAATAGCCTTCAACTCTTCATTATCAACTTTGTTCTCCGGCCGTCCACGGGGCTTGTTCTGCAAGTCGTAATTTCCAGAACGAAAACGTTGGAACCAGAAACGCACTGTGTTTTCTTTTGTGACACCGCCGCTATACACAGCATTAATACTTCAAGCCGTTTCTGCAGCACTGGTGCCACGGTGGAACTCGTATTCGTAAATAACGCGATATTTCAAGTTTTCCATTTTGTAAACTAAGTGACGCAAAGAAAAAACCATTTAAGGAAAAACTTTATGAATGGCAGTTTTCTATCTATACGGTAAATAGCTGTATAAATTTCTTACACAAAGAGGAGATAATACAGATCAAAGTTGCCAGTACGACAAAACGCCAATTTCATATGTAAGGACCTAACATTTAGCCATATTTTTGAATTTTGTAAAATTATCAGAATGAAAACCGTTTGAAAATAAAATAAAAAATAAATTGTTACTGATTGCCCTTTAAAGGTAAAAGCCACTGAATTTAAAAATACAATCCAAAATAGATTTCACATTTCCATAATACAAAAGAATGACTCGATGTCGCGTTACTCGAGAATACAGCCTGATTTGAATCACGGCTGACTCAGTATTGCTTTTGATATTAGCTAAATTATTAGCTAGTTGGTATACTTAATAGTCTTTCAGTAGCAAGCTTTCTCTCAGGAAATAAATAAGATTAACACATTGAGGGCTGATTTTTCAATGCTCAGATATTTTATACGTGGAGAGTAATTTTAACTCTTGACAAGACTGCATAGAAATTATGTCTAACTCAGAAAATTATTCTGCTGATAAAAGTTATATGAGAATTGAAAGATCAGCCCTTAGTGAAATTAGTCTTTTCGATTTTGGAATACAACGTCTATTCTCATAATCTCCATGAGACATTTAAGGTGGGTTGCATCATGTACTTATCACCATTACCGGTTAAGTCAAATCTCCGGTTAAGTCAAATATGGATTGCAACATTTTGGCAGTGGTTGAAGTGACGTCATAACGGATGCTAACCATAAATGCTCGATTTTAACAGCTCAATGCTTTAGTTATTTATGGTTAAGTTAGCTGACAAAGTAACGACGTAAAGACTTTAACAATAACGATTAATATTATGGTGCAACACGCACCTCTAACTTTATTGTAATTGAGCCTGTGGTGCAACTCACCCTTAGATTAATTTCATAAAACTCATGTGCGGTTTACATGTATTAAGTAGTTAAGTTGGTAACTAAATTTTAACTAAATTTTGAGTTACTACATGTCACTTGTGTGTCCAAACGGATTAAGTAGTTAAGTTCATAAGTTCGATATAGATGAGCAGTGATGAATGTCAAGGAATTCGTCAATTCGGAAGAATTTGATTCGGAAATTAAAATCGTTGCAAGATTATGTATTTTTCTAACTTTTTACGTCGACGGGTCGACGTCGATCGACGGACGATCGATTGGTGTGGTACCTTTACTAATTAGGTACCCTTAATATTCACTGGAGGGATATCAGCCTCTCCCAACTCAGGGGTGGCGTCAGACAATTGTAGGCCATCACGCCTACTGCGGGTTGGCAGACTTACGCAAAATTTAGATGTTATACTTACTATATTCTAACAACTCTGCAACGTGTGTTATACAGACTTTGAGGGTTCCTATTATAATTCTGTAATAATAATTAAATCTATTATAATAATTTTATCGATAAAAATTAGTATACTAACAGTCCCTTAGGTTTGTAAAATCGTGTTTCGGACAGATTGCATGTACATTAGGAAAAATAAAATTATAGCGTTTAATTTAAAAAAAAAAACACTCGTTAAACATTAAGATTACCATCTGACGAAGGGATTCTACCTTTCTTAATCTTTTACGGCCGAGAAGAATAGTGGTTAATAACCCTGCCTCATAGGCCGGACATCCCAGGTTCGAGACCTGGTATTATTGTGTAATGAACGATTTTTGTTCTCGGCTCATGGTTATTTATATTATTTATGTATGTATTTAGTTATTCTGGTTCCCCCCAGTGCTCTATATGGTCATCCATAACACAAGCTCTGCTAACTTTAGGACCATGCAGTTTGTGTAGTCGTCTGGGTATTTATTATATTTTTTTCTTATTATTATCCAGTAAAGGAAACAAATTATGACTCGAATCAAAACCACATCACGTTCAGTGCAAAGCCATGCAGTTGCATATTTAAAAGGTTTAGCAACTACTTGACGTATATCTGTGGAAAATGATAGAATTATCGTGAATATAAACAGCCGGGAGTTGAATCCCTAATCTGTAGTTAGTTAACTGTTCCACAGTTTGTTTACGACAAAAACAATGCAAATTATTTTAAACTACACCTTCTGTTATATAACAAATCTTGAGCTGTAGGTAAAATTAAAGAGATAAATGTAATGACAGCGGTTATTGTTTTTGGCCGAGCGCCAGATTCTGCTCTGATAGTCTCCGTCGTCGGCACTGTCAATAGAAATCGGCAAATTCTACTTCAATAGTCAAAGAATAATGAGTATTGCGGCGAATTTATAGCTAAAAGTTGGTTTAAAAGCTGGCTTATACTACTTTCTAATAAGTGTGTTCTTGATTGGAGAATTTAATAATCACCATATCAAATTATTTAATTAATTAGAGCACAGAATTTTAAAAGGTTGAACATACATGTAAGGCCCCAAAGTGAGCAGAGCTTGTGTAATGGATGACCATACAGCGAAAACAAACATCTATGTTCATCTCACAAATGAATGCCCTGGCCAGGACTCGAACCTGGTACCTCCGGCGAATAAATCAGGGCTACCAACCACTACGCTACTCGGAATTAACTTACATTATAAAAACTGCAAATAGAAACATTATTTGAACATTGAGAGTATCGGAAAACTTTTCAAATGTAGCTCTTACAATATTAACAATAGAAATGGAGTGGTCATGTCTGCAATCGGCCGATGTAGCAAACTGGTGCTAAATGTGATACCAACTTTGGGCTAACTTGTAGGGAGACATCTTGGAGCGTAATGTATGTACGCATGATGTTATGACGGTGGCTGACAATAAAGCGGTGATAGCCTATACACCTCGGTAGCTTGCTAACTTTGGTCTCATTTAGAGGACAAGATTGTATCAGGCTGAATAATCGGTAAAAGCTATTATCGATAATGTTATAGCAGAGACTCGTAAATAACTATAAACTGACCATCTCCATACAAAAATTCGTGACTCGGAAAAAGCTCAAAATCCAAGCTATTACTAGATGTCGCTCTCAAATAGCTTGGACCAACCTTGTCGTCTTTAATTTTTATATGAATTATTGATAAGAAACGTAATGCAAATGCTAGATGGCGTTGTCAAATATTTATTCCTTTCCTGAAATTGGAGAATGTCATCGTTTTATATCATTGATTTTGATAATTTTACTCAATAAGAATAGGTAGATAGTAATTTATTCTTACTTTATAGATGATAAAATAACAACTACAAAAGATCATAAACATACTGGTATAAGTTTATTTTGTTCAGAGACGCCTGGGCACTACCATCCTCCTTATTTTAATTGCCATAATAACCTATTTTTAAAAGCTTTTATTATCACAGTTGTGATAAACGCACATGTTATACGATATATGTAGCAGCCAAAACGTAAACTTAATCAAGGTCCATACAATTTGCACGAGTCACAGTAGGGGAGCAGAAATATTGTGGATTCAAAGAAATGCAGGGAAAAGTTCCAAAACAAACACACACCCATAGCAACAACAATAAACGACAAAGAATTCAAATTGTCAAACAAGTAAAATGTTGTGATAAAAAGAACAAAAAAAGTTGATGGATAAATAAAATTTTTTTAATAATAATCCAGCAAGAAAAATTTTTTTTCACTACTGCAAAATAGTTATGAGTTATATGCATTATAAATAAAAATTATGCACTTATTAAGACATTATTTTTATCGATTCCAAGAAATAAATTAAAATATTATATACCTGTTAATTAAATGCACTGAAATTCGTTTTATTATGTTAAGGCAGATAAGAACAAACTGTTGAGATGAATGCTATATTTTTGTGGGAAAAATTATATACTGGCAATACAGTAACCCAGTAATACTACAAATAATATCCGGGGTGGTGTAAAGTTTTCTGTTACTGAATTATCAGAGCGACAATATAGCATCAAATAATATAATGCACTAGCTGGCAACGTCTGTTGTCACCTGATACCTACGGATAGTAATTGCAATGAAATATCTAATGATTTTGTAAACAGCGCCATCTTAAGTTTTTTTACGTATTATTTTTACTAAATTTAAATGACTTGTAAATCTAATACAACTAACGCCATCTCTCTATCTTAAAAACAACTTTTTTTCAAGTCACAAAATTTTGTTAGACATGGTTAGTCTATAGTTATTTACTAGTCTCTGGTTATAGTTAAGTATGGACCATTGATTAACAATCTACTTTCCATTATTAAATCCTCTTAAATAACTCATAAAAAAGGCTGTTTCTGCCGATCTAGGTACTGGTAATTTTTTTTATTTGTCATCGCCGGTACAAGCGGTCGCGTTCCACCTGATGGTAAGTGGCATTCGTGCCCATGGCCATGATCAATTGAAGATGTTATTGATAAATTGTGTTGTTATTTATTGATTACCAATTAATGATAATTTGTCGACTGTAGCTCCAAGCTGGAATTGCCCTTGTTCCTATAATTACATAGACCTTTCCTTCCCTTTCTCCGGAACACAACCACGTGGTCTTTATTGCGGTTTTAAGTAGGAAGGACTGTAGTTCCGCCCAAGACAATATCTCAACAATAGAAACTATACTGTCATTAATGGTTAAACACAGGCTGTGGAAATTTTGCTTTTATGGGCTGGAGTAAAATCTTTTCAAATGTGACTTGTCATTTTAAAATCACTCATGCCTCACTCAATTATGTCGCTTTTAACGAAAGGTATGCACTACAAAACGTGTTTACATTATTTAACAATTTTGTTACCTAAGTAGTTTACCTAAGTAGCATTTAATATCTATATAAATTACGTCAAGTACAGAATTTATTATTAGAATAAGTACCCGATGCAGCCTTAAGTAAAAGAGCTTTATATTGCCATGTTCTTCCTGTTTATTGTATTTGTTAATATTTCATAAATTTTTCATTTAATGTCTACGTTTAGTACAGAGACGTGCTCCTTATGATTAACACTATTAACGGTTCGGTAAAAATCAGTTTTTTCCGCTTTAGCTGGATCGATTCTCGAGTGGAGCTAGCGTTTTTTTTTAAAAACAACAATTTTTTTTAAAAATAAAAAAATGTTTCCATATAGTAAATCTTGCTATCTTCAGTGATTAGGTGTTTATCTATTTATCTTCTTTCCTTCAAAGGTGGCGTTTCAAAATTCCACACTTTACTCGTATATAGATACATTGGATGACATGGAAAATAATCACATAGATACAACAAAGAAAAACCTATTATTCTTAAGTTGTTAAAACAATTTACATATTTCCTTGATAGTTTATATGCTATTTTTGTGTTTCATAATGTTTTTTATTATATTAACAATATAAATTGAACTTTTATTTTATTTGTAGCCAAATTTGAAGCCCTCATTGTGGCTGCGAGTAGATTTAGCCATTCATTAAGTTTACTTAGTAATTACCGAACGTCAGAAACAATTCCCGTCAACATCATCATACTGGAGCTGACCTAAAGAACTTTGTTTTTATTATTGAAATATATTTCATGACATTGCATATTTTATTATCTTACTATAAAAATGGTAGCTTTATGTTTTTTCCAAGTAGGTACTATTTACGATAAACGTTTATTATTATTTTATAATTTGCGTAAATAAATTTCTTATGTACAAGGTAAATTCTTTGCAACTGCAATGCTCTATTATACTTACTTTAATATATAAATGTATGGACCAGACAACAAACAAATCTTATTATTAAAGTAAAAGTGCTAGCATGACAAAACTCGTAATAAATATTATTGCACAAAAACAATAGATCTAGCCAACTTAAAATTGCCGTTTATCTTATTTCACAGATAAAAAAAATAGTGAACAACAAGACCAACTTTTACAAAGTTTACTCTTTTGTAGATATTGATCAAAGATTTTTTCCATTTGCTTTTAGATAATAATAATGTAGATATATTTCACCTCACATTTTATTAATTTCAACAAGCTGTAAGTTTTAAATAATAGTTTTATATTCTTTAGGTATATTTTTTCACCTTCTTTTATAGTTTTTGTTTTTTGATTTTATGTTTTGTTTAAAACTTCTCCAATCTGCTACCGATAAGCTAAAGTAATTGAACATCATTGGAAACTTCTTTGGCTTTTGTGTTACCAATTTGTATTTTATTTTCAAGTACTATGTATTGGCTGTTTGTTTTCCTTTACTTCAAATAAATAAACAAATAAATAAGATCATAGAAATAGGTTTTGCCATATTGAATATTATGTATGAAATTGTCTAATTTATTTTCATTTTATCCTGATACAAACTTCGTAATTTGGTATATTGTAAGGCAGTTATTTAATGTGGTGGTTTTGCGGATATAGAGTGAGTACAACGAACTTTTTGTGTATATCACGATAAACTTGTGTTATTCTCAAACTATTGTTGGCAACACTGCTGTAGTAAAAAAACAATTTGCTGCGCCTTTCGGGCAGGTCCATGATCTTCGCCTTCTTTTGATTTTTAAAAAATTACAGAATACACACTAATGAAGGAATATTGTAGTGTACGCAACCGAATCGTCCTCCGCAACGACATATGACACAAATAGAATCATAAAACTATGATAATGTAATACACAGATATGATTCCAGAGGTCTGTCTATTTGTGTATTACATTATCAAATATCCTATTTACTACCATAAATATATGATAGTGTAAAGCCCCTCTAAAGCCCTCATTTGGTTAGATTCGCCAGTTAAAAGGCTGCCGTTTATAATTTCTAATTGCGCCTGACTTTCCAGGATAGATTACAAATACCTATAACTAAAAAAATAAGTGACGCCACGTGGTCAATACTTTATTTCTTACAATTGCCACATTTGGTGAGAAAAGGAATAAAACACAGTTCCGTAACTCAGTCAGACAGCTATTGTATCGATTCAATAATATAAGGTGTCGCTATTCGCATGAAACCAAATATGCATTTAGAATGCAAACATATAAAAAGCTCTCAACGTTCGTTTCTGTCCCATTCAATCCATTTTATATTTCATAAAAACATCAAAACGAAAAATAAAAGGGAACTCGATTTACTACAATTTGCCAATGTTTTGTTATTCGTGAAAGAGTAAAGAAAGATTTTCCTCGAGTTTTACCAAAGTTAAGTATAGACCTTGTAATTGCAATAAAATTTATTTATGCGACCTTCGGGAAGACCAACAGATTGAACAAAAAATTATAAAACCACTTAAAGTAAGTAAGCCACTTTAAGTAATAATCTTTAAATTACACATTCAACTTATACAATTTAATTGAGATGGTTTATCTATTTGCAGATTCAGCAGAATCTTCTTGTATGCGATTTGCCGGTTTTTTATATTAAAATGTTTTACTTGTAGCACGTTTTCTTCCGTAACAGAAGTCAAAGAACGCCTAATTTTTTCTTCATCCTTCAAATTTAAGCGACCACACTTAAACTCGTTATACCAGCGGTACGCAGGTGCCTTGTTCATGAAAGCTAATTAAAGTCGATTAAACGAATCATCAGGTTTCAGGTTGGACTTGAAGACGAAAACAATCATTGTACGAAAATATTCCCGACACAGATCCATTTTTCTATGACATACAATAGTTTCATAATGCTGGAAAAAACTAAGAGTAAAAAATAAAACATTAGTAAAGATCAAAGGGCCAGGCCTAGACAAAATCACACCATATTTTATAAACAAAACTAGGAAAATACTAAGAAGTCCATTCGCTATTATTTTTAACATATACCTGAAAAATGGTGTATTTCCTGAACGTTGGAAGATAGCTCATATATCACCCATTCAAAAATCGAGTTTCTAAGTCACAGGTTTCACAGTCAGGCCTATAGCGATACAGTCTACTTTCTCAAAACTGTTAGAATCCGTAGACTATCAGATACTCTATACTTTCATTAAAAATCATACAACAGCAACATGGTTTTATGAAAAAAAAAGCAACTAGACAAACCTTTTTATATTTAATAACTTCTTATTTTACTCCATGGACAGATACTATCTTCCAGTAAGCTTTTGATAAAATTGATCACCTCCAAATTGATTACAAAAGCTAGCATAGGTTAGCTTGCCATTATAGACTGGCATCACAGGAAACATATTAAAATGGTTTGCATCTTACTTAGAAGACCGATCGCAGAATGAAGAATGTTGTTATAAGTGGCCATGAAGCAAAGTTACTTAGGTTCCATCAGAGTTAATTCAAGGATCTATTCTCGGACCCCTCCTCTTTGTCTTAATCATTAATCATATAAAACTGCCAGTTCTTATATATTTACTGTCGACTAAGAGTATTAATAAAATATTTAATATAAATATATAAAATAATAAAAAAAATATTATATTTATTTAAGCAAATACAAGCTCTGACTTCCAACATTGGTACGCAGAACTGTTTTTCAGAAGTCATTTCCTTCCGCGTTACGTAATTCTTATTTAATACTTCGTTATACTACATATACGTTGTGTTATAACATGTGAATCTTCTTTTGCAAAAACAAATTGGTGGGTAGTTTTTTTTTTTTTTTGCTGCCGAGGCACCCTCGCGGGAGGGAGGTGGAAGATGCGTCATGCATACCCGCCTGCAGGTAAATTCCTCTGCGGGGAGGTTATGTGGGACTCACCAGAATGGCACCTACCCACTAAAAAGCACCTGTTGGCTGTAGTTATTACCGTTAGCCATCATCGGAAGCGACACCCGTCGGGAAGTTGGGCGCGCTGGCGGAGACCCGCTAGCGGGTCTTCCGCCTGTAGTGAAAGTTGCACTGAAGGTGCTCAAAGGGACATGAGTTTGTGACGGTTGTCTATTTCGACCTCTTTTTGTCAGTAAATTTTATTTTTTTGTCGTTCCCGACGTAATTTTAAACTACGAATTACGTAGTGTCGGAGAACGGCAATGTTTTGATTTGACAAGCGAGTCACGAAAAATTATCCATCATAACAACTAGAATCTATTTATTTATTATTGTTTCCGAGTTTATTATTCAAAATTACATGTTTATCAATTTTTTATTATCTACAATCAATGTTTTCATGAAATCAATAATTTATTTTTACGTACACGAGTGTGCGTAGCCAAAATTTTTGGTAAGGATTCTCATTCATTAAAATTTTATTTTGTTGTTACTTTTTCTTTTCAGATCAAATTTAATTGTATTAATGTTTCTGTTTTATTTTGTGTGACTATTTTTTATTTCAATTTTGTTTATATTTTTTGTTTGTATTTACAGGCATTTTTGTATATTTTTAATTTTACTGCAAAATAAACATAGAAGAGAGCTTTGGTATTTCCTTTCTGGACCCTCAATTACCACTCCGCAAACAACGCGTTACTCACTGGCGCCGACCATTCAAACGCAGTTTATGGAGAAGAGAGGAGGAACAATATCAACAGAGGAATAGCAACTTTAAAAATAATTTTTTTATAATTATTATTGAGGTCAGGCATAAAACTTTATTTGTTACCATTTTCAACCATTAACATTCACTAGTTAGGTTATATATCTACTATAATATATCAAATTACTGCTAAATTATTCAGACATTTAAGTTTCTTTAGTTTCTTTCGTTATAATATCTTTGAAGAAATTTTCTGAAGGCACAACATTTATTCTATAACCCAGTAATTTCACTATTTAAATAACATTTTCTATTCATTTTCATCACTTGAAAATACGTATATTTTTTAAGGCTCTTTTCTGCATAACGACTATTAACAAATTTATTTCACTTTAACATTTTTTTTTTTTTGGATTTTGCAATGAATTTTTCACAACTTAATAAACCTGAAATAATTTATGAATTAAAAATCAGAAATATAAATTTTTCTTCGACGCAATCTGTAGACGAACTACGATCATTATTATTAAATATTAATGTAGATTCTGAAACAGAAATTTTACAAAATAGCCCTGAAGAATTTTCAGAGGATATTAATGCCATTAAAAAAAATTTAAAACTTGTTGAAGCTTGTATAAATTCTTATCCTATTAGGAAACAAAAAATTTCATCTTATTTAACTCATATAAGAACAAGATTAGGCCTTATTGACATTACATCAGATTTATCTTCAGAACAGTTAGATTTAATAAATTCATGTTGGAATGATTTAACTCAATTAGACTCACGTTTTAAAAATTTGGAAAAATCACCAACACATTCCACATATCATTCCGCAGAATCTACACAAAATATTAATTTACAACCCCTTTCTTTTTTCGAAGCATTAACTGATAAGGTCAGTAAAATTACAGAAAATCGAACTAACAATGATTTAAAAAGATTTATTTATAAAGGTGAAGGTTGTCCAAAGGATTTTATTCAAAAACTTGAAGAATTTTCACAAATAAAAAATATTTCTGAAAAATCTTTATTCTCACATATTTATGATATTTTATCTGGATCTGCTCTTGATTGGTTTAGAGCTAGAAAGTCGACTATTAATGACTGGTCATCTTTCCGATCGGCATTGTTGAATGATTTTGCAATTACCGATTAAGATTATAAACTAAAAAAAGTAATCGATGCTCGTAAACAAAAACATAATGAGAGAATTATCATTTACTTTGCTACAATGGAATCTCTTTTTTCAAAACTCTTGGAACCAATGTCCGAAAAAGAAAAAATTAATACTCTTGTTAGAAATCTTAAACCTGAATTCACATTACGTCTTTCACCTACTGATTTACATACTGTAAATTCCCTCTTGGAATCATGCAAATTTACAGAAAGCATTCTCCAAGTTTCTAATAATACATCTTACTACTCTTCATCATCACCACCAGATCATTATCATTCTTTTCCTATTCCTTCTACATCGAATTCTAATAACAAATCGTATAATAATACTCTATTTTCACATAATCAACCATATATTCCTGAATTTCCTTTTAAAGCTTGTACATATAATTCCATAGCAGCTGTAGCTAATCCATTGCCTAATACTGTAGCTGTAATTAATAAAAATCAGAATTTTTATAAATTCACTTGCCCACGTTGTAGATCTAATACACATCAATTAAAAGACTGTACTAACACTAATATAGTGTGTTTTCGTTGTGGAAAAAAAGACTTTATTACTAGTAAATGTCCTAATTGTAATAAGTCGATTCCAAAAAACTAAATTACGAGGAGTGTACAAATAAAAATAATAGTGTTAAATCATCAAATTTTGACAAAAAAGATTGGGATACATGGTTAAAAACTTTAACAATTTTTTTTAAATCTTATAACACTTGTGCTCTCCTCTTTAATAAAACATCAGATTTTGAACGTCCTTATTTACATATAAAAGTAAACGATTTAACTTTAAATGGTCTTTTCGATAGTGGTAGTGCTATCACTATATTGGGTAATAATTCTCATAAAATTTTATCACAACATGGTTTTTTTATGCAAAAAAGCTGTTTAATAAAAGGTAATGTTGCAAACGGACAAACTATTTCTTCTATCGGCATTATTACTCTTCCTACTTTTTATAACAATAAATTTGCGTTAATTACAGCTCATGTGATCCCAGAAATCACTGAATCACTTATTTTGGGTATTGATTTTTGGAAAACTTTTAATCTTGCTCCGGATATTCTTAGTAATATCACATTACAACCTTCAAATTTAAACTCATCTTTTCTCATTAATACAGATCCTAACTTTCATTTACATGAATACCATTCTTTAACAGATACACAAAAAATTATTGCAGATGCAATTATGGAAAAGTTTAGGTTGATTTCAACTGAATTTAAACCTTTAGGTCGTACTCATTTAGTCGAACATTTCATCGACACTGGAGACCATCCACCTATTCGTCAACGCTGTTACAGACTTTCTCCTGAGAAACAAAAAGCTCTTTGTAAAGAAGTTGATGATATGTTACAATTAGATGTCATTGAACCCAGTGACAGCCCATGGCTGAACCCAGTTATTATTACACCTAAAAAAGATGGTACTTGGCGATTTTGTATTGATAGTCGTAAATTAAACGATATCACAAAAAAAGATGCTTACAAACTTCCTTTCATTTCTGATATATTAGATAACCTTAAAGATGCTAAATTTATATCATCTATTGACATTGCTAAAGCGTTTTGGAATATTCCCTTAAAAAAAGAGGATAAACTCAAAACTGCATTCCATGTTCCAGGCCGAGGAATGTTTCAATTTAAAGTTATGCCATTTGGTTTAACTAATGCACCTGCTACCCAACAAAGATTCATTGAAAATCTACTAAATGACCTTACAAATGATAATAATGTTTTCTATTTTATCGACGATATAGTCTGTATCTCTCAAACCTTTGAACAACATGTCAATATACTTACTAAAATTCTTAAAAAACTTTCAGATGCCAATCTCACAGTCAATTTTCCAAAATGTTCATTTTTCCGGAAAGAATTAAAGTACTTAGGCTATGTAGTTAATGAAAATGGTTTAAAAACGGATCCTAAAAAAGTTCAAGCTATTCTTGATATACAAACTCCAAAATCTGCTAAGGAGGTCAAACGTTTTTTGGGTACTGCCAGCTGGTACAGACGTTTTGTACCTAATTTAAGCACTCTTGCAGCACCGTTAACTAAATTAACTTCTACAAGCAAAAAATCACCTCCATTTAAGTGGTCTGATGAAGCTGAAATTGCTTTCAAGGCTATTAAGCAAGCTTTAATTAGTACACCAGTTCTGGCATGTCCAGATTTCTCTAAACCATTTGCTGTTCACTGTGATGCCTCTTCCTATGGCATTGGCGCAATGTTAACTCAGGAAGTCGATAATATTGATAAACCTATTGCTTATATGAGTAAATCACTTACAGGCGCTCAAAAGAATTATTCAGTCACTGAACGTGAACTTTTAAGTGTTATTACGGCACTAGAGCATTGGCGTTGTTATTTAGATAATGGATTACAATTTACAATTTATACTGATCACGCAGCCCTTCAGTGGTTTATGCATTTAAATAATCCTACTGGCAGATTAGCTCGATGGAGTATTCGTTTATCTATGTTTAATTTCGTAATTAAACACAAAAAAGGCTCAGATCATGTCGTACCAGATACTTTATCACGGATAAAACCAATTGATTTAATTAATTTTTCTACTTCTCAAACTAAAGACACTTGGTATTTAGCAATTTATAATAAATGTTTATCATTTCCTTCTAGTACTCTGGATTACATGATTCATAATAATAAATTGTTTAGATTTTGTAGATCTAACACATTATTTAACTCTGAATTTAATTGGAAACAAGTAATACCATTAGAATTTAGGGAATCTGTTATTACACAAAATCATTCTACTCCCCAAACGGCACATTTTGGTACTTTTAAAACATACCATAGAATTAAAAATCTCTATTTTTGGCCTGGCATGTATAAAGACGTAGCCATGTTTATTGCTAAGTGCGAGACTTGTTTAGCTACCAAGCACCAAAATCAAAACTTAATTGGTTTAATGGGCAAACCCAAACATTGTTCACGCCCTTTCCAATGTTTATCCATAGATTTGATAGGTCCACTTCCTACTTCACGTAAGCAGAATAGATTTCTATTTGTAGTTACTTGTTGTTTTTCCAAATATTGTTTGTTATTTCCAATAAAACATGCAACCGCTTCTATTATTCGCCATATATTGGACAATTTAGTTTTTATGGTTTATGGAGTTCCAGAAACTATTATATTAGATAATGGTCCTCAAATGATAAGTACAGAATTATCTGAATTATTTAAATTTTACAACATACCAAAAATACATTACACCCCACGTTACTGTCCACAGGTTAACACCGTTGAGCGTTACAATAAAACTATTGTAACGGCGATTGCAGCTTTTATAGATAAAGATCACAGAACTTGGGATACCTATATAAACAAAATACAGTTTGCTATTAATACTGCGGTTAATGAAACCACAAAATTCACTCCATCATTTTTAGTATTTGGTAGAGAAGCTGTTACATGTGGATCTATCTACAAAAATAAAGATTCCAGAGATGAACTAATTTTCAGTCCTAGGGATGTATATGCTGAAAACATAGGACAATTAATACCTATCTTTTCCGAAGTACAGCAACGGTTATTTAATGCACATCAATATAATGCAACTTATTATAACAAACATCATCAGAATTTAGAATTTAATAACGGTGATATTGTTTGGAGGCGAAACCATGTAATAAGTTCCTCTAAAAAACATTTTTGTGCTAAGTTTGCACCCAAATTTATTAAATGTAAAGTTTCAAATAAAGTTTCACCATTAATTTACGATTTAGTGGATATGAATAATAACCCATTAGGTCGTTGGCATATCAGAGACATTAAACCTCTACCGCGTTTAACTTCTTCTTTGAGTGACTAGATTGGTTGTTACCAATTACTTTATATGAATTCATATATAATTATTGCTAATTATCTCACGGCGAGCATAAGCCGATTCTTTTTGTCTTATTTTTTTTCTATGCACCTCATTATCGTTTGGCTATACCATTAACATTGACGTTGGTCAAAACTTATAATTAATTATCATCATCGTAGTATTAGGTTAACTTATTGTGTAATTTATTTAATATTTGCAATTCTAGGAGTGTAAACTCTTATTTTTAATATCTGTATTATACTTTATAGTATAATTTGTTAAATGTTATTAATTTTTTTTTTCTCAATTTTTTTTCAAGCGGTTTGCAACTTGTAAAATTAAGCCTTCTGCACGAGCGTTTATTAAGGTAACTCGTTAAACTAAACCATACCTATGTATATTATTTATACGCTTGAATCACTTTCCCGTGAGAATTATTTTCATATGTTTATTACATAAGTATTTTAATTACTTCACAAAAGACCCTTGGATTTTATTTAAAAGTCAATGTTTCACGACTGGCTATGATTTTCTTTTCTTTCCGGCATATTTATTTCAGTCTTTAACTGAAACTTGTTTATAGTAATCACCGTGCGGGAGTTAGCGACACGTTAAAGAAGCCATAAGCTATTAATATTTTCAGCGGATGGCAACTATTAAAGCCTTTTGCCGTTGCGTTCAACTCTGTTGAGTTGACTTATTTAGGATACGATTCCTCATAAGCAACTCTAACTGCATGATGTTTTATTTCCAGTAGTTGGAATAAGACTAGTATGAAAGAGAATGTATGTTGTAATTATAATGTACGTTGATGGAGTTGAACGATGTATATTAACATTGTATATTCCAGGAACATGTTTAAAATTTTATCATTCATGAACCATGTAATTTAAGATAATTATTTAGGATTTTTTTTTTCTCTCTCTCGTCTGTTTTGTTTTCTTTTTCTATTAAATAACTTGTTGATATGCAATATATCAGTATTATTTTTTTTTCATATATACAGGATGTTTTTTCAGAAAAATTCTTCTATAGGATGTTAATATTAATTTTCATTTTGCTTTAATTATTATTTTTTTTTTGATCGTTCTTTCATTTGGCAGATTAAATATTAAAATTCGATATGTATATGCGGTTTATTTTGATTTGGTTTGAATATTTTTTTTTAAAAACTATACTGAAAAAAATCTTTCAGATTTTTTTTTTCCCGGCCCCCGGGGTATTGTGACGGTTGTCTATTTCGACCTCTTTTTGTCAGTAAATTTTATTTTTTTGTCGTTCCCGACGTAATTTTAAACTACGAATTACGTAGTGTCGGAGAACGGCAATGTTTTAATTTGACAAGCGAGTCACGAAAAATTATCCATCATAACAACTAGAATCTATTTATTTATTATTGTTTCCGAGTTTATTATTCAAAATTACATGTTTATCAATTTTTTATTATCTACAATCAATGTTTTCATGAAATCAATAATTTATTTTTACGTACACGAGTGTGCGTAGCCAAAATTTTTGGTAAGGATTCTCATTCATTAAAATTTTATTTTGTTGTTACTTTTTCTTTTCAGATCAAATTTAATTGTATTAATGTTTCTGTTTTATTTTGTGTGACTATTTTTTATTTCAATTTTGTTTATATTTTTTGTTTGTATTTACAGGCATTTTTGTATATTTTTAATTTTACTGCAAAATAAACATAGAAGAGAGCTTTGGTATTTCCTTTCTGGACCCTCAATTACCACTCCGCAAACAACGCGTTACAAGTTGGTGGCCGTTCTGGGCAGCCTCCGGTGAAGCCGGGGCTGAGCAGAGGTCGGCCGAAGCATGATTTAGGGATCAATTCATTTAAATGAACCTACAATGAATTGAGAAGGGAACTATGCTCCGCCAGAGCTAGCAAACGCTCTGTCGGAGTACATGAAGCCCTAAGTTTACGGGCTAAGACTGCGATTTCACTAACATCGACATTTTTTATAGTGTCGCAGACGATACGCATATCGTCTGCTACGGAGGATTGAGGAGTGGGTTTGAATGGGCGAGGAGCCGGGATGGGATTCGATGCGGGGTGCTGCCTCCAGTTTTCTGGGGCAGGCCTAGACTGTGTAGGCTTTGTAGCCGGAGGAACCCGGCTACGCAGCGGCGGAAAGTTTTCTTGAGAAAGGCGCGGGGCCTGTTTGGGTGCCGACCTCTTGGGATTGGAACGCATACAACGGGGTGCACGAGGGCAGCCCCTGTAATTTGCGGTGTGGCCGCACTGGCCACAAAGCACGCAATCGGGAGGAGAGGGAGTTTCAGGAGTGCGATTGCACTCCTTAGTGAGATGAGGGACTAGGCACTTGACGCACCTGGGCGGTGCGCGGCAGTTGGCCGCCGCGTGCCCGTACAACTGGCACCGATGGAACTGGCCGGGATGACCGCGGCGATGAGGCGCCTCGATTGAGATCCCAGAGAGGCCGCAAATAGAGCTAACCCCTTTCAGGATCTCTCTGGACTTGGGGACGTTGGCGAGAATCACCAAAGCGAGAGGGTGTTGCCTCCCGTACTTGCTGTGCATTTTATGCACCGCGAGTGCCGGGAAGCCTTGGGACTGCAGATCCTCCAGGATAGCCTCGTTCGATAATTCGAACGGGACTCCCCTGAGTACCGCTCTGATCTTACGCTCTTCTGACAGAGCATAAGTGTGATAAGCATATTGCTTATCGGTGAGGAGCTTAGTCAAAGCTCGGAAATCGTCTATCGACGAGACAGTGATTTTAATAGATTCACCCGAGTTTACCGCTCGGGTGTAATGGATCTTGTGCTCATTGCACAATGTCGAGACCTCAGTCCATTTACCCTTTGCCCGAAGGAAAACGGGTGGTGGGACCTTGGCCTTGACAGAAGTTGGGGCCGGAGCGGGTGTTGAAGACACCGGGGCAGCTGGCGTTGAAGACGCCGCAGGGGGTGTAGGGACGGGCGTCGAGGGCGCCGGGTCTTGTTTCGAACGCTTCTTAGAGCGCTTCTTAACAAGCGTAAAGGAGGGAGACTCAGGACCAGTTGGGGTGGCGTCCGAGGATGACTCGGTCGCGGGTGCGCGCTTGCGGCGCGGAGGGGCGTCTACTTCGCACTCCATGTCACTGGAGGAAGGGGACGCGGGAGGGCCTAAGACCAGAGCGGTCTGAGGGACGGAGGTGGCCTGAGGGGCCGGTGTGATTAGTGCCATGATTAGAGGGAGAAATGATTGCAGTGTGCGAATCATATGAGGGGGGCAGTAAGTGCCTTGGGCGTCGTAATCAGCGATCAGCTTATTCAGAAGCTCCTCAGGGCTTAGGGAAGCCATTGCGGAGGGGTTGGGGAGGGACGACAATATATAAATATATATACTATGAACCTATCAACGATGACTAACTTCCTAAAAAACCACCCTACACGCAGTAGGGCGGTTGAGGACGACGCGGATAACTTACTCGAACACGGAACTTGAAGTCCTGGAACGACGAAACCCCGTCGACGAAGCTCACGTTCCACGAAGTACGGTTAACAAGCCACTGACCGCCGTGAAAACGGCGTTAGAAACTTATTTGAAGTACCGTTAACGAGCCACTGTCCGCCGTGAAAACGGCGTTAGAAACTTAATACGGTATACAACTATGAAATTATATATGACGACAACAACCAGTGAAATTTGGGTGCTCAATTAGCGCCGGGGCTAAAAGAGCGGGAAGGCGTCTGCGATCGACGTGCGCTCGAGAACGCACGCAGACCGAGACTGTTTGGTGGGTAGTTCATTTCTCAAAATATAAATAACAACTGGTTGAACAACTAAACTCACTAAGACTTAAGACTACCCACTTTTATTATAGGTAACATGTGACAGTGTAAATTTGTCGTGTGGTACAAGTAAAAATAAATATTATTATGTTAAAAGTTACGATGTTAAACAAAACACATTCGAAACTGCTTAATTTAACATTTTTTAATTTAAAAATTAATTTAAAACTGAACACTTTATATAGTCTACCAGGTTTTAAAGATTGAATACATTTTTTTTCCAGCTAATTTATAAAAGTTCAAAAAGAAGTAAGGTTCACTAAGTATTTTTTCCTTTTGATTTATGTTATTAAATTAATTGTTATGATTTATGATTAATTGTGATTAAACAACACACATTTAAAATTGCTTTATAAACGCATTCTTTTTGAAAAATTACTTAATATATTATATTTTGGCATAATAATTAAAAAGTAGTATTTGTTTTGAATATTTTCCAATTGTTTTAAAAATTCAGTGATAACAATTCCTCAACATCCTCATATTTTTTGGCGTATTGCCATTTTTTAATATTACGTTTACTTCTGTATGTATCCTTTTGTAAATAAACGGGGCATTAAAACTGTACTGCCTACGTACGAACGTATTAGATACTATTGCAGTTGGCAATAACACTACTCGTTTTCCACTTTTACACTTTAATTAATTTAGGTACTTCTTGTCTATGACATTTTCTTAAGATTTGGTAAACTTAAGTTTTCTTACACTTAACACTGCTGTTTTTTAAGCAGCAGTGTAGGATTTTGTAGGGAATTGGTAGGGACATAGACACTTCACGCTGTGCTCTTTCTAGATTCATAAAGGGTTTGATTTCAGAACGCTGCCTCATATCAATGCAATACGATAATATACATTATATTATTTTGTGGCTAGCAACGTATATTAATTTTCTTGTTTAGAAGGGGGCCTAAACTTAATATTTGTGGACCCCATGTCATTTTTGCATCAATTACTATTCCCAGGTATTTTATTTCCTCAACTTTTACAACTTTGTTGACAAGGTATGGTATTGCAGTTGAAAGCATGCATTTTTATTTCGTAATCACTAGGAGGATTGGAACCTGAACTTTTGTTTTGGAACAGAAATATTTTGTTTTGGTAATGTTGAGGCTTAGTAAACTCCTCTCCAGCCAATTATTGGCCAGTCTCATACCCTTTTCTACGCTGTCTCTTACATTGTTCCACGATTTTCCGTAGAATAATATAACGATATCTTCCACAAACAAAGTTATTTGTGAGTTGTCTATATTTTGTTTACTTAAGTCATTTAAATAAACCAAAAATAGAGTAGGTCCTAGGGCACTACATTGTGGTATACCGTAGTTACAGTGACTGGGGTCACTAATATTGTTTGCTTTGTAAAATGTTCACATATTTCATTTAATAGAAATAGAAATATAATAAAGTCTAGTTATAATGCAGAGAGCCATTTGGTGAATAGATTCAAAACCACAAAAGGTCTTGGAATCATTATGGATCATAAGCTTGCTTGTGATAAACACATAGAATTTATTTTACTTTCCTTTGATAACAAGCAGTGTTACAATAGTAAATAAAATAAAACGACGACACCAAGCGACAAGACACCATTACATGTTATCACTTAGAATGTCAGGGTTTGTTCTTCGCAGCGCCAAACCATTCGCAATGTCTCCACATATCTACTTCTATATAAAAGTTTTATTCATTCATGCCGTGAATACGCTTCAGTCATTTGGAGCTCAATTTACAAAAAGTATATACAAAAATATAAATAATCCAAAGAAAAATATCCTTAATGCAGTTTATTACAAGTTCAACATTGTAAATGATTGTACATAGAACTGTTACGTAAATTTAATATCATGCCGATGCAACTATTTTATTTAAAAAAATGTTACAAATCTATTAAACTGCCCTGAAATACTGGAACAAATAACACGATGCCCTCTTTGCTCTATCACCACCGAAATGCAACCAAAGGCAACGAGCATCACTCTATAGACTTTGCAAACCTACAACAGCACACTTCACAATACTGCTAACACAACATAAGTATTTAAAACTTGGGTCTACCAAACTTTATCATTGTTGTCCAATGAATGCTGAATTAAATTACAATGCTATTCATACAAACATTGTCTTACATAGGTTTTCTCTAGTTGCTGTATACATATAACTGCTGTGTGAATCGTTTATGATGTAAGTTGGTTGGAGTTGAGTAATTTATTTTCTGAACTTCTTAAAAACATCTATTAACGATTAGTGTTACTTTCTTAATAAATAATAATAATAATAATCCTCAGAAAAAAATATGAAGAGTGATTGTAAGCTCAAAAATGTGTCAGCTATAAAATGTTTTGCAAAATAAACAGGCAAACATAAACTGATTATACATATTATTATAGGTGCACAAAAATCAGAGTGAAAACTTTCAACAGCTTAAATTATTTATATTTGTTCAATAAATAAATAATTATGCACGATCTGTAATCAAACACTGAAATCTTATAGGTACCGTTAATACTGGCGTAATACAGGTTTTATTGTTAAAAAAAATCTGTGTTGTTTTTTTAACTTTGTACACTTTTTAGAAGAAAACCAATTAACAACTGCTAGGAACCACTAGTCATACAACGATTCCATTGAGGCACATGGTTCATTTTGTATGATTAATCAACATGAGGATGAAATCCAATAATTTCGACGTACTTAAAAGTTAATTACTTGGGAAACCACTTAAAGCCTTGTCGGTTGATCAACACAAGACGCCTTCAATGAGTTGAGCAAACATAATGTTTCTGCGAAATATTGATTTATAACGTTTCGAAGTGCGTGTAAGTAAATTGCTTCTGGCACAATTTGTTTTCGTTTTGTTAAATATTTGATATACGGCTTTGGTATATTTACGGAAATAAGTTGTCGAAACAACTCGAATGTTTAATGTTGCTGATTTTTAAATAACAAATAGATTTTTCCAAAAATTCATTCCCTATATGCACTCAATACATTAAATTCTGGGCGAAAAAGAGTATTGGATTCGTCATGATTCGTGTTCATAAACATGTAAGTACATTAATTCCACAAAAATGAAATCCAAGAATCCCAACACTATAATAGGCATTATCTTCTCTTTTTGTAACTATATGAAATTTCTAATTATTTCTTGTAAGAATTAATTGAAACCAACGATTGAAGGAAACTATGATACTTTTTTTTTAAATCTAAGCTAAATGATTTGTTTTCTCTTCGATACAAAAATGTAACACTTAATACGATCAAATTCCTATCACATTAAAGGCATAAACTTCTTTAGCGCTCGAGATTGCGGGTATTTTTAAAATGAAGTGATAAATCTATCGCGCAGACCGATTTCATCGAACCCAGCGTCACGGTAAATTACCCGCGGGAGGATATAAATGTGATGCAGGAAAATATTCTTGTTGCAGAAAAAGTTATATCTATTTTATATCTTTTTCAAATGTAGTAACTTTAAGCTTTCTTATAAAAGGCACAGAACATACTTATTTATGTTAAAATAATTAGTATTGAACTTTTGATAAAATAAAGCTTTAAAAAAAATTTGTTAAAATATATATAAAAAAATTTAAGAAATTGCATGCAACAATGGCTCACAGCTTTAGCAATTGACAAAATACGAGCGTGCTGTTGTAATTATCAAAAAATAATAAATGATAAGGTTGTACAAAAACGGACACGCGGGAGTACGTCCAATGCATATATGTTTAAATCGTCATAGTAATAATGCATGTCATATAATTGTAATTTTCGCAAACATCCAGAAAAAGTTTTAGAATGATTGTGAAATCTACTTTGCTGCGTGTTGCAATGGTACAATTGCAATAAGTTGTATTAGCTGTAAGTTTTCCGTTGAGAATAAAATAAAATAAAATAAAATAATACGTATTATGTGATCATACTGCGGCACATATACTAATTTAGCAATTTAGTGTGGCGTGGTAATTCGTGGTAATGGCGTGATAGTATTCTACTATCTCTTTAAATCACAAAATTTCTTCTGCCGCAGGGTCACAGAGAGCAGACACAGAGATTTTGAACTGCCCACAGTACAACAACACCTCAAAACACTCTCTTCAAACGCTCCGAAACCCATCCCAATCCTCTAGTTCGAGATTCAGTCTCATATACTTCTCCTGTCTTAGATTCGAAGTCGCTAGGCCTAGGAATGCGCAAGCGTACTCTTCCACCAGACTGTCAGCCGATCTCGAAGCCCTTCTGGCCGAAAATTCAAATTCTAACGTAAATTCTAATTCTAACGTAAATCCGAATTAATTTAACTTCTTTTAATGTTTTTTTTATAATGTAATTTAATATAAATTCTCTTGCAATTTTGAGCACCTTCAGTGCTATGAATTCACCTTCAGTGCTTTGAGCACCTTCAGTGCTATGTAAATCCCAGCGGGTGACCCCTTCTGGGCCCCGCTAGCGCGGCCTCTTTCTCCAATTGGCCGTCGCTCAGATGAAGGCTGAGTGGCAAAAAATTGCACGAGCCGACAGGGGGTTTTTAGTGGGTAGGGTCCTGGTGGGCTCGGAACGAGTTCCACATAACCTGGACCGCGCGCGCCAGTGCCCTCCTGCCCTTCCCATGGAGGGGAACAAAAAAAAATAACTATCACACTCACCTATGAGTACGATAGCGTTGTTTTTACTATTATGAACAAAGTACGCGGCAGCAGTAGCCAGGTATACAACCACGGCGTTTTTGGAGGCTCTAAAAAACCAGAAAACATAATTTGCTAATATGTCACTAGTTCGTTTCTTATCGTCTTGAGGTTTTATCAGTTTCATGTACTTGAGCATCTGTGAATTAAATAAGTTCAGTTTTAAAGTAGGTTTTTGAAGTTGGTTAAAAAGAACGCTGATTCAGTGAGTTCGTATCTACCAGTTCTGTCGGAATTGCATTTGTTCCAGTAATTCTGGCTGTTCTTCCCCTGTAACCAGAACACAACCACGTAAATGTTGTTATTATGCCGGTCAAAATAGGAAGGTCTATTATATTAACGCCTTAGATAAGACCTTAACATAAAACTCTGCTACCACTTAAATCTTATTACTCTACTAAACTCTATCTTAAACTCTATAAACTATGTATATTGCAAGCGTTATATAAACATGAAGCTACTTTACTTGCATGTACCTTACTTTATTATGTCCATTACTCAGGTAACAATTTAGGTAATCACTTTTCATAGTCTAGACTAAGTATTTAATAGTCCCTAGACAAAATGAACTTAAAATACGGCATCCTTGCATGCTGTCAATTCATAATTCGGAAAACCCAAGATGTGAAATAATTGCGATTTACACAATTTTTTGATCACGCAACATTTGTTTATTTATTACAAAGACACACTTAATAGGGTATAAACTAAAACAATTTAAATAACAAATCCCACATAGCAACATTATGGGGCTATATTCCAATTACAGTTTGCAGAATTATAATATAACATTTTTGCAACACTAAACATAGAAATAATACCTTTCTGATTTTGACTGTTAGAATATTCAATCGAACTTTTATTGACTTATTGAAATGTTGATTGGACTAAACAAGATACGTATGAGTTTTGTTTATGTGGATAGCAATAAGAGTAATGCGCTATTACTTTCTTACTCGTTATATTTCGTATTATTCTTGAACTATATATTCCGTGCGGGAACGATTGTTTTCGCATTTTAATTTGAACTTGATTGTCAAAATGGATATTTAGTATATCACATGATTTTTTGTATGCAGAACACGCCTTGTGATCAAGTCGTGTCTAAAATTTTGAATACCAAATTTAGACCAACCAACTTTCATAAAGCAAACCTTAAATTCAATTTCATTCAAAAGCTTGGCTTCATCATCTTTTAGAAATAAAAGTATGACATTCCTATGGGCAATACCGTGCCACACACAGATACACAAAGAAAATTGTGTATCTTTGTATAAAAAATAAACACCTTTATTTTCGGATCACTATACAATAAAAATCATGGTGTTAATTTTCTCAGTAGTAAATCGCTTTGGTTTTTCGCAACGGAAGGCGCGAAGTACACTCGCGCTGGGCGTATGCACCGTGTAGGCATATTCTTCAGCTCGTTTTCGGTGAACGGCTCGTTCTCCTTGGCCGCTGTCTTCAATACCGTTCAGTGCTTTCAAACATCTGTAATCTGTATGGAAACATTCCTTTTAGTTAGAAATTCTTAACATTCGTACATATCGACTCTCTTCGGAATCCGGAAAGGTCCCTAAATCCTGGAAGCTGGCTAACGTGCAACCAGAACCAAAGAAGGGCATCCATGCAGATCCAACCAACTACCGACCTATTGCAATCACCTCCATACTTTGCAAAGTTATGGAGCGTGTGTTGAACAATCGTCCCCTGGCATACCTTGAGTCCAACGAGCTCCTTATTGATAACCAATACGGTTTTCGCAGTCGACGCTAGACTGGAGATCTTCTTGTATATGCCACTCACTTATGGAGCGAAGCCTTGAAAGGTCACGGTGAAGAAGCTATAGCTGTATCTTTAGACATTTCCAAGGCTTTTGATAGGGTCTGGCATGATGGTCACTTGAGTAAGCTTCCAGCATACGGAATACCTAATGGGCTCTGCGACTGGATACCTAATTGTCTGAGGGAACGGTCAATTCGAGTAGTCTTAGACGGCTGCTCTTCTGACCTAATGGCAATTAATGCTGAGGTACCTCAGGGATCTGTTATCTCAGCAACGTTATTTTTGTGACATTTATGATTAAATATAAATCGTCTGTTTTTCCAGAAACTATAGTCCTAGTTCTTTCAAGTAAATAGGTATCTCGTGGATAAACGAAGGCGTTACGTCTTCATCGTGTCTTTCCATCAGGTGAGATAGAAGACAAACGTCTAATCCTTTTTCAATAAAAAAAAACATTTTGCGTAAACATTTTCGGATACTTTTAGAACAGTGGATATACTATCCTGTGCGAGTATAAGAGTGACGTGCATTGCATTAGCGACTTTATATATCGCTATTTGCTTGATTGTATTTATTTATTTAGGTACTTTGGAAAGTGCTTCGTGTTACTGTAAAAATTATTTCTAATTTTAATTACTTTCCCTCAAAGTTAATAATTATCTACCCTAATGATACTGGAATTAGGAAGTTAGTTTGACACACTTATTTATGGAATTTTTCACACTGAAACTTTTCTGAGGAAGGTTAGTAAATCTCAAAAGTTTCTTTCTATAAAAAATCGCTTTTGTGATTCTAAATTAGTTGTACTTTTATATAAAAATTGGCTTGTGTTCCGCTAAGTTCAATTTTAGTTTCTTCTTTGTTCCGTTCACAGTCTTCGGTTCAATCGTACACTTTTTTCACTTATATTTATCTATTTTTTAATATACTCACATATATTTCGTTTATACATTTGTTGTACTTTTTATATTTGTGTTTGAGTAAAATTGTTGCTTACTTTTTGTTTTCCCTGTAATATGTTTAATTTAAAGGAGATATTTTTCGAAAAGGAGAAGGTTTTCGATTTTAAAATATCCACAAATATTTGAAACATATAACAAGTAGAGGGCATGCTGGTGGACGTTTGGAGGTGGAGCATATGCTGAGCATGTAGCTATTGTCTTAATCTTAAGATAGTTTTTGTTCCCTGTTTTGTTTTTGTTTTTATTGGTAATAAGTATGTTCTATTTCTAATTCCTACATCAAAAATAAGGATTCAGATCCTTTGTTTAATAGGCATATCTTTAAAAAAGCTATGAAACCGGCACACTAAGCACAGTCAAAGTTTTTTACATATCGGCCCCACAAGTTGGGAGGAACAGTAGTTGATAGGTATTCCGCAATTTCAAATGAATGTAACGTCCTGTGGGCCGCTTGGCGCAATGCAGTTGCTAGCGATACTAGTGGATATATTGCAAAATGCTTTCCGGTGTACAAACTTATATTGTATTGGAGTTAGATAATATCGAGCCTTTTATATTTCTACCAGATTACTAAGATTTTAAGTGAGGCGTTAAAACACACAGAGTTACAGAGATTGTCTTATTTTTCATAGTTAATAAAAAAATTCTTTGAATGGGAATGAAATGTTGTTCAACTGATGTGAATACATCTTAAGTTTAAAGTTTGAATTGGAAGGACTCTTGATTACAGCTCTCAATGTAAAGGTTGCATGAAAAAAAGGGGCTTTTCATTCATGCTGTAGAAAAATCTTCATTTTGTAGAATCTTTTTTTTACTATTTTTTCAAGCCGGCAAACTTGACTAAGTGACATCCGCACCCGTAGACATCGTTAATTGTAGGTGTTTTACTTATTAACAATAATTGTGATTATAATATCGCTGAATGATGACTTATCGACCGTTGTCGTCAGTTGAAGTTGCCTTTGTTCCAGTTATACTCGCTTAGCCTTCCCTTTAATTTGAACACAACCACGTCACAGTAATTATTTTGACTATCGAAATATAGAGGATCTCCCAAGACGAGGTCTTAACAAGTTACCTGTTTATTTTCAAACAAAAGCTAATTGTCAATAACAATAAGACTGCCTACTCCACACATAAAGCGTGGTGGTACATTCAACCGTGGCTTGCAACCACTCACTATACAAAACCATTCCGCCAAGTGACCTAGTCACGTTTTGGCATATTGGCCGCAGTATCCATCTGAGGGGGATGGGTCTTAGTAATTATGCTACGTTCGAGGACCGCTTGAACTCGTTGGGTAACCACGCACCGGAAGTCTCAATTTGGAAGGCTGCGGGATCCTCTGGGCGGCCGCAGGTTGTGGGAGCTAATGAGCAATTTGGAACATTTAATCTATGCTTTTGGCATTATTGAAATTTTTGACCATTTAAGTATTTCACAGTGTAGCTTTTTTCTCTTATGCACAGTTATATATTTTATCAAAAAAAGCATATTAAAAATGAAATTTATTCAATCAAGTACTGTTTAACTCAAATTAAAATAAAATTTCATTTCATTTAGGAAAAAGGTATTTAAGAGTGAAACCAGATTCAAAGTCTTTGAACGTTTTTTTTTAAATCATATTTGTTTTGATAGAATGAAAAGCAAGATCAGACTTCAGCTATTCGAAGAAACGGCGTTCATTATGAAACATTTTCATTTTTATCAGCAAATTAACTTCCAAATCATTCCGAATTTTTCCCACAGGAAATATTACAACTTCCTAGAGGTGTGTGTCAATGGCAATCATTATTTCCTCTTTTTGTTCAGTCTTGATGGATGACCACTGAGATTGCACGACAGACTTACTTTCTTACGTGGAAGGACCGTCATGTTTGTCTAAAGGGTATAAAATAGACGTGATTTGAGGTTTCGACAATTTTGTAGTTTTATTGTCAGTTAATATAGCATTTCGACATCGAAGCAATAGTCGAATTGGGCTAAAATTTGGCATATAGATAGCTCTTGCAGCAGAGGCACATATTCTCGTTGCGCAGACATAACAAAAATAATTGCTTGGGGCGCTGCGCAAACGCAGACACTTTTTGTGACCACGTTTGTTTTTGTGACAAGGCATTGCAGGAAACCGTAGTTTCTGTGTCCTGAAGCGGCAACGGGGCAACAGTCACCGGTTTGTTGTTACCGACACGGGACACCTCATATACCCGTTGCAGTTGCAGCGTACAGTAACCAAATTTGTTAGTATTGGTTGCGTCTTCCACTGACAGTCGTCAGTCGTTAGTTCCAGTTATTTGCACCGAATGGTTTTTCATAGAAGCTAATATATTTTATTTACAGCTCCTTATATTTTACGCGAGCAAAGCCATTATAATCTAAAAAAGTTTCATTTTATTTAACTTTTGAGTTCTTTTGCATCGTGAATTATAAATGTTAAGACTATCGCCAATTATAATCAAGTTTAAGTACTCGATCTTTATTAAACGTTAACGTACTTAGGGCACAAGTTAATCACGCTTCTAGTTACCCAATCAAACGTAGAGTGGGGAAAGTTTTAAGTAACAAGACGTGAGACGAGCAAGAAGTTACCTCGTTACTGATGGCATGGAAACAGATTTCACGGTATAATAATGAAAGTCTTTGGTAATGGTAATTTCACTGCTGCTACCGGATAGTAAACGAGGATTTTTGGTAATTTGATTTAATTGTACTCGTTGTGAAAAATATTACAACTATTTGTTTGATTTTATGAATTTAATTCTACATTTTTTTTGCAGATTTTTTTTGTCTTTTTTTTTGTGTTTGGTATGCCATAAAAAGGCCAAACAAACCAAAATAAAATAAGATAAAGTAAAGATACTTAAATAAAGAAACTTAAATATGCTACTGCTATTGATTTTATTGTTTTTAATGGCGCTACGCTAAGTTTAGACACTATTTAGTAATTAATGTGTATATTATCATAAAATCTTTGATTAAAGTATAGTACCGGAAGATGGGTGACGCTCTTACATGACGTACCTGGCTCTAGTACTACCACACATACATTTACTGACGCAAACTCAATTATGTTGTTCCTCGATATAAAAAATATATAATGACGCGAAGTATATGCGAGCCATTACGAGCAACATAATATATAAATACAGGCGACCGGGTACAAGATTTTTAGGCCCGTTTTCGAGAAGCTGTCTTCCGCTTTATTACTTTAACTTTATCATACAACACAGAAATTTACTTTTTTCCCAATATATAAGTACTTTTGTTCTAAACGAGCGCCTACCTACTTTATTTCATGTACCCGTTTTAGTGTGAATTGCATCGGTTAAGTAATTAAGAGCTGACTAAAACTAAGAGCACGTCGTGAAATTAACATAAAGGTAATATTTCTTTCAATTTAATAAAAAACCCTCATAGATTATCGATTGCTAAAATTTCTTATCAGAAAATGACTATTTTTATTACAAGTTTTACAAACAAAGTAGATGTTAATATAATATGTCTATCGTATAGGTCTATCGTAGCCCAGATCCAGCTTAGCTGACTGCGGCGACAGTTCCCGCCTTCACTCGCGCGACGGCTGTGATTAATTGCTGAAGAAGATTCACTCATTCATCCTGATTGATTACTGTTTTATCCTGCTTGTGAATTGCTTGATTCTTGTTTCTTCAGGCATCTCAATAGAAACGTGTAAGATGAATTGAACGAGGATACTATTATCAATTACCAATTTGTATGTAAAAACCATGCAAGTTAAGTTCAATTAAAATATTTATTTCTTTTATTTCTTTTATTTTCCTTTTATTTTCCTTTACTCAATCTACTACATCTTACTCCGATGATAGAGCAAGTCAGAATGAATTGTTTTTCTAATTCTTTTATTTCATTCGATATATTCAAATATATATTTTCTTCTTAATTTATATCGACCTCTTTACCAAAATATCACGTCATTCTGACTTGTTTCGTAAAAAAGGGACTATATTTATTCATTCATAAATCATCCTAAAATAATGTGTCGCTAGCGTCATAATAAAAAAATTCAGGTTGGGAAAAGTGTACACGAAAACTATAATTTTATCAAATATATTAACAAGAAATAATTCAGCACTATAAAGAACATACCTAAATTCACAAAAGACTACGAGACATTTCACGTTAAAATAAACAAGGACTTTATATAAATAAAAAACACGATTTTATTCTACAAAAATCATAAGATGTCTCTGCTGAAAAATTACAAACCGTGCAATTGCACCCTTTTTTTACCGAAGATGCGATATTCAAATACATTCTTAATGTTATGAATTCGTCTCAGACGGAATTATATAACAGAAAATATATGAACAGTTTATATATACAGATACATAACACTTTCTGTGTTTTATAAAACACATGTGGTATACTATTTCCATTTCTTTATTTTCTCGATGACAGTTCTAATTTGATATAATGCTCTCCAGCTCCATCGCTATCAGTTTCTCCGACTTTGGTATTATATAACCTTGTACGTGTGTAAACGTCGTATTTTTATAAAATAATGCATACATAAAGTAAAAAAAACGCTCGCACACGGTAACACAGGAGCTGTCATCGAGAAAATAAAGAAATGGAAATAGTATACCGTACTCACGCGTTATTGTCGGAAAGGTCCGACTAGTTTCGGACTCGTATGGAGTCCATCATCAGGGCTGAGTACAGTCGCGGCTGTGCCTCGCCTCGCACTGCGGGCCGCTGCTCTGCGCGCGCGCTCGGCGGGCATGGGGGCGGGCGGGGTTGCAGGGTCTGCGCATGCGTGGCGGGTGGAGTAGGCACTGACGGTGGTGCGGACGATGCCGTACTGTAGCGGCATGCTGAGCTGACGGTATCATTGGAGAGCGTTGTTGGCATTGCATTGTTTGCATTGTTTGGTTCTTTACGTGTCCGTGTTTGTGAAGTATAGGCTTCCACGCAGCGGGTACACTCCAGCCTGTATCGCGATTGAAATTACGCCGTCTATTTATTTCAATTGCTTCATGGACTTTGCGAGACACGAAGTTTTTCTCCTGAACTAATACTCTGGCTTTATCAAAGCGGATGAAATGCGACGGAGCAGTGTCTAACACATGGACAACAACTGCAGAGATGGACTCCATACGAGTCCGAAACTAGTCAGACCTTTCCGACAATAACGCGTGAGTAAAAGCTGTAGTTTTAAAATTTATCAAAATGACTCACTTAACATTTTAAAAATTAATTTATTACCTATACGGCGAGGTATGGCAATCGCGAGTGAAACAGTTTTCGGCCTTAAGAATGAAACGCGTAAAACTTGAGTGCGCTTTAAATTTAGTGATACAGTGTCGCGACCACGATGTTATACCGAAATTCGCGCGCATTAAAGCGGTAAAGTGTATTCGTGATTATGGAACTTTCTTTAAGACGGCAAATAAAACTGTTGGTGCGAATTATTCAGGACTACCGTCGAAAAATCTCATTCGTTAATTCAGACCTATACTGCTGACACCTTGAGTTGTCTGGGTTTCTTCAACCTGATCTATTTTATAAACTTGATGCAATGTCATATGGAAGAGCAAATAGTCTACTTGGCGATATTAGTGTGAAACATAATAGAAAACTGACAAACCTTTTCCGGGAAAATAGCAAAAGCAATGACGACGGTAAAAATAATTGCTCGCAAATTTCAAATGTGAATGCAGTTAACTTGTCTTCACAGACTTTTTCATCGGATACTATTAACGCACTCGCGAACGGGTTGAACTTTGCCATTGCTCCTTCCAAAATACCCGTGGAATCAATCGTAGCTAGCATCGAGGACACGATCTTTCGAAATAGAGTACCGGGTATTGACGCCGAATGTCTAAAACAAGATGTCAGTTCAATTATACGCAAGCATAAACCACCTAAGCCTAACATAACCAAATATGAAATGGCAGCGCTAACCGCCTTACGAAAAGATACTGACATTTAAGTTTTGCCTGCGGATAAGGGGAACGCAACAGTCATCGTTGACACGTCGCAGTATGAAGAAAAGCTCACACAGATTGTAAGTGACACACAAGTATATAAAAAGGTGCCTTACAATCCAACTTCCCGTGTGACTAACAAACTGAACAAAATTCTATCTGAACTGTCAACGAAAGACGTTAAGAATCAGTTGCGTTCTCTTAATCCTACGTCGCCTAAAATATATGGCCTACCAAAAATACACAAAGAGTGCTGGCCCCTTCGTCCGATTGTAAGCTAGATAGACTACCCTACGTATAAGGCTTCTCGTCACATGGCGAATCTTTTACAGCCGCTGACGGGAAAAACTTCCAGCTGTGTAAGGGACTCTAGTCATTTTGTAGAGCTAATCAACGAGATCACACTGCGAGACGATGAAGTAATGGTGAGTTTTGACGTAACATCTCTCTTCATCTCATCTTCATCTCGTCATCATTACCATAAGAGATCTCTTATTAAAGCACAAACTACCCACTGAGCACATGGCACTTATAGAGTTTTGTCTCACTAGTGATTATTTCATCTGGCGGGGTGATTTCTACCTACAGATAGACGGCGTAGCAATGGGCTCGCCCATAGCGCCAGTGGTGGCGAACATATTTATGGAGGCGTTCGAAGATAAGGCTTTGAGCGGCGCCCCGAGGAGACAACGACATTGGTGGCGATACGTCGATGATGTGTTTGCTGTCCTACCGGAATGTGAAGTCAGGCAGTTTCTGGACTACATAAATGCAGCGCATCCAAGAATACAGTTTACCGTTGAAAGGGAGGTTAACGGGGCTCTGCCTTTCTTGGATGTACTTGTTCGACGAGCAGCACACATGCGGCACAGCACAGCGGCTTACACATACTGTATATCGCAAGCCCATACACAGACCTACAGACATACAGACCGGTACTTAAGAGCTGACTCCCACTATCATCCCGCGCACCTGTCTTCAGTCCCCCGTGCCCTTATAAACCAAGCTCTACGTTTATGTGACCCACAGAGCATAAACACGGAACTGGAACATGTGAGATCTGTCCTGGAAACGAATGAGTACAATTGGAGACAGAGCTTGAGAATAGCGAACACAACCAATCGACAGAAACCCGCGATAGTTGAACGAGCGCCTGTATACCTACCGTACATAAAGGGTGTAACTGATACCATTGGGCACTTACTGAACCGCAAGTTTAGTATAAGGACGATTTACCGCCCTTTTACTAAAATACGACAACTTTTGCGATCCCCAAAGGACAAAGACCCTCTAGGTAGACCAGGCGTATACGAGATTCCCTGTGACTGTGGTAAGAGCTACATAGGAGAGACGGGCAGAAACATCAATACGAGACTCACTGAACACATACGAAGCGTGAAGAAGATGGATGAAAAGACCTCTGCAATTGTTGACCATGTATTAGACACTGGTCCGTCGCATTTCATCCGCTTTGATAAAGCCAGAGTATTAGTTCAGGAGAAAAACTTCGTGTCTCGCAAAGTGCATGAAGCAATTGAAATAAATAGACGGCGTAATTTCAATCGCGATACAGGCTGGAGTGTACCCGCTGCGTGGAAGCCTATACTTCACAAAAACGGACACGTAAAGAACCAAACAATGCAAACAATGCAATGCCAACAACGCTCTCCAATGATACCGTCAGCTCAGCATGCCGCTACAGTACGGCATCGTCCGCACCACCGTCAGTGCCTACTCCACCCGCCACGCATGCGCAGACCCTGAAACCCCGCCCGCCCCCATGCCCTCCGAGCGCGCGCGCAGAGCAGCGGCCCGCAGTGCGAGGCGAGGCACAGCCACGACTGTACTCGGCCCGATGATGAACACCATACGATTACGAAACTAGTCGGACCTTTCCGACAAAACATCAGTCTCGGTCTGCGTGCGTTCTCGAGCGCACGTCGATCGCAGACGCCTTCCCGCTCTATTAGCCCCCGCGCTAATTGAGCACCCAAATTTCACTCGTTTTTGTCGTAATTTATAATTTCATAGTTGTATACCGTAATAAGTTTCTAACGCCGTTTTCACGGCGGACAGTGGGTCGTTAACCGTACTTCTAATAAGTTTTTAACGCCGTTTTCACGGCGGATAGTGGGTTGTTAACCGTACTTCGTGGAACGTGAGCTTCGTCGACGGGAATTCGTCGTTCCAGGTGCCTCGAGTCTTCGTGTTCGAGTAAGTTATCTGCGTCGTCCTCAACCGCCCTACTGCGTGTAGGGTGGTTTTAGGAAGTTAGTCATCGTTGTTAGGTTCATAGTATATATATTTATATATTGTCCCTCCCCAACCCCTCCGCAATGGCTTCCCTAAGCTTTGACGAGTGTAGGAAGAAGTTACTTGAAAGTACTGAAGGCATGTCTATAAATGCTGATAAGTACCGTTTCTTAGATTCTCTTATCCCTCATCTCATGACGTTAATGTCCACAATGGCCCCTCAGGCCACCCCAGTTCCCCAGACCCCTCAGGTCTTAGGCCCTCCCGCGTCCCCTTCCTCCAGTGACATGGAGTGCGAAGTAGACGCCCCTCCGCGACGCAAGCGCGCACCCGTAACCGAGTCATCCTCGGACGCCACCCTAACTGGCCCTGAGTCTCCCTCTTTTACGCTTGTTAAGAAGCGTTCGAAACAAGACCCGGCGCCCTCGACGCCCGTCCCCACACCCCCTGCGGCGTCTTCAACGCCAGCTGCCCCGGTGTCTCCAACACCCGCTCCGGCCCCAACTTCTGTCAAGGCCAAGGTCCCACCACCCGTTTTCCTTCGGGAAAAGGGTAAATGGACTGAGTTTTCGACATTGTGCAATGAGCACAAGATTCATTACACCCGAGCGGCCAACTCGGGTGAATCTATTAAAATTTTAGTCTCGTCGATAGACGACTTTCGTGCTTTAACAAAGCTCCGCACCGATAAGCAATATGCTTATCATACTTATGCTCTGTCAGAAGAGCGTAAGATCAGAGCGGTACTCAGGGGAGTCCCGTTCGAATTATCGAACGAGGCTATCCTGGAGGATCTGCAGTCCCAAGGCTTCCCGGCACTCGCGGTGCATAAAATGCATAGCAAGTACGGGAGGCAACACCCTCTCGCTTTGGTGGTTCTCGCCAACGTCCCCAAGTCCAGGGAGATCCTCAAAGGGGTTAGCACTATATGCGGCCTCTCTGGGATCTCGATCGAGGCGCCTCATCGCCGCGGTCATCCTGGCCAGTGCCATCGGTGCCAGTTGTACGGGCACGCCGCGGCCAACTGCCGCGCACCGCCCAGGTGCATCAAGTGCCTGGTCCCTCATTTCACTAAGGAGTGCAATCGCACTCCTGAAACTCCCTCTCCTCCCGATTGCGTGCTTTGTGGCCAGTCCGGCCACACCGCAAATTACAGGGGCTGCCCTCGTGCACCCCGTTGTATGCGTTCCAATCCCAAGAGGTCGGCACCCAAACAGGCCCCGCCCCTTTCTCAGGAAAATTTTCCGCCGCTGCGTAGTCGGGTTCCTCCGGCTGCAAAGCCTACACAGTCCAGGCCTGCTCCAGAAAACTGGAGGCAGCGCCCTGCATCGAATCCCATCCCGGCTCCTCGCCCATACAAACCCACTCCTCAATCCTCCGTAGCAGACGATATGCGTATCGTCTGTGACGCTATGAAAAATATCGATGTTAGTGAAATCGCAGTCTTAGCCCGTAAACTTAGGGCTTCACGTACTCCGACAGAGCGTTTGCTAGCTCTGGCGGAGCATAGTTCCCTTCTCAATTCATTGTAGGTTCATTTAAATGAATTGATCCCTAAATCATGCTTCGGCCGACCTCTGCCCAGCCCCGGCTTCACCGGAGGCTGCCCAGAACGGCCACCAACTCATGTCCCTTTGAGCACCTTCAGTGCAACTTTCACTACAGGCGGAAGACCCGCTAGCGGGTCTCCGCCAGCGCGCCCAACTTCCCGACGGGTGTCGCTTCCGATGAAGGCTAACGGTAATAACTACAGCCAACAGGTGGTTTTTAGTGGGTAGGTGCCATTATTCACCTTTCCGACAATAACGCGTGAGTAAAAGCTGTAGTTTTAAAATTTATCAAAATGACTCACTTAACATTTTATTTAATTAAGTATACCGTACGTTAATACATTTTGACAACTAGTTTCGATTCTAATTCGTTGACGTTTGATGTGAGCCGAATCGATCGTAATAATTATCAGTTCGATGTATTGCGCTGTTCATATACATATCTTTAGTCACATCACTGTTACTTAAATTTTTTAAACGGCCGAGAGTGGCGTAAGGTCAAAAATAAAAATCAAAACCCTTATCGCAAAAATACGGTAGAGGTCATGTTCTTAATATAATAGGATCTCATATTTCAATGTCGTGCCACATGCAATATTTACTATAATTTAATGAATTTACGGGATTCATACCACGATTTTCGATTTTTATTTACCCGCGAAATAAAAATCGAAAATCGTGGTATGAATCCCGTAAATTCATTAAATTATAGTGAAAATAACCGCAATAGTTTAAAACAGTTATTATGCAATATTTAGCTGCATGAAATGTAATAAATTGAAATTTTTATACATTTTTACATCTTATTGAATTTCAGTATTTAAACATGCATTAACACTATAAAAATATTTATCGATTATAAATTGGCTCAAGGCAGATAAAAATTGTTTAATTATCATACATTTGAAATTATTTGGTAAATTATTATACATTTTTACAGCCATAAAAGGATGTTTCTTCAAAGGTCTTGATTGTTTATATTCATACATGTATGTTTATTCTGGCTTCCAGTTGACTGCATGGTCATTCATAATACAAGCTCTGATTACTCGTACTTTAGGGCCATAGAGTTGGTGTGTTTGTCTGGGGATTTATTTATTTATTACTATTCTTAATGTAACTTCCGATGCACATTATACCAAATCGACAGTTTCTTACAATTTGTTTCGTTGTACACGTCCCGGTCCCGGACTTTGACCACAATACAATTACTCAAAATACATGGTGTGACTCCTAAATGTAAATTAGACCAAATCGACCCTAACAATATAAGTATTAAAAAGTATTAATGACAAATGTGACTTACATTAATAATTAATACTGGTTGTAACAGAGTACCTTTGTTTGTGTCACGGTCCAGCCCAGCATAGATTCGATCACAATACAGTTTGTCACAGTACAGACTTGTTTTCTAGAACGTGCTGTTTGACGTTGAGGAGTTTCGTTGTATAAATCTTTCCAACGTACATTAGACCAAATCGATTAAAATTATTCTTATGCACGTACTGTTTGACGTCGAGGAGTTATTTTGTATCATATGATGATGAAGTCGGAAGGTAGGCAGTTAATTGAGACTATTTTAGTGACTACTGATTAGAATATACAAGTTACTAAAAAAATATAGCCAAATCACTATAGGTGTGCCTATAATATTTAAAGCATTCCCTCATTTCTCCAGGATCCCACCATCAAATCCTAGCGTGATCAATAAGGGATCAAATTGAAAGTATCCCCTTTCCAACAAAAAAATATTTTTTCATAACGGTCTTTAAATGACGAAGTTCTAAGGTAACAAAAATAAAATAAACATGCAACTTAATTGAAGATTTTTTAAAGTCGGTTACAAAAACATGCTTATTAAGATTAAGACGTGCTTGGCAACTAGTACGTGACGTAGTAAGCTGGTTTAGCTTGTTGAAACATTAGAGACGACAACTTGAATCGCGTAAATCCTTACTTTACATTTAACGTTAGACTCTTTTGTAATAACATGAGCGTGAAGGGGGATATGACAATGGGGATGTATTATGGTAACCGAATGTAACAAACATACAAAAATCCAGTTGTCACAGTTATGTGTGATGTGTATTTCAAAATTAAGTTATTATTTTCTGTGGTTTGGTAGTGTCCGACACAAACTTAACACACGCTTATAACTAAGCCCGGTTTATTTGATTCTGAGGAGTACCGCGGTATAGTTTCAAAGTTCAGGGTTCAACCTCCATGACAACCAACTTGAAATTTAACTGTAGCCAACGCAAATTGTTTTGAAAAGTATGCCTAATATACAATTTAAAACTATTTAAATAAATTTTTTTTAGGTGAATTGAGAACCGCCTCCTTCTTTTTATGGCAGTTTAAAACTAGTATTAGGTATTTAATATTATATTAACTAAATAAAGAATTAGTCATTAAACGAGGTCTGATTGGTCGTAAAGGATTAAAAAGAAAGACCTCATTACATCCTTTCGTCTAGTTGGCTTGCAGTACCCATATTTATTTTTTTGAGCGCCTGTGGCGCAGCAACTACGGCACTGCCTTTGCAATCTTACGGTCCGAGGCGCGATTACAATAACTACGAAATGTATCTACAGATTAATGTTTACAGTGGAAGACACAGACAGCGCAGGAAAATATTTCGAAGGAAAGTGTAAAATCTGCCAACCTGCAGTAGACAAGCGTGGTGGGTGATCTTTATAATACCTTAGCTAGGTGATGTCTGCAGTAGTATGATTAAGGATGTTTCAGTTCCCATTGTTATTTCAATAGAATTGAAATTACTGTACAGGTGTGCTTAAAGTGAACTTGAGTTTAAAAAACAAAATAGTATCTAACTATAAAAACTCAGCCGCTCTTCTTAAGTACTCTTAAACATTACAAAAATGGTGTCAACAATTCATTACAAACTTTCATTCTTTATTGGACTCATACATGATACAATGTGGAGCACTTATCTTTGCATCAATAAGTCGATCGTGTTTTATCTCTTCTTTTTCCTCAACCTAAATTGAGCCTCCTTGTAACGGTCATGGATGACATCTCGCAGCCACAAATTGATGATCGCACAAACAATTGAAATGTCTGAATAAAATAGGCGCAATAAATCAGAGAAACGTATCAATTCGTTGGAAAAACCATAGCCTTATTCTCACATAATAAGGTTTACTCTCACATACATTTTCAAATCTAAAAAGGATTCTCCTCTTTTAACCTAAGGGGTCGCAATTTGAAAGTCTTTGTATGTCTATTAAGTTTAAATGATTTACTAAGTGTAATAAATCTTTCTTGCTGTTTGGTAAATTTGTTAAAAAAACAACTTACGATCAATTTAATTTTACAACATTATATTAGGTCTTTACCTATGAAATTGCCGTTTTTCACGAAATAAATGAAGCGTAATTTTTTTACATATTTTTTATTTCTATTTATCAAAATAATCACCCATGCAATCAATGCATCTTTGCCAACGCATTGGTAGCTCATTGATGCCTTTCTTGAAGAAATCATCGGGAGGCAACAAATTTTTCAAAGGCATTTTGTACTGCCTCTCGGGTATTGAATTTTTTTCCCGCCAAGAAGTTATCCAAATTCTGGAAAAAGTAGAAGTCTGTAGGCGTAAGGTCTGGTAAGTACGGCGGATGACGGAGAACTTCCAACCCCAACTCTTGTAGCTTGGAGACCGTCTGCTGTGCAGTATGAGGTCGCGCGTTGTCGTGCAGGAGCAGTGGAGCCAAACGATTGGCCAAAGCTGGTTGGAGACGTGCAAGCTTCTCCATCATTGTGTTCAGTTCTTCACAGTACACATGTGCAGTAATGCTTGTCCCGTTTGGCAAGAAGCTGTGATGAATTACACCCGCGTTAGACCACCAAACAGTGACCATCACTTTTCTAGGGGTAAGTTTTCGTTTAGGGCATTGTTTGGGTGCTGAACCAGGGTCCAACCAACTTGCTGAGCGCTTACGATTGTCAAACAGGATCCATTTCTCGTCACAAGTAACAATGCGGTTCAGAATTCCTTCATTTGTATGCCTGCTGAGCAGTGCAAGGCACGTCTCCACGCGTACTTCGCGCTGGCGGTCATTGAGTTCGTGGGGTACCCATTTGTCAAGCTTTTTTACCTTGCCAATTTGACGCAAATGGACCAATATTGTTTTGATGCTAACGTCGAAAGCTGCTGCTAATTCAGCCGTGAATTGAGTTTCATCAGCTTCCACAATTGCCTTTAATTCGTCATTGTCGAACAAGTTTTCGGACGACCATGGGGTTCATTTTTCAGGTCAAAATTTCCAGAACGGAAGCGGGTAAACCAATAATGGGTGGTGCGTTCGTTTGTAGTGTTCGCTCCGTAAACGTCGTTGATGTTGCGTGCCGCTTGTGCCGCTTTGCTGCCACGACGGTACTCATACTCCATAATTACTCGAATTTTTAACTTATCCATGATGACGAAAAATGTTCGAATGCGTTGAAAACAAAACACTAACTATTAAACAAATGACGATTTTAGAAAAAGAATTCCATGTTTGTCAAATAAAATAAATTTGAAATTAGAATTATCAGTCAAAAAAAAAATATTTTCATTTGAAATGGCCAGTACGGCAAAACGGCAGTTTCATAGGTAAAGACCTATTATATACCTGCCCGTATCATCTCTCGTAGTAGTACTAGAGAATAGCTCCTCGCAACGCTCCTCTTCCGGGGTGTTATATTTTTTATTATTTGTTTGAGTGTGTTCCGACTCTAACTCCCAGAATCTCTTAAGTAATTCGTTGTCATTTATCTGTGAAGCGTGTAAATTTACAATAGTTTTTGTATGACAAGAGTTACTTGTTTCTTGATTCGAAGATATAGGACCCGATAGTATCAAACCCAGTTTGGTATTTTGTGCTATCGGATAACCTGCTGGACCCATGTATAAACCCTCCATTAAAATATCGCCATAGACCTCTGCGCCTAGCAACAGATCTATTTTATTAGGTTTGTCAAACGTTGGGTCAGCCAACTAAAATTGCGGAAACCCTTCCAATTTCGTAAACTGTCCTTTCAGGAAGTAGCGCCGTAACCTGGCTGAGTACATGAGCCTTGACAAAAACATTAAAGTTGGGATCTTGAAGCGACTGAATATTGACATATGCCACCCAACGAGAGGACACTGAAGGCCCTTGGTCGCTACCAAGTTCTGAAATAAGGCTCTTACTTGCTTGCTTTTTTTTAATCCAAGCGCTTGAACAGCTGATTCTGTAATAAAAGACGCCTGCGATCCTTGATCTAACAGGGCTCTAAGATAATAGGTACCTGCCTTTGTCGACTGTACCTTAACTAAAGCCGTAGCCAGCAACACTTGGCTATGGCTTGTTGACAAACAGGAAACCACTCCGACGGCTTCATCTTGTGATGTTGTAGCAACATTTACAACATTAGTTTCAGCTGGTTGAATAGAAACCTGAGAAGGGCCAGCTGAATTGGTGATAGCTTTAGGGTGAAGTAAAGAATGATGTTTCTTCTTACAAATGCGGCATTTTGTGTTTTGACGACAAATTGAAACTGAATGATTGGAACCGAGACAATTATAACATAACCTATTAGTTTGAACAAAATCACGACGTGAATCTACGTCAGCTTTACTAAATTTTGAACAATTAAATAATCTATGACCCTCTGAACAAAATGGACATTTATCACTTATTACATGAAGTGATTTATGATTACTGGTGTTACGAAAAGTTGGTTGTTTTGGTGGTTTATTATCTAGGAATTCTAATGACCTAAACCTTTGTTCCAAAAAAATCTGTGAATTGGCAAAAAGTAGGCAATGAGCTGGTAGCGTCACTAATTTTACTTTCCCACAGCTTTCGAGACTCGGAATCTAGTTTTAAACTAACGATATAAATGACAATTATATCCCAAGTAGAGACATCAATACCTAGATTTGTCAAAGCGTTAAGGCATTCTGTAGTAGTGTCCAATAACTCGTTGATTGCAGTCGCAATCTCGCTAGTTATATTTTTCTGCCCTAAAAGCCGCTTTAAAATGCTGTATAATAAATGTTTTTTATTGTTATAGCGACCCTCTAGCTGAGACCAACAAATATTATAATTAGTGCTAGTAATTGGTATGTGTCGCAATAGTAGCTCTGCTTCCCCAGATAGATGAGCCTTTAACTAATGTAATTTTTGTACATCATCTAGGTATTTACTATTGTGCACCAATAAAGTAAACAAATCTCGAAAACTTGTCCACTCACTATATTTACCTGAGAAATAAGGTATTGCAATCTTTGGTAATTTAATATTAAAATCTGACTTGCTTTCCGTAACCTTTGATTTATTACTTTCTACATTTGATTCCAATTTAGCTAACGTTTCTTTCAGTTCCGACTTATACTCTATATAACATTCTTTTGTGATGAAATAAATATCTTGCAAACAGTAACTGGATTTATCATACAAATCCCCAGTAACCTCACATATAACTTTATTATGATTTTCGACAAATGCCATTCTTGCTCTAAATTTTCTAATCTTGACTCAATATAAGAAATTGTTAAGCGTGACTTTGGTGTCTTTTTTTAAAATTAATGCGTGATTTTTCAATTTGATTTTTAATTTCTGATTGTAATTTATCTAAATTTGCCATTTTCAATAACTATTTAACACACAAACTTAATTAAATTAACAATAAAATTAGACAAAAACAAAACTAAATTTAAAATTATAATCTAGACTCACTTCTTAAAATTAATCTTCAAAGCCGCTTTAAATTTCTTGAATATTTTTCCAAGTCCAAACTTCAAAGTCACTCGAATTTTTCTAAGTCTTTAAGAGTTGTGTTAATTCTAGGCAAATTTGGGCGTAGGTTCCCCGTAGTTTCAGTTTTAGAAATATTTTAATTAATTCAGCCCTAATTCAGCGTAAATCCAAACTAACACTTAGAAAATTTACGTTAACAATTCTTGAAAATTTTGCAAGTCCAATATTACCAATAATTGCTTCTAAGTCGATAAACATATAAAAGTACTCACAATTTTGACTGCACTCACTGTTCACATTCGATCACAAAATATCTTCAATGATGTCGTTGCAGTAACAGGTCCTCGAAGCGCCCTCTGGTGTTGATGTCGTAAACTCTCGCAGCGCCCCCTGGTGGTGAATTTATAATTCACAATCCAACTGCATGTTCTCTGCTTACAGCGCCCCCAGTGACATTCGACCACAGCTCCAGCACTATCTTATTGATCCTGTTCACTGCACACTACTGCCAAACATCCGGCTCGAAGGACCATGAACTAATCCTCAAAAAGTTATGTTAATACTATGGATAAGGTCGCAAATAAAACTCGATATCCGTTTCAAGACTAGCATATATTTTAAGAAAAAACACCTTTTGCCTGTATATTAATTAACAAAGTACATGCGCGATTCAAAATACAAGTAACGACATCTATCCTTGACGTAAAATACAGTCCATAATCCTAATATTAAAACAAACGTTAAGATTTAACAATCATAGAAATTTGATATGTCCTAGGGTGATAGAGTGCAATATAATTTAATACAATATAATATAATTACAAATATTTTTGTTTACTGCCAAGAACATCATCGAGAAAGAAAATCCACTAAGGATCTATTTAGGATAAAAATAGCACTAAGACTATTGCACTAAAGTACCATAACAAGTCTTGAAAGCCCACTTTTTGCAAAGTTTTCAAAAAAACTTAAATATAATAAATTTGTTATTGAGATAACAATGCATTTTTTAAATAATGTGCTAATGAAAGTGGTAGTGAGTTTCTTTTTAGACCTTTTAGATCTCGACTTAGGCGGTACTGCTTGTACAATGCTTCTTATTTTGACCGTCTTAATAATCACGTTTACGTGGTTGTAATCCAGTTAAAGGTAAGAAACAGCCAGCGCAATTACTATTTTAAAGGCAATCCTCAACGGCAATCAGCAATTCTTGCGACGTGCTCATCGTAACTATGTACGGAAGCAATTCTGTCGAATTGGAAACAAAAGTCTTTCCTTGACTGCTATTTTTGTCTTTTTTTCTTGTTAATGTACTATTCGTAAAATATTTACTTCTCAATAATATATTTTCAATACTATTTTTTACATTTAAACAGTCTTTTTCTCCTTTTTCAACGTCAGAATTTTTCTTTGACATAAAACCAATTTTTTTTCGTTTTTTAAACAAATGTAAATTTTGTTCTTTTTTTCGTGTAAGGACACGGCACGTCAATCGATTCACGGGTTCTTGCGACATGCTCGTGATAGATGGTAAAGCAAGAAAATAACTTTATCTATAATTAGAGTTGAATTTCCGAACTTATAATCACAAGTTATGACAATTTTATGCTGGCGAGTTCAAAGTTACACTGCGTCAAAAACTCATAAAGAAAATCTCTTGACAGACGAAAGCACTTTTTATTGGAATCCGCGAAGGGCTTGTACGTTGTCAACCACTGTTATAAATGGTCGTCTCTTGTGCTCGGAGGTCTTACTCTCCGAACATTATGGTTCCTATATTGTTTTGTAACATACATAAAAATAAAATAAAGATATAGAAGAATTGAGAACCTCGTCCTAAGTATTCAACTTTTTAATTGATGGTGATTTAGAACTAATAACGCGAGCAACAATGCAATGCACAATCGAACAAGTGCCCTACTTCGTAATATTTTCTTGATCACTGATTTGTGGAAAGTATCTGTGTAGTGGTCGTCAATTTGTAGAAAAATTTATGTACGTAGTGCATCGATTTATAGGATTTTAAGGTATTACTAAATCAATAAATAGACTATTAATAGAATATTTCTATAAAAACAAAAGTAATATTAACAATATAGATAATATAAACAAAAGTAGTATTATACTGTATACCCAACAGTTACTAACATGAAACTATGAAATCCTTATAAACGACTAATTCTGAATCGCAAAGGCGATAAACTATGGAAAGAAACTTTCAAGATTTATTAACTTTGCTCAGCAAAGTTTCGGCATGAAAAATGATCACAGATCCAAGATCGTGACCTACCACGGACCATAAATAAGCCTGAAACCAACTTGGTAACTTCCTGATTACAGTGTATAAGAGGAAATTGAAAGAATTTGAAAATAATTATAAATAAAGCTTTAGGGATAGTTACAGTCGCGAAACTTTATCGTTAAATATATTCTTATACTAGCTGTGTCCGCGACTTCGTTCGCGTGGAATAGTGACCTAGGGTAGCATTTTTTGGATATAACTTTTGATTAATATTGGATCATAAACACCGTCGTTTTGGGTAGCTAAAAAAAATCTGCTTTACAGTAATGGCCATCAGGGCTGAAAGCATACAGGTTGTTAGGATTGCTAACACATGACAGAGTCACATATAACTGACCGTGCGAAAAACAGCTAATGCTTAGATCCACACCCACAACTTTTAGCGTCTGACCTTGGGCTTTTTTAATTGTCATTGCAAAACATAGGCTCACTGGAATCTGGACTCGTTTAAAACTAAATGGAAAATTATTTGGAATGAGAGGAATCCGCGGAATAAAAACACTTTCACCTATTCCGCACCCTATTAAAATCTCTGCTTATATCATATTACGTCGTAAATTGGTCACTTTTAATCTGGTACCGTTGCAATGTTTTGGCGGGCTTTAATTTGTAAGGAGCATTATGGGTACGCCAACTTTTTATTTTATTTTGTGAGCTGGTAGTTCAGGAGCACTGAGGGATTCTAAAAATTCTACAGGGTAGCTGGTAGATTCATCTTCCTCCGCAACTCCGTTAATGGAGATATACTCTACATAATCCTCCGGAACAAAGCTCAAAATTTCAGCGTTTACTGCTGCTGCTTGGTCGTTTCGTGGAGTCAAATAGCTCTTTCGCAAAGCCAGGAATTTTCGCAGGTTGGTATTTGCGTTGCATTTCCATACACAGATGATATGAGGTCTCGCATTAATGAAACTTTGCTGCAGAGGTTTTCATTAAGAACAACTTTTCCTTGTTCCTGTAGATACACACCGTTACCGATCTGAAGTAGCAAATCTGAAAACTGTTGAGCATTTTTGTTGCCTCCGTTCTTTCTGTGTCCTCTGAGACCATGCATTTGCTGTCCGAACCCTCTGAGAACTCAGGCGAATTTCCCTATCAGTGAAAGTCTCAGACTCACGCGTTAGTGCATAAGTTTCACGATCGGCAGTGAGACGTGTTTCCCGTTCTTTCTGTGTCTCCTGAGACCGTGCATTTTCTGTCGAGATTCTCGCTGAGTCAAAATTTCTACAAAACGAAACCTGGCTAATGTTCCTGAGATGCAGTGAGTCTTGCCTCAAGATCTTCTTCAGATTCCTGTGATCTAACTAATCTCATCCTTTTAGCATTTCTGCTGCACTGAGAGAGGTTGAATCTTTTAAGTGCATTCTTACAATAAATCGTATCTACTACTTTATACAACGTTATTTAGTAAACACGTACTACCATCAACAATCAAATTATAAATACCTACGGATTATTACCAGTTAGTTAGTTAGTATTAGGACGTGTAAACTCTACCTATTAACTATCTAAATCAAAAGAAATGTGACGGTTTAACTAATGAGACGTATTAAATTAAATATTACCTGAAAAAGTACTTTCAGATTTTTACACATAAAAATTAAGAAAATCAAGAAAAGAAATGCCTAACCTATACTGAATACACATACAATAGGTATTTACAAATCCTATAAACCCTAAACAAAAGTTAAGAAATAAAGAAAATCTAGAAAAGAAATGCCTAACCTACACAAAATACACACAATATGTATTTAAAATATTAATAAATAAAATATGCTAACAGTCAGTGTTGAATCAAATCGCAAAAATCGAATGCAAATATTCGCCCATGCGCCTCCAGTATGCGTGCGTTCGCTGCGAATTTCTGAATTATAATGGCAGCGGCGCGGTTTTTTTTTTAGCCGCCTAAGCATAGCCGTCATGCATACCTCCGCAGGAAACCATCTTCGGCGGGGTGATGTGGGACACACCAACATGGCACCTAGCCACTAAAAACCACCCTGGTGGCTGTGGCATGGGAATGCTAAGTGCGCAAAGCGGCGCGGTTATCGGCGCGCTTTATATACCCGCGCAGTCGTGTACAACCTACAAATGCCCATCCTTAGCTGAACCGTATTTCCGAAACTGATCATTTTTAACTTCTATTCAAAATATTGTTTATAGAAAAATTTTATAAAGTTTAGTAAAGTTTCAGTCAATGCTACTTATAGAGAAAAAACTAACAGAGAATAGTTATAAAAATGTTCAATGTGACTTTTTAAATTGACATAACTTTTTTATTTCTGAACCGATTCATATGAAACATTACATTAATGTTAAGTGAAACTTACTACAATATATTAATGAACCGCATCGAAATCGGATAAGCCATTTCTGAGATAAGCGTGCACAAACACACGGACAAACAGACAAAAAAAAATTTATTACGTTATGGATTCGGCATCGATATAATAACAACCCCTGCTATTTTTTATTTTTTTATTTTCAATGTACAGAAAGCATGTTTCTTCAATTTTATTATATGTATAGATAAGGCGTTAAAAGGCGTAACCTTTAAATTTTTGAGTTATCGTTTAACTATTTAGATTAGGAAAATGTGTGGAAAACACAGTAAGTCAAATCAGGGTAACAATAAATCCAATAGCTGGCGATTGCAGTTGTTAATATTTAGAAGGCATTCGACAACACTGATACAAATACAAGTGCGCTGTTTAATGCTTTTTCATCATAATGGTTGAATAGAATGACAATTCAATATTTAAATACGTTTTAATAATACCTAAGACATATAATTATTATGACTTACATACATAACCACCTCCAGCGGATAAGAAGTACTCGATTAACTAGAACCTGACTGTAAAAAAATTTAAGAAAATATGAAATACAATCTTAAAGAAATTCAAAATTCGTTTACCAGTAAGAAACCGCGTTCAACGCGCGACGAACGTGCCTACCACGTTTCACTCATTACCTTCGCTGTAAAAACAGGCGTTGTTTTATTATAGAAGACCCCATCAGTTCGGCTTTCGCGCTAAACACTCCTGCCCTCAGCAAGTCCACCGAATCGTCGAGTATATACTTGACGGTTTCTATCCGCGTCGTTATAAAACAGTCGCGGTTTTCTTTGACGTAGCCAAGGCTTTCGATAAAGTCTGGCACAGCGGTCTCGTTTATAAACTCTACAAGATAGGCTTACCGGATCGCCTAGTCAGGTTAATAGCGTCGTTTCTCAAAGACCGTACGTTTCAATTTAAACACGAAGGCACGCTTTCTGCACCTCGTCCCATAAAGGCTGGAGTCCCTCAAGGCTCAGTCCTCGCCCCTCTGCTGTACACCGTGTACACCAACGACATTCCCATCCCGCCGAAAGGCGTCGAACTCGCCCTCTTTGCTGACGACACCGCACTCTATACCAGGGGCCACAGTGTTCGGCACCTTGTCCCCAGACTCCAAAGGGCCGTAAACGCCCTTGGTGCATGGTTTCAAGAATGGCGCATCGATGTGAACCCTGAAAAGAGTTCTGCGATGCGCTTCGACCACAAACGCCGTCGTCCCGATGGCGATCCCCACGTTCGAATGTTAGGCATTCCCATCCCCTGGAAGCGCAGTACTAAATACTTAGGCGTCACATTAGATCCGACGCTTTCTTTCAAGCCACACGTCGAAAGAGTTTCGAAACTCGCTCGTCACTATTTAGTCCGCCTAAATAGCATGTTAGGTAGAAAAAGTAAAATGTCCTTCAGAAACAAACGTACACTTTACAAGATCTGCGTTAGACCCGTCATGACGTATGCCTCGCCAATCTTTGCCCACGCCAAACCCTCCCTCCTGCACAAACTGCAGGTAGTTCAAAACCTCTTTTGCCGCCGGGCCACAAACGCACCGTGGTACGTGCGTAACGCGGACTTGCATAGAGATCTTGAACTGCCTACAGTACAACAATATCTCAAAACACTCTCTGAAGCGTTCTTCAAACGCTCCGAAACCCATCCCAATCCTCTAGTTCGTGATTCTGTCTCATATACTACTCCTGTGTTAGACTCGAAGTTCAAAGTCGCTAGGCCTAGAAATGCGCAAGCGTACTCATCCACCAGACTGTCACGCGATCTCGAGGCCCTTCTGGCCGCAAATTCTAATTCTAACGTAAATTCTAATTCTAACGTAAATCCTAATTCTAACGTAAATGCGAGTTAATTCAATTTTATTTTGCAATTTTTTAATTTTTGTTTTAATTTTTGATTTCATTTTGAGCACCTTCAGTGCTACGTATTCACCTTCAGTGCTTTGAGCACCTTCAGTGCTATGTAATCCCAGCGGGTGACCCCTTCTGGGCCCCGCTAGCGCGGCCTCTTTCTCCAATTGGCCGTCGCTCAGATGAAGGCTGAGTGGCAAAAATGCACGAGCCGACAGGGGGTTTTTAGTGGGTATGGTCCTGGTAGGCGTCGGGACGAGTCCCACATAACTTTGGAATCGCGCCAGAGTATGCGTCAGGGCATTTTTAGCCTCCTGCCCTTCCCGCGGAGGGGAACAAAAAAAAAAAAAAAACTATAGAAGAAGTTACGTAAATTAGATTCGGAATACAATGTAACGTTTTTATTTTATTACTTTTTGTAGAAACTCATTGTCCGTAATTAAATCCTTGATACAGTTAAAAACTCTGTTCTTTAAAGAGAGGTTTCTGGAGTGAAACAGATTGTCGTATTTTGTATCTCAAAGTTGTTCAATTACCCAAGCTTTTTGAAAGTAATAGAATTTACGGATTTTTTCATGAAAGTTGGCTGTACGTATATTTTTGCCCATGCTGTAGAGTTGGTTTAAAAATGTTTGCAAATATGGATCAATGCGTGAACAACTTGTTGTTTTTCTAAATTGAACGTGGTTTGGAGCATCTATATTATAATTCTTTTCTAGGTAACAATGAGTAATTGGGTAGTAGGCAGTAGCGCATTATTTCTAATGTTATCCACACATACAAAACGACATCTAAATCTTGGTCAGTCCAATCAATTATTTTAGTAAATCTTTAATATTACACATGCATAATTCTAACAGCAAAAATCGAAACGGTTTAAGTTCTCTGTTGCGTAATGCAAAAAAAAAAAGTCACTTATCATTATTACTATTGAACTACAATTGACAGCATTCAGTGAGCTTATTCCCCTTTTTTCTTATTACTAAAAACCAGCTAAAACTAAATTTATACTGACTAATTACCGAAATTGGTACCTCAGTATTCATGAATAGAAATCGAGAGACTGCGAAGTTAAACAAGTACATGCTATAGAGATTGCTTTAATTCTATATATGAAATATGAAATATTTTTATTCCTAAACATTGACAATTACTTTTTGATATTGTTCTTATTAATGTCAAATAAAACATGACTCTACCACCAGTTCGAAAAAACCTTCGCGAAGAAGAACTGGCAAGAAACTTTACGGGTATATTTATTTCAAAATAAATTTACAGATTCTCTTTATTTCTATACAAAGTTATTCTTATCTGCATCCGTTAGCTCAGCAAGTCTCCCTCCTCCCAAGTATCCAAACGACGAACACCCTCAAACGGCACCCGTTCACGAGTTAACGCGGGATCCAGCCATCGTCCTCCTCAACCATATTAGAGGTAGTTGAGCGACCCGTCACCCGACCATAAGAAGACGTACTTTTGTGACTTTTAGTGAACTGTCGTGATTTATCGGGACGAAGAACTCAACGAGCCAACCGACACATTACACATGTTTTGTTACAAATACTAGTAAAGTCCTGTTAACGAGGGGATTATACCCAAAGGCTTTTATCACCCAAATAATCGGATAGTTTATAATATGCTTTAGCACACAACTTCTGCTTTATAGTTTCAATGAATTTGTCAATAGGAAGGCCTTGAATATCCTCAGGAACCTTATTATAAAAGCGTATACATTGACCTATGAATGAGTTAGTGACTTTATGAAGCCTACTATTATGAGCTGCCAGCATATTTTTTCCTCTTGTGTTAACATTGTACAGATCTTTTTTTTCTTTTGAACAAGGTAATGTTCTTTTTTACATACCTTAAATTTTCAAAAATATATTGTGAATGGAAAGTAAGAATATTTATTTCCTTAAATTGACTTGTAAGTGACACCCTTGGACCGAGCTGATAGATTGCGCGAATAACCCTTTTCTGCAGAACAAATTGAAGACTACGCGGGAAGAACAAGGAATGTCAGTTAGATGAGTTTCGAGTAAATAAATTTTTTAAGTTTGTAATTCTATATAGTTTCTCATAAACGTCTGGAAAATATTTATCTCAGTATATTATTAGCAGAAACTATTTCGTTTTACATTTTAATTTGTAAAATTACAATTAACGGTAGAAAACCTTGCAAAGTTACTAAAACAGTAAATTGTTATCATTATGTGATTGCAGAGAACAAGGAATGTCAGACTATTCCACTTTTTGTTAATTATAATTTTATTATGAATCAGGTATTAATAAATAAAATAATAGAATTATAATCAGATATTCATTTTTCATGAGAAATTATTCATGACGTAGATTTTCATACATTTGGGCTTCAGCAGAGCAAAATGTCTACAAAACTTGAAGGTCTGCATATATTTTGGCACTAACTATCTTGAGCTTCATCACTATCCGACGTTTTCAATGTTTATTTTCTTTGAACAAAACGTAAGTTATTCAGAAAGACCTGCAAAACAGGATTACAATGAGCAAATAAACATTACACAGTACACACACGTTTTAAATGATTGATTTTTGTCTAACGTGCGCGCTTGCACTGACTGACGTTCCGTGTTTTTGTCGACTACGCTCGGATATTCCTTGTTTTTAACCAGCCTATTCAAATAAAAAATTCGAATTGTCATGGACTAGTCGTGTTCTAGCGTTAAACGTAATACCAGAATAAAAAGTGTTGCCAAACTACCACTAGATGGCATTAATAGTTTAATTCTTTAAAAATACTGACATTCCTTGTTCTTCCCACGTGGTCTTCAATATAGTATCGATGTCGGCAGCACTCCCCCATAACAGAATGCCATATGTCATGAGGCTGTGGAAATAACCGAATTAGACTACACGAGCAGCTGTTTCATTTGAAATTTGTCTCATTTGTTTAAAAGCGCCAGACCCAAGCCTTTTCGCTAAACCATCAACATGCGGTCCCCACTGGAGTTTGGCGTCTAAGATTATACCCAGAAATACAGTTGAGTTTACAGGAGTCAGTTCCTGACTCGTAACTACAATGTTTGTGTGAGCCTGTTTGACATTTGGCAATGTAAACTTAACACATTTAGTTTTTTTTTCATTGAGGAGCAAATTATTAGCTGAGAACCACTTCTCTGTGTTGGAGATGCATTGGTTTACTGCTTGACAGTCAGGTTCTTGTCTTTTGATTTTAAATAAGAAGGAAGTATCGTCAGCAGACAATATGACCTCGCATTGATTTTTAACGATCGATGGCAGATCATTGATATATACTAAAAATAGGAAAGGACCAAGAACTGAGCCCTGGGGCACACCCATTGTCACTGCCAATCCTGATGATTTTTCTCCATTTATTGCAACTTTCTGTTTTCTATTAGAAATATACGATTTAATGAAAGCAAGCGCTCGGTTTTTTATGCCGTAATGGTGCAGTTTCATGAGTAGAGTAGTATGATTCACACAGTCGAACGCCATTGAAGTCACAAAAGAAACCAATAGCATCACACGACTCCTCCCAGGCGCTGATACGTGCTTTATGAGTTCAACACTGGCATCTGTTGTTGGGCGACCCCGCGTGAAACCAAATTGCTTAAAATTCATTAAACTATTACCATAAAAATGAGAAAGTAATTAATTTAAAATTAATTTTTCAAAAATCTTACTGAGCGTTGGTGGTATAGACATAGGTCTAAAATTATTAGGGTCAGCATACTACCTGCTTTAAATATTGGGATGACCTTACTCAATTTCATTAAATCAGGCAATACATTATTATCAACACAGTCATTAAATATACTGGCTAAGTGCGGGGCTATCCCATCAATGATAGATTGAATAATTTTAACAGAAATTCCATCTACATTGGCAGTATTATTTACTTTAATGCTTTTAAATGCATTTAAAACTTGTGGAATAATAACATGTTCAAATTTGAAATCAATATCGCATGTATTTTTACATTTTCTATTAGCAGTGACTGTACAAGAGTGAAACATGAATTAATACTCAAAGTAGTTGACACAGGGATGGCAGTAAAAAAACTTTCAAATGCTTCAGCAACTTCTCTGTCAGTTGACAACAATTTATCATTAATTTTGAAATTATATTTGGTGTAGGGTCTTTTGCTTTACCAGTTTCCTGATTAATTATATTCCATACAGTTTTTGAAATGTTTGTACTATATTAAAATTTATTATTATTGTAAATAGATTTAGCTATTGAGCTACACTGCATACCCTGTTAAATAATTTAGAATACTTTTTAACATATTCATAAAATGTCTTTTTATGATTATGTTAAAAATGTACCACTTTCACTGTACGATTCATATAATCTATTTCTACGTCTGCATATTCCCACTGTTGCCCAGCCACTAAACCTAAATAAATTATTATTAACACATATTTTCTATGTGTAAAAACTGAGTCATATTCATTTTCAATAATATTATGAATGGAGTAATTTTAATGTTATTTCAAATACATTATTTCTCAATGTTTCAAGCCGTCTCTCAATTATAAATATAAAGGTAATTTTTTTTTTAGAGTGTTTTTTTGCCCAATATTAAAAGTGGCCAACTGCCCGCTATGATCTGATTGTAGTTTATTAATTACTGATTTTGTATATGGCACTAAATTTGTAAAAATGTTATCAAGGCATGTGGCTGAAGTCGCTGTGTTTCGCGTAGGCTCTAAAAATATATTTTTTAGGTTGTAACAATTAAAAAGATTCAAGAATCGTTTACTTTGTGATGTCTCTACTAATAAATCATTATTAAAATCGCCACAAATAATTATTTCTTTGTTTTTGTTATTTACTCCGTGTAATACCTCACTCATAGTGCTCTCAAACACTTCAACCGGTAAGGATGGGGGTTTGGACACACTTATTATATCTATATTCCCTATCTCAACACAGGATATTTCAACAGATCGCTCAAGAGGCAGACTAACAATCATTGAGCCACCACAAGTAGTTTGTTCTCTGCTGAATGATCTAGCGATTACATGATTTTTATATGAAGACATAATTTGACATTCTCTGAGCCAGTGTTCTGTAATACATAGTACATGTATATTTTCACAGCTTATAACAAGCTCAATCTATAATTCCTTACCATCAATGCCCTGCATATTTTGATGGACTATGTTCATATTATTATCTTTTACATTTTTTTACTTAAATTACTACTTAGAATAGTAGTGCTAGATGTATTATCTGTTGTCACTAACTTATGTTTAAATTATTCCTAAAACTATGTTTTGGAATATAACATTCCAGTTGGTCAAATGTATAAAGTGACTGCGCAATAGAAGCAGCGGTTGTAGTCAACGAATTGACTGTTATGTATAAAATATATGATAGCGAGCATGCTATCTGTCGCAGGTCATAATTGTACAAATTGTACCTATCATTGGACATGTAAGGCTTAGTTATAGAAAAGCAATCTCTATAGCATGTACTTGTTTAACTTTGCAGCCTCTCGATTTCTATACATGAATATTGAGGTACCAATTTCGGTAATTAGTCAGCATAAATTTAATTTTAGCTGGTTTTTAGTAATAAGAAAAAAGGGGAATAAACTCACTGAAAGCTGTCAATTGTAGTAATGATAAGTGACTTTTTTTGTTTGCATTACGCAACAGAGAACTTAAACCGTTTCGATTATTGCTGTTAGAATTATGCATGTGTAATATTAAAGATTTACTAAAATAATTGATTGGACTGACCAAGATATAGATGTTGTTTTGTATGTGTGGATAACATTAGAAATAATGCGCTACTGCCTACTACCCAATTGCTCATTGTTATCTAGAAAATAATTATAATATAGATGCTCCAAACCGCGTTCAATTTAGAATTGTTCATGCATTGATCCATATTTGAATAACATTTTTAAACCAACTCTACAGCATGGGCAAAAATATACCTACAGCCAACTTTCATGAAAAAATCCGTAAATTCTATTACTATCAAAAAGCTTGGGTAATTGAACAACTTTGAGATACAAAATACGACAATCTGTTTCACTCCAGAAACCTCTCTTTAAAGAACAGAGTTTTTAACTGTATCAAGGACTTAATTACGGACAATGAGTTTCTACAAAAAGTAATAAAATAAAAACGTTACATTGTATTCCGAATCTAATTTACGTAACTTCTTCTATAGGAAAACAACGCCTGTTTTTACAGCGAAGGTAATGAGTGCAACGTGGTAGGCACGTTTTTCGCGCGTTGAACGCGGTTTTTTACTGGTAAACGAATTTTGAATATCTTTAAGATTGTAATGCAAATTTTCTTAACATTTTTTACAGTCAGGTTCTAGTTATTCGAGTACTTCTTATCCGCTGGAGGTGGTTATGTATGTAAGTCATAATAATTATATGTCTTAGGTATTATTAAAACGTATTTAAATATTGAATTGTCATTCTATTCAACCATTATGATGAAAAAGCATTAAACAGCGCACTTGTATTTGTATCAGTGTTGTCGAATGCCTTCTAAATATTGACAACTGCAATCGCCAGCTATTGGATTCACCAACATGAGATTTATTGTTACCCTGATTTGACTTACTGTGTTTTCCACACATTTTCCTAATCTAAATAGTTAAACGATAACTCAAAAATTTAAAGGTTACGTCTTTTAACGCCTTATCTATACATATAATAAAATTGAGAAACATGCTTTCTGTACATTGAAAAAAAAAAAATAAAAAATAGCAGGGGTTGTTATTATATGTCGATTTCGAATCCATAAATGTAATAAATTCTTTTTTGTCTGTTTGTCCGTGTGTTTGTGCACGCTAATCTCAGAAACGGCTTATCCGATTTAGATGCGGTTCATTATTATATTGTGGTAAGTTTCACTTAAAATTTAATGTTTTTTCATATGAATCGGTTCAGAAATAAAAAAAGTTACGTCAATTTAAATAGTCACGTTGAACATTTTTATAACTATTCTCTGTTAGTTTTTTCTCTATAAGTAGCATTGACTGAAACTTTACTAAACTTTATAATAATTGTCAAAAAAAAAATATTTTGAATAGAAGTCAAAAAATGATCAGTTTTGGATATACGGTTTAGCTTAGGGTGGGCGTTTGTAGGTTGTACACGACTGCGCGGGTATATAAAGCGCGCCGAGAATCGCGCCGCTTTGCGCACCCCTTTCCCTAACCGGCTGTCACTCCGATTAAGGCTGCTTAGTATTCCCATGCCACAGCCAGCAAGGTGGTTTTTAGTGGCTAGGTGCCACTCTGGTGTGTCCCACATCACTCCGCAGAAGACGGTTGCCTGCGGAGGTATGCATGACGCATCTTCCACCTCCATCCCTGCGGAGGGTGCTGCTTAGACGGCTAAAAAAAAACAGCGCCGCTGCCATTATACTTCAGTTATTCGCAGCGAACGCACGCATTCTGGAGGCGCATGGGCGAATAGTTGCATTTGATTTTTGCGATTCGATTTAACACTGATTGTTAGCATATTTCATTTAGTTATATTTTAAATACACATTGTGTGTATTTTGTGTTGGTTTGGCATTTCTTTTCTTGATTTTCTTAATTTTTATGTTAAAAATCTGAAAGTACTTTTTCCGGTAATATTATTATAATAAAAAACACAATAACAAACTTTAACAAAAACAATGAGAAATAACCAAAACAACGAAAGTAACTGGATAACACGTAGCGTATACAATGCATCAGCACTCGTACTAACGTCTGACAGCGTTGTCATCTGACAATCTTTGTTAGACAATGGCTGAGGCAGCGGCGGCTTAGTGTTACCTAACAAAAAAATATGGATATGGAAGTAATTGTCTTTTTTGTGAACAATTATTGAACTGATTGTCTAAATAAATTATATTAAATTAATTACTATAATAAATTAAATTCCTTTATTGATGTGTCCCATCTCTAAGATTTTCGTGACGCGACGTAACGTTGTAAGACGTCATAAATAATAAAGCTATTTTCTGTTTACTGATTTTTTTAGACACATTGTTTGTTTTTGAAACTTGAATAGTAATAAAAATATGTTTAATGAAAACACTGTACTAAGATATTTTTACTCCATTATAAACTGATGATTTTTCGTGTGTCAAAATCAATTAAATTCAAAATGTCCTTACAAGGTTCTGTCATAAGTTTTACTGACAGCTGTCATTCTAATCATGTTACGTTTTAAGGACTATGGTTCTGTGCAGTTGAAAATTGTGAAAGAAAAATATGTAACCCTTAATACAAAAATGGTAATCCAACTGTAATACGGGGCTTTGAAATACAGTTATTAAAAACAGAAAAAATTATTACAACTCAACTGGTATATTTTAAATAAAAGGCTTTTTTAACAATATCCAATTGAAATAGAATTAATGAAATAAACAATTCTAGATTTAGTAGGTGTGTTAAACGCGAGTTCTAAATTAGAATTGACTGGGCTATGATACACAGATTTTACATAAAAACTCAAAGGTGTTATGTCAGGAGTCTTAACTAAACATTTTTGTATCCATTAACCAATATATAACAGAATAATCTCAGAAAAAAAAAAGAATTAAACGTTCTAATATTATCGTAATATTATTAATCCCAAAATAAGCAGTTGAAGCCCAGATACAAAAAGAAAGAATATAAAAGAAGAAAAATAATAAAAATTCACTATACTTTCAATTCACGTTAAATTCACTTACAACTAATACACACTAATCATAAACCAAAATAACAGTGAAAACAAAAAAAAAATCGTATTTCTCGTAATCGTTAGAAGAACAAAGAAAACGAAACCAACTAGGTAAGTCTTCGTAAGTGCAGAGTCAGCCAGTTATTGGAGTTATTCGTAAGTGGAGTTATTCGTAAGTATAGAAATTATATTTAGTCTTATCTCGTACTTGAATTTATGAATTTTTATTTGTAGACAAATTATAATTCAAATATTTATTTTCCAACACTGACAATTATTTGTTCTTGTTGATAATAAGCATGACTCTACCATCCCGTTCCAGTAGCCCAGTTCAGGTTCCCAAAAACCTCCGTGAAGAAGAACTGGCCAGAAACTTCACGAGTATCATTTTATCAAAATACATTTACAGGGGCTTTTATGTGTATACAAAATATCTTATCTGCATCCGTCTTCCTACCCACAAACTATACAAAGGACGCGCATCCTCAGATCAGAATCTGTGAAATCACTGTGTCTGAAACTATTGAATCAAGTTTGAGACTTCTGTCACCATGAGAAAAAGTACAATGTAAATAAAGATATATTTGAGTGAGGAAACTGTAGTTGACATTCAGGAGGGCACTCGGAGGATTGCGCATTGCAGTCTCTTGCTTTACTTGTTGAAGTAAGTATTGCAAAATGCTATCCGACGAGTTTTGACTTTGCAGTGTTTCGCCTCGTGTACTTATATTTCGAGATCTAGCTTGCTTGAAAAGAATTTAAAGTAAATAAAGTTTTTTTAATGTTTTTTGTTTGAGAACTGGATGTATCTGAAGAAAAGTAATTGCCGACTAAACTGCTAAAAATACATTTTGCTCGTCACTTTAATTAAATCGTACATCTACCAAAAATACAAAATTAGAAAGTGACTCATAGTTTAAGAGATAATTTAAAAAAATATAAGTTGACTTATGTACATACACGCGTGTACAACTTTTTTCTGTAATAAGTTATTATTGTTCTCTTTTTTAACCCATTATGGTACGGATATGGTATTATTTTTGATCTACTTATTATTTTCTGAACAAACCGAGAGGTTTCATTCGTATGTTTGATCTAAACCGGTGCACGGCTATGCTATGGGCAAAAGCTATGCATTCTTTTTCCTGTCAGTTTGGAGGTCTTTTGTTTATGTTCATACATAAATTGTCATTTAGTTTTGATTACAACGTTAGAACTCCAAACTCACTTGACTTATCAAGTTGACTTATCAACTTGAATTATCAAGTTGCAATACTTAAAGGTTGATTGACTTTTATTCCAAAACCTTAAGTTCAATACGTTTTGGCGATTTTTTTAATACCTATTTTTTTACATTAGCGCTTCGCAAGTTGCTGCCCCACCACGCTCACTTCGTTCGCTCGGCTCGCGAGCCGATTACTTTCGTCTAAATGTGTTGAATTATGTTAGTAAACTTAATATTCAACAAAAAACTCTTTACTATGGAATTTTTTATTATCATTTTAAGGTACATTTTTTCACCATAAGGTGTTTTAAACGGAGAGGTTTTATCAAATTTAGGTGTTGTGGCTATAGGTATTAAAACGAATAGTAATTTTGGCCATTTGGTAATAAAAGCGCAGGTGTTTTGTTATTTTATTGTTGCACACTAATTAACAACAAGCCATATTCATACTTATTACTAAAATAGTTTATTCATACGTGTGTGAACTTGTAAAGTTCAAATGAAAAATTTGGAAACTATACCTGCCACACGATCGAAAAGTGAAGTAAACAACCAATAAAGCGAGGAAAAATACTTCATCGCATTCGCATATATACGAGCAACGTAAACCCAAATCGACTAGGCTTCTAACAAATTAGACTAATAGGAATAACTTCTAAGGTCTAAACATTCTCGCCTTCCAGTGAAATAATGTGTTAAGGAGACATTTGGAATTTAGCCTGAAATTAACCTTAATCCTTTGAGACAAATTATACTCGTGCAAAGTTTCGTTAGATTGGGGACACAACTTGAGACTCTAGATAAGGTTTTACGATATAATAAATTTGAGTACGCTGGAAGTAGTCCAGGATACTTTTCTATTTCTAAATTAAAAATGAGCTGATATACTAGAGTAGCATGTAACAAAAATTAATAATGCATCAACCACAAAAAAGGCCTTCTTTTTCGTTTAAAATAATTTAACAAAGGCTTTAGCTTACATTTACGTGGTCACCTGTGAGCTTCAGTTACCTAACACGTCATTAGAAATTACTGCAAATGACCGCAAAAGTAAACAATGATATACTTTTAACACGTTTTCTTCTACAAGAACACCCTTTTTTAACTTTTGGCTTGTTTTCTGTGTAGCTGTACATCAAGGTGGGTTGCAGAATCGTATTAATTATACTTGGAGTGTTTTTTCCTGTTTCAATGTACGTTCATTATCGGCGACAAAATATCAGGTATTCGTAGGTTGTTTGTTTACTTCGTTTGTTTCTTTATATCTAACAAACATTTATGTCAGGATCATATCAGGTAAATTTATGTTTAAAAACTATACTCAGACAGCTTTTTTAAAAACAAGACCTAACTCATTATGAGTAATTTCAAAGTTGAACGATTACAAAAATCAAACGTCTTTTTTTGAGATTAAATAAATGGTTCGTAAATGTACAATGTATAAATTATTGATTTGCTTGTATATTTATATTTAAAAAATTAACGCTTAAAGTCAGCACATTCACACAACATGATTAACTGATATGAAGAAATACATTTTGGACGTTATTTACGGATGCCCGAGATTATCCTTTGATGGCAAATCAACCTTTTGGGTTTAGGCTACGTTTTGCCAGACAGTATCGGACAAAGAGGGTGATTTGAAAATTTATCTAAATAGTGGAGCTATGAAGCAAACGCAGCTTCATAGCTTTTCTTGGACGTTTGTTTAGTTTTCAGATAACATAATAATACACGGGAAATTTTGTAGAACTGATTTCTCTAGACTATGTCCCGGCGTCGGTCTTCTAAGACGGTGTTTTACCAGTTTATTTTGAACTGTCATATTGTAGTTGTTGTGTTTGAAGACGAAAAATATGTTTAAATACCTAAATAAATAAATAAATACCTCACATGCTTCAAGTCGCATGTAGGTTACATTAATGTATACATTTACTTAACTCTAATCACCTCTAAATTTACATGCATTGCCTTAACGCTGAACTGTAACATGAACCGGTTAGCTGTAGCTTGAGGGCTATGAACTAGTTAACGCATAATAGTACTGTTCAAATTTAATGTTAGTTTTAGAACTATAACAGGAATATTTATATTATTTATTTATTTAATATTGGCCGCAACAGATAAATACTATCTTAAATAATACTGCAAACTTGCAAGGCCTTAGATTAAAACAAGAAAATTGTAAAAAAATATTACATATTTTAACCGTTACAAAGTTAAGAGTTAAATTAAAACACATCATTTTACAACGAGATTATGATTTCAATTTACTTGTTTTGAAATTAATTATGAATGAAACTTTAAAGTTCAAAAAATTGTAAACAATTATTATGAATTTCGAAATTAGGTTCACAAATTTTACTAAGAGTAAAAAGTTCTCGGAACAGAGCGGTGCAACCAAGCTATAGCATAGCATAGCAGTCAAATAGCAGTTAAATATTATTTACCAATGTTATCCGTACTAAAATAAAAGTTAGTTTGTTTCATTTAAATGCGATAATTTGTTTGTCATCAGATTGTTGCCCTCATTTCACGATTGCTTTTTGTTTTCATCAGCTTTTCAAGTTTTTATTTTTTAAGCCATGCTCATTTATTTACTTGTCTTATTGCCATGTTTTTCATGATATGTCTCAGTCATTGAAGTAGTCGTGTAATTAATATAAATAAAAGAAGAATAAGCCAGTGCGAAATTCTCGGCGTCTTTTTTAAATTTATGTCCCGCTAAAATCTCTTGTGGAGTGCACTTAGCTGTACACGGTGGTTCATCAGTGTTTTTTTGCAAGAGGCAACCGGGCCAGGCGAAGAGTAAAACGAGTCACAATATTGGTTTAATATTTTTTACGTAAAATTATCTGAGTAAAATTTATTAAATGTAACGTTGAGTCCAGTATTTTACAAAACGACAATTTTTTAAATTTTAACTAAGAAAAATTAAGCAGGTTTTTATTTACTTAATTATACAACTCTACATCTTCGGTGAAAAATTACCATAACGATGCCTTACTTTCTCAAACTCGTATCTTAAAAATTATGGTTTTGACTTTTTCATTATAAAACGGTTGCTGTTCTTTTGTTCTATAACTGCAACAAACTCTTATCTCAATACGTTGTCTTTGCTATAAAAAGTAATAAAAAGCATAATGGTATTGTCACGCTAGCCGTATTCTCGATAGACGTATGAAATAAATTTACTTAAAATTAAAGAAAGAAGAATGAAAACTAAGGTTTTGCAACAATTACATTTTTAATATAAATTACATAAACTAACAATTATATAAAACTATAACTATATTTAATAGGGGAGTGTTCTTTTATATAAACAGTAACGGATTGCGTTAGAAGAAATTGAGTTACTATCACTGTCCTGTAGGCAGTGCAGCCCGTAGAGGTCCCAGCAGGTTAGGATAGTGCTCCGGTGGCTCAGGTACTTGACTTAATGGGGAAAGGCAGCCAGACGGTAGTCAAGGATCCAACAGCAGAGTAGAGTAGCGGTGGTCCCTGTAATTCCCAGAAAACCAGACACTTCAATAAAATCCGGTTTGTCAAAATTGCCTGCGACATGATACGACAGTATCAGCATACGAAGCACAAAGGAACAGATGAGATGATAGTAATTTGCATAAAATAATTAACCAATGATGAGGCATTTACATTATTACCAGCTGTACATAATCAACTTATGTGGTAAGGTAGGTGCGTGACATTTACATAGCATGGAACAATTGATTGTGCACAATTCATTCACATACACCACTATAAAATGTATCTCAATATTGATTTATATCTCAATCAATTAGTTTTATACAATTAAATGCATAATTAAGCAGTGAAAATATATATGAACATTAATTTCAAGTAAAGGCAGGTAGTATGCAATTTCTACTCGATCAACTTACAACTAGATAAGTGCCTAATTAGCTAATAAGAATCGTTTTGCAACACTTCCCCAAAACTGGGGATAATTCACACACTTGCTTAACTTTTAGTTATAGTACCAATACTATATTTTTTTTAAAAATTTAAAACAAAAGATAGAAACAAGCGGTCAGCAGCCGTGCGTTCTCAACGCTCCGCGCTCGGTAATGCTCGGGCCCTCTCGTGAATTCCGTAGGTGTACCGGTTCGGTCCACGCATCACGAGCGTTATCGCGCGATCACTTCGTAGGTATTGTAGTGCGCTGATAATATTACGATAACTTTGAAGTTCGTTTATAGTAAATTAATTCTATTTAAATATATGTACATAGTAGTAGATAGGTTTATTGTAAGGAAAATTAATTATTTAGTTATGAAGGTTAGGATTTGTAACGAACCGTTACAGTATCTCGTTCACTCCTGTTTTGATAACTGCATCAAACTCGTATCTACAGTAGTAGTATACGCGCTAGTATATACACGCGGTTGTGAATCTTATCATTTTGAAAAAAGGTCCCATTTACGTTACCGCGTTTACGAGATGCGAGGTTGCCGCACTTGTCGCATCAATAATATTATATTATTGGCGCCAAGATGTTTGCTTTCATTCGTAATTAGTATGATATGTATTATTTAGATCGTAGGGTTGAATCTTGACCGCCGGTATTTGAAGAACTTTCTAGCAATATTAAGTGTGAAGGTCACTGAAGGTTACTTAGCAAAAATTTATTTATTCAACGATTCCCCAAAGGTATGGCTTGTGAGTATTATTGGTAAGTTATTATCTACCTACATAATAAAAGTTTAAAGGTATACCTCTACCTATGTAAAAATATTCATTTATTTATTTATTTGGTAATTAGGTATACCTTTATAAACTCAATACGGTTATAGGTACCTACTGGATTAATTTTAATATTATAGTAGTTATATCTGTGCTAAACCTTTTTGTGGCAAAAGTAAGTATGTGAGTGTATATTTTGGTTTGCAGTCAACAATGCAGTCTTACCGGGGCAAGAGATTTGTAATTTAGCTATGCAGAATAAGATAGCGGTGGACAGCAGTATTAAGAGAGGGTCTTCGTTGGTCAATCAAAATGAGGAGTCAGTGAACTGCAGTGTTATATTCACAAAAATTAAGACTCCAAGTACTAGTTTTGGTACAAGAACAGGAAAACCTGCATCTGTCACAATTCTTAAAGAAAAAATGGCAACCCTTGAAGCTGAAACTGGGTTTTTTGTTTTCCCGAACCATTGCCCAGAATCAAATAGGCTACAAACGGTTAACCCTATTTTGGATGAAAAAACAGGTCAACTTATCAGACTTCGTACTGAAGACTTAAGCTTTTCATCGGAATCCGACTTTTCAGCAAGCGAAAGCGAGTACCGTCCAAGCACTGAATCTGATTTATCTGATTATGGGCATTCTTCTTTGTTGTTGGATGAATCATCTGGTGTAATTACAAGGAAAAGAGCACGGAAAGGTCATGGAGATAAGCGAACCTGGACTAGAAACCGACAAAAACTTAAGCGAATGCGAGCTAAGGAGTGTACGTCCATTAATAGAAGCAAAGAAGAGACTGGAGTAATGGAAACGAGAAAAGGAAGGACTTTGCAGATACGGTGCTTTTTAGAGATATGTGCAAAAAAATTTGGTAAGCAATTACAGAAGAAGAGAAGAGGAAAATTTTCAAAACTTTTTGGTCACTTTCATGGGAAGAAAAAGCAGCTTATGTCCTTGCTATGGTGTCTCGCAAGCCTGTCACCTTACGAACAACAGGTGCTATTTCTCGGCGAGCAAACACCTCAATCTATACATTGAAAATTTCCGGGGAGATCAGGTCTGTTTGTAAGAAAATGTTTCCCAGCACACTCTCTCTGGGTGAATGGAGTGTGTTAAAATGGGTTACTGGCAATCCAGGTACAAGGGCCATTGGCATGGCAAAGAAAAGTAAATCAGTAAATCGTCAAAGCAAAACAAACATAATAAAAGTAAATCACGTTAACATTTTTCAACAGAGTTTACCTAAAATGCTGTCTCATTATTGCCGACAAAGTACCACTAAAGAATATGTTGACGTTCAGTAAAAGACTTGGGCTGAAGTGTACACTGATTTCGAAAAATATTTGACGTAGCGCAACATTAATAAGGCTGAAAAGGCAACGTACAAATGATTCTTAGACGCAGTACACAAGACCAATATTAGTATATACAGGCCCAAGAAAGACCAATGTGATATCTGCTTTGCCTACAAGATCCTTTAAAACAAAACTGTGTGTGCACCAATTCACTATTTACAATGAGTGTGACAAAACTGTTTCTTGCTACGTCCGGCATGAAGCTGAAGGACTACTCTTTGGCAACACGAACCAAAAATGAGCTATCGAACCGTTTAGTTCGGCTCTTCGGCACGCTAACCACAACAACTTCTGTCTGCGTCTGGTTGATCGGTGAAGAAAGGGGGAAGGTTCGATCAGCTGAAAAAGAGCATTTGCACACTCTCCAAAGTGCAATCTGAAATAAACCGATTCAACTTTTCGACGATGTTCGAGACTTTGCAGTCTCGAAGAAGTTTGTCGTTACTTAGGAGTCTACGGGCCTTTTGGTCGACAGAATCCAACGCTTCAAGATGGTACTTAGCGGAATCATGCCAAAGATGGCTGCAGTACTCCATACAGGATCGACCCTGATCTGGGTACAGGTTGAGCAACTGTTCGGAGTTGAAGTACCGCCGGACCTCAGCGATGACTCCCAATTTTTTGGAAGCTGACTGTGCCATGGTTTCAATCTGTTGACCGAAATTAAGTTTTGACGTGATGGTCATGCCTAGAAGCCCTAGATGGTTTGTGATCGGTACAGATACACCTTGGAAAGTGGGCGTCAAGTTGAATGTGCTCTTTTTACCGGAGAAGAGACACGCCTGTATTTTGGAAGGGTTGAACTTGACAAAGTTAGCTTCACCCCATTCGGAAACCCTACATAATGTCAAATCAACCCGTTCGATCATCGACTCTCTCTGAAATTGGATCTGGTGGACTCGCTCGCGCATTGGACACATATCTCTACAACAGTGCTGTCATGCCTTCCGATAAAAGAAGGTCATTAATGTGCAGCAGGAATGTTGCAAAGAGAACAGATCCCTGAGGTACGCCGGCGTTGATTGCCATTAGGTCCAATTAGAAGCGAACGACGACAACTCGAATTGACCGTTCCCTCAGGAAATCAGAAATCCAGTCGTAGAGTCCAGATGGTATGCCATACGCAGGAAGCTTGCTCAAGAGGGCTTCGTGCCATACCCTTGGAGAGCCGTATCCTTGGAGATATCCAAGGATACGGCTATTACCTCTCCGTACCCTTCCAAGGCCATGCTCCATAAATGCGTGACGTACACTAGAAGGTCTCCTGTTGAGCGTCCTCCGCGGAAACCATATTGGTTGTCACTGAGGAGCTCATTGGTCTCTAGGTACGCCAGGAGACGATGGTTCAATACACGTTAAATACACGGAAGTGATTGCAATAGTTGACTGAGGGTTCGTTTGCAAACTTCCATGATTTTGGAACTTTTCCAGTCCTTAGAGAGAGTCGATATAGGCGTGTCAAAATAGGTGACAACTCGGCTGCACAGCGCTTTAGAACCACTGCGGGAATGCCATCCGGACCACTGGCTTTATTCACGTCTAGATTTAGTAAGCATTTGAGTACCTCTTTCTGGTGAATTTGGACGACCTCCATCTTGGGGCCGAATGGAGGGGTAACGTGGGTGGGCTTTTACCTTTGGAATCTAGACGTGAACATTGCGTGAAGAGATTTGCGAACAAGTCTGCCTTCTCTTTTGCACTGTGGGCCAAAGACCCGTCAGGTTTTTGCAGTGGTGGCAGTGATGGGCAACAGAAGTTCATCTCAACCGACTTGGCAAGGGACCAGAAAGCTTTACTCCCCGTGGGATAGGATGCTAACTTGTCCCCGATACGGCCAATGTGGTCGAAACGAGCGCTTCTGATCACCTTCTTGCAGGACTTGGCAGCAGCATTGTACGCCTGCTTCTTCGCTGGGAGATCCATAGCTTTGCTTCTGTGAGCGCTAGCCCAGGCTTGGTATGCTACATGCTTTTTCAGCTAGGAGGCAATCAGCATTAAACCATGGGCGGGCTTTGGACTCCAGGGATACATCAGAGAACGTTATAAAGTACTCCATACCGTGACATATCACACTGTAAACAGCATCAGCACAGCGTGATGGATCATCAGAAGTAAAGCAAGCTTGCCGCCAAGGATAAGAGGCGAAAAAGTGACGCATCTCATCCCAATCTGCTGACTTGAACCGCCATACTCGCCTATTGCCTTTAAGGCTGGTATCGGTTGGCGAGTATTGCGACACAGATTTCACCAGACAGTAGTCGGATGTCCCTAATGGTGGAGATACGGACACCGAGTATCTGTCTGGACCTTCAGCTGTCGGTTGTCAGCAGAAGGTCCAAGCAATACGCAGTATGGTGAACAACGTCAGGAATGCGCGTAGGTTCGTGGAGGAGCTGGGAGAGATCACGAGTTACTGCGAACCGATAGGTTTCTCTGCCAGCGTGGTCGGTGTCCTTGAACGGGTACATCCACTCTCCATGGTGGGCATTAAAGTCCCCAAGGAACACCAACTGCGCAGAGGATAGCGTCTTATCGTAGAGGAATAACCTTATCTGCAGTATCACTAAGATATTCAATAAGTCGAGTTGTCTCCTGAGCTCCCGTGTGTGATCGGTAAATACTGGCGTATACAATTCGGATCAAAAAGGAGCTTCATCAGCTTACAACTGCAACGCAGACGCATGCCGCTGACATCCAAACGTGATGCCGCCATTTTCATGTCAAATTACAGAGATTATTAAAATAAGAGTATTTACAATTCAGTATATTTGTGTTTTATTATACTCGTAAAATTCATTCGCTAAGTAGTTATTTTATTGTCATGAAAATTTAAAACAAAGATAATTTACAGGTTACTACTTACTTTGTAAGTTCACATTTTACATTTAAATAAAACAGGGTTACCCGTAGATTGTAAATTGTAAACTTAAAGTTAAATAACTACATGGAGATTGTAATACATAAAAACTGGTATTTCACAAATGCTTCATTTTATTCAAAGTCGCAATTAACATAACAGCCCGTTTATATATTTATTTTGTCGGAAAATATGCTACGAAACAAGGATTTCGTTGAAAGAGGGAGTAAATATTTTTATTATGGAAGTCAGAACGATTATAAAAAAAACGACAGAAGTATGAAAAATAACCCGAAGTTGCATAGTCAAAGTTATTTAGCATGTCTTAATATGCCTGAACAGTGAATTAAGAAAAGAAAATATTTAAGTTGATAACTAAAAACATGGCACGCACATATTTATATTAGGTATGTTGCAACTTATTTATATTAGGTATGCTTATTACTTCTGCTCTGTGTGTTTCCTATCTGTATGGTACAAATATATGAATGTACACAAAACAATCTTACTCTACGTGTCCGGAGAACGACTGTACAAACTGTTCAGTCTACATATCGTTTTTTTTAAATCCCCAAACAAACATGCAATTTACTACTTACAAATATAATATGCAATATCCATAGTTTGGACTGAAATTTTTCCAACTTCTTTCAGATTTAACGAAGTTTTTTGGAACAACTTTATTAATATGCCTTTATAACTAATCTAATGAAAAGAAGTTAAGATTACTTGATCAAAGACATACAAAACAAATCTTTACGTTAAATGCATTTGAAATTATTATTAGTTGAACTTGGTTCCTCAATAAGATAAAGCAACTTTTTTACTGATAGCATCGAGTTAGAAGCTTGATGATCATTTTGCATTGCGAGAGAGATCAGACTGATCTGACTGATGTTCACGTAATTTTTAACTCCGATCTTTTTATCTAAGTTGGTTTTCGCACTGCACCGGATACCGCTCACCGGACACCGTTTTTGGTAGGCTGAATAACTAATTTTAATTTATCCCTCTGCGGTTTTACCCGAAACCTGATGATCTTGATTGTGTGTGTTACTTACCCTTTCAATTGTGAAAACTTTTTTTCGTTTCAGCGCTTATTGAGTACACATAAACAACAATTCGTCCGTCTAAAATGCATAAATTAAAATACTAAATTAATTAAATACTAATTAATTAAATACTACTAAAATACGATTAAGTTAAATCTTATGAAAAATTATTTTTGCTGTGCCTTCAGGTATACAAGCTCCAACTCTTGAGCTGTTAATAAAATTAAAGGCATTAATGTAACGACATCGTGGTATTACCTCTGGCCATGTGCCAGATTCTGCACTGATATTTTCCATCGCCGGCGCTTGCAATGGCGATTGACAAATCACACAGGACTGCTGGTACAAAAATAACTACTTAAAATACTATTGTAATTTCACTGGCGTTTTTTTCCTTTTAACTGGAACACAATGACGTGAACCTGGAATTTAGCGGTCTAGATTATTTCAAAATACAATGCTCCGGAGGTGAGAAGGGTTATTTACATAGGAACGAATATTTGTGTAAAAGACGTCGTCGTGGGCAAACACTAGCCCGTTCAAATTGCTATAAATATGGAGTTGAAATCCTCAGAAATAAGCTCTATAATTTGTTTTAACAGAAAATAGACAACAAGATTCAGTGTACAGTAAATAAGTTTAACAAGTCTCAAACTATCATATATTTTTACCACATAAAATTAAAGTGTAAAAATACAGCTTATCATGTAGCGTTGTTTACCTACATGTTTACAATATCCCGATAACAAACTCGCCAACTACGTAGATCTGTAGTCGTTGATTTGCATTATATTTGTTATTCCCCTGATGCTCTGTTTATGATGGGAACATACATTTATTACCCAGTATTAATTAACTAGTAAAAGGAAAAAGCAGTAAATTGCCACTATTTTTCTTTATGTTTAATTATAACGGCCTATTTCTTACAACCCAATTATCCTTCATAGCGTGAGATAAACATAATGATTTCCTCAGGTGTTTTTCGCCTACGATCTTTTTTTGGAATAAGCATGAGAAAAGTCTAAAGGCGAATAATATATGTACGGTTGATAATATTAATTGGCATATAGGCTTACTTATAGTTCCCGACATGTAGCTCCTGGCCACGTGATTTCCAAATATAAGTAGAATATGCGTGTTTAAAAAAAAACACTATCAATTCTAGATAAAATTACACACCATATGTATAATTCGTTTCTATCAAATGAAAAAAACCTCTGACTTTCATATTGATGTGGAGAAACGTTTAATTGATATCAAATTCTCGGTATTAATTCCGATTGATTTCTCATTTGGAAATAGTCATTATTCTTAGTATTTGTGGTCGCTCCTTCACGTTTCTACTAAACCTGGGTTACTAAAAGCGTAAAAACTTTGAATTTAGTTCCTAGAAGTACAGCTGAATAGTTTATAAAATAATCTAAAATGTCTGTTTGGATTTGTTATCAATCCTGATTTTGAAGTGGTAGTCATACATTGGTAGTAATTTAGCTGATTTTATTGGCAGAAGCAACGGCGCAGTTTGTCCACGTAACACTTGATCCCTTCAGGATTTTCATAACATGTGCTTATGACTACAAAACAAAATATATGCTTATGACTATATTACTTCTAGATAAAGCGCCTTTCTTAAAGTGAAAAAAATTCTTTAAATAAAGTTTGTAGCTTTAGCGTTTACGAACAAAAATTTCCTCGTCATAAATATTGATGATGATGATGATCATCATCAAACTTATGAATAACTTATGCATATAATATTAGTCTTTATTTTTTAGGCCACCCGATAACATGGCCTAACATAATATTGTTTCGCAAAAACTGTTCAAATTTTAAGTTTCAAAGTAGTCAAATCTGCGTAAGGTGGTGGATTTTTCAATCAACTCAACTTTCTAGTCGTCGCTACATAATGTGCAAAATTGTGGCAAGCACTAATCAGCTGTATCGCAATGAAACTTGAATTTAATTTCTAATGACTTTATTTATCATAATTGTGTACACGTGTGTGTTAACTCGGTACACGTTTTACGTCATTTTGTATCAGGCCTACCGTCCGTTTGAGGCCAAAGTGACGCTAATGATGCTGATAGTAGTTACGCTGGGTTCTGAACTTGTACAATGTATATTTAAGAAGCAAAAATTCTAAAATTAATTTCAAGTGTTGCTTTTAGAATGTCATGTTTGTAGTGCTCGTATACATTTAGTTTAACTATAATTAGTTAAAAAGTAAGTTAAAACCGAAAGCAATTTAATTAAGCGTAATTTCATACCTATTCGGATTTTTTCTTCAAGGGCTTCATAGTGTCTTTACGCCTTGATACCTTTATCTTTCCAGTATTTGCTTCTAAAGCGGTTAACAAGATATCTACCAACTTATTTGCCATCATCTCAATATCACCTCTAAGGTAAATTTAGCAAGTTCTACAAATTTAATGGCTTTATCAAATCAGTTCCGTAAGTATTTTTGTTATGTAATGGGTGATGAAAGTCATCATCATATAAAGTATATAATGTACTTTTAAATGTATGTTAAATAAGTCTAATATAGAATTTATTATTCCATACTTTTTACCATGAGAGCAGCCTTTTGTAAGTTTTGGCTTATTTTCTGGGCAACTAAATCAAGGCGGGTTACAGAATCATTACCGTTAATTAAACTTGGAGTGTTTTTTCCTGTATCCATGTTCGTTTTTCATCAGCGAGATAAAAGAAGGTATTCGAAGCTTTTATATTTCAGAAGTTTGTTAATTATTTAACAATCACTTTATTTCTGTAGATAAGTGAAATTAGTATACACTTTTTGACTTTCTTTAGAAGTCTTTATTATTTATAAAAACAATCAATGAATAATTTTACAGTTGAACGATTATAAAAAACCAAACATCTCACTTTGCTCCATAAAAGATTTTATGGAATGATCTGAAAATGTAGACGTTATTGATTTGCTTATATTAGTCATTTAGTCTATAAAAAAAATACGACGAATTCATCCAAAACTGACAAGCGTCAAGCATCTTTAAATACATCTGAAAAAATTATATATTATATCATCAGAACACGGTGAATTGCAAAATCCGACTTGGGTTAGCTTTATTGCTCCCCATTTACTTTTGTGGAATTTTAGCTTACACATGACTTATATACAAGAATGCACATTAGCACACATTTCTCTTGATGATTATCTCCCGACCTCAGCTTTCTATGACGTTTTTTATACTTGTTTAGCGATGACTTTAGATTTTAGTTTAGATTTTTTGTAGAGCTAGAATATTTTATAAGTAAATCGTTTGATGCATATATGTATTACATATAAGTCGTGATTATGCACTTCATAGTTGTGTAATTGTAAAAACCGAATGTAAACTTTATAGTTTATAGAATATTTGAACTTAAAATTTTAATATTTAGGGAATCGTTCCTGCTAAGCGTCCATAGCGCTAAATCACAACGTCCAATAAAATTTTAAACATCGAAACAGTCCACTTAAAAAAAGGCTTTTAACAAAATAAGGGTTCCTATTTAATTTCATTCTAAGAGATGACAAGATGTAACAAATAAACTTTTCAACTGTATCCAGCCTAAAAACCGAATCATTTTTCAGTCAACAAATACTTATATAATAATTATCCGATCTATGAAAAATAAAAAATTTAAATTGAGATAATTATTCTTTTTATAACATTTTTGTACTAAAATCGACTCCTCGACACTAAAATCGACTCACGATTTCTTTTTCTTTTAATTGAGCAGTTCTTTTTATAAGACGTTGAGCTTTTACTGACTTTGCTTTCATGCGGTGCTTACGAGATCAGTTTCTATACCAAGCCGCAGTCATTAAAGTAGTCGTGCAACTTAGTTCTGCTTTGAAATTGTGTTCTTGTAAGCCGGAACGGAATTCTTGCCGCCTTTTTCATATTTATTTCCCGCTAAACCTTCTCCGTGAAGTGCACTTAGCTTCACGTGGAGGGTCCTAGGTATTTTTATGCATACTCCTTTAAATTTTACTAAATTTAGCTTTTCACAAAGTTCATGTTGTATTGAGGCAGATGCAACTGTGTGAGTAGTCTGTGGGAGTAAATCGAGTGTTCGTGAGTTCCAAAGAGTGAAATACTCCTTTTTGACAGGCATATTTCACCCTTGTCTTAATCTTCTCTTTCCATCAAGGGAAAGGGATGACAAAGGTCTGACAATCTACTATACAAAAGATACATCGTTTCACTTTAACGGCCGAGTAGCGTAATCGTTAGTAGCACTGTCTAATACGCCGAAGGTCCCAGGTTCTATTTCTGGCCGGGGCATTCATTTGTGTGATGAACACCGATGTTTCTTCTCTGGTCATGGTTGGTGTGTTTGTCTGGGGATTTATTATTATTATTATTTTAATTTTCATGTTTCGCGCTACCGAAAGTATTTTCAATGTGTATTCTTCAGATGCACCAAGATATCATTTTTACCATAAACAAACTGAAACAAACTGCAAAAAGAAAACTTATGAAGCTAATTTGAAGTTGCTACGCTATTATCAAACATCGGCTGGGGAAATTGGAAGCCTTCACTAGATTTTAATTAGACGTAACAGAAAGAGCACATTGTTTGTCAAATATAAACAGAGTTCAGATATTAATTAACTAGATGTTGATTTATAAATAAAACTATATATTTCGGAAATGATAAATAATGTTCACTAAATATATCAGCTCTATTGTATAATGAGCTAAAATGAATACTGAATTGAATACTGAATGATTAATATGAATTATTTTCATTGCGTTATTATAAGTTTACAAGTTACTATCAGAACAAAGCCCATATTGTACCTGTCAATGATTTGGACGGCCGAGTGCTGTAGTGGTAAGTAGGCTTGCCTCACACGCCGGCGGTCCCGGGTTCGAGTCCTGGTTGGGAAACTTATTTGTGTGATAAACACAAATGTTTGTTCTCGAATCATGGTTGTTGATGTTTATAGACTTCTTCTTCATTACGTTACTTTAACTATGAGCTTGGAGCTCTAGCTCGTATTAAAATTTTCAGACTCATAGCTCTTGTAGTTTTAGAGATTATGAGATGATTGTGAGGGATTTATATTTATTTATCTTCATCTATTTATCTTCATATGATAATAAAATTTTCCCCCTTTTCGCCCTCTAGAAATGGAAGTTTGCAAAGCTCACTCTAAGCGTGCGCTGCGTTATAAAAGCTCTGTATATGCCAAATAAGCTCAATCCTACCATTGGTTTAGGCTCAGCGTTGGTAGCTTAGTCAGTCACCTTTGCCTTTTATATATAGATTAAATGAAATCTATAGGAGAACATGATAGCGTCAATGGACAGCTGTTACGGTGCTGGACGCGAATCCAGTCTTGAAATACCGGGATTGATCCCGGTAACTACCAAATTCACCAATAAAATTTTTCAATTTAAGTCCATAAAGCCGACTGCTCTCATGGCGAAGGAAAACATCGTATCCAGCAACTGATGTCCCTGCAGTAGTACTGTTAAGGCTGTCATGATGTAAGGAAGTAACTAAAGTGAACAGTAATAAAGTAATTTATAATTGTCGTTAACACATTATAAAATGCAACATCCGAATTTTTTTACTTCAATTTTGATTTGTACAAAAGTAACAAAAACAAAAAAAAAAACTAAAATCGTATATTTTTCTGAGTTCCAGGTATCGTAATCTATACACGTACAATTACTAAGTAGATTTAAAAAGTGAAAAATTCAATTAAAAGTTTAGTTATCAGAAGTCAGAGAAAACGGTATCGGTGAGCATTCTGTTCGTAGTTGGTTTCGTTTCTAATTTAAAAACTCAGTTCTAAACTTTTGGTCAAAATACAAGTTTGTCGTGTTTGTAACTACGTATTATTTTGCATATTATATACATTTAATAAATAGTACACTAAAATTGACTAAGCTCAGAAGAAACAAAAAGGTCTTGCTGTTTTATTTTACTACCAAAATAAAGAAAGGTGGAGGCCCCACCGGACACGCTCTGCAAAGTGCGTATCGCTGTACACGCCACTGTGACGTGACGTGACTGTGTCGCAGGCAGATTCAACCCACTGTCATTTGGTTTTTGCGAATGGAAGTAACCATTGACATAAAAACAAATGGACGGTGGGTCTAATAAAATATTGACGTAAAAAGTGTCCCGAGTTAACCCACAAATTAACAGAGTTATAAATATATCACTTGAAATTTAAATCGTGTATCCTTGCATTACAGCTATTTATTGCTTGCCGCAATTTTTTACCTTATATAGCTACAACTAGGAAGCTGACATTAAAAGCACCTTATGAAGCTTCGACTACTAGGACAGTTTAAGTTTTGACAGTTGAAGCAATATGCTAAGCACTAAGCATTTTGAGCATGTTGTCGAGCGGCAATTATTCAAGACTGGTACATTTTCGCATTTTCATTTCATTTTTACCCGGACGCTTTAAGTTCGCAGCTCTAAGTAAAAATTAAACATAACACATAACTGCTGGCTTAACGCTAACACAGATAAGCAAAAACAGAACTCATTATTTTAGTATGTGCATATAACTCTCAATTTGAGGGTTGATATTTAAGGGATGATACCTTTGTAAGTTTTTAATTATCCATAATATATCCACTGATTATTATTTATTTACTATATAATACTCTTGATATTTACTAAGCTTAAAAGATATGCTGGATTTTCTCGCGTCAAAATCTAAACCCCTATAGAAATTTTATAATTGAGGAAAAATAATCCAAAATGAAATTTTAAATATTGCGTTTAGTAAGTTATGTAATAAAATCAATTCAGACCTCTTTGCAGCCTCAACATATACAATAAAATTAGTGAGAGTCATTTAATATCTATTTAAATATTTTTTCTTATTTGTTTAAAATTTATCTAAACACAAAAAATATTTTAATATATAAAATAAAAGTTAATAATTTGTTAAACGCTTACCATCATAACATCACCCTTTTATAACATCAACTTTTGGCTTGTTTTCTCTTGTTTGTAAATCAAGACGGGTTACAGTGTCATTATTGTTAATTACGCTTGGAGTGTTTTTTCCTGTTTCCATGTTCGCTTTCCATCAGCGAGATAATAGAAGGCATTCACAGCTTATTTATTTTCTTAACTTAGCTAACTATATTTTAGAAAACTTTTTAAGGCTGATGTATTATTTATGGTTGTTGATTCATAATCTTCTTGACTTTCTTATACAGCATAATTTTGTAATAACAAATGTTAAAATAAATAAATAAATAAATATTTCTAACAATCACACCACATTATCTAGCCCAAATTAAGTATCATTAAAGAATTTTCTTAAGTTTTCACGATACATACTTTAAATAAAACACTATTTACCGGATATTATCGCGTATATTTTAGTTAATTTTAAAATTATTTCGACGTTTCGGCATCTTTGCAGTTGCCGTGGTCACGATAGACTGACAGTCTGATAGTCTATCGTGACCACGGCAACTGCAAAGATGCCGAAACGTCGAAATAATTTTAAAATTAACTAAAATATACGCGATAATATCCGGTAAAAAGTGTTTTATTTAATTTATCATTAAAGAACTTGTGTTATGGATACTAGATAACGGATAAATAAACTTAAGAAATATATAAACACACGTAAATATTTTTTTTATATATAAATATTAGAAATAAACTTAAATAAACGTAAATACACATCCATGACTAGAAAGCAAATATATCTGCCCCTACCAGGATTCGAACCCGGGACCTCTGGCATGGAAGGCAAGGCTACTTACCAACATACCAAACAGGCCGTCATAAAATAAATCCAACACTTTCATGAACTATTTGAAAATTATTTTAAACGCCATAATAACCGCTTACGGGGTTGGGTTCTGGACAAGGGGAAGAAAACAGCCAGTGTTATTGCTGGAACAAAGGCAACTTCAACTTATGTTAGCCTACGGTCGTTAACGCATCATTAATCGATAATTAATTAATAAGAATAGAATTAATTTATATCATCTAAGATTATTGATGTCTGTGGGCACGGATGCTACTAATAATCAGGTGAATAAGGGGCTCGTTTTCCGGTAATGACAGTAAAAAAAGCGTCGAATACTTTTGATTTCCCTTTATAAGATTTACAAAAAAGGGTCTACTATAACTAATACTACTATTTTTATATCTAATACTATTTTTTATTCTAATACTATATACTATACTAATACTATTTTTTATTCTAATACTATATACTATACTAATACTATTTTTTATTCTAATACTATATACTATACTAATACTATTTTTTTTAATCCCCAGACAAACACACTAGCTGTATGGCCCCAAAGTAAGCAGAGCTTGTGTTATGGATGACCATACAGTGAATTGGGGGGGACCCAGAATAAACATCAACAACCATGACCCGAGAACAAACATCTGTGTTCATCACACAATGAATGCCCCGGCCAGGTCTCGAACCTGGACCTCCGGCGTATGAGACAGGGCTACTGACCACTACGCCACTCGGCCGTAAAATATTGATTCGCTTATGCGGTTGTTTTTTTTTTTATTTATGCATAAAACATGCAAGTGCATACAAGTAGTTAAACTTACGACTCAACTTGAACTTCCGGAAATCCATTCCAAAAGAATGCCATGGTAAATCCACAAGACAACATGTACCTATTACAAATTACAGTACAAGCAATCATTTCTCAGAAATAGTAGCTAAACAATGTGAAGGTAAATTTATTCTAATTGGTTCGTTTCACAGCTCCTCTTGTGAGTGTGTGTAGGTATAAGATAACACGAGATTTACGTTTGAGACATTTTATTACGCACATCTCTTGATGATTATCTCTCGGATTTGGAATTTTCAGTTTAAGATCAGAAACCGTGTACTAAACTGGTTTTTGTATATACTTATTTTGTAATGACACAGTTTTGTTTTCGTTCTTTCTACAAATATAGATTTTACCAACAATTTTGATTATCGCGTAACACGGGTCTTTTAGTTTTTATAACGGTTGATATTATATATATATATATATATATATATATATGTATTATCATTTATCATAAGGTTTTTATCATTGATAAACATCGTCGTTCGTACTACGACAAAAAAGCCTTTGGCTAAAATTATTTACGTATTCTTTTAATAAACATAATTTTTTAAATTAGTTTTATAATGACATTTTTTCTCATTTGAACGCCGGTTTGAGGCTCCAACCAATGTCCTCATTGTGGCTTCAAGTACGTTGTACCATTAATCATGTTCAGTAATTAGTGAACGTCAACAACATTTCTCTTCAATAACGGACATGCTGTAATTAATGAAAAAAAATATGTTGAAAATAATGAAACTTTTTATAATGATAAGTTAAATAAATGGTGGTTTTAAATTATAAATTAGATTTTTTAGCTTGCTTTAATACCGAAGAAGTAGTGACTATTCTTTAATACTTATAGAAAGTGTAAGCATTTACTTCAAAGATGAAAGCTAAACCTAATAAGCCTTATAATATTATCATGATACAGTGATACAACTTTACTCTCTAAAATAATAAAAACCGATTGATCATTATGAAAACCAGGTTTTGTAAGTAGGTATCTGTTAAATTTATTTTGTTAAGGTTTCTTTGTTTGCCACAAATTCTTAACTGCGAATTTTGTACTCGCCCTAAAATCCTTTTGGCTACTAACCATAATTTACTTAATCCAAGCGGGGTATTTCATTTACCGGTTTTCTGGAAAGCAACTTTCCAAATTAATCTATCTTTCTTTCTTAATGAGCTTTAAAAGCAGCATATATTTCTATGAAAACACTCTACCTCATTTACCTTCGAATGTTCTCAAATTATCACCTAATAAAACAATTTTAATCGTTTGAGCGGCGAGTATTTTAATGAGAATTCTAAATAACTGTTTCAAAGCCAAATATTTTGTTTTTAGAGCTATATTATGGCGAATAAAAGTTTTCAATGCAATGGAAAACAATCAAATCAATATTTTAACTGTACTGAGTCTGAAGATTTTGAATCATTTTCGATCGTCTTTTTTTTTTTTACAAAATCGCGGTGCCCGACTTGACCTATGTATATTGATTGGGGATACCACTCTATATAATACTCTTACAAAAAAAATTGGCACTACGCCCTAGTGTGTCATATTTCAGAGTTATTCGTCAAAAAAAAAAATCAATCAATCAAATCAATTTATTTGCAAAATATGGTCGATACCAGGTGTTATAATTATTTAAGTACTGCATATTTGAATGGAAAAGTTGTCAACCACGCTGTTTCCTGTAATGCCCACATGGCCAGGTATCCAATCGATTGCAACTTATATTGTGGGTGTAACATTGGTAGAGTAGATACCTGATCTGCAGAATGACCGGAAGTTTCGAGCCAGTTTTAAAAGGATTGGAGTTTAGGGCAAGCACACAGCTAATGCAGTCCGAAAGTGTTAGGGACATTTATATGAGAGAAGAACTGAGTATTTTGGGATCCACACAGCTGACCCAACACACCCCACACTGGAGAGCTTTGAGGCATCTGTGTAGATCTGAGTCCAATCCATCCTTCTTCCACCATGCTTATAAATGTCATGTTTGGTCACCCCAAAATCAGGGACTATATTTGGAGTAAATATAAGTTATTCATAAGGGAAGGTATAAACAAAATTATGTTCACAGTGGAATATGGGGGTAGGTGAAATGTCCAGATTGTAGTGGCTTTGTATAAAGCATGGGGACGTTTTGTTATTTCAGTAGCTAGAGTTGAGGATAGAGGACTTAAGAGTAGAGAGTTTAAGCTGTAGTGGATGAGAACAGAGTTGAAGGGTTCTTGCCAAGAACCTGTCTGACAGGAACTGTCTTTGGAGTTGCGGAGGAGGTTCACAGCACTTGAATTGCATCGCTTTGATTGGTGATGATTTCATTGCGCCCAAGATGATCCGCAGACATTGGCTTTGGATTTTGTGTATGGTTAGTAAACCTGATTTGTTACATGGCTCAAGTACGAACGAGCCGTGTTGAGTTATACTCCTAATCAAGGCGTTATAAAGGAGTTTTTGGGTGCTTGGATGCGACCCCCATCACACACCCGAAATTGCACCGAATGTGCACAGTCCACATCTTTTGGCCAGATAGCTAAGGTGACCAATACCTGATAGTTTGCTATCAAACATCACCCCAAGAAATTTCACTTCCCTTGCTGAGGGGATAGGTTCTCCTGAGAAAGAAATGCAGATTGGGGGGCAGATTCTCTTCCTCGTAAAATCTATGGTTTTACATTTAGGAGTAGCAAAAGGTCATGTGATTGTAGCCAGGTAAGAAAGGGTATTGTTAAGAATAGGGACTGCATCTTTGATCACACCAACCATAAGGTATAAACTAATGTCGTCCGCATATTGAAGGATGTTGCAGAAGCAATTGACAGACTTATCTAAATCCGAGGTGTAAATATTATACATATAATAGAGGGATTAAGACTGAGCCCTGAGGGAGCCTCTGCCAAACAGATCGGGTAGAATGATCAGCGTGTTCATGTCAAATTTGGATAGATTTGCAGACAAGAAGGTTGTATATGAAATATGTCAGTCTCGCCGAAACATTCAGCTGTTGCATTTTCTGCCTCAGTGTTTGGGAGTTGAACATTATCATATGCTGCAGAGACGTCCAAAAACACCCCCACCACCGATTCATTGCTAGTCAGAGCTAGCCTTAAAACAGCGATGAAGATGCTCAGTCCAAACCAAATTGGGAGTGGCTTAAAAGGCCGTGGTTCTCAACAAACCACTATAGGCGGTTTTTATCAGGTGTACAGTAATTTTAGGTGGAGTTTCTAAGAATCTGGAATAATGCCAGTTGAGAAACTCATATTGATGGTGCTTAGTAAGTAACACCTGCTTAAAATGAGAGCCAGACCTAACCAGAAAGAAATAGGGTATACCATCTGGACCTGGGGCAATTGTAAGGGGTAATTGTAGTTTACTGAGTACTAAGTCCAATTCTTGGATATTGAAAGAAGCATCAAGAGGGTTGGTTGATGTGAGAGTGAGTATGGAGTTGAAATTAAGTCCTTGGAAGTGACAAAGGGGGGAGCGATTTTATCAAAAAAGGAGTCTAGCCACACAGAAGGGTAAATAGAATTAGGTAAGACGCTAGGGTTTAAGGAACCACGGAATCTTTTAAGTGACCTCCAGACTACAGAAAGTACTGCTCCTCGCACACCCCCTGTGTGCGAGAGGCTAAACTTTCACAGAACTTTTGCCATTACACTCTTTTTTTCTTTTTAAACATTCTAAGGACTTTAGCCGAAACTTGTTTGAAGTTTAAAAAGTTCTGGAGAGTCATTGATGCACAATAAGTAACTTCAGCAGTCTTTCTTTGTCGAATCATATATGAATCCAACCATGGAGGGGAGGTCCTATGTTTGACATCGGGTTTTTTCTTTGGTATATAGATGTCATCGGCAGTTTGTATACATGACAGCAAATCTGAGGGATTCAAAAATGGAGGGAAATAGCTAAAGACCAGGAAATGGAAGCAGCCCAGGAAGGAGAGCAAAATGAAACATCCACGGCATTTGGTCTTTGATGAGGTCCTGTAACGCGCGTTGGGCGGCCGTCATTGAGGACACACAGGTTGTGATCATCAATAACATCTGCCAACTTCCGGCCAGATGCATCATCAAGTTGCGGGCACATGTTGCCCCACAAGTGGTGCTGGCAATTAAAATTCCCAAAAATAACTATTGGGTCTTGTAGGTTAGCTAAGAGGGAATGAAATTTATCTAGTAAGGGTATAGTAGGATCAGATATATCAACAGAAATATGAATAAAGTTTAGTATTTTGATGGCAAAAATATTAATTTCAAAGGAGTGTTATGGTAATTGAATAATGGAGTAGGGGAGTGAACGTTTCACAATAATGGTTACACCTCCATGACCATCTCGCGTATCATCCCTGAGACAGGCATACCCAGGCAACCGATAATGGCTACCGGAGATTAACCATGTCTCAGAGATGGCAAAAGGGTCATGTTGGCGAACCAAATGTGAAAGTTCATGGGTCTTAGGACGTAAACTCCTCCTGTTCCATTGTAGCAGCTTGGCCATGGTCAAGGATAAGGCTAGCTAGAAGAGTCAGTTTACTTGCACCGTTGTTCGGTAAGGGTATGTCACTAAATTTCTTGAGTATGTTAAGAAGCAGGGATATAATTGAATCTAAGAAATTATCATCATTGTTTGATATATGAGGATCGCCCAGGGCACAACCTGGTTTAGGTGAAGGGCTAATTAGGGCCCTATGGGCATCCCTGTCATAGCCAGGGGAGAGGGGAGCTCTAGACTTGGGTTGTGAAAAAACAGTTTTTTTGTAGCTTTGCTTTTAATGGGGAAGCTTTTAATGCTTTTGATGGTTTAGAAGTGAATAATCCATTGTTACCGAACATACAAACTACAAAAGCAGGTTAATATCAAAACTTACACACGGGTAGTATAACAACACAACAAACTGAGGAAGAACCCTAAAATTGCTAATAAACCGTCAAACCATGTGTCTAATCCGCAAACTCTAACTTGACAGTCTACAAAAATATAGGCCGCTATGCTCTAAAGTGTCATATTCCAGTTATGCGTGGGGTAATATTGTAATAGAAAAACTTAATATGACGGTTCAAAAAGGACCTAAAGCCTTGCTATACAGTGTAGTAGGTCTACTTAGATCAAGCCAAGAATTATTTTTTGACACGATTGCAGTGCATAGATTTGGGAGGCTTAGGTAGCTTTAAATTTTTGTTTTTAGGGCTATATTTATTTTTCTATTACAATCTTTTTCGGTGCATAACTCTAAAATGCTATACTTAAGAATAAAGTGGATATATTTTTATGTTTATTAGAGCGTATTTAATTGATATCTAAGTTTTATCGAAAATAAAAAAAACAAAAGATGATCGAAAATAATGCCAAGCCCCATACCTAAATCTTTAATCCGCGAAAACTTATTATTCACAAATTTATTGGTACAATTTTTTTTTAATATCAAAGTTGTACATATTTGGTAGTGGTGATTGGTCGGAGTGATAAATTTGCGAGCGAAGAAGATGTTATTGTTATACGTTATATAGATTTGAATTTGCTTCGAGCATTAGCATACCTTGTAACATTCATAAGAATCAACTTATTTTACCCGGAATATTAACCGGAAACTAAAGATCTAAAATATATTGAGTCTCAAAAATCATTCACAAAATTTCATAGGAGAATAATAGTTTAAAAAAAATAATTGAATAAATAGTTGAATATAGTAAAAAAAACTGAGGTAGTTTTTTTTTGTGAGCATTAGTTGAATATATTGGGAAAATGTTCAAGTTTCTTTCCTTTGGAAGTCATTGTTTTCCATTAATTTAACGATATAACTGGAACACAACTTATCTTTAGTCTATATGATGGTGGATTAAAAGAGCGCTTTGAAATACCTGAACCACAGAAGATAAGCTAAAAGAGAAGTTTGCATACAACAAATCAAGTGTCGAACGCCCCTGTCTCGTTACGCGGTACACTCGAAGCGATACTCAAGTGTTAACATTTATAATATTAGAAAGGCTTAAATTCTCCTATCAGCTTTATATTAAGGGAGCAGTTTCAGGCAACCAAGGTGAACTTAAAAGAATGCACCAGAAGTATTTTTAAATTAATTTGTTATTATATAATTAATTTATAAATACGTATATAATAATGCAAAATTGAAATTAAATAATAATTATATTTAAGTAAATAAAGGCATCCGCTGAAAACCAGCGTCGTGACTTCGTCGCGGCACTAAGCTGTGTGGAGTGGAGGCCATTTTGATATTATGTTTCTAAATATTCAAGTTAACTCTTAAATAATATTTGATTGAATATATCAAATAAACGTTTTCTTTCTTTCTTTCTTTCTTCTTTCGAAGTATTTATAAAATTAAAAAAGTTTGACTTTTGTTAAACGCAGAACAAATAGCAAAGTTCTGGTGTGGCAATTACCACTTGGAAGACTCAATGTGGTCAGGCCCGTAAGATTAACCGATGATCTGGTCGTTAAAATACAATAGGTGTGGGATAGCGTGATGCACCAGACCCAGGGAGGTTCAATGTCTTTCAGTGGAAGTTTTTCTATTGAAGAATGGCAGGAAAGAAGTATTTAAACGGTTGAAAAATTACTCATCTATTGAATATACTTACTTATAAATTACCTATAATTTACTATGATGGTTAGAAAGAAGAAGAAGAAAGAAAGAAATATATTTATTTTACAAAATTGTCGAAATTACAAATAATATTCACACATTATAAGACAAATTTATAAAAAATTCTACACAGTAATTCGACAATAAATAAAACGGGAACTCGACTCAGCAAAATGTCGAGGATTCAGTTAAATCCCCGACGCTGGCTTTCAGTCGAACCCTGAATCCCATAGGTGTTCTGGGAGAGGGATAAATGCACTTGGATAGTTCCACAATAACATTATATTTTTACTTAAACATGTAACAAAGAAGAATATATTTATTATGGTAAGTTACTTTACAAAATTAGGAGCAATTTTACATATATTTATATGTTTATGTGGCACGGTAAAAATAGAAAGAAAAAAAATAATTATTACTATTATAATAAAATAAAAATATAATATAATATAATAATTAGCGATAATATTGAACTGTAAATAATTTCCTTTAGAGTGTCGGTGGCACAATGGTTAAGGGTCTGGCTTTTCAGTCCCAGGGTCTTGGTTCGTTCGCAGCGATTGCCAAATGTACCACTGAGTTTTAAATTTTAGTACTTAAAACAGACTGCTCTGACGTTGAAGTAATAATCCATGAGGAAAACTGCATACCTTGGAAATTATTCCAAAAGTACATGTAAGTCTTAAAACCAACAAGAGGCATAGTGATGGGCTGAGAAGTAGCTTGATCCATTTGGCTGGAAGCAAAGCAATATCGCATTCACATTTAGAAAAAAAATAAGACTTCTACTTTTATACTTCTGGTTCACAAACATCAGATATCAAAACTGATATACAGCACCACGTAATTTCTTCAATACGCATAGTAACACGTGCCCTCAATTATCCATTCCAATGGAACATTGGATTTGTGTCGATATTTCGAGCCAGCAATCAATTAAAATGGAATTGTAAATTCATACGGTCGTGGCTCTTGCCGATTGGTACAATTTCGAATTTCCAAAGCCTTCAGCTCGTTGGACCCACCAGTTCAGATGCTGGTTTTAATCACATCTACTTGAGGCATTCAATTGCACAAGTACATAACACATACTACAGCTTAAAATGGTCACACATCAATTCTCGTGATTGCTTAATTTGAGGTTAAAATGAATTACAAACGGTCTGATGTAAAAATCTGAAAAAAGACAGCTGATAAAATTTGTGTATAAAGTAAAATAAATAATAACACGTGAATATAATTTTTTTTTGAAACAAAATAAAGTAAAAGAGAAACATACAAAAATCAAAAGAAAACATAAAACCCTTTCTGTGCTGTTCCATCCATTTCACAACAACATCAAAATAGAAAAGGAATTGCACTAGATTAACCACCATTGAACGGAAAGATTTTGTTATTTTTACAAGAACATCAAACGTCGGAAGACATTTTCCTTCGCTTGATGACGCTTATTTCACTTATTGTATACTCAAGCCTCAAGCATTTTCTTTGCAAGGATACTTAGTAATTCAATAAATATTTTTTATCACTTATTCACAAAAGGAATAAAACTAGGCCATATAGAATTAAAATCTATAGCTCTTTGAGTACCTTAGTAATTCTTGAGTTTTATTTGTTGTGTAGAAAGTAAAAATCCTTAGCCTCACTTGAAATAACAGGTTTAGCACATCCCAGGGTACTTTTCTGTCTTATAGCTTTAAGCCATGGATTACTTTTTGCCAACTAGGCTAATCGTATAATAGTGTTATCTTGGTATATAATAGGTATAATAGGTTATAATTCTGGCGATAGTCTACGCTCCCTGCGAAAATTTCAACTGGATTGTTAAGAAATCGAATATTTTTATTCGCAATCTTATTATAAAACGGCTCGAGAGTTAGATACCCCGAAATATTTAATCCCTACTGGTAATGAACAGAGAATTGAGACACATTGTCGCCCGACACGAGAATACATGCATCAACTTTTTTCCAGGTTACTCGAAGCCTCCGCGATAAAAGTGTTGGCAGTTTACCTCAAGCAATGTGTTCGCTTTCCAACCCAGCAAGGTTATAACATACTGCTCTGACATGCGAGCATAATTGGTTCAATGCTCCAAGGTGAAAACCTGAATAAGATATTCTTTTTGGAAAATTTACTTTTAGTATTTTCTTTGTATAAGTTTTATGACGTATCTGTTTTTTTTGTAAAGTTGTTGTAAAGTTAATAGTATGTTTTATTAATATAGACACGAAGTCGTCTATTAATAAAGGATAATAGACGACTTCGTGATCTTTTATCTGCTTATTTACTGTCATCCGCGTACCGCAGTAAAGAGCGATTTTAACAGTAAAGAAACCACTTTGTAATTTTTTCAGGAGGAGATCAACATGCTTTGCGTATTCAAAATACCGTACAGTATACTTTCAGCAAGGCTTGGGCAAAAGCTGGCACCCAACTCAATCATGATTTCAACGCCAACAAAAAGTTTGCTACCACTCGGCAAACTTTGTATTGTTTAATAGTTAAATGTTTACTTGGACGTTACAAACTTATTCACACAAATTAGAAAAAGAAAATTGTTTGTTCTTATCCTAGTTTTCTAGTGTAAATATAACTAGAATGTTGAAAAAAAGGCTAAAATAAAATCGGTTTTTTGCCAATAAATAGATTCAACATGTTATCTTATTATAAAAAATGCAAAATAAGATTAAGTTTTTATGCTTTGCCACCCTCACGAGTGCATAGTATCCAATTCACGCAGCAGATGTTTTTAAATCTAAGATAACATACATCGTGTTGTAGGATCTTCTATCTGTATTCCTAGATAATCAGATCAAGCTTTTCCTACCTGTCGACAAATCCCTGACACTCATTAAAGCTCAGTATCGCTAGGTTTTTATCTCCCAAAACAGTTTTTGTATGAGTAAGAAGACTTTTCTTCTTTGAATAAAAGGGTTAAGCCCTATGATGGCTGCAATCGGCAGGGTGTAGGCATTTTGTTTTTTTAAGGGCACTCAGCATTTGAAGTGGCTATAGAGAGGTCTTAAAAAGCGGTCTTAAAGAGCTTTAAACTTTCTACTTGTGTCTTAAATTATTTGAATAAAGGAACAATCCGAGTTCAAAATAGTATAAAAATCCCCTTACTTTTGTTTTTAGTATTATTCTGCGTGTGATGCTTTCACAGAATGAAGAGTTTTTCTTGAAAATAAAAACTTTAGGCCCAATCAGCTTAGGTTTTTAGTAAATGAGGCGCTGCATTTTACGCGTAAATTAAGTTCCAAATTTAGTAATGTAACCATTGCTTTAGTTATCACAAACTCTATAATTTGTAAAACCATATATGTCCATTAGTGTTTAAGTTTCCAGAAAAATCCAAAGGTGCGCTTGTGCTGTCTGACCCCCATCAATCAACGTACCGCTCGATCTCTTGGGAACAAATTTTTGTCACTCATAGCATAATTGCGTCGGAGACTTATGCGTCCAGTATACAATATAAAAAAACGATACGTATTGTTTGTTTTCTACATGTGTATTAGAATGATACTGTGTTCTGACCCTAGAAGTTTACCGCTCGGATTTTACGAACTTTTTGTTTAATGGTTGACTAATATAAATTTAATATAAGTAAAATGGAATTTATTAACTTAATGGAGTCTGTAACACTTACGATTTACTTATGATCTTTTCTTTTTAATTTTATTTATATTTTGTTAAACATTTCTACATTTTGCTAAATGTTTATATTTTATTGCTTACCTTCGTTGACACTTTATAAACTAAAGGCTGGCAAACGAGTCAACTGCAAACGAGTCTGTGACGGTTGTCTATTTCGACCTCTTTTTGTCAGTAAATTTTATTTTTTTTGTCGTTCCTGACGTAATTTTAAACTACGAATTACGTAGTGTCGGAGAACAGCAATGTTTTGATTTGACAAGCCAGTCACGAAAATTTATCCATCATAACAACTAGAATCTATTTATTTATTATTGTTTCCGAGTTTATTATTCAAAATTACATGTTTATCAATTTTTTATTATCTACAATCAAAGTTTCCATGAAATCAATAATTTATTTTTACGTACACGAGTGTGCGTAGCCAAAATTTTTTGGTAAGGATTCTCATTCATTAAAATTTTATTTTGTTGTTACTTTTTCTTTTCAGATCAAATTTAATTGTATTAATGTTTCTGTTTTATTTTGTGTGACTATTTTTTATTTCAATTTTGTTTATATTTTTTTGTTTGTATTTACAGGCATTTTTGTATATTTTTAATTTTACTGCAAAATAAACATAGAAGAGAGCTTTGGTATTTCCTTTCTGGACCCTCAATTACCACTCCGCAAACAACGCGTCACATATTGGCGCCGACCATTCAAACGCAGTTTATGGAGAAGAGAGGAGGAACAATATCAACAGAGGAATAGCAACATTAAAAATAATTTTTTATAATTATTATTGAGGTCAGGCATAAAACTTTATTTGTTACCATTTTCAACCATTAACATTCACTAGTTAGGTTATATATCTACTATAATATATCAAATTACTGCTAAATTATTCAGACATTTAAGTTTCTTTAGTTTCTTTCGTTATAATATCTTTGAAGAAATTTTCTGAAGGCACAACATTTATTCTATAACCCAGTAATTTCACTATTTAAATAACATTTTCTATTCATTTTCATCACTTGAAAATACGTATATTTTTAAGGCTCTTTTCTGCATAACGACTATTAACAAATTTATTTCACTTTAACATTTTTTTTTTGGATTTTGCAATGAATTTTTCACAACTAAATAAACCTGAAATAATTTATGAATTAAAAATCAGAAATATAAATTTTTCTTTGACGCAATCTGTAGACGAACTACGATCATTATTATTAAATATTAATGTAGATTCTGAAACAGAAATTTTACAAAATAGTCCTGAAGAATTTTCAGAAGATATTAATGCCATTAAAAAAAATTTAAAACTTGTTGAAGCTTGTATAAACTCTTATCCTATTAGGAAACAAAAAATTTCATCTTATTTAACTCATATAAGAACAAGATTAGGCCTTATTGACATTACATCAGATTTATCTTCAGAACAGTTAGATTTAATAAATTCATGTTGGAATGATTTAACTCAATTAGACTCACGTTTTAAAAATTTGGAAAAATCACCAACACATTCCACATATCATTCCGCAGAATCCACACAAAATATTAATTTACAACCCCTTTCTTTTTTCGAAGCATTAACTGATAAGGTCAGTAAAATTACAGAAAATCGAACTAACAATGATTTAAAAAGATTTATTTATAAAGGTGAAGGTTGTCCAAAGGATTTTATTCAAAAACTTGAAGAATTTTCACAAATAAAAAATATTTCTGAAAAATCTTTATTCTCACATATTTATGATATTTTATCTGGATCTGCTCTTGATTGGTTTAGAGCTAGAAAGTCGACTATTAATGACTGGTCATCTTTCCGATCGGCATTGTTGAATGATTTTGCAATTACCGATTATGATTATAAACTAAAAAAAGTAATCGATGCTCGTAAACAAAAACATAATGAGAGAATTATCATTTACTTTGCTACAATGGAATCTCTTTTTTCAAAACTCTTGGAACCAATGTCTGAAAAAGAAAAAATTAATACTCTTGTTAGAAATCTTAAACCTGAATTCACATTACGTCTTTCACCTACTGATTTACATACTGTAAATTCCCTCTTGGAATCATGCAAATTTACAGAAAGCATTCTCCAAGTTTCTAATAATACATCTTACTACTCTTCATCATCACCACCAGATCATTATCATTCTTTTCCTATTCCTTCTACATCGAATTCTAATAACAAATCGTATAATAATACTCTATTTTCACATAATCAACCATATATTCCTGAATTTCCTTTTAAAGCTTGTACATATAATTCCATAGCAGCTGTAGCTAATCCATTGCCTAATACTGTAGCTGCAATTAATAAAAATCAGAATTTTTATAAATTCACTTGCCCACGTTGTAGATCTAATACACATCTATTAAAAGACTGTACTAACACTAATATAGTGTGTTTTCGTTGTGGAAAAAAAGACTTTATTACTAGTAAATGTCCTAATTGTAATAAGTCGATTCCAAAAAACTAAATTACGAGGAGTGTACAAATAAAAATAATAGTGTTAAATCATCAAATTTTGACAAAAAAGATTGGGATACATGGTTAAAAACTTTAACAATTTTTTTTAAATCTTATAACACTTGTGCTCTCCTCTTTAATAAAACATCAGATTTTGAACGTCCTTATTTACATATAAAAGTTAACGATTTAACTTTAAATGGTCTTTTAGATAGTGGTAGTGCTATCACTATATTGGGTAATAATTCTCATAAAATTTTATCACAACATGGTCTTTTTATGCAAAAAAGCTGTTTAATAAAAGGTAATGTTGCAAACGGACAAACTATTTCTTCTATCGGCATTATTACTCTTCCTACTTTTTATAACAATAATTTTGCGTTAATTACAGCTCATGTGATCCCAGAAATCACTGAATCACTTATTTTGGGTATTGATTTTTGGAAAACTTTTAATCTTGCTCCGGATATTCTTAGTAATATCACATTACAACCTTCAAATTTAAACTCATCTTTTCTCATTAATACAGATCCTAACTTTCATTTACATGAATACCATTCTTTAACAGATACACAAAAAATTATTGCAGATGCAATTATGGAAAAGTTTAGGTTGATTTCAATTGAATGTAAACCTTTAGGTCGTACTCATTTAGTCGATCATTTCATCGACACTGGAGACCATCCACCTATTCGTCAACGCTGTTACAGACTTTCTCCTGAGAAACAAAAAGCTCTTTGTAAAGAAGTTGATGATATGTTACAATTAGATGTCATTGAACCCAGTGACAGCCCATGGCTGAACCCAGTTATTATTACACCTAAAAAAGATGGTACTTGGCGATTTTGTATTGATAGTCGTAAATTAAACGATATCACAAAAAAAGATGCTTACAAACTTCCTTTCATTTCTGATATATTAGATAACCTTAAAGATGCTAAATTTATATCATCTATTGACATTGCTTAAGCGTTTTGGAATATTCCCTTAAAAAAAGAGGATAAACTCAAAACTGCATTCCATGTTCCAGGCCGAGGAATGTTTCAATTTAAAGTTATGCCATTTGGTTTAACTAATGCACCTGCTACCCAACAAAGATTCATTGAAAATCTACTAAATGACCTTACAAATGATAATAATGTTTTCTATTTTATCGACGATATAGTCTGTATCTCTCAAACCTTTGAACAACATGTCGATATACTTACTAAAATTCTTAAAAAATTTTCAGATGCCAATCTCACAGTCAATTTTCCAAAATGTTCATTTTTCCGGAAAGAATTAAAGTACTTAGGCTATGTAGTTAATGAAAATGGTTTAAAAACGGATCCTAAAAAAGTTCAAGCTATTCTTGATATACAAACTCCAAAATCTGCTAAGGAGGTCAAACGTTTTTTGAGTACTGCCAGCTGGTACAGACGTTTTGTACCTAATTTAAGCACTCTTGCAGCACCGTTAACTAAATTAACTTCTACAAGCAAAAAATCACCTCCATTTAAGTGGTCTGATGAAGCTGAAATTGCTTTCAAGGCTATTAAGCAAGCTTTAATTAGTACACCAGTTCTGGCATGTCCAGATTTCTCTAAACCATTTGCTGTTCATTGTGATGCCTCTTCCTATGGCATTGGCGCAATGTTAACTCAGGAAGTCGATAATATTGATAAACCTATTGCTTATATGAGTAAATCACTTACAGGCGCTCAAAAGAATTATTCAGTCACTGAACGTGAACTTTTAAGTGTTATTACGGCACTAGAGCATTGGCGTTGTTATTTAGATAATGGATTACAATTTACAATTTATACTGATCACGCAGCCCTTCAGTGGTTTATGCATTTAAATAATCCTACTGGCAGATTAGCTCGATGGAGTATTCGTTTATCTATGTTTAATTTCGTAATTAAACACAAAAAAGGCTCAGATCATGTCGTACCAGATACTTTATCACGCATAAAACCAATTGATTTAATTAATTTTTCTACTTCTCAAACTAAAGACACTTGGTATTTAGCAATTTATAATAAATGTTTATCATTTCCTTCTAGTACTCCGGATTACATGATTCATAATAATAAATTGTTTAGATTTTGTAGATCTAACACATTATTTAACTCTGAATTTAATTGGAAACAAGTAATACCATTAGAATTTAGGGAATCTGTTATTACACAAAATCATTCTACTCCCCAAACGGCACATTTTGGTACTTTTAAAACATACCATAGAATTAAAAATCTCTATTTTTGGCCTGGCATGTATAAAGACGTAGCCATGTTTATTGCTAAGTGCGAGACTTGTTTAGCTACCAAGCACCAAAATCAAAACTTAATTGGTTTAATGGGCAAACCCAAACATTGTTCACGCCCTTTCCAATGTTTATCCATAGATTTGATAGGTCCACTTCCTACTTCACGTAAGCAGAATAGATTTCTATTTGTAGTTACTTGTTGTTTTTCCAAATATTGTTTGTTATTTCCAATAAAACATGCAACCGCTTCTATTATTCGCCATATATTGGACAATTTAGTTTTTATGGTTTATGGAGTTCCAGAAACTATTATATTAGATAATGGTCCTCAAATGATAAGTACAGAATTATCTGAATTATTTAAATTTTACAACATACCAAAAATACATTACACCCCACGTTACTGTCCACAGGTTAACACCGTTGAGCGTTACAATAAAACTATTGTAACGGCGATTGCAGCTTTTATAGATAAAGATCACAGAACTTGGGATACCTATATAAACAAAATACAGTTTGCTATTAATACTGCGGTTAATGAAACCACAAAATTCACTCCATCATTTTTAGTATTTGGTAGAGAAGCTGTTACATGTGGATCTATCTACAAAAATAAAGATTCCAGAGATGAACTAATTTTCAGTCCTAGGGATGTATATGCTGAAAACATAGGACAATTAATACCTATCTTTTCCGAAGTACAGAAACGGTTATTTAATGCACATCAATATAATGCAACTTATTATAACAAACATCATCAGAATTTAGAATTTAATAACGGTGATATTGTTTGGAGGCGAAACCATGTAATAAGTTCCTCTAAAAAACATTTTTGTGCTAAGTTTGCACCCAAATTTATTAAATGTAAAGTTTCAAATAAAGTTTCACCATTAATTTACGATTTAGTGGATATGAATAATAACCCATTAGGTCGTTGGCATATCAGAGACATTAAACCTCTACCGCGTTTAACTTCTTCTTTGAGTGACTAGGTTGGTTGTTACCAATTACTTTATATGAATTCATATATAATTATTGCTAATTATCTCACGGCGAGCATAAGCCGATTCTTTTTGTCTTATTTTTTTTCTATGCACGTCATTATCGTTTGGCTATACCATTAACATTGACGTTGGTCAAAACTTATAATTAATTATCATCATCGTAGTATTAGGTTAACTTATTGTGTAATTTATTTAATATTTGCAATTCTAGGAGTGTAAACTCTTATTTTCAATATCTGTATTATACTTTATAGTATAATTTGTTAAATGTTATCAATTTTTTTTTCTTAATTTTTTTTTCAAGCGGTTTGCAACTTGTAAAATTAAGCCTTCTGCACGAGCGTTTATTAAGGTAACTCGTTAAACTAAACCATACCTATGTGTATTATTTATACGCTTGAATCACTTTCCCGTGAGAATTATTTTCATATGTTTATTACATAAGTATTTTAATTACTTCACAAAAGACCCTTGGATTTTATTTAAAAGTCAATGTTTCACGACTGGCTATGATTTTCTTTTCTTTCCGGCATATTTATTTCAGTCTTTAACTGAAACTTGTTTATAGTAATCACCGTGCGGGAGTTAGCGACACGTTAAAGAAGCCATAAGCTATTAATATTTTCAGCGGATGGCAACTATTAAAGCCTTTTGCCGTTGCGTTCAACTCTGTTGAGTTGACTTATTTAGGATACGATTCCTCATAAGCAACTCTAACTGCATGATGTTTTATTTCCAGTAGTTGGAATAAGACTAGTATGAAAGAGAATGTATGTTGTAATTATAATGTACGTTGATGGAGTTGAACGATGTATATTAACATTGTATATTCCAGGAACATGTTTAAAATTTTATCATTCAGGAACCATGTAATTTAAGATAATTATTTAGGATTTTTTTTTTCTCTCTCTCGTCTGTTTTGTTTTCTTTTTCTATTAAATAACTTGTTGATATGCAATATATCGCACACCTAGATCTAAAGAGGTATTAACTCAAAAAATCACTTTTTTCAGAAAAGGCAATAAACTGATTCCTTTGTCCCTGTGCATTGTAGGAGTGAACTGTGTAGAATTATGCTTTTTATACGCAACTAGAATAAATATATAGTAGAAATTTCGTGTTTTAATCATTATTCAGGGCTGAAATTTGAATTTTTGACTTATTTCCCTATTGCTTAACATATATGTACATTTATTTTATTATTTTGAATTGACCCTGTGTTGGTGAATTAAGTTTTTAGTTAGCTCTCTTTTGATGAGGCAATATAAATTAAAAATGCAATAACACTTATTTACCATTAGTATTATTTACAATTAGTCCAACTGATATCTATCAGCCTGATAGATATCAACTGATATGATCCAGTCAGCAGTAGGGGTTTATTGGATAATGAATAAGTAAGAAAACACTAGTAGTACGAAAATCAATCAACATTATTTATTAATAATACTGAAAAATAACTAATGACAGTCTTTTACAACCCGTTTAATTATAAAATATCTATGTCTTATAAACTTTTAAGAAAACATAAAAAATAAGGAAACTTCAGTTTAATAAAAACAATCTAAAAGGCACATCAAAAATCACATTATTTTAGCTTATAATATTCAAGTATATACTCTCTTTTTATTCAAGTATAAAATCTCTGTTTATTTTTAGTAGGTATCAGTCTGAGAAATTATTACTTTAAACTATGAATGAAACTTATAATAATGGCACTATGAGATCAGCGTTATTGAAATCACAAATAATTAAATAGTAGGTACAATAGAATAATTATTATTTTACTACGCTTAAAAATATTTTTTTGTAAACTTATGAGCTAATTTAGAATGTATATATTTAATAACAATAATGCAATTAATTATTATCGCCTTAAATGTCTTTATAATAAAAGTCATAATAAGATTTTAGTATAACATTCTTATCAATCAATTCTTGTATGTCTCTTTCGTTATCTGACAAACTACTAGATAACGATAAACTCGAGCTGCTGCTGCTGGATGAACTAGATGATGATGGAGGTACGACTTTAGGTGGGAGCCTATTTTTGTGACCCAGTTGGAAATCGGGATCCTCATCAGAGTCATAAATGTCACTTTCATCGCTCCGGACTGGTGAAATAGTGCCGGGCACCAGAATTTTGTTGTTTGGACGTCCTGGGCGTAGATGTGTCAATCTCGGATAGGACGCCACGAGTTTCCTTAGATAAGGCTTCAACACTTGATGAAATCTTCAAGTCATCTTCCAAGATTGCATGTTGTGTTAGATGAGTGATGTTTTCTTTATCCTTTTCTTCTACCATATTGACTAAAAACAGTCCACGATTAATTGTTTCCTGAAAAATAAATGATTATTTTACTTGATTATTATTATATTGTATAAAGGCAAAATATTCTTCCCTTGTATTACGGACGCTTCAAGCATGGCATTTGACGGTACTGGTCAGTAACGGAACCGTCTTGTCTCATACATTTATATACCTACAAAGAATATTTTTTTACACTACACGTTCCTATCACGCTCACAAAGCGTTCATGGTATGGTACGGTGTAGTGGGCAGACTCCTTAATGTGCGACAAATTGATGCAAAACCCATCAATGTAATATTCAATGTCATTAGTGATGTTTTAACATTATAGGTACTTAACGGAATCCATCTAAAGAGATCTAACTCAAAATTTAGCGATAAAAAGGAATAAACTCTGTAAATAATAGAACTAAAATAAAGTTATACTAAGATGAACAGATTGTAATCGGTAATAGTAAAAAAAAATTAATATACATTCTTCTTTAAAGAAATGTAACGGTTTAAAATTTGACTCAACAAAACAGAATCAACTACAAATTCAAAAATGTTTCAACAATACAGCAACAACTCAAAATAAAAATAAAACTTGTACTCACCTTGCCAGCAATACGGGTTCAACTCAAAATGATGTATTCATTTACTCAGCCGTAACCATCTAAAAGGCGTCAACTCAAAATAACACTCCTTAAAATTTCAACTATACAGGTACAACTCAAAATAACTCCTATTTGTTGATGACGAGAACGCACCCTTCGCTTGCAATTCCGATCGCAACTGGCAATGCTTCTGTTTTGGTGAGGGGGAGCGGGGCTTGCTCGTTCAACAAAAGGGACACTTTGCGCCACCTAGCGTAGTGTAGTGAATATATTTTTAAATCTGTTTTATTGGTCGATAGGTATTTGTTTTAGGAATTTGATGGTGTGCATAACTCTAAAAACTAGATTTTTGAGTTAATCCCCTTTAGATCTAGGTGTGCGATATCAGTATTATTTTTTTTTTTCATATATACAGGATGTTTTTTTCAGAAAAATTCTTCTATAGGATGTTAATATTAATTTTCATTTTGCTTTTAATTATTATTTTTTTTTTGATCGTTCTTTCATTTGGCAGATTAAATATTAAAATTCGATATGTATATGCGGTTTATTTTGATTTGGTTTGAATATTTTTTTTTAAAAACTATACTGAAAAAATCTTTCAGATTTTTTTTCCCGGCCCCCGGGGTATTGTGACGGTTGTCTATTTCGACCTCTTTTTGTCAGTAAATTTTATTTTTTTTGTCGTTCCCGACGTAATTTTAAACTACGAATTACGTAGTGTCGGAGAACAGCAATGTTTTGATTTGACAAGCCAGTCACGAAAAATTATCCATCATAACAACTAGAATCTATTTATTTATTATTGTTTCCGAGTTTATTATTCAAAATTACATGTTTATCAATTTTTTATTATCTACAATCAAAGTTTCCATGAAATCAATAATTTATTTTTACGTACACGAGTGTGCGTAGCCAAAATTTTTTGGTAAGGATTCTCATTCATTAAAATTTTATTTTGTTGTTACTTTTTCTTTTCAGATCAAATTTAATTGTATTAATGTTTCTGTTTTATTTTGTGTGACTATTTTTTATTTCAATTTTGTTTATATTTTTTTGTTTGTATTTACAGGCATTTTTGTATATTTTTAATTTTACTGCAAAATAAACATAGAAGAGAGCTTTGGTATTTCCTTTCTGGACCCTCAATTACCACTCCGCAAACAACGCGTCACAAGTCTACTGCAATTCTGTGATGCTGCCTGCTACTGATGCTGCCTTCTACTGATGCTGCCTGTTACTGATGCTGCCTGTTACTGTTGATGCCTGCTACTGATGCTGCCTGTTACTGATGCTGCCTGCTACTGATGCTGCCTGCTACTGATGCTGCTTGCTACTAATGCTGCTACTGATGCTGTCTGCTACTGAATCTGTCTGCTGATGAATCTGCCTGCTACGGATGTTGCCTGCGCCTGAGCGCCAGCCGGCGCCAGAGCACCCTCGTTGTCGGAGCCTTCGTAGCGACTTGTTAAAGTCCACTAAATAAACCTATTACGTAACAAGTCTTTACTACATTATGACAACAACTTATTTGAACAAAATTATTTTTTCTATTTAAAAAAAAATATATATTTTTCACTTGTTTCAAAAAATTGACTTACACAATAATGTAACGTGTATTTGTTAATATAATATGTACTTTTACCTTAAGTTCTACTACAATGCTGACAATGAAAAAGTTTCAGAACGCTCTGAAATTTTATCTCGTTAGGCAAATATTAAAATTTTCATATTCCGTCATTGTTTGATTGCTTCATAAACTATATAAGTTGTTTGCAATTTTTCATACTGTTCAAAATAATCTCGACGATATTACAAAATCAATTTTGCAAACGTATAAAACATTAATTATAATTCTTGGGTCCAAGCCACCTATCGAGTGCGGTTCGATGGACATACGGAAAATTTCCTGTACCGAAAATTCAAAATATTTTATTTACATAGGTAAAATTACACTTCTTTTTTTATCTTCATCGAGATCTTCACCTTAACTTTTTAAAGGTATTGTTGGTAGACTGAAAAAAAGGAAAAGTGAGGAAAAAATGCTGGTGGAAAAAATTACCTATCAGCCCTCAAAAAAAAAAAATTTTTAGTAAGTGGGATAGAAGGTATACAATTTGACGACGACATGAAAGAAACAAACAATTGACAGCTAATTATGCGAGCTAGTGTCGTGCCGCAGCTAAGCGGTTTACATAGAATTTATATTTTATTTTTCATAACAGAAACAGCCTGTGGGGACTCAAACCCTATTTGTCATTCAAATAATCTTTAGCTTTAATCTTTGACATAGTGTTTCCTTAATAGTTTTCTTAAACTTATTGATTTAGTTTTTTAAGGTTCAAACTGCAGCAATGAAGATATTTTAAGTAAAATTTGCACTGCATATAAGCATTGCTTTGAGGAACTAAAACGCAAAGTAAATTAATCAGCCGAGACTTAAGTTTGTCATCAATGTAGGTAACACAGAACGGTAGTCAAGTTAATATTTAAAAAAAAAATATCTTAAAAAGTGATCACCTAGTATAATTTTCACTTGATTCGTAATAGTTATGTAAAAAAAATCTAAAGGTGGTTTTTTATTGAAAATATGTGTTTCGTCTGAAAATCGACTCAAAAGCCTACAGTCCATTGTAATCCAAAAAAACGTAAATTACCATTACTAAATTAGGTTACTAGCACTGCACAAGAAATTTCTCTTTAATTCTTTAAAACGAGGTTTAGGTACATAAACTGCAATAATTTTTGAGATTAAAAAGTTATATAAAAACAAAACTACATTGTTTGCGTGAGTTCTACCACTAATTAAAAAAAATTTACTTATTCATATTCCAACTTTTTTCTTTTCTGCGATTTTCTCATAAATCTACATATTAACACACTTTTTTTTACCAATCAATAAGCTAATAAATGTCATGCGATGGCTGCCACGTGGAGGGGTTTGGGTGGGGTCCCATTCGTACTACTCATGTCGTACATTTTTATCGATAAAAAAAAGTGTACTATTAGCTCCTCAAGTTTGTACAGTCGTCCAACGAATTTTAGGATCAAGTAAATAGTAGAGAAGACCACATTTAAAATTACATATAATTTGTGGTTTTAGGAAAAAACATGGCAAAAAATAGTCATATTTAGAAAATAGACCTTAGATGTTTACTTGTTTATTCTAACTATAGGTACTATAACGTACCGGGATGGTGGAGGGTTATACTACTTATAATAATAGATACTTTTAGGCAACTCAAATAACTATATTTGAACTTTTCTTATATTCATTACAATTTTTTATATTATGTTAATGCTATTGAGGCCGCTGCCAACAATAGAATGCTCTAGAACATTCTTTATATTTTATCTTTTAATTAAATTACAAATTATGACAGATTTGTAAGCTGCCAGCAAGTTTATTTGTGCGATAATGCTTTTATTATATAAAGCAAAAGCAAATATTGCAGTTCAACGCAATCATTTTTATTTTACTATGAATTTCAAATAATTTGACATAGCTTATTTCTTTTAATGAATGATAATAAAATAGATCTTTCTGCAAGTTTATATAAGTAATAAAGGCTGTTGTTTCAAAAAAACGTTAAGATCACAAATCAGCTAATTAACCTCAAAAATTCCAGCTTCCACACTAACGTTGCAACTGCAGCAAAAACCATTAATACGGTAATTTTAATGGAAATTTGTTTTTACAGACGAATAACCAAAAAATCATGTACCATTCACCAAAAAAATTATCTACCAAGTTCATAAAATTATAAGTTATATTTTTGCGTACCTACCACTATTTATGTATTCGAACTTAAAGCAGATAATGTACGGAGGTAATTCGTAATGACTACTTGGAATTGCAATCCATGCAAAAACATGCCTTTTTATGCCATGATTATCTTTTTCATTCCGGAGTGTTATTGATATAGCGAGCAATATTAAATTATTGATATAGCGAGGTGTGGCGTTTTACATATTCAGATGACATTCTAATTTCTTCAGTAAGTGAAACTTGACAATTTTTAAGCAATTGCTAGGCATTAAGATATGAAAGATAGAGATAGAGAAATAGAAAATTAAAAGCTCCGGTTTCCATTTTTAACAATAAATAAATACATAACTTGAGTTTATATGCACCATAAATAAAATAAAATAAGTAGTTGTAGGTGACTCTTCATTAAAACCATGGAATGTTAACAATACTTTTAAATTTTTATATTCATAGTTATGACTTTGTTAAATTTGAATCAATAAATTATTAACGATAAAATGATTTTTAACTACTCAAATGAATCTATGAAATGAAAATGAAAATGATGAAAAATGAAATCTATTAATCGATGTTATTGTCAATAATTTGAAAGCGTGTCATTTCACAAACTCAAAAAAAAAACCTCAGAGTGAATATTTTTATGATTTATGACGGTTCTCTAGGTGCCCTTCTACGTGCTCTGAAGCTTATGGATTACTTATTGCAATATTAGCAGTCCCTGATCGTGAAATTCATTGGAATAAGTCGATCAATTTATGCGACACGACAACGACACGGCCCCTTTCGAAAAATAGGATAGGAAAGCGCTGAAAGATTTAAGATTCTTGTAGGAACGAATGTGGTTTTGACGAAAATATTTAAGGCCATATTTTGTTCAGGTTTCGTGGATACCTGCTCGCAAAAGTAATATCAAGTATCACGCGTTAGCAACACAATATATTTCACTAAGGTAAACATTTGAATGTTTTTAATACTAAAAATTATTGGGGTTGTTAAATATTAATTTTTTATACTCCTCAATGTAATTTTTAACTTTATAACTCCAACATTTCAGGTAAGAAAGACTATTAAGTAACTTCTAGTCCAGATATCATGCATTAGCATCGCAATATACATAGCTAAGGTAGACATTAAAATGTTTTTAATACTAAATATTATTGGGATCGTTAAATGTGAATTCTTAACACTCATAAATGGAATTTTTAATCTGATAACTTCAACATTTCAAGTAAGAGAGACTATTTAGTAATTAGAACGATCAAGAATACTTGTTAAATTAACATATAAATGTTCCAAATTTCTCTCGAGACAAAATAAATTCACATCGGCAAATATAAATTTCGTTCTTCTCCATTATGTTTATATTGTAATGGATTCATGACATGTCTGCCGACCTAAGTTGCAAAATTGTCTTCAAAAACCGTGTGGATCACTTATTATTGTTGACCCTGGTTATAGTCTGGGACTGATTCATAATCACGGTCTTTTCGCTCTTTTTGGTCTTTTTCATAAATAATGTAAGAGGACGTAGCTCGAGCGATCCTCCAGCCGGCGAAGTATGCATGCGGAAAGAATAAGTGCTTTTGACTTTAGTAGGAGCTATTGGTATTAAGAAGATAAATTTGAAATGACTTACGATGTTTTTAGATAGCTGTAAGACTGGTCTGTTAAAATTTTAAGTAGGTGTTTTAATTATCTTAAAAACAGTATAAAGTTTTTATGAAGCACTTAGGGTAATTATATTCTTATGAAATTAATAAGCAATAATAAGCTGAACCGTTTCTACACCTACGACAACGACAAAACTGTCCAAACTACACACTAATTTCTCGCTGCTCGCCAAACCGTAACTAGTTACTCGCTACTCGTAGGCAATCGGAGCAGTGCTGGAAAAGTGGGCACGGCGACACCTCATCCAGCTGCCACCTTGCGACGTCCCGTCGCACCATGGGGTGCCTCTTCTTGGATAGCTCTTATTATAAGCATAGTTTATTTAAATAGTAAACTTTTGACATTTGGTACTTTTGACTTAAAAATAACAAATTATTTCGCTTTTACTCTACACATTTTCTTAAAAGCACTGTGAATTAAGAATGTGAATATAAAAAGCCCCTTATACATAGGCTAATCGTCGAAATATAAACTTGGAAGAAAAATCTTTCACAGAAAGGTTTAAACGTTTCATTAACCCTTGCATTAAAATATGTTTTAAAAACTATATTCAAATGAATATTAATAAATATTAATCTAAGAAAAATAACCATGATAATGACTAGGACTAACCATTAGTCAACATTTCTAAAATGTAGGCTAGATAAAAGCAGTAAATCACTTATCGATAAGTGATTAAGTCAATACGTTGATACAATAAATGTCCGAATTCAGTTCAATTCCTAGCCCTTCAATAATTTTAAGAAAACTAAAATGGAAACATTCCGTCAAAAAGTTTATTTTAAAATAAAAGATGATTTGGATGACAAAAGTTAAGTGTCATTGTATCATATTGTGCCATGTATCCATAGGCTGATTCTGTTTCTAAAAAGTATAACTTAAATACCGTGTAAACGATATCATTTATTTAACAATTGTGAAAAAAGGTTATTTTTTCTGCCGGCTTTTTTTCCTTTCGGTTCATCTATAATACATATTAAATGTCGAAGTTAGAGCGTATGTTTATAAAGATGAAAAAATATAAAACATTCATTAAGCGTAAAAAAAATTAACAGATGATATAAATTATAATGATTTTTAAATTTCGAACTCTACGAAAATAAGGAAGTCTACGAAATCACGTTTATTCACGTTTCTATGTTAATTTTTTTATTTATTTTTAATTTAATTTTCACACCCACTGAGATAATTTAAATCAGAAATAATAGAACCAGATATGTATTATAAATTAAAATTTAATGTACAATACTTGCTTCTGCACCCTAGATAAATGTTGAAGAAACTCTACCAGAACGGACTCTTACAATGATAATATACAATTTTGGTGCCTTTTACACATTCTTTTCTTTTCAGATGGAATATTATAATCAACAATGCATTAAGCTCGCCGTTTAATATACTTTAAAGTGAAATCACCCACCACCAGAAATTTTTCTTAAATCTGAACTCGCAACAAAGTGAGGAATTTTATTACCGATTAGAATATAATTATTGAGGCAAAATACAGAGTTATACAACTTTATTTTCCTTCTATAAAATATCCCAAGTGCGTGATTTCAAATTTAGAACTTGTTTTTCACACCGCGTGCCTGAGGGCCAAATTATTGAGGTCCTCAGGCACACCAGCGCATAAAATTGTCATGATTAACCGGAGGTTTGAATTTTGAACGTTAACCAAAAGTTAATATATTTTTAAAAGACAATTTTTTTTTATCACAACTACAAAAGTAATATTATGCAACGGGGGAGCCGGAGGGCCTACGTGCATTGCTTTAGACTGAGTTTGCATAACGTATAATGAGGCATTATCCTGCAGTGCAGTGATGTGACAAGTAACTTAATTACTTTGTTGTATTTTTTTCTTTTTCTTTCCTTTTTTTTATTTTCTCATTGTTAATTATAATATATATATTCTTTATTTTTTAGTAAATGTCATAATAGGTCTTTACCTATAAAACTGCCGTTTTGCCGTACTGGCCATTTCAAATGAAAATATTTTTTTTTTGACTGATAATTCTAATTTCAAATTAATTTTATTTGACAAACATGGAATTCTTTTTCTAAAATCGTCATTTGTTTAATAGTTAGTGTTTTGTTTTCAACGCATTCGAACATTTTTCGTCATCATGGATAAGTTAAAAATTCGAGTAATTATGGAGTATGAGTACCGTCGTGGCAGCAAAGCGGCACAAGCGGCAAGCAACATCAACGACGTTTACGGAGCGAACACTACAAACGAACGCACCACCCGTTATTGGTTTACCCGCTTCCGTTCTGGAAATGTTGACCTGAAAAATAAACCCCGTGGTCGTCCAAAAACTTTGGTCGACAATGACGAATTAAAGGCAATTGTGGAAGCTGATGAAACTCAATTCACGGCTGAATTAGCAGCAGCTTTCGACGTTAGCATCAAAACAATATTGGTCCATTTGCGTCAAATTGGCAAGGTAAAAAAGCTTGACAAATGGGTACCCCACGAACTCAATGACCGCCAGCGCGAAGTACGCGTGGAGACGTGCCTTGCACACAAATGAAGGAATTCTGAACCGCATTGTTACTTGTGACGAGAAATGGATCCTGTTTGACAATCGTAAGCGCTCAGCAAGTTGGTTGGACCCTGGTTCATCACCCAAACAATGCCCTAAACGAAAGCTTACCCCTAGAAAAGTGATGGTCACTGTTTGTTGGTTTAACGCGGGTGTAATTCATCACAGTTTCTTGCCAAACGGGACAAGCATTACTGCAGATGTGTACTGTGAAGAACTGAACACAATGATGGAGAAGCTCGCACGTCTCCAACCAGCTTTGGTCAATCGTTCGGCTCCACTGCTCCTGCACGACAACGCGCGACCTCATACTGCACAGCAGACGGTCTCCAAGCTACAAGAGTTGGGGTTGGAAGTTCTCCGTCATCCGCCGTACTCACCAGACCTTGCGCCCACAGACTTCTACTTTTTCCAGAACTTGGATAACTTCTTGGCGGGAAAAAAATTCAATACCCGAGAGGCAGTACAAAATGCCCTTGAAGAATTTGTTGCCTCCCGTCCAGCTGATTTCTTCAAGAAAGGCATCAATAAGCTACCAATGCGTTGGCAAAGATGCATTGATTGCATGGGTGATTATTTTGATTAATAGAAATAAAAAATATATAAAAAAATTACGCTTCATTTATTTCGTGAAAAACGGCATTTTCATAGGTAAAGACCTAATATCATAGAAGACAAACGTCTGCCAACATATGGCGTACAAAGAATAATGCAAAATCCTACAATACAATTCATATATTTTAATTATGATCAATTCACTTTATCGCGTAATTTGCATAATAGCTGAAATTATTTCAATGACATGGAATACATCACTACTCTCCCAGTATTAACCACATGTAAACACGCGGTTGTATTATTAACCGTCAACAATTCGCTAAATTATGTCCTGGTTTAATATGTTCGTGTTAGCAAAACCTTTGATCAACATCGAAGTAATTAAGCCTATTTGAAAGATGGAAATTCTTATGTAAAGGTTGTATTTAATGAATTTCATAAGAAATCCTTACATAATTTAAGTAATGGTATTCTTATATTAGGACATCTAATTTTGTAAAAATTGAATGTTTACCGACTGCCGACGTTCGTCTGGAAAAGATCATCTTAAAAATATAAAACCCCCTTATTGTATTTTAAACTGTGATCACAAATTTTTATGTACAAAAAAGTTTTGATAAATAAATAAATATTTTTACATACATTCGCAAATTTTTTTAAATTATGTTATCATTATGCGGTGAAACGTGAAACGACGGGAACACAATATTTGTATTTGTAAACCAATTTTATTCAAGTTGTTATTACTATACCATTCAACTTTTCAATGCAGTTTGCGTTACAAACGTAAGTCCAAGTTGAGTTTGATTTTCATTCTTGTTATAAACACGCCGGAAGTATACAGATCTACGAGATTTTTCAACCTCGTTAAAACAGAGCATAAAAGAAATTTAAATCTACACCCAACGTTCCTTCATAAATGCACGACAACGAGCTTATGATACTATCGTGGCGATTGTAGTTCAGCGCCCACAAAAAGTAGTCCTTGGACTTAAACGGTTGCCAGCCAGGTATACCAGATCTTAATAAGAAATGCGAATTAAAATGCGAAAAAATATCTGGGTAAATAATTGTGTCACAACTAGTTTCTGTATGATAGATGAAAATGGCCAGACCGACTTCGACATGTTTGAGATGTAAGTACAAACTAAGTTTACATGATATTTAAAAGAACTTTATGGTGGACAGAGTATTGATGTGCTTCATATGATGATATGCTCCAAATAACCAGTATTTTGACGGAACTCCATATTTTTCTCGTACTAAGTCTATTATTGTGATGGCCGTCGGAGTTGTATATCAGTTTATCCTTTTATTTTTAACGAATACACATGTTAAAAACTAAATAAAGCAATGCTCAGGCATGTACACCAACTGTGAGCAGAATACGGAATAAACATATACGTATTGTGTTAAGAAAGAAATAAGTAAGCTTATTAGAAGCCGCGTTTCCATCCGCAGAGCCAGGGCAGACGTAGACGCCAACCTGGCAAACCCTTATGTAATAATATACAAAACATAACACGAATATATCTTAGCCCTTGGTACTGTGGGCTTATATATTTAATTATATTTCGTCGCTTTATTCTTCAGATAGTATTTAGTTAACGCACAGTTTAAGAGTATGTCATTTGACTTATTCAAAAAATTTTCCGTCTTTTTACTTGATCAACCCCGGTCTCCATTCTTTTTTCGTGCGTGGTAACAAGCACACGTCTTATACCAACGAGTAACTTTGTAACAGTTTGATTTTTGTTTTTTTCAGTAATCGTGGGTATCTATAAACTATAATTTCATTTTATCGGAAAGATGCAGAAAAAATGTGTTATCTATAATAGATATATCACGTTATGTGCATACATTCCTGTTAGTCTTCTACCTGATGTTTTTCATTATAAACTAAAATTTTGCTTTATCGAAAAGATGCATTTTTTTGTTCCCCTCCACGGAGAGGGCAGGAGGATAAAAAATGCTCTGACGCATACTCCGCGCGCGCGATCGGAGTTATGTGGGACTCGCTCCGAGCCTACCAGAACAACTACCCACTAAAAAACCCTCTGTCGGCTCGTGCAATTTTTTGCCACACAGCCTTCATCTGAGCGACGGCCAATTGGAGAAAGAGGCCGCGCAGCGGGGCCCAGAAGGGGTCACCCGCTGGGATTTACATAGCACTGAAGGTGCTCAAAGCACTGAAGGTGAATTCGTAGCACTGAAGATGCTCAAAATTGCAAAGAGAAGTTAAGTTAAAATACATTAAAAGAAGTTAAGTTAATTCGGATTTACGTTAGAATTAGAATTTACATTACAATTAGAATTTGCGGCCAGAAGGGCTTCGAGATCGGCTGAAAGTCTGGTGGAAGAGTACGCTTGCGCATTCCTAGGCCTAGCGACTTTGAACTTCGAATCTAAGACAGGAGTAGTATAAGAGACTGAATCTCGAACTAGAGGATTGGGATGGGATTCGGAGCGTTTGAAGAACGCTTCAGAGAGTGTTTTGAGGTGTTGTTGTATTGTAGGCAATTCAAGATCTCTGGGCAGGTCCGCGTTATGCACGTACCACGTTGCGTTTGTGGCCCTGCGGCAAAAGAGATTTTGAACTACCTGCAGTTTGTACAGGACGGAGGGTTGGGCGTGGGCAAAGATTGGCGAGGCATATGTCATTACGGGTCTAACGCAGGTCTTATAAAGCTTACGTTTGTTTCTGAAAGACATTTAACTTTTTCTACCTAACATGCCATTTAGGCGGCCTAAGTAGTGACGGGCGAGTTTCGAAACTCTTTCGACATGTGGCTTGAAAGAAAGCGTCGGATCTAAGGTGACGCCTAAGTATTTAGTACTGCGCTTCCAGGGGATGAGAATGCCTAACATTTGAACGTAGGGGTCGCCAGCGGGACGACGGCATTTGGGGTCGAAGCGAATCGCAGAACTCTTGTCTGGATTCACATCGATGCGCCATTTTTGAAACCATACACCAAGGGCGTTTACGGCCTTTTGGAGTCTGGTTACAAGCTGCGGAACACTGTGACCTTTGGTATAGAGTGCGGTGTCGTCGGCACAGAGGGCGAGTTCGACGCCTTTCGGCGGGATGGGAATGTCGTTGGTGTACACGGTGTACAACAGAGGGGCGAGGACTGAGCCTTGAGGGACTCCAGCCTATATGGGAAGAGGCGCGGAAAGCGTGCCTTCATGTTTAAATCGAAACATACGGTCTTTGAGAAACGACGCGATTAACCTGACTAGGCAATCCGGTAAGCCTATTTTGTAGAGTTTATAAACATGACCGCTATGCGAGACTTTATCGAAAGCCTTGGCTACGTCAAAGAAAACCGCGACTGTTTTATAAGGACGCGGATAGAAACCGTCAAGTATGTACTCGACGATTCAATGGACTTGCTGAGGGCAGGAGTGCTTAGCGCGAAAGCCGAACTGGTGGGGAATAATGAGAGGGTCGCCATCCGTTGGAAACAGATGGTTCCGCATTCGAGAGAGTATGACTCTCTCGAGAAGTTTAGACATTGCCTTGAGGAGGCTGATGGGTCTGTGATTAGCCGGGACGTTCAGAGGTTTGCCCGGCTTGGGAATGCCTATTACTGTCGCTTCTTTCCAAGCTTTTGGAAAGTAGCTAAGGTCGAAGCAGGCATTGAATATAACAGCTAACAAGGTGAGCACCTGTTGAAGTAGGTGCTTAAGTGCGTGGTTGGAAATACCATCCGCACCCGGAGCCTTTTTGGACTTTTGACTTCTAATGAGAAGCGAGATTTCATCATTAGAGACTGTGACGGGGTCGTTGGTGATGGGGAGAGATTCTCTGCGGAGAACTTCGTCCTCCACCGCCTGGATGTGGGAGGGATTCGCGGGTTGCGTGCTGGGCGAGCATTGAGAGGCAATGCTGTCAGCGAAGGATTCGGCTTTCTCTTCGACTTCGAAGGCGATAGAGCCATCGGGACGAGTGAAAGGAGGGACGTGAGAGGCGGCGTCTACGCGTAAGGCTCGGGCCATACTATAATACGCTTGGTGGGACGGGGAGATATTCGCCATGAGATCGTTCATCTGAGCGTCTCGGAGTTCCGCGAGGCAAGACCTAACTTAACGTTGAAGCTGATTCGCAGCTGTTCTATAGGCGGGTGTGGGATATTTCTTGGCTCTCCGTAGAGCCACATTGTTAGCTTTAATAAGATTGCTAACGGGGAAGCGTGGGTTTGCCTTGCTTAGCAACCTTATCGTTATAGCTGATGGCTGAGTTGATAGCATCAGTGAGAGAGTCGACTAATGAATCTATTCTATCCGGGCTATCTAATTGATCGGGTGAGATCGCAAGCGGAGAGTTCGGGGCATCTAAGGCTGAAACTAACGAATTTTTAAGCCTTTTCAATTGGTAAAGTTCTTAGGAGAGGTGATGTTATCGTTAGGCGAACCTAGGACGAGGGAGACGGGGCGGTGGTCAGAACCTAGGTCATCGAGCGGTTTGATAGACCTGAGATCGAGATTGATTCGCTTGATAATTGCAAAATCGAGGATTTCAGGAGAGTGGTTCGGGTTGTCGGGATAGTGAGCGAGAGTGATGGGAGAGATGACATCTAAGTCGAGTGAGTTAGTGATGTCGAGGAGAGCGATACCGCTGGTGTTGTTTGATAGGCACGTCCAGTCAGTGTGTTTGGATTTGGAGTTAAAGTCTCCGAACATAATGACTGAATGGCCGAGGGCGAGAATGGCCTCAAACTCGCTGCGGATTGGTCTGGTGCCACTAGGTATGTAGATTGAAGCTATAATGATGGTCGGATGACCAGTCATAGCCAATCTACACCCAGTGGCTTCCATGTTGAGGAGAGGAGGGGTAGGGAGAGGACAGCAATGGAATCCTTTTTTGTAATAAATAGCAGTGCCGCCGAAACCGTCGGAGTTGTGCCTGTCGTTACGAATAAACGCGTACTTGGGAATAGTGAATCCCCTGGAGCGGTTTGGAGTTAGCCACGTCTCTTGAAGAAGCCATAAGTCTGGCTCGTTGTTCTGAAGGAACAGTTTGAGCTCAGGTAGGTTAGTATTAAGGCTACGAACGTTAAAAGACACTAGGGATAAGCCCTTGGGTTTGATACGACAGGACGCGGGATTTGCGGGTCTAGACATTATAAGCGAATTTATGCGAAATATAGAATTTACAAAGAAATTAGTAGCGAGTGATGCTCGGCTAGCGTGAATAGACGCTCCTGAGGAGAGCGGGCGGCTCGCAGTTTGCGTGCGAGTACGGCGATTTCGTTAATGTCGACGTTCGAAAAGATGCAGAAAACACGTGTTATCTATAGTATATATATCACGTTATCCGCATAAATTCCTCGTAGTCTTCTACCTGATGTTTTTAAATATAAACTCAAATTTCGCTTTATCGAAAAGATGCAGAAAACACGTGTTATCTATAATAGATATATCACGCTACCTGCAAAAATCCAAGGAAGTTACTACCTAAAGTTTATTAATATAAACTTTAAATTCGCTTTGTCGAAAAGATGCAGAAGATACGTGTTATCTATAATAGATATATCACGCTATCTGCAAAAATTCCTGGTAGTCTTCTACCTGATGTTTATTATTATAAACTATAGTTTTGCTTTGTCGAAAAGATGCAGAAAATACGTGTAATCTATAATAGATATATCACGGTACCTGCGAAAATTCCTGGTAGTTTTTCTACCTGATGTTTATTATTATAAACTATAGTTTCGCTTTGTCGGAAAGATGCAGAAAATACGTGTAATCTGTAATAGATATATCACGTTATCCGCATAAATTGCTGGTGTTTCTTAATCCGATTAATGCTGTATAGTACTTGTATTGTTATTTTTGGTTTTTTTTCTCAATAATGTTTAAAAAGTTTAATACGTATACAGAAAATCTGAAAGGGATTTAACACGATATCTGTATTACATAATATTTTATTATTTCTTTTTTTTTAAATCTGAAAGTCATCATTAAAATTATTTAAATATATATAAATGAACCCAGTGGATGAATCTCCAGCTAGCCATTTTGGTTACCGCAACACCTAAGCCCTCTATGTAGACGCTCCCTAATCTGGAACCGTCGACCTTCCAGGATGAACAGGGCCAGTCGGGAGGATTTATTTCCGATATGGATCCAGAGATTCTTTCTAACCTCGGGGCGTTAGGGGCTTCAGTTATGGACTATCCACTATAAAAAAGAAATTAAAAAATTACACCGAAGCTATCTTAGTACTCCCCAAACATCGACAGGCAACCGGTCAACCCAGTTGGGAAACTGGATGGGACCTCCTCGTTACCCGTCAAACAGGGGGGGCGACGTCAATGGAAAGTGCCAAATCAACCATAATTCAGGTACACGCAGGTCAAATCCATTACTTTTACGATTATTGGCCTAAAATAAGAAATAATGAAACGATTTAAAAATGGATAAAGTTATGTTTCTCAATTCCATTTCATGATAAAATTACACCAGTATTACTCCCAAACATATTTTGTCGCATAGTGAAAAACGAAATATGATAATAGGAATTAATAAATTGTTAGACTTAGAGGCTATAAAACCTTGTTATATCTCAAGTGACCAGTTTGTATCAAACAAATATAATAAATAAATCGTTTAGCGCCGCAACTCAACGGTGAAAAACGGTGGGTTAGGTACGCAAAAAAAAAATTATAAAGTTATACAAGTTTTTAGAAAAAAATCACTTCAAAATGTAAGCTTTATTTTATTTATTTATTTAGAAATATACACAGCTTATACAAAGCTTATAAAACAGCTTCTAAATTAATTCCTCATATTGGTTTCTTAGCTAACATAGATAAGAAGATCATACCTACTCGTACCTTTATTTGTTAATTACAAAAAATACCTGCATTTTGAATTTCAAGAAAACGATATGTTCGAGCCAAACACATACGAGTTTACGGCTATGCCGTACGGATTATCCATTGCTCCGGGGGTATTTACAAAAATTATGCGCGAAGTTATGAGTCACATGTTGTGAATTTGGACAAAAATCGACTAGTAGCGACAATGTCAGTAACATTTTTAGGCTTTATGTTTAACATCGAATAGATGTCTATTTCTTTACCTGACGATAAGCGTTATAATAATAAATAAATTTATGAAACTTCAAATGTGCTCGATACGAGATTTTGCCAAACATATGTACTGGTACTAAGGTGTACTGGTCGCAGCCTTTCTAGCTACAAAATAAGTACAACTATCAGGCAAAAATTAAACTCCCTAAATTCCTGTTAGAAGATTTAATCTGGTAGAAAAGTATTACTAAATATACCGTTTCCTGTTCAATTACTTCACAAATTTATAAGATATATACAGATGCATTCAGAACAAGCTGGGGCGCAGTATTCCAAAACAATAAATTTTTTGATTTTTGGAAACATAGTGAAAAAGAATACCATATCAATTACCTAGATTTATTAACCGTTTCCTTAGGCTTCAAAACTTCAGCCGGGGAAGAAAGAAATTGTGCAATATTATTACGTATTGAAAATACCACCGCTATTAGTTACATCAAAGTAATTGGATGGGTGGAAATTTAAATACTTTAACTAGACACATTGGGCTAGGGCATTTGGCGAGGAACGTAATTTATGGATTTTTGCTTTAATGTTTGTTTGCAAATGTGACGCAATTGTAACTAGGTATCCTGTCGCAATTGTAATCGTATGCAGTCGCAATCGATGCGTTTACGATTAATTAGGTCCTCTGCGTAATTTCAACCATTTCCTCCATTTTCCCTTGTCTTAAAATGTGTAAGCAAAATAATTGATTTGAATTGAAACAAAAGATTTAATTAACTCCCATAACAGCACCAAAGCAAAGCACTCCAGCCTTACCCTGAGTGCCGCGAGACGCTCCGGGCGGCGTTCGCGCATCGCGGATTGTCCGCCAGAGACCCTGACGTTGGTGCTCGCTTCTGTAGCATCCATGACTATTTGTCAATACAACATCACGTTGAGGTCATGGTGGGAGTTTTGTACGTTACGTAATACCGATATGTTCAAAAACCTGTTTTATTAGTTCTCTGTTTTCTAAATGAGCAATTTAATAAGGGTTGTTTATTCGGTTCATTGAATTCACACCGTTCAGCCTTGTCTCTATTGCTAGGCGAAGATATGGGCAATGATGAGGCAAATTTTACAAGAAGCCTGTAAAATGAACCCAACTAAATCTAAGTACACATTTGCTTGGATCGAAATTAGTTCTTAATCAGCTTTCTCTGTGATATCCTTTTGAAAAAATTACCAAAAAGTTACCGTTACATCGTTAGCCGTATGCACCGACATAGGCAAATCAAACTAGAAAATATAGTTTTTGCATCCGTACACATAATAATAATATGCATTATTAAACCAAAATAAAACCACAGCCCCAAATCGTAAACAACCTGTGTTATCCTTGCCAATCTTTAAAAATAGCATAATGATATGTCCTGTATCGACTCTAAAAGATTATAAAATATTTAAGCTTCGAATTCGGGGTTCTTGTTTGTAACATGAAAGGCCCCCTCACAGAGCCGCGTCGAGTCAGACGCTAGCTAAGTCGGTGGCTAAAGCAGACGCTAGGTACGAGTGGCGTTGACATGAGTGTGTTCAGCGCACTCAGCACGCGGCACGTGCTCAGTGTAGGTTATCCGAGAAACGGCTGGGTGGACCTAAAACTCTCAGACCTTTACAAAATTTTACCATAAACCTATATTGGACCCATTAAACGACTTTGCCTTGTCCGTACTCAATAAAGGTACAAACCACCCAGTATCTTCCGATAAAGAGATTAATTAAAATTAAATTATTCTGTTTATTTATTTAATTAATTTGGCAATCACCAAGTTGTATAATAAACGCCTAAAGGTTACTGGATTCTTAAATTATGTACTAAAGTACTAAAATTTTACGAATAAACGTATTTAATTAATTATAATTTGTAAAGACAAAAGAAAACAAAACTTAATCTCTAAAAATCTACCTTGTTAATTAAATACTATCTGAAGAATGAAACGACGAAATATAATAGATGATTAAACGAACTTACAAGTGAAGTTCTATCGCTATTATATGAGTAGATTCATTCGAAGATATATAAAGAACCCGTCCCTCCCGGAACCCATACAAAAGTTTTGTTTTGATCTCTAAAAAATGAAGACTCGCCGGGACCGGGGTTGATCAAGTAAAACGACGGAAAGTTTTTTGAATAAGTCGAATGACATACTCTTAAACTGTGCGAAGTTACCTAGTACCTGAAAAGGACTACCTTGTTAATTAAATACTATCTTCGAATAAAGCGACTCATATAATAGCGATAGAACTTCACTTGTAAGTTCGTTTAATCATTTATTATCTTTCATTTAATTTATGAATACATATTAACTATCTTACAGCATATACAAACATAAGCTAATACTTGTTTGGACTGCCTGGAGAACGCAATGGCCGTTTTCGTAAAGGTGGCGCCACATCTGGACGACTCCTGGATGCATGGCCACGATGAATTCTACCAAAGACGAGGTGATTCAAATGCTCAGGAACTTAACATCCCTCGACGTCGACTCCAATAACGCACCTAACGCATGTGTGCGACACTCGAGGAGGATAAGATTCACCCGCAATAGTGTAATGTGGCCATGCTGATTGCTTGATAACAGCTCTGAATTACCTTAATGTTCCAAAAACTCATCTAAAAACAACTGAGGCGGGTATCAGAAAATTTGTTATTCTTAGTGAACTCTTGTATTATGGTTTCTAAAATCCTTATATAACGATATAAATGTACGCTTACCCGTAAACCTCAGATTATAGGTTGAATTATCATAACAAACTTTACTCATAAAAGGGTAAGCATTCTAAAGTAAAATATACAAATGTAGGTTGAATGTGTTGTAATGGTTGTTGGATCGACTGTTACAAGTTGCTGTTTCCGGCGAGCTACTGTATTAACTAAGCGACTTCGATTCTTATCAATAGTCGATTCCTGAATAACGTACGTTTTACGAGTATATAGCTGTGGCCAGACTGACTAATAATAGCGTGGTTCATCGCAAAAGGTCAATAGGTCAATATGACCTGTCCAGAAGGCCTACTATGAACTATTATTGCGATTCAATTGACGACCTAAAATAAACTGCTTTGCTGTTTCATACCACGACGTCATTAAAGCGATCCAGTTTAGGTTGACGCCAAATCAAGCCGGCAATTGGATCGCAAACTGTTTTAGTTCGTTCATTTTTCGTACCATGAGGTGATATTTCAACCTATATTGGATGAATTAATTGTCAAAGTAAGCGATTCAAAAATAGTTGCTATTTTCTTGGCGTGAAGTGAATCGTTTCGGTTTATCTTTAATAAAATGTTGAAAATATACGTAATTTAAGGTATTTCAGTTGGATGTTATTGTTTCTTATGTGTTAATGTGAAAAAGTGATTTCTGGAGCTATTTTTTATTGTAGATGACTAACGAATTAGTCCTTTTTGTTTTCTAGGAAAATGATAATGAAATAAACACAACACGGAAACAATCGGACCCCTTTTATTTGGAAGATGAAGAATATATAAAAGGATATCGGTTGTCTAAACAATTGGTATTAGAACTGTGTGATGAGCTGAGGCCAAAAATCCAACAAAATCAATTGATTTATCAGTAGAGACAAAGGTAGAAGTCAAATTGGGTGCGTTCTAAACTCGTTATAATCAATTTATTTTTACGACAAACCTAAGGAAACCTTTAATTATTTGTAATTTAAAGAATTATATACATTTCTATTATTTAATGAGTACTAAAACGGGCTTATGGTATATAATTTGACACTAAAAAGCGCAATTTTAAAATATATTTGTTGTTATTTTTACACAAAAAAACCGCTAAAATCATATCAACTAGATTTCGAAACGCAACGCATATGGTTCGAGTAAAAGAGACAGACTTATGCAACGAGTGTACAGCGTCATCTCTTTCTCACACGCGGACCACAGACAAATTTCGATCTTTCATTCCTCCGTGAGCGATTCAAACGCCAGTTAGCTAAAGGCACTTCATGGTATGAATCTTAGCGATTCAGTTTAGGTACCTAAACTGGATTGCATCGGAATTGAATGGCTAACTAAAAGTTGATGGTAGGCCTTCAGGTCCGAAATATACAAGATAGATATTTGAGCACCTACTTACAAACCATGTCATCGGTCAATAGGTCTCTCGGGCCCTAATATAACTACTGCTTGTAAATGGTTTTTCATTGGCCGAATGAGTTTCCTGATGGAATTATGTGGCATGTCTTGCTACTCTTCGATTAAAGCTCTTTTGAGCTCTTCTACGCCTTTTCAGCTTGTCCCACAAATGTTCTATAGGATTCAAGTTGGAACTGCGGGCTGGCCATTGTGGCAATCCCAACTTGTTCCGTATACTGTCTAGTGACGGCAACGGTGTGGCAGCGAGCATTATCATGCATTAACTTGAATTTTTTGACAATAAAATAAAATAGCCTTCCTCTCCGACCTCCACCAGGTATGAAAACCAGTTCCGTTTAAGCTGCAATAGAAATGCCCACCGACATCATACAGGATCCACCCCCGTATGCCACTGTTTCTGTAATACAACATTGTGCAAATCGCTCCCCCGGTCTTTTTTAGACTCTTCGTCGAAAATCGCTACCATGCAGGCACATTCTGGTTTCGTCCGAGAACAAAATTTGGCTCCATTGCTCCATATTCCACTTTAAATGGTCGCGAGCAAACTATAACCGGGCTTGTTGGTGAGCTGGGGACCACACCGAAGAGCATCGCTGTCGTCCTGATCCTGGTCTTTGGACTAAGTTACCAGTCTTTCCAAACCTCTTGTACACCTTGGAGACACAAGACTGGCTCAAATGAGGTTGTCCAGCGATGGCACGCTGAGACAAGCCTTGCCGGATAAGGACAGTGATTTGAGCGGCTTCTGCAGGTGTGGTTTACATTTTCTTAGAGGTTCAGTATTTCCAGTGACGTGATATTTAGAACTGAATTCCAAATTCGTAAAAGTTCGCTCATTATAGGGTTTTAGGACTCTTGAACGATATGGTTTTTTTCTTATGAAAATTGAAGTTTTTGTTTTTACGTTTTATGACATAGAATGATTTTTTTTCTCTGTATTATATTGAAATAGGTTGAAAGCAATCAAAATTCCCTTTCAAATGATGTAAAATGAGATATAGTTTATTGAATTTAAATGGTAAAACTTGGTCTTGAGCAACCCACCATGAAGTGATTTCAATTTAAAGTTCGCAAATGTATTAAAGCACTAAAGTATTGAAGACGGTTTTTCCCAAAAAATTTAGTACGTTTGATATTACAAAAAAATACTGACTATAAAAATTAAATTTTATTATGGACCCCTTTATCTATAATGCTACATATTGCTTTATTCATTTTCATGTGAGCTTCCATGAATTCAGATACATTATTATGAGTAAAACATCGGCAAGACTTTTATTCCTTTACAATAAATTTTATGTTTTTTTAATGAGGAACGGCTTTATTTACAATAAGGACAGTAAAATAGCCCCCAACTTTTATTTCGAGAAAAATAAAAACCATTCCAAACAAAAGCATGTTCTCAAAATCTACAAAGTACATTCCTAAAACCCTCGGGGTCACGATGCTCTTTTGTGGACAGAAAGCAATCCATTGCATGACGTGGACCAGAACCCTATTGTTACTTGGTGAATCCTATTTTGCGGAGGATAAGACGTTCCATTGGCGAGCTTAGCTTTGTGCCTGTAAGCGAGTCTAGGACTGCGCTGCAAATTGTATTATTGAGAAATTCTCCGACTAGAAACGTAACTATTGAAATGGAATTTGAATATTTATTTCTACAAACATTTCTACATTTAGATATCTTTGAGTAAGTATTTGAATTTATGCATTAAAACGAGGCTCGTCCTTAAAAATTATCTGTATAATTAAAAATGAATCGCTCAATGTTTTGACGGATGAACTAGCGATTGCAGCAACTTAACACTCGATATTAAACTTTTATAAGTAAATATGAAGCATGTCTTTGCTGTTGAATAAAAAAAAATTTGTCGATATAATGGTTAAGTGTATATGGCAAACCAATTTTTTGTCATTTAGCATTCTTGTAGCGACCCTTGTGCTCGCAATTATTTAAACCGTTGTTCTGAAATTCTACCAACGAAAACGATTGAATTTCTAAAGTCCTAACACCCGTTTAACCCGTTATAAAGCTAAGAACCACGGAATGGTTATTGAAGTTCAAATTGTAAGCAGTTTTGAATGTTTTGGTAAGTTTCGAACAACAACAACTTTGAAGGCGACTATGTCCTAGCCAGATACGTATGGCTATAATCTGACGTCGGAGTTAATTTTTAAACATCGGAGTTAATAAATAAAACGGCACACTAAGAAAAAAAAGATAAAAGTTGTTTCGTATTAAAAGTGCCTTACTTTAAAATTCTCATCAAAATTTCTTTGAAAATAACCTTTTTTTCGACGAAAATTTAACTTTCGCAAACCTTTTTTATAGCAAGCTTTCTAACACAATTTAAGTAAAACAAATTTCGTTGAAGCATTAAAATTTTTGGCTCAGTTTTGTGGTTTTCAAGATTTCCCATTGGGCCTAGTTGTAATAGACAATCTGCACCCACTAATGGAATTTTGTTCCTGTACAGACCACAAATTGTATGGCAGCCACGGAAGGCTGCCCTACAATTAGCGAATGAAAAGAAATTAATTATTCTCTCGTATTTCTTTACTTATAAAAACTATCGGGATTTGTCGCACAAAAGTAAAACTTTCTTTCTTAGGGTTCCGTAAGTAAAGGGCTATTAGACCCTAACAATAAAGTAAACGCTGTCCGTCGGTTTGACTGTCAGTGGGTGGCATAAACTGTAATAGTTAACATATAATATGTATGTATCAAATGATATTACGGAGCCTGGATATGACATTAAAGGAAATCTTTATTAAAGATAAAATAAAATAAATAATAATTATTTTAAAATGGTGTAAACTTGCCAGAACCATAAAAAGGAAAATAATTTTGGAACAAATGACAAGTAAGTTTGTATACAATGTGGATACCACTCATGGGCAAAACATGAAACCACAAGTAATAATAGTCCACATAAGTATATCACAATCGAATATGAAACGAAAAACCGCAAATTAAATAACTGTCATTTTCAAACATAATAAATAGCGAAATAAATGCAGCATCAGTATAACACTCTGTTTAGACAACGTACCTTAGCCTCAGCAGAAGAGTGGCAATGATGCAAACGCATGGCGCGATTAGGCAGCACGGCGCCGCCATCTTCGATTGTTGTTTTACGGTTTGCGACGTAATGAAAAAAATCACTTACTGTTCATTTTTTAACTGCACTTTTTTATTTCGTCACGATTTAACTGAACTGAAAATAAACCCAATCATGGCGCACTATCCTATATTGTAGAACAGGTGCGAGTTGCGCCAAATCTCTCCCGATACATACGTGAAGTTAACACTGCATTCTGGCGATTTTCGCCATACATTAAAATCATGTCTGTATACTCTGCAGCACTGTAAAAAAGATGTTGTCGCGGCACTTTGTTAAAAAAACACACACACACACACAAACGTCAAGTACCTAGTGTCAATTTCACCGTTAAAAATAAATACTGAATAAATAAAACTACCTAATAACCAGTTTACAATAATTCTGCGCAATGCGCGAGCGCGAGTATGAAAATCTCTGCAATAAGCACACGCGCAGTGGCCCGGAAGTCTAGCGGTGAACTGACGAGTGCGGAGTGATGAAACAAAACTTCCCAGTTGGCAAAAAACATAAGTCATAAATAGTGCAATTGGTGCAATTGTTAGTATTCAATACTTATTTACAATTACGTACCTAAGAAATGGATGGACTATGATAATCATCAATGCATTAAAATAAGAGTATGTTTGCGTTATTAGAGTTTTTATTGTTATTATTAACAATAAACAAATTATTTTGAGGAATGGACTATGCACCTATAATAATAAATGTTTATTTTTTGTTTTTACGATTGAATTTATGAATTTTAACAGGAGCGATTCGACTTGTCCAGTCTAGGCGTAACACGTAAAAACAATTTATAAGATTTCACTGTCTACTTCTTTATTTATTTTATCTCTAACTACACTTAATAATTTTTAATAAGAACGCTTTTAAGTACCGTTATGACAATTTTAAAAACACTATGTACTAAGTGATTAAAGCTTAACATTATAAACATAATCTCGAATCATTTTCTCTTCCAACTTATTTATTAACCGATTATTATTCCCTTTACAAAACAGTAGTAACTAACTGATTATAACTTTATCTTACATACACTTAGCGGCCTTTTACGGTAGGACGGCAGAACAGGTGTGTCCACCCTGCACGCGTCCTGCTCAGGGAAATTCCCGCGCTCGGCAAATAACACACTGCGTGGCAACGTCGCATTTCTCCAATTAAGTACCTAAATAATGTTAATTCAAGTTCATTGACTCATTGACCTAGTGCTGCAAATCTACAGAGTGTGTCTCTACGAATTTGCTCAAAATTAAGACTCTAGTTTTTAACCTAATTACTGGACTGATTTCTTTAATTTTTTGTATACTTTTAGAAAAGGCGATAACAAGTATGAGGTTTCATTTATTGTCCATAAGTGGCATCCATACTGTATAGATTAAGAATAAATAATCTAAAGTTGTGGTTTTTATAAAATATTTATAAATATAATTAAAACCCGCGCGAAAACTCCAAGGAATCAGGTTAGTTACAAAAGGTAATTGTCGCACTTTAAACAAAAGGTTCATACTTATACATGTATTAATGGTTCCAAAAAAATTATTATTATTATTATATTAGGTCTTTACCTATGAAATTGCCGTTTTTCACGAAATAAATGAAGCGTAATTTTTTTATATATTTTTTATTTCTATTAATCAAAATAATCACCCATGCAATCAATGCATCTTTGCCAACGCATTGGTAGCTTATTGATGCCTTTCTTGAAGAAATCAGCTGGACGGGAGGCAACAAATTCTTCAAAGGCATTTTGTACTGCCTCTCGGGTATTGAATTTTTTTCCCGCCAAGAAGTTATACAAATTCTGGAAAAAGTAGAAGTCTGTAGGCGCAAGGTCTGGTGAGTACGGCGGATGACGGAGAACTTCCAACCCCAACTCTTGTAGCTTGGAGACCGTCTGCTGTGCAGTATGAGGTCGCGCGTTGTCGTGCAGGAGCAGTGGAGCCGAACGATTGACCAAAGCTGGTTGGAGACGTGCGAGCTTCTCCCGCATTGTGTTCAGTTCTTCACAGTACACATCTGCAGTAATACTTGTCCCATTTGGCAAGAAGCTGTGATGAATTACACCCGCGTTAGACCACCAAACAGTGACCATCACTTTTCTAGGGGTAAGCTTTCGTTTAGGGCATTGTTTGGGTGCTGAACCAGGGTCCAACCAACTTGCTGAGCGCTTACGATTGTCAAACAGGATCCATTTCTCGTCACAAGTAACAATGCGGTTCAGAATTCCTTCATTTGTATGCCTGCTGAGCAGTGCAAGGCACGTCTCCACGCGTACTTCGCGCTGGCGGTCATTGAGTTCGTGGGGTACCCATTTGTCAAGCTTTTTTACCTTGCCAATTTGACGCAAATATTGTTTTGATGCTAACGTCGAAAGCTGCTGCTAATTCAGCCGTGGATTGAGTTTCATCAGCTTCCACAATTGCCTTTAATTCGTCATTGTCGACCAAAGTTTTCAGAAAAATTTCAAAATTTCCAGAACGGAAGCGGGTAAACCAATAACGGGTGGTGCGTTCGTTTGTAGTGTTCGCTCCGTAAACGTCGTTGATGTTGCTTGCCGCTTGTGCCGCTTTGCTGCCACGACGGTACTCATACTCCATAATTACTCGAATTTTTTACTTATCCATGATGACGAAAAATGTTCGAATGCGTTGAAAACAAAACACTAACTATTAAACAAATGACGATTTTAGAAAAAGAATTCCATGTTTGTCAAATAAAATTAATTTGAAATTAGAATTATCAGTCAAAAAAAAAAATATTTTCATTTGAAATGGCCAGTACGGCAAAACGGCAGTTTCATAGGTAAAGACCTATTATCAAAAAAAATACCTTTTTTTGGTAGCAGTGATTTGGAGATTTCTTCAGTTTTAAGGTTTTATAAAAAACTTACAGTAAATAGTAATACTGAAGGAATTGTAGATATTGTATTAAATGCTATTTAGAATTCTTAAAAATGCCGTTTTCACCACAAAACCTAAATAACCCTTATTCCTACTTAATTAAGCCTCATGAAAATATGCCAATCAGATGTGACCGTCACCTGTGCGGTTTGGTGCGATTGTTAAGGAATGAGGAAACCCAAGAAATTATTTTGACAACTCTGCCAACCCGCAATAGGCAAGCGTGATGGTCTATATATTGCTTGAAACTACCTCCTTAATTCGCATTCTCGCTCCGATCGCCACGCGGTGCGGACGTGCAAGACCCAGTTCTCCGTTGATCGGTCCCTTCCCGCCATTCCGTGGCGCTCAGTCTACTGACGTCACAGTCTAGCGTGTTGGTTCCGTGCTACGGTTTTCAAGGTTTTTCTACTCCGTCTCAGTGCTTTCGAAGTGCGATTTTTCTTTGCGACTAAGCCCCTTAGTCTTCAAAGTGCTGTGCTAAGTTGTGTTGTGCTTGTGCTGAGTGCAGTGTTGTGCCCAGCGTAAGTAGTCTGGTTTCAGTGCAAAGGATACTTAACGGTGACAACGAATTTGTACTGAACCAGTCCTTTTTATTTTTATTTATTTCTCTTCTCTATTTTATTTATTTTTCTCCTATTTTCATATTTATTTTCATCATATTTGTGTGTTTTCGTGTGTATTTGTCCTTTCTGTCGGTAAAGGTTGACCCTAACGCGGTCAACTCTTTACCTGCGTACCCTTTTTTAGGTTTCTAGGTAGCGGCCTTCGGCGTACTACGGTTAGTTTTAAGTTATTCTCCCCAGCCCCCCTACCGCTAGTAGGGAGGTTTGCCGCTAGGATTTTGCTAGGTTTTTAGGATCTAGGCATCTTTTATTATACTTATATTTTTACATATTATTGTCCCAACCCCTTCCCAAATGGATAAGCAAATCGTCATTAACATTGCGAAGGCGTTCGCCCAAGCACTCGCCGCGTCGGGTGTTTCAATTTCTGACGACATATTTACGCAAGCTGTACTAGCGCTTAACGCGTCCCCGGCCCCTCAGGCCCCAACCCCAGCCCCTCAGGCCTCCAACATCCAGACCCCTCAGGTCTATAGCTCTCCCGTGTCTCCCGTTCCATCCGATATGGACTGCGCGTCGGTCTCATCCTCGCGCTCATCTCGCAGGAAGCGTACCGCTCCCGGGAGCGATTCAGAATCCGCCGCGTCCGAAGCTTCGTCGGTCGCCGCCACCCTAACCGGTTCTCCTGAGCCCGCGTTCCAGTTAGTTGCCAAACGCTCTAAGAAGCGATCGAAAAAAGCCGCGGTGTCTTCAACACCCGAGCCAACCCCGGTGTCTTCAACACCAGCCCCCGCGCCGTTAAAATCGCTCGAAGTAACCGCGTCTCCGTCGGTCCCATCGAAGCCAGCGACGCGCTGCGCTCCCGTCCCGCCGAAACCTCAGCTCCCTCCACCCGTCTTCCTGCGGGAAAAAACGCGCTGGACCGCGGTTTCTAACTTGTGCAAAGCGCACAAAATTAATTACTTAAAAGCCGCCAACGCTGGCGGCCACTCAGCGGCTAACTGCTCAGCTCCCCCCAGGTGCGTTAAGTGCCTGGATCCACATTTTACGAAGGAGTGCACTCGCACTCCCGAATCCACTTCCCCCCCTGCCTGTGTGCTGTGCGGCCAGTCTGGTCACACAGCTAACTACAGGGGCTGCCCGCGTGCTCCGCGTTCCACCGCCAAGAGGGTCGCGCCTAAACCGGCGCCGCCGCTCACTCACGCTAACTTCCCGCCGCTGGGCAACCGGGGTCCCCCGGAAGCAAAGCCCGCTCAGCCGACGCCTACTCCGGCTCTGTCTTGGAGGCAGCGTCTGGCCGTTCCGCCTGCACCTTCCCGACCCATCCCAGCTCCCGTAGCTTCCGTAGGGCCGCGTCCTTCTCCGTCATCCGCACCTCAGTCGTCGTTGGCTGAGGACATGAAGACCGTGTTCGACGTTATTCAAAACGTCGATATTAACGAAATTTCCGTGCTCGCACGCAAACTGCGAGCCGCCCGCTCTCCTCAAGAGCGTTTATTTGCTTTAGCCGAGCATCACTCGCTCCTAAGTTCGTTGTAAATTCTGTTACTTTTGTATAAATTCGTAAATAATAAATTATAATGTCTAGACCCGCGAATCCCGTGTCCAGTCGTATTAAACCCAAGGGCTTATCCCTAGTATCTTTTAACGCTCGTAGCCTTAGCACCAACCTTCCCGAGATTAAACTGTTCCTTCAGAACAAAGAACCTGACTTATTCCTTCTCCAGGAGACATGGCTTACTCCAAACCGCTTCAGGGGATTCGCTATACCTAAGTACGCGTTTATTCGTAACGATAGGCCCAACTCCGACGGTTTCGGCGGCACCGCTATATATTACAAAAGAGGCTTCCACTGCTGTCCTCTCCCTACTCCTCCTCTCCTCAACATGGAAGCCACTGTGTGTAGATTGGCTATGACTGGTCATCCGACCATCATCATAGCTTCAATCTACATACCTAGTGGTACCAGACCAATCCGCAGCGACTTTGAGGCCATTCTCGCCCTCGGCCATTCAGTCATTATGTTCGGAGACTTTAACTCCAAACATACTGACTGGACGTGCCTATCGACTAACACCAGCGGTATCGCTCTCCTCGACATCACTAACTCCCTTGACCTAGACGTCATATCCCCCATCACTCCCACTCACTATCCCAACAACCCGGCCTACTCTCCTGACATCCTCGACTTTGCAATTATCAAGCGAATCAATCTTGATCTAAGGTCTATCGAACCACTCGATGACCTAGGCTCCGACCATCGCCCCGTTTCCCTCGTGCTAGGACCGCCGAACGATAACGTCTCATCTCCTCAGACCTTTACCAACTGGAAAGGTTTTAAAAATACGTTAGTTTCAGCCTTAGAGGCTCCGAACTCTCCACTCGCGATCCCTCCCGAACAATTAGATAGCCCGGATAAAATCGATTCATTAGTAAATTCTCTCACTGATGCTATCAACTCAGCCATCAGTGACAACGAAAAGGTTGCTAAGCAAGGCAAACCCACGCTTCCCTTAGCCGTTAGCAATCTTATTAAAGCTAAGAACGCGGCTCTCCGGAGAGCCAAGAAATATCCCACGCCCGCCTATAGAACAGCTGCGAATCAGCTTCAACGTAAAGTTAGGTCTTGCCTCGCGGAACTCCGAACTCCGAACGCTCAGATGAACGATCTCATGGCGAATATCTCTCCGTCCCACCAAGCGTACTATAGCATGGCCCGAGCCTTACGCGTAGACACCGCCTCTCACGTTCCTCCTCTCACTCGTCCCGATGGCACTACTGCCTTTGAAGTCGAAGAGAAAGCCGAATGCTTCGCTGACAGCATTGCCGCACAATGCTCGCCCAGCACGCAACCTGCTGATCCCTTACACATCCAGGCGGTGGAGGACGAAGTCCTTCGCAGAGACTCTCTCCCCATCACCGCCGACCCTGTCACAGTCTCTAATGATGAAATCTTGCTTCTCATTAGAAATCAAAAGTCCAAAAAGGCTCCGGGTGCGGATGGAATTTCCAACCACGCACTTAAGCACCTACCTCAACAGATGCTTACCTTGTTAGCTATCATTTTCAATGCCTGTTTCGACCATAGCTACTTTCCAAAAGCTTGGAAAAAAGCGACAGTCATAGGCATTCCCAAGCCGGGCAAACCTCTGAACGTCCCGGCTAATCACAGACCCATCAGCTTCCTCAAGGCAATGTCTAAACTTCTCGAGAGAGTCATACTCTCTCGAATGCGGAACCATCTGTTTCCAACGGATGGCGACCCTCTCATTATTCCCCACCAGTTCGGCTTTCGCGCTAAACACTCCTGCCCTCAGCAAGTCCACCGAATCGTCGAGTATATACTTGACGGTTTCTATCCGCGTCGTTATAAAACAGTCGCGGTTTTCTTTGACGTAGCCTCGGCTTTCGATAAAGTCTGGCACAGCGGTCTCGTTTATAAACTCTACAAGATAGGCTTACCGGATCGCCTAGTCAGGTTAATAGCGTCGTTTCTCAAAGACCGTACGTTTCGATTTAAACACGAAGGCACGCTTTCTGCGCCTCGTCCCATAAAGGCTGGAGTCCCTCAAGGCTCAGTCCTCGCCCCTCTGCTGTACACCGTGTACACCAACGACATTCCCATCCCGCCGAAAGGCGTCGAACTCGCCCTCTTTGCCGATGACACCGCACTCTATACCAAAGGCCACAGTGTTCGGCACCTTGTAACCAGACTCCAAAAGGCCGTAAACGCCCTTGGTGTATGGTTTCAAAAATGGTGCATCGATGTGAACCCTGAAAAGAGTTCTGCCATGCGCTTCGACCACAAACGCCGTCGTCCCGCTGGCGATCCCCACGTTCGAATGTTAGGCATTCCCATCCCCTGGAAGCGCAGTACTAAATACTTAGGCGTCACATTAGATCCGACGCTTTCTTTCAAGCCACACGTCGAAAGAGTTTCGAAACTCGCTCGTCACTACTTAGGCCGCCTAAATAGCATGTTAGGTAGAAAAAGTAAAATGTCTATCAGAAACAAACGTACACTTTACAAGGTCTGCGTTAGACCCGTCATGACGTATGCCTCGCCAATCTTTGCCCACGCCAAACCCTCCCTCCTGCACAAACTGCAGGTAGTTCAAAACCTCTTTTGCCGCCGGGCCACAAACGCACCGTGGTACGTGCGTAACGCGGACTTGCATAGAGATCTTGAACTGCCTACAGTACAACAACATCTCAAAACACTATCTGAAGCGTTCTTCAAACGATCCGAAACCCATCCCAATCCTCTAGTTCGTGATTCAGTCTCATATACTACTCCTGTGTTAGACTCTAAGTTCAAAGTCACTAGGCCTAGGAATGCGCAAACGTACTCATCCACCAGACTGTCACGCGATCTCGAAGCCCTTCTGGCCGCAAATTCTAATTCTAACGTAAATTCTAACTCTAACGTAAATCCTAACTCTAACGTAAATGCGAGTTAATTCAATTTTATTTTGCAATTTTTTAATTTTTGTTTTAATTTTTGATTTCATTTTGAGCACCTTCAGTGCTACGTATTCACCTTCAGTGCTTTGAGCACCTTCAGTGCTATGTAATCCCAGCGGGTGACCCCGTCTGGGCCCCGCTAGCGCGGCCTCTTTCTCCAATTGGCCGTCGCTCAGATGAAGGCTGAGTGGCAAAAATGCACGAGCCGACAGGGGGTTTTTAGTGGGTATGGTCCTGGTAGGCGTCGGGACGAGTCCCACATAACTTTGGAATCGCGCCAGAGTATGCGTCAGGGCATTTTTATCCTCCTGCCCTTCCCGCGGAGGGGAACAAAAAAAAAAAAAAAAAAAACTCCTTAATTCGACAAACCCGATCTGCGTCCGGACCCGTTCGGACGTGTTGAAATGAAATGAAATGAAATATTTATTTCTCAACACTGACAATTACTTGTTCTTATTGACGTCAAATAAAACATGATTCTACCACCAGTTCGAAAAAACCTTCGTGAAGAAGAACTGGCAAGAAACTGCACGAGTATATTTTTTTCAAAATAAATTTACAGAGTCTCTTTATGTCTATACAAAATTATTCTTTTCTACATCTGTTAGCTCGGCAAGTCCCTCCCCCCAAGTATCCAAACGACGAACACCCTCAAACGGCACCCGTTCACGAGTTAACGCGGGATCCAGCCATCGCCCTCCTCAACCATATTAGAGGGAAGTGAGCGACCCGTCACCGGACGCAACCATAAGAAGACGTGTTGAAGGTCGCTCCCGGCTGCCGAGTCACGATTGTTGTCTCACGACTTCTCTCGTAGCAATACTCAAACGCCAATCTCGGATCCGTTCTGCGTCCGGCCCCGCTCGGACGTGTTCATGATCGCACCAGCTGTTGAGTCACGATTGTCGTCTCACGACGACAACTCGTAGCAATACTCATACGCTGAGATTCGTACAAATCTCGCTTCGTCCTCGACGACTTGAGATAAGCCTCTGTAGGACTTACAAGACAAGGACTTTCAAGACGTCTACACTGAAAGTGATACTAATAAGTCATTCAATATCTTTCATGATTATTTAATTTTATTTTTTAATCTATGTTTTCCCATTATAAAAGCTAAAATCAAGAATAATAATGCCCTGAAAGAAAAATGGTTGACCAAAGGTATAAAAAAAAGTTGTATAAATAAAAGACGTCTATACCTAAAATATGTTTTATGTAATAGTAATAAGAAACAGAATAAAACAGTTTACAATAATTACAACAAGGTTTTAAAAAAGTGCATGGTCGCATCATTAAAGTCATGTAACACAGAATATATTAATAAGGCAAAAAATACGTGTAAAGCTTCATGGAATATAATTAAAAAAAATTGTAATTCAAATTTAAATCGACATCATAACATTGACATAATTAAATTTAATAACATTATTTACTCAGACCCTCAAAATATATGTGAACAATTCAAAATTTTTATATAAACTTGACAAATAAATCTGATTCTGAAATTTTAAAGTACAAACCACTGACTAATTCAACAACGACTGATCACTCGTTATTCCTTTTACCTACTGATGTACACTAGGTTGATCTTATGATAAAATCTTTAAAAAATACCAATTCAGCGGGATATGACCATCTTACTACACATATAATAAAAAAATGCGCTAAGGCTATAAAGAAACCCCTAGCATATATTATTAATCTGTCTTTTAGCGAAGGCATATTTCCCGAACGCCTAAAAAAAATCAATTGTTAAACCCATTTATAAAAAAGGGGATATAAAGGACATGACTAATTTTCGCCCAGTAGCTCGTATTCCAATATTATCGAAAATTTTTGAAAAGACTATGTCAATAAGAATTAAAGGTTTTAAAAAAAAATACAATATACTAAATGATCAACAATTTGGTTTCCGAGAGGGAAGGTCAACAAGTATGGCTTATTTTGCTCTAGTAAAGGAAATATCAGAGAGTCTAAACAAGAGAGGTTTTCCTGTGGCCTTGCTGCTCGACATGAGCAAAGCATTCGACTTTGTTGATCATAAAATTTTACTAGACAAATCCAAAAAAAATGCGATTAGAGGTAAAGTGAATGAACTGATTCAAAGTTATCTGGATAATCGAAAACAATATGTAGAGATAAGCTATTTCAAAGGTACAAACAGAGAATCAAGGCGTTCAACATATCAAAATAATAAGTACGGAGTTCCCCAGGGTAGCATAATAGGACCTCTCTTATTTTTGTTATACATAAATGATTTGCCAAAGGTCATGGGAAATCAAAAATGTATAAACTTTGCAGATGACACGACGCTCGTGATAATTACGAACATTAAAAAAGAGCTAAAAGATGAAATTCAACATACATTGACTAACGTTTTGACATTTTTAAATAACATAAATCTTAAAATTAATTTTAATAAAACCAATTTAATTCAATTCCAAACATCTAATATACATAATAATAAAATCGACATAAATTTTGACAACAAGAAAATAAATAACGTTGAAACGGCAACATTTTTAGGGATTCAAATCGACAAATATTTAAATTGGAAGGCACATATCGAAAGCCTTTGTCATAAGCTAGACCGTTTTATTTACGCGTTGAGAAGAGTGAAAGAAGTAGCGGGAAAGAAAGCTGCTCTACTATCGTATCACGGCTACGTAGCCTCCCTCTTGCGCTACGGAATAATCTTATGGGGCAACTCTGTTGACATAGATTTTATATTTAAAGTGCAAAAAAAATGCGTTAGAGCTTTATCCGGCGCAGGGTTTATAGATAGTTGCAAACCAATATTCATAAGCTTGAGAATTCTACCGTTGCCTTGTTTATATATCTATGAAGTTAGTTTATTTGTAAAAAAACACCCACAGTTGTTTCCAACTAATCAAGAAATGATTTATGGTCGCAAAAGGCATGCTGAAAAACTGTATATACCTGCCCAAAGATTAAGTTTATTTCAAAAAAATATTGTATGTATGGCTGTGAAGATATTTAAAAAATTACCGAAAAAAATTAAAAATTTACCATTGAACAAATTTAAAAATAGTCAATTTGAATTTTTGCTCTGTAAATTATATTATTCAAATAATGAATTTTTTAATGACAAATTTATTGATAATTAATAAAAATGTATAATAATTTTACTTTAATAATAATTGACTGTAATATAATTTTTTTTGACATATTTTAATTTAAAAATGTAATAAATTTGACTGTAATAAATTTTTTTTAACATATCTTAATTTAAAATTTTGCACACCGACACTTGTCGGTAGGATATTGTGAAACTATAATTATAAATAAGACCTTCAATGTACCAATTTCTTAGCAAATAAAGATTTATTATTATTATTATTATTACGCTGCGGCCGGTTTCGATCGGCTGCAACTAAGTCGGTCAACAACGTATTGCAACAACAGAGTTGAGCTTACTACGGTCGATTAAATTCGATAGTAGTTCGCAAGGCTGGGGCTGATTTTCTGGCTGCGTACTTGACGCTTGGCGCCTGTTACGTAGTCAGAGACTCGCTCTGCGGCCGGCTCCGGCCGGTCGTAACGTAGTTAATCCCGCACTTTTAGTGCAACCCAACTCGTCAGGTCTACGGCCGGTTTTTGTTGTCAATTTATTGGACTGTGAATCGGTCACATCCTCTCACGCGTCGCGTCGCAAGCTCACCGCTCCCGGGAGCGACTCCGAACCCGCGTCTGATATGTCGTAGATGCCGTCACCTTAACCGGCTCTCTTGAGCCCGCGTTTCAGTTAGTCGCCAAACGCTCCAAGAAGCGCTCGAAGAAAGCCTCGGTATCCTCAATACCCGAGCCCTCCCCAGTGTCTTCAACACCAGCCCCCGCGCCATTAAAATCGCTCAAAGTAACCGCGTCTCCGTCGGTCCCATCGAAGCCAGCGACGCGCTGCGCTCCCGTCCCACCGAAAGCTTGGCTCCCTCCACCCGTCTTTCTCCGCGAAAAAGCGCGATGGACCGCGGTATATATATATCGGTATATATCTCAAAGCAACCAACGCAGGCGATTCAATTAAAATCCAGGTCGCGACCATCGACTTTAGAGCGTTCACTAGGTAACGCGTTAACTCGTGAACGGGTGCCGTTTGAGGGTGTTCGTCGTTTGGATACTTGGGGGGAGGGAGACTTGCCGAGCTAACAGATGCAGAAAAGAATAATTTTGTATAGACATAAAGAGACTCTGTAAATTTATTTTGAAAAAAAAAAAATATACCCGTGAAGTTTCTTGCCAGTTCTTCTTCACGAAGGTTTTTTTTCGAACTGGTGGTAGAATCATGTTTTATTTGACGCCAATAAGAACAAGTAATTGTCAATGTTGAGAAATAAATATTTGAATTTGAATTTGAATTTGAATTTAATTTCATTAAAACAAATCGTATATCACACCTACGCCCTCCCGGAGGAGCGTAAGATCCGCGCAGTACTACGGGGCGTCCGGTTCAAGCTCGCGAACGCTGAAATCCTCGAGGACCTTAAGTTCCAGGGTTTCCCGGCCGAAGCAGTGCACAAGATGCACTCCAACCGCGGTAGGCGTTTTCCTTTAGCATTAGTTATCCTTTCCAATACTCCCAACTCGAAGGAGATCTTCAGAGAGACTCGCACAATTTGCGGACTCTCGAATATCTCCGTCGAGCATCCCAACCCCCGCGGTCGACCCGGGCAGTGCCACCGCTGCAAGCTCTATGGCCACGCAGCGGCTAACTGCTCAGCTCCCCCCATGTGTGTTAAGTGCCTGGTTCCTCACATCACTAAGGAGTGCACTCGCACTCCCGAATCCACTTCCCCCCCTGCCTGTGTGCTTTGCAGCCAGTCCGGCCACACAGCTAACTACAGGGGCTGTCCGCGCGCTCCGCGCTCCACCGCTAAGAGGGCCGCACCTAAACCGGCGCCGCCGCTCACTCCCGCTAACTTCCCGCTGCTGCGCAACCGGGGTCCCCCGGAAGCAAAGCCGTTCAGCCGACGCCTACTCAGGCTCTGTCTTGGAGGCAGCGTCCGGCCGTTCCGCCTGCACCTTCCCGTCCTATCCCAGCTCCCGTAGCTTCCATAGGGCCGCGTCCTGCTCCGTCATCTTCACCTCAGTCGTCGTTGGCTGAGGACATGAAGACCGTGTTCGACGTTATTCAAAACGTCGATATTAACGAAATTTCCGTGCTCGCACGCAAACTGCGAGCCGCCCGCTCTCCTGAAGAGCGTTTATTTGCGTTAGCCGAGCATTACTCGCTTCTAAGTTCGTTATAAATATTATTTTTTACTTTTTGTATAAATTCGTAAAATAGCAAATATAATGTCTAGACCCGCAAATCTCGCGTCCGGTCGTATTAAACCCAATGGCTTATCCCTAGTATCTTTTAACGCTCGTAACCTTAGCACCAACCTTCCTGAGCTCAAACTGTTCCTTCAGAACAAAGAGCCAGACTTATTGCTTCTCCAGGAGACATGGCTTACTCCAAACCTTACCAGGGGATTCGCTATTCCTAAATACGCATTTACTCGCAACGATAAGCCCAACTACGACGGTTTCGGCGGCACCGCTATTTATTACAAAAGAGGATTCCATTGCTGTCCTCTCCCTACCCCTCCTCTCCTCAACATGGAAAACTCTGTGCGTAGATTGGCTATGACTGGTCATCCGACCATCATCATAGCTTCAGTCTACATACCTTGTGGCTCCAGACCAACCCGCAGCGACTTTGAGGCCATTCTCGCCCTCGGCCATTCAGTCATTATGTTCGGAGACTTTAACTCCAAACATACTGACTGGACGTGCCTATCGACCAACACCAGCGGTATCGATCTCCTCGACATCACTAACTCACTTGACTTAGACGTCATATCTCCCATCACTCCCACTCACTATCCCAAATACCCAAACTACTCTCCTGACATCCTCGACTTTTCAATTATCAAGCGAATCAATCTCGATCTCAGGTCTATCGAACCGCTCGATGACCTAGGTTCTGACCACTGCCTCGTCTCCCTCGTGCTAGGTGCGCCTAACGATAACGTCACATCTCCTAAGACCTTTACCAACTGGAAAGGTTTTCAAAATACGTTAGTTTCAGCCTTAGAGGCCCCGAACACTCCACTCACGATTTCGCCCGACCAATTAGATAGCCCGGATAAAATAGATTCTTTAGTCAACACTCTTACTGATGCTATCAACTGAGCCATCAGCGATAACGAAAAGGTTGCTAAGCAAGGCAAACCCACGCTTCCCCTAGCCGTTAGCAATCTCATTAAAGCCAAGAACGCGGCTCTCCGGAGAGCCAAGAAATATCCCACGCCCGCATACAGAACAGCTGCTAATCAGTTTCAACGTAAAGTTAGATTTTGCCTTGCGGAACTCCGAGACGCTCAGTTTAACGATTTCATGGTGAATATCTCCTCGTCCTACCAAGCGTATTATCGAATGGCCCGAGCCTTACGCGGAGACACCGCCTCTCACGTTCCTCCTCTCACTCGTCCCGACGGCACTATTGCCTTTGAAGCCGATGAGAAAGCCGAATGCTTCGCCGACAGCATAGCGGCACAATGTTCGCCCAGCACGCAACCCGCGGATCCCTCCCACATCCAGGCGGTGGTGGACGAAGTTCTCCGCAGAGAATCTCTCCCCATCACCGACGACCCCGTCACAGTCTCTAATGATGAAATCTTGCGTCACATTAGAAGTCAAAAATCCAAAAAGGCTCCGGGTGCGGTTGGAATTTCCAACCACGCACTTAAGCACCTGCCCCAGCAGGTGCTTACCTTGTTAGCTATCATCTTCAATGCCTGCTTCGACCATAGCTACTTTACAAAAGCCTGGAAAGAAGCGACAGTCATAGGTATTCCCAAGCCGGGTAAACATCTGAATGTCCCGGCTAATCACAGACCCATCAGCCTCCTCAAGGCAATGTCTAAACTTCTCGAAAGAGTCATACTCTCTCGAATGCGGAACCATCTGTTTCCAACGGATGGCGACCCTCTCATTATTCCCCACCAGTTCGGCTTTCGCGCTAAGCACTCCTGCCCTCAGAAAGTCCATCGAATCGTCGAGTACATACTCGAAGAATTCTATCTGCGTCGTAATAAAACAGTCGTTGTTCTCTTTGACGTAGCCAAGGCTTTCGACAAAGTCTGGCACAGCGGTCTCGTTTATAAACTCTCCAAAATAGGCTTACCGGTTCGTCTAGTCAGATTAATCGAGTCGTTTCCCAAAGACCGTACGTTTCGGCTCAAACATGAAGGCACGCTCTCCGCGCCTCGTCCCATAAAGGCTGGAGTCCCGCAAGGCTCAGTCCTCGCCCCTCTGCTGTACACTGTGTACACTAACGACATCCCCATCCTGCCGAAAGGCGTCGAATTCGCCCTCTTTGCAGACGACACCGCCCTTTACACTAAAGGTCACGCGTGAAGGATTATGAAAGAAACACCAGGAATAAACTTAGATAAACGAGGATTTATTTGGATAGTAAAATACACGTTAGCACACAACCGAGTTTCGTACAAGAGAGAGTATGACAGTTCAATGTCATTTTGACAGGTTATATCAATACTGACAGACAGTATTATAAGCGTTTACAAACATCGTTTCAACACTGGCCCTTAAACCTTTAATACTGATTTTAAATTATGTTATTATTTGCCAGTTACATTGTTCAACAATGACCGAACAAAAAAAAAGTTTGCAATTATGCATGTACCTATGCACTTATTTTCTTATATCTTGTAATGTAACCAATACAATACAAATTCTGTTTAATGATAAACTCTTAATATCAACATAGTAATTAAAATCTATAACTGAATAACAATAAGTTGTTTCAATTACTTTCTAAACAACAATTGACTCACAAACTTTTCATGTTTCTCTTTAGTTAAAGGTTTTGTAAGCAAATTTGCTAGCATTTCAGCAGTACATAAATATCTCAAATCAATTAAGCCATCAAATACATGTTCTCTTATAAAGTGGTGTCTTATATCAATGTGCTTTGTTGTTGAATGGAACATTGAATTTTTACATAGTTTCTGCGCGGATTGATTATCATTATAAATGATAACTTTCAAAGTTTTACCTATTATTTCTTTCAAAAACTTTAGAAGGAATAATGCCTCTTTGCAGGATTCAGACAGAGATATGTACTCCGCTTCTGTACTAGATAAAGCTACGGTCCGCTGTTTTCTACTCTCCCAAGATACAATGGATTTACCTATCCGGAACACAAAACCTGTGTATGAGTGACGGTCTGTTTCGTTCCTGCCCCAGTCAGAATCAGCAAAAGCAGATATCTCCAGCCCGCTGTTCTGAAAAATTAATTTATAATCTTTAGTACCCATAAGATAACGAAGGACTCATTTTGCTGCCTTCCAATGAATTTCCGTGTGGCATACATTAAACTGACTGAGGTAACTGACTGCGTGAGCTATATCTGGCCGCGACCCAACTGCAATGTACATAAGAGAACCTATTAAGGCTCTGTATTTACTATTATTTTCATGCATATATTTTGATTTGCTAAGTATAGCTCCTGTTTCCATGGGAGTAGGGGAAGACTTGCTATTTTCCATTTCAAACTTTAGCAAAGTCTTTTCAATATATTTTGATTGATCTAGAGTGATCATCTGTGATATCAATCTCAGCCTTGAGTTTTGCCTTGATATCACCTTTTTCTGTTGAATTTGGTGTTGTAAACAAAATTATGTCATCAACATACAAAGCTATTATAGATAATAAATTTTTACTTGATTTATAATAGACACATGGCTCTGACATGGATTTTGTGAAAATCAACTTATTACACAAAACATTGTTAATCTTCTCATACCAGGCCTTCGAAGCTTGTTTTAAGCCGTATATGGCCTTATGAAGCAAATATACTTAATTTCTTGGCCTTCTGAAATAAAAGCTTCAGGTTGCTCCATATAAACAGTTTCTTCAATATCTCCATGAAGAAAGGCTGTTTTAACATCGAGATAATAAATAAATAAATAATAAATACTGGGGAAAATGTTTCATTATAATCTATGCCTTGTTGCTGACTGAAACCTTTTGCAACCAGTCTGGCTTTATACTTCTTATGCTCCCCATTTACCATTTTTCTTTTAAATACCCATTTACACTTTACAGGCTTATGGCCTTCTACTCTATCACAAAGAGGCCAACATTTATTAGTAACAAATGATTTATACTCATCTTCCATCGCCTGCTTCCAGAAGAGAGCCTCTGGACCACCCAGAGCCTCCTCTACAGTCTCAGGCTCATCACCATCTCTGGTAGGATGAGCAGACATGAACATGACCGACGTCTCAGTATCTTCAAAACTTAAACTTTCCTCTTCGCTTGATGTACCTGGAATGTATGTTTCATCCGCAGCATCATATGTACCACAGCTTTCTCCGCCCTCAGAATCATTCACAGATATGACACTGCATCTCTGTGCGTTCGGAGTATTCTGACGTGTATTAGTTATGTCATCAGAATTTTCCTCGGTGAATGATTCTGTTAGCCCAGGAGACAGTAAATCATTACTTTTTTCATCACATACATTAAGTGGTAAAGTAAATACATCTCCCTGCTTATCATCATCATATGACAAAACGTGACTACAGCGAACTGGGGGGAACCCAAAATAAAAATACATATATAAATAACAACAACCATGACCCGGAAACCAACATTTATGTTCATCACACAAATGAATGCCCCAGCCAGAACCTGGGACCTCCAGCGTATGAGGCAGGGCTACTAAACACTACGCTATTCGGTCGTCATAAAAGGTTACTTTAAACAAATAACTGGTTCCTGTAAGATCTCAATAGTTTTATTTTTATTGATAGAATGAGCGAATCTTAAGAAGGAATTCGTAACATTTTGAAATTTTATTTAAAAAAAATTAAGTCAAATAAAGGAAAAATGTGACACAAGCCGTCAGAAAAATGTAAAATAACAAGGTTGAAACAACCGTTTTTAAACCAGAAATTTCGATGTCAATGTAGCTTCTTGAAAAAGTTGTTCGATATATCAAGATATCTGAGAACATGGATCTGGATCGGCATGTAACTAGTTACGACATACGTTTTCTTTCAACGTGATAACGCCAGAACACTTCTTTAGCTACTCAGCTAATATTAAAAGAGTTTGATTGGGCATAGTTAATGCAAGTACTATGTAGCCCTGACAGCGCCACTAGATTTTCACTTGTTTCGGTCTCTTCAAAATTCTTTAGGCAGTGTAAGTTTGACATAAACGGCGAACTTTAAAAACTACATGTTGCAGTCTTTTTATAAGAATTCTCAAAATGTGTAGGTACAGCTATTGCTCACTGCGTGATTTTAATAAGTTATTGAAGAAAATCGTTACTGTATATTATGAATAAATTTAAAAATATTCGATGAAAAAAATGTCTTCATTTTGCATTCAAAATACGAAAAACATATTTTTCGTGAATTTATGTTTTCTTATAAAAACTAAATGATTGTACAACTAAAATATGATCTTTAATAGATGTCATATACATTCTTCATAGGATAAACGACTGAACAAACGTTTAATGAATACATGTTAAACTTAAAACTAAAGCTAAAAGTATTTACTTTTGTCTGTGGTGCAAAAATATAATAGCACAACGTTTTACCGTTTTAACCATATCTGTACGCTCAGTTAGAATATTAAAGGGAGAATAATAAATGAAAGGAACGTGACTATTATTGATAATTTACTCTTTTATCAGCTAAAAGATAACCACAGCAGCACAACACCGTTTGGAGTTTACGAGTAGTAAGTACATGGAAGGAGCTAACTTTAAAAAAAAAAATGTTTATAACCCACCGTATTTTATGGAAAATCGCAATAAAACACATTTATTATTATTTGTAATGGAACCCCATTAAAATCACCATTAATTTACGAAAAGTACCATTTGTTCTACTTTCCATTGCCTTCAGTTATTGTACTGTATTGCTGTAGTTGTGGTTGCACCAGTTACGGTGACATCTTTCGTTGGACTTGACTTCTTACGCAAATAAACACCGCAAATGCCAAAAATCTTTGTCAAATAAACCAATAAATTCACAAATAAATTCTTATATTCGACGCCTAAACAATTTTCGTTGTTTATTTACCATGTTTGTTAGAGAAATTTGATCCTTATGATTGAATCTATTGTGATTTTTTTACAATGAAGCCGGTTCGATTCCCAGGCGTGGCATGCTTATTTTCAAAAACTTTGAATATAGTTTTTTCTTTTTTTTTAATAAAAGAATTTTTACTCAAAGCAAAACTTACTACCAGTACTTGGAGTACTTTACCTCAAGGTGGCGTCACAAGTATCCACCATGGATTTTTGATTTTACATCCTGGCTTTGCCAATTAATGCCAGGGGCTCGCATTAGTTGGTAGAGCCCCTTACCTATACAAATAAATTTATATTTTTTATTTAAGGTGAAAAGGGTAGTCTTCATAAAGATATTGACATTGTCTTAGTTAATTTTAAAACACATAAACCAGGCGTTAACTCTTGTAGGACCATACGTGAATTACCTTGTACATTATAGATCAGCAAGCAATCTCCTGAATGGATAGTAAATCTATTATGATTGTGTTCAAGATTGTTTTGTTCATCCACAGATGTTCATTGTGAGTATATTAATACTATACTAGCTTATGCCCGCGGCTTCGGTCACGTAAAGTATTAGAAATGGTTCATAATATCGGCTTGCATTCAACTGATTACCAAATGCAGTTGAATATAATATACGTAAACAACCATTGGTTACTCACAAACATTGTAGGTATATGTGAATTAAAGTTTATGAGTGGTACTAGAGTTTCTTTTGTTAGAATTTTGTCTAGAATAGCCTAGAATCCTTCCTAATTGATCTCCATAACAGCCCGAATATGTATTTAGCGCCCTTTAAAGCTTATGTATATTATGATGAGTTCTATGGCGTTTAAATATTGTTTAACTTTTGTTTTGTTTTAAAATTGAATATATGTATTTGCAAATAAAACGTTTTAGATCAATAAAAAATGTGTCTCTCGATCACCATTAACAACGATTTTATTCTTAAAAAACTCATAAGCAAATATGTCATTGCCTACAAAATAAAAAGCTACATAAAACGATTACAGAAAACCGAGTCATAACTTCAAATGACCATTCCAAAACCGGGAGATAACCATCACGAAATATGTCTGCAATAAAATTTCTCATACACAAATTTTGTTTTATCTGAAAACTACACTAACGTACGAGGGAAGCTATAAAGTGAACTCAATCTGCATATATTTACAGTTGACCTTGTCCTGCTGATACATTCAGCATAAACTTTGGTTGTTTTATTTATCTTGTTGATGAATTACAATGATATTTTTCAAGTTCAGCATATTCCAAGACTTAATAGAAGGTACACAATGGACAATGGCAGAAGCTCATGTATTTTTAGAACCATTTAAAGACGTAGCGTTTTTTTGAAGTGAATACGAGGGACACTTAGAAAGTTTTGAGAAAAAAAATATTCTATAGGTTATATTTTTTTACTATGAAATGAAATGAAATAAAATATTTATTTCTCAACATTGACAATTACTTGTTCTTATTGACGTCTGATAAAACATGACTACCACCAGTTGAGCTTGACTGAGCTACCACCAGTTCGAAAAAAACCTTCGTGAAGAAGAAATGGCAAGAAACTTCACGGCCATATTTTTTTCATAATAAATTTACAAATTCTCTTTATGTCTATACAAAATTATTTTTATCTGCATCTGTTAGCTCGGCAAGTCTCCCTCCCCCAAGTATCCAAACGACGAACACCCTCAAACGGCACCCGTTCACGAGTTAACGCGGGATCCAGCCATCGCCCTCCTCGACCATATTAGAGGGAAATGAGCGACCCGTCACCCGACGCTACCATAAGAAGACGTACTTTAGTGACAATGACGCTTTAGATATTCATCGGAACGAAGAACTCAACGAACATACAGACACATTACACATGTTTTGTTACAAATACTAGTACAATCCTGTTAATTAAGGGATTATACCCCAGGGGCTTTTATCATCCAAATAATCGGATAGTTTATAATATGCTTTTGCACACAACTTCTGCTTTATAGTTTCTTTGAATTTGTCAATAGGAAGACCTTGGATATCCTCAGGAACCTTATTATAAAAGCGTATACATTGAATACCCATGAATGAGTTTGTGACTTTATAAAGCCTTTAAACTTTCACTGCATCTTTTCAAATATCTATAAACCAGCGTCTATACAAAGTTTCGTGAGTCTGAAGCATATTTTCTAGTCTGCAACAGGTATTTCCTCAACGGCCTTCTCAAACGCAATGAGTGTATCTTCTGGCGGTGAAAACTGCATCCTCTTGAACTGGTTTTTAATTTTAGGCGACAAGAAGTTACACGGTGCCAAATCAAGGCAGTGACCCAAAAGTTTTACCGGTGTGGTGTTTAGGGAATCCCTCGTCTTGATCGCGGAGAGTGCGGGCGCGGTTTCGTGGTGGAGTTAAACCCTTGGAGTCCCGTGTTCGGTCCCTTGTTGCTCACAGTTACAATTACATACACACTACTAAACGGATACAACATACTACTATACGCATGCATGGTAATACTACATTAAATAAATATTAAAAAAAATAAAGACAAATTTATTCTAACATGCGTCATATAACAAACTTAGGTATATACGTAATAACATGATTTATATGTTACCATATGAAACTCAAACGTACAATCAAATAATAGATAGTACAATCATGGAAAATCTCATCAAAATTAGTTGAAATTCTAACCTAGTCTGCATTGAATACAATTACATACATATTATTATAGACAGTACTCTCATAGTTACTGTACAAACATGCATTTTTTAGCCCATATTTATTAAATATTTATTTCTTGTACGTTCATCAGATGTTTTTTGTAATTCAATTTGAAACAAAGAGTAGAAAGGCAGTGTTTAAGGGGTGGGGTTAAGTTATTCCAGCATTTCGAGGCAGAGAATTTGAAACTGCCACGAAACGGTGCAGTGCGATGCTTATGGCAATCAAGGCGAGAAGGTATTCTGGCTTGGCGATGTGAAGCTTTTCAAACAAATAACAGGGTGATCCGGTTTTCACAAGACCAAATAACAAAGGCAAAATGAAGTGCACGTCTTGTCTTCATGTTCATTAGATTTCCCTGATTTAGAAATGGAGTTATATGAGCCCTGCGGGGTATTGGAAAAATAAATTGGGCACAGGCATTTTGCACGCGCTGTATGAGTTTCTTGGTGTAGCCAAAATGGCACTCACCTATCACAGCATCTGCATAATTTAGTTTGGATAGTATTAAAGTTTCACAGAGTTTCAGCATTCAAATATTCTCGAACTATATCGATAGAACCTTGAGCCTGTAAAAGCAATTTCTGACTATTTCTAGGGTATTTTTATGAAATCTTAGCCAACTATCCATAAGAATACCAAGATTCCACGCCTCAGAAACCTGCTCGAGAGCTACATTTCCAATTTTGATATCAACATGGGATGCATTTACTTTTGAAACTCGAGCATTAGAACGTAGAACGAGGAATTGGGATTTAGATGGATTAAGAACGAGGCGGTTAAGATTAGCCCATGTATTAATTCGCTCTAGATCTCCATTAATTTTGTTAACTGTCGTTGGTGTCTCATTAGGACGTATATGTGAAATTTGCAATTCCTAATGCAGCTTGCCAGATCAGCACTGTATAGGATAAAGATAACTGGTCCTAAAATAGATCCTTGTGGAACTTCACTGTTCAATAGAGCAGCGTCAGAGACTGACCTTACTCCAGCTTCGGTGTTGATTTCAACACGCTGCATTCGACAACTGAGATAACTACAAAACCAGTGTATCGTTTTTTGATCAAAACCATAGAATGCCAGTTTTGATAGCATGAGATTATGGTTAATTGTTTCGAATGCGCGGGAGAAATCAAGAAAACATAGCAATGAGCCATTGCCCTTATCTTGCTCCGTTAAAACATCATCAAGAACATCTAGCAAAGCTGTAGCAGTGCTGCGGCCCTTGTGGAATCCCGATTGCCTCTGCGGTAAAATATTGTAGCAGATATGCAGTTAACTGTTGACATACAACAGTCTCAAGGATTTTAGTTGTAAACGGAAGTATGGTAATAGGCCTGAGATCTTTCAATTTAGATGCAGAGCTTTTCTTTGGTATAATCTTAACTAAAGCCTCTTTCCAAGTGTCTGGAAAAGTCCCAGCCTCAATAGACCTATTAGCGATGGCAGTTATTACTCCAAGTATTCTTGGTAAAGTTAGTAAGATCATGTCACGTGAAATACCTACGGCCGAGTAGCGTAGTGGGCAGTAGCCTTGTCTCATACGCCGGAGGTCCTAGGTTCGTGTTCTGGCCGGGACATTCATTTTTGTGATGAACACAGATGTTTGTTCTCGGGTCATGGTTGTTGATATTGATATATGTATGCTTATTCTGGGTTCCCCCCCAGTTTGCTATACGGACATCCATAACACAAGCTCTGCTTACTTTGGGGCCATACAGTTGTTGTGTTGGTCTGGGGATTTATTTATTTATTATTATTATTATTATTTGAAATATTGCTTATAATTTTCATGCTGGTATTTTCGTCAACCGAATGAAGACTAAATACAGTGGAGGAGAAACGATGGTATTCAAGAGACGTAAGATCTGAAATACGGACAGAATTATTCTAGGAGCATCTATGAAGTGAGAGTTCACAAGATCTGTATCAGCAATGCTAGATGGAAGACATGTCTGTTTATTTTAAAAGTCAGCTACGTTGTTTTTATAGATTTCCAAATTTTTTTGGAGTTTTTAAAAGACTGTTTACAGTTTGATGAAAGTAAGCAGTTTTTTCTTAAAGAAGTGCCTTATTGACGGTTGATTTTAGTTCTTAATAACATGTTATATCTCTTTCAAGTTTCGTGACTTTATCTCTCAAACTCATTATTTTATTTATTGTTGGCGTTATCCAAGGGTAACTTTGGTGTTTTATGCGAGATGTAATAAAGGAGCATGTACATCAAACACATGCAAAATGTAGGCATTAAAAGATTCAACGGACACATTTACACTCTCGTCAAATAGTCTTTCCTAATTAATAGCAATAACAAGGTCAGTAAACGATTTTAAATCTATACTTTTCAGCGACCTGTATTCTGTTGACTTAGGGGGGGGGGGGGGGGTATTTGTTTTTTTTATACGCAGGTTAGGTATAGGGTCCACATAAATATTTAAAATATTTGTAGAGCTGCACACTAAAAGACTCTCAGAATGATCTTTGAAATGAGTGGGCTGAGTTACATACTGCTTCAAGCTTAGATAACTTATGAATGAAGTAAGTTTCTTCGTATTCGGATCATTACTAGCCAACAAGTTAATGTTGAAGTCACCGACGAGTACTATGTGATCAATGATCATAGTACCAATATCACATAGTACATAGTATGATCACTGATCATACATAGAAAAAACTTACTGCCTCTGTTAACGCATTCAAGAAGGTAACCACGTTGAGCCATGGGGAACGGTATGCAGTTCCAAATGCAAGTCTAATACCATTTACAGATTTACTTAACTACATTTGTTTAAATATGGTTACCTGAAGAGGTTTAATATTTTTTGCGAAGACACCGTTGCGGATGTAGTACCCAACACCGCCTCCACAAGTTCTGGCAAGCATTAGGTATACCACTCTGCATTGATGCTATTTTGGTTTCTTAACAGAATTTATACTAAATAAATTTTTAAGGAGAAAGAACTGGCAAATTAAATTTATTGCAGCGCTTTTCGATCGTTTCACTTTCGTAGGCGTTAGTTCGTTTTTACCCAACTAGCGCTTTGTTTCTGGATCATATTGACAAATCTAAGATTCGTCACATGTTATTATAATTTGAATTTGAATTTATTAATTATACGTGTATCATGGCACCATTCCTCGCGCGCCTGCTCCTGAGCATATGTGAAGTTGTGGGGACCCAGTGCGAAAGAATCCTCCTTGCGCAAAGGTGGTAATGTACAATAACGTGAAAACATCTCGATCCGATCTGCAGATAGTGTTGAATCTCCTCGTATGTGATTCGCCAGTTTTTATAAATCAAATTTTTCACTTGTAGCACTTATTTTTCATAGCAGCAGTAAAAGGACGACTACTTTTTTCTTCATTATTCAAATTTAAGCGATCGCACTTAAACTCGTTATACCAGCGGTGAACAGGCTTATAAAAGCTTATTAACGTCGATTAAACGATTCATCAGGTTTCAAGTTGGACTTGAAGTCATTGCTTGAAAATGTTCCCCTCGAAGACTATTTTTCTGTGACACAGAATAGTTTCATGATGCTGGTAAAAAAATTAAGAGGTAAATTTGAATTTGGAACAAACATATTTTTACATTTAAATAATACAATTTTCAAAATAAACTGACGATCCATACATAAAAACATTTTTTCGTAAAACTTTCTGATTGGCCTGGTACTAACATTTTGTTCCATAAAGCTAATTAGACCAGGGTCGATAATTTTTAATACGAAAAAAAATAACAGTAGGATAAAACTCATTGGAAAAAGAGGAGAATATAATAAAAATGAAAGGAAAAATTAATTACGGGTGATCTGAGTTCGGGAAGTGGAAGGGGTGAGTTTTTAAAGGTAAAAAATAGTTTATCTCGATTTCCGGCAAAACTACAAGTCCTATGAAAAAAAGTTAAATGGAAAAGTTGTAGGTAATAAAAAGATCTACAACTTTTGTATTCACAATTTATTTCACATAACCTCAAATTTATGTGAAAAATTCTAATAACCAAGGCATTTCTATCAAGGTCTTAATTATGTCAGTATCAGCATCTTCTTCTACTTGCTTACAGGAAAATCCTTGTGACTGTAATCTTTTCATTAAAGTTTTTACTATTTTGTCCTTATTTTTCTCGTTAGATAGAATTTTTCTTTCAAAAATGGTATTTTTGTATGGTTTTGCTAATCGAGCTCTGGAATATTGTCTAAGGTTTTTCTACGACTACGTTCTCCTCTATTAGTTGAAGTAGCTGCTGGTACTTTACAGCTGCTACGAAATAACTTGTATTCAAATTCAAATTCAAATTCAAAATTCAAATTCAAATATTTGTTTCTCAACATTGACAATTACTTGTTCTTATTGACGTCAAATAAAACATGATTCTACCACCAGTTCGAAAAAAACCTTCGTGAAGAAGAACTGGCAAGAAACTTCACGGGTATATTTTTTTTTCAAAATAAATTTACAGAGTCTCTTTATGTCTATACAAAATTATTCTTTTCTGCATCTGTTAGCTCGGCAAGTTTCCCTCCCCCCAAGTATCCAAACGACGAACACCCTCAAACGTATGTAGTAAGGCCCAGACTCTCCTAGCTCCTTCTCCACTTCTTTATGAAATACCTTTCAATGAACTAAAATTTTCCGGAGGTCACTCAGGTATATAAATTATCTTAAAACAGCAATAAATATTTAAAAGAATTTTTTTTGAAGAAGGTAGAAACAAAAAACCAAAATCTTGGTTATTTGAATTTTTCACATAAATTTTGAGGTTATGTGAAAATATTTTAAATACAAAAGTTGTAGATCTTTTTGCCACTTAACTTTTTTTCATAAAACTTCTAGTTTTGCCGGAAATCGAGATAAACCATTTTTACCCTTAAAAACTCACCCCCTCCCACTTCCCGAAGTCAGATCGCACGTAATTTATTTTTCCTTTCATTTTTGTTATATTCTCCTCCTTTTCCAATGGGTGTCATCCTACTATAACTATTTTTCACTTTTTACCATTTTTAAATGCTTAAATTAAATGGTCAGCTCTGGTCTAAATATAACATTTAACGAAACGATATACATTAAAGCTAGGGAACATACGATTACATAACTTAAGCTTATAGCGGCTAGTAATATTTGACACGTAGATGAACAGCATGCAATGGAATTATTTCTATTGAGTGATTGTCTACTATTATTATAAAGAGGAAAGATTTGTTTGTTTCGTTTACTTACACGTAATCGATATTCTCTTAAACAACTGAAACGATTTAAACATTTTGTCAATGTTAAAAAGGTAAATTATCCCGACATTTTATCTTGATATGCTCATGGGAGCAGGAGTTACGCAGGCAAAACGGTGCCGAGACCTCTGTTATTTATCATTACTTTATTTCCTGATCCCGTGAGAATTTCACACGTCTAGATTTTCCTGAATAATGGAGTCAAAGAACGTTTAAATTTATTGATTAGATTAAAAAATTATAAAAAAAAAAATATATTTTGACGGTATGGTTAGTTGTGTAGTCGTTAAATAAAACGTTAAATAAATAGTTTTTAAATATTTATTTATTTAATAGTATTTCATCAGCGTTACTAACAACAGAGTTAATAATTTCACAATACAAGTAAAGCCAGTTACTAAAATACGCTTCGATGAATTACAGCAAATAATTGAAACTAAACATTAAAGAATTAAATTTTTAAATTAATAGTTACAATAATATAGTAATCTAATGAAACAATAATAATGTAAGAAGCCATGAAAATTTCGAAATTCGGCAAACATGTAAAGCCCATACAAAATCACAAATAGCTGATGCGAATAGAAATTTATTTTAAATATTAATTCATGTGAGGAGATGTCAGAATGTGTTGTCTGATTGTGTATAAGTGAGACAGTGTGAAAAAGTGGTTGCGGGTAGGTGTGTTTGTGTTGTGTGAGATTGTCTGTATGGATATTCAGTTCTAGATTTGTGATGATAGACTCTCCACAATTCGGAGTTATTAGGATTAAATTGCAAATAAATAGTAGTGTCGTACTAAACGACTTATATTTTTAGGTCCAGCAATTCCATAAACACTTGAATCCAAAACCAGTATAGTAACAACCCAATTATCTTAAACAACTTTACGTATCTTTCACAAACGGATGTTATTTTTATTTTAACAACGAATAATCTAACGGTAATCGAGAACTGTACCTATAAAATCGACGTTACCACTTTATTCGCGCCAAAATAAACGATCACCATTAATATAATAGTATATTATGCAACTAGTGAATAAAGGACGGATTTAAAGCGAGGGCCGTAGATGAGTCACGAGCAAGTGAAGGATTCTAACGATTTAATCACGAGCGTAGCGAGTGATTTAAGATGATTTCGCTTTAATTCCGTCATATCTGCACCAGTGTTTGCTAATAATGTGGCAGAAGTCCTTGGGAAAGAATGTCCTGTATACATGTCGGGATTTTATTTATTCCAATCGGATTTTTAGTACATTTATTTTTAGAATAGAACAAAAAGAATCTATTATTGTTTGTATTCGGAGGACGAAAACTTTGATACTTTTCTACGATTTTCATGTAATCATCTCTGACTACGAAGGTTCGGTCGATTTTCGTTTTTGTATCCTTTAAAGTAATCAGTAAAGCAGTGTCAGAAATCGTTTGCACGTCATCCACTTTAATTCGCTTTAATTCCGTCATATCTGCACCAGTGTTTGCTAATAATGTGGCAGAAGTCCTTGGGAAAGAATGTCCTGTATACATGTCGGGATTTTATTTATTCCAATCGGATTTTTAGTACATTTATTTTTAGAATAGAACAAAAAGAATCTATTATTGTTTGTATTCGGAGGACGAAAACTTTGATACTTTTCTACGATTTTCATGTAATCATCTCTGACTACGAAGGTTCGGTCGATTTTCGTTTTTGTATCCTTTAAAGTAATCAGTAAAGCAGTGTCAGAAATCGTTTGCACGTCATCCACTTTAATTCGCTTTAATTCCGTCATATCTGCACCAGTGTTTGCTAATAATGTGGCAGAAGTCCTTCGGAAAGAATGTCCTGTATACATCTCGAGATTTTATTTATTCCAATCGGATTTTTGGTACATTTATTTTTAGAATAGAACAAAAAGAATCTATTATTGTTTGTATTCGGAGGACGAAAACTTTGATACTTTTCTACGATTTTCATGTAATCATCTCTGACTACGAAGGTTCGGTCGATTTTCGTTTTTGTATCCTTTAAAGTAATCAGTAAAGCAGTGTCAGAAATCGTTTGCACGTCATCCACTGTCAGTTTAACAAGCTCATTTGAACGACAGGCTCCACTAATGCCGAGAATTAACGCAACCTGCAAACAAAAATAGAAAAACTGTTACAAAATTGATGTTGATAGGTTTACAATTAAATAGTTCAAAATACCTACTTGTATTAAGCAAGATATGTTGAAGATTACTTACTTTTACTGGCAAAAAATGCGAGTCTGGCGCTTCATTCAAAAAGCGTTCAACATTTTGAGCGGTAAAAACCAGGGATTTTTTCGGTTTATAGCCTTCTGATAGCCTTTTAAGGTAGGCTTGCAAGTTAGAATATGTTTTTATATCAATGTTATGCCTTGTTTTTACAGTACACCGCAACATAGAATATATACTCCATAATGTCGATGACTTCCTTTTCTTCGACAGTTCATTAAAATAAGTTAAGAAAACAGACTCAGAAAATGTGCCCGAAGCTTGATTTTCATTTTTCCATTTACAAAACTCATCGTAGGTTTTGATGTAAACCAGCCGTGATTTGCTGGGTAGCAAGTTTTCTACAATATCGGCCGCCTTCTCTTTCATAAATTCAGGTATTAACACAATATCTTCTCCGTCACTTGAATGCATAATCGATTTATTATAATTCAATCGATTTATTATAAAGTAACACTAAACTTTGTGTCCGTACAATTCACAGTAAGTATTTGAAATGGCGCCAATTCACTATTTTTTTTCTATAATGGCAGCAAAGAACACAAAACAGTTTTTATACCACACCTACTCTAAAAAGCTTATTTTATTCACGCAAAACAGTGAATAAAAAGGCCTTTTATTCACTGTTTTGTTTTTATTCACTGTTTTGGTGTTTGAATTTGGAACACAAATGTAACGGTTCGTTACAAATCCTAAACTTCATAACTAAATAATTAATTTTCCTTACAATAAACCTATCTACTACTATGTACATATATTTAAATAGAATTAATTTACTATAAACGAACTTCAAAGTTATCGTAATATTATCAGCGCACTACAATACCTACGAAGTGATCGCGCGATAACGCTAGTGATGCGTGGACCGAACCGGTACAGCTAGCTGCCTACGGAATTCACGAGAGGGCCCGAGCATTACCGAGCGCGGAGCGTTGAGAACGCACGGCTGCTGACCGCTTGTTTCTATCTTTTGTTTTAAATTTGTTAAAAAAATATAGTATTGGTACTATAACTAAAATTTAAGCAAGTGTGTGAATTATCCCCAGTTTTGGGGACCACCGCCACTCTACTCTGCTGTTGGATCCTTGACTACCGTCTGGCTGCCTTTCCCCATTAAGTCAAGTACCTGAGCCACCGGAGCACTATCCTAACCTGCTGGGACCTCTACGGGCTGCACTGCCTACAGGACAGTGATAGTAACTCAATTTCTTCTTACGCAATCGGTTACTGTTTATATAAAAGAACACTCCCCTATTAAATATAGTTATAGTTTTATATAATTCTTAGTTTATGTAATTTATATAAAAAGTGTAATTGTTGCAAAACCTTAGTTTTTAATCTTCTTTCTTTAATTTTAAGTAAATTTATTTTATACGTCTATCGAGAACACGGCTAGCGTGACACAAAATTTATCCGATCTCCATTTCAATGCTTACACAAACTCCTTGCGCTAAGATTCGAAATTCAAACTCTTTGGTGCAAATAAATTCTCGAGATTTGATTGGTCGATATTTGCGACAAGGAGTTTATAGATTTATCCATATTTTTTACTGTACATATATTATGATTATTTATTTAATAAGTACAATAGACAAGGATGCACTAGCGCCTGCATTTAAAATAAGTTAAGATTTATTTCAGACAGTTCCACTTAAGAGGTTTTCTACTTCGTCATAAGTAAGTGTACACAACCATTGAGTTACAGTTTTCTTGCACATAAATAAATGCATAGGATATATTTTGAGTATTTTATATAATTTTTATATATATAAAAGCAGACTGGCATGGGATTGCTTTCTAGCAAAGACAGTCCGTACTAAACGTGTTGGGGCCACAATATTATTACTTCTCTTTTTATGAAGTGATTTATTAAACGGTAAGTGTTTGTGACAATTTAGTACAAGATTACAGCTTTCTAACCGTCAGGTCAGATTAGTAAAATATGATATAAGATGTTTGTACAGAATCTATAGGGTTTGAAGTAGACCTTTATCAGAGATCTCTGTGCCCTTTCCAGATTCAAAAAGTTGGTCTTAGTGGCTCCTCCCCAGATTGGAATGCAGTAAGAAAGAATCGATTGCGCTAAGGCTATATAAACTTGATTCAGTAGAGTGCTAGACCCCGGCCCTTCAGGCAACCAACTCCCAGACCCCTCAGGTCTTTACCAGCCCTCCCGCGTCTCCCGTTCCATCTGATATGGACTGCGCGTCGGTCACGTCATCTTGCGCGTCGCGGCGTAAGCGTACCGCTCCCGGGAGCGACTCCGATTCCGACTCCGCGTCCGAACCGTCGTCGGGCGCCGCTACTTTAACCACTCTTCTGAGCCCGCGTTTCAATTAGTCACCAAACGCTCTAAGAAGCGTTCGAAGAAAGCAACGGTGTCTTCAACACCCGAGCCCACTCCGGTGTCTTCAAAACCCGAGCCCACCCCGGTGTCTTCAACACCCGCCCTCGCGCCGTTAATGTCACTACAAGTGACCGCGAATACGTCAGCTCCGTCGAAGCCAGCGTCGCGCTGCGCTCCCGTCCCACCGAAGCCTCAGCTTCCTCCACCCGTCTTCCTCCGCGAAAAAGCGCGCTGGACCGCGGTTTCTAACTTGTGCAAAGAGCACAAAATTAATTACTTAAAAGCCGCCAACGCTGGCGAATCAATTAAAATTCAGGTCGCGACCATCGACGATTTCCGGTCTTTTACTAGGCTTCTATCGATCACACAAATCGCGTATCACACCTACGCCCTCCCGGAGGAGCGTAAGATCCGCGCAGTACTACGGGGCGTCCCGTTTGAACTCAGCAATGACGACATTCTCGAGGACCTTAAGTCTCAGGGCTTCCCGGCTGAAGCAGTGCACAAGATGCACTCTAACCGCGGTAGGCGTTTTCCACTAGCTTTAGTTATCCTCACAAACACTCCCAACTCGAGGGAGATCTTCAGAGAGGCTCGCACAATCTGCGGACTTTCGAATATCTCCGTCGAGCGTCCCAACCCCCGCGGCCACCCTGGGCAGTGCCACCGCTGCCAGTTCTATGGCCACGCAGTGGCTAACTACTCAGCTCCCCCCTGGTGACCTACACGTCACAAAAGATTGCATTCGCACTCCCGAATCCACTTCCCCCCCTGCCTGTGTGCTGTGCGGCCAGTCTGCCTCAACAGGTGCTTACCTTGTTAGCTATCATTTTCAATGCCTGCTTCGACCATAGCTACTTCCCAAAAGCTTGGAAAGAAGCAACAGTCATAGACATTCCCAAGCTGGGTAAACCTCTGAATATCCCGGCTAATCACAGACCCATCAGCCTCCTCAAGACAATGTCTAAACTTCTCGTGAGAGTCATACTCTCTCGAATGCGGAACCATCTGTTTCCAACGGATGGCGATCTTCTCATTATTCCCCATCAGTTCGGCTTTCGCGCTAAGCACTCCTGCCCTCAGCAAGTCCATCGAATCGTCGAGTACATACTTGACGGTTTCTATCCGCGTCGTTATAAAACAGTTGCGGTTTTCTTTGACGTAGCCAAGGCTTTCAACAAAGTCTGGCACAGTGATCTCGTTTATAAACTCTACAAAATAGGCTTACCGGGTCACCTAGTCAGGTTAATAGCGTCGTTTCTCAAAGACCATACGTTTCGATTTAAACATGAAGGCACGCTTTCCGCGCCTCGTCCCATAAAGGCTGGAGTCCCTCAAGGCTCAGTCCTCGCCCCTTTGTTGTACACCGTGTACACCAACGACATTCCCATCCCGCCGAAAGGCGTCAAACTCGCCCTCTTTGCCGACGACACCGCACTCTATACCAAAGGCCACAGTGTTCCGCACCTTGTAACCAGACTCCAAAAGGCCGTAAACGCCCTTGGTGTATGGTTTCAAAAATGGCGCATCGATGTGAACCCTGAAAAGAGTTCTGCGATTCGCTTCGACCACAAACGCCGTCGTCCCGCTGGCGATCCCCACGTTCGGATGTTAGGCATTCCCATCCCCTGGAAGCGCAGTATTAAATACTTAGGCGTCACATTAGATCCGACGCTTTCTTTCAAGCCACACGTCGAAAGAGTTTCGAAACTCGCTCGTCACTACTTAGGCCGCCTAAATAGCATGTTAGGTAGAAAAAGTAAAATTTCTTTCAGAAACAAACGTACACTTTACAAGGTCTGCGTTAGACCCGTCATGACATATGCCTCGCCAATCTTTGCCCACGCCAAACCCTCCCTCCTGCACAAACTGCAGGTAGTTCAAAACCTCTTTTGCCGCAGGGCCACAAACGCACCGTGGTACGTGCGTAACGCGGACTTGCACAGAGATCTTGAACTGCCTACAGTACAACAACACCTCAAAACACTCTCTGAAGCGTTCTTCCAACGCTCCGAAACCCATCCCAATCCTCTAGTTCGTGATTCAGTCTCATATACTACTCCTGTCTTAGATTCGAAGTTCAAAGTCGCTAGGCCTAGGAATGCGTAAGCGTACTCTTCCACCAGACTGTCAGCCGATCTCGAAGCCCTTCTGGCCGCAAATTCTAATCTTAACGTAAATTCTAATTCTAACGTAAATCCTAATTCTAACATAAATGCAAATTAATTCAATTTTATTTTGCAATTTTTAATTTTTTTTTTAATTATTTGATTTTCATTTTGAGCACCTTCAGTGCTATGTATTCACCTTCAGTGCTTTGAGCACCTTCAGTGCTATGTCCAGCGGGTGAGCCTTTCTGGGCCCCGCTAGCGCGGCCTCTTTCTCCAATTGGCCGTCGCTCAGATGAAGGCTGAGTGGCAAAAAAATTGTACGAGCCGACAGGGGGTTTTTTAGCGGGTAGTGCTCATTAGGAGCTAGTCCCGGATGCCTTGTAACGCGCGCCAGAGGCATGTGGAAATGCATTATGTGCCTCCTGCCTAAACGGGGAACAAAAAAAAAATAACGAGTGCTAGACATGACTGACCTAAGAGATTTAAATACCCAATTTAACTTTCTGATTCGATTTATTACAGGTTCCAACTGCGAATGCCAACTAAGTTTTTGATCAACAATGATGCCGAGAAGGTTGGTTGCAAAAATAGCCAATAGACGTTATTGACAATAAACTGAAATTGAACTAAAATATCGTGCTTCCGTTTATATAATAAAAGGTATAACAATAAACCGAAACTAAAACATATTTGATTTATTAAAATATAACAATTGTACCTTCATAACATTTAACGCTAACAATTTGAAAACGTTTGAAATTTAAGAATTTCGTTTGTGAATTTGTTGCACAGAACAAACAAAAGGTTTAATATATCTATCGCCAAGTACTTGTTGTATAGACTGGAGATGTGACACATGATCGAATTCTTAAAGTAATTGGTAGCTTATGTTACGCAATGCCATGTGGCAGTTGCGGGAACGTGGCGCGCGAAGCTGCAGCGCAGGCAGCAGCGCCAGGCAGTACCGCGCTTCATGCACTTTTGCAAATTACTTTAGAGTCGAGAGCGATACCAAGATTTCGTACAACGGTAACCATAGAAATAAAATTGTCGTCGAAATTGTAGGAATAGTTAATTTTTATAAATAGTTAATTTTGATAGTAAATTAATAATGATTCAAGATCTTCTTGGAGGATGGCATTCACTTTGATTTTTTGCGTTTCTGTATACTTTCTTGTCGTCTACGATATATATATTTTTAATATACAATAAAGTAAGAATTATTAAATAATACTTTATGTAAACAGGTAAGCACCGTAGAGCAAGGGTCCCAAACAGGAACCTATTGGAACAGGAGAAGTTATTACGATAAAATCAGTCTACAACCACCTTAGGTGAAAGCTTTTTCAAAGTCCGTTTAGATCACGTCAACTTGATTGCCCTGGTCCCAACCAAGCAGAACGCCGTCAGTGAATACTGACAGATTTGTGATTGAAATCCATGTTGATTTTCGGGGATGGATGGTGCGAATACCGGATACAGTTGTGAATTTAGGTGTTTTTCAAATGTTATACTCATAGCATTTACTTTTGATATAGGTAGGCAGTGATCGAAATGTAGCTAAGATAGAGCCCTTTGTGGGTATTAATATTATAAGGAATACTTTCCACTTACTCGGAAATATTCCGATATTGAGAGATTTTGTAAATATAATATAACAGCGGTTTCACCAAGCTTTCTCCACAATTGTGCATGAAGATTGGTGGAACGTTGTCACTACCGGCTCCTTTTGTAACATCCAAAGATTTTTATTGTTTCTTCTTTTCTTTCAATATCGATTTTATTTATATTTTATTTTCTAGGTAATCAAAAAAGAACAGATGAACCTTTCGTATGATCTTTCTGGTGGAATAAAAACGCTTTATAAGTAATTATTAAGGGCAGTGCATGATTACTACACCGTATTGTATGCCTAATTTTTAAAGCAACATATTAATTTTCGAATTAATAAGACACCTCTCCGCTATGAATATAACTATTAAGCCATGTCTCCGTAACTAATATGAATTCGTATTCGCTACTCACCAGGTTAAAAAAAAATTCGTTTTACTGCGAAGATCACGAACATTCTGGTTATATACCATTAGGTTTGCACTTGTCATATAATAAGGACTGAAATTGTAAAAAATATAATAATGGTCCTATAATGCTTGGACACGGTCTAGATTTCATAATATTAAATATACCAATACTTGAAAGTCTACAGAGTCGTTAATATGAAAGAATAATAATATCTCATAATTAAATAGAGTAATATGTCATAATTAAGTATAAGTTCGATCGTAATATTCACAAATTTTACTAAAATTGAATAAGATCTTTCTGTTTATTTAAGTGTAGGTATGGATGAAAAGTAAGATAGTTTTGTTGTATATTATGTTTAATTCTGGCTCAAAATGTGTTATTGGTGATTAATTGGTTTTGTTTGTTTAGTGTAGTCATGTTATCTATATATCATAGATTTTATACAGATATATAAGCATTATATTTGGAAGCAAAATTAACAGTACTGTAATTTAATTTTTCTTTTGTTTTTTCTAGGTCTTTCTCTCGTTTGAAAGTGTGAACTGGCGACTCTTGGTTCTTTCTTTTAAAAAATTGCGCACTATCTTACCCAGCAAAACGTATAAGCTTTCTTTCCAGCAACTTGTTTGGATTTTTTTTAAGTAACTTGTTATCTGGAGTGAGGTGCTCATGTACATAAAACTTTTTTTGATTTCCAGCAAACCGATATCGGACGTTTTTATACCACATGTTCGTCTTAGACTGGAAAGGATGGAGTTATTGTGAAGTCAACTCCTTAATATAACGATGTGAACTGGGTTTTCTCTAAACGTTGCAGTGAGTCCGACGATCTCAATAATATTTTGGCGGGTTCATTGTTGCTGTTTGGCCAAAGAAGAGCGATTTTCAGTTAGCTCAGTTACATTTTGATTAAGACGAGATTCAGAATTATGTAACTTTAAGAAAAGGACATCATTTTTAGGTTTTCAACCAATTACAATGCTTTTATTGAAGATTTAATAGCGATAATTGGGATTGTATTTCAACTGCGCATTTCATATTAGGATATTTTTTATTACATTATTCACGCCATCTGTTGTGGGGAACTATATTTATCTTTTTGTGAACCAGTGGCTAATTTTGACCTAACTGGAGATTTTCTGCTGTCACCACCTTTTATTTGTGAATGCACGTGGGATATTTCCAGGGCTATCGCGGTGACGATGACGCATTTACCTTTGAATCCGATACAGGCTGAATGATTTTGTTAATATTTTGATTTTTTTTTCGTAGCAGTTTCCCTACATGCCATATGGCCATATTTATAGAATGTCAATTTCCAAATTGAGTGTTTTGTATTGAAAAACGACTGAAGAACACGGGGATAGGAACCACGGTCTCTGGGTCTCCTATCCCCGGTCTCCATGGTATCCACGGTCTCTGTTTCTTAATAGAAGAAATATAAGTGATTAGTATGGGGATTTAGTTGTTGTTTTAATAACTACCCACAATACAAATTGCTATTTGTTAACAAATATCATTAAGGTGAAGCAAAATTTAAGTAAATTAATAATTTTAGCACTGAGATAGATTAATAACAATGCCGTTTTTGCTACTGGCCCACACAAATTAATAACTATTCAAATGGTTATTTGTCACTTTGAAACTGTTTTATATATGAAATATATAGGGAGTGGTTTCAAACTCGACTTGTAGCAACCAAGGCCAACTACCCTCTGTACATATTAAACAAAATATTGAAAAGTATAAGTGTCACAGATTTTTTTTTAAATTATAAATTGACAGGTCTTTGTTTTCCGTGGAATTTAACGAAGAAGATTATTTAGTTTTAATTTTATCAACCAAATCAAAGTTAAAAGATAGAAAAAAAATTAAAATTGAACTTAAAGTATTTATCAGCTTTCATTAAATTTCCTTGTTGATACAGCTTCTTAGCACTGAAATATACATTACATTCTAGGAACTTAAATATAGTTGCCAAAAGTCGGGGTTTAAAACTTTATGATAATTAGTACTGTGGCTGGAACTTGGCTCATTTTGAAGTTCAAGCTGCTGACGTCTGCAACTGCTTGACTGTATAGTAGTCAACTACCTCACAACTAGTTAGCTTAATTATTTCAATAAAGGAGCTACTCGCTTGCTTGTAATTGATGGGATGGCTTCTTTAGAATTACACATTAAATGGAATGACAATCTGTTTACATAACATAAGGCACAAATTTTATTTGACTGTCTTACGCAATGCTACAATTCTTGCAGCGGAAATATAAGAAAACTTCTATTAATTAAATGCTTATTTGATAACTTCATATAAGTAGTAACAAGTATTTTATTTGTTCAATTGATTTAAGCAACATTTTGAAAACAAGTTTTATAAAATGATAAATATTAATAAATTTAGAAAAATATTTATTGGGTTCGAAAAATATTTAAGGACGACTAAAAAATAATTCTTTTTAACCTAAATTTAAAAAATACTTATTTATAAATTAAGGAGTCGTTAAAATTATTTTGTTTGGGAACAAATATAAATTTCAAACCTTTTTCTCATATAAACAATACATATACAATAACAAAAATATCCATACGGCGCACAGTAGTTCCAATCTGAAAGTAAGTGGACAAAGGATCTCAAGTCAGATTTAGATGTAATTTTTTTTTTGGTTTGCTGTTGAATAGACTGACAGTTTTTGTAATTTACAGAAAATCAAATGTTTGATAGTTTGCGAGAAATGAAATATATGTTAATTTGTTTGTATGGAAACAAATATATTTTATGTCTTGTCTCGAGATGGGTCTATTTGGCGCGGGTTTCGGGTCTATATGGTAGTAGCCCTAGCAATTGTGTACTAAATAAAAATTATACCTTGTGCCGTGAGTTGCCGCCCCGCGAGTAACAAGGCGTTGAAAATTTCAATATTAATTGGAAATTTTGCGAAAACTAGTAGTTTTTTCATATTTATTAAACTATTTCATGCCTAAAATAAGTTAAAATAAACAAATTATAATTTTACTATTTCTCATTATGATAGCCCATAAGTCTCATTTATGTAATGGAAAATAAATAAATAAATAAATAAATAAATATTTCTAACAATCACACCACATTATCTAGCCCAAATTAAGTATCATTAAAGAACTTGTGTTATGGATACTAGATAACGGATAAATAAACTTAAGAAATATATAAGCACACATAGATATTTTTTTTATATATAAATATATTAGAAATAAACTTAAATAAACGTAAATAATAAATGTATTGTTAGATGGAAATTGGCAAAGTAAACCCTATAACCTTTAAAAAGTTTAGTATAAATAACAAAAAACAACACGTGTGCATCAAAAAGTGCACTGATTTTATCTTTTTTCATTGAATACGAGACAGTGGCAAATACGAGTATATACAAATATAGACTGATACTTTTTAAAAACACTTGTTCAGAAAGCAAATTGTAGGTTGTAATGTAGTCCTGAAAAATGCCTGTTTGTGACTGGGAGTTTGTTGCGGATTGGAATGGGTTCTAACGGTCAAATTTTTATTCCAGTGGATTAGAAATTTCTTCAGGTTCCACGTGACAGCATTCGTCTTCTTTAAATTCAATGCTCTTCAATCATTCCAATCATTCAATCAGAAATAAACGCCTCATGAGATTCTTTTGAAAATTTCAGCCTTGTGAGGAAAATGTGGGAGTTTGAACTTATTGAAAGCCCGTGAAGAATGTTCTCATTGTATGGCACTCAATAAATAATAGCTTTCGCGTTTTGATATATACCTATTATTTTTAATCTTTAAAATTAACTTTTAATACTTTTTTGGATTTACTTTTCTTATTTACAATATTGAAATAATAATAATAAATTATTGGAAAGTTGCAGTTTCAGGATATTTACGCATTTTTTTTGACGCAGGAAAATGCTCATGCGACCCAGGGGAGGCCGTAGTAGGGTTATTGTACCTTCTAGACGTGCGTCAAACGGGCGATATTGCTGCGAGTCAGGGCGCTTACGACCCACATAGGGGCACCATACCGGGCTATCGACCTCACGGTACCCGCGTAAAGACGCAGACAATGACGTCTCAGGTCCCCCGAGAGTGGGCAGCAGCCGAGTCCTAGATAGCGCATCGATAGCCTTACGTCGATGCGGACTCTGGATGCTACAATACGTGCGTCCCGGGGCGGCGCGTTCCGCGGGCAATGGAATACCACGGCCTCGGTCCTTTCGAGCGCCACCCGCAAACCCAATCGCCGTATGTGTCCCACCACGAATGCCGCGCTTGCGGATATTTACGTATGGCTCAAGTGTAGACAACTGATAGCCACTGATGCTTAACTAGGATTGTCATGCTTTACTTCAGCATGCAGCGCCCTCAGTTTTTTTATAAATAGCTTATAAGCTATCATGTTAAGTAAATTTACATTCGAATAATTTAATATGTTTTATTTCAAGTCTCTATTTAAAGTAATAAATGAGTTAAGCTTGTATGTAAATAAGATTTTTACCGTCTTTGAAGGTTTTTTTTATGAGCAAAAGGGACACTGACCTTTTCACACCATTTTTATTCATAGGATATATATGGGTCATTATATTTTCTTATTAAAATTAATTTTAGAGCAAATGAAGTTTTGTTTCATTCGATCTATTTTCACAGACAGTAAACCATTTAAGCTTCACTGCCTTACTATGTATGACAGTATTTGAACGTTAATCAAAACAGATGTCACTCAATACCGCGCAATGTCGTAAATACGCTGAGTGGGATGAAGAATTGCTTAGAACTTAGTACTTATTTTAAGCACAGTTCTTTGCGCTAAATCTAGGAAGTAATGCAAAAATGCAATTTAAATATATTGGCAACCATAATAACAATAGTAAGTTTTGTTTCCTTAAACTGAACTTTAAATAGCATTAAGGATTTGATTCCTATTTAAAATAGGAAAAACAAGGTAAGCACCTGTTGCGGCAGGTGCTTAAGTGTGTGGTTAGATGTGGTTAGCACCAGGAGCTTTGTTGGACTTTTGACTTCTAATGAGACGCAAGATTTCATCGTTAGAGACTGTGACATTCTGACTTTCTGTTCTGTGATTCTGTGACCATGACTGTGACGTCGGTGATGGGGAGAGATTCTCTGAGGAGTACTTCATTAGAGCATTGTGCCGCTATGCTTTCGGCGAAACATTCAGCTTTCTCTTCGACTTCGAAGGCAACAGTGCCATCGGGACGAGTGAGAGGAGGAACGTGAGAGGCGGTGTCTACGCGTAGGGCTCGGGCCATACTATAGTACGCTTGGTGGGACGGGGAGATATTCTCCATGAGATCGTTAAACTGAGCGTCTCGGAGTTCCGCGAGGCAAGACCTAACTTTACGTTATAGCTGATTCGCAGCAGATCTATAGGCGGGCGTGGGATATTTCTTGGCTCTCCGGAGAGCCGCGTTCTTGGCTTTAATAAGATTGCTAACGGCTAAAGGTAGACTGGGTATACTTCGCTTAGCAAATTTTTCGTTAACACTGATGGCTGAGTTGATAGCATCAGTGAGGAAATCGACTAAAGAATCTATTTTGTCCGGGCTATCTATAGAATCGGGCGAGATCGCGAGTGGAGAGTTCGGGGCCTCTAAGGCTGACACTAACGTATTTTTAAAACCTTTCCAGTTGGTAAAGGTCTTAGGAGAGGTGACGATATCGTTAGGCAGTCCTAGCACGAGGGAGACGGGAACCTCAGAACCTAGGTCATCGAATGGTTCGATAGACCTGAGATCGAGGTTGATTCGTTTGAAGATCGCAAAATCGGGGATGTCAGGAGAGTAGTTAGGGTTGCCGGGATAGTGAGTGGGAGTGACGGGAGAGATGACGTCTAAGTCGAGTTGCTGAGTGATTTTAAGGAGTTCTCTACCGCTTTGGTTGGTCGATAGGCACGTCCAGTCAGTATGTTTGGAGTTAAAGTCTCCGAATGGCCGAGGGTGAGAATGGCCTCAAAGTCGCTAAGGATAGGTCTGGTGTCACTAGGTATGTAGACTGAAGCTATGATGACGGTTGGATGACCAGTCATAGCCTATCTACACACAGTGGCTTCCATGTTGAGGAGAGGAGGTGTAGGGAGAGGAGTGCAATGGAAACCTCTTTTGTAATAAATAGCTGTGCCACCGTAACCGTCGGGCCTATCGTTACGAATGAACACGTATTTGGGAATATCGAATCCCTTGGTGCGGTTCGGAGTGAGCCATGTCTCTTGGAGAAGCATTAAGTCTGGCTCGTTGTTCTGAAGGAACAGTTTGAGCTCAGGAATGTTAGTACTAAGGCTACGAGCGTTAAATGAAACTAGGGATAAGCCCTTGAGTTTGATACGAACGGACGTGGGATTTGCAAGTCTAGACATTATATTTATATTTATTATTTAAAGAGTTTATACGAAAAAAAAAAAATAGAATTTATAATGAACTAAGTAGCGAGCGATGCTCGGCTAACGGAAATAGATGCTCTTGAGGAGAGCGGGCGGCTCGCAGTTTGCGTGCGAGTACGGAGGTTTCCCTAATGTCGACGTTTTGAATAACGTCGAACTCGGTCTTCATGTCCTCAGCCAACGACGACTGTGGTGAAGACGACGGAGCGGGACGCGGGCCTGCGGGAGCTGCGGGAGCTGGGATAGGACGGGAAGGTGCAGGTGGAGCGGCCGGATGCTGTCATCAGGACAGAGCCGGAGAAGGCTTCGGCTGCACGGGCTTTGCTTCCGTGGGACCCCGGTTGCGCAGCGGCGGGAAGTTGGCAGGAGTGAGCGGCCTCGCCGGTTTAGGCGCGGCCCTCTTAGTGGAGGAGCGCGGAGCGCGTGGATAACCCCTGTAGTTTGCTGTGTGGCTGGACTAGCCACACTGGCCGAGTACACTCCTTAGAAATGTGGGGATCTAGGCACTTAACGCACCTGGGAGGGGCAGAACAGTTAGCCACTACGCAGTGGCTCTGGCCGTAGAGCTGGCAACGGTGGCATTGCCCAGGATGACCGCAACTAGGAGCGGTTAGGACGCTCGACGGAGATATTCGAGAGTCCGTAGATTGTGCGGGCCTCTTTGAAGATCTCCGTCAATTTGGGAGTATTGGATAGGATGACAAGGGCGAGTGGAAAATGCCTACCGCGGTTCGAGTGCATCTTGAGCACTGCTTTGCCTGCGTTATTCGCCTTTATATAATTTATTTTGTGCTCTTTGCACAAGTTAGAGACCGCGGTCCAGCGCACTTCAGGATATCGGGAAGAGACCGATCAATGGAGAATGGCGTCTTGCACCTCCGTACCGGGCGGCGATCGGAGCGAGACGATTAACTACTTTTCGCAAAATCTCCAATTAATATTGAAATTTACAACTCCTTGTTAGTCGCGGGGCGGCAAGTCACGGTACAAGGTATAAATTTTGTTAAGTCCCAAACCCGCGCCAAATAGACCCAACTTGAGAAAAAAATGAATATTAGTTTCCATACAAACAAATTTACATAATTTTATTTCTCGAAAAATATCCAACCTATAGAATTTCTTAAATCTAAAAAGAAAATTGTCTAGTAAACATAAAAAAAAATAAAAATAATAACATCTAAATTCTGACTTGAGATCCATGTCCACTTATTTCCAGAATGAAACAACTGTGCGGCGCCTTGTTTACAATTTTCATTGAATTTTAATTTCAATTGTGGTTACATATAATTTTAGCCATCCAAAAATAGCCCATTATTTAAATAAAACGGACACCAAAAAATGTGTCCTTATATTCGAATATTCCAATTCCCATTTATTCATAAATAAATCTCCAGACAAACACACCAACTGATCTTTATTGGCCCAAAGTAAGCAGAGCTTGTGTTATGGAATATCAGAAAAACCGAACTGGGGGGAGGGGGAAACCCAGAATATACACGTATAGATATAAACTACCATGACCCGAAAACAAACACAGCAGACCCCGGGAGCAACCCAGAACAGGGCGCTCCCGGCTGCCGAGTCACGATGGTTGTTTCACGACTTCGCTCGTAGCAACACTCATACGCTGAGATTCGTACAATATCAAGCTTCGTCCTCGACGACTTGAGATAAGCCTCTGTAGGACTTACGCTCCGGCCGGTAACTAAGTCAGTCTCGCAGCAACAACAGAGTTGAGCTTACTACGGTCGATTAAATTCGATAGTAGTTCGCAAGGCTCGGGCTGATTTTCTGGCTACGTACTTGACGCTGGGCGTTTGTTACGTTAGTTAGAGACTCGCTCTGCAGCCGGCTTCGGCCGGCTGTAACGTAGTCAATCCCGCACTCGGTGCACCCCTCGAATAGATACCCCACTTCAGTGCGAGCAGCAACAACACAGTTGAGCTTACTACGGTCGATTAAATTAGATAGAATTTCGCAAGGCTCGGGCTGATTTTCTGGGTACGTACTTGACGCTTGGCGCTTTTTACGTAGTCAGAAACTCGCTCTGTGGCCGGCTTTGGCCAGTCGTAACGTAGTCAATACCGCGCTTCGAGTGCAACCTCGTCAGGTCTACGGCCGGTTTTTGTTGTCAATTTATTGACATCACACTCCGTAGTAGACTCGCGTTTGATCAGGTGGATACTTAACGGAGACAACTAAGCCTGATAGCGTTGCCCCGGTGCGCTTTCAAGGCCCTTCAGGCTAAGGAGAAACCGGCTGACCCGATCCTATTGCACTTGGGCCTTTCCCAGGGTGACGGTACAATGCTGTCTGAATTAGGGGCACCACTTCGCGTCGTCCCCAGCCCCCCTACCGCGGGTAGGGAGGTTTAAGTGAGGTTTGTTAGGGAACCTAGACATTATTATATATTTATATATTATATATTGTAGTCCCAAGCCCTCCAATGGACCAGCAAAGCTTAGTAAACTATGCTAGATCGTTCGCCCAGGCGCTCGTTGCGTCCGGCGTCGGCATATCCGACCATGTCCTAACGCAGGCCTTACAGGCAACTATCGCGTCCCCGGCCCCTCAGGCTTCAACCCCGGCCCCTCAGGCCTCCAACGTCCAGACCCCTCAGGTCTCAGCTCTCCCACGTCTCCCTTCTGGTCCAAGATGTACTGTGGATCGGTCACGTACTCTCGCGCGTCGCGTCCCGAGCGTCTCGCTTCCGGGAACGACTCCGAACCCGCGTCTGATGCGTCGTCAGATGCCGTCACCTTAACCGGCTCTCCTGAGCCCGCGTTTCAGTTAGTCGCCAAACGTTCCAAGAAGCGCTCGAAGAAAACCTCGGTATCCTCAATATCCAAGCCCTCCCTGGTGTCTTTAACACTCGCCCCCACGCCGCTAATGTCACTCGAAGTGACCGCGTCTCCGTCGGTCCCGTCGAAGCCAGCGACGCGCTGCGCTCCCGTCCTACCGAAGCCTCAGTTTTCTCCGCCCGTCTTCCTCCGCGAAAAAGCGCGCTGGACCGCGGTTTCTACCTTGTGCAAAGAGCACAAAATAAATTACTTAAAAGCCGCCAACGCAGGCGAATCAATTAAAATTCAGGTCGCGATCATCGACGACTTCCGGTCTTTTACTAGGCTTCTATCGATTAAACAAATCGCGTATCATACCTACGCCCTCCCTGAGGAGGCAAAGGAACGGGGCGTCCCGTTCGAACTCAGTAACGACGACATTCTCGAGGGCCTTAAGTCCCAGGGCTTCCCGGCTGAAGCAGTGCACAAGATGCACTCCAACCACACTAGGCATTTCCCACTCGCTCTTGTAATCCTAACTAACACTCCCAACTCGAGGGAGATCTTCAGAGAGGCTCGCACAACTTGCAGACTTTCGAACATCTCCGCCGAGCGTCCCAATCCCCGCAGTCACCCTGGGCAGTGCCACCGCTGCCAGCTCTACGGCCACGCAGCAGCTAATTGCTCAGCTCCCCCCAGGTGCGTTCAGTGCCTGGATCCCCACATTACGAAGGAGTGCACTCGCACTACTGACTCCTCTTCCCCCCCCTGCATGTGTACTGTGCGGCCAGTCCGGCCACACAACAAACTACAGGGGTTGTCCGCGCGCTCCACGCTCCTCCACTAAGAGGGCCGCGCCTAAACCGGCGCTGCCGCTCACTCCTGCCAACTTCCCGCCGCTTTGCAACTGGGGTCCCCCGGAAACAAAGCCCGTGCAGCCGACGCCTACTCCGGCTCTGTCTTGGAAACAGCGTCCGGCCGCTCCACCTGCACCTTCCCGTCCTATCCCTGCTCTCGTAGGCCCGCGGCCCACTCCGTCGTCTTCACCTCAGTAGTCGCTGGCTGAGAACATGAAGATCGTGTTCGACTTCATTTAAAACGTCGACATTAACGAAATTTCCGTATTCGCACGCAAACTGCGAGCCGCCCCATCTCCTCAAGAGCGTCTATTTGCACTAGCCGAGCATCACTCGCTACTTATCTCTTTATAAATTCTATTTTTCGTATAAATTCGTTAATAAATAAATATAATGTCTAGACCCGCAAATCCTGCGTCCTGTCGTATCAAACCCAAGGGCTTATCCCTAGTATTTTTAACGCCCGTAGCCTTAGTTCTGACCTTCCTGAGTTCAAACTGTTCCTTCAGAACTACGAGCCGGACTTATTACTTCTCCAAGAGAACATGGCTTACTCCAAACCGCTTCACCGCTTCGATATTCCCAAGTACGCGTTTTCTCGTAACGATAGGCCCAACTCCGACGGTTTCGGTGGCACTACTATTTATTACAAAAGAGGATTCCATTGCAGTCCTCTCTTTACCCCTCCTCTCCTCAACATGGAAGCCAATGTGTGAAGATTGGCTATGACTGGTCATCCGACCATCATCATAGCTTCAGTCTACATACGCAGTGGCACTAGACCAATTCGCAGCGACCTTGAGGTCATTCTCGCCCTCGGCCATTCAGTGATTATGTTTGGAGACTTTAACTCCAAACATACTGACTGGACGTGCCTATCGACCAACACCAGCGGTATCGTTCTCCTCGACATCACTAACTCACTCGACTTAGACGTCATCTCTCCCATCACTCCCACTCACTATCCCAACAACCCGAACTACTCTCCTGACATCCCCGATTTTGCAATTGTCAAGCGAATCAACCTCGATCTCAGGTCTATCGAACCGCTCGATGAACTAGGTTCTGACCACCGTCCCGTCTCCCTCGTGCTAGGACCGCCTAACGATCACGTCACCTCTCCTAAGACCTTTACCAACTGGAAAGGCTTTAAAAATACGTTTGTTTCAGCCTTAGAGGCCCGAACTCTCCGCTCGCGATCTCGCGATTCATTAGTCAATTCTCTCGCTGATGCTATCAACTCAGCCATCAGCGATAACGAAAAGGTTGCTAAGCAAGGCAAACCAACGCTTCCCTTAACCGTTTAGCAATCTTATTAAAGCTAAGAACGCGGCTCTCCGGAGAGCCACGCTCTATCCCACGCCCGCCTATAGAACAGCTGCGAATCCTACAACGTAAAGTTAGATCTTGCCTCGCGGAACTCCGAGACGCTCAAATGAACGATCTCATGGAGAATATCTCCCCGTCCCACCAAGCGTATTATAGTATGGCCCGAGCCTTACGCGTAGACACCGCCTCTAACGTTCCTCCTCTTACGCGTCCCGATGGTACGCTGACAGTGTTGCTTCACAATGCTCGCCCAGCACGCAACCCGCGGATCCCTCCCATATCCAAGCGGTGGAGGACGAAGTTCTCCGCAGAGACTCTCTCCCCATCACCGCTGACCCCGTCACAGTCTCTAATGATTATTTATTATTTATTTACTATGTTACAACATTCGTTATCTTAAGGTCTTAAAACCCTATTAGAGTTTGTCAAGACAACAAAAATCTCAGTTAACTAGAAACAACAGTTTACAAATTAAAAACAAAAAAATTAATAATAATATGTTAACTATTCATCAATCATTCGCTCGTTGATACAGTGGTTCGCGCGAGCATTCCACATGCGAAACTGGTTTGGCTAGTTATAATACAGTACAAAATAAAAGAAAGATAAAGGATGCTCCTTAGTAAATTTAGTTTTATTATAAAGTATTTAAGTAATGTTTTTTTAAATGTATCTTTATATTTTTTTGGTTTTTTTTGGTTTTTAATTTCAAGTGGTAGGTTATTAATAAGATAGGGAATTAGGTACTGAGAAGTCCTTCTACCGTACTCGTTATTGAATTTAGTTTTTGATAGTTGACAGCCTGTTTGGTATGGAGGTAAGTAGCATTGCCTTCCAAGCCAGAGGTCCCGGGTTGTACCATGGATGTGTATGTATGTTTATTTCAGTTTATTTCTAATATTTATATAATAAAAACTCTATTTGTGTTTATATATTTTTTAAGTTTATTTATCCGTTATCTAGCATCCATAACACAAGTTCTTAATGATACTTAATTCGGGCTAGATAATGTGGTGTGATTGTTAGAAATATTTATTTATTTATTATATTTTTTTATTTGTTATACTTCTTGTTCCTATTGGATGATTTTTAATAATCTGAATTTCATTGTGGCAGTATTATTCGGTAATTAGGTTTTTAAATACAGGCATAACACCACAGTATTTAAAGAGCTCAGCAGGACACTCGGAATAGGTTCTTTTAATTTTTTTTTGGAACTAGTAGTTTAAGTATTCTATATTGTAAATTATAGATTTGTTTAAGATATTGTTACCGCCATATTTAAAATTATAAATTCGCGATATTGTCAGAGTGCATTCCCGCCGCGTATTAGCCAATCGCATTGCTCGATGTAGGGAACTACCTTCAATCTCCAAATATCACGCACCTTCGGCCAACGGAAGGAATCAAGATGGAGGAAGTCTGCAGCTACCACCGCTCGCGCAAGGACGCTCGCTCGCAGCCCTTGTATCCGCCACACCCGACTTGTTGGCAGTTATCAAGATTTTATTGTTATATCGTTTGACGTTGTGACAGCCTGGCCAGTGCTTTAGATATTTTCAACAAACTGTTTGTGTAGTGCAGTGAAACCCAACTGAAAGCCGCTAAGAAGATAGCAAGGTGCGTGCTAGTTTTATTTGTTTTAACATTATATTTGCATTCGAATATTCGCGAATTATAACCTTTTGTTTACCAGCTATCCTGTGATTAGTCCACTTTTCGAAGATACCTTTAACCCATAATTACTCTTTCCCTTAGGGATTAGGGTGCCGCGCCGCCAAATACAGTCCATTTCAATATTTAACTTTAAATTTCTTTCCCGCGCCGCTACAATGTTTGGCCCATGCGAGCCTGATAATTTGTTAATTCGCGAATCGCTCACTTAACTTCCATTTTTTTCTTTCGCTTAAACCGCAGGTAGTTATAAATTTATTTGCAGACTCAACCCGCTACGCCCTTATATGGTTGCCTTTATGTATTTACTTATTAACCCGCATTTAATAAAAGGTATATAAGTGTATTTTATATAAACCCGCATTTATATTTTAGTTTATTTTATCCGCGCTAGTTATAGCTATAGAAGTTGCTTAACTTATTCCATAAGTTGCAGTTCTACCGTCACTCGCTTGCGTGAATACCTATTAGGTTCACATTATTTGTTCGCTTATAATCCCTCTTTATTTAATGCAAAAATAGTTATTCACGTCATTCGATTGCTACTCTTTTATACTGGGTGCACTCACGAACAAGTAAACTAAAACGAACAAGTAAATAGTATTCTAGTTAGATAGATACCTACATACTTATCTTCGTAAAAGTGTCAGTGTATTAGGTATTAGTAAATTATGCCGCGTAACGAAAAACTTACTTGTTCGTCAAGTCCCCAAATAGTTGTTTTAGAAGCTAAACGTAATGTACTTTATGAACGTATCCAATACATTTACGAACAAGCAAAGGTAGCTCACGTCTCAGAAGAGAAAAGAGAATCGTTTGTTAATTCATGCATTACTATTGATAGCATTCGCAGTACCTTTCATGATGTGCTGGATGAATATAATGAGAAGTTACTAATAGATGATCCTGCCGCGAAGCCTAACTATCAAGCCTACATGTCTTTCGAGGACTTATTTTGTTTTATAAAACAAACGCTGTCGCAGCTGTCGCCTTCTCAGTCGTCCTGTGAGACTTCTGTGCCGAGTAAAGCCAACTCTAAACTACCACCTATAGAATTACTGTCATTTGACGGAGACATACAAAATTGGCCTTTATTTTACGCTAGTTTTAAGTCCTCGGTACATGACAATTCATCCCTCACTAACGCTGACAAACTTTACTATTTATTAGGGAAATTGTCGCCTAAGGTACAATCGGTATTTGCAGGTATTACACCCTGTGCCGAAAACTACAATGTTATATTTCAATCGCTGCTTGATAGGTATCAGGATGTACGCGTTCTCGGTTCTAACTATTTAGACCAGATATTAAATTTAAAATTAAATAACACTCCTTCCGCTTCCAGTTATCAATTGTTTATAGACAAATACGTAACTTCCGTGAATTCTCTTAAAAATTTAGGCATAGATAATTTAAGTGATTTCATTTTGCTTCACATCGCGATACGTAAGTTTGATGTAGAAACTATCCGCGCGTTCGAAATTCATTCCTACGATACAAAGTTACCTAAACTTGATAGCTTCACTACTTTCATAAAAACTCAATGTCGCATTTATGAAAATACACAACCCGCGAGTAGCAATAATTCAAAGTTAAATAAATCACGCTTTATTAATTCCAATAAGAGTTCTACCCCACAGTCGTACGTTTCGAGTTCGACACCTAACAATAAATGTTCGCTTTGTAATAATACGCACGATCACTTTTATAAATGTTTTGAGTTTGAGAAATTATCTCCTTCCGATCGGTTTAAGTGTGTCAAATATAACAACGCATGTATTAATTGTTTAAGTGGAAAACATCGCTTAACAAATTGTACTTCTAAATCGACGTGTCGTGTGTGCGCCAAGCGCCATCATACGTTGCTGCATTTTAATGCTCCGCGCCGCACGACGGACCGCGTCGTGAATGAATCCTCGACTGCGTCAACCCGCGCGGGCGCCTCCCGCGCTGTGCCGCCACAGCCGACTGTCGACGTGACGTCATCGAGTATTCCTCGCGCTCAGCGTAGTAACTTGTCACTTTGTACTACAACTAACGCGACTGTTTTACTTGCAACTGCCCAAGTTATAGTTTACGATGTTTGCGGCAAGCAACATGTAGTTCGTTGCTTACTAGATAGCGCCTCTCAAGGTAGTTTTATGAGTTACGAATGCTGCAATCGTTTAGGATTGTTAAATAAATTAAAACCGTCTTATACAATGGTTAGGGGTATCGGTGGCTCACAGAAAACTGCTAAGGGTTCTGTTGACATAATTATTTATTCTCGGTTTAATTTAAATATTAGTTTTAAGGTTTCTTCACTTATTGTTGACCGCATAACGGACACTTTACCTTCCGTGCCGGTTGATCTCACCGCGTTTTCCCACATACGAACATTACCCCTCGCCGACAGTACCTTCGCTAATCCAGGTACTATAGATATATTATTAGGTAGTTCGATATTTCCGCATTTGCTGTTGCCAGGTATTGTGCATAGCAACTTCAGTAATATACCTCCCGCGATACAAACCGTTTTAGGTTACGTCATTATGGGGTCCGTACCTACATGCTATGCTGCTTGTAATTTAAATACAGCCTCGTATTGCTCCGTGATCCATGACCCTATGGACACACTCCTCAAGCGTTTTTGGGAGCTAGAGGAGATAACCGCGCCGCCCGCTCAGAGTGTCGACGACCTTGAGTGCGAAGATTATTTCCGCGCCTCCACTTCTCGTGATGAAAGTGGTAGGTATATTGTTGCCTTACCATTTTGTAAGGACGTGTTCACACTAGGGGACTCGTACGCCGCGGCATTTAAACGACTTATCTGCCTTGAGCGCAAGCTGGATGCTTCACTCAAAACCCGCTCTGCTTACAACGACGTCATGCGTGATTACATAGACAAAGGCTACCTCAGCCCAGTCCAGCAGCGCACCGACGACTCGCTTCGCCCCCTCTACTACATCCCCCACCATGCCGTGCTGCGAGATGACAAGACCACTACCAAACTGCGCGTTGTTTTGGACGCTAGTTGTAAAACGTCTTCTGGTGTTTCCTTGAACGACGTGTTACATGCAGGTAGCAATTTACAGGGTGATTTATTTTGTATTTTAATTAATTTTCGTATATTTAAAATTTGTTTATCCGCCGATTGTCGTCAAATGTTTCTTCAAATAGTCGTCCGAGAACCCGACCGCAGGTTTCAGAGAATATTGTATCGCTTCGACACCGCCGAACCTGTGACCGAATATGAGTTCAACCGCGTTTGTTTCGGACTGAAGTCGAGTCCATTTCACGCGCTTCGAGTCGTTCGTCAGCTTATTGCTGATGAGGGCCACGCGTACCCCGCCGCCGCCGCTGTAGCGGCCTCTGCTTTGTATACGGACGATGTTGCTTATTCAGTTGTATCTGAGCAAAAAGCCATCGAACTTAGCAGCGAGCTGATTGAATTCTTTAAGAAAGGCCAATTTGACCTTGTCAAGTGGTCAAGTAATTCTAACAAAGTGCTCGATACAATTCCCGATTCGCATAAGGATTTAAGTGACAAAACCTTCGATAATTTTAACCCGCAAAAAATCCTAGGTCTGCGTTGGGACAGATCTAGCGATTGTTTTTACTTTAAAGTTGTCACTCCAGATGATAAGTGCACGAAACGGTCTATCCTCTCCGCTGTTGCCCGTCTGTGGGATATTTTAGGCTTTGTGGCTCCCGTCATTTTACACGCCAAGCTTCTCATCAAGGAGCTTTGGTTGTTAAAGTGTGACTGGGATGACCGGCCCCCACACTACATCATAACCGCATGGAAGCAGTTCTGTGCAGAGCTTCCATCTCTCAACGGGCTGCGGATACCGCGACATCTGGGTATAGTCGAACATTGTGAAATCAACATCGTAGGTTTCGCGGACGCCAGCGAGCGGGCCTATGGTGGTGTAACATATTTGCACGTCCGTATTAATGACGACTATCATTCGCAGTTAATATGTGCCAAATCGAAAATTTCACCCGTAAAGGTTTTATCAGTAGCGAGACTGGAGCTATGCGCGGCCGTATTACTGTCGAAATTAATGCGGAAAGTTGTAGATACGATAAAATCCCGCTATCGCATTAATAAAGTATACGCCTTCAGCGATTCCAAAGTTGTACTCTGTTGGATCAACTCATCTCCTCACCGCTGGCAGACTTTTGTTGCCAACCGGGTAGTTCAAATTATAGATAACATTCCCGCTAACTCATTTTATCATGTCGCAGGCTCCGACAACCCCGCAGATTGTTTGTCTCGAGGACTCACCCCAGACAAACTTATAAATCACCAGCTTTGGTTTAACGGACCACCATGGGTCGCAAGTGACCCCTCTGATTGGCCTTTGAATAATTTTAAGCACAAGGAGTTTGATGACCACTTGCCTGAGCAACGGGCTCCTGTGCAGGTGCTCGCATCAAATATTCCAGACTCACCGCTTTATACGATGTCTCAGCGCTTTTCGTCTTTTTCTAAACTACTTCGAGCTACCGTATACATTTTTAAATTTATTAAACTTTTATCTCGAAATTGTACAATAACTAGTTCGGATTTAAGTTTCGCCGAAACAAAGTTGATTTACGCTTTACAACAAATACATTTTCATAATGAAATTATTCGTTTAAAAAATAATGAGCTATGTTCTCCGGCTTTTAATAAACTCAGACCATTTATAGACGGAGATGGTGTCATTCGTGTCGGTGGTCGCTTATCAAATTCTGCCGAGGATTATGCTTGCAAGCATCCTCTAATATTACCCCGCCACGATCATTTCGTAGATATTTTAATAGACTATTATCATAAAAAGCATCTGCATGCAGGACCGGAGTTACTCATGTCAATACTCCGCCAGAGGTACTGGATCCTTGCTGCACGCCGCTTAATTCGTTATCGTATTCATAAATGTAACGTGTGCTTCAAAGCTAAGCCGCGTCCCACCTTCCCGCTCATGGCTGACCTTCCAAGCCACCGCGTTAATCAGGTTGACAAAGCATTCACACATGCTGGCTGTGACTATGCAGGCCCTCTGCAGTACACACCTATTCGTGGTCGGGGGGTAAAAGCCCGCAAGGCTTGGATCTGTATTTTCACTTGTCTTACGACTCGCGCTACTCATATAGAGGTTTGCACAGATTTAAGTACCGTGAGCTTTCTAGCCGCGCTTAAGCGCTTTTTATCGCGTCGTGGACCAATTAAATGTCTCTATACAGATAACGGAACTTGCTTTGTTGGTGCGCGTACATATCTCCGCGATTTTTATAGTTTTATGAATCAATATCGCCCGCGTTTAGAATCAGAACTGTCCGAGAAACGCATAGATTGGAAATTCATTCCGCCCGCTTCCCCTCACTTCGGTGGTTGTTGGGAAAGTGTCGTGAAAATCGTTAAGTCTCACTTGTTTAAGGTAATAGGACAGCAAATCCTCTCCTATGAGGAGCTCATCACAGTGCTTGCGCAAATCGAAGCCCTTGTAAACTCGCGCCCGCTGACAGCAATGAGTAGCGACCCCGCCGAGCCTTCTGCTCTTACGCCGGCTCACTTTCTGAATACCGTTCCTCTTTCATACATACCCGCACCTGAAGCAAAGCCTGGTGATTTGCATCAGCGTCACTCACTTCTCGACAACATCGTGCAGTCATTTTGGCGTCGTTGGCATGTGGAATATTTGCATAAACTGCAATCACGCGCTAAATGGAATGTACCATCTATTCCTATCAAAGAGGGAACAGTAGTGGTCATTGTGACGGATAACGCGCCGCCCTTTTCATGGCCTTTAGGCATCGTGGATAAGATACATCCTTCTAAGGATGGAACAACACGAGTGGTCTCCGTCAAAACTACCAAGGGGAGCTACCTTCGCCCTGTCGTTCGCTTATGTCCATTACCTAGTCAGTAAACTTATAATATGTAACTTACGCTTAACTTAGATTAGACTTAGATTATAATTTGTCTTATATTTATGTATTGTGTTCCGCTGTATTTGTTGTTTATGCACCGCTTAGACTTACCTATTTATCTGTACTAATACTTATATTAATTTATATCGCATTATTTATAACCGCTTTCTCTCCAGTTTTCTTCATAAAGGTAACCCTTTAAGGTCGGGGGAAATGTTACCGCCATATTTAAAATTATAAATTCGCGATATTGTCAGAGTGCATTCCCGCCGCGTATTAGCCAATCGCATTGCTCGATGTAGGGAACTACCTTCAATCTTCAAATATCACGCACCTTCGGCCAACGGAAGGAATCAAGATGGAGGAAGTCTGCAGCTACCACCGCTCGCGCAAGGACGCTCGCTCGCAGCCCTTGTATCCGCCACACCCGACTTGTTGGCAATTATCAAGATTTTATTGTTATATCGTTTGACGTTGTGACAGCCTGGCCAGTGCTTTAGATATTTTCAACAAACTGTTTGTGTAGTGCAGTGAAACCCAACTGAAAGCCGCTAAGAAGATAGCAAGGTGCGTGCTAGTTTTATTTGTTTTAACATTATATTTGCATTCGAATATTCGCGAATTATAACCTTTTGTTTACCAGCTATCCTGTGATTAGTCCACTTTTCGAAGATACCTTTAACCCATAATTACTCTTTCCCTTAGGGATTAGGGTGCCGCGCCGCCAAATACAGTCCATTTCAATATTTAACTTTAAATTTCTTTCCCGCGCCGCTACAGATATGTTTTATAAGTTTGCCCATAACTGCTTAAGTCATAGGATATAATGCTGTCCGCTAGAGTTTTGTACATCATTATTAGTATATCATATGGAATCTTGCATTTTAGTACATAAAATTTGGCCAAAATCGTTCTCAATTTATTACAGACTTTGTCTATATGCTTGGCCCAATTAAATCTATTGTCTATTACTAACTCTAAGTAGGTATGCTCAGTGACTTGTTCAATAGATATACATTTTTATGGGCATCCTAATTGGAGTGTGTGTACGCAAGCATGGCTTTTATTGGACTAGATGAATACTTGTGACTAGAGTGTACATGAATAAGTTTAGTTTTCCCAGCATTAATTACCAGTCCAGAATCATGTGTGACTATTTACAAACTGCGGTAAGGTCTTCTTGCATCATATTTTGTGCTATTAGCGGATTCTCAGCTGCTGCTACCAAGCATGTGTCATCAGAAAATTGGTAAATTTTGCAATGCTTAATAACATTAGGTAAGTCGTTGACATATGTGAGGTAGTGCAGCGGAGGTACAGCGCAAGGATTGATCCTTGCGCTGTACCTTCAGTGACGTTTACCGTGCTACTAAATTGTGCATCCCCAATTTTTATTTCGTAACAGCGATTCCTGATGTAATCATTACACCATTCTAGAAGCTTACCCCTTATTCCATTGTTGTCTAACTTTTCTATTAATAAATTGTGACGCAAAGTATCGAAGGCTTTATTGTAACCAATAAAAACCAGTATCACGTGTTTTTTGTCATTCAGGTTTTCGTGAATCCGTGAATCGCGACACTAAAATTGATGTACTTTTATTAGGTTGAAACCCGTATTGTTGTGACGATAGGATGTTATTATTAGCGTAAAATTCATGTATTTTTTTAGAAATAAATTTTTCCACAATTTTATCTATGACTGGCAGATTAGTAATTGGTCGATACATTGCGTAGTCATTTGTAGGACCAGTTTTGTGAATTGGGCGAAGAATGCCAGTTTTCAGGGGCGTAGGATAGCACCCCACTGCAACGCTGGTGTTTAAAAAATGTGTTATAGCACTTACTATTTTATCTGACAATCTTATTGTGGCGTCCCCAGACGTGACCTACAGAGATGAGTCTATCTGTCCAGTAAGCATACGTGATAAAAATATGATCGTGAGATGATTAAATAATACTGTATTTCACACGTTTATATCTAGTATATAAGCACATTATTATAACAAATAAATTGTTACTCAACATGTAACCGTGTCTTAATTAACAAGCCTTTTCCTGGTCGTAATAACTGGTGACCCCGCACTAGTCACGCACCCGCCGCTAGTCACGCATCCAACGCAAGAAGTTTGAGGACCCGACCGAAATACAAAGGAAAATGGCTCTACGTGCTCAAGTCATAGCTGTTACATTGGAACCTGAAGCCGCCAGAAGAATATCGGAACTTATACCACGCTTCTGGCAAGATAAACCAAAATTATGGTTTACCCAGTTTGAAGCTATAGTCGCTGCCCAGAAACAAGGAGATGACTACAATCGCAAATTTATCGAAGCAGGAAATACGCGAAGTCAGTGACATCATCGTTAACCCTCTAGAAGATAACAACTCAAAGACAAAATTCTGCAAGTAAATAAGTTAACGAGGACACTAGCCTTACAAACCAGCTGACACAGATGGAAATTGAAATCGCTGCACTACACGACGAAAACAAAAAGTATCGACGCTGTAAATTCTGTTCAAGATCAAGGTGAAGAAGTGCATCAAGGTATCGTAATCAAGGTGAATATATCATAGGCGATTCAAAGAAAAGGCATATAAGTCAACCACCATATGCCTGGGAAAACCAGATCAAGCAACGGACGTATCAGGGAAACTACAATTAGTACGAACCAGGGCGGAACGTTGTGCTATTCACCCCTACGACTGCCTTATCTTAGCCGACTGACAAAGTGGCATGAGGTTTTTAGTCGACACCGGGGCAAATATATCAGTTTTGAGAAGAAACTCATTCAAGCACAAGCATGTTACAAGTCATAGAGTACACGCCACGAACGGTAGCCTCATGAGAACATACGGCAAAATACCGAAAACCTTAATATAGGACTAAGTTGCCAATTTTGATGGAATTTTGTTATTGCTGACGTCAACACGTCCATACTTGGTGCTAATTTTTACAGTACCACAAATTACTCGTCGATTTAGACGGAAGAAAGCTTACTGAGAAAGTAACTGAGCCGACAACGCCTGCAACAATTATCAGAGCAAGTCAACCTAGCGTTGAAACTATTTCACAAGAATAGTTAAAAATATCAATTCAAAAATACCAAAACAAAATTACTGGCAAAATACGAAGATATAACTAAGCCAGCTACAAATATACCCTACTCCAAGTGTCAAGTGCAACATCATACCCAAACAAAAGGAGCGCCCGTATCAGCCCGCGCGAGGCCGTAACCGCCAGACAGATAACAGCGCAAATGAAGAACACCTACAACATCTGACCATAATTTGAAAACGCCTGCATGAGCATGGAATAACGATTAACTTAGAAAAATGCGAATTTCTCAAGATCGGACTCGATTTCTTAGGTTATCATATAACGAGCCAAGGAATCACTCCAACTGATGAGAAAGCAATCGTATATTTCCCTTGACCGTTAAAGCACGCAGCGAGAGAAAATATGACTTATCACGATCACGTAGACTACGTAAACAACCAGTCAGATTTGCTTGCGCTAGCATAATATGGACTTAATTGTTATTTAGTATTTAATTTTAGAGTAATAATGTTGAATTGTCATTTTTGTGTTTACATAATTTTTTTTAAGGGGGGACTATCTGTGGTGTCCCCAGACGTGACCTACAGAGATGAGTCTATCTGTCCAGTAAGCATATGTGATAAAAATAAGATCATGAGATGATTAAATAATACTGTATTTCACACGTTTATATCTAGTATATAAGCACATTATTATAACAAATAAATTGTCTCTCAACATGTAACCGTATCTTAACTAACAAGCCTTTTCCTGGTCGTAATACTTATGATATCTATTGCTCGAATACCATCAACGCCTGACGCCTTATTAGGATTAATGCTGTGAATTATTTTATGTATTTCGTTTTTTTTAGCTTTAAGGAACAATATTGATTTATCAACAGGCCTTACGTAGTTGTTTTTATTCAGTATGTTTTGACTGCAGTTAAGTATAATTGATGTTACATTGTGTTGGAACTGAGTAGCAAAGTTGTTAGCTACATTTTTTAAGTTCTTATCTACAGTAAATGCTTTCTTAATAAGGTTGTCAATTGAGTCCACTATTCTTCCAGATATTCTATTAATTTCTTTAATTATAATTATAATTATATGCCATAGCTTTCTAGGATCATCTGTAGATCTGTTAATGTATTTTCTTATTTCTTGATTTTTATATTTATTTATCATTTTTTTAGTTTTATTTCTTATTTTATTATATTGTAGTCTTAATTCTTTGTTACTGGAGTCATTCATCCATTTTGAAAAGAGGTTATCGCGCAATATTGTTAAATATGTAATATTTTTACTGACCCAACTATATTTATTACGTTTTGAATGACTTATTTTTTGTACATTTTTAGATTTATTATAGCAATCATTAAAGTTTTCAGAAATAAAATTATATATCTCGTCAGGGCATTTCATTGACTCAGTTATATTCCAATCTATTTTTTGTAATAATTCTATAATTTTTTTGTTATCAATTCGGGTAATATAAATTGGAGGATCCTGTACATGAGTGTTACTTACTAAGGTCGTTATTGTGATTCTATGGTCAGCCAGTACAGTGCGGAGTGCGGCGGAGTACACATCTGTCATGCGGCATCGAACAAAGATGTGGTCAATACATGATTTAGTTACCAGTTTATTATATGTTTTAATCCTTGTGTAATTTCACAGACCGTGCCCGCTTAATGTGTCCATGTATGATTTTACCACAGGATTTACAAGTTTTGTGTTTATGTTTATGTCACCCAAAAATATCAAATTAGTCTTAGTAAATCTAGTTAGCATTTTGTTTATCTCAGAAATAAAGTCTAGTTTATTAGTGATAGGTGGTTTGTACACTGCGCACAGAAAAACGGAGTATGAAGTGGCAAACTTGATTTTTGTGAATTTTAGGTTATTTTTAGTGTACACAATTATACGTCCACCTTTTTGATTTTTCCGTAGCTCTGTGAACATTGTATAGCCTTGTATGTTATAAAAAGACTGTATATTTTCTGAAATATTTACTTCAGTGAGCACAATACAATCAATTGACGAATCAGTAACATGTACGATTTGTTCAATTTTAGATAAATTTTTTATCAACGATCTTATATTAACTTTTTTTTAAAGTCAATAACATCTATACAGTTAAATAGTTCTTGGATATTATAATCATTAATATCGTTCATAAACATTATTATTTAAGGACATAATTGAGGGTTTGACATACAGCCCTTAGAAGGATATTAATAAGGAATTAGTTTGAATTTGTGAGATTTTGAATATCTGATTTACTTCTAATCTTATATATTTTAGCATTATCATTTTTACATTACCTTTCCATTCTTGAACCAAATATACTTGTATTCACTTTTCAACTCTTGCTTGGCTTGCCACAGCAGACCTTTGTGAAATGAAGACAGTGCTTCTTTGATATAGATTTTCTCCATAGCTTGAGATCCAGATAGGTGAGGAAGAATATCTTTTGCGATAAGCGTGGAATTTTTCGAGACGGACATGAGCTGTTGTTTTGATGTTTCTTGAGAAATCCGAACCCGTACTGATATAGTGCCGTTTTTCCGAGTAGGTAGTCTTCTCAAGGATATGATCTCTTCTCTTGGACTTCCTAGCTTAACAATCACTGAGATTTCGATGTGATCTGTGAGCAGTTGTTGCTCCAGCTCACAGTTGCGTTGCTCCAGAGACTCAACTTTTAGTAGGTAAGATCTGTTTTGGTTGTCAAGATGGCTGATTTTTTTTTCCATATCTTTTATTTTGCTAGTTAGTGCATCCACAATTTCACTAAATTCGTCCACTTTGTCGCTGCAGTACTACAATGATGTAGTAATGGAGCGCAATTCCTGTGTTACGACACTTCTCACTTCTTTTTTCAGGTCCTGTAGTAGTTGTTTGACATCAAAAAGCACTTGGTCAGTACCTTCTTCTTCTTCCTCATCACCGTATTCACCCAGTGTTAGTAACGATTTCCTGCGGGACGCGTTCTTGCTGCATTCACTGCACGTCCACTCCAGGCCATTGGCAGCGGCAAGAGATTTGAACCACCTGCAGCTTATACATGAGGGAGGGTTCGGCGTGGGTAAAGATTGTCGAGGCATAAGTCATAATTGGTCTTACGCAGGTCTTATAGAGCGTTTGCTTGTTCCTAAGTGACATTTTACTGTGTCTACTTAACATGTTGTTTAAGCGACCTAGATAGAGACGAGCGAGTTTCGATACTTTGTGGACTTGTGGCTTGAAAGAAAGCGTTGAGTCTAAAGTGACGCCAAAGTATTTAGTATTGCGCTTCCAGGGGATGGGGATACCTAACATTCGGATATGGGCTCGTCGGCTCGTTTGTGGTCGAAGCCAATCGCAGAACTCTTCTCACATCTGGTCTCACATCGATACGCCATTTTTGAAAAGGACCCAAGGACGTTGACGGTCTTTTGCAGTTTGGTGATGAGACATGGAACACGTTGGCCTTTGGTGTAAAAGGAAGTGTCACCGTTACCCTTTTGGCGGGACGGGTATGTCATTGGTTGGCGAGGACTGAGCCCTGAGGGACTGCAGCGTTGATAGGACAAGGCGAGGCGAGCGTACCTTCGTGTCTAAAACGAAATATGCGATCTTAGATTGGATGCGATTGTCCTGACTAGGTAAGCCTATTTTGTACAGTTTATAAATGTGCCCGATTTTATTTTACGTCGTATAATACTGCGATTATCTTAGATGGCCTCAGAAAGAAGCCGCCTAGTATGTACTCAACGATGCGATGGACTTGTCGAGGGCAGGAATGCTTTGCGCGAAAGACAAACTTATGGGGATTTGGTACAAAATCTGTGATAATAATTGTAGGTGACGCATGGATGGGTCACGGAGCGGTGTGGGCGAACGCCCTCGCGCCTGGTAGATTCGAGGTTTTCAAGTAGACGTCCGCTAACGTACTCAGGCCGCACACCCCTTTTCTTCGTCATGCGATCGTGTATATTTATTTCTTAATTTAATACTTATAAGTGTGTGTGCCGAGTGTAGTGCATTAAAACTAAAAATAGTAAATACATATATTTAAGATTTCTTGTGTAAAGTAATAAACAACTATTTATGAATTTATTATTTATTATTCATGAAATTATAAGAAGCATTTCACTTGCGCAACATCACCTGTCATGTACAAATAATGATATAAAAGTCCTTATTTTAATTCGAGTAGTGCAATTAAATTTATTGAGGACTCATTGTTAGGTTGACTATTTAAAAGTTACTGCTTTTTTCTCGCCATTTTACGATTTAATTGTCGAAAAGTCAGTGACTTCAATATTTCTGCCTTGTCACACCCACATCAACGCACGGTTGTTTCTCATGGGATCATATGTTTGTCTTAAACAGCATTATTCAATCCTGAACTTCAAGAGAAGTAAAGTTGGTAATGGATTTATTGAAATAAATGTTTATTGTTTCAAGACATAAGGAAATACTTTTTCATTGGTACTAGTGCTTCTTTTGTTAAGAGATCGCCTCGGGCGGTACTAAAGTGGTTACTATTTTGACCACCATACCTAAGAACCACGTTTATGTTGTTGTGTTTTAGGGAACAAACAGGAAGTGGAATTGCAGGAACAAAGGCAAGCCAAACTTAATGTAATCAACGCGTCATTAATAGTTATTCCAATAAAGTGATAGGCAATATATTACTTGGTGATAGATTTAGTAATATACGATTAATGCATCCATAGGCACGGATGCCACTTAACATCGGGTAGATCGCTTAAATATCTGGAATACACACATAATACGGATATCCAAAAGAAATAGTAATCAAATATTTGTTGAGCACATAAAAATATGAAAAAAAAATTTTTGCTACCTCATATATCCACTAGGTCAGCATAAAAAATTCATATAAATAAGCCTCGAGTATATTCATTTGAAAAAAGAAAAAAACGAAATCAGAGAAGTCATCAAGTACCTCTGTTTGAAAAAATTTCTACCAAAGACATACACAGCGACCTTGGGGGGACTCTGTTCCTCCATATTCCACAGTTGCACGCTGGGCAAAGGAATTTAAGCTGGGTAGAACATCCAGAGAAGATGAACATCACAAAGGAGGCCCATCCACGTCTCTCACTGCAGAACACGTGAAAAATGTCGAAGATATCGTGTTGGCAGATCGAAGAGCGACCATAAAGCATTTAGCTGAGGTCACAGGGATCTTATATCGCTGTGTTCAAAGAATCTTTGCGAACGAACTGCATATGAAAAAGGTTTCTGCGCATTGGGTGCCGAGAATGTTAACCGATCAGCAAAAGAAAAAGCGAATCGACATTTCGAGGATGAAGTCCGTTTTTTGGGACGCTGAAGGAATTATATATATATATATATATAAGATATATCCTGTCAGACCAAATTTTTTAAAATACCTGCCCTTTACCAAAAAAAATAAAGGAATAAATATATATTTTTACATTGAATAGGTATTTAGTGCACGTGTGGGATCGATAGCACTTTTAGTCTATAAATAATAATGCCTAAAGGTCTGTAACATCTATAAAATGTATGCCTAATGGTCTTAACTTTTAAAAAAATTAAATTTCTGAACCGTTCTTAATTAAAAATAGCAGAGTAATAAATGAATAAAGCAACTGGATTGAAGCCAAGGTCGAAAAATTGCATCTGAATCTTTTCCTCTGGTAGTGTTTTAAACGCGTCAGCAATTTTGAATATGGATTTTCATGAATATGGATATGCTGAACTTGGAAGCTGTTTTGTATGCATACATTATTCAATTTTCGAATACTAGCATGGTTTAATACCATTTATTAAATCTGGCCGTTAGATCTTTCTGGAACTGAATACTATCTGAAAACGGAGCCTTGCTCAAGTTCGATGTTTTTATTTAACAAATAAAACTTCATTATTCAGCTTTTAAATATTTTATATCTGCAAAATATTTAAATGCCTATCTATTGAGTATCTGTAAAATTCAATTATATAACTAGAAAACTCAAGTTTATATTGTCTAATTTATTCTATCAAACATAATGATTTTGTTCACACCTACAAAAGTGATGTTATTCAGGTTCAGAAACATTATAACAAGATTATTAAACCTTTTTTAAAAGGTAAAATAACACAGTATTCAGCTTGATAAATACTATATCAAATGATATAATGATCGGTTTAGGGGTAACGTCGTATAAACAACGTTATTTTTGTATTTCTCTTGAAAAATAATATAGAGAATTGACATTAATTATCTACTTGAATCAGTATACTCTCATCTTGATGTGATATTAAAATTTTACCTTTAAATTTATTTATCTCACAAAGTCTGAAAAAGTATTGCTCAACAAGTCTAGTTTATTATTCAAGTAGCCTTTGCCTATTACTATTTACGCACTCAGTGTCAATTTAATTTGTTGATTCCAAGTCCATATCCAAACCCGTCCAGCCGCTGTACATAGTTGAGTAAGGACAAACTATAAGTAGCACCATACGAATCTATACTATAGATTTTTAGGATAAATTGTACAATACAGTTTAAATAACTATATTAACTTTAGCCTAGTGGGAAGTATCATAATTACTGAACTTCGATGCATGCCTTAACAGATTATTTCTAAAACTATACATTATTTATATGCCGTTCTGTAGAACTAATATTATGGGCCATCCTCCTCTTCCCAAGATGTTTACTACAGTACCTTTACAGGATTACTTACCTAAATCCGTTAACTGCCTTGGCGCAACTAAACTCGAAGGTACTGCAACGTTTGCTTGTGCCGTATTTAATAAAAGAGGTTATTGCACAAACAAACTTGCCGACATTTATGACTGGCAACTTATAAGTCTGTCATTATTTGATTTTATTTGTAAAATGTAAAATATATAGAATATGGAAGACTGTTCCATGGCATCCCTGGACGGGATTCCTTTAAGGAATTCCTTTACGGAATTCTATTGCGGGCTTCGTCCCCAAAATAGTCTAATAATTATCCTTGTATTTTATTATAAAATAGATTCATCATAAATAAAAGTAATTTCAAGTTATAAGTGTTTTTCCTTTGTTGATTAGGAAGACCTCCCTAGGTTAGATTAGATCCCGTACCCCCAGATGGTGGAGGCGCCGGGTACTGTTGTACTATTGTACTGTTGTAGTGTTTTACTATTTTTCTGATTATTTCAGCTATATACACCGCTGAGTATGGCGGAAAGAAATTTTAGAAGGCAAGAGCCACCTAAATACCAAGAGTAAAGGAAAGACTCTAGAAGGTGATTCATCCAACGGGCGAGGAAGGAATTTCCCAAACTTCAACCGGCGTCAGTAAGACAGCTTGGGACATTGTTGATGCCGATTGATCAAGACAATGTTATATGGAGCTAAATAAGAAGGTAATTACAGATTTGTATCATTTGCTTATCATCGAAGGTATGATAGTGCAGCTGAATGGGGCGAAATTCTGCGCTGATTTGGATTTAAACTGTGCCTATTGGTAATTATCGATAGCGGAGAAGGATAGACACGAAACAGCAATCATCACACCGTCTCGATTATACGAGTTTAACGTATTACCATTTGGATTTAAATCGTGTAGGACAATTGGTTTCGTTACATTGTCCAGAAAGAATATCGGGTGGAAGTCGAAAACTTGGTCGACCATATGAAGGTTTATTTCGAGTATTGCGATATATAGGATGTGACAATTATCTTGTAAAAAAAAATACAAAATAACCAAGAATTGATTGTGCATGTGAATAGATTGGAACCACATAATGTTCGATAGAATGGAATTAATGATGAAATCGTGTCTGTATTTATACATGTAAAATGGGGTTTTTGTATATACATTTATTTCCTTAAATATTATAATATTATTATAATTTCTTTATTCTTAGAGTTAATAGAGTAAAAGTACACATTTAGGTGTACAAGTATGTATATCGGTCATTTGTAGATATGCAACGGTTAGAATTTCGTTGGGGTTTTAGAATAATATAAGAAACTAATATTTTTTTTCTCAAATTCTATGTACACTTCACAACGCAATGTTCCGAGATGATATATCCTGCAAAGCCGATCCAAACAGCATCACCAAAAAGGAGATGCAATGGATGGACGATGCAGATAAAAGAAAATGAATAAGGAAAAGGTTTTTATATATTGAGATAAGAGGGTCTCTCTATATACACATATATATATATATATATTTTAATTAATGATTTAATAAATTAATTTTAGATACCCAGAGAGAAACCTCTAAGGAGCGGCAGGTACCCGTGGCACGTATTTACCGCGTTACATTTTATTTACGAATCATAGATATACGTGTGGTGCCAATGCTCTAAAGAAGTCAATTTTCAAAGACTAAAATAACACTATTGATAATGTGCACGTTTAATTTGAGCCACGCCTAATAATCTCCATAAGAGAGAAGGTGATAGCCGATTTAGCTATGCGGCCAAAGTTTACGAGTATATATAATATTGTGATATTGCTGTCTGTGGGTCAACACGCGGATGTAGAATAGGATCCTCAGTGGGGTAAAATAGTAAAAGGGTTGTGATGGAGTAGGTAATGTATTTTAAACGTTATTGGTATAGAATTTTGTCAGGTGTATTACGGTGCATTTTGAAAAAGTTCTCTACACTGCGTTGTGAAATATAAATTCGTTAATTTATAGGTATCATTCTGGGTTAAGTAAAATACTTTGGATCCAATTTTATGATCTATTCATAGGAAGGTTTGTCCGGTAATAGTTAGGCAGGTAAAATCTTAATACTTAGGTAGGTAATATTTAAACTTTCGAAAGTTACAAACTGTCAAATAAACTTTTAATCATTCAGAAAAGTTTAAAGTTAATATTTTCATGTCAAACGTGTTTGTTTTGCCAACTGAATGATAAAGTTTGATAATATAATTTGATTAATTCAGTATTAATTTTTAATATAAATAGGATTAATTTAATTTACTTTTATTGGGATATTAATATATTTATTACTTATCAATTAATTATAATTTAATTGTATTCAATGGGTCATTTTAACAATTGTTGATTAATTTAATAATAAATATTGGTTATTTGAATTTGCGTATAATTGTGTAACGTAAATGATTAATATGGGGTTGTTAATTATTCATAAAATGTCTGAGAAATTATAATAACTTACACTGTTTTATTTAGATATTAATTAACCAGCCGGAATCTTGGCTGATTTTCATCAGGTTTTGTGGCTAAGGCTCTATTGATGGAGAATAAATACTGTAAGATCATTTTTGGTGTAATGAGATGTTGTAATTTAAACATGATCAAATATATATATTCCTATCGGTAGGGGGCTCATCTGAGAGTAATCCCGATTAATGTATATGGTCCTGATTTAAGTAGGGTCGTTATTTAAGAATGAAATGTATATAGGAATTTATTTAATCAGCTTCACTGATTAAATAAATTAAACAAGAGTGGCGATTGCAACGTTTGCTTGTGCCGTATTTAATAAAAGAGGTTATTGCACAAACAAACTTGCCGACATTTATGACTGGCAACTTATAAGTCTGTCATTATTTGATTTTATTTGTAAAATGTAAAATATATAGAATATGGAAGATTGTTCCATGGCATCCCTGGACGGGATTCCTTTAAGGAATTCCTTTACGGAATTCTATTGCGGGCTTCGTCCCCAAAATAGTCTATTATTATCCTTGTATTTAATTGTAAAATAGATTCATCATAAATAAAAGTAATTTCAAGTTATAAGTGTTTTTCCTTTGTTGATTAGGAAGACCTCCCTAGGTTAGATTAGGTCCATTTAGGGTCGCGTACCCCCAGAGTACTAGAAGATACGCGCGTGACGTGTGCGAGGGAAGAGAGTAATTACTTACTTTACTTAGGCTTGGGAGGTCTCCGCCTCAGTGGTTAAAGGTTAAGAAGCCGTTCCAATTTGTTTGAATGATCCTCACCGATATCCAAATAGCAAGAGTCAGCGTAGTCAATAACGGGTATGATCAGGGATTACATTAGCATAATTTTTACTTTAGTTGGAAGGAAGTTTTTAATGCGATATAGCGAGTGAAGTGCCTTATTGACTTTCTGACACACGATAGTTACTTGTGGATTCCACGACAAGTTAGAATCAATTAAAAGCCCCAGATTTTTAACCACTGAACAAAAATTGATAGGTGACCCATCATAGATTAATCTAGGAATATCAATCACAGAGACGCGGCCAACCATTTGCGGGCTTTCCACTACAACAGCCTGACACTTTAGACGATTAACCCTTACGCTAAAATCACAGGACCAGTCGTGGATGGCTTTAGGCATTTTGTCCCAGCTACAATGGCAGTACAACTGCAGGTTATCAGCGTACAGATTGTAACGACCACCCCTCCATCTCAACATTATGTAATCATAATATGAAGGGAATGTCATAAATATAAATGTGAAATAAATACATACACATAATATAAAACCTAGCATATAAGTGTCAAACTTTATTCTAATACCTTTTATCCAAAATATATATAAAACCTTCAGCTAATAGAAGCTTGACGTGATCGTCTAAGGTTGGGTAGGACTCTACGCTGTGTTGTATAGTAACCAAGTTCTTTTCCGAGGTATGTGATAAAGATAAGAAACAAAGAATGTACCTAAGAATGAAAGTAAATGCTATTGTAATAAAAATATATAATAAATATAATATAATATAATAAGTACATATAATATATAATAAAAGATATATAAGGTAATAAAGGACTGTTGAAATAGGTTTGATGAATTAAAATGTATTGGGAATTTATAAAAAATGTGGGTGTGAGTAGGGCCCCTATCCTCGCCCTATTCATGTGAGAGACATCCTTTCATTTTTTGATTTTCTCTCTCCAGGATTCACCAATCCAACACCCGAGTGTTAGTTATGCGTATTAATACATTGTAAGAAAATAGATGTATAAGCTTTAGTAGATAGAATATGGTGAGATTGTGAGAATAAATAAAGCTAACAATAAATTCCACAATCTTGAATAAAGTTATCTCACAAGATCCAAATCTTACAGATACCTTAATTTAAACTGAGTAGTGTGATCTCGAAGCTGGATCATTTTCCACGGATGTCACTAATTACACAGAAGTGTAATTTTAATATCCATTTCATGATAATTGTTATTTATTCAGGCAAGAGTTTCCAAACCCAATTCATAATTCATTCCATGACATTTGTTAATTATTCAGCCAAGAAGTTTCAGAACCAACTTTCTCACTGAGGCTGATGCACCGGAGGGTCATCCTTTCGTAACACCAGAAGCTCAGATCATTGAAATTGATAACAAGAGACTTCAACCACTGTTTGGTCTTATGCCAGATAACAAGTCACAAAATGAACATAAATAAAGGAAGGAAGTAAGAATTTTTAATATTTGTCAATTTTTCAGCCAATAAGTTCCTGAACCAACTTTCTCCCTGAATCTGATGAGCCGGAACTCGTTCTTGTCGCAACAACAGATAGTCAGATGAATGAAAATGGTTACAAGAAACTTCATGACTGCGTGGTTGTGAGCCAATTGACATAAAGATAAAGGAAGGAAATAAGGAGATAGATGTTCTAAAGTATCACCTCTGCAAATTTCACCAAGTTGGAGATTATCACGCTCAGTATACAAATGTATATGTTAAATAAATTATTTTGACTCATTCAAATAACCCTTTCGAATATCTCACCATTGCAATGCAGAAATACATTATATTTAGGTAACTATAAAACACGCCACAAAAGGCAGCATTTTAGTATGTATGTATTGTGTTCTGTGTGTGTCAACAATTACTACAAATAAAATTAAATATAAAATGCAAGTATATACATTATTAAATATATAAAGAATAAAATACGCAATAATTTCTACAGCATTAAATAAAATAAACGCTCACCTAAACAGAATTCACCACCAAACAAAATCATATAATCTTAAAATACTCGTAAATTAACCTTTATCTATGAACTGGCAGAACTTTCCTAAAACCTAAATTCAACAATAAAAATAAGACTCACCCAAAGACAGGACCCACCTTCAGGAACAATACTGTATTCTCATTTTAACCAACTGAAAAATTAAAACTTTAACTATGTATGGACTGGCAGACCTTTGGGTTCTTTTCCCTTCCAGACAACACTCAAACAATCGAATGCACCCGGAACCGAAGCTGAGAATCTAATCCCCCTTTCTGTGGCGTCCTGCCTTATTTATACCAAACCGGGAGCATTTTTTTTCTTCACTGTGAACCCCACACAACGCCCTAGCAACTATCTACCCTCTTACTCGCATTAAATTTCAAGTGATATTTCGAGGCTAAGTACAACAAATTGTTATAAAGGAATGTATCTTTGAGTTATAATCCACGTGTAGATGCGAAAGCATTCCCCAATTATTTTTCTTGTAAATAATTACGTCACCAATAAGACCGTACTTATGAATGAAGAGAACCTCTAAAATAACAAAGTAGGCATCCCAATGGCTATACCTTCTAACCTTTACTCATACTTATTAGATGTATTTATGTTAATTAGTAGGTATGTAGATTCTGAGAAGTGTACACTAATTCTAAATTAATAAATACCCACTTTTATTCTAAGGAAGATTAGTGAATTTATTTGAGCATCCTTTTATATGCCCTTTTAATCAATGAAATGTATTAAGATCGCAAACAATTTTAAACTTCCTTTTCGTTAACTAATCTTTACCTCATTTATACCTCAATTATTATGTCTATCAATATAGATACAGGTACGTAGTATGTCATTAGGTATTTTATAGTAACTTTTGAAAATTAATTTTGCCAAATCCTAATAATTGGTATATTGAGATTATTTTCCCATTTTATATACAAAGTTCGAGTTTGTTCCGTCACAAGATGATATGAGCAAGACAATGATGGAGTAACGTAATTAATACATATTGAAAAGAGCAATGGGGATAGGATGCCACCTTGTGGTACACCAGCGCGCAGATCAGACCAGTCAGAAATACAATCATTATTACGTACAGCTTGCTGGCGCTCGCGAAGGTAAGAGGAAAACCAGTTAAGAGAAATGTGAGAAAAATTTAACGCGGAGAGGCAACTGAGTAGAATGTCTGTATCTACAAAGTTAAATGCGTTCGTAAAGTCTATTAGGACGATAAAAGTTAACTTCCGGTCGTCAATGGCTTTGCGCACATTGCACCATTCGTAAAATTTTGGCGTAACTGGAAACGACCAACTTTTCAGGAGAGAGTTAAAACTGATCTATACTCCAATAATAAATGTCAAATTTTTCAAAAAAATACCAAAAATAGCAGAAATATCTAGCTTTTTGATGATTTAGATAATACTGAAATAATCCCAGTAATTTCTAAGAGATTTCATTTCTTTTAGGGGCCAAAAATTATATTTTTGTTAGTAAGTAGACTTATCCTTTTTTTAATACCAATTTTAGAGAATTTACTGGGTAGTAAATCAACTTACAAGTTAGAAACTTGTAAGTTGATTTCCTGGTTTATAGGAAAAAGTTTATTTTAGTAAAACCACTTACTCCTTCATCCTACGTATCAATAAGCAAAGTACCTACAAGGCAATTCAATATGCGACACTATTGCATTAAAATTTTATTGTTATTTACAATAGTAAGTTACTATACAGGCCATTTATATATGTTATGTAGAAATACTTATGGATTGTATGTACATTTTCAAGTAAATAGTTATAGTTGCTCTACTAGTAAGTTTTCAAATACATAACATTACAAAACATGTATTGTACAATGTAAAAAGTGCTTATAGGATTACTAGCGGTTAAAATAATATATATAAATAAAAGCTTTTACAAAATTAATGAAAATTGCACAGTAATTGCTTACAACAAAGTGTTAGTTATCTAAATAAAAATATTCATAAAAATTGAGAGTGAAAAAACTTCAATCCTCACTTTCTAACTGATATCCATTGTTTGTGGAGACCAATCCCCTATAGAAGTTGTGATAGTGAGCGGGAATATTTAAGAAGTCACTAAGGCTCATTAAATCCTTATGCCAAATCTTTGAAATTGGTTATGGGCCATACAAATACCAATGACATATTGTCTAAATTTTTGTCCCGCTTATTTCTAGTCTTTCTTAAAGTATCAAGGACATTTGGCTCATCGTGAAAGCATATTTGAAAAAACTTTGATGAACTGCTATTTCTTTTATTTTTTTCCATGACACTTTTTTTCCCCGTGATATCTTTTCCCAATTTTTTGCGACAATTAGCCTATTCCAATCAAAAAAATTTGCCTGTGGTCATTTCATGAATATATATGGCCCTGTACTTTGGTGTTTCTTATGACTTAGTAGACTTGATCGGGGACAAATAGAACTTTGTTCTTTTTTGCTCGCTCTATGCATTAATGCTTTGAGTCACCCTTGTTAAGTGTATGTCCTTTTTGCACAAAGCTATGCACTATTTTTTACTTAATTGTTGGCACGTAAATAAATAGAGAGCAAATACAAATCGATTGTGTTTTTGCCTTGTGACCCAAACGAAATTCAGACTGATAGGGATTTAGTAAACTATTTTCAGTGAGATATTTAAGAATTTGTCTATGAACTGCTCCCTCAATGATCTTATACATAAATGGCAGGATAGATATTGGACGGAAATCATTAAGAGTGATAGCATTTGGCTTTTTTGGGTTTGGGCGGACAATTGCTTTTCGCGACATAAGGGGAACTGGTCATAGTTAAGAGAATAATCAATAAGATAGGTAAGAACTGGCAGAATACATTTCAAGATAATTACAATCATTCTTCGACTAACACTATCCCAACCTACAGCATTGGAGTATAAGGAACGTACAAGTTTAGCTATATCTTCCTGGGTGACTGGCTTAAAATTAAAAATTGCAGTAGGTCGAGCCAACTTATTAAGTTTGGAGACTAACCTGTCTTGTTAGTCTGTCTAAGTCTGGAACAGAGGAAAAGTGGCTATTTAAGGGGATTAAATAAATTCTCGTCAAGATTAGGATGTAATTTTACCACTACGATAGAGTTTATAAATTTCCACTTCTGAGCTGGAGTTACATTGTTCAGGTTTTCAAAGAAATATCAACGCTTTGATGATCGACAAGCTTGATTGCAACTGTTTCCAGCAGTTTTGAACTCTAACCAACTTCATCAGTGCGTAGCCTACGATATCTTTTATAGGCTTTATCTCTCCTTTAAATTGCCTGTCGTACATTCTCATTTAGCCATGAAGCTGGTGGATTTTTAACTTTAACTTGTTTAATGTTTATCAAAAGGCCCTAATTTATTAAAATCTTTAATATTTTTAAAGTTATTTCATTTATTTAAAAAAATATATATATTTGATTCATTGGATTTGATTTTAGTAATTTTTTGAAAGTACTTAGTGTTTTGGACTGTTTTATTATTATGTAAGATGGTTTCAGAGTCTTGCAAGCACCTTCGGACATAAAATTATTTTTGCGATAGTTGATTCTAAGACGTCGCAATATGAGGTTGTTTACATTTCTGAAATATATTGTAAGAAAAATTATATTTGTATGAATATATTTAGAAATCTAGGATTCGTTCCCCGAGTAACCAAACCTTTATCTGACACCGAATGTATACAATTGTTATAATTTACCTACGTCCGCAGCGTATTGGAATATTGTTGTGATGTCTGATTCCCTCATTATTTAACCCATGCTCAAAATATTGAAAAAATACAGTCGCGATTTCCGAGAGCTCTTAGTTATCGTACCAACTTTAAAAACTCCATCTATACAGACCTGTGCATTAGTCACAAACTCTTGCCACTGATAGAAAGACGCACTTTGCTGCAGGTGTTGTTCCTACATGACATATGTAATAATAAAGTTGACAACCCTAAGTTAACCTCGCACGTCTTACAACTCAGAACACCAAATAGGCGAACTAGACATTGTACTAAGTTATGCCAAAAACTCAGTAAATTGCCAAATACTTAGCTGCTACAGTAAAAAAATTTATTAAATTGATATATGCCATCTCACAAAATCATCATTTGAATAATTTTGTAATATCTAAACTCCCTGCAGATCAAAAATTACATTTAAAATTACCGGTGTAATACTTGAACGTAAATTTAACATACATAACATATGATAATTTCATACACACGCACATATATACACATACACACACACACACACACACACATTACAAATATTTGCAGACTGTTATTATTTGTAAATTATTTGTCATAATTTATCTCAACTTCCTTTTTAGGGTTCCGTAGCCAAATGGCTAAAAAAACACTTATAGATTCGTCATGTCTGTTTGTCCGTCCGTATGTCACAGCCACTTTTTTCCGAAATTTTAAGAACTATACTGTTGAAACTTTATAAGTAGATGTGTATTTTGTAAACCGCATTAAGATTTTACACGAAAATAGAAAAAAAAAACAATAAATTCTGGGGGTTCCCCATACTTTACGCTTCTCAGATTTGGAACCCGCAATACCAAACCTATATCTCACGCATCGAGCGTATTCAGGGTAGGTTCCTCCGATACTTGGACTTCAGGACCTGGCAGCAGTCTATTGACTATGACCACAGATGTAGGAGGTATCATTTCTTACCCCTTGACTTAAGAAGAAAGGTAGGTGATATCTGTTTCCTCGCAAAAATAGCACAAAATAAGGTTGATTGTGCTGAGCTAGTATCGCACCTTAAGCTTTGGACTAATACACTGCGTTTGAGAAAGCGGTCTATTCTTAGCGTTCCACATGTAAAGACCAGGTAAAGGGCCAACACATTCGTTATTCGAGCCATTGAAACCCTCAACCACCTACCGGATGAAGTAGACGTATTCTGTTCCAGTATACAATCTATCAGAAATACAATAAGTAATAATTACTTTCAAAGTGTGACACATGGTATTTTGCTTGTTAGTAATACCTACTAATTGTAAATATACGTGATCTTGCATTGTTTTAATATCTTTTGTTTTCCTTTTTTTCAAATAACTTTAATCGATTATCTATTATAACCGAAGTATAGTTGTAGCCTATTTTTATCAACTCACATGTAACCGTAAGAGACGAATAATGTTTTTACAATTTTTTTTTTGTTGTAACGTTGTCTTTTAATTTTAAATTGTAATCCATTAGTGAAGATTTATAAATATCATTAGTTTACACCAATTAGCTAATATTTAGTGATTTCCGCTGTAAATGTTCCAAAATTATATAAATAAATAAACTTAGAACTGAAACTCAAATTTTTTTTTTTATCAAATGTGTGGCATGGATAGGTCTTCATGATATTTAGGTATCTAATATCATTTTTTTCTAAACTGAATAGTTTGTGCGCCCCCTGTAACTTCTAAAATAAGAGAATGATAAAACTAAAAAATATATATGATGTGCATTACCGTGTTAACTTCCACCGAAAATTGGTTTGAACGAGATTTAGTGAGTAGTTTTTTTTATACTTCATAAATAGTAAACCGCAATTTACAATCAGCTAAAATATAAAAATAATAAATAAAAAAACATTTAATTTCATAAACATAAACCTTATACATAAACCCTGAACCATTATTTTCTAATAATAAATCTGTAATAGGTGCCTAAGTAAATAATAATTATAATTCGCGCGGAGCGTGGCTTGATCGGTAGCGGATGCGGAGCGCGCGGGAGGCAGGTTCCCGAATGCGCTTACCCGAACGGGCAGACACGTGAGAGCAGACGTCGTTGACACTCGTGCGCGCGGAGCTAATTATTTTCAATACATTTGCGAATGCTAAATATTGTACGTTTATGATTTGATACTGTTTTCGTTGGATAAAATGAATTTCAATTACTTACATCGAATATATTCTTTTAAACTCACTTACTGTCTATAAATTAGTAAGTAAGGTAGGTGCGGCCAATAAAGCCTAGCTAAGCGGCAATTAAAATAAATCAAAAACTATTTATACGACGTAATAAATTTTAATGTTGATTAAACATTTATATAAATTACTATCAATTATTAACAAAAAACGCCAACTTCTGCCATAGACGTAGTTAAAATAAAACATTTTTAAAAACACTGTGTTTAGGCCTTATTATACTATGGTAGGATAATAAAGCCTAAGACTTTAATCAACAAGATTAAACAAAATAACGTTCTTATATTTGGTTATTGAGATCCATACAGAATAATAATGCAATAATCACAGTAAAGACTTAAAAATAACAAAAAAAAAATTGATTAGGAGCAATCTGGACACTCAAAATAATCATCGTCTTCCTCTGACAAACCAACACACTCCTCATGGTACCACTTGCTGCATTTACAACATATCCTCATAGCAGCCTGTTGGTCCTGCTTACATCCGTGACAGTACCAACTCTCTCTATTTTCTTTAGTGCTAATATTATCTCTGCTCTTTTTTATTTTTGAGGTCATTTTTTCTATTTTATTTTTATCAAATAGGTCTTTGGTGACTAGAGTTCCTCTATAATTGATGACCTATCTTATAACTGTTGGTGTATTTTCAGTGTTTTTAGCTGGTGTAGGCATGAGCAAATTTCATAGGCAAATTATCATAAACTTCGTTCAATCTCTGGAAATGATCATCTACGATAATTTTATTTAGCTTTTGAGCCCTGGCCGGGTTCATAAACTGAGCCTTTCTACGTGATATACCCGGAAGTCTCTTCATGGACTTATTAAACCAATCCTTCCCGGCAACTTTATCTTGCTGATTGAAGGGATGCTTAATTTTATTCAGCTCGCAAAATTTGAAGACTAAGCGGCGGGTAATCTATGGTGTCATAGGTAGTCCTATTGCAGCAAACCTCACAATTCTGCTCACAAGCTCAGCCTCCGGTTCGTCACTAAGTAAAGGTTTTCGACCTAAGATTTTTTTTTAACTGCCAGTCTGGAGGTGGTTTCGTATAGTTCTTCTGGACACTTTGTACCTGTCGGCAGCTTTGTACGTGCTCAGCCGTCCACACTGTACTGCTCGGACTGCCGCCACCAGGTCATCTTCAGACCACAATGCTCGCTTGTGGTTCGCTGGTGGCATTGTGGTTATAAGAAGTCCCTAAAAGTAATAAACCAATTAGAAAACATTAGTAATAACATTTCTAAAGGCATAAAATAAACAATTAAAGAGTCACTATATGATGCTAAAAAAGGAGTGTAATGAGGCCTATGGTCGAATTTTATAGGCCTTAATAACCACCGACCACTTTGTAAACAAAATTTTAAAATAACATTATTAGGTCTAATTTATATTATTCCGAAATCATAATCCTCTAAAGCATGAACTAATAGACAATTAAACTGCAAAATAATGAAGAATAGTGTAATATTACAAAAATTACTCACGTTTGATTCGACCGTTATATTATAATTCGAGCTGAGCGTCCGCCGACCACAATGAATGACGCCGCACTGGTGGCAGCGAGCGAGCGAGTGAGTCGTGACATGATTGGGGCGCCATCTTGGATTGTTAGCTACCTATGACAGTGACTTCGGGCGGCGGGGATTATTTTAAGTTGTGTTTCTGTTACTTAGGCCTTATTACCCGACAGGCCTTATTGACTGCACCTACCATACTTACTATAAAATGTCAACCTATTAAAGTTTTGAGATATCTGTTCATTTCCTTACATCTAAATACATGATATACCTATCTTCTTCGATAATACCTACTCATATTAGAATAAAACTTAAGTGTTATTTTAAGTATGAATTCCTTGGCTGAAGATACTTTCTCCTATGTGTTAAACCCAAATAACGTCCTGGAAGATGACGACGTGCGAGCATTTCAAGAAAAATTGTCTCGTCATACATTTTTCCGCCCGCGGGAAGTGGGTCTGTTCGGGTTCCCGGAACTCATTGAGCCTGTGCCGCCAAATGAGTCTCATCTCCAATTTATGATGGCAATGTGGGTTCAATAAGACACTGGTCTTGTATTTACTATATCAATGGTATACTATGCGTGTACGATAGTCTATATAATTGTTTAAAACCAACTCAAAAAATGTATATTAATGCATTGTTTCCATACCTAGCAGAATTTAATATTCAATTTCTTAGCGTGCAGCGTCAACCCAATGCAATAGATTGCGGGCTTTATGCAACAGCTTTTGCCACTTCTTTAGCGCTTAAAATGAATCCCTCTCTACACAATTATGTACCAGAAATGATGAGATCTCATTTGCGCTGTATGATTTTGAGACTCGTCCTTCTACAGCTAGATCTGTTCGTGGACGTCCGCCCGTAAATCTTTTTGTTATTTTACTTGATGCTACAGAACCCTTAATGGGCGAGTCCAACTAGCACTTGGCCGCTTTTATTTGAGTTTCCCTCATTTGTTTTTTGTTTAATGTAGTGTTCTCTTTAAATGTAAAAAGTTCATATATTCTAATCTATAAGATACTTTTAAAAGTTCTGAGCCTGTTATTGGCGGTCTGTTTAAGCAGTTAAACACAAACGATTTTAAATTAGACCTAAGTGCTGGTGGATCTGTAAAAAGAATAAAATAAATGAAAAGTTATTTGAAGTGATGGTGGACGTGATTATTTTATCGACCAATGATGCGTTGCCGACCATAAGCTTCCGTTGGAATTGCCTTTGCCCCAGTAATTACACTAACTGATACTTATTTTTTTTACTGTTTTTAGTTTAGTTGTTTAGTTTAACTGGACCACGACCACATAAACAGTTTTATAACTGCGGTTAAAAGATAAGAATCACTAGATAATTTTTATGAGCAATAATAATTGGAAACGGTTGAGAGCATTTTGGAAATAAGTACGCAAAATCAACAATCCAGTAATATCATATGCAAGATCATTGTTTTCTGTTTTTATCTTTCGTAATGGTTTCATTTATTTTTTGATCAACTGATGAAATGCTATCTCTAAGAAAGGTTCCATATTTCATTAAATTTTATACATATTTATCATCGTAAATAAAGCATTGCAGAAATTTGTATGTTTCAAGATATAAAATGATTAAAAAAATGTATGTTCACTGGCAGGCTTTTATTTTCCATCACACCTGAAACGCTACTTGAAACTGGAAAATAAAAAAAAAAACGTAAGGTATAAAGGCTAAAAAAAGGTCGTTAAAAGTTTTACTGAACTTTGAAATTTGACGTAGTTATTCCTTAATTATCTAAAAACTAAACATATTATATAGAAAATTTACGAGAAACCGTTATTCTATTCAGCAGATAATATGAGCAATCAAGGACGACTTCATCATCGAAAATTCATGGCTTGTGAGCCGCCAAATAGAATGCTCCCAAAACATTATTGCACTCATATTCTAGGATAAGTTCTAACCATTATATTTTCATGTTGTACTGATTTTTATTATTCTAAACATTTCTACTATAATTTTTTTATTTATCTTGTGTGAATTCAGTGTTTGCTTAAACCTTAATTTATTTTAAGAAGCCTTTCGAATTGCAAGGAAAAATGAAAAAGAAATACTTAGTTTGTACCAAAACAGATTTCTCAGATTTGCGTTTTTCAAGATTTCCTTTGAGAGTGCGATTGAACAGACAGTCTTCATCAAATAATGGAATTAAGATTTAGAGTAGGACAATAAATCGCAGGTCAGCGGAACTCATTCCAGGTTTTCGAATTGTTCATTTTAACTTTCTCAATTTAAGCTTACGATCAAAAGAAGAAAGTTAGTTTTCCCTGTATTAAGTCTATTAAAATTAAGAAGCTCCATTAAACATAAGAGTAAGAAGTTGACTTTCAAAATAAAGCATATTATTTTGCTCTAATATTATTAAATTTGGCAAGCACCTATAGTTTTAATTTTTAACAATTAAACCACTTAACCTTTTTTAAATCTGAACAGGACGTATGAACTATTTTTATTAGAAACTGTTTATAGCTAAATTGTTCCTTACCATCAATTGATAATTTACTAATTGGTATAAATTTTCAAGGTTTTTATGATTTAACCATTTAAAAGTACATATTTTCATTTTCAATGCGGCGTCGGACACAAATTGAATATAAAGAGAGTCCATTCAACCTTTGAAATGATACATGAACATGATAAATCATAATGAAAAATATTTTTTCTATAGTAATAATGAATTTAGCCGGTAAATTATAGACTTTCAGATGTATATTTTTACTATCCAAGTTTTTCCCACATCAATGCCTGCGTAGAATCTATATAATAAATCCCGTATAAGAAAATATGAATACTTTAAGAACCAAGTACCTACTTTTAATGTCTATGGACGTTAGCTTTGTAAGGGTACATTTCTATAATATAAATAGCAAAAAGTCTTATAAGTGTTACAAACTAAAAATATACTCAGGGTCTGCACCAAAACTGACACTAAGACTGGGACTATTTCATTCGTAGTACGTGGACCATTATGTTAAGCAAAGCATCAGTATGTTGTTGGTAATTGTTGCAATAAAGAAGATTTTGTAATTTCAGAGCAAACCAAAGCATACTAGAATAATGTGAAGTGATGAAGTGAACAAAAAAACTGACCAACTCTTAGTTTTTGGACATTGTTAAATATTTGAAAATATTTGAGAAACGTAGTTTCAAAGCAAAGGCTGTAATTTTTGCACAATAAATGTTAAATGCTGGCGACCATATCATATTCGAATTATTATCACTTAATTTATTAATCTTAGCATTATTATAATAGTAATGAAAAACTCCTAGACAATAACACAAGCTGTATCGCCCCAAAGTAAGCAGAGCTTGTGTTATGGATGGCCACATGGCGAACTGGGCAGGATCCTAGAATAAACATACATAATGCATATAAATAGAAAACATTCAATTACCCAAAAATAAACACCATGACTCAAAAAGAAATATCCATGTTCATCACACAATATATATGTATACTCTGACCAGGACTCGAATCCGGGACCTCCAGCATGTTAGACAGGGCTACTACCTCACAGGCTGTAAGGCCGTCAATAGGCTAGTATATCTTTCATTAACCATAAAAATGCAACTTGTGCTACGGCTTAATCTAAACTCATTGCGTAAATTACGCCTAATTGCGATTTCTCGCAATGGTGAAATTTGACGTTTGAAAATCGGCATCAACAATGCACAAAACTATAGAAATAAATATTTAGAATTTTAACCATGCTTACTCGATAAAATGCAATATGGCCTCACACTATTAGCTCACTGAAATTACATTATTCATTTGTATGTGATTTATTATCTCTTATTACGAGATAACTCATGTTAAAAAATCTTGCCCTGATAACTGCTGACGAGTTATCTCATTTGAGAAAATCATTTTTGTTGTGTCGTTGACGAGTTGCCTCGTCTTAAAAATATATAGCTCATATCAGACATTTAAGGGTAAAGTTGTCAAATATGAATTGGCCAAGAGTGTAATTTATGCATTGTATATTATAAAATATTATAAAAATTGATTTTTATTATAAAAAATCTGATTGAACATACCAAGAACACATTAAGTAAAAGAAAGCCTAAACGTATTTAATTTCAATAAATTATTATACCCAAGATAGTCTTGGTGAAGTTTGGTACGTGCCTATGTTATAAAATTAGAGCGAGAATACAACGTGTAATGAAATACAATTTTGACTTTTGCTACAAAAGTGCCAGCGTATCGTAATAAAAATGTCTTATTAAATTACACAAAATTGTTTTATTTTGTGGATTCAAGCTGTTCTTTTCTTTTTTTAAATATAAAATGAAGGCCCGTTTTCCTTTCAAGGTGTTTGATTTCAACATATTTAACGAAGAATTAACAGGTCAACCGCATAGGAATGTATCTTTACGAGCCGAGTTATCTCTTTGACAGCACGGATATAAGGTACATCAAAAATGAAATGTTATTACTGGCAACACAGGTTATATGTTAATATACTATTCTCTATGTATTCTAAAAATCTGCGGAACTCGTTTCACTAGCCCAGTAAAAGGGAGAAGTTACATTTTTATGGCCACAGTACACATAAGCAGATTTGGTTCGATGAGTTATTTCAACACCAGCTTATAACAGGACTTTTTGGTGGACGAGATATCTCGTCAATAGCGCTGAAAGGGTAATTGACGAATTTTAATATTAGGTCATAACATATGAAATTGGCGTTTTGTAAGGGAGGAACATAAAGTCAATTAAAAATAATGTAATATATTTATTTAATGAAAGTATTACCATTACCATACTACCATAAGTACTACCATTACTATCTATGCATTTTTGCCATCTCATAGGTCAAAAAACCATTCGGATGGGAATCAATAAAATCTTTGAAGGTGCTTTGGACTGCATCATCGAATTTTTTCCCTGGCAAGAAGTTATCCAAATTTCGAAAAAAATGGTAATCCGTTGGAGCAAGATCCGGGGAGTACGGTGGATGTCTTAGACATTCCAATGCGCTCTAATTTGGTAGCCGTTTGTTGTGCAATGTGTGGTCTAATGTTGTTTAGAAGCTAGCTTTTCCATCATAGTTTGCAGTTGCTGACAATAGATATCTGCCGTAATCATCTGGCCAGATTTAAGAAAGCTGTAATGAACGACACCGGCACTAGTCCACCAAAGTAACTTTTTTGAGTAAATTTTCGCTTGGAGCAGGATTTGGCTGGTTTGCCAGGGTTCAACCATTGCGATGAGCGTTTCCGTTTGTCGTACAGGATTCACTTTTCATCACAGGTAATGTTTCGATTTAAAATCCTTTCATTATTGTGCCAGTTGAGTAATGTAACGCAACAGTCGACGCGCGTTTGTCTTTTCACCTTCCCGATTTGTTTCAAGTGGATTAAAACAGTTTTGTCACTAGCACCGCAGCCTACAGCTAAGGCGGACGTGGTTTGCGGTGGATCCGCTTTCACAATAGCCTTCAAGTCTTCTTTATCAACTTTGGTCTCCGGCTGTCCACGGGGCTTGTTCTGCAGGTCGAAATTTCCAAGACGAAAACGTTGGAATCAAAAACGCACTGTGTTTTCTTTTGCGACACCGCCACCAGACACAAAATTAATACTTCGTGCCGTTTCTGCAGCACTGTTGCCACGGTGGAACGCGTACTCGTAAATAACACGATATTTCAAGTTTTCCATTTTGTAAACTAAGTGACACAAAGAAAAAACAAAAAGAGGAAAAAATAAATGAAATACGGTTTTCAAAACTCAAGTGCGTGAGTAAATAGCTGTATAAATTTGAAATTGGCATTCTTAACCAAAGAGGAGATAATACAGATCAAAGTGGCCAGTACCACAAAACGCCAATTTCATATGCAAGGCCCTAATATAAACCGATCGAAAAAAATTATCTCAATTAACATTATAAAGTTGCATACTTTGAAAAAACATTTCAGGAAAGCCTAATTCACAAAGTGGGATGAAATAAGATTTACTTCCAGTAAACAAGATAAGTAATCTTTGAAAGCATTAAGATTCTGGAAGGTGAAATGAATGTATTTATTTCACGAAATAAAAAAAAAACATAATAGTAACATTTTAAAAACAATAATATATTAGTATTTATAAATTAAATAATATGTAAGAGCTTCTGTTAACTACTTTACATGATTATTGTATATTCTCATTATTGCGTTTTGTTGTAGTTACAATAAAAATATTTTTCATGTTTGTGGGTCCATGAAACCTGCATAGAAATGTAATGTAATTATTTTTCTAAGAATTGCAATTGAAATCCTGTTCATATTTTTATTTTCATCAAAAAGGGAACAATTCAGAAAAATATAATTCCGTTTATCTCACGCTATAAAGAATAATATTGTAGCTTTTCAAATATGGGGTGGAACATTTGTATGAAAAGAAAAACATTGATAATTTACGGTTATTGCTAAATGAAAAACAGGTAATAAATATATTTTCGCGTCATAAATTGTGTATAATATCGGGGAAATGGTAACTGTATGTAGATTCATGACTACAAAGCGACACTGTTGTTGGAGAGTGTCTTGTGGGAAGATAAGCTAGTTGGCGTGCGTTTATCTAAATATAGCTGCATAACTTTGACTCATGTCTTTTTAGTTTCAAATTCACTCCTTTATAAAAGAAACGCAACTTTGAACTAGTAATACTTTACTACAATGATGTTCATTTAAAATATTTAGTTTAATAACTTATTTCTTTCATTTTGATTTTTTTAATGTACTACATCTTACTCCGATGTTTGAGCAAGTCAGAATGTATTGTTTCTTTTATTCTTTTATGTCATTCGATATATTGAAAAATTTCTTTTTTTTTTTCAAATTTATATCGACCTCTTTACTAAAATATCGCGGCATTCTGACGTGTTTCGTAAAGCCTAGCCGTCACGCTACCTATGTTTTTTAACAGTTCAATATCAATTCTTAAGTATTTACCATGAGAGTATACTATAGTGACAATTTAATTATACTTTATTTCTGTAAGAAGTTTATAGTAAATCAAAACAAATCGAATGATTAGTATTAGACTAGTGTTGTATATTTTACACATACGAGCTTATTGCTTGTAGAGTTTTTTTTGTTAAGATCTCGCTTAGGACTGTACTATGGTCCGTCCTAACTTAACCACTATAATAAACACTTTTGAGTGGTTATATCCCAGTGAAAGGGAAAGAACAGCCATTTTTATTACTGGTTATTAAAACTACAACTTACTGTCAGCACGCATTGTAATTCGATATATAATCACAATTAATATTAAAAAATAAAATGTCCATGGTTGAGGATGTCACTATTAGGCGGGTCGCGTGCTTTAATGCCGGTTAAGAAAATAGTAAAAAATATTAGGAATCCCCAAGTAAATATTATCTTAATACAATATAAATTTTGTATAAAACATAATATAACCTACAGATGGTTCAATTCGTGCTCGTGACCCTATGTAAAGCGGCCATCATCTCATCAACTGAAAAAGTATTATGCCACTTAATTTAACGCTCTTATATCATGGTAGGTACGGGAAAATCAATAATAATTCTGTTTAGTAGTTAAATCGTTCATAATAAGAGATAAATGTAAAATAAATTGCTGTCAAACGACTTATATGGGGAGAAGTTGTCGAGGTCGTGAATGTAGAGAAGGAAACATTATGGGAATGTATAGGAAGGTGACTTCTAGAACTACTCATATTTTATGAATGACTTGCTCTTTTGCGATGCAAGTTTAACGGAACGACAAAAATAAATCAAAGTTTTTTACTGTATAATTTACTGACCCAAAACAGCCTAGATGCTTGATCAAGCGTTCAAAACTAAATATGACACAGTTTACCAAGTACAAAACCTGACATTTTTGAACATTTCATTACAGGTGTTACTATAATTTCTAATACGTAGATTTCCATTCTTTCGACAACAATTTATTGAATGTAGATTACCGTCTTTTTAAGCTTATATTAAAAATATCATGTTTATTTATAAATCTACGTAGAAACTTTATTCTTAATACGAAATGTATGATTTTTATCACACAAGTAGTGTTTTTAATAAAGCATACTTAAAAAAATTTTCCTTAAAACCGCGCTATTAACTTTAACAATATCAAAAGACATTAAAGCCAAATTTTGTTAAAACCATTTAGGTCACTAAAGTTTTTCGTTTTTCTTCATAATTTCAAAATACACAGTCAGTATAATAAATACTGCACAGTTGAGTGATCAAAAGTAAATATGTTTTTTTTCATTCTCAATAAGCTATTATTAAACAATTAAAATGTTTTAGTAAACTGCGGTAATAATATTTCTCAGTTTCTATTTTCGTTACTAAATTCAGATAGCGCCCTGTATTGCTTTTATTTCTAGGAAAAACATCGTACTTAAGCTAAGCTAAAACTCACACCAAAATAGAATTTCTCTTTACTCTTTCACTAATGGGCTTTTAAAGAAGCTACTATATTATGCTAAAAGCTCTCTCAATCATTTTCTTTTAAATTTTAAATGATAAAAATTGAATGATTAATAATTTGAGTACAACGAGTAAATTAATGAGTTCGCCATCGAATTAGAAAGCCGTTGCAGAACTGCTACTGTCTAGCTGAGAGGTGTGCTTCTAAAAACTATAGGTAATTTTAATTGATGAAATCTTAAAAACATTGCAATAATCCATTTTTTACTCCTTGATCGATATATATATGATAAGACATTGAACTTTCAAAAATCAATTGACAAAACAAATTGGTCGGAATTTAAGAGCTAGAACATTTGACGTTATTTAAAAAAGTTTTAGATAATGTTATTATTGAAGCGTTATATTATTCACTAACATTTGTTATCGACTGGCTTACTGCCGATAAAGGCAGTGCTCTTATCTATTACAAAAGGTGTCTACACTGTATACCTGTCGATCCCCCGCAGCTCGAGAATGTCGAAGTTTCTACCAACCATCAGATAAAGTTATACTTCAAAGCGACCTTCAGTCGCTACTCGATATGAGTTCCTCCATAATACTAGCTGGTGACTTTAATTCAAAACATTCAAGTTGTGCTCCTTATTTACAAACCCCAATGGCCGCCGTCTTCATCACATGTTAGAGTCGCTAAACTGTGTTGTAGTGGGTCCTCGGGAATCGACAGTATATATACTATCCGTATAACATAAATCATCGCCACGATATTCTCGGTATAGCAATTCTGCAAAGTGTTAACTTTCCGGTATACTCAGTAGAAGTTGTGGTCATCCAGCTGGATATTCCAAGTGATCCCGTTCTTCAAGTCACACATCGAAAGAGTTTTTACTTTTATCATTTTTAAATACAACTCAAAAAATTTGTAAAAATTATACTCACATTGACAAATTATATTGCAGTATGTGTTAGATTCTACATTGTTAAAGAGTTTTGATATTCTTGTTTGTGTCAGTTGCTATGTGCTTAGAATTCATTAGAAACATTGTTTATTCATCAGTCATTAATTAAATTCAGGTTGGACGTGGTACAACCTACATTATTATTTGTAAATTGACCTGTTAATTATGGCATGTACTGCAAAGTTAACGTAAAGTTTACTTAACTCTCATCTAACATGGCACACTTTATGATATTTTTTCTACCTGAGGACATAACCAAATCTACACTTAGCCTTTTAAAGGAGTAAACGCAATGCTGATGCGCCATGGTATGAATATCCAGTAGTGGAGGTTGATGCGACAATTAAATGTAAGCAAAGTTGATGGCGATAAAATAAAAATAAACTGTAGGGATTGTAAAAAAATATTCATTCGACGTTTAGTACAAGGCATTGGCGAATTCTACTAGCTGTAGACTTATGTACTGTTACGCGTATATGGTCGGCAGCGGTTATTTGGAATGATTTGTTTGTCAGTGTGAAATTCTTTATCTTAGACTCTACCATGTTTACCAGTATCATTACCACAGTGTTCTACTTCTGTACTTCATCTGGTATCTAATTTTGAACTCTTCCTTATAGTATCCTTGTTTTAAAAACACGCTTTCTTTGATCTTCATCATCACTGCTAGAGCTTATGCTCACCCTAAAATCTGATCAGTAAAATTATAATATTTACAAGATAGAACTTAGATGGCTGTAAGTATACCTATTGTTGTACTACTGTTTAAAAATCTGGGAGAAGTCACTGACTCCTATGGTAGAGATTTTATCTAGTTTAGGAGTCAGAGTCTTCATATAAATTATTACCCTTGTTGTGTGAATAAATAAATATTATTATTATTATTATTATTATTACAACACAAAGACAATTTTAGGCTCCACCTCTTGAAAAAATTGATATAATTTTTGTAAGTTATATATATATATATATATATATATAATATATATATATATATATATATATATATATATATATATAATTGTGTATTAATACGTATCTGATACACATACTTACCTTAGAAGGGAAGATTTGCCGAGAGTTTAATAAATGTATATAAAAAACCAACATAATTATCAGTTCATTCGTCGAAAATCACCAATTATTTGACCAGTTTGACATCGGTTTAATCTATTATCTAAGCGTAACTAGCCTCACGAATTGTGAAACACGATTGTGGATTAAAATTTGACAGCTAGTTAACTGACAGAACGACCTTTTCAAAGTATCTAAGCATCCTTCGAGCAACCCAATTATCACTTACAAGAGATTTGACAGTCGATTAATTAATTTAAATCGTTGTTCAGTCTTTCAGAAACTGGGTGTATATCTCCACTAACACTAACTAGTTATGTACTATGCTAAGAACATATTTCATGGTTTTCGGTACAATACTCGGCCTTGAATTTTGTCCAATATATGATTCTACCTAACTGCGTACCGATTTTTTTTAACTTGGCGTATAGGCTTATTAGGTTGGAGGTAGGATTATTAGGCAACAAAACATGAAGGTGCACACAAGTTCTTTTCTGTGGTAACCACGCATTTACGTCTCGTTACAAGTTGCGTTAATATAAAATATTTCAAAAATATTTTAAAGAAACAAATAGCTACAAAAAAAGAATTAGGTGCAAGAGCTCCAAAAGTGTATACTTTATTTATATAAAAAAAATAGAAAACATTAAAATATAATTAAACACCTACCGTAATAGTGTTACGTTGATCCAACCTGCTACAAACATCGCTTTGATAACTTTAAAAATAATTAACTCGTGTTGAAATACTAACAAGTCATGTGTTTTTTTTTTGTTCCCTTCCACGGGAAGGGCAGGAGGATAAAAATTGCTCTGACGCATACTCTGGCGCGCGCGATCCAGAGTTATGTGGGACTCGTTCCGTCGCCTACCAGAACCACTACCCACTAAAAAACCCCCTGTCGGCTCGTGCATTTTTGCCACTCAGCCTTCATCTGAGCGACGGCCAATTGGAGAAAGACGCCGCGCTAGCGGGGCCCATAAGGGGTCACCCGCTGGGATTTACATAGCACTGAAGGTGCTCAAAATGAAAAGTAAATAATAAAAACATTAAAAATTGAAAATAAAGTTGCATTAATTCGGATTTACGTTAGATTTAGAATTTACGTTAGAATTAGAATTTGCGGCCTGAAGGGCTTCGAGATCTACAGTTAATTGCGTGGGTTCGCCAGTGTGCGTGTTTCTCGGTCTAGCGACTTTGTATTCCGAATCTAAGACAGGAGCAGTATATGAGACTGAATCCCGATGGCTGGATCCCGCGTTAACTCGTGAACGGGTGCCGTTTGAGGGTGTTCGTCGTTTGAATACTTGGGGGGAGGGAGACTTGCCGAGCTAACAGATGCAGAAAAGAATAATTTTGTATAGACATAAAGAGACTCTGTAAATTTATTTTGAAAAAAAAAAAATATACCCGTCAAGTTTCTTGCCAGTTCTTCTTCACAAAGGTTTTTTTTTCGAACTGGTGGTAGAATCATGTTTTATTTGACGTCAATGAGAACAAGTAATTGTCAATGTTGAGAAATAAATATTTGAATTTGAATTTGAATTTGAATCTCGAACTAGAGGATTGGGAAGGGATTCGGCGCGTTTGAAGAATGATTCTGAGAGTGTGTTTTTAGGTGCTGTTGCACTGTAGGTAGTTCAAGATCTCTGTGCAGGTCCGCGTTGCGCACGTACCAAGGTGCGTTTGTGGCCCTGCGGCAGAAGAGGTTTTGAACCACCTGCAGTTTGTGCAGGACGGAGGGTTTGGCATGGGCAAAGACTGGCGAAGCATATGACATGACTGGTCTAACGCAGACCTTATAAAGCGTATGTTTGTTTCTGAAGAACATTTTACTTTTTCTACCTAACATACTGTAAAGCCGGCCTAGGTAAAAACGTGCAAGTTTCGGTACTCTATCGACGTGAAGGTTGAAAGAAAGCGTCTGGTCTAAGGTGACGCCTAAATATTTCGTAGTGCGCTTCCAGGGGATGGGAGTGCCTTGCATTCTAACTTGGAGATTGTCGGCGATACGACTGCGTTGGTAGTCGAAGTAAACCGCAGAGCTCTTCTCAGGGTTCACATAGATACACCATTTTTTAAACCATGCACCCAGGGTATTTACAGCCTTTTGGAGTCTGGTGGTGAGACCCGGGACTCTGCGGCCTTTGGTGTAAAGGGCAGTGTCGTCGGAAAAAAGGGCGAGTTCGACGCCTTTCGACGGGACGGGAATATCGTTAGTGTACACGGTGTACAATAGAGGGGCGAGGACTGAGCCTTGAGGGAGTCCAGCCTTTATGAGACGGGGCGCGGAAATCGAACCTTCGTGTTTATATCGAAACGTACGGTCTTTAAGAAACGACGCAATTATTCTAACTAGTCGATCCGGTAATTTTGATAATTTTGTAGAGTTTATAAACGAGGCCGCTGTGCCAGACTTTATCGAAAGCCTTGGCTACGTCAAAGAAAACTGCGATCGTTTTAAAACGCCGCGGGTAGAAACCTTCGAGTATGTACTCGACGATTCGATGGACTTGCTAAGGGCAGGAGTGCTTAGCACGAAAGCCGAACTGATGAGGAATTATGAGAGGATCGCCATCCGTTGGAAACAGATGGTTCCGCAATCGAGAGAGTATGACTCTCTCGAGAAGTTTAAACATTGCCTTGAGGAGGTTGATGAGTCTGTGGTTAGCCGGGATATACAGAAGTTTACCCGGCTTGGGAATGCCTATGACTGTCGCTTCTTTCCAAGCTTTTGGAAAGTAGCTAAGGTCGAAGTAGGCATTGAAAATGATAGCTTGCAAGGTAAGCACCTGTTGAGGCAGGTGCTTAAGTGCGTGGTTGGAAATACCATCCGCATTTCCGGAGCCTTTTTGGACTTTTGACTTTTGATGAGAAGCGAGATTTCATCATTAGAGACTGTGACGGGGTCGGCGGTGAAGGGGAGAGAGTCTCTACGGAGAACTTCGTCCTCCACCGCTTTGATGTGAGAGGGATTCGCAGGTTGCGTGCTGGGCGAGCATTGAGACGCAACGCTGTCAGCGAAGCATTCGGCTTTCTCTTCGTCTTCGAAGGCGATAGAGCCATCGGGACGAGTGAGAGGAGGGACGTGAGAGGCGGCGTCTACGCGTAAGGCTCGGGCCATGCTATAATACGCTTGGTGGGACGGGGAGATATTCGCCATGAGATCGTTCATCTGGGCGTCTCGGAGTTTCGCGAGTCGAGATCTAACTTTGCGTTGTAGCTGATTCGCAGCTGTTCTATAGGCGGGTGTGGGATATTTCTTGGCTCTCCGGAGAGCCGCGTTCTTAGCTTTAATAAGATTGCTAATGGCTAAGGGAAGCGTGGGTTTGCCTTTCTTAGCAACCTTTTCGTTTACACTGATGGCTGAGTTGATAGCATGAGTGAGAGAATTTACTAATGAATCTATTATATCCGGGCTATCTAATTGATCGGGCGAGATTGCGAGCGGAGAGTTCGGGGCCTCTAAGGCTGAAACTATCGTATTTTTAAAACCTTTCCAGTTGGTAAAGGTCTTAGGAGAAGCGGCGTTAACGTTAGGCGGTCCTAGCACGAGGGAGACGGGGTGGTGGTCAGCACCTAGGTCATCGAGCGGTTCGATAGACCTGAGATCGAGGTTGATTTGCTTGACGATTGCAAAGTCGAGGATGTCAGGAGAGTAGTTCGGGTTGTCGGGATAGTGAGTGGGAGTGATGGGGGAGACGACGTCTAAGTCGAGTGAGTTGGTGATGTCGAGCAGAGCGATACCGCTTTGGTTGGTTGATAGGCACGTCCAGTCAGTATGTTTGGAGTTTAAGTCTTCGAACATAATGACTGAACGGCCGAGGGCGAGAATGGTCTCAAAGTCGCTGCGGATAGGTCTGGTGCCACAAGGTATGTTGACTGAAACTATGATGATGGTCGGATGACCAGTCATAGCCAATTTATATACAGTGGCTTCCATGTTGAGGAGAGGAGGGGTAGGGAGAGGACAGCAATGGAATCCTGTTTTGTAGTATATAGCAGTGCCGCCAAAACCGTCGGAGTTGGGCCTCTCATTACGAGTAAACGCATACTTGGGAGTAGTGAATCCCCTGGAACGGTTAGGAGTGAGCCATGTCTCCTGGAGTAGTAATAAGTCTGGGTCGTTATTCTGAAGGAACAGTTTGAGCTCAGGAACGTTGGTGCTAAGGCTACGAACGTTTAAAGATACTAGGGATAAGCCCGTTAGTTTAATACGACCGGACGCGGGATTTCCGGGTCTAGACATTATAATTTACTTATTTACGAATTTATACAAAAAATAAAATTTTTAACGAACTTACAAGCGAATGATGCTCGGCTAACGCAAATAAACGCTACGGGTGCGGGATAGGTTGGGAAGGTGAGACGCCCCGTAGTACTGCGTGGATCTTACGCTCCTCCGGGAGGGCGTAGGTGTGAAATGCGATTTGCTTTAGTGAAAGTAACCTAGTAAACGCGCGAAAGTCGTCGATGGTCGCGACCTGGATTTTAATTGAATCGCCTGCGTTGGTTGCTTTAAGATAGTTGATTTTTTGCTCGTTGCAAAGAATAGATACTACGGTCCATCGCACTTTTTCGTGAAGAAAGACGGGTGGAGGGAGCTGAGGCTTCGGTGGGACGGGAGCGCAGCGCGTCGCTGGCTTCGATGGGACCGATGGAGACGCGGTTACTTCGAGCGATTTTAATGGCGCGGGGGCTGGTGTTGAAGACACTGCGGAGGGCTCGGGTATTGAGGATACCGAGCGCTTCTTGGAGCGCTTGGCGACTAGTTGAAACGCAGGCTCAGGAGAGCCGGTTAAGGTGACGGCATCTGACGACGTATCAGACGCGGGTTCGGAGTCGCTTCCGGGAGCGGTACGCTTGCGACGCAACGCGTGAGAGTATGCGACCGATTCGCAGTCCATCTCGGACGAGGCGGGAGACGCGGGAGCACTGTAGACCTGAGGGGTCTGGACGTTGGAGGCCTGAGGGGCTGGGGTTGAGGCCTGAGGGGCCGGGGACGCAATAGACGCCTGTAAGGCCTGCGTTAGTACGCCATCGGGTATGCTGGCACCTGGGCGAACGACCTAGCAAAGTTTACCAAGCTTTGCTGGTCCATTGGAGGGCTTGGTACTACAATATATGATATATAAATGTATAAAAATGCCTAGGTTCCCTAGCAAACCTAGCACCTAAACCTCCCTTCCCGCTGGGGCTGGGGAAGACGCGAAGTGGAGCCCCTAATTCGGACAGCACTGTACCGTCACCCTGGGAAAGGCAAAAGTGCAATGGGATCGGGTCAGCCGGTTTCTCCTTGGCCTGAAGGGCCTTGGAAGCGCACCGGGGCAACGCTATCAGGCTTAGTTGTCACCGTTAAGTATCCACCTGATCAAACGCGAGTCTACTACGGAGTGTGTTGCCAATAAATTGACAACAAAAACCGGCCGTAGACCTGACGAAGTTGGTTTGCACTAAAAGTGCGGGATTGACTACGTTACAACCGGCCGGAGCCGGCCGCAGAGCGAGTCTCTGACTACGTAACAGGCGCCAAGCGTCAAGTACGCAGCCAGAAAAACAGCCCGAGCCTTGCGAACCACTATCGAATTTAATCGACCGTAGTAAGCTCAACTCTATTGTTGCTGCACTCACCGAGGTGAGATTTTAATTCGAGGGGTGCACAGAGTGCGGGATTGACTACGTTACGACCGGCCGGGGCCGGCGGCAGAGCGAGTCTCTGACTACGTAACAGGCGCCAAGCGTCAAGTACGTATTTTTTTTTTTTTTGTTCCCCTCCGCGGGAAGGGCAGGAGGATAAAAATGCTCTGACGCATACTCTGGCGCGATTCCAAAGTTATAAGGGACTCGTCCCGACGCCTACCAGAACCATACCCACTAAAAACCCCCTGTCGGCTCGTGCATTTTTGCCACTCAGCCTTCATCTGAGCGACGGCCAATTGGAGAAAGAGGCCGCGCTAGCGGGGCCCTTAAGGGGTCACCCGCTGGGATTTACATAGCACTGAAGATGCTCAAAAAAAAGAAAAGTAAATAATAAAAACATTAAAAATTGACAATTAAATTAAAATTGCATTAATTCAGATTTACGTTAGAATTAGAATTTACGTTAGAATTAGAATTTGCGGCCTGAAGGGTCTCGAGATCTAAAGTTAATTGCGTACGTTCGCTTGTGTGCGCGTTTCTCGGTCTAGCGACTTTGTATATCGAATCTAAGACAGGAGCAGTATATGAGACTGAATTTCGAACTAGTGGATTGGGATGGGATTCGGCGCGTTTGAAGAACGATTCTGAGAGTGTTTTTAGGTGCTGTTGAACTGTAGGTAGTTCAAGATCTCTGTGCAGGTCCGCGTTGCGCACGTACCAAGGTGCGTTTGTGGCCCTGCGGCAGAAGAGGTTTTGAACCACCTGCAGTTTGTGCAGGACGGAGGGTTTGGCATGGGCAAAGACTGGCGAAGCATATGACATGACTGGTCTAACGCAGACCTTATAAAGCGTACGTTTGTTTCTGAAGGACATTTTACTTTTTCTACCTAACGTACTGTAAAGCCGGCCTAGGTAAAAACATGCCAGTTTCGTTACTCTATCGACGTGACGATTGAATGAAAGCGTCTGGTCTAATATGACGCCTAAATATTTGGTACTGCGCTTCCAGGGGATGGGAGTGCCTTGCATTCTCACTTGGAGATTGTCGGGGATACGACTGCGTCTGTAGTCGAAGTAAACCGCAGAGCTCTTCTCTTGGTTCACATCGATACGCCATTTTTTAAACCAAGCACCGAGGGCGATTACAGCCTTTTGAAGTCTGTTGACGAGACCCGAGGCTCTGCGGCCTTTGGTGTAAAGGGCAGTGTCGTCGGCAAAGAGAGCGAGTTCGACGACTTTCGATGAAATGGGAATGTCGTTAGTGTATACGGTATACAAAAGAGGGGCGAGGACTGAGCCTTGAGGGACCCCAGCCTTTATGGGACGAGGCGCGGAGAGCGTGCCTTCATGTTTGAAACGAAACGTGCGGTCTTTGAGAAACGACGCGATTATCCTAACTAGGCGAGCCGGTAAGCCTATTTTATAGAGTTTATAAACGAAACCGCTGTGCCAGACTTTGTCGAAAGCCTTGGCTACGTCAAAGAAAACTGCGATCGTTTTCTTTCGTTTCGAAAAGAAGCCGTCGAGTATGTACTCGACGATTCGATGGACTTGCTGAGGGCAGGAGTGCTTAGCGCGAAAGCCGAATTGGTGGGGAATTATGAGAGGATCGCCGTCCGTTGGAAACAGATGGTTCCACATTCGAGAGAGTATGACTCTCTCGAGAAGTTTAGACATTGCCTTGAGGAGGCTGATGGGTCTGTGATTAGCCGGGATATTAAGAGGTTTACCCGGCTTGGGTATGCCTATGACTGTCGCTTCTTTCCAAGCTTTTGTAAAGTAGCTAAGGTCGAAGCAGAAATTGAAAATGATAGCTAACAAGGTAAGCACCTGTTGAGGCAGGTGCTTAAGTGCGTGGTTGGAAATACCATCCGCACCCGGAGCCTTTCTGGACTTTTGACTTTTGATGAGAAGCGAGATTTCATCATTAGAGACTGTGACGGGGTCGGCGGTGATGGGGAGAGAGTTTCTACGGAGAACTTCATCCTCCACCGCTTTGATGTGAGTGGGATTCGCGGGTTGCGTGCTGGGCGAGCATTGAGACGCAATGCTGTCAGCGAAGCATTCGGCTTTCTCTTCGTCTTTGAAGGCGATAGAGTTATCGGGACGAGTGAGAGGAGGGACGTGAGAGGCGGCGTCAACGCGTAAGGCTCGGGCCATTCGATAATACGCTTGGTGGGACGGGGAGATATTCGCCATGAGATCATTCATCTGGGCGTCTCGGAGTTCCGCGAGGCGAGATCTAACTTTGCGTTGTAGCTGATTCGCAGCTGTTATATAGGCGGGCGTGGGATATTTCTTGGCTCTTCGGAGAGCCGCGTTCTTAGCTTTAATAAGATTGCTAATGGCTAAGGGAAGCGTGGGTTTGCCTTTCTTAGCAACCTTTTCGTTTACACTGATGGCTGAGTTGATAGCATCAGTGAGAGAATTTACTAACGAATCTATTTTATCCGGGCTATCTTATTGATCGGGCGAGATCGCGAGCGGAGAGTTTGGGGCTTCTAAGGCAGAAACTATCGTATTTTTGAAACCTTTCCAGTCGGTAAAGGTCTTAGGAGAAGTGACGTTAACGTTAGGCGGTCCTAGCACGAGGGAGACGGGGCGGTGGTCAGAACCTAGGTCATCGAGCGGTTCGATAGACCTGAGGTCGAGGTTGATATGCTTGACGATTGCAAAGTCGAGGATGTCAGGAGAGTGGTTCGGGTTGTCGGGATAATGAGTGGGAGTGATAGGGGAGACGACGTCTAAGTCGAGTAAGTTGGTGATGTCGAGGAGAGCTATACCGCTTTGGTTGGTTGATAGGCACGTCCAGTCAGTATGTTTGGAGTTAAAGTCTCCGAACATAATGACTGAATTGATCTGAAATGAAATCCAGGCACTTTACGCACCTGGGGGGAGCTGAGCAGTTAGCAGCTGCGTGGCCACATAGCTGGCAGCGGTGGCACTGCCCAGGGTGACCGCGGGGGTTGGGACGCTCGACGGAGATGTTCGACAGTCCGCAGATTGTGCGAGCCTCTTTGAAAATCTCCTTCGAGTTGGGAGTATTTGACAGGATTACTAAAGCTAAGGGAAAACGCCTACCGTGGTTGGAGTGCATCTTGTGCACTGCTGTGACCGGGAAACCCTGAGACTTAAGGTCCTCGAGAATGTCTTCGTTGCTGAGTTCGAACGGGACGCCCCGTAGTACTGCGCGGATCTTACGCTCCTCCGGGAGGGCGTAGGTGTGATACGCGATTTGATTTAACGAGAGTAACCTGGTAAACGCGCGGAAGTCGTCGACGGTCGCTACTTGAATTTTGATCGTATCGCCAGCGTTGGCGGCTTTTAAGTAATTAATTTTGTGCACTTTGCACAAGTTAGAAACCGCGGTCCAGCGCGCTTTTTCACGCAGGAAGACGGGCGGAGGGAGCTGAGGCTTCGGTGGGACGGGAGCGCAGCGCGACGCTGGCTTCGAAGGGACCGACGGAGACGCGGTTACTTCAAGCGAACTTACTTTAATGGCGCGGGGGCTGGTGTAGAAGACACCGGGGAAGGCTCGGGTATTGATGATACCGAAGCTTTCTTTGAGCGCTTCTTGGAGCGCTTGGCGACTAATTGAAACGCGGGCTCAGGAGAGCCGGTTAAGGTGACGGCATCTGACGACGTATCAGACGCGGGTTCGGAGTCGCTCCCGGGAGCGGTACGCTTGCGACGCGACGCGTGAGAGGATGCGACCGATTCGCAGTCCATCTCGGACGAGGCGGGAGACGCGGGAGAGCTGTAGACCTGAGGGCTCTGGACGTTGGAGGCCTGAGGGGCCGGGGTTGAGGCCTGAGGGGCCGGGGATGCGATAGTTGCCTGTAAGGCCTGCGTTAGAACGGCATCTGGGATGGGGCAACCGGACGCCGCGAGCGCCTGGGCGAACGACTTAAGAACGCTTACAAGGTCCATTGGAGGGCTTGAATATGTAATATATAAATATATAATGTATGCCTAGGTTCCCTAGCAAACCTAGCACCTATTTATATAAAAAATGCCTAGAGTTCCTAAATAAAAACCTAGCGAACCCTAGTGGCTAACCTCCCTACCAGCGGTAGGGGGGCTGGGGAGAATAACTTAAAACTAACCGTAGTACGCCGAAGGCCGCTACCTAGAAACCTAAAAAAGGGTGCGCAGGTAAAGAGTTGACCGCGTTAGGGTCAACTTTTACCGACAGAAAGGACAAATACACACGAAGAACACACAGATATGATAAAAATAAATATGAAAATAGGAGAAAAATAAATAAAATAGAGAAGAGAAATAAAATAAAAATAAAATGACTGGTTCAGTACAAATTCGTTGTCACCGTTAAGTATCCTTTGCACTGAAACCAGACTACTTACGCTGGGCACAACACTGCACTCAGCACAAGCACAACACAACTTAGCACAGCACTTTGAAGACTAAGGGGCTTAGTCGCAAAGAAAAATCGCACTTCGAAAGCACTCAGACGGAGTAGAAAAACCTTGAAAACCGTAGCACGGAACCAACACGCTAAACTGTGACGTCAGTAGACTGAGCGCCACGGAATATTGGGAAGGGACCAAACAACGGAGAACGGGGTCTTGCACGTCCCCACTGGGCGGCGGTCGGAGCGAGAATCGTCAAGTACGTAGCCATACGTTTTTTTTTTCTTAGTTATAGCCGATAGAAACCCGCCGCAGCGTAAGCCCTACAGAGGCTATCTCAATTCGTCGAGGACAAAACGAGATTTGTACGAATCCGGTGTATGAGTATTTTTACGAGTTGTCGTCGTGAGACGACAATCGTGACTCAACAGCTGGAGCGACCGCGAACGCGTCCGAGCGGGGCCGGACGCAGAACGGATCTGAGAGTGGCGTTTGAGTATTGCTACGAGAGAAGTCGTGAGACAACAATCGTGACTCGGCAGCCGAGAGCGACCTTCAACACGTCCGAACGGGTCCGGACGCAGATCGGGTCTCAAGTCACGTGAGATTGGTCCTGCTTAAATAGACAGCCATTATTTCTTTTAATCAAAAATATTTCCGAATATGACTTGATTTTTTGTACATTTAAACCTCGTCTGGATACTTTCGAACAAAAAAATTAATCAGCCAATTCTATCTAGCCGTTTAGTCATGCATATTAGAAATTGCAAACATGGATTTTGTTTATATAGAAAAATATAAATAAGTTTACATTTTTATGTGAAAATGTTTAATCTTTTCGAAACAACGTAAATGACTTCATAAACACAATGATAACTTTGATAATAGATATACCAACTTTAACATTCTATAATTTATAATTACTTATGAATTTGTGCAAAGATTTTGAATAATCGTTTTAGTAATTGTTATCGTTAGTAATGGACAAAAATTACAAAGACTCAAAATTTTATTCAAGACATCGATTTTAGAATTAGAATTAAGTTAACATTCAATTAAACGGTAATTTGGAATGCTTTCCATTAAATCGCGCCATTGTACTAAACCACATTACGTCCTTTAAAATGACAAAAACTAAAGCTGCAACTATAAATTACGTTCCCCGATTAAAAGGTTTCCGTTAACTATAGTTTATTTATGGTCTGCAATGCCTTTACGAACGCAGTTCTCGCTCAATATCAAGCCAATTGGTGCCAGAACAAGCACTGTGCAGTGTGTTCACCAGCCTATTAATCCACTTAATTGCTTAATTTGCTTCGTTTGATTCGTAATTTTTTGTACGAATGAATTAATGGGCGAACGGTAAATTCATTTAAATTTTTAAGCTATTGCCCACGTTTACTCTAGAAGTGTTTGACATACTTTTCTTTGAATATATCTCTTTGTCTTAAATTAAAAAATGCATATAAAAATTTAATAAATGTGATTCACGTATATTGTATCAAAATTTTCAACAAAAATTAAAGTTATCTAATTTTCTAACCCCAATAACGTGAAGGTTTTTTTTCATGAAAACAATGTACAATTTTACATATGGTTTATTCGAATTTAGCTTATAAACAACAATATTAATAATAGTGTTAGTTGATGGTGCTTTTAAATTAACTTAACACCAAAATAACGTTGTTTATTTATTCTTTTATCTGTGCAAATGTTGGTTGTGGAAAAAGGGTGTCCACTGGTATAGGCGTTGCATGCTTAAATGTGCACTCCTGACTCTAATTATCGTAAACCGTTTGTCGAAAGTAAAAAAAAAAATATTTTTTAATAATAATAGTATAATTGTTATATTGTTATTTGACGAAATTGAAGTGAAAAAAATAGCCAAAACATGTACACAGATTAAAAACAAATGAGTCTTCATAAACATCTTAATTTGCAAGCAGTGCAATAACTGAAAGAAAGGCAATCCTACTGAAACATACGGTCAGCAACACATCATTACTCGAAATAATAATCACATTACAAATTGATAATTAAAAAATTTACACTAATTGTCTAAAAATGTCAATGCGGATGCCACTTGCTGAAAAATAATAGAAAAAATTAATTTACTTCAGATTTTTTAGAGACTTGTTACAGATTTTTTTGGAGTGACAAAAGAAATGTCACAACCTGGGCTTTTTGGGGTCTGGGGTCTTTGTACACCATCAAAAAGGATTGACAAATAAATGCTTATTATAGGAAAAATACAAATAATTTGATTTATTTAGAAGTTAGATGGTAATAAAATAAAAAAGTCAACGGTTATTTGTGTTCGATTTAGCGGGCAACATTGACAATGAGTTTTTTCTATGGCGGAAGTTGTAAAGTGAAGTTAGTTCACTAAGCACAGGGGACAGCCGCCACCTCACTCACAGCACACTTCACTCACATCTCAATGATAGTTGTCTGTCTGTGTATTTGATTGTTCGTTGCGCTTGAGTTCTTTCTTTGAGTTCTTTCTTTCGGTTTCTTTTTACCTTAACAACTTTTAAATAAGCTAAAAATACACAAAACAATTCAATCCAATTCTTTAGACTTAATGGCAACCAGCCATCGATACTACTCGATACACAAAACAAAAAGATGTAAGTAAACCTTAGCTGTCAAATTTTTTTTCCGTTATGATGTTTTTTGTTTGTGTTGCACACTAACAATGTACAATTTCATTTCCTACCAAAGTGTTTTAATAACGTAAGTATAAAAAGATTTGGCCCAGACTCCTTGCATTTTGGACATTTCTTTTGAATATTATAAATTAAATAGAAAAAAATACATATTTCCGGAACTTTCAAAAAGGGCAGTAAACAAATTATATTTCATTTTCACTATTAGGGTAAATGAGGGCTAGAAAGCAGAAAGTAATATTATAAATACCCTTTAATTAGACTGGAGTAATTAACACGTTTTCTACAACAATATCAACATTACAATAACTAATTATTCAGGTATTTGTAACGCATCGGTTCCTGGTGACAACCCAGAACTTAGGGCTCATGGTGTAGTGTTCACTCGCACTCACAACAATCTAATGCGGTCCCACAGTTTCTGTAGAATATGTCAAAAGTTAACGCTATTTTCACGACACGTTAAAACGTAAACATCTTAACGATTTGAATATCTATGGCAGGCAACTTGAAAAAGTACGCGGGCAGCATTCATCAGTGTGATAAGAGGTGGAACTCTACATTAAGATGCCAAAAAAAAAAAAACAAAGCAGCTTAACTATTTAATGAGTAAAACCGTAAAAAAATTTGATTTTGTTACTTTTTTGAAATCTAGAAGATCAACATAATATGGAGTATGGTAATGCCATTAAAAAGATGTCATTTATAAATAAATGGACGTTGGATTAAACGTTTCCGTACAAAAACTTTATAATGTAATAATACGCTATAAAATAAATAACCATTATTTTATGATAAGTATATTACATGTAAAATTATAATTAATTTAATTTTGTCATGTATTACTTATGAGAACAGGTTATAAATACAATTTTATAAATAGTATCGATACTTTACTAGAAATGGGCAATGTGTAGACAATGAACAAATTAAGATGCTTTATTTAATTTTATTACCATGATTAGTCATATTTATCATAGCTTATCGTATCGCAGTCGTTTAAACGGTTTTTATTAACCGTTTATAGTTGGAAGTTTGTCCTATTGATTGATTAGGAATGGAAAATAAAAGTAGCCGCGTTAATAAGTACCCGTCCCTGCTAAAATTTCTCATTCTCAAGAATAGGTTAATGTTAATTTACTCCAGTCACTCAATCCTGCAATGAAATTATATGGAATTATATGGAATGTAAATTCTATGGAAAAACTTTTGTACAAATATTATCTTTTGATCGAAAATGAATTTTACGACAATTGAACTACAATATAATAATACCTAATAGGCACAAATATGACGCTTACTTTCAAGACTCCGAAGACAAAACACTAATTTGATGTCGTTAACGTAACAGTAAATATCGCAATATAATAGTTGCTACGCTTTACCGTAAGCGACGAAAATAGATTAAGGACTACTTGACGCTTTCACAGGAATCTCTGACCTTCTTTAAAAAGTACGTGGAATAAATACCTACATTGTAATGTTAATGTAAAAAGGGCAAAGTTTATTACTTTCAGTAAATATTTTAGAATTTATGTAAGCAACTGAATTAAATTAGATTTGACTTTTAAGCAATGTTAGTAAAGTAGTATTTTTACATAACAATGTAAAGTAAATTACTTTCGCGACGTTTTTGCATTTGTAGTTGTGTACGGATAGCACATAAATAAATAAACCAATATTTTTATATTTTTTATGATTTTTATAGCCAGGTACTTCATATGGAACTAACTGTATTAAACGATATTTAAATAGTGAATTAAATTAATTAAACATAATTTTGAATTCTAATTTTCTTCAACCCCAGACATTTTGCACTCATCCTCATCCTCACTTTCATCTGATGAATCATTTGTGTTAACTATAATTTGTTCTGATATTACATCTAAAGCCTCATCCGTGCCTTGAAATTTATTTTCCTCTTTAATAGCATGTAGACGAATATGTTTCCATTCCTCTACAGGTATGCTGTAAAATTTTTCATTAGCTAATGTCATTAAAGCACTTATGTTCATTGTGACATTTTTTATGCGACGTAATTTTTCACTATTTCCCATAATATATTTTCAATAGGATTAAGGGTGACATACATATGTGGTCTTACCCTACAAATTTCACCTTATTTTTTAGAATCAGTTCATATAACTGAGGGTTAGGCGTGTAAGATGTCCTGAATGTCCATATTTCTAAAGTAATCATTATATGAAATGAAATATTGATATATATATTAAATATATATTCAGTGCATGATTTCGAATTGAATTATGATATGGTGCATTATCAACAACAACAAGACCATTAGGTTTAAGGTTGGGTATTAATTTCATTAGGATCTAGTTCTAATAATTATCATAATTTATATTATCATGGTAAGCACCACTATTTTGTTTGGCTTTAGACATGAGCAATTCGGTTCAAAAGCATCCATTACGCCGGCATGGACGATGATCAAGTGGTATTTGTGGATGTGGATGACCAGCAAGTGAATGAATTTTGATACATGTCGCTTTAACCAGAAGTGCTTCCATCTGACCAAGACTTTGGGAGGGTATGTGATGTATGTATATAAGTTTCATTGGTAAAAACAATTGGTCGATTTTGTTCACGAAATTCTGCAATTTTTATGAGATTAATTCGCAAGTATCGAATTTCATGCTTTTCCATTAGCAGTTTGCTGTTACCTTCCGTTGGTTTTCATTTAACACCTACTGAGCTGACGTGTTTTTGTAACGTGCTGACACAACCTTTATAATCTATTTGTCCTTGAAATTGTGCGTGTAGTATGTTCATCGTTTTAATTTTATTATTTGTAATATGAAAGTTGTGAATCGTTCTCCGGATTACTTGTTAATCAAAATCATCTATTATAATCGTAGGCTTTCGAATTGGTTTCTTTTTAAGTGATTTAAAGATTGGTCCTTGCTCTGAAGAATGACCTTTGCTTTCTGAGAGGATCTTACTGAAAGAATTCAATGATATTCCGGTTGATACAGCACAGATTGAGCACGAGTCACAATACTAATCGTATTGCTATTGCATTCATTTTTGAAATATTTGACCATGTTTCAACATATAAACCACTTTTAATTTACGACTTTACAACAATAACGCTAAACAATATATATCATAAACCATAGGAATAAACCACAAATAAAATCTATTCATTCATTTATTAACAGAAACCAAATAGTCAGACCGCACAACAATAAGCAATGTTTATAAATATAATAATTTTTTATTTGACATTCACTATTGACTTTTGATTGTCAATATATTTTCTTCTTCAAAATGTAACGAACCTCTTTTTTTCTGATTGCACAGGGAAATTTAAATTTAAAGTTTAGAATTCCTGTAAATATAAGGTCTTTACCTATGAAATTGCCGTTTTTCACGAAATAAATGAAGCGTAATTTTTTTATATATTTTTTATTTCTATTAAAATAATCACCCATGCAATCAATGCATCTTTGCCAACGCATTGGTAGCTTATTGATGCCTTTCTTGAAGAAATCAGCTGGACGGGAGGCAACAAATTCTTCAAAGGCATTTTGTACTGCCTCTCGGGTATTGAATTCTTTTCCCGCCAAGAAGTTATCCAAATTCTGGAAAAAGTAGAAGTCTGTAGGCGCAAGGTCTGGTGAGTACGGCGGATGACGGAGAACTTTCAACCCCAACTCTTGTAGCTTGGAGACCGTCTGCTGTGCAGTATGAGGTCGCGCGTTGTCGTGCAGGAGCAGTGGAGCCGAACGATTGACCAAAGCTGGTTGGAGACGTGCGAGCTTCTCCATCATTGTGTTCAGTTCTTAATAGTACACATCTGCAATAATGCTTGTCCCGTTTGGCAAGAAGCTGTGATGAATTACACCCGCGTTAGACCACCAAACAGTGACCATCACTTTTCTAGGGGTAAGTTTTCGTTTAGGGCATTGTTTGGGTGCTGAACCAGGGTCCAACCAACTTGCTGAGCGCTTACGATTATCAAACAGGATCCATTTCTCGTCACAAGTAACAATGCGGTTCAGAATTCCTTCATTTGTATGCCTGCTGAGCAGTGCAAGGCACGTCTCATTTTTTTCGCGGCGGTCATTGAGTTCGTGGGGTACCCATTTGTCAAGCTTTTTTACCTTGCCAATTTGACGCAAATGGACCAATATTGTTTTGATGCTAACGTCGAAAGCTGCTGCTAATTCAGCCGTGGAATGAGTTTCATCAGCTTCCACAATTGCCTTTAATTCGTCATTGTCGACCAAAGTTTTCGGACGACCACGGGGTTCATTTTTCAGGTCAAAATTTCCAGAACATAAGCGGGTAAACCAATAACGGTTGGTGCGTTTGTCTGTAGTGTTCGCTCCGTAAACGTCGTTGATGTTGCGTGCCGCTTGTGCCGCTTTGCTGCCACGACGGTACTCATACTCCATAATTACTCGAATTTTTAACTTATCCATGATGACGAAAAATGTTCGAATGCGTTGAAAACAAAACACACAACTATTAAACAAATGACGATTTTAGAAAAAGAATTCCATGTTTGTCAAATAAAATTAATTTGAAATTAGGATTACCAGTCAAAAAAAAAATATTTTCATTTGAAATGGCCTGTACGGCAAAACCTATTATACAAATACTACTACGAATGCAAAAACGACTCGGATGTAATTTACCTGTATACTATTTGCTATTAAATTACAAAGAATTGTCAGAACTAAAAATTGTCTCTAATAGTAAATACACAACAAATTTTGTATACTGAATGTCAATTTTACGTATTGTGTATACATATATAAATAAAAGCATATTTTTTTTCGAATACGATGTTGAAATACTTATCATCTCAATTTTGAGTCTTTCTGTAGAAATGGTTAAAACAAAATGCGGATATGATGAAATTACTAATAAAACATTAAAAATGCTATGTTTTAAAGTTTAAGGATGACTCTCCTTAAACAAAACAAATGTCTGTAATAAAAAAACCTTTATCATAAAATAATTCAAGTTCTTGCTTTTTCAGTACGGTCACTACGAAATATTGTTAAAAGTTATGTATGTTTAAAAAAAAAACGTTTCTAACATACCATTTTCTTAGAATCCATATCCGTCGTTTATTCAAAACTGATCCCTGGCAATTTTTCAGCATCCATTGAATAATATATTAACAATTTATTTTGTTTGTTTTACCAATACGGGTACATACGATGATGATAGTGGATGGAGTTCTTTACTGGATATTGTCGAAGGTTAATGATGCGGTCTGAATTTTTCATAAAGACGTCTCAACTTTTTAGGCTAAGTTAATTTTATGTTACTAATGTATGGACTTAGGCTAATTTGATTTTACTAATATATGGATTTATATTAATACAAAAAAGAAGATTTTTGTGGTAAAACTATACTTATATGAAAGGTTGAAAATAAATTCAAAAGAATAATCTTTTTAAGCAAGTAACATTAAGTTAATCAGTTAATTTAATTTTGCTTATGAGCAATAACCGCATTTTATTACTTTACAATAAAATTAATAATGTAATTTTTCTTCCTGAAGATAATCAAAATTTTAAAACAGATATTTAAAAGATTAATTATTCCCCAACTTGGTTGAAAAAATTGGTAAATCTTAAATTAATTCAAATAAATTACAATGCAACGTTATCTTATGTTTTATAATGAGCACTGGCTTCGATTTTTATGGGAGCTTAATAAACAAACTCTTTTTAATAGCCATTACTCGTCTCTTTAAACCTACAGTGCCTTCTAAACTACTAAGTCAGCCACAATTTACGAGCGTCTGAACGATACTATCTTAGCAACTAAAAATATGTTGTTACATGATGTTTTAGCTATAAAATTTTGAATAATCATCCAATGTCGATTATGGCACTTCACCGGGTGCTGCCGCACCACGGTCCCTTCGCTCGCTCAGCTCGCTCATGCGATACGTACAGCCTAACATAAATCTAACCCAAATTTAACTAATACGCCTTCTATAGAATATTTGGTAAGCGTTGCATAAAATTGTTGAGGCTATCTCATTTTAGACACTCATTTTTCCCACGGGGGTTAGTTATAAAATGAGAAGTTTGATCACGTGGCCAATAAATAAATCTGTACGTTGACTTATAATTTCCCGTTTTTATGAGAAAGCCAAACATAACAAACCAAAACGCTATCAATTAAAGACGATCCCGAGCAACCTGTATTGGTATTTTTTATCTATAATTTTACTTATAACCCCTCCCACGACGACTCGGAAAAACCTAAAATGCCCTGAATGCGTCAGGTTTTATAAACAAATTTTTTGTCTTGGAGGGCCTTTAGAAAAACGAAGAATTTGTCAACAATAAGATATATATACGGTTTATATGATACCTTTTTGGATTTGTTATGAGTTTATCTATCTGACTATAACATTCAATAAAGCAATAAAACCGCCCTCGTTACATAAATATGCGTTATTTTATCATATTTTATGATTTTTTTTCACATAACCTTGAAACTTTGGCACATTATATCAAATTTACGCACAAATTCACCAAAACAACATTTAATTATTATAGTTTGTATGTCTAAGTAGACAAAACAATAATAACTTCACTTCAAATCCATCTGTTAACATAATAAAATTTGTTTATCTAAACTAAGAAAAAACTACGCGAAATGGCTGCCGCGTGCGAATGCCGTCGGCTCAACATAATTGTCTATATGTACCGTTAACACAAAAATGCATTGATTCCGGCTTCTCGCTCCGATCGCCACGCGGTGCGGACGTGCAAGACCCCGTTCTCCGTTGATCGGTCCCTGCCCGATATTCCGTGGCGCTCAGTCTACTGACGTCACAGTTTAGCGTGTTGGTTCCGTGCTACGGTTTTCAAGGTTTTTCTACTCCCTCTGAGTGCTATCGAAGTGCGATTTTTTCTTTGCGACTAAGCCCCTTATTCTTCAAAGTGCTGTGCTAAGTTGTGTTGTGCTTGTGCTGAGTGCAGTGTTGTGCCCAGCGTAAGTAGTCTGGTTTCAGTACAAAGGATACTTAACGATGACAACGAATTTGTACTGAACCAGTCCTTTTATTTTAATTTTATTTCTCTTCTCTATTTTATTTATTTTTTCTCCTACTTTCATATTTATATTTATCATATCTGTGTGTTTTCGTGTGTACTTGTCCTTTCTGTCGGTAAAGGTTGATCCTAACGCGGTCAAATCTTTACCTGCGTACCCTTTTTTAGGTTTCTAGGTAGCGGCCTTCGGCGTACTACGGTTAGTTTTAAGTTATTCTCCCCAGCCCCCGCTGGGAGGGAGGTTTGCCGCTAGGGTTCGCTAGGTTTTTTTTATTTAGGAATCCTAGGCATTTGTTATATAAATAGGTGCTAGGTTTGCTAGGGAACCTAGGCATACATTATATATTTATATATTACATATTGTAATTCCAAGCCCTCCAATGGACCTTGTTAATATTCTTAGGTCATTATGTATAGCTCTCCCGCGTCTCCCGTTCCATCCGATATGGACTGCGCGTCGGTCTCATCCTCGCGCTCATCTCGCAGGAAGCGCACCGCTCCCGGGAGCGATTCAGACTCCGCCGCGTCCGAAGCTTCGTCGGTCGCCGCCACCCTAACCGGTTCTCCTGAGCCCGCGTTCCAGTTAGTTGCCAAACGCTCTAAGAAGCGTTCGAAAAAAGCCGCGGTGTCTTCAACACCCGAGCCAACCCCGGTGTCTTCTACACCCGCCCCCGCGCCGCTTATGTCACTCGAAGTGACCGCGTCTCCGTCGGTCCCTTCGAAGCCAGCGTCGCGCTGCGCTCCCGTCCCACCGAAGCCTCAGCTCCTTCCGTCCGTCTTCCTCCGTGAAAAAGCGCGCTGGACAGCGGTTTCTAACTTGTGCAAAGAGCACAAAATTAATTTCTTAAAAGCCGCCAACGCTGGCGAAACAATCAAAATTTAGGTCGCGACCGTCGACGACTTCCGCGCGTTCACCAGGTTACTTTCTTTAAAACAAATCGCGTAACACACCTACGCCCTCCCGGAGGAGCGTAAGATCCGCGCAGTACTACGGGGTGTCCCGTTCGAGCTCGCGAATGAAGAAATCCTCGAGGACCTTAAGTCCCAGGGTTTCCCGGCCGAAGCAGTGCACAAGATGCACTCTAACCGCGGTAGGCGCTTTCCGTTAGCTTTAGTTATCTTGTCGAATACTCCCAACTCGAGGGAGATCTTTAGAGAGGCTCGCACAATTTGCGGACTCTCAAATATCTCCGTCGAGCGTCCCAACCCCCGTGGTCACCCTGGGCAGTGCCACCGCTGCCAGCTCTATGGCCACGCAGCGGCTAACTGCTCAGCTCCCCCCAGGTGCGTTAAGTGCCTGGATCCGCACATAACGAAGGAGTGCACTCGCACTCCCGAATCCACTTCCCCCCCTGCCTGTGTGCTGTGCGCTCAGTCCGGCCACACAGCTAACTACAGGGGTTGCCCGCGCGCTCCGCGCTCCACCGCTAAGAGGGCCGCGCCTAAACTGGCGCCGCCGCTCACTCCCGCTCACTTCCCGCCGCTGCGCAACCGGGGTCCCCCGGAGGCAAAGCCCGTTCAGCCGACGCCTACTCAGGCTCTGTCTTGGAGGCAGCGTCCGGCCGTTCCGCCTGCACCTTCCCGACCCATCCCAGCTCCCGTAGCTTCCGTAGGGCCGCGTCCTGCTCCGTCATCCGCACCTCAGTCGTCGTTGGCTGAGGACATGAAGACCGTGTTCGACGTTATTCAAAACGTCGATATTAACGAAATTTCCGTGCTCGCACGCAAACTGCGAGCCGCCCGCTCTCCTTAAGAGCGTTTATTTGCGTTAGCCGAGCATCACTCGCTTCTAAGTTCGTTATAAATTTATTTTTTTTATTTTTGTATAAAATCGTAAATAAGTAAATTATAATGTCTAGACCCGCGAATCCCGCGTCCAGTCGTATTAAACCCAAGGGCTTATCCCTAGTATCTTTTAACGCTCGTAGCCTTAACACCAACCTTCCCGAGATTAAACTGTTCCTTCAGAACAAAGAACCTGACTTATTCCTTCTCCAGGAGACATGGCTTACTCCAAACCGCTCCAGGGGATTCGCTATACCTAAGTACGCGTTTATTCGTAACGATAGGCCCAACTCCGACGGTTTCGGCGGCACCGCTATATATTACAAAAGAGGCTTCCATTGCTGTCCTCTCCCTACCCCTCCTCTCCTCAACATGGAAGCCACTGTGTGTAGATTGGCTATGACTGGTCATCCGACCATCATCATAGCTTCAATCTACATATCTAGTGGTATCAGATCAATCCGCAGCGACTTTGAGGCCATTCTCGCCCTCGGCCATTCAGTCATTATGTTCGGAGACTTTAACTCCAAACATACTGACTGGACGTGCCTATCGACTAACACCAGCGGTATCGCTCTCCTTGACATCACAAATTCACTTGACTTAGATGTCATCTCCCCCATCACTCCCACTCACTATCCCGACAACCCGAACCACTCTCCTGATATCCTCGATTTTGCAATAGTCAAGCGAATCAACCTCGACCTCAGGTTTATCGAACCTCTCGATGACCTAGGATCTGACCACCACCCCGTCTCTCTCGTGCTAGGACCGTCTAACGATACCAACTGGAAAGGCTTTAAAAATACGTTAGTTTCAGCCTTAGAGGCCCCGAACTCTCCACTCGCGATCTCTCCCGAACAATTAGATAGCCCGGATAAAATTGATTCACTAGTAAATTCTCTCACTGATGCTATCAACTCAGCCATCAGTGACAACGAAAAGGTTGCTAAGCACGGCAAAACCACGCTTCCCTTAGCCGTTAGCAATCTTATTAAAGCTAAAAACGCGGCTCTCCGGAGAGCCAAGAAATATCCCACGCCCGCCTATAGAACAGCTGCGAATCAGCTTCAACGTAAAGACAGGTCTTGCCTCGCGGAACTCCGAGACGCTCAGATGAACGATCTCATGGCGAATATCTCTCCGTCCCACCAAGCGTACTATAGCATGGCCCGAGCCTTACGCGTAGACACCGCCTCTCACGTTCCTCCTCTCACTCGTCCCGATGGCACTACTGCCTTTGAAATCGAAGAGAAAGCCGAATGCTTCGCTGACAGCATTGCCGCACAATGCTCGCCCAGCACGCAACCTGCTGATCCCTCACACATCCAGGCGGTGGAGGACGAAGTCCTACGCAGAGACTCTCTCCATCACCGCCGACCCTGTCACAGTCTCTAATGACGAAATCTTGCTTCTCATTAGAAAGCAAAAGTCCAAAAAGGCTCCGGGTGCGGATGGAATTTCCAACCACGCACTTAAGCACCTACCGCAACAGATGCTTACCTTGCTAGCTATCATTTTCAATGCCTGCTTCGACCATAGCTACTTTCCAAAAGCTGGGAAAGAAGCGACAGTCATAGGCATTCCCAAGCCGGGCAAACCTCTGAACGTCCTGGCTAATCACAGACCCATCAGCCTCCTCAAGGCAATGTCTAAACTTCTCGAGAGAGTCATACTCTCTCGAATGCGGAACCATCTGTTTCCAAGGGATGGCGATCCTCTCATTATTCCCCATCAGTTCGGCTTTCGCGCAAGACACTCCTGCCCTCAGCAAGTCCATCGAATCGTCGAGTATATACTTGACGGTTTCTATCCGCGTCGTTATAAAACAGTCGCGGTTTTCTTTGACGTAGCCAAGGCTTTCGATAAAGTCTGGCACAGCGGTCTCGTTTATAAACTCTACAAAATAGGCTTACCGGATCGCCTAGTCAGGTTAATAGCGTCGTTTCTCAAAGACCGTACGTTTCGATTTAAACACGAAGGCACGTTTTCTGCGCCTCGTCCTATAAAGGCTGGAGTCCCTCAAGGCTCAGTCCTCGCCCCTCTGCTGTATACCGTGTACACCAACGACATTCCCATCCCGCCGAAAGGCGTCGAACTCGCCCTCTTTGCCGACGACACCGCACTCTATACCAAAGGCCACAGTGTTCGGCACCTTGTAACCAGACTCCAAAAGGCCGTAAACGCCCTTGGTGTATGGTTTCAAAAATGGCGCATCGATGTGAACCCTGAAAAGAGTTCTGCGATGCGCTTCGACCACAAACGCCGTCGTCCCGCTGGCGATCCCCACGTTCGAATGTTAGGCATTCCCATCCCCTGGAAGCGCAGTACTAAATACTTAGTCGTCACATTAGATGCGACGCTTTCTTTCAAGCCACACGTCGAAAGAGTTTCGAAACTCGATCGTCACTACTTAGGCCGCCTAAATAGCATGTTAGGTAGAAAAAGTAAAATATCTTTCAGAAACAAACGTACACTTTACAAGGTCTGCGTTAGACCCGTCATGACATATGCCTCGCCAATCTTTGCCCACGCCAAACCCTCCCTCCTGCACAAACTGTAGGTAGTTCAAAACCTCTTTTGCCGCAGGGCCACAAACGCACCGTGGCACGTGCGTAACGCGGACTTGCATAGAGATCTTGAACTGCCTACAGTACAACAACACCTCAAAACACTCTCTGAAGCGTTCTTCAAACGCTCCGAAACCCATCCCAATCCTCTAGTTCGTGATTCAGTCTCATATACTACTCCTGTTTTAGATTCGAAGTTCAAAGTCGCTAGGCCTAGGAATGCGCAAGCGTACTCATCCACCAGACTGCCTTTGTTGACTGTTGTAGACTGACTGTTTTTAATTATTTGATTTTCATTTTGAATACCTTCAGTGCTATGTATTCACCTTCAGTGCTTTGAGCACCCTCAGTGCTATGTAATCCCAGCGGGTGACCCCTTCTGGGCCACGCTAGCGCGACCTCTTTCTCCAATTGGCCGTCGCTCAGATGAAGGCTGAGTGGCAAATATGCACGAGCCGACAGGGGGTTTTTAGTGGGTATGGTTCTGGTAGGCGTCGGGACGAGTCCCACATAACTCTGGAATCGCGCCAGAGTATGCGTCAGGGCATTTTTATCCTCCCGCCCTTCCCGCGGAGGGAAACAAAAAAAAAATGCATTGATTGCAATAATTCTTTTCAATCAATTAATTAATTCTTAATCATAGTGATAAATGTTATTGTAATTTTAATCTTAAATTATTATTACTTTAAGTTTCGATTATAATGTTCTAATAATATAGGTAGCTATTGTTTTTTTTTTTTTCAAATCAAGATAAACTTTAAATATTGTGGACAGCTATATAGAACGATTGTCTATTGTCTAGTAACGTCTAATCCTTTTGCAATAAAAAAAAAATAATATCTAAATAAATATAACAACAAGAAATACAACATCATATTTAACAAGGGACCTTGAGGTAAGCTCAGACAGATATTTTAGAAATCTTACATTTTTAAATATTGTTTCTCTTGCACACTGAGTGAATAAAATAGAATTTTATTTTAGTAAAACGTAATTGTAGGTTAGTTGAATAATATCGTGGTATTCTCTGGAATTGTTAAGTAGATAATAAAGATAATTTTATTGATATATCCTGCATTACTGTTTTCACTTGCGGGTTAATTTGGAGGCACGAGCGGACAAGACAACTCAACTTTGCGTTTGACCCGCTGCGTGATATTCGTGGTGTGAAAAGCAATACTGTTTGTTCTAAGAGAAAACTGTGAAAGATTCAACATAAAAATAAAACAATATATTTTATTAAGAATTATATTTTACAGTAAAAAAAGCTGTAAAAAATGTGTGTTGAGCAAATACAACATGAAAGAGTATTGACATGCAAGTCTCTTTATGCCTATAGAAAATTATTCTTATCTCCATCTGTTAGCTTGGCAAATCTCCCTACCCCTAAGTATCAAAACGACGAATACCCTCAAACGGCACCCGTTCTCTCTTCAATTTATTGGTATTATACTTCTAGTATGTTCAACGTGTAGAGAACCGCCTGGAGTCCCCTGGACAAGGAACGCGTGGAGGCTAGAAAAATAAGTACAAATAATTGCACCGAAATTAAACAAATATAGCTGTACGCTGTACAAAAATACATACCGCGGAGGCGAAGGGACAGTTGAGGATTAGAGCCCCATAATAATGGCTCGCCTGGCAACGCACTCCCGCGATGTTCCATGTGGTCCATAATCTTCTATGACTCAGTCTTTTAGGTTCCGACGGTCATTTGATGCATGGTGTCGCTAGCGGTTTCGTTTTCATCTTCATCTGCGTGGCGTCTAAAATGGACTCTGCGTATTGACATTTTTCTGATTTTGAAATATTTTATAATCTCACTTGGCTTAATTACTCACCATATACGGGTAGCGCGCGAACGTCCTCTTGAGACCGCATCGCCAAAATTTGAGGAAAGCACTGGCATGAGGGATGACCTAAAAGCTAAATTGATAAAAACATCCAATGAACTTAAAATAAAATGATTTTCAGTGTAGGTTCCTGGAAATCACGCAGTGAATAAAGAGGGAAACAACTTGGGGACATTCAATTTGGGGATTGAAACTGTTTTAGTCTTAGGCTAGGTAAAACTAGGTAAAACTAGTTTAATATTATAAAAATCAATGTGTTAACTTTATCAAAATACAGCTGTAAAGTAAAGGAAATAAGAAGTGTTAAAGGGTCATTAATTTGTTTTCCTTTACGTACAAGATATAAAGATATTACATAGGCATTCATTAAAAAAAATTAAGTAAAAGTTTTTGGCACATGTGCCATGAATGATTATACCCGACTTGAAGCTTGACTGTTTTGTTTAATTATGGTCGTCCCTATGATTGAATAAATGTAGGCTGTTAAAAGAACGAGAAATCAAAAGAGTGTTTGTTAAAGCGAACAAATAGAGAAACACATGGATACAAAGTGAATTTCAGTTTAAACTCTAGATTAACTAAACTGGTGTTCTGAACCAACGCAACGGCGCAAAAAGTCATATCCTCTAAATTGGGATGCCTATCAAATTTGGGATGCCACAACGTACTCGTAAATCATTTTTCAGGATAGTGTTTACGTAAATTCGTTCTGCTGTTGAAACAAAGGGTGGGTAAGAATATAATGATATTTTTATTTTAGTATAGTGGAAAACGGCGAAGGCCAAAAAAAATTGCTGTCCTAAACAGATTTGTCATACATCATTGACTCGAAGTTATACTAGATTTGTATCTTAAATTAAAATTGAAAACTTTTCTAAAACCCGAAAATAAGGTTTATATAACCCGGCTGACTAGAATCCTAGAAGTTGTAAAATGACTTTAAACTTGTCAAGATGAGAGTAAGTAACTCCATATCAATTTCAAAAGTTTAAAACTTAATCCACTTAAGTACCCTTTTAGTAACTAAATATGTAGTGCGCATGACGAAGCGTCTGTAGACCAAAGACAGTCAACGCCGCGCATTTGTATGAGGTGCACGCTCGCTGTAAGTACTTCCTCGAAAACTGCTATTCAAGAACGAAAGTACTCGTGAATGTTAAGAATTTGTTGAAAACTGTAAAAGTAAAAGTTCTAAGAGTTTTAATTTCAAGTGTAAAGTTCTTATTCTAAATTATTAAAATAAAAAGAAAATGTTGATTAACAGTGTTTAGTACATTTGTGACAAAATGAAGTTATTACTTTTAGTAGCTTATTGGGGTAAGTAGACAATTTAATTTATGTTCAATACTAAATTTTAAAAAAAACTTTCAACGAATTATGCAAATAATTTTAATACGTTAAATAACATTGTGAACCAATTTGCTTTTGAATTAACTTAAAATCTTAAAATAAAAAATACTATTCTAGAGACAAAAACAAAGTGAAAACGATATTCACATACTTCACTATTAACCAATTCATATCTTTTAATAAATTTAAAGTCGTTTTAACTACAATAAAATGATGTTTTGAAAAAGGGTTTTTTTACAATTGATTTATGAATATTGCTTTTTTCGTATTATATATAAATTGGATATAATTTATAACATTTCTATGACTCAGGTGTGTATTGCTATTTGCTATGAAAAAGGGTTACAAGTCAAAGAACTGTATGAAGCGTTAATTTGATATAGTTTTACGTTCAATCATGTCTGAACGTAGTACTAGGTGTTTTTGGGAATTGAAATTAGAAAACATTTTTGCTTACTGCACCTTCTTCGCACTCAAACTTTCTGCGAAATAACGATATTCCTGCCATGATCTAACAGTTTTTGTATTTTTATTCCGAATAAACTATAAACCTAAAAAAATTACGAATTTTAAACTCACATGGACTCATGCTAAAGTCCAGTAAGAAAATTATTACAAACGCCTTATTAAGGGTTTTGATACAAATTTGATACTTTCCTTCCAGGAGGGGAAAGCAGAGTCTATTTGCTATGTATAAACGCAATGTGGCATTCTTTTTTTAAAGTTATAATTTGTCGAACACTTTATTTTATCAATGGTATCATTTCTGTTTATGATTTCTGTACCTATTTCAATCTTCCAATTGGTCGTGCGCAAATATAACCAGCCAGGTATGGACTGCGCGTTTTTAAAAGAAATTTTTTTAGACTCAATGTATCGCAAATAACCTCTACTTTAACTTCCGAAATGAATATATTACCGGATAGCATTACCGGCTACCGTAATATTCATTTCACATCTTGAAAACAACTAAATTGCAGAAATATATTAATCAGTATAGAACAAGGCCGAAAAGATAACCATATTAAATTAAGCGGTACACAAGCTACTAGATACATACAAATGTAAGTGTAAATTTATATGAAATAACAAGTTAACATCCAAAACGTCGTCAAAGCAAAAGGAATGAGCAGTGCGAAGAAAGCGCGACGTATTGTCTCGCTGTCTATCTATGCCTCAAAGGTTCCATTGCTCTGCATTTATAAAATTCGATTGTCTTCTAGTTGACAAAGAATAAATACTAAACTCGTTGAAGACCGAGACAAGTCTTTTTGGTTCTGAATTGACCCAACGAATTGCTGAATATATTCTATACTAGTACACAACATTTCTAAGAAATCTTTATTTGGGTGTCCTTAAATGTTAATTATAAGTTTTATGAGAAGTGAACTAATAAAAATCGCTGATTGAAATGATAAAATTGTAAGTCACAAATGTTATTTATTTATAAACAATTCCATCATCCACAGTGACCACATCAGGGCATGAGATAACCCAGCTACACGTGCCGCTGTACGCGGACCCCCGGCGCGCGGCAGAGCTGAGCTGCCACTTCCACATGGATGACCAGAAGTTACATTCTGTCAAGTGGTACCGAGATTTAGATGAGATTTTTAGATACAATCCAACGTTGAAGGTCAGTGTTTAAATTAAATCAATTAACTGTAAAAAAAATTGAAAAATTGTGAACACAGAAACTTATACTTTTTCACTGTAATATAACGAGGTAAGGAGTTATATAATATGTAGTCCTCTGTTAAAACCTTGTATCTCACTAAGCGTTATGTCAATTATACCCAAATATTATTATATTATGTCAGATTTTAAGCAAAATAACAATTTCGTGAACTTTAAAATGTTTTATTGTGTATAAAAAACTTTCGCGTGTCTTGGTCAATGTTTGGCGCTTCAAAGTTAACTTATTTTCGAAACTATTCTTTAGATAGTAATTTTGAATTTCCCATTGACTATGGTTGACGTTTGTGAAAAATGAAAATGCTTAAATAGCTGTTGAGTGGCATAACCAAATCTTAAAGGTTAATGTTTACGTAATTACATTAATACCTTACATTAATAATTCACTCACCAAAACCGCCGACTAGTAGAGCTGCGGAAGAGGATACCTAAAAAGTTGAATAAAAAAGATTTATCTTTATTTTTGGGTCTAATACAATTATCTACCTCACCATATATAACTTACGTCGATCTTTTAATTGAAAAAGAAACGTGTATAATAAATTAATAAAAAAGAAAAGGCTTTCATTAATTTTATCAAAGAAATGGAGTTTCTACTAGTTTTGAACTTTACGAGGACTTTTAAGGTGCAAACATGAAATAAACTTGAGTTTTTCCTTTCATTAAAACTCAAGTTAGCTTACTATATTTGCAAGATACTGATGTACTTATCAACGGCACTTAACCCCTTATTTTGTACTAGAGTAGTAAGGTATTTTTGACCTACTCTATATTAGCAGATGTGATAAAACAATGGAGTGCAATAATTTTACTTGTATTACTCAACAGCCTCAAATTCGACTTTTCAACGTGACCGGCATCATGGTGACAGCTGGTGACTGTCAGGGCGACGAGTCGTGCACCGTGGTGGTGATGCCGCCACCGGTAGCTACCAAGGCAGCGTACAGCTGCGAGGTGTCAACTGAGGGACCCAAGTTTCTGATTGCAAGGCAGACAAAGTTTATGACAGTTGTTGGTGAGCGAAAAGTATCTTTGATTATTCTACATATTTAAAATCATTTACTTTTTTAGTAATTTAAACTATCGCTAGTAACTATAGTTAGATAATCAATTTTTCAAAAACCTTTATCTTAAAAAATCTAAAATAAAAAGTTTTTCTTAAACAATTCCTTTTTATAGCAATGCCAGCAGAAGACCCAAAAATAGTGGGCGCGCCTAGGGTTGTGAAATCCGGAGAACAACTGCTCCTCAATTGCACTTCTGATTACTCGCTGCCACCTTCGGAGATCAATTGGTACATCGAGGACGAACTTCAAGAGGTGAAGTTATAGTTTTACGATGTTTTTCCCCTCAAATTTATGTTTTAAGTGCTTCTTTAACTGTTTATACTACTACTTTAAAATAGACTATTATTTAAGCGATAAATTAAAATAAGAGGGAGAGAGAGAGAGTGGCAGTAGAGTTTTCTATTTTAATAACTCGTTTGGAGAGGTTCTGGTGTCCTTCCTATTTTAACTACAATAATAACCACGTTTACGTTGTTGTGTTTCGGATATAGGGAAGGAACAATCAGTGTAATTACTGGAAGACAAGCAATTCCAACTTGGTTCCGTAGGTCCGTAGGTCGGCCACGCATCTTTAATCGATAATCAATAAACAACAATATAACTATGACATACTAATATCTACGATAAATGATGTCTATGGGCACTGCTGTCCATGCTATTATCATCTGCTTCTTATCACCAGTTGATTCGCGCGCTCTTTTGCCGGATATGACAAAAATAAAATAGCTGGCATTAATCGCTCACAATCTCGTGATTGAGGTCTAGGAAGATAATTAATTTCAGACTATTAGGTGTCCTTTTACGTCGGGTATACGTACATCGTTGTTGTGTAAATTAATGATATGTAGAATAAATATTAACAAATGGTTTTTCTGTAAAATATCTGTACTATTATGATCCTTCTGCTGAAAATTTGCATGTGGCTCTTTTTAATGTGGTGCGGGGGTATTTAAGTGGGACATTTTAAAGGAAACCGGAATCAAGTTTAACATAGTCTTGAGCGATTTTACTTCCTTACTCTTACCCCTTACTCCTTTTCTCAGTCATACTGTAGCGCGAATTTCTTACTTCCCGATAATGCGTAGCTACTTGAGCATGATTTTTTTGTGTTTCGTGAGAGCTTTTGTGGTAATTATTATTGTGTGTTTAACTCTGTTTAAGTTGTGGATTCGACAGTTATTATCTATTATTTACGTTTGTCCGAAGTCACGAGTTTATGAAGTATAAAGGTAAAATAAATCATTTTTTCAAATATTAGGTCTTTACCTATGAAATTGCCATTTTTCACGAAATAAATGAAGAGTAATTTTTTTATATATTTTTTATTTCTATTAATCAAAATAATCACCCATGCAATCAATGCATCTTTGCCAACGCATTGGAAGCTTATTGATGCCTTTCTTGAAATCAGCTGGACGGGAGGCAACAAATTCTTCAAAGGCATTTTGTACTGCCTCTCGGGTATTGAATTTTTTTCCCGCCAAGAAGTTATCCAAATTCTGGAAAAAGTAGAAGTCTGTAGGCGCAAGGTCTGGTGAGTACGGCGGATGACGGAGAACTTCCAACCCCAACTCTTGTAGCTTGGAGACCGTCTGCTGTGCAGTATGAGGTCGCGCGTTGTCGTGGAGGAGCAGTGGAGCCGAACGATGGACCAAAGCTGGTTGGAGACGTGGAGACGTGCGAGCTTCTCCATCATTGTGTTCAGTTCTTCACAGTACACATCTGCAGTAATGCTTGTCCCGTTTGGCAAGAAGCTGTGATGAATTACACCCGCGTTAGACCACCAAACAGTGACCATCACTTTTCTAGGGGTAAGTTTTCGTTTAGGGCATTGTTTGGGTGCTGAACCAGGGTCCAACCAACTTGCTGAGCGCTTACGATTGTCAAACAGGATCCATTTCTCGTCACAAGTAACAATGCGGTTCAGAATTCCTTCATTTGTATGCCTGCTGAGCAGTGCAAGGCACGTCTCCACGCGTACTTCGCGCTGGCGGTCATTGAGTTCGTGGGGTACCCATTTGTCAAGCTTTTTTACCTTGCCAATTTGACGCAAATGGACCAATATTGTTTTGATGCTAACGTCGAAAGCTGCTGCTAATTCAGCCGTGGATTGAGTTTCATCAGCTCCCACAATTGCCTTTAATTCGTCATTGTCGACCAAAGTTTTCGGACGACCACGGGGTTCATTTTTCAGGTCAACATTTCCAGAACGGAAGCGGGTAAACCAATAACGAGTGGTGCGTTCGTTTGTAGTGTTCGCTCCGTAAACGTCGTTGATGTTGCGTGCCGCTTGTGCCGCTTGTGCCGCTTTGCTGCCACGACGGTACTCATACTCCATAATTACTCGAAATTTTAACTTATCCATGATGACGAAAAATGTTCAAATGCGTTGAAAACAAAACACTTACTATTAAACAAATGACGATTGTAGAAAAAGAATTCCATTTTTGTCAAATAAAATTAATTTGAAATTAGAATTATCAGTCAAAAAAAAATATTTTCATTTGAAATGGCCAGTACGGCAAAACGGCAGTTTCATTATAACATTGACTATAATAGATCAGTCGTGTGTTCATACGTTGTGAGCTTTTTACGAAATGCTTGGTTAGAAAAGAGTATTATATGTTTCTTGCCAATATTTTTTATTTATGCATATTTTGGTTACCTATCATAAACTTGTTATCTAACCTAACGCTGGTTTGGAAACAAACCTCGTTAAATCATATACACTGTATAGAGCTAAACTAAGAAATATCCCATTAGTTATTCTTAGTTAGTTTATTATACCATGTAATAATTACAATGCAATAAACTGTAAACGAATGCTCAAAATTTTATGCTTTTATTACAAAATTTAGGAGTTATTACAAAATCTTGTAATAACTCCTAAATTTGTGTAAAATTACGATTATGAAAAAAAATGAAATGAAAAATATTTATTAAGTAATCTTTTTTAACATAACATTACTGAGCCTTCCCATTAAGTAATCATGAGATACTTATGTTGGGCATTCCCGCACTTCTGTCCTTATAGACTAAATAAGATTACAATTTTGATTGGGTATTTTGTTTTTTTTTTTACATTTATCTTTTCACATAATCAAGTAATTAAAAATAAAAACAATGTTAATAATACAAGATATCATGTTGTTGCAGGTGTAGCAATGTAGGTAGTAGTGTAGTGTGTGTGTGTGGGTGTATAAATGTGTGCACGTGTGTGTATTCATTGTGCCTGTATTAGCGTGCATGTGGTTGGGGTCTATAGCAAATACGGTACGCACAAGTGGCAAATAAGCATTAATGTCATTTCTTCTTTTCCTTTGACGTGATGGTTTAAATTATGATAGATATTGTAGGGTATAGTTGAGTATGTATAACTTTCGAACTGATAAGAGATTGCTAATGTTATATAGAGCTTGCGTAGAAAATCTGTGAGGTTTGAAATAAATTATTTTTATCAGCGATCTTTGTGCCCTTTCCAGATGTAGAAACTTACTTTTATTGGCACCTTCCCATATTGGGATACAATAAACTATAATGGATTGAGCTAGGGCTATGTAGATTTTATAAGAGAAAGCTAGATGTTATCGACCTTAATGTTTCAAAGACCTAATTTAGTTTTCTTATCCGATTAGAGACAGATTCTAACTGTGGATGCCAATTAAGCCTCTGGTCAACACAAATGCCAAGATATTTAGTGTGAATCACTTTGCTTATAACCGGACCAAGACACGGATAGTTATGAGAACCTGAGCAGCTGTGGATTTTATGTGTAAGGTGTTCGCAGGCTGTGATGATGTGTAGGGAGCAAAGCATATACAGTTGGTCTTTTGAATATTTAAGGTTAGAAGGTTCTTCCTTAGCCAGTCCGATATATGAGCTAAACCAAGCATAGCCATTTCATGAGCAGAACTCCAAGTTTTGGCAGAAAAGACAATAGTAATATCATCCGCATAGGAAAGTATCCTGCCCCCAACCCCATTTAAGTTGCATAGATTATTGATGTAGATAAGAAATAGAGTCAGTCTGAGAACACTCCCCTGTGGTACACCAAATTTCACTGCTTCTTTTTCACTGATGAAATTGCCTTTTTTCACTGATTGGGTTCTGTCATGAAGGTAGCTAACAAACAGTGAAAGAGCTTGCCCTCTAATCCCTAAACTCTCTAGTCTGTTTACAAGAACCGAGACAGAAACTGTGTGAAACGCCTTTTTAAGGTCTATAAATACAAATAGGCTTTTGTTGCCTTTGTCGACTTTTTCAGTTATGTTAATGATAAAATCTAAGATTGCATCTTGAGTCGATACTCCTCTGCGAAAGCCATTTTGGAATTTAGGTAGGACTTTATATTTTTCAAGGTAATTAATCAGTCAATTACTTTTAAGCCGTTCAATTATTTTACAAATGGTCGTTACAACAGAGATTGGCCTATAATTATTAACATCAGTTTTGTCTCCGCTCTTGTAAATAGGTGTCACCATAGATCGTTTAAGTGCACTGGGAAAAACTCCAGTTCGAAAACAAAGGTTAGCCAACTTGCAAATATAAGGTCATCTAGTCCAAGACAATACAAAGTCTCTAGTCCGTTTCAAGAATGTAGTGCTTATCCCATCCCAGCCAGGTGCGCTGCCAGAGTCCAGGCTCATGAGTACTCTATTAACCTCCGCAGGATCTGCCTCTAGCAGAAGAAATGAGTTAGGATGAGAACACTGAATCAGTGGGTCGCTAGGAGTGGGGGCATTCGATCCTGAATGTTTGGTTATAAGGTCTGCTAGATTCGCACCTACTTTGAAAAAGTATTTATTTACATGATTCTTGTGGTTGCGATTTCAAGTTAAGAAGATCGGTATTTATTGTTTTCGGAGGCTTATATTGCGTCAACTTTCCTATAGTGGCCCATAGTTTTTTAGAATTATTTACTGAATTTTTGATATTTTCACTATTTCACGTTTGAGTTGATGAAATTCGAACAAAAAGTACGATATCGGTTATAGGTTATTTTTAAAGTTAAAATTGGGGCTTTTTGCTAAGCTTAAGTTGCATTATCTTGACTAAATTAGATGTCAGAAGTCTAGAAAAAAGTAGTGAGAAAAGTATTTTTTTTTAAATATGCCTAGACGATAAAACTAAGGCAAAAGGCACAGCGTAACAATTCAAATCGGCGGGCAAAGTTTCCAGAAGGAAGCCATTGAAAAAATTTGTTTCGGTTGAACGCAATTTGGGAAGTTAAATTATGTCTTAACATCATTTTTCCCACAGAGCTAGAAACCGAAACGAAGGCCTTTAACACTACAGTACACGCGCCCTATTTTTATTACAAGATTGCTCGCATGCTCTACCATAGTAGAAAAAGTAATTATGATTTTGGATATAACTAAAAGGTTTATAAAAATAAAAACAAATTTATATATGTTTTATCTTTATTATGAAATCTAATTCAAAGAAAATTAACAAAATTAACAGTTACTTTACAAATTAGAAATATTATAAGAAACTCTTAAGAAATAATCAACTTTTGGATACATTGAGATCAACTTCGATAAAATCATAAAAAAATAATATTCTGGCTTCTAGTTATCTTCTTCTTCACGTTAAAGACATAACACAGCTTGGTGACCTGGGCATATCCACCTGGCACATCGTTTACACCAATTTTTTGTGGAGCGATTTCGGGCTCGACAGTACATAAAACATTTGCCAACCATTACTCTCTTGTTTGAGTGATCATGAGATATCTCATCAGACACCCTCAAAAGGCTTTTTGTTTTTATTTTTAATTACCAAGAAAAATAATCAAGTGCCAAACGTCGCAGCATGAGGGGTTTAGCCAGTTCAAATGACAAGTCAAGTCGGAAGTTTCGTCGTACTACAGTTTGTTGGCTTTTACTTAGTTGATGGAAGATCAAAGCATTTATGCCAGCTATATTTGAATAATTTCGGACTAGGAGGTCAAAATCTAATATTTTGTGATCTTACTCTTGTTTCTGGTGGACATTTTTTACTCCATAATGTTCCATTCTTGGACTCGTGAACATTTTGACTTGTACGGTTCGATGAGAGTTCAGAGTGAGGAACATCTTCGTCTGATGAAACCGCAACATCTTCGCGCTCGAGGTCAAACATCTCTTCCTGTGTAGATATCGATTGCTCCGTCATCCGAGTCACTCTGGATAAATTCTTCATCATTGTCTCTTCCTCTAACTAGCACAAAATTTGGCCATCCATACGAGGCTCCGTTTTTCAAAAGAGATCGCTGAAACCGTATTTGAAATGAATTATATTCATAACAAGACAAGCTTTTAATTATATATTACTTATTTCTAAGTCCAAATTTTATAAATTTTAAAATGTACTGAAAAGAATAAAAAGAATAGCGATTACACTACTTACTTAATTCACTTTTTACACCGATGCTCGCATGTACTACTATGGTAAGATATCGATTTTGGCGGGAAATTGTGCAATGTTGCGCCCAAGCAGTCACTTGGCCTAACACTCACCCGTTGCGTTATATTGTTTTTGAGGCTTATCTAGGGGCGCGGGGGGAATGACCTAAAAATTAAGGAATGGCGCGAAGAAATTTGAGGGTGCTCTACCATGGTAGAACGCGCGTGCACTGTAGTGTTAAGTAGTGCCTCCTGACTCTAATGTCTTACGGTGCCGAGACGTCAACTTTTACGGATGGACTGGTCCATAAGGCCCCTCATGGAGCTATCTTAGGACTAATCTGATGAAGAAATCCGCAACGAGGTTATCTGTCAGAGAACTGAAATAATTTCTCTCTAAAAAAAAGATAACAAAATGAATTTTAGAGAAAATAATCAGGACTGATTGTATTAATCTTTACTCATTGCTTCCTCCAGGCAGAGCCGTGGCAGCCCACGGAGCTGAGCGTAGCACAGGCGGGTGGGCTACGCGCCTCATGGCGTACGCTGCGCTTGCGCGTGCCGCCGACATCCAGCGGCGCATTGACCGTGCGTTGCGAGGCCGTGCTGCATGTTGACCCACCTAGTTGCAGAGAAACCAGAGTCATACTTGCTGTGTACTCCACCACCCAGCTCTCTAAATACGTAGCTAACAGTGGTGAGTACTTAGAAAATACTTTAAATTGTCTTACTACTTACTAAAATACAATAAATTGTAATACTTTAAAATCTACTTTCTAAAGAATATTGGCAAACTCACATACATTATCAGTACCGCTTTTCGCAGAACATTCACGTATCTCAAATTGAATATGTGGGTTTGACTGTTTGAATGATGAATAATAATCAAAAGATTTATATAGAAGTTTGGAATCAAAAGTCGAAATTATAATCTAACCTCAAAAAACACGCGAAAAAGACGTGAAAACGTTGTTTACTTAATAGGACGAATACACCCCATAAAAAACACCCTAATTTCAATCGTGAAGATGACTGGAAGCTTTTCTCAATATGGGATCTCATACTTAAAAACATAAAATCCAACATCTAACAAGCTGCAACATTGTGCATACAACAGCGAACCGTGACAAGACAATTGACATAAGGGCTCATTGAAATGGCGGCTCAATGTCTTTGAATTTTAACAGATTGACAGTATATAATTTTACTAGATTTCGATGAAAAAATAAATGTCGTTGTTACGGGAAAAATTGTATTTTATTATATTTCTAAGTATCCCCAACAGCTATCTCAATATTTGCGCTTGGTACATACGTGTCTAATATTGACCTATAAACTAAATATAGCCCGGTTTTCATCTGATTAAAATTTGCCATTCTTTTGGTCTGCCATTCACTTTTACAAATAATTAAATCTAATAAATAGCAAACTCAAATTTAAATTGATTTATGAAAACTGTTTTATTAGAATCCATAAAATACAGTTTATTATTTTAAAATATGAAATCGATATGAATATGAATGTTTATGATGCAATCAGTTTTTATTAATTTTCAGGTACGCTTCACTTTGAACATCTTGGTTGTCTTTTCTTTATGTCATGTTTAATGCAACTAATTCACAACTTACACTGTTAAGAGTTAGATTAATATAGAGAAGCCTACATGTCGACAAGGGCGATTCTTACGCTGTGTCCTAGAAACCCGCGGGCGGCGGTGGCGGCGGCAGTGGTGGCGCGGCGCGTTCGAATGCATTTTTTTAAATAAGGGTGTTCTCAAATTTTGCTGCGCAGCTAGCGGCAAAGGTGCCACCAAACGGTGCCCGGGCGTTTGTGCGTTCTTGCTTGCATTCGTTAAGATTGCCATATCCGGTAATAAAAAATGACTAAAGTTCAAAAATATTTGCCTATCTCTTTATTTAAAAAAATTAAGTTCTACTTCCTCAGAGTAATACTTTCTATCTCCAATATCCAGTGTTATTTTAACTTTTTAGGTCGCATTGCAAAAATCTATTTTGTATGCGGTTGCAATTGTATCTACATTTAAAAAAAACCTTCCTACGTTACGGCCTCTCGAACACACAGCGACCTGCGTGTCTGACTTCATTAACGGCTGTCATCGGTGAAAGTTAAAAAATTTAATATTAAATACAATTTGTTTGCTATCGCTGGTACGTAATACGATTTCTTTGAGAGAGATATCGCGCGATTTGTCCTATCGCTTTGTTTTTTGCCGCCGCCGCCGCGCCGCTCCCCTGATCCCGTTACTTCGCAGGAGGCCTTAAAGCAGCCGCGTTAGGTTAAGTCTGTTTTTGATTTTGTTTAATTTATTTGTCAATTTTATCACTGTACGAATTATAAAAGAGCAGGAAGTTGTATCAAAATATGGATTGTTAAAGTTGTACATAAAACGAAATGTAAGTTCGGGGTTTCTCTTGGACAGTCGTGTAACATCCCAGTCTCATTTTCATCAGTTGAAATAAAACACAAACGCCTGCCAATTTTAAATAAGTAAAAATTAATAAATGTAATAAAAATTGTAACATTATTTATAAAATCAATGAAAGGAATATGGCTGTGTCTTTACTTATAAGTTTTAATGTAAATTTACGCACGACATCTATAATTACTATTAAAAAATCACTACAGTGTTTGAATCCTTATTTGATGTAGTTGTATATTATATGGTATTCTATAAATAAAGTTGATGATAAGAAAATTATTGGAATATTTTATTAAATTCAGTTTATTTACCACCTCATCCAGTCATTGGTCCATAGAACAACTGCATGCTTTATTATGAGTTAGCAAACTTATACCTAGTTACCCCTTACTCCAGTACTTACAGGAAGTTAAAAAAATTCAGTATTAAAAGACTCTAAATCTTGACTCATATTATAAATGCAAAAGTGAATTTGTTTGACTGTTACGCTTTTACTCTTGAATTTCGCATAAAGTCATCTTGAAAGTAGAATGTTTATATACCGAAACTATAGGGTTGGCTAATAAATAATGAGCGACATACATGACTTTATGTTTGTATTTATTTATTTAATAATTTACTATTAAACAACATAATCACCGTCGTTATGTACTATCATCCGCCAACGATTAGGCAGAGTGGATGGCATCCCTGTAAAACTTCGCCGGTATTGCTTTGAAGAATTCATCTATGTATTTTTGCACCTGATGTTCATCATCGAAGCTTTTTCCTTGTAAATGATTACTGAGAGACCGGAATAAACTGAAATCCGTTGGGGCTAAGTCCGGCAAATATGGAATGTGTGGCACTATTTCCCAGTTGAGCTCCAGTTGCTTTAGTCGGGTACTCTTAGCAATATGCGGCTGGGCCTTGTCGTGAAAGAAAAATATTTTGTCATATTGTGGACGTTTACGACGGAGTCCAAGCTTTAGATTTTCAAGTTGATTACAGTATACTATTGCCGTCATCGTGATATTAGTAGGAAAAATTTCCCAATATATTACTCCATGTATGTCCCACCAGACCGAGAGCGTCACTTTCCGAGTATGAGGATTTTTGGCGTAGGTTTACCTAGTTCGTTGCGGCCCAGCCACTGGCGCTTGCGTGTGTGGTTGATATAGATAACCCACTTTTCGTCTCCAGTAACGAAATGATCTAGCCAGCTAAATGTGTGACGGAACGATAAAAGGTATGCACAGATATCTGCACGGTAAGTTAGTTGATCTTTGTTCTACCTGTGAACCTACCAGTACCCATACACCATATTTGTACGTCTTCCCCAAACCGTGCAGGTAATTTCCAACCGAGCATAAGCATCCAAGCTTAAGAGCCAAATTGCGCGTAGTGCTTCGAGGATCTTCTTCTATCCATCCAGTTTATTTATATCTATTTCTACCGGACGCTCAAACCTTGGTTGATCGATTAAGGAATAGTTACCCTTGCGGAATTTTTGGAACCACCGCTTTGCTGTAGCCTCGGAGACTGCATCATCAGCTATCCTCTTTACCACCCAGATTGGTACTCATATAATAAACAGTGCCGAATATGCGTTTTAATGTCACTCATTTTTTTCGTGGTTCTTTACGCAATGACAACCGAAACATTACTGACGGCATGCTTTTTTTTTTGTTCCCCTCCACGGAGAGGGCAGCAGAAATTAAAAAAATGCTCTTACGCATACTCCGCGCGCGCGATCGGAGTTATGTGGGACTCGTCACTCCGAGCCTACCAGAGTCTATACCCACTAAAAAACCCCCTGAATGACTCGTGCAATTTTTTGCCACACAGTCTTCATCTGAACGACGGCATGCTCACGACTCGCTCTTTATATGCAACAGAACGTCCTCGACCTTACCCGAAATTTCCAGAAAATAAAAACTGAAACGCTCATTACTTATTAGCCAACCCGATATTAGTGAAATTTATAGGACATAATAAAGCTTCTCTCAGCTAAATTATCAAATAAAAAGCTTTTATAGTACTACACTAAACTTTGTTTTGTACTACATACTACACAAATTCTGAAAATATGTAGTGTTTGATTTATTTTTTTACTGAGATTTTCATAAATATTGTTTTACTTTTTAATAGAGATATATCTGAAATAAGTCTTAGGACGTAAAAAAGATTTCAGCGTTCAGATTTGTTCAGATTCGCCTGAACAAATATTTTGTAACCCAGCATCAAAAAAAAACTGAGAATACAAGCTTTTCCAGGACATAAACACATCAAAAACAGTCCGCGGTCGCGGATAATAGGTTAATATTTTTTGGTTGCTTAAAAATTTGAAATTTATTATTACGTATGTGTTCTTTATTTAAGAGTTCGTCTTTTGAACGTAAAATTCATAAAATATTTTTTTTATGAATACTAAGTTAATGATAGATGACTCTCATTGTTGTTTCTGACTGAAAGCTGTTTTAATCAATTCTCTAAAATTGTTCATTTGAAAAATGCCAGGTGGTCTGTTTGAAGTCTTGCGAGAAAGAAAAGTGCCTGAAGAAGGATATTGTGAAGGCAAATTGCAGCCAGAGTCTCCGTTTCTCCAACCTACGTCGTTACTACCGTGCAGTACTGGAGCACGGGCAACCTGGGTGATCAACCTCCACCTGACTGTCCTTAGTGATGTTCAGAAGCGCTACATCCGACTTCTTTGCAACATGATCCAAAAATTAACGCTTCTAAACTGATATTAAAGCCACAGGGTACTATTGGACTGGATTTGGCACTCAGCCCATTCGTAATTGTTTACACCACTTGGGATTACAATCAAACAGATCCTTTATATCATTCGGGCAGGCAGCTTCAAAACGATGAAAACGTAGAAGAAAATATGTGGTGTAATTGTCTTTTTGTTGACAAAACACGGATTAGTACGCACCCTGATATCAACGTGTCCGTGTCCGGAGAAGGCCTGTGAATTCTGAAAAGCAAATAACAGCCACTGGAACTGTTCAGAAAGGCGGCTAATCGGTATCTTTTTGGGGTGGAATAATGATTTGATCCCGTACCAAGGTTCTATGACAACTAATTTGTACAAGATAGCTGTTATCAAAGAAATAATCAGACCATTCAGGATAAATTATGGTAACGAATCCATGCTGGTCGACGATAATGCGCCGGCACATCAAGCTCAACGAGTGGACGCTCTCCGGGAATACCACATATCGTGATTAGATAGCGTGCCAGCTCTCCGGACTTAAACCAATAAGTGGAATACTCTCAAGCAAGCTGTTTGGAGTCAACAGCCACCTCCAAGAACTCTGTCAGAGATAAAAGAAGACGTCATTCAAAAATAACGTGATTTACAGCATACCTAGGAGGATATCCACATGCGTTTGAACCATGGGAGGAGTTATTTTGTATTACATTTGTAAATAAAAGTATGTTAAAAATTAATAAAATTATTGAATGTACGTTAAATCTTCGCATTTCTTTAACTAACAATTTCACAAAGTTTCAGAAAACTAGTTTTTAAAGAAAAATTAAAAGAATATCGAGATTTTTCATTATTTTACTTTAATGACGCCCCCTAATTTACAACATACAAAATTTGCTAACTGCCAATTATTAAATTCGCTCCTCGTATATTTTAGCACGCGGTCAGCGTGGGCAAAACATTATTACGCGTATTTTTAATATAAAACCCTACAAAAATAGTTCCCATTCAATAATTTAAAAGGAGCACGTCACATATTTAAACAGAAAGTAGATTGGTCAACTCGATATATAAAAACAGGTCACCACTGAGTATTTAAGTATATATATATATATAAATAAAATCACGCTCGAGGAAACGTTTAAGAATACGGGGCTTGAAACGTTTTTGAAATACATATATAACACAATTATTTTTACTTAAAATTCTCTCTATCGTTAAGAAATCTCATATCAATTAGATATAAAATCGACTACAACTGCACTAAAATAAATGTTGCTGATTCTAATATTAAGATTTTTTGAATGATAGCTCAAACTCCTTGTAAATTTAGTGTAAAATTTTTATAGCAAGAAATCTAATATTGAAATACTGTTGATTATAATCAGTGTAGTTTTGAGAAAAGGAACAAAAAAAAATTCTTACATTTGATAATCAACTTTATTATCGAGCACTTCCAATCATTTCATTATTGGAAGACCTGAACCATAAAATGTTAAAGCGTGAAGCCGATAGTATTCATCAATTATCAGAGCTCAATTTAACTTATATGATATTAAAATCGATGGAAATATTTTATTCACATAATAAAATTTTTTAAAAACTGTCTGAAATGGGTATTTCAATTTGGTACGTAGTTAAATAAACCTTACCTAGGTCAACAGTTTTACCTGCTTTTGTCATGAAATCTGCATTTCATTTGTCATCTTTGCTTTGAAAGATGTCTAAAACTTATCATGCAAATAAAGTGCAAATAACAATACCGAAGATATAAATAAAATCAAAACCACTTATTATGATATTGACGGCCTGTTTGGTGTGGAGGTAAGTACCCTTGCCTTCCATGCCAGAGGTCCCGGGTTCGAATCCTGGTAGAGGCAGATATTTAATTATATTTGCTCTCTAGTCATGGATGTGTATGTATGTTTATTTAAGTTTACTTCTAATATTTATATATGAAAAAAAATCTATTTGTACTTATATATTTCTTAAGTCTATTTATCCATAACACAAGTTCTTAATGATACTTAATTTGGGCTAGATAATGTGGTGTGATTGTTAGAAATATATAAAAAAAAAATGATACGCACAGCAATTAACAGAAAAAGCAATGCACACAGAAAAAAAGACAAAGTAATTAATTTGGTTTGGAAAGAAAAGTAAAATTTTATTTTCATTTGTTTGGTAATAGTGTACCGAATCAGCCGAATCACCCTTTATTGCAACAAAGATACAGGTGCAGCATTGTTCTTTAGTTGACACAAGCGATGATATAATGCGCCCATTCAGGCGATTCAAAATAGCAAAACACAAAACTAGAAACAAGCCGTTTTCTGGGTATTTTTTTTTCAAATTTACGCATAAACCAAGCCTGCGTTGTCAAATTCACGTAAACTAACGAGAAATGAATTTTTACTAACCAAAAAGCTGACTAAAAGAAATGGAAAAATGATGAAATCGAGCGAAATGTTAACTTAAAATCGAGGAAAATGTTCATCCTCGTTCCTTACAACAAAAATTGCAGCCAACTACGCTGTTAAAAATCAGTGGTTCTAAAAAATGCAATCATCCCACATTCCTGAGGCACAAATTGTATTAGTACACGATACAATGTGAAAGTTGCAGTGTAGCAGAACTTCGTAGACATTGTCTAATTAAATTTGCCTTTAAATTCTCACTTGTTGGTGCGGGCAAGATGTGTGTAAGGTTTGTTGTATCAGTAAGTGCCTGCAATTTATGATGAATGTAAAAGGGAGCTAAGTTTTAACCAAAGTAAATTAGTAATTTTGCGAGCAGTCGCAATAAACATATTTTCATATATACATTGGCATTTCAGTTTGTTCTTACTTCCAAATATACTTGTACTCCAAATTGGTATATCCGAGACAGCATCGAATACAGTTAATCAATTACTCTTGATATTCATTAAGTAACGTAAAATATAAATAAACATATCAAGTCCATTCTATCTTGTGTCAAAATTAAAAATTATAGAATGCAAAATGTTAAATTATTGCTTTGATGCTTAATATTTAAATTTAAAACTATTAGTATCAAATTCATACTCGATATTCTTCAACGCTGACGGAGGCTGCTCCAGTTGACGGGGTGGCTTTTCCTACGTTGAGGGTTGATTCAAGCGGCTTCTTCCTCTTTGGGTGATGATGGTGGTCGAGAAAGACGTTTCATAATATGTTAGGTAGGGTGCACCAGTCCTCGCTTCGGAGTCCATTATCACGGAGTAATATCCGATTGCGAATAAAAAGATAATGGAAGCGTGGCCCACATTTAAATAGACGACGAATTTGACGACCGAGTAGTGTAGTGATCAGTAGTCCTGCCTCATACGCCGGGGGTCCCAGGTTCGAGTCTTGGCCGGGGCATTTATTTGTGTGATGAACATAAATGTTTGTTCTCGGGTCATGGTTGTTGTTATTTATATATGTATGTTTATTCTGGGTTCCCCCCAGTTCACTGTATGGTGATCCATGTGGGTGTGTTTGTCTGGGGATTTATTTATTCAAATAATGTTAATGTTTTCACTAGTACTTCGTTATCGAGGCACAATTTCAATGAAAAAGGATCAGTTTGAGCTGGTCAGCTTTTGGGAGACTAAGATAGATTTTCAAATCATCTGTCTCACATAACATTATTAAAATGTTATGTGATTGGTGTGTCTCGCCCGCTATGACATACGCTGCTGAAACGTGGGTTTTAACTGCTATTAGTTTGAGCTGTGTTAGAGGTATCTTTGAAGGATAAAATCCACTATGGGACTATTCGACAAAGAAATCAATAAACAGAGAAATAAAGTTACCGGCATAGTTCTCGCACGATAAGCGTCCTACAGTGGTAACTGCCCGGTCATGTCTACAAAAAAACTGATGGTAAATGAAGCAGAGAAGTGTTGGAATCAAGACCACGACAAAGAAAGCGTTGTGTTGCACGACAGACAGATTACCTTTAGAAAGTGGCAGGTTGGATTGGACTGGGTGGGTTGGATGCGTGTGGTGTATGAGGATAGCTTGTGGAGTAATCTATGTTCATATGTGTACGGCAACAAGCGGATGATGTTAAGGAGTACATAGGCCTAAATAAATTTCATGTTTTATTTACAGCGGGCCTAATATAACTACATAATTTAGTCCCAATGTGTATTTATATTGCATTGATTAAAAAAAGACAAATTTTGTTTTGTAAACGTAAATATTATATAATTTATTTTATGACTCAAAATGTCCTAGTTATCATATATTTAATAGCTGTTTTAAACTATCGCGGTTATTTTGATTATAATTTAATTAATGTACGGGATTCTTACCACGATTTTCACTTACCGCAATCACGATGCTTTCAACAGCATCGAAATATTGGACGCGTGAAATAACAATCAAAAATCCCGTAAATTCATTAAATTATCATACATTTACTTCATAACCAAAGTAAGTAAAAATATTAAATTACGAGTAACATAAGTTGTAAATTTTACCTAACCTTGCAATTTTACCTAACCTCTTCAACAGCAATAGTTAGGCGCACCACTGCATTAAGGGAGTTTAAGCAGCGCTTCGAAACTGTAAGTTGTTCAAGTAATAGATGTGTAATAAGCACCCGTTGCCTATGTGTGCCATTTCATATAAGGCTTTATACAGGTTTTAAAAAAATTCTATATTAACATGCTGCTGATAAAACAATTACTTAACTATTGGAAAATATGCACGGTGTTTTTAACAAAATGATTTAAGTTTTCGCTACACCATAACACTGAAACCCATATTTTATAAACTCGAAGTCCAGTGCTCGCCCATCCCTCAAGATTAGGACCTACTTTATTTCTGGCGACAGGCACCTTATTTTTCTTTCTGTATACCTAGACAAGGTGTATGCAAAATAAAAAGTTATGAGTTTTTTAGTTCAGGACTGAAAGCGTTACAAATAATTACATTAGCTATGTTATTAGGAGTAGTAAAAGAAAAAGATCAAAATTATAAAGAAAGTATATTTTCAGTTTGAGACTATTTTCGTAATATCTGCAAACCTAATAAAGTCATTTAAGCAAATTGGATGTTTTAAAATATTTCATATTCCGCTATCTCAGAAGCACGGAACCGAATTACTTAACTTGTTTACTGACAGCAAATTTCATTTCGAAGCACTCAGCAAATTACTTTGAGTTATTTTTCAAGACAAATAAATAAAATTGAGATTGTATAATCTTCATAAACTGAAATTAATTAAAAAGGTTTTAAATTTTTTTCAGGAAAATCTGTCGTAGGTAATTTATTATACAGTCTGACAGCCATACAGTGCACGTTTCTACTATAAAGTATCAGCTTTTGGTGTGGTACATATAGTTTATGTTTGTCTCTACCACGCCTTCCAATGATATCGTAATTTTTCTCAAATAAATGTTTATTCCGATTGACGAAACAACATACTTCATATAATTCCAGTGACGGAAGTGGCATTATTTTTAGTTTCACGAATAACGGTTGACAGCTGTCTATTAAATCTGCCCTACAAGTGGCCCGTATACTTCTTTTTTTTGTACAATAAATACTCTGTCGGCCTCAACCGAGTTTTCCCATAAAATTAGACCATACCTGATAACGGACGAAATATACTCGTGATAGGCAAGAAGTGCCGCCTGAAATGAAATTACTTGCACTATTTGCCTTATAACGTAAATAAATCTGTCGATTCTCATACAAATATGTGTAAAAATATGTGTAAAAATTTCGTAGATTCCACAATGTCCAGGTGAATGTCATCATGTTTTATGTCATATTTATTAAGTTTTGAATTATGAATTTGGAATTGAATTAATTTAGTCTTGTCAATATTTATTAATAGATCATTAATGTCTAACCATGAACATTAACATGAACATTGAATATTAACAATTAAACATTGCGTGACATAACGTCACGCAATGTTTAATTGATTTCTATCTCAGCGTCATTATTTTTTAGTTATAGTTGTATCGTCCGCAAGTAATATACAATTATGATCGATATGGTGTGGTAGGTCATTCATATAAATTAAAAATAATAAGGGACCCAGAACACTTCCCTGAGAAACGCCACGATTGTTAGGATAGTAGGGGAATTAATAATCTTTTAATCATTTTTATAGTTTTATATCATTGATTTTGATAATTTTACTCAATAAGAATAGGTAGATAGTAATTTATTCTTACTTTATAGATGATAAAATAACAACTACAAAAGATCATAAACATACTGGTATAAGTTTATTTTGTTCAGAGACGCCTGAGCACTACCATCCTCTTTATTTTAATTGCCATAATAACCTATTTTTAAAAGCTTTTATTATCACAGTTTTGATAAACGCACATGTTATACGATATATGTAGCAGCAAAAACGTAAACTTAATCAAGGTCCATACAATTTGCACGAGTCACAGTAGGCGAGCAGAAATATTGTGAATTCAAAGAAATGGAGGGAAAAGTCCCAAAACAAACACACACCCATAGCAACAACAATAAACGACAAAGAATTCAAATTGTCAAACAAATAAAATGTTGTGATAAAAAAACAAAAAAAGTTGATGGATAAAGAACATTTTTTTTAATAATAATCCAGCAAGAAAAAAATTTTTTCACTACTGCAAAATAGTTATGAGTTATATGCATTATAAATAAAAATTATGCACTTATTAAGACATAATTTTTATCGATATCAAGAAATAAAGTAAAATATTATATACCTGTTGATTATATTCACTGAAATTCGTTTTATTATGTTAAGGCAGATAAGAACAAACTGTGGAGATGAATGCTATATTTTTGTGGGAAATATTATATACTGGAAATACAGTAACCCAGTAACACTACAAATAATATCCAGGGTGGTGTAAAGTTTTCTGTTACTGAATTATAAGAGCGGCAACATAGCATCAAATAATATAATGCACTAGCTGGCAACGTCTGTTGTCGCCTGATACCTACGGATAGTACTTGCAATGAAATATAAAATGATTTTGTAAACAGCGCCATCTTAAGATTTTTTTCGTATTATTTTTACTAAATTTAAATGACTTGTAAATCTAATACAACTAACGCCATGTCTCTATCTTAAAAACAACTTTTTTTCAAGTCACAAAATTTTGTTAGACATGGTTAGTCTTTAGTTATTTACTAGTCTCTGATTATAGCAAGCCTAAAGTTAGCGGTCTAAATTTATTAATATTATCTATATCTCTCTTTTGAAGAGTGGCTTGACAATAAATTTTTATCAACCTACTAGGATAAATATTTTTAGTATGGGTCCAGGGGCCCAAATTTAGCACTAGCTTTTAATATTTGAGTTGATATGGAATAATATACTACTGATGTGTTTTTCAGATCCATAATTAATTTAAATATGTATTTTTCAGTTACAGGTGTCAAGAATATTGAATTCAAATTATTTTTAATTTTTGGCTCAAATTTGTCACGTATTTTTTATTTTTGTAGAGTTCATCTTATCAAAATTAATAAAATGGTCATTTTATTTCACACAAATGTCTTTAGGGTCTGTATAAACTTTACCATCGTATTTAATATTTTCAATTAATTTTGCGTGACTATTATTTCCTGATGTATTTTTTATAATGTCCAAGAGGCTTTACATTTATTTTTTGCATTACTCAAATATTTAGCATTCTCTGATTTTTGTGCGCTGTCAAAACATTTTTTTACTTTATAAAACTCTTTTTATGTCAAAATAGTTGGTAATTAAATAAATTTAAAATAATCAGTATTTAGATAGTAAGTGGCGATCAAAACAAAATATCATTTCATGCATATAACTTTTTAATCACTCTATTTTTACAAAATTTATTAAAACGGACAACCTTTAACAAACATGTTATTGTTTTCTTACAAAATAGGAACCAAAAAAATACCATCCACGTGCGACATCGACACATAAACAAAGCGTTTGCAGCACCTCTAGTGGTAGTAAGTGAAATAATTTTAAGAATATTAAAAACTTCTAGCGTCACGCTTAGTTCCCCGTATCAACAAACGATTTCTAATCCTTGATCTAACCAAACCTCATCATGATGTGGGCAATTGTACATGGAACGAATCATGTCTGTGTGTTACAGGACTGTGTTCCCTATCATGAGAACTGATAAAGAAAAGTCTACACTAATTTTTACCAAGAACATTCTTTTCATTTATGGCTACTAAACTAAAACAAATTGTATTGCATTATAGAAATAGCATAATCACACAGTAACTGGGAACCGTACGGGGACCTTTGACGCAAAGTGATGTGAACTGAGAAGCCACTACCACAACACCAGAAAAGCACTAATATGTGGACTACCATTATTACTATACCATTTCATATTTAACGCATATTAATCTTGATATCCTCTAATAAATATAACTAGGACCAAAGAACGAGCATAAGATATTGTCCATGTTGTAGAAATATACTTTTTGTTCAGAACCTTAAAGTATTCTAATATTTCTTTTCAATACGCCTTTGTGATTCTGTACTGTGATTCTGTCTGGTGTTACGCTAAAATATTGATTAAAATAAAAAACTGTAGTTTGTAAAAGAAAAAAATCCATCGTATTTTTCTTTCACCAAATTATACAAAATTAAAATAATTTCAGCTTAAATTATATCCTGAAATCCTAACAAGCGTACCCTGAATTTCAAAAAAAGGTAAATTGTCCGCAACCAGGCTTTGTGTCCACTTACATAAACCCTATTATTAGACTGCTGTTGAAAGCTTTAAACAAAAGCAACTGAAGACACGCCTACTGTATTCACTAATTACTTAATAAAGCCGCTATCCTTCTTGGGTGGCAATATTTTGGTCTCCGATTGTTTGGCTTTAAAAAGTTGATTTTCCGTTTATGACTGGACGTGGGAACATTTTACATGATATTGCGGATGGGTGTGACAGTGAGATTTAGAATTAAATATTGTTGCCCCAACATATAATGTAGGATAGTACTTACATTATGGTGTTATGTTATTTTGTATTATACTTTTATTTTTCTATTATAAAATATTCACCAACGAAACGGATTGGTTCCAATTATTTATTTTTTGTTCGATAATAAATAAAGATTTAATATAAATTTAGGTAAAAATAAGAAATATTGCGTAAAGATCTGTGCAAGTCTCTGTAACCACTGTGAAATGAAAACTTATATTGAGGTAATCGTTTTTCTAGCGAAAATTTTGTAAAACAGAAATGGCAGTATATATTGCAAAAATGCTTTCATAATGATATTTCAAGATCGCGGACGCGTGATCGATACAGTTGTATTGGAGTTGTATTGGACGATTCGTGTGGTTATTAGATTTTATTTCAACTATAGCCTGTGCCGGAATGATAAAACACCGGATTACCGCCTCTATCTCAAAGCAAAGTCACGGTCTGCGGGTATTGAAAGTTATTGAGCTATGCGAGTTCATTGCTTAATACATTTTATAATTAAAATAATGTTTTGTAACTTAAAAAGTTACCATAGTTGATATAATATAAACCTTACTTTTGTTTATTGAAAACATATTTAATAAAATTGCATAAATTTAATTACTGTTATAAATATTTTGTTGAATATTTGCCATAACCTTAACTTTATAAAGATGATAAAATTATGTTTTTACCTACAGTTTTAACAATCTGATGCTGGTCATTAAATTTTAATCGATAAAAAAGCTCTATTCAAGTAAAGTAAACTTTTTTTTGGAATTGATCGGCTGGTAACCACAAAGTGCATGTTACAATAATTGGCTTGGCACATCGAGACTCGTTATGGAGCGTGAGTACTACAGTCTGTTCTGACAGCAGTGCCTAAATAAGCTGGAGTAAACTGCAGTTTTTTTTTGGGTTATATGTCAATAGCTGGATGCTGTAGTAGTTCGTAATTCGAAAATTGTTATAACGGTCTAATTAATGTAACAGGAATTATTAAAATTAGTTTACGTTTGATGTAATACACAGATGCGAATAACACAAGGAATAATCAATTAGTTGGATGTCCACGACATTGTGTTTTTCCATTACTTCGTGTTATCCTTTGTTCATTTTTGTTATCTTTATTTACCTATTTTAATAAAAAATACAGCTACAGCTACAACACATTATAACAATATGGCAAGAACATAAGTAGTGCCTTAAGTAATTTATCAAGAATATTTAATAATTTTGTGGCGACTCAAATTAGCTTGTAAGTAAGTATGTTAGAAGATGTAACAAATAAAGATGTTTTAACTCGCTACTACTAACGAAACTACTACTTACCATGGTTTTGATAACACCGGTATTTTTATTACGATGACATAAATACTTCTAACGGATTCCTTTAAAAACGATATGACGCCTACATTAGTGATAACTTCATTTAATACGTCAATAACGTTGTGGCAAATTTGCCTTTTATCCACAATTCCTCAAAACTTATTTTTAAAAGAATAAATTATAGCGAGTTGTCGATATGATTTACAAAAATTCATTTTTTATTAGATGGAATTTTGACAATTCGTATTCAGTAATTCCAGCTTCGGTCCTTTTTTACTGAAGCTATGTACTGATTCGACGATAAAATTACGATAGCCACGTAATCGAAAGGACCTTTTAACCTAGTTTACTTTGATCCAGAAGCTAACTGGCTTAGGCACTGGCTCGCGCCGTTCACACGCGTCCAGTAATAATCGGCAAATTTCGGATGACTACACGTTCATGAAAATGAGTCTCTCACTTGTAAATAATTCGCAGAGAATTAAAGGCATTGTGAATGACTATGTGTTTATACGGATCTAGCGTCACAGGTGCCCGGGGGCAGTCACTGACTCAAAAAATAGACAGCCGGTATATTTCGATCCAACACTGGATACTGGACTCAGTTTTGACTTTTTTTTGTTCTTCTCTGACTCTGGCTATTTTTTACCTCACAGTCTTCATGTGAAGCGATGACCAAAAGGCCGCGCAAGCAGGGCCCTTTAGGGGTCACCCGCTGGGGACGACGCGAAGTGGTGCCCCTAATTCGGACAGCACTGTACCGTCACCATGGGAAAGGCCCAAGTGCAATGGGATCGGGTCAGCCGGTTTCTCCTTGGCCTGAAGGGCCTTGGAAGCGCACCGGGGCAACGCTATCAGGCTTAGTTGTCACCGTTAAGTATCCACCTGATCAAACGCGAGTCTACTACGGAGTGTGTCGCCAGTAAATTGACAACAAAAACCGGCCGTAGACCTGACGAAGTTGGGTTGCACTAAAAGTGCGGGATTGACTACGTTACGACCGGCCGGAGCCGGTCGCAGAGCGAGTTTCTGACTACGTACAGGCGCCAAGCGTCAAATACGCAGCCAGAAAGACAGCCCGAGTCTTGCAAACCACTATCGAATTTAATCGACCGCGGAAAGCTCAACCCTGTTGTTGCTGCACTCACCGAGGTGAGGTTTTTAATGCGAGGGGTGCACAAAGTGCGGGATTGACTACGTTACGACCGGCCGGGGCCGGCCGCAGAGCGAGTCTCTGACTACGTAGCAGGCGCCAAGCGTCAAGTACGCAGCCAGAAAAACAGCCCGAGCCTCGCAAACCACTATCGAATTTAATCGACCGCGGTAAGCTCAGCTCCGTTGTTGCTGTGCAAGAGACCGACTTAGTTGCAGCCGATCGAAACCGGCCGCAGCGTAAGCCCTGAAGAGGCAATCAGCGTATGAGTGTTGCGAACGAGTTGTCGTCGTGAGACAACAATCGTGACTCGGCAGCCGGGAGCGACCTTCAACACGTCCGAACGGGTCCGGACGCAGATCGGGTCTGTGCCTCAAATACCATGACCCCTCAGGTTTATAGCTCTCCCGCGTCTCCCATGCCCTCCGAAATGGACCGTGTGTCGGATAAGTCCGCGCGCATATCGCGTCGAAAGCGGGCCGCTCCCGGGAGCGACTTGGAATCCGCGTCTGATGCGTCGTCGGACGCCGCCACCTTAACCGGCTCTCCTGAGCCCGCGTTACCCTAGTCTCAAAAAGCTCTTAGAAGCGTTCAAAGCATATTGCGGTGTCTTCAACACCCAAACGCACCCCGGTGTATTCAACACCGTTAATGTCACTGCAAGTGACCGCGACCCCGTTGGTATCATCCAAGCCAGTCAACGCGTTGCGCTCCCGATCCCGTAAAGCCTCAGTTTCCTTCTCCCGTCTTCCTCCGCGAAAAAGCGCGATGGATCGTGGTTTCTAATCTGTGCAAAGAGCACAAAATTAATTACGTCAAGGCGTCTAACGCAGGCAAAGCTATTAAAATTCAGGTCGCGACTATCGACGACTTCCACACTTGTACTAGATTACTTTCGGTTAAACAAATTGCATATCATATTTACGCCCTACCGGAGGAACGTAAGGTCCGCGCCGTACTACGGGGCATCCCATCCGAGCTCGCGAACGACGAAATACTCGAGGACCTTAAGTCCCAGGGATTCCCGGCTGAAGCCGTGGATTAAATGCACTCTAACCGCGGCGGACGCTTTCCTATCGCGTTAATAATCCTCACCATCACTCCCAAATCGAGGAAGATTTTCTGAGAGACGCGTACATTCTGCGGCCTTTCGGGCCTCATCGGGAGTAAACGGTGGGTCTTTTTGTTCATTTACCGCCTCATAAGCATTCACTTCGTTGGCTCTCTCGCTGACCCTTCTGTGTATCTCCGTTTGTCCCTCCTCCAAGTCCTCCGGATAGAAGGTCTCGGCTAACAGCTGAACGGACTCTCTTGCACTGAGGTTATTGCCATTTTTCTCCAGAGGCGTCTTCTCTTTTTCTGGTCCTTCCCATGATCCGGTGTATACCGTCCCACATGCTTTCTCGGTTTTGCTTCCCACAAAACTCCTTCCAACTATCTATTTGTGCTTTCTTTGTTCTTTGTTGTCGTTGATGGCTGAGTTAATAGCATCAGTTAGAGTATTGACTAATGAATCTATTTCATCCGTGCTATCTAATTGGTCGGGCGAAATCGCGAGCGGAGAGTTAGGGGCCTCTAAGGCTGAAACTAACGTATTTTTAAAGCCTTTCCAGTTGGTAAAGGTCTTAGGAGATGTAACGTTAACGTTAGGCGGTCCTAGCACGAGGGAGACGGGGCGGTGGTCAGAACCTAGGTCATCGAGCGGTTCGATAGACCTGAGGTCGAGGTTGATATGCTTGACGATTGCAAAGTCGAGGATGTCAGGAGAGTGGTTCGGGTTGTCGGGATAGTGAGTGGGAGTGATGGGGGAGACGACGTCTAAGTCAAGGGAGTGATGTCGAGGAGAGCGATACCGCTGGTGTTGGTCGATAGGCACGTCCAGTCAGTATGTTTGGAGTTAAAGTCTTCGAACATAATGACTGAATGGCTGAGGGCGAGAATGGCCTCAAAGTCGCTGCGGATTGGTCTGGAGCCGCACGGTATGTAGACTGAAGCTATGATGATGGTCGGATGACCAGTCATAGCCAATCTACACACAGTGGCTTCCATGTTGAGGAGAGGAGGGGTAGGGAGAGGACAGCAGTGGAAGCCTCTTTTGTAATATATAGCGGTGCCGCCGAAACCGTCGGAGTTGGGCCTATCGTGGCGAGTAAACGCGTATTTAGGAATAGTGTATCCCCTGGAGCGGTTTGGAGTAAGCCATGTCTCCTGGAGAAGGAATAAGTCAGGTTCTTTGTTCTGAGGGAACAGTTTAATCTCGGGAAGGCTGGTGCTAAGGCTGCGAGCGTTAAAAGATACTAGGGATAAGCCCTTGGGTTTAATACGACTGGACGCGGGATTCGCGGGTCTAGACATTATAATTTACTTATTTACGAATTTATACAAAAATAAAAGAATTTACAACGAACTTAGGAGCGAGTGATGCTCGGCTAACGCGAATAAACGCTCTTGAGGAGAGCGGGCGGCTCGCAGTTTGCGTGCGAGTACGGAAATTTCGTTAATGTCGACGTTTTGGATGACGTCGAACACGGTCTTCATGTCCTCAGCCAACGACGACTGAGGTGAAGATGACAAAGCGGGACGCGGCCCTACGGATGCTACGGGAGCTGGGATGTGTCGGGAAGGTGCAGGCGGGACAGCCGGACGCTGCCTCCAAGACAGAGCCTGAGTAGACTTCGGCTGAACGGGCTTTGCTTCCGGGGGACCCCGGTTGCGCAGCGGCGGGAAGTTAGCGGGAGTGAGTGGCGGCGCCGGTTTAGGCGCGACCCTCTTGTCGGTGGAGCGTGGAGCGCGCGGGCAACCGCGGGTAGGGAGGTTTAGGTGCTAGGTTTGCTAGGGAACCTAGGCATTCTTATATATTTATATATTTTATATAGTAGGACCAAGCCCTCCAATGGACCAGCAAAGCTTGGTAAACTTTGCTAGGTCGCTCGTCCAGGCGCTCGCTGCCTCCGGCATCCCCATCCCAGATGACGTACTAACGCAGGCCTTACAGGCAACTATCGCGTCCCCCCGTCACTCCCACTCACTATCCCGACAACCCGAACCACTCTCCTGACATCCTCGACTTTGCAATCGTCAAGCATATCAACCTCGACCTCAGGTCTATCGAACCGCTCGATGACCTAGGTTCTGACCACCGCCCCGTCTCCCTCGTGCTAGGACCGCCTAACGTTAACGTCACATCTCCTAAGACCTTTACCAACTGGAAAGGCTTTAAAAATACGTTAGTTTCAGCCTTAGAGGCCCCTAACTCTCCGCTCGCGATTTCGCCCGACCAATTAGATAGCACGGATGAAATAGATTCATTAGTCAATACTCTAACTGATGCTATTAACTCAGCCATCAACGACAACGAAAAGGTTGCTAAGCAAGGCAAACCCGCGCTTCCCTTAGCCGTTAGCAATCTCATTAAAGCTAAAAACGCGGCTCTCCGGAGAGCCAAGAAATATCCCACGCCCGCATTTAAACAGCTGCGAATCAGCTTCAACGTAAAGTTAGATCTTGCCTCGCGGAACTCCGAGACACTCAGTTTAACGATCTCATGGAGAATATCTCCCCGTCCCACAAAGCGTATTATCGATTGGCCCGAGCCTTACGCGTAGACTCCGCCTCTCACGTTCCTCCTCTCACTCGTCCCGACGGCACTATTGCCTTCGAAGTCGAAGAAAAAGCCGAATGCTTCGCAGACAGCATAGCGGCACAATGTTCGCCCAGCACGCAACCCGCGGATCCCTCCCACATCCAGGCGGTGGAGGACGAAGTTCTTCGCAGAGAATCTCTCCCTATCACCGACGACCCCGTCACAGTCTCTAATGATAAAATCTTGCTTCTCATTAGAAAGCAAAAGTCCAAAAAGGCTCCGGGTGCGGATGGAACTTCCAACCACGCACTTAAGCACCTGCCACAGCAGGTGCTTACCTTGTTAGCTATCATCTTCAATGCCTGCTTCGACCATAGCTACTTTCCAAAAGCCTGGAAAGAAGCGACAGTCATAGGCATTCCCAAGCCGGGTAAACCTCTGAACATCCCGGCTAATCACAGACCCATCAGCCTCCTCAAGGCAATGTCTAAACTTCTCGAAAGAGTCATACTCTCTCAAATGCGGAACCATCTGTTTCCAACGGATGGCGACCCTCTCATTATTCCCCACCAGTTCGGCTTTCGCGCTAAGCACTCCTGCCCTCAGCAAGTCCATCGAATCGTCGAGTACATACTCGAAGGATTCTATCCGCATCGTAAAAAAACAATCGCGGTTCTCTTCGACGTAGCCAAGGCTTTCGACAAAGTCTGGCATAGCGGTCTCGTTTTTAAACTCTATAAAATAGGCTTACCGGTTCGCCTAGTCAGATTAATCGCGGCGTTTCTTAAAGACCGTACGTTTCGATTCAAATATGAAGGCACGCTCTCCGCGCCTTGTCCCATAAAGGCTCGAGTCCCGCAAGGCTCAGTCCTCGCCCCTCTGCTGTACACCGTGTACACTAACGACATCCCCATCCCGCCGAAAGGCGTCGAACTCGCCCTCTTTGCAGACGATACCGCCCTTTACACTAAAGGTCAAAGGATCCCGTATAACATCACCAGACTCCAAAAGGCCGTAAACGCCGTGTTTGGTTTCATAAATGGCGTATCGATGTCAAAAACGTCGTAATCGCTAAAACGATCCTCACATTCGAATGTTAGGTATTCCCATCCCCTGGAAGCGCAGTATTAAATACTTAGTCGTCACCTTAGATCAGACGCTTTCTTTCAAGCCACACGTCGATAGAGTAACGAAACTCGCGCGTTTCTACTTAAGCCGCCTAAATAGTATGATAGGTAGAAAAGGTAAAATGTCTTTTAGAAACAAACGTACGCTTTATAAGGTCTAACCCGTCATGTCATATGCTTCGCCAGTCTTTGCCCACGCCAATCCCTCCGTCCTGTATAAGCTGCAGGTAGTCCAAAATCTCTTCTGCCGCAGGGCCACAAACGCACCTTGGTTCGTGCGCGCAACGCGGACCCGCAAAACTCTCTCAGAATCGTTCTTTAAACGCGTCGAATCCCATCCCAATCATCTTGTTCGAAATTCAGTCTCATATACTGCTCCTGTGTTAGATTCAAAATTCAAAGTCGCTAGGCCGAGAAAGGCGCACACTGGCGAACCCACGCAGTTAACTTTAGATCTCGAGGCCCTTCAGGCCGCAAATCCTAATTCTTACGTAAATTCTAATTCTTACGTAAATCCGAATTATTGCAATTTTATTTTTCATTTTTTATGTTTTTTTTTTATTTTCTTTTCATTTTTGAGCACCTCCAGTGCTATGTAAATCTCAGCGGGTGACCCCTTAAGGGCCCCGCTAGCGCGGCCTTTTTCTCCAATTGGCCGTCGCTCAGATGAAGGCTGAGTGGCAAAAATGCACGAGCCGACAGGGGGTTTTTTAGTGGGTATGGTTCTGGTAGGCATCGGGACGAGTCCCACATAACTTCGATCGCGCGCGCGGAGTATGCGTCAGAGCATTTTTTATGTCCACCTGCCCTTCCCGAGGAGGGGAACCAAAAAAAAAAATATTTGAGGCCTGAGGGGCCGGGAGGTCGGCCTGAGTGGCCAAGGACGCATTGAACGTAATCAAAGCCTGCGTTATGACCTCGTCTTTGATGGGGACACCCGACGCGGCGAGTGCCTGGGCGAAGGTCTTCGCAAATTTTAGTAAACTCTGCAAATCCATAAAGAAGGGGTTTGGACTAATTATATAAATGATAGCGCATTGTTCAATCAACGATGTACTGTAGGTAATTTAAGGCATAGTCAAATATATAACTGTCCAATATTTGAATTTTTTAAGGTTGACTCACTTCTTACGTAAAAACAGATGTATGAATTATTGTTAACACTTATTGGATTATTAAAAGGTACAAAGTTGTTGCAAATTAGACTGACGTCATATTGTCCATGATCCACTTTTCGTAATGAGTTTGAGAATGACAGAAAGAGTCAGTCTGTGTTGAAACTTTATTGAATCCACATCAAATAAAATAGTTGTTTTATTCAATTAAAAACCAAACCTACCAAAACTCTTATATCAGAAGAGGAGATTACTCAAAATATTGCCCCAGTTGAATATTTCCAACCAATTCAACCAAATGATCACCACACCAGTCCATCCAGGGCCTTTCCAATACTACAAGGCAGAAATGATCAAGCGAATCAACGAATAAGACCAAAATTTTATCAAGCTGAATTATTAAATGCTGCGCCAAAATCGCCACCCGAACTAATTTCAACGCTCAGTAATTATCTTAAGAGACCATTTTCTGAAGAAATGCCCCGGTCTGAGGCAAACGACCCCATTTAGAATAAGCGTGCGCGTTTCGGACAACCGCAAACTCAGGTGCCTTGCGCCAAGTGTATTAAATGCTGCAGAAACGGACACAAGCATCAAGTCACATCAAGTCATCACTTGTAAGAAGGTTGGGCATACATCAAATAATTGCTAGTCAAAAACGTCACACAGCAAAAGTCCACCCAACATTGGAAAATCTAACCAATCTAAAATCAATTTCCTACAGAAATTCTGCCCAAATTGTGTGCCCGTCCAAATTGGATGGTATCATACTATATCATATGCGCGGTGTGCCAAGAGCCAATGGTCAGGTAGAAACTAATGCGTACTATACGTGATCACCTTGGCGTCATAGTTCAAAGTCAAAATGAAACTTGGGCTGTAAAACTAGAAGTCTGAATCTAAAGCCACAGATCATTCTCCTCCAGAGTCACTTATCGGTATGAAATGTTGTCCTCCCACAATTCAGCAGCTCACATTAACATACGACAAAATTAACAGAGATGACATTCGACATGACGCAACTTACAGAATAGCCGAGCAAGCTACAACGTATCAAAATCACAAAATCACAAGTTACCAATTGGATGTTAAATCATAACCTAGAATTAAATTTAGAAAAAACTAAAATATGCAATTCCAGCCCCATCAAGAACAAGCTTTACAACTACAGCCAATTTTCAATAAAGAACCGTTAGAATGTGTTCAAGCCTTTAAACTACTTGGAATTAATATTTATACCCATGTCAACTTCAAACAGCACGTAAAAAGCACAAAAGCCAAACTATCTAGTTTCAGTTTCGCTCTTTGGGAAATTAAAAACAGTACTGATATTTCTACCGCGTTGACCGCTTACTACGCCTATACCCACTCACGTCTTAGTTACGGTGTGACCTTATTGGGAAACAGCACAGATGAACAAGAGCTTTTTGTTCTACCAAAAAAAAACCTATTAGAATTCTGACTAATATAAAACAAACTGAAAGCTGTAAGCCATATTTCCAAAAACTTCGAATCCTAACTTTGACTGGTATTTACATAATGGAAATGTACATATTTGTGAGGGAACATATACCTGTACACAATTTTAGAAGAAACCTCTCGCCAATATTCACTAAGACCTAGTAGGGAATCAAGATTAGTATGCCCCTTTTCAAAACTAACAATGTATAGTACAAGCCCATTTATAATGTCTATAGAAAATTATAATCAAATTCCGTCCTACATAATGAAAAAAAAGACACCAATTGACATTTAAAAATATATGACCTTAATTATTATGACTAAATATTTCTTATAAAAATGACATTATTTTAATTATTTTACAAACGAAATGTCGGCCTCTCTATTGCTACACCCTAATGGGTACACATGTGATCATAAAATATTGAATACCCACTGTAAATTACCATGTAAATGCAATAAATATATTGAGTATTGAGTATTGAAAATCGCTTCAACGCAAATAAATTGAAGGTAAAATTTTCCTTTAAGAAAAATGATTTTGTATTTTGTAAAGTAGACTTCACTTTAAAGATGTCGTTCATCAACTCTCGTTCCGAGAAGTAAACTAGTTCCACTGACATAAGGCTGCCTCCCATAAAGAGACTGTAAATTATACCCGTGTAAAAAAATATACCCGTGAAGGTTCTTGCCAGTTCTTCTTCACGAAGGTTTTTCCGAACTGGTGGTTCATGTTGGTTTCATGTTTTATTTGACGTCAATAGGAACAAGTAATTGTCAATGTTGAGAAATAAATATTTCATTTCGTTTCAGTAGGCGTGTACCATCCTAGTCTTCATCATCACTTTCCACCAAGTGGGATGGACGAACTATAATAAATCCACGCGTACTCCCGAATCCCAAATACTCCCGATGAGGATTCGTGTATCAAACAACTACTCTGCAAATTTCCCAAGTAAAAAAAGAATTGCCACATTTCAGGCAAATATTTTAATTCAATATTAACAAACATTGCTTGTATTATAAAAAAAAATATATCATGTCTAGTTATTTTTAAAATACATATCCCTGCTTTGGAAGAATAGGGTATTATTACCAAATACTTCAAAATTGAGTTAACCACAGCATTCGATATAAAATGACCCGTTTTGTAAACTCAGTAAAACTCATATTTCTAAAGAAATATTTACGATCGTGGCGACACGGAAAGACCGCCAATTTTTATAGACAGCGTTATTTTGCTAGTTGCAACGCAGCATTCGAAGTGAGCATAATTCGATATTCCGTTTAAGAGTCATATCGCGAAATAATACATGTTGTGAATAGTATTATATACAGAACACCGTATCACTTAGTGTTGTAGCGATATTTTCTGCATAAACTTTTCCATATTTCTTGGAAATAGAGTATCATTTGGACATACTATGTGCTTCTTTAAAAAGTAAGTACGAAATAAATGTACTAAAATGTATTATTACTATTTGTAGTAAAAAATAGGATCTGTTTTTGTACATATTAAATTAAGACTTTTTTCTTAATAAATATTACGTGATTGTACACTAACTTTTTTCTTAAAAGTCTTTATTCAGTAAAAACTGTGTCATTTCTTAAAACTTGAATCAGTATTTCAGAAAAAAACCATCTTGAAAATGTTTTTGAAATGTTTTGTAAGTCAAATACCTATTTTTCAATGAGCATTTAAGTGTACTATTAAATTTATGTATTATTATTCATCTATCTTATTATTATTAACTTATTTCTAGTTATAATTATATTTCTTATGTAGATAGATTGATAAGTCATTTTATTTTAATTGTTTAATTTTATACTAAATTAGTTACGTTTTACGAAATGCGGGTAAAGCTTACCAAAATCTAATTACGGGTGTACTTACTAACCTAACTTCCCAAAAGTTGCCAAAGCCAAAGTCGAGTTAGTCAACCAACATTATATTTTAGAAAGAAAAAAGAAACACAATTTTATAATAACAATAATTTTTCTACAGCAATTATTAAATACAGCGTGAAACTTGAGTAAAACTATCTAACAATTTTCTTGTTTTTACATTTTAGTGGCAAACCGAAGAACTAATCAAATGTTTCGGAATACGAATGTTACTTTGAATTTCAAGGGAATGTCTGAAGTGGTACGTATTTTTTATGGTTCGTTATCATTATTTTATTTTACATTTTATCAAACATAAAACATTAATAACATAAAATAAATAAATAAATACCTAGAATCTCCGAAATAAGTCTTAATGAAAACTATGATAAAATATATATACTCAATGGGTAGTGCTTATGTGTGTCTCTCTGTGTGTATGTGATATATTATCAAGGTTTATTTATATTACAGTTAAATTAAGCAGAGGACAGACTAGATCAAAGAGAACGCGTTATACTATCGCCTTTACCGTGCGAAAACAATAACACTTATACACAAAACCAGCAAGATCAGGATTTTTGTTCAGATGACAAAATAACTACTAATGATTATTATTCTAATTACCCATAAATAAACTCCAAAGAGATAAGTTTTTCAAAAACATCGATCCCATGATTTTATTTGTGGCGAAAAATTAATTTTCAGGTCAAATTAGTACACTAATTAATGTGGATTATATCAACCCCAAACCAAGTCCTTCTAAAATAGTAGTACCCATTGAGTAGTAGATCATCTAGTTGCTCTTCTTCAGATACCTCTGACAGTTCAACTTCCTCCTCAGATTCAGAACAAGAAATAAGTACTGTATCAAATGATCAATTCCAACATTCGCCGATTCCAAATATAAGTGTAAAGAAACTTCCTAGAAAACTAGATTCGAAGCTGGATTTAATTTTTTACTCAGATAATTGTTGCGGTTAGCAAAAAAAATCATTACTTGATTGCTGTTTACATATATGCCGTACTTAATTTGGATTTCATTAATTCAAATTTCATAAATTTAGTGTTCACTGTGTTATAGAGCGGCTCTCTGTTATAGAAGCCTTAAAGCCGGAGCGATCTATACTCCAGAATAATATACACAAATTATATGAAATACAAAGAAGTCTGGCATGCCCTGCAAAGTTCACGAACTTGCTCATTCTGATTTTCATGGTGTGAAAAGTCTAGCAACTGCTATTGGCAAGAATTTTTCTAAAAATTCAAATAAAAAGTTATTAAAATTAGCTGATATAAAAATTTTGAAAGTTGATTCAGACGATACTCAAAATTATTTCTTTTACTACAAAGCATCATATCAAGAAGAACATTTTGACAAAGTTATAGTCGATAGAATAGGGAAAACAAGAAACACACAAAATAAATTTGTTTTACACACCATACACAAATAATATATAAATGTGTAAAAAAAGAAACGACGATTTGAGGTTTATTATGAAAGAATACAATTCCAAAAAGATCTTTAAGAAATCTTTACGGTTTTTTATAACTTCTTTTCTTATCTTTCAACGAACTATCGTTGAAAGATAAGAAATTGTTAATGTTTAAGTATATTTAAGTAGATCACTGCGATAGTATAAAACATAAGGTACCAACTAGTATCAAAATAATTTAGTCTGAGTATATAAGTTATGTAAAATCTACGTACTGATTATGATCTCAAAATATTATAGATATTATATTCGTTTTTTTTGAGTAATTGTTTTTGAAAACATTATTCAGTTCTTAGAATTTATAAAATTCTTTTAAGTGTCGCTAAGTTTCATTGTTAGATTTTTTTTTAACATTTTAATAAGCATTTAAAGTTTTGTTTTCAGAATTTTTTAAATTTTATAATAAGTTTTCTATTTTCTAGGCTTCTATAACGAAGCTAAAATTAAATAATTAAAGCATAGAAAATAATTATTTCTCTCAAAATTAAAACGAATTCAATAATTATTAACAACTTCATTTTTATATGCGTTTTTCACGTGGTATCACAATATTTAATAAAAAATCGGGGAAAATATTGTACTGAAACGAAATTCGCACGACTCCGGACTCGTGTTTCTCTACTACAGACTTAATAGAGAGGCTTACGCCTATATTATTTTCTCCAATTTACTCTAACATGGAGTAAAACTTTCCGGACTGATGTGCGGAACTGTGGAACGAAAATACCGCGCAGTAGTGATCGAGTTCATTTCTTTCACTGTGAGTGAGCAGTTCATCAGAACGAATCACTCCGGAGTTACTCAAGTCTAAATTGTAAAGATACTCATTGGTCAAGCAATAAATTAGGACCCTACCATTTAGGGCCATACAGAATTTCTAAAATGCTAGGTAATTATCGATATGAAGTGATTGGTCTAAGTCCCGTACATAAAAAAAATACCATTTAGTCCAAAACCAAATAACCTTGACAATGTATCTAAAAATGACCGTGATAGCGAATAAAAGTAATAAAGAGCATTTGGCCACAAAAAGAGCATTTAACCCTCCAAAGGACTATGAGGCTAAAAGCCACAACAGAGCTTTCAAGTCTCAAAAGCTCCACGAAAAGTGTACGGTAAAGGTACAAGCCACAAAAGAGCCTACAAGCCACATAAGAGCCTAAGAGCCACAAAACTTAAATATGTTCAAATTCATATTATGTATTAAATTTTTCCACGTATTATAAACCTTTCATAAAAAAAAAACAATCACAAAGAACAATAAATATGTTACACGCTCAGAGCACGAGCGTCTTCACAGAATGGCCGTGATAGCGCATTGTTAGATCAACGATGTACTGTTGGTAACTTAAGGCATAATCAAATAAATAACTGTCCAGTATTTGACTTGTTTAAGGTTGACTCACTACTTACGTAAAAACAGGTGTTATGAATTATTGTTCACAGTAATTAAAAGGTACAAAGTAGTTGCAAATTAGACTGACGTCATTATTGTCCATGATCCACTTTTCGTAATGAGTTTCGTTGGCAGAAAGAGTCAGTCCGTGTTGAAACATCACTGAGTGCACATCAAATAAAATAGTTGTTTTATTCAATCAGAAACTAAACATACCAATACTCTAACATAAATATATAAAAGATGCCTAGATTTCCTAACAACCAAGCAAACCCTAGCGGCTAACCTTCTTACCAGTGGTAGGGGGGCTGGGGACGACGCGAAGTGTTGCCCCTATTGAACAAGCATTGTACTCGTTCCTTCACCCTGGGAATATATAGTACCGGCATCTGGTCTGGATTCTCGCTCCGATCGCCACGCGGTGCGGACGTGCAAGACCCCGTTCTCCGTTGATCGGTTCCTTCCCGATATTCCGTGGCGCTCAGTCTACTGACGTCAGAGTTTAGCGTGTTGGTTCCGTGCTACGGTTTTCAAGGTTTTTCTACTCCCTCTGAGAACTATCGAAGTGCGATTTTTCTTTGCGACTAAGCCCCTTAGTCTTTAAAGTGCTGTGCTAAGTTGTGTTGTGCTTGTGCTGAGTGCAGTGTTGTGTCCAGGGTAAGTAGTCTGGTTTCAGTACAAAGGATACTTAACGGTGACAACGAATTTGTACTGAACCAGTCCTTTTATTTTTATTTTATTTCTCTTCTCTATTTTATTTATTTTTTCTCCTACTGTCATATTTATTTTTATCATATCTGTGTGTTCTTCGTGTGTATTTGTCCTTTCTGTCGGTAAAGGTTGACCCTAACGCGGTCAACTCTTTACCTGTGTACCCTATTTTTTAAGGTTTCTAGGTAGCGGCCTTCGGCGTACTACGGTTAGTTTTAAGTTATTCTCCCCAGCCCCCCTACCGCTGGTAGGGAGGTTAGCCGCTAGAGTTCGCTAGGTTTTTATTTAGGAACTCTAGGCATTTGTTATACAAATAGGTGCTAGGTTGCTAGGGAACCTAGGCATACATTGTATATTTATATATTACATATCCAAGCCCTCCAATGGACCAAAGCGTCGTAAGCATCCTTAGGTCGTTCGCCCAGGCGCTCGCTGCGTCCGGCATCCCCATCCCAGATGACATACTAACGCATGCCTTACAGGCAACTATCGCGTCCCCGGCACCTCAGGCCTCAACTCCGGCCCCTCAGGCCTCAACCCCGGCCCCTCAGGCCTCCAACGTCCAGACCCCTCAGGTCTACATCTCTTCCTCGTCTCCCGCCTCGTCCGAGATAGACTGCGAATCGGTCGCATCCTCTCACGCGTCGCGTCGCAAGCGTACCGCTCCCGGGAGCGACTCCGAACCCGCGTCTGATACGTCGTCAGATGCCGTCACCTTAAGTTAAGTTAAGTTAAGTCCTTCGCAGAGACTCTCTCCCCATCACCGCCGACCCTGTCACAGTCTCTAATGACGAAATCTTGCTTCTCATTAGAAATCAAAAGTCCAGAAAGGCTCCGGTTGCGGATGGAATTTCCAACCACGCACTTAAGCACCTACCTCAACAGATGCTTACCTTGTTAGCTATCATTTTCAATGCCTGCTCTGACCATAGCTACTTTCCAAAAGCTTGGAAAGAAGCGACAGTCATAGGCATTCCCAAGCCGAGCAAACCTCTGAACGTCCCGGCTAATCACAGACCCATCAGCCTCCTCAAGGCAATGTCTAAGCTTCTCGAGAGAGTCATACTCTCTCGAATGCGGAACCATCTGTTTCCAACGGATGGCGATCCTCTCATTATTCCCCATCAGTTCGGCTTTCGCGCTAAACACTCCTGCCCTCAGCAAGTCCATCGAATCGTTGAGTATATACTTGACGGTTTCTATCCGCGTCGTTATAAAACAGTCGCGGTTTTCTTTGACGTAGCCAAGGCTTTCGATAAAGTCTGGCACAGCGGTCTCGTTTATAAACTCTACAAGATAGGCTTACCGGATCGCCTAGTCAGGTTAATAGCGTCGTTTCTCAAAGACCGTACGTTTCGATTTAAACACGAAGGCACGCTTTCTGCACCTCGTCCCATAAAGGCTAGAGTCCCTCAAGGCTCAGTCCTCGCCCCTCTGCTGTACACCGTGTACACCAACGACATTCCCATCCCGCCGAAAGGCGTCGAACTCGCCGTCTTTGCCGACGACACCGCACTCTATACCAAAGGCCACAGTGTTCCGCACCTTGTAACCAGACTCCAAAAGGCCGTAAACGCCCTTGGTGTATGGTTTCAAAAATGGCGCATCGATGTGAACCCTGAAAAGAGTTCTGCGATGTGCTTTGACCACAAACGCCGTCGTCCCGCTGGCGATCCCCACGTTCGAATGTTAGGCATTCCCATCCCCTGGAAGCGCAGTACTAAATACTTAGGCGTCTTATTAGATCCGACACATGAAATCCTGGAGAAATTGAGAAAATTCTTCAAACGCACACCTATAGTGATTTGGGTATTATTTTATAGCAACCTATCAGTGTTTATCAGTATTCACCTGAATAGTCCCAAGCCTATCTTCCGACTTCATCATATTTTGAGTATTTTGAGCAATTGATCTGTTGATACAAATGTCCCGGACATTATATTTATACAACGACTCATCGTCGAACAGCACGTTCATTTGGTTTCAATCGATTTTCGCTTTGTTGCCTTCAAAGATTATTTCAATCAATTTGCGCTTATGTATATTGAAAAGTGACACTAAATATTTAGAGCAACTCTACTGTGGTCCAAACTATCCTGGGTTGGGTTGTGACACAAACAACGGTTACATGAAATAGTTAATTAATGACAAATGTTTTAGTCAATTTGGTCTAATTTACATCTAGAAGTCGCAACAGAACTTCTGGACATAAAATAATACATTAAAAAGAAATGCACTTCCGTGGCTTCCAGGTAAGAGTAAATTTAGTGTTATTAGAGTTTCCATAATAATCGTATTTACGTGGTTGTGTTTCAGTGAAAGAGAAGGAACACCCAGTGCAATTACTGAAACAAAAGGCCATTTCAACTGTAGCCTACGGTCGGTTATTATCATTATTAATGAATAAAACACTCTTGACGTCCATGTTCATCCATCCATTTGTCCATTGGTTTAATGAGCATTGGGAAGTTGCATCCAGGGCCTTCATGTGAGGCACTCTAAATGAGGAAAGTGTTAGTTCCATAGTAAATAATCCAGTGTTTTCTTATAGCCCAATAGTTATGTTAAGTGATAAAATTGGTAAAAATATGGGCAATAAATTTTTAAACACCTGAGAAAATATTATTAATTTGTGTATACCTGGATACTCGGTAGCAAATATTAGAGATAAGGTGCTTTGTATCAGTTACTAACCAGAAAGTCCTTTAATATTATTATTTGGGACAAGGGTAAGTAACACAAAAGGCATTTTTAAATTATTTGGACAAGTTAAGTAGCGTAGGTGTAAAAATATATATTTTGTTTTCATTCGTTAACTTAGGGATCCCTCCAAGGAAAATGGGATAAGAAACAAACTTAACATGTTAATGTTTAACTTTGTCGGCTCATACAGAATTTGTTTGAACGATGCCCAAGCTATTTTTATATGTTGTGAATTAAAATTTATATAACAAAGGCTAGGTTTAACTTACCTAATTTTGTATTAAGAGAAATAGCAAATGTACTATTAGATTTTTTATATTGTAAGTATATTGTAAGCTTATCAATTAGCTGGTGATACTAGTGCTTCTATTGAACAGTGTCATAGTAAAATGACTTTAAATAGTGATACTTGTAGTAGCACTATATCGACATATTTGGATATCATACCAAATTGTTTCAATTAAACAATCAGACAATACAGTCTATATAACATAAGTTCAGAAACTATTAAACGTGTAGTAAGAAATAATATGCTAATATTCTAATAAATTATTAGAAGTAGAACTATTTATGAACTGTGAGCATATTGATATTTTATGTATAACAGGACACTTTGTACTTGATTATCAAACAGTTCAAAATTTCAGTCAACACCAAGTTGCTACATACTTGATTCAAAAGAAAGACTGCAATACATGGTGATGGTTGATTATAATAACTAAATAAGGAATGAAGGTGTAGTGAGCATTTCCATTGAACGAACTTGAGCCTGTGTGGAGTTGGCATACTGAGATAGATTTAGAAGAAGCGTAAGATAAATGATGTAGAAAAAATAAAAAAATATTTGCTTGTGGTCGATTTGGGCTCACGTAGTTATGTAGATGAGTCTTATAATGAAGGTCTTATAATAAAACTAAGAGCTAGAAATGGAATTCTTCATTGGCTTGTAGTAATCCCATCGTGTAGCGGATCATTTGTATGCTAGTGCAATTAATTACACATTATAGTGAGTTTCTGACGATAAAGTCAAGACGTGGAAATTTGAAGCCTTCAAGCTGATAGTGAAATCCTCGACTATCAGCGTGTTTTTTATTTGAAAAACTAGAAAACCTAAATTTGACTAGTTGTACCTCCTAAAAGTACTTTAAACTTGCCTTTTAAGTCGATTAAACTTTATTTGTAAAATCGTTTTTCAATATCAAAGTGCTTCAATTTATATAATATGCCTTAATATTTCGTCATGCCAGTCTGAAAATTTACTATATGTTAATAAAACTATTAATATATAGTAATATAATAATAAAAAATACATTAATAAAATGAATAATAATAATATTTAATCATTTAATTTATTTAATCATCTCTATGCAACACTGCGGAAGCATATAACATAAGTTTTTACTTCAGTATATACCATAGCTGTTTGTTTCCTGAATTGAGATTTTTTTAAGAATAAAGAATTGTTACTGGATGATACGCTGACGTAAGCAGTTCAAATATACAGGACAAAAAAGTCGATTGGAAAATACTTAGAACAATGCATATCTTATCTTTGAAAAACTTATTCAATGTATCCGGATATTTTACTTGTAGAATTTTGATGAATGTCAGACAGATTCACAAAACGCTCCTTATACTGCTTGTTTTATACTTACTAACCTTACTTCCGTGCCCTAGCTTTTTTTCCAGTTAAACTCACTATGCTTTTTTCAACCGTACTTAAATGTAACAACAATTGGGTTGTGTCTAGTTTTATTGTCAGCCACATATTCGATATCAATTCTATCGAGAAACAAATAGATTTTGTCTTGAAATCAATTGGGACCCTTTGTTTGATAGCATTTCTTTTAGAATCAAGTGTTTTTACAGCTTTGCGGCGATTGTAAAATGTATTATATTTGATAAAAATTGTAGGTATACTTTTTATTTTGTTGTAATTGGGAAATGTTTGGGGCAACATAATAAGGTACAAGAAATAATTTCTTACAGAAATCCATGGACATTCATCTTTATGTTCTATTTTTTTATACTTTACTAGTATAAAGTAGTAAAAACGCAAAGTTTGTTTCTTTGTAAGAACATCACGTTAAATACCCAAAACGAATCAGAATTGGGTTCAGTGCAGTATTCGACATCCCTATCTCAAATGAAACACTGCAGCAAGTTTTCATCTTAATACATTAAGTAGAACAGAAGTTATGGCTCGGTTTGGTTACTAAGTTGCAAGGCCAATAATAGACACATTATGTTAGTTAAACTTACCATTAAATTAACAAAGGAAAAAGAAACTACTTGATCCGTCCGACTCGAGTTTTAGCGAAACTAACATAAGGCAATTCATGTAATATAAGAACCTGTAACCTCTAATTTTTTTTAATAATCGACAATTTACTTAAAAAATTACGGGTAACTTATAATTTTTTATTCTTTTTAGCTAAGCAATAAAAATTACCGCTCAAAATTATGTAATGTTCTGTTATACAGCAAATCAAATTTGGTGACAAACCGCCATCAGCAGCGCCACTTACCAGGTCCAATAGTGCTTACAAAAGTTTCAGGGACCCATTGAAACATACATACAAAATTTCATCCGAATCGGTCCAGCCGCTTAGGAGGAGTTAGGTGGCATTCACACGTAGAGAAGAATTATATAAAAAGATATAAGATAAAAGATAAAACTAACAGAACTTTACACAATACCAACTGCCGCAAAAGTGAAATATTTCTTTTCATATGGATTTTAAATGTAATAACAGTGATAGAGTTTTGAGTTTTATGATTTGTGCCTTTAAATTACAAAATAATGTTAGTTGCTAACTTAGTTATAATAAGTTCAGTTATTTTCAGTTTATACTCGTTTTTCTGTTTTCTTTACATCCGACTTAAGTAAATACGTATGGATCAATGAAGATAGAAAGAGACCGAATGGACCACTCGACAGAAGCTGAATATGTGTCGTACACCTTGCCGATCAACAAACACTGCTGAACTGAATCTTAGCGGTACGTTCAGAAAGAACACATTCATTACAGGACAATCACACAAATATAAACACTACAAACAAACAAACAAACGTACACAAAAACATGCCCTTAAACATGCCCTTTAAAGCATTTCTGCATACTTAACTCATTTTTTCGATTTTTGACAATTGTGCCCTTGTTCTACCAAAGGTGCGATATGACAAAATCTCGGCGAAACTTAATGAGTACACGAAATTATCAAAACAGTGGCTGCTTAAATATGTATGAACCTATGTTTATGTAATTTTACGCATTACTTATTATGCATAACTTCAGCATTAATTAATCTCGTGTCTGGTTGGAATTCGTGAGGAACATTTGTCTCAGTTTTGTTCAAATAACAAATAACATTATACTGCCCTTAAAATATACTATATATATAGCTACGACTATTTGTATAACATGTCACTTGAAACATTGTTACAAAATTAATTGGTGATTTAGATTGCGTTCCTCCAAAAATTAACATTTTTGTAGACGGTACTTTTTACAATAGCATTCAAATAATATATATTTGTCTGTGCCTTTAGAAACTGTTTTGGCCTCTTACCAAGGCAAAACTTATCATACCAAAATATTACACTGGGTTTGTAATAAATAAGTTAGGTTTGAGGATTTTAGTATCCTGCTTTGTTACTTTCTAGCATTAAAATAAAAATAAGAAAATTGGTTTTGCTCATATTCGCTGGAAATATTCAATATACATATATCATTTGTATAGACTTCGGTACAGGTTACCAAAGCGTGAATATGTTCACAAGCATAATATGCACGATCCATCGAACTGCCACCTATTTTAAATGAAATTTCGGGTTTGTGTAACACCTATTATAGGTACATTGCATTGGTAGAGGTGGATATTTATGACGATACGGGGAGTTTGTGAACAAATTATTGCAAATATTAGTTAAGATTTTGAAATACTACTGATGTATCGTTTATATTTGGCAAATTACTGTATTTTATATTTTAACTCAAGCGAATGAGGTCTTTAGTTCAAAAATGGTTTCTCTACAAGATGAAACATTAAATAATGTCAGAAGACCGTTCTACAATATTAAACTAACAATCCAAGACACTGTCACATCGATCACAAAATTGTTCGTAATAAAATGCATATTAATGCAAGATTAATGTTCAAGAAATGTGGTAACTCCAGTCAAATAAATTTATTTTAAAAACTCGTTATTAAAGAAATCTACAGTTATGGAAATAAAAATATATAGGGATATAGGGAAAAGAAAAATAGCGAAAGAACAAGAACGAAAGACAACACCTTAATTGCTTTGTACATAAGGCAAAGTGGCCAAAAGACTAAAGACTTGCTAGCGATAAACATGGCGCAAAAGAAGTTGCAGCCTTAGGGTCACGAGTTTCACTCACCAATTGTTTATAAATTTCACTGAAGGGTCTATAACCCTAATCCCAGGACACTATAGTTTCAACACTAAAAGTCTCAAAAATATAACCGTAAAGACTACCGGTGCAGTGGTAAGTAACCCTGCCTCGAGGTCCCAGGTTCGAGTCCTGGCCACGGCATTCATTTGGGTGATGAACACAGATGTTTGTTCTCGGGTCATGGTTGTTTGTATTTATATATGTATGTTTATTCTAGGTTCTCCCCCAGTTCGTTGTATGGTCATCCATAACAAAAGCTCTGCTTACTTTGGGGCAACACAGTTGGTGTGTTTGTCTGGGGATTAATATATTTATTGATATTTCCTACCTGTGACGTTTTGAATACTGCGCCAACTTGAACACTCGTCATAAGATGATAGTAGGGCGGGAGGATGTCTACGCAGGTTTTATCCCACTCTAGCGGCCTACCCATTTTGCAGGGTACCACTTGCCATCGTCACGCAACAGACCTGACGGTTCGAGTACCTAGGAAAAATTGGAGGCGACATACGCGCCCGGCGGATGATGATAGATAGACAGATTCATTTATTTGTGACCAAAAAACAACACAATACATATAACAAGAAACATAAAAAAGCCTTAATCTTAAATGCTACACAATAATCCCACAAAACAAATATATTTTTTACACAAAAAGTATTAATAAATAGAAAATTAACAAACAAAAAAAAAATATTAGTAATAAAAATAATGAATTGTAGACAAGTTTACAATTATTAGGACAAGACTTATAAAATAAAATAATCAACAGAAAATGAATGAAAAAAAAAAAACATTGTGTTAGCCTTAGGAGAGACGCAGTAGTCTGAAAATATCAGTAGGCATAAAGCCGGACAATCAAACACCAATAATGTGTATAACGAAAATAAAATAAAAAATATATAGATAATATGTGTGGGTGTTATGTAATGTGTTATCGTGAAATGCAGTCATTTGGAGAGTTTCAGTATAATATATGAACAAATAAGAAATGTATGTTAGAATGCATAGAAATGTATAGTTAAAAATATAATGTTTTTTTAAGAAAGTGTTTTTATAAATAGCATCTCAACGTTTTTGATAATAATAGTCACACGGCAAAATCTGCCAATGAATAGCCACTTGGAATTCTTAGCTTCTGCTTGTCCAGGTGGATATTTTTGAAACAATTTTTAAATGCGAGTTTAGATTTTAAAATTTGCAAAGGTGGAGGTATATTATTCCAGCATTTGGTGCCGGTGAATGCCACAGTTTTATGAGAGTGACTCTCCAGCGGCATGCAATTTGGTCTAGTACAATATCTGTCATTACCTTGAGAAAATCTCAATTTACTTTATAAATATTCCGGTGTTTTATGTGTAATAACATTGAATAATAATGAAGCCAAGTGTAGGTGTCTGCGAGAAGACATGTTCAGGACTGATGATTTATTAAGATAGGGAGTTATATGTTGACGAGGTGGAATATAATAACAGAAACGGCAACAAGCGTTTTGAACCCGTTGCACGAGACGGCGAGTCCTAAACTGCAAGCGCGGACGATATACTAAATCTCTATAGTTTAACCTTAAGAGTATGCGATATTCACAAAGTGTGACACGAACTTTTTTACTGAGTAGGTTTCAAGTACGATATAGTAATTTTAAGCGGTAAAAACACGACTTTGTTAGTCCCTATGTGAGACTCAAAATGCAGGTTACTATCAAATGTAATTCTTAGATTTTTTGCCTCATTTACGCGTTCCACTGGTTCTCCATTAATTTCAATACTTGGATTATTACTGAGAATCTTAGCAATTTGATTTCTTGAACCCAGAATCATTCATTTTGATTTTAAAGGATTAAGAAGCAGGCCATTTCTGCGGGCCCAAAGTGCAAAATTATCAAGGTCTTCGTTTAGGTTCGATACAGCGACGTGAAATTGTTCGGGGCGAGCAGAAGCGTAGAATTGAACGTCATCCGCATATAAATGATAATTGCATTTTTTATGACGTTTGTAATGTCTGCGCTATAAATTATATAAAGCAGTGGTCCAAGGATGGAGCCCTGAGGTACTTTACGATTTACCATTTTTTCATCTGAAATCAACTTGCTACCATCACCCTTCACCACTTTTACAGACTGTAGACGATTAGTTAAATGACTATCAAACCAACACAGAGATTTGTTATACACACCATAATATGACAATTTGGAAAGAGGTAATGGTATATTCAAAGAGTCTAGCGCACGAGAATAATCAAGTAGAACCAGGCTTGTGCCCTTTCCAGTATCCTGCTCAGCTAGTTTATTATCTACCACGTCAAGCAAGGCAGTCACTACCCATACCTTTACGAAAACCTGACTGTAGATTTGGTAAGATATTATATTTCTCCATAAATACACATAGCTGGCTATACACGGTTTTCTCTAGTACTTTTGACAAAAAAGGCAAAATACTGATTAGTCGAACATCCTTCAAAGTTACCGAATTTTCAATCTACGCTAATGGTGTAACCAGAGCATACTTCCAGGTACTGGGTACTTCACTAGTCAAAATGTATGTGTTTATTATGTGTGTAATTGTTTTTAAGGTTTTAGGAATTGTCAGTATGATCATATTTTTACTGATCCTATCAATACTTATCGCATCAGTAGAAAAGACAATGAAATGGTCATTTATAAAATTAGCGTCATGAAAATGGTCAGGCAAGCATTTTTTTTATTGTTGTCACTTAATATATTATTTTTTAATTTTTTCCATAGTTGTTGAGAATCATTTTGGCAATTGTTTATATTATGATTAAAATATGCACACTTCTCACTGGGAGTACTTCCTTAAGTCATTATAATATTGTTTATACTATATATTATACTATATGTTGTAAGCTGCCGATATTTTTTATAAGCAGAATCCCTTAGTTCCTTCGTTTTTCTTTTGGTATCAGTGATCCATGGTTATGACAAATAGTTTTGTTTGAAGGGTTTTATTAGATGCATGTATGTCAAAAAGATTAGTGATTAAATAATAAAATGGTTAGTCATACATTCCACAGAACTGTATTGTATCACAGAATCCCACTCAATTGAGTCCAGATCCCTATTAAAAGTGTCAATAACTATGTCTTTAATCGGCCTATAATTAATAATTTTTGAAGGTATTTCGCTTCTTTTAATGGAAAATTCTACGTTAATCATCGCATGCCCTAGTGAAGCAGTAATATTTGAAACTGTTATCTCACGACCTAATGTATTTGTGCATACAACATCCATTTCCATGGAGAAGTGGGTACGCTCTGTATTATCTGTTTAAACTCATACTATGCAAAAAAATATTGAGCTTGATGGTTTTACCGCTGGAACGTTCCAGCATGTTTATATTAAAATCACCCAAGAGCAAAATATAATATGGTCATAATTCGAGAAATGAACTAATGCATTAGTTAAAGCATCCAAAAAAATGTGAACGTTTATCCACTCAGGTCGATAAGCTGTTTCGATAATATACTTTTTACTGTTTACGTTCATAGATAACCATAGTTGTTCAATATAGGCTGCGGGGTAGGCAACGGGTCATGCGCGTACGCCGTCCGATTGAAAGCCATAGTGGCCCGTGCCGAAAGAACCCACATTATAAAGTGCTTGCTTTAAAAACTGTGTCCTATGCGAAGTCGAAAAAGAATGAGTGTTTCAACTTCAATAAACAAGTAAGAACAGTGAACGGCGTACAAAAAGAACAGCGGATTAAGCAAGCAATTACAAATCTGTTACAATAGTGGTAGAATCATCACGTCTGGAACAAAACCATGTAACTCGTCAGTATGCGCCTACTAGGAACAGTCTGAATAGCGAAGGTTTAAGAAATGATATACTCAATATTAATCTTGATCCTATCTACACCTCCGATAACCCAGACGATTCTATGACTTACCTGATCGACAAAATTAATTTCACTATAAATGTAAACACGCAAGGCGTTAGACTTCCAAAACGTAAACAAATAATAAAACTGTGAATTACAACCGTTATCCAAATAATAAGGTTTTGCAATTAACCTACACAAGATATCGCAACTTCTGCAATAGGCTCTTAAAAAACGTAAAAAGATCGTATGAAAATGACCTTATTGCAAAAGCTGGCAAGGACATCAAAAAACTGTGTAAGGTTATCAAAAAAATTTCAATTACAGGACGACCCAAGGCAGTACCAAAAGAATTCAAAGTCAGATTCAAAGTCACCAAAAACATCTAACAACGAGGAAAATAGCTACTTTGTATGTATAGGCAAAGATCTTGCTGAATAAATCAAACAAAATAGCTTAAATTGTACAAACAGCGGACACAGTGCTTCTTTCACGATGCTTGAGTCGATGGGGCCGAGTTGGATTGTTTGATATCGGGACTAAGGAATGTGACCACCGTTGGGTTAGATAAAATTCCAAACAAATTGTTAAAGGATTTTAGGCACTTTCTTATCCCACCGTTAACTTTTATATTTAACCTTTGCCTTTCAAGCGGTATTTTCCGGAAATTCTAAAAAAATCTGTAGTTATTCCGATCTATAAAAGTGGCGATCGAGACCGTATTAACAACTATAGACCAATTTCAATACTTTCATCTTGATCTAAATTGCTAGAAGGGTATTTGGTGGATAAACAACTCTTATTAAAGTGCCAATTTGGTTTCCGAAATAGAAAATCTACAAATGATGCCGTAATTGAACTGACAGATTTCAGAGAAAAATCTAGACAAAGGCTTCAAATGTTCATTAATCTTTCTTTATTTATAAAAAAGCTTTTGATACGGTCTCGATTCCACTTCTCCTGGACAAGTTGGAACGATTGGGTGTGGCAAGGGATTGCAAATTTTCTGCAGTTTTTTAACAGCTGATATCAGTGCGTTAAGATACATTCACATGTCAGCGATGAGCTTCCTCTCACTTACGGTGTTCCGCAAGGCAGCATTTTGGGACCTACCCTTTTATTGTCTTTGTAAATAAATGACCTACTGAAACTTAAACTTATTTACGGTAAAATTATATCCTACGCTGATGGCACAACCTTGCTTTTCTCAGCTAAGTATTGGAAGGGTGTGTTCACAAAATAGTCTCAACAAGGTAACTCAGTGGTTGCGCGAGAACCTTCTAACTTTAAACACAGAACAATCCAAATTGATTAACTTTTTCATTAAACATCCCCCCAAAATAAATCCAGACCGTCAAATTATTGCTCACCAATAACGTCTAGCGTTTCTTGTGACTGCCAAAAACTAGAATGCATTGAATCAATTAAATATTTAGGGATCATTATTGACCAAAATCTGAATTTCCATAAACACATTGACTTAATAAGTCTGAGAATAAGTAAACTCATATTTATTTTATAAAACCTCTGAAATGTCCTAAAACCTAATCGTCTAAAACAAATTTACTTTGCTCTTGCGCAATCACTGATAAATTACTGCATTACCTGTTGGGGTGGAGCTCCGAAAATTGTTATTAAAAAAGTTAAGATCGCGCAAAGAGCTATACTTAAAGTTTGCACATTCAAGCCATTACTTTTTCCCAGGTACTCTACATAAATACGAAAAACTTAATTCCGATGGTCATAATTACAAATTTCAAAATTCCGAATTTTATAACACCGAATTTCTTCAAAATTCCGAACATTTATAATTACGACAATCAATATGCCTAATTCGAAAATACCGGCCCATAAAAAATCCAAATATTAATCATCCGCAATATCATAAATACGAATCCCGATCTCAAAATTCCGAATAATATTAGCTGCAATAACAAACGCGTTGTAAAACTGCATGAGCACATCAATTTTTACGTTCGAGCATTCAAGTGGTCAGCTGGAAATTTATTTAGTTTTTTCTAACGAGTTATTTCTTAAGGTTATGTACTGAAATGCAAATCCCTTTTTGGCGCTTTGCCAGCCGCTGCCGTGGCACGCTCGCTGCGCTCACTCGGCTCGCGCTGCATTATCTACATACAGACTAACTGATCCTCCTCACTTCACTCGTCGTCGCGCCTAATTTGTATAATTTCAAAATGTGCCTTATTAATTTTTATTTGTGTCACAGGAGATTTAGATTATAATTTTTAATATATACCCATTTTAAATACAAAATCTGAATATAAGCATTGAATTTACGGAAAATTTAAATTCGGAATACCATATTTCGGACTAGCAACACAGCGGGTTTTAATTCTTCGTACTAATGAATTTCGATAAAAAAAGAATCGTATTTTTGAGTAGTCGGAATTTAATCTCTTAGAGATTGTGAAATTCGGAATTAAAAAAATCGGAATATTCAAATTCGGATTTACATTGAATTCGGAATTTTTGGAAGTTCTCCTTTTTCCCACGTCAGAGCTTTACCGTTTTTGTGAAGTGCTAACCGTTAGACAACTGTACGTACTGAACGTAGCATTAAGACAGCATTCATTGTTAGATTTCTCCCCTTAATTCTCACAGGAACGCAGAAAACGGCAGGTACATATGGTCATAAATTTCATACACGATTTATAAAAAGATTTTTACCATTTAACGGTCCATATGTATACAATAAACTCAATAAAGAGCTTCAAATATATGAACTTAATAGACAGGAAGTAAAGGTAAAAGTTGTAAAATACTTACAAGAACTAAATTATGACAAAACTGAAGCAATACTCAACGTACCTGAGTAATTATGTCAAACATAATTTTGTTTTAATATTAATATTAGGTCTTTACCTATGAAATTGCCGTTTTTCACGAAATAAATGAAGCGTAATTTTTTTATATATTTTTTATTTCTATTAATCAAAATAATCACCCATGCAATCAATGCATCTTTGCCAACGCATTGGTAGCTTATTGATGCCTTTCTTGAAGAAATCAGCTGGACGGGAGACAACAAATTCTTCAAAGGCATTTTGTACTGCCTCTCGGGTATTGAATTCTTTTCCCGCCAAGAAGTTATCCAAATTCTGGAAAAAGTAGAAGTCTGTAGGCGCAAGGTCTGGTGAGTACGGCGGATGACGGAGAGCTTCCAACCCCAACTCTTGTAGCTTGGAGACCGTGTGCTGTGCAGTATGAGGTCGCGCGTTGTCGTGCAGGGGCAGTGGAGCCGAACGATTGACCAAAGCTGGTTGGAGACGTGCGAGCTTCTCCATCATTGTGTTCAGTTCTTCACAGTACACATTTGCAGTAAAGCTTGTCCCGTTCGGCAAGAAGCTGTGGTGAATTACACCCGCGTTAGACCACCAAACAGTGACCATCACTTTTCTAGAGGTAAGTTTTCGTTTAGGGCATTGTTTGGGTGCTGAACCAGGGTCCAACCAACTTGCTGAGCGCTTACGATTGTCAAACAGGATCCATTTCTCGTCACAAGTAACAATGCGGTTCAGAATTCTTTCATTTGTATGCCTGCTGAGCAGTGCACGGCACGTCTCCACGCGTACTTCGCGCTGGCGGTCATTGAGTTCGTGGGGTACCCATTTGTCAAGCATTTTTACCTTGCCAATTTGACGCAAATGACCAATATTGTTTCGATGCTAACGTCGAAAGCTGCTGCTAATTCAGCCGTGGATTGAGTTTCATCAGCTTCCACAATTGCCTTTAATTCGTCATTGTCGACCAAAGTTTTCGGACGACCACGGGGTTCATTTTTCAGGTCAAAATTTCCAGAACGGAAGCGGGTAAACCAATAACGGGTGATGCGTTCGTTTGTAGTGTTTGCTCCGTAAACGTCGTTGATGTTGCGTGCCGCTTGTGCCGCTTTGCTGCCACGACGGTACTCATACTCCATAATTACTCGAACTTTTAACTTATCCATGATGACGAAAAATGTTCGAATGCGTTGAAAACAAAACACTAACTATTAAACAAATGACGATTTAAGAAAAAGAATTCCATGTTTGTCAAATAAAATTAATTTGAAATTAGAATTATTAGTCAAAAAAAAAATATTTTCATTTGAAATGGCCAGTACGGCAAAACGGCAGTTTCATAGGTAAAGACCTATTAAAACCAATAAGTGCCTTTTATTTCATTATTTTTAAATTGTCACACTACATAAACACACACACGCACACACACACACTTACGCATTCATACAATAAATACAATCATGCATACTAACAAATTACTCCGAAATGTAACTACCTAATATAAATACGGCCTGTTTGGTGTGGACGTAAGTAGCCTTGCCTTCCATGCCAGAGGTCCCGGGTTCGAATCCTGGTAGGGGCAGATATTTTCATATATTTGCTTTCTAGTCATGGATGTGTATGTACGCTTATTTAAGTTTATTTCTAATAATTATATATAAAAAAAGTATACCTATGTGTGTTTATATTTATCTCAAGTTTATTTATCCGTTATCTAGTCTCCATAACACAAGTTCTTAATGATACTTAATTTGGGCTAGATAAGGTGGTGTGATTGTTAGAAATATTTAAAAAAAAAATTACATGTAAGATGTTTTTCGCTGATACACGGGGATACGGCGCTGACTGTCGTAATACAGGGTAAAACCTAGCACGGCTGCAGATACTAATACACGGTACAGATTATTATATTTAAGTAAATGTAATTAAAATAAGGATGATTATTCAAACCAATAATTATTTTTTTGAACTAATAAAGAATTATTATTATTATTAGTTAATACATTAAAAAGTCTGCTTAGACACGTATGCATTGTGAAATGTATTTGAAGAGTATAGGCATGTAAGGTTATAAATATATGTGAACTGGTGATAAAGTTGAATGGTATTTATTATGTACTACTGCAACACATTGTTGGAAAAGCAGAAATAAGTGGGTAATTTTAACTATCCTCGAATTCAAATGAAAGTTAAAAATAATGAAATATTTAGAAGTAAAAATGAGTCGTTGTACGAGCTACACGCTTACCAGTTAGCGCGAACGGTCATATAATAAACTTGTGACACCACTCGTAATTGTTGTTGTTCGCCTACTAATAAAAGTTAAACTTTTGAATCAGTATGAAGTATGCATCGTGCAACTGTGTTTTTAACGATGAAGTGCAGTGTACTGGAGGTAAGAGGCGGCTGGACTTTGGTTGTGGCATCGTGGAAGTGCTCGCAGTGCAAATTCAGCAAGTACCATCGAGAGCACGGGTCAAGAACAAATCTTAAAAGAAATTCGCGATGTAAAAAATCAGCTTTCCATTTTGCCAGACCTTATTAAAGATGTGAGAAGTATTAATGATGAAATTGCTGATTTGAAAGCGTCATGTGAGTTTAACGGGGCTAAGCCGCCGTCGAGAGCAACATCGCTGATCTCCAACAGCTCCGGACTCCATCAACACACTTAACAATGAATTTAAAAAACATAAGGGCGAGTTTTCATCAAAGGAACAAAGGTCTCGTCTTAGTAACGTTGAGATCAAGGGAGTGCCTGTTCATATGAGTGAAAACCTCCTTTCCATTACCGAAAGATTGTGCGACAACGTCGGCTACAGATTCACTAAGTCGAAAATTAACTATATCTCTCGAGTGCCTACCTTTAACGGAAAGGTAGAAGATCGATTATAATAAGTTTTACCAATAGATACTTGAAGGAGAAGTTTGTAGCAGCAGCACGTGCAAAGAAGTCCATACAGGCTAGTGACATCGGATTTTCGGGTAACACCTAATATCTGAACACAAAAAACTATTGTCTCAAACTAAGTCAATAGCTAAAGACAAGAATTATCGATTTGTGTGGGTAAAATTTGGCAAATTCCACATACGAAAAAATGAAACATCCCATGCTTTTGTAATCAACAACTGTTGGATTTAAACAAAGTTGTGTAATTTGTTATTTAAATGTATTTAATTTTAGTATAACTGTTTTTTATGTTTATCGCTTCACAAGTGTCTTGCAAATTATTTTGATTTTCACACTTAGTATAATATTGTGGTTACTTGGTCTTAAGTGCAAACAATATTTATCCTAGCGCTGACGCATTGCTATTAGAGTATTCATGAAGAGAATCCTTTGTTTACATATATTAACCTACTCGAAAAGACAGGTATGTCTGTCCCCTTTGCGCTTACTACGCCTTCTAGGAACTTGCTTATTCGCTCGCATTCATTACGTTTAATCGATCAGGTGGTGTTTATTATTAAAAGACTTATACTTCATTTATTTATTTATTTATTGTAACAAAAAAATAATACAGTGGGGGTACAAACTCTGACTGCTGAACTAGCGTAAGCTGTTTGTCAGTTAATTCACAAAGCAAGAGAAACTTATCACTTATACTAAGTTTTAACATATATAGAAAATCAGTACATTATTTTACAAATAAATATGATTTAACAATATGCGCATTTGTGTGTACGAATGCATGTGTATTTGTAAAAAGAATATAAAAGGGTATGTGTAACGTATGTATGGTGTGTATGTGTGTGAGTGTGTGTGTGTATGCGTGCGTGTGTGTTTCTAATGTTTGTATTTTAAAAACATTGAATGTTGGAGGTTTTCAATTCAGAATTAGCAACAGGTTTTCTGTTTCTTCATATTTGAGGTCCTTTAGCCAAAGTTTTATTGTATGCTTGATTTCAAAATTTGTTAAATTTCTAATTTTATATGTAGTGTTAAGTTTGTTGTATAATCTAGGTGCTACATTACTATAGTGTTGTTGGGCAATTTTACTATGAACTCTGGGAACTGGACATTTATTTATTCTTTTACCTGAGTTTTGTGCAAAGGGTATTGCATTTTTGTGGTATTTACGGATGCATTGGTAAATAAATAACTTTCTAACCGAGAAAACATTAGCTTTGTCATAAACCAGATGTGTGGGATGTCTAAATGGTAAGTTAAGAAGAACCTTTAGCACACAGCGTTGCGCTTTCTCTAGTTCAAGCAAGTATGTTTTAGCTGCTGATCCCCATGAACAAATGCAGTAGGTGATAATACATTCTACCAATGCTTTGTATGTTTGTACCAAAAGTGCAAAGTCTGATATAATTCGTAGGTTTTTAAATATATAGATAAACTTTCTCAATCTATTGCTAACTGTTGATAGGTGCTTCTTCCATTTTAGTTTGTCATCTATGACGATACCTAGAAATTTAACATCTGATGATTGTGACAAAATAGGACACCTGCAGTTTGTTGTGAAAACATTATAGGATCGGTTACAGGAATACGAATGCATACGTAGACAAAAGTCATTTGGCGATGATGCCTTTGTTTTGCTAAAGCAGAGAAATGTTGTTTTGTTGGTGTTAAGTGATAATAAGCTGTCTTCAAGCCATGCAGTCACAGAGGACATGCCTTTTTCAGTTAGTTTTTGTAAACTTTCCCAGGTGTTACTGTGGAAAAGTATAACTGTGTCATCAGCAAACATTTGTATCTCAGCACCTTCAATTTGGTATTTGCATAATTCGTTTATATATATTAAAAACAATGTGGGGCCGAGTGTGCTGCCCTGCTGCCCTGTGCTGCCCATAACTCCCCAAACTGAAGCTACTAACCTGATCATCAACCTTGACACATTGTTTTCTATCAGTCAGGTAGTTAGTAACAGTCAGGAGTTAGTAAGATTGGGATAGAAACTGTATCGAACGCCTTTTGCAGATCCAGGAACACTCCGACTAATTTGTGGTTTCCGTCCAGGTGTGCGGTTATCTTAGAAGTCAGTTGCAACACTGCATCTTCGGTGGAGCGGTTAACCCGAAAGCCATATCGGTTCTCACCTAGAATTTTATTCTTTTCCAAATATTTGACTAACCTTTTATTCATAAGCTTTTCGACTACTTTAGATATAATGCTTAGGAGAGATATTGGTCTATAATTTGTTGGAAGAGTCTTATCGCCGGATTTGTAAATGGGACAAACAATTGCGCTTTTGAATATGTTAGGGAATATTCCCTGTTCAAAGCTTAGGTTAGCTAAGTAGCATATTGGTTCTGCAAGGTAATAACGACATGTTTTTAGAATATACGATGTTATTTTGTCTATACCAGGAGCGCTATGGGTCTTTAGGCTACTAATGGTACTAAGGACCTCCAAAGGGTCGGTCAGATACAGAGCCATGGAATTTACTGGCAGGTTCGTAGTTTTAGCTTTTTTAACTAGGGTAGCTTCATCGATATTGAGCTTTTTAGGAGTTTCTTTTGCAAGATTTGACCCGATCGAAGTAAAAAACTCATTCACTTTGTCAAGGAATTCTGATACAGTCCTTGTGGGATGAATTATCAATTCCGAAGACGATACTTTACATTTGTTCAAATCGCATACTTCCCTAATTGTGTTCCAAGTTTCTTTAATTTTCCCTTTGTTTTTATTTAGTTTGTCAGCATAGTAATTCTTTTTTAATGATTTGATAATCTTGTTCAATTTGTTTCTATATATTAAATAATTATTTTTAAATTCTATATTAAGAGGATAGTTGTTAGATTTTTTATGTAAAAGGTCACGTTTTCGAATAGCTTTTATTCCTCCAATAGTTATCCAGGGCTTTAAAGGTTGGTTTCGTTTGGCAATTTTTTTAATAGTGGAATGTGCATTAATGATCCTACCAAGTTTTGAGGTTAATATTAATGCAGCCTGGTCCACATTTGTTGTTGAGTATAAATCATTCCAGGACTCGCTTTTAAGACATTTATTTATACCATCAATGTCCACGGTAACTTTATTTATATAAGCTGTAGGTTTGGAAACACAGGAACGATCTATGTAAAGTAAAATAGGTGAGTGATCTGTCAATTCATTAAACACAAAAGTTTGAACTTTGAAAATGGTTTTAACCATGAAATGGTCCAGACAGGTTTTTTGTCTGGTTGGACGGCTAACACCTTGCCTTAAACCATAACTTGCCATTAAATTTAAGTATGTCGAAGAGTAAAGACTTAGAACATCAGGCATAATATCCAAATTAATATCACCTGTCAAAATTAAAGTCTTCTTATTATTACAGGAATCTAATATTTTGCCTAGAGAATTAATGTACCTCAACGGATTTTTGAAGCAAGGTGGACGATACGTGCATATAATACTCACGTCATCCTTTAGATTAACTACGATGCAATTTCCATCCTCACATTCCGGTTCATAAGACGTCGCCTCAATCACCTCACGAACGTACATCACTACTCCATCATTTTGGTTTAAGGAAATATTCGATCTGGACAAATTATAGTTGTTAATTCTTGGTGGCGAGAAGTGCTCGTTGGTCCAACACTCGGTAAGTACTAAAACATCCACAAGTTTACAGAATTTTGCTAGAAATGCTAGAAAGTAGTCAAAGTTAGAATTTATGCTTCTAATGTTTATAATGTTTTGCTATTATATTATATAGTATATTTAGTATCTTTATACTTTGTAGACTCTACTTATTTATACAGTTAATTTGTAATATATTTTCGCAAAAAATATAATAATATTTAAGTTATTCACATAGGTCAACAGTTTGATTCTTTGGTCGTTTCTTTGTTTTTGGAGCTATTTGGTTGTTTTGATTTCTATTATAATTGATTTTACAGTAGAAATCAAAACAACCTATTTTTTATTTATAATGATGCGGTTAGTTTGTATTATCACAACACGCGAGGTTTACGAACCAAGACAACCGAGTTTTACCGTAATTTATGTAAGTGTGAATTTGATACAATTGTTTTCACAGAAACTTGGTTGACTGATTATATCTCGGATGCGGAGTAGTAAGACGGCCGGTAAGTAGTTTGGCGGCGGGATCGTGACTATGCAGCGACCCGGCAGACCAGAGGCGGGGGCGTACTTATTGCGACTAGCAAGGCTCTGGCCGTTACTCAACAACCTTCATTTCACTGTAGCGCAGAGGATCTTTGGATCACATTTTCTTTAAAACAACCACTTACTAATTACATAATCGAATTTTATTTATGTGCTATTTATTTATGTAAGGAAAAATTTGGTTTATCTTTTTCTCAACAACTTTCAAATTTTCTCAATAAACTCGACAATGTTATTGTACATAACTCTTACGAGATTACGAGCTTGGTTGACGATTTTAATTTAAGTGGTATTGTTTGGAACCCCAGTACCGACAATGTTGATGCTCTGGAACCCTTTGGGTACCGGTCTGCATACATACAAATACATTTGACTGATATATAAAACTTTCACCATTGTCTCTAAATGAAGCTGGCAAGTTTTTTTATAATTTTTATGAAAAAATTAAACTTAAGAACATTCCATCTAAATTAATTAAGTCCAACCCCTATCCAGCATGTTACACGTCGTCACTCAAAAAGATTATCAAAGAAAAACACAAGTACTTACTCTCGGAAATACAAAAAATACAAAAACCGCTGTAACCATGAATCTTTCAAGTAGCTGCGTGATTGGAGTGCAAGACTTGGAAACCGTATGTTATAAAAATTCTTGGATTTACTGGAAAAGTCGTTATTGATTAATCCAAAGTTATTTTGGGCGTACCTGAAATCAAAATCCAAATATTCAATCTAATCTACAAATTCCCAGTAGCTTAAAATATAGTGACTTTACAGTTAATACAGGCGAATCGATTTGCAAAAGTTTCTCTGAATATTTTAACTCGAGCTTTCTCAATAATTCTTCATGTTCAAATAATCACCAGGTTGTGACTATCTGATTACTGCCTCAAATATTTCGTCCATATCAATTGACAATGGCTAGGTTAAGAAACTGCTTCGTGCTTTTGATCCTTCTAAGGTTGCTGGTCCTGATAAAATGCCAGCCCGTTTCCTTATTAATTGTGCTGATTCGATTGCTGTTTCAATCACAATTCTTTACAAAAAATCACGTATAGCTGGGATAGTTCCTGATTTATGGAAATTGTTACCAACCTTGTTAACACTGGCGAACTCTTGAGGTGGCTGACGTCGTACATTGAGAATCGGACTCAGGCTGTAGTTATTAACAATTATATTTCCGGATGGGTTCTGCTATATTGTGATGGATTGTTGTGTATATTTCCTGCTAGGACCCCTGCTTTTCATTATTTATGTTAACGAAATCCACCTTTGTGACTACGCTCGTCACGGCTTCTATGCTTTGCTGACGACATGAAGATTTTTTTCACTATTACAAAAGTTGATGATGCTTTGTCCTTTCAAGAAGATCTAAAGCAACTGGAAAGATAATGTTGTCACCTATAACTCTAACCTCGTAAACTTAATGTTTTTTCTTATCAATATATTTTAAAAGGCAAACTTCTTAAAAGAGAAAATGTTGTTAAGGACCTAGGAGTGCTGCACGATTCTAGATTTTTATTTGATCAACATATAAACAACGTCATAGCCAAAGCTTCAAAAGCACTCGGATTTGTGTTAAGTACAGCAACTGACTTCAAGCAAGTAAAATCTCTAAAAATCCTCTATTGCTGTTACGTGCGTAGCCATCTAGAATACGCCTCACAAGTCTGGAATCCTTGATATTCAACATATATAAGTCAAATTGAGAGGGTGAAATTTATTAATATCTAAGCCATTGTAAAAAACGTCATCTGCTCCCACTTGAGTTGAGACTAGACTAGATGAGTTATCGCTGACCTGTAGCTTCTATTAAAAATAACTAATAACGAGATTGACTGCCCTGATCTTCTGTCCCGTATTTTAATATCAGCTCCTTGCAGGCCTCTTAGAAATAATCTATCATTATACGTACGTTTTGCTTCTACAAACTATAGAAATAACACCTATACCATGCGAGAGAGTAACAATTTTAACAAAATGTCTTCAAAACTTTGTTTGGATCTTTTTTGCACTAGGGGTGCGTCAGCGAAACTTTCACTTTGTAAAATGTTTTTTAAAAACAATGATACCGATACTGTTTAGTTAGCCCTACATTACTCTTACGTTGTAATTATGTACTTTGTATCTATCAGTGAAGACCCAATATTGGCTTTCTGTTGCTTATTTGTATGACTATACTGTTTAATTTTGCTGTTGGTTTTCCTGTAATAAATAAATACAGTGATAGGATCAAGGTGTAAAATCTAAATTTACAGCTTTCCTATATTTTAACTTATCTGAAAATACCAAACAGCAAAAATGAGACAAAAATTAGGTAAAATTAGTAACTGTACAGCAAGCTTGAGATAAAAAGTAGGTATAATCTGATTTATTAGTAAATGAGCTAGAATATTTTTATCCAGAAACAAGTTTGAAGTCAGCTTCTATACGTATGCGATGACGAGAAGCATCTGTACCGGCTGTTTTCTTACAAAAATTCTGCCGTCATTGGTTCAAGTATATCTCCATTTACGATATCTCCATATCTCCTTTTTACTCTCGAGCTTTGCTGAAAAGTTGTCAATTTATCCGGGTCAAACGCTCATTTATATAAAATCTACGGGGGCTCATTTATATAAATTTTCGGTGGTGACAGTACGGCGTACCCGCGCCGCCTGCAGCGCAGCCGCACTTGCTGCGCGCGGTGCGCCAGTCGCACCACGATTAGGCGGGGACGCGCCCGCGTGAAGGTTGAACCTGTCTCCGTGGTCTCCAATACCCGGCCCACGCGTGTTGCACGCACAATGTCGTGATCTGTCACCGTTACACCTAGTTTTAACACAAAGTGACGATGATATGATGCACATTTTCTCCTTTCTGTTCTGGTAAGCATGATAACTCCAAATCGTTTAATAGTAGGTCTTGGTCTCGATCGTTTATTTTAGCCTTGAGTTGCAATATTGGTTCAAGCAGTTGTGCATCAGGCTGCAAAAGGCTCACACGTTCATCCATTGGGCGTTCCACGGCATCCAATTTATGTCACATTTATGTCATCAATGCGTTTATCACAGCCATCTATCCGTTTCACAAGGTTCGACACTGAAGTAGTCATCTCCTGCATCTCAACAGGCATTGACTGCATATCCTGACGGAGCAGTCGCATCTCGTTTATCAGAGCTTGAGCATCTGTAGTAGAGCTTGTAGTTGGTTGTTGTGGAGCACTAGATACTACGTTTTCACTGTGTTTGTTTTCGGCGTGTTTAAACATTCGTGTTTTGGCTTCCGATTCTTACCAGTGTGTTAGAATTGTCAGTCTTTGGCTCCCAACTTCTGACGAAATCAAAATAGACCCCAGTTATATTTGCACATTGTATATCATAATACCTATCACACTTAGAGCAATTCAAAAAGTATTTATCTTCTATCGGTGTCAAGCACCCAGCACAACGGTTGATCTGGGCCTGCATTGCAAATATGTTCTTATATGATATATTTGACGCCCAAATTGCGATAGCAGTAGTGAAGTACGGTAGCAGTATAACTAATATAAGTATAACTAAGCCAAAATAGCGGCATTGTTTCACAGCCATCAACGACAACGAAAAGGTTGCTAAGCAAAGTAAACCCGCGCTTCCACTAGCCGTTAGCAATCTCATTAAAGCCAAGAACGCGGCTCTCCGGAGAGCAAAGAAATATCCCACGCCAGCATACAGAACAGCTGCGAATCAGCTTCAACGCAAAGTTAGGTCTCGCCTCGCGGAACTCCGTGACACTCAGTTTAACGATCTCATGGAGAATATCTCCCCGTCCCACAAAGCGTATTATCGAATGGCCCGAGCCTTACGAGTAGACACCGCCTCTCACGTTACTCCTCTCACTCGTCCCGACGGCACCATTGCTTTCGAAGTCGAAGAGAAAGCCGAATGCTTCGCCGACAGCATAGTGGCACAATGTTCGCCCAGCACGCAACCCGTGGATCCCTCCCACATCCAGGCGGTGGAGGACGAAGTTCTCCGCAGAGAATCTCTCCCTATCACCGACGACCCCGTCACAGTCTCTAATGATGAAATCTTGCTTCTCATTAGAAAGCAAAAGTCCAAAAAGGCTCCAGGTGCGGATGGAATTTCCAACCACGCACTCAAGCACCTGCCTCAGCAGGTGCTTACCTTGTTAGCTATTATCTTCAATGCCTGCTTCGACCATAGCTACTTTCCAAAAGCCTGGAAAAAAGCGACAGTCATAGGCATTCCCAAGCCGTGCAAACCTCTGAATGTCCCGGCTAATCACAGACCCATCAGCCACCTCAAGGCAATGTCTAAACTTCTCGAAAGAATCATACTCTCTCGAATGCGGAACCATCTGTTTCCAACGGATGGCGACCCTCTCATTATTCCCCACCAATTCGGCTTTCGCGCTAAGCACTCCTGCCCTCAGCAAGTCCATAGTATCGTCGAGTACATACTCGAAGGATTCTCTCAGCGTCGTAAAAAAACTATCGCGGTTCTCTTTGACGTAGCCAAGGCTTTCGACAAAGTCTGGCACAGCGGTCTCGTTTTTAAACTCTATAAAATAGGCTTACCGGCTCGCCTAGTCAGTTTAATAGCGTCGTTTCTTAAAGACCGTACTTTTCGATTCAAACATGAAGGCACTCTCTCCGCGCCTCGTCCCATAAAGGCTGGAGTCCCGCAAGGCTCAGTCCTCGCCCCTCTGCTGTACACTGTGTACACTAACGACATCCCCATCCCGCCGAAAGGCGTCGAACTCGCCCTCTTTGCAGACGATACCGACATTTACACTAAAAGTCAAGCGATCCCGTATAACATCACCAGACTCCAAAAGGCCGTAAACGCCCTCGGTGTTTGGTTTCAAAAATGGCGTATCGATGTCAACCCAGAAAAGAGTTCTGCTATTCAATTCGACCACAAACGTCGTAATCGCCACAACGATCCGCACATTCGTATGTAAGGTATTCCCATCCCCTGGAAGCGCACTATCAAATACTTAGGCGTCACCTTAGATCAGACGCTTACTTTCAAGCCACACGTCGATAGAGTAACGAAACTCGCGCGTTTTTACTTAAGCCGTCTATAAAGTATGATAGGTAAAAAAGTAAAATGTCTTTTAGAAAGAAACGTACGCTTTATAAGGTCTGCGTTAGACCCGTCATGTCATATGCTTCGCCAGTCTTTGCCCACGCCAATCCCTCCGTCATGTATAAACTGCAGGTGGTTCAAAATCTCTTCTGCCGCAGGGCCACAAACGCACCTTGGTACGTGCGTAACGCGGACCTGCACAGAGATCTTGAAGTACCTACAGTGCAACAGCATCTCAAAACACTCTCAGAATCGTTCTTCAAACGCGCCGAATCCCATCCCAATCATCTTGTTCGAGATTCAGTCTCATATACTGCTCCTGTGTTAGATTCGATATACAAAATCGCTAGACCGAGAAACGCGCACACGAGCGAACGCACGCAATTAACTTTAGATCTCGAAGCCCTTCAGGCCGCAAATTCTAATTCTAACGTAAATTCAAATTCTAACATAAATCCGAATTAATGCAATTTTATTTTTCAATTTTAATGTTTTTTATTATTTACTTTCATTTTTAAGCACCTTCAGTGCTATGTAAATCCCAGCGGGTGACCCCTTAAGGGCCCCGCTAGCGCGGCCTCTTTCTCCGATTGGCCGTCGCTCAGATGAAGGCTGAGTGGCAAAAATGCACGAGCCGACAGGGGGTTTTTAAGTGGGTATGGTTCTGGTAGGCGTCGGGACGAGTCCCACATAACTCCGATCGCGCGCGCGGAGTATGTGTCAGAGCATTTTTTATATCCTCCTGCCCTTCCCGTGGAGGGGAACCAAAAAAAAAAAAAAAGGCAAGTTTGTTTTTAAGAAATAAACGCACTAAATGTCTTTATTCACTTTTTGTAGTACAAATGCAGTATCACAGCCGTAAGACTAAGGAAAGTCGATTCTTATTTCGTCTGTATGATTATGCCTGATTTTATACGAACCTTGATGACTTTTTATAAGAAGGAAATATTTATTACTTAAAAGTTTTAATTTTTTTAAGCCGAAACAATTATTGTGAACGATTTCTGGGACTAGACCTGGAACCACTAAGCGTAAATCCTTAATATCAAATAGCACTTTTAATAACATCTATCCTGAGTACTTGATGAGAATTGCTGTTCTTTAGTTTTAAACCCGCGTATTTTGCAAATCGAGCCTTAAATCAAATATTGGAAATCACCTTTTGTATGCTCCATTTAGCTGGTCATTTTTAACACTGCGCTATTTTATACACTACTTAGATTGCGGATTTCCGATAACTAAAAGAAACTTACAAAAGAATATGAACTAATCAGTTAATCGTTTAATTTATTTCTATTATTTTCTGACGCCGTAAATTGATATCCGGTTTTGTTATAATAAATTTTCCGCTGAATTTAATTATCTGCTACTTGCTAGCCCTACGTAAACAACCGTTAGCAAGTTAAATAGCTATCGATTAAATCACTTTCCAAGATTCAAGTGAATATTCAAATTTTCGTTTAATTAATTTGAAATACAAATTATTTTTGGCCCATTCTGTAAGAATTCTTAGAAATAAACTCACTTTTACATTTTACAGCTTGTTTTGTATTTATAATGTGTTTGTTTAAAATATAAAACTTTGTTAATACAATTACTTCAAGGATAATGTTGGCTATCTAATTTTAACAACCCTTTGTTTTATTGAGTAAACATAACGAATAACTGCGCACTATGCAACTGAAACAAAAGTTATACACACATGAATTACCACCATTACGTAATCTGTAGTCATTTGTTATGCGTGGGTTTGTATTATAAATTGATTTTAGCAGCGAATTAAGCATTGATTAACAAATAATAATAGGTCTTTACCTATGAAACTGCCGTTTTGCCGATCTGGCCATTTCAAATGAAAATATTTTTTTTTTGACTGATAATTCTAATTTCAAATTAATTTTATTTGACAAACATGGAATTCTTTTTCTAAAATCGTCATTTGTTTAATAGTTAGTGTTTTGTTTTCAACGCATTCGAACATTTTTCGTCATCATGGCTAAGTTAAAAATTCGAGTAATTATGGAGTATGAGTACCGTCGTGGCAGCAAAGCGGCACAAGCGGCACGCAACATCAACGACGTTTACGGAGCGAACACTACAAACGAACGCACCACCCGTTATTGGTTTACCCGCTTCCGTTCTGGAAATTTTGACCTGAAAAATGAACCCCGTGGTCGTCCGAAAACTTTGGTCGACAATGACGAATTAAAGGCAATTGTGGAAGCTGATGAAACTCAATCCACGGCTGAATTAGCAGCAGCTTTCGACGTTAGCATCAAAACAATATTAGTCCATTTGCATCAAATTGGCAAGGTAAAAAAGCTTGACAAATGGGTACCCCACGAACTCAATGACCACCAGCGCGAAGTACACGTGGAGACGTGCCTTGCACTGCTCAGCAGGCATACAAATGAAGGAATTCTGAACCGCATTGTTACTTGTGACGAGAAATGGATCCTGTTTGACAATCGTAAGCGCTCAGCAAGTTGATTGGACCCTGGTTCAGCACCCAAACAATGCCCTAAACGAAAACTTACCCCTAGAAAAGTGATGGTCACTGTTTGGTAGTCTAACGCGGGTGTAATTCATCACAGCTTCTTGCCAAACGGGACAAGCATTACTGCAGATGTGTACTGTGAAGAACTGAACACAATGATGGAGAAGCTCGCACGTCTCCAACCAGCTTTGGTCAATCGTTCGGCTCCACTGCTCCTGCACGACAACGCGCGACCTCATACTGCACAACAGACGGTCTCCAAGCTACAAGAGTTGGGGTTGGAAGTTCTCCGTCATCCGCCGTACTCACAAGACCTTGCGCCTACAGACTTCTACTTTTTCCAGAATTTGGATAACTTCTTGGCGGGAAAAAAATTCAATACCCGAGAGGCAGTACAAAATGCCTTTGAAGAATTTGTTGCCTCCCGTCCAGCTGATTTCTTCAAGAAAGGCATCAATAAGCTACCAATGCGTTGGCAAAGATGCATTGATTGCATGGGTGATTATTTCGATTAATAGAAATAAAAAATATATTAAAAAATTACGCTTCATTTTAATAATATTACCCTAATATTAACTAAACATTTAATGATGAATGTGAAATTGTAATACAATAAATATAGGGAGAGTTAATTTTCAACAAGTATTTGTGTTAGATCCAACGCTATAAAGGGAAAGGTGTTATTAATTGATTTACTCAAAGATATGATATCAGGTTTGTCACATTTTTAAAGCGTTGGATTAATTTACAAATACTAAAAAAGGTTATATATAAACTTGAATTAAATGGTTATCAATGTAGACATTATCTAGTTTTTAGTTTAAAATTAATGTGCATCACATTTTGTAGCATACAAACGGAAAAATTCCTAGTTTTTCCTAGGAAAAACTCCTAGTGGAATTAATTGCATTGAAAATGTATCTCAGTCTTGAGCCCAGCTTAATACAAACATTAAAGCTACAAGTTATAAGAAGGTGCCTTAGTGTGTAACCGCCACCGACTTAATCTTGAAGAATTGAGCAAATAAAATACTAAAGAGGTTTTCAGCATGAACATGGACGTCTGCAAATTGAAATAGATGTAAAGTCATTAACGTTGTACTGCCACTTCACTTGGTTATTATGCTTGCGTATTTGTATCCACCGTATTTGGAAAAAAAATATTCTTTTTTTAAATCTTTATTTATTATAAGGGTTTTTATTTTTTAAGATATGCCAACCCTATCGTACCTCTACTTTAACATTTTACTTAAATTAACTTATTTTAATAATGTATACATTGCTATGGCCACCTTTGCTGAAGGTTGGCTGAGGATACTTTGGAATGACTTGGCGGAGGATACCTATATCTAATTTATTTAAAATAAACAAAGAAAAAATGTTGTCTCTCTGGTGTCCATTTTTGACACACTCCACCAAAACATGGTAAACGTCTTCGACTTTACTGCACACGTCACAGTTAGGGGTTTCTGCTGTTTTCATCAAAAAGGCAAACTGGTTTGATGGAATGTGCCCTGAACGGCTCCTAAATGCTAATTTTAATATATTTCTTTATATGGCAAAATATTAAAGGACAAACATTTAATTAACAATAAACCTCGGGTGAATAGGAAAGCCTTTTCTTTTGAACACCTTTTATGCTATCAGAACCAATTAGTTTAAAATCTTTATGATAATTTCTTCATTCATTGATTTTAACTCTTGATAAATGAACTGTCTTAAGTTACCTGCTTTTTAAGAACTACTTCTCAGGAAAAAGTATAAAAATTCATAACGGCACCGACCTTTTACATAATAAGCAGTGAACGCGCAGGAACTACCCAAATGTCTGAGTTTAACCAAGTTTGGTGTATTAGTTTATCCCCAAAAATGAAGGATAAATTTTTATTATTTCTGCTTGTTGGTCAGGGAAGCCAAAACATTTTTTTTTATAAACGTATATTTTTCAATAATTTATTAAATAGTCTAAACGCGCGAAGCTCTTAAATTACCAAAAATATGTTTACTACCACCCGTATTATTACTGGAACTAATTAGAACGGTGGGATGAATGAGAAAGGTTTATTCGTGTAATTCCAAAATATCTCTATTTCTAAATAATGGGTTGAAATATAATGTCGATTACTGAAAATGTCGAAAATAATAAATTTGGAACAAATTAATACGAAATCGTCCATCTGCTAACCTGTTCACAAGCGTAGGGATAGCTGTCATTTAGGGCTCATTATAATTTTATCTTTTGTCTAAAATAGTTAGGAAGGTCGCTCTCTTCCCTCTTATATAGTTGAGGAGGGTGATGTGCTGTTTGCGGAGGTCCATCGTTTGTACAATTTATGGGGTGGTAACAGATGCAGGTATGAATAGAATAGATTAAATATTTATTACAAAATGAACTGAACTCCACACTAGAAATACGTGTCTCGTGAAGACCAAAATAAAGTTATATAGACATCATTGTTTAATTCTGCGCATGTAACGGAAATAAAAACACAGCTGACAAGAGTGGTAAATGATGTTCCAAACATCTAAGTTTAAAAATAAACAAACCGCCAAGAAAGAGTATTTTACCATTAAGGTTTACGTTGACAGAAGGCGTAGTGGGAGCAGCCGCCCGCCCCATACGGTACTTTTAGGGGGCGCGGCAAAATTTCGCAATAAAGAATAATAATAACTTGTAAATATTTGAACCATTCTATACTTTTTGGCACCTACGATTCGGACCGATTAAGATGAGCACGGAAAGATAGAAGTTTTCTTCTTAATTCTAACAAGTTTATTATTTTGTGTGCGTGTGGACTGAGTGATCTTTTCAAAAAAGTTATTCAACTCCTACCAAATTTTCAGGGGATTTAGGTAAAAATTGTGAAAATTCTAGTAAAGTATCAAATTTGTGGAATCTAAATAAAGAAAGATAAAACTGATTAACTGTATTACTCAATCTTGTCGCCTGAAGAAAAAGAAAAGTCATTGCGCGTATACGAGAATACACTGCCTGTGTATGTTTGATTTGTATATGAAAAAATTGTGAACAATTTGTGAAGGCTCCTCACAAAATCTCAATTCATTAGAAAGCTACGTTGGAAACTTGTAAGGGTTTATGTGGATCACTAGCTCATGCCATCCGAGTGATCTTTAAAATCACCGCCTTAAACTCAATAAGTGTGTATTATTTTCGTTGTACCTTATAATTATGCTTGTGTATGAATTTGTAAAGCAAAACTCCTAACTGAAACCTAACTGGTTCAAAATAAAACTGAAAAAATTTTTTTTGCCAAACGTCCCGACTGAGTGATGCTTATTTTTACTTCTCATTAATAAATACAAACTCATACATAGAAGAAAGTGATATCAGAAATTGTGAAAATATTTTCCTCAAAGTTGACAAACAATCTATCTTTTTAAAAGTTATACTTTAAACTTTTTAAAATTATCCAACTTAAACGTCGTGTAGGGTGATCATGAACATAATATGTCGGAAGTAAAAAAAACCCCTTCATACCGTAAAATATCATCAGTAAGCTGAAGGCATTCAATAATGAGAACCTTAATTATTTTTTAAAGTTTTTATTTATGCTTGAAAAAATCGTTTTTTACACCATGCAAAACATTTAGTTTTTAATGACAGAAAAAGATTTTGAAATTAAATAAGAATTAATTCTGATAATGCAAAATGAGTAGTTTACAAAAATGCGAGTGAAGTACGTACAGTGAAATTAACATAGTACTAGTACATATTACTTTGATTCATAAGGGCTATTTTATTTGATATCGTCGATTCCGTACGATAAAGTATGTAAAAAAATAGCTTCATCTTTGCTAATATACATTTTTTTCCATTTAATCTTATATGTAGACATTTGTCATTAAATAGTCAAAATAAAACTTGTTCTTAGTATACTAATTAATTTTGAGCAAATAAATATTGTGAATATTAAAATAGTCTTACAGTTATAAGTTTGCTGATACCTCTTTTTTCAATAAAATTACCAATTTTTTGAAGTATCCTTAGCTTCATAGTTTTTTAAGGATTAACACTTTAGGTTTTGGACCGATCAACGAAAATAACCAATTAAAAGTATTGAAAGTATTTGGATAATTGCCAGAATGTGAGAGGGATTATTTTCAGCGGCGATTCTATTTCATTTGACTGCCCGCAGATAATCTTTCCGGTTCAATGGTCAAAAAAATATCTGTGTGTCTGTGAGTTTCCTAAATTTTTCATATAATAATAATAATAATATAATAATATAGCCTTTATTCAGATCAACTTAACCTAATAACAATATTCTTATGCACAAATAAAATTTAAACAAAAAATAACTTATTCTAGTATTTGCACCTTCTTTATTCCTTGAAGATCTGTTTGCCAATCGGCAAAGGCCTCCTCCAACCGTTTCCATTATTTCCGATCTTCTGCCACTCTGTTCCACATGACTCCTGCCACTTCCCTTATATCGTCGTCCCATCTTTTTTGCGGTCTTCCTTTTTTCCTTTTACCTTCCCTAGGATACCATCTTGTCACTTTCTTACTCCATTTGTTTTTCATATACTTTTCATATTTTTTCATATACATGATATTAATATTACATTTTGGAAAATTTTTGAACTAAGCCTTAAATTTTATTTCATAATTTTCACGAAAACGAGTATTTACATAGAAGAGAGCAAACCTGACAATATTATCTGTTTTTTAATACATATTTTATATGCCAACAAACGACTTTTTGTATTGAAAAATTCATATTTGATAGTAATTAAGTGTAATTATCAATATATAAAAATATAAGCGTAATGAATTCATATTCAAATGAAAAGTAAAGGTAAAGATATTAACAATCAGAGCCCTAAACATTTTATATTCTATTAGTTTCAAGTATATTCAAAGATAGAAGGTGAAAATGTTAGTAAAGTTGGTGCACAGTAAGTACAATGTAAAATGACCACTATGATACCATGTAATGTTTTCATAGAATGAAAATTTAAATTAAATAATATACAATGTATATAACGTTTACACCGTTAATTGGTGTATATATTTCATGCAATAACATTCCCGTGGTTAGGTATTTGTTGAAAAAGTAAAAGCCATTGGTGTGTTTTCGCTCTGTTCTACAAATGTGTAACAAATCCACAAATACAAAACGCGGTTTAACTTCGTTCATTGTCAGAGAAGGACTGAGACACGTTTATTTGTATTTGAAGTAAGTTTCACTAAAAAAGTGCTGACAACGATGGTCTCAGGTTTTATAATTAAAACAACATACTTCTAAAATATAATTTATTGTGGTTCAATATTTTCACAAGAAATTATAATTATTTGACCTTTCACATCCAACCTTTTTAACTGCTCGTGAGGATAGGCATGATATTGCGTTTGTAAAGAGTTCAGTTAATAAATACCAGTTTATTAGAAAGAGGAACTATGGAAGGGTTCAAAAAATATGGGATCTCTTCCAACGGGGTATAAAAAAAAAACAAGATCATATAGAACAACTCACAATCATATTATTTTTTATATTATATTGTTATTATAATAATATGGTTCCCGCGTTATTATTGTGCGCGAACCGTCGGACAATTTTGGGGACGGAGTCTTGAGGAGCCAACAGATACCGATAATAATTACTTTTTATTTAATTAAAATTTCAAAGTTAATTTTACTTGATGGAGTTGTTTAAGATGGGTTATTTCTTATTTTAGGTTATTCTTAATCCTTTTGTCTCATAAATTGTCCTAAAACCAAAATTATGATGCAAGTTTTTTTTTTCGACAATTCGTAATTAAGTCGTGTTGTTGTACTATTCTAAATGTAATCTTTATATTATAAGTGCATTCGTGTATTCGTTTGTTACGTGTTAACGCCCTTACTTAGGTTCGTCATTTAAATTTGTAAACACGTTGTCATAGGTGCAGAAAAAGGACAAAGTTCATAATTTCAAAAATATTTTCATTAAATTCATCCAATACAAACATTGATTCAGAGGAATACGTGAGTGAACCTGTGGGCAAGCCATTGTTTAAAGTTTTTTCAAATAAATTATATTTATTGAAGTTTTATGTCTATATGCGAAAATAATATTTAATGAGAATATCTCCAGTGTATCGTGAGCTGAAGCCTTTGAATACAAAAATGTCAAACTCGTCGAACTAAAATAGAAATTAACTCCATTTGGTTGGTTATTCTGACATTCCCGTTTACTGTGCGGTTTGGCAAAGCTGCATATTTTGATTAAAATGTCGATCAAGTTCCAATTCATTGATAGAGTTGTAGCAAAATAAGTACTGAGGTATTTATTTAGTATTTTTGTGTTTAAGATATTACTTTAAGTGTCAGTTAACCTAAGTATGTAGTTTGTATGCTTCGCCTATACGAGTGTCCACTAATTTTTGACGTGGCTTCGTCTTTCGTTCTTTAAATTGTGTTTATAAATTATTTATAATTGTAGGCTAAAATACCACATTGTACCTCAAAACGTTGTTAAGGCGTTCCTTCGTAAAGATTACAGTAAATAGATATTTTATCCAAACTTTTTATAACTCTAGGTTGGCTAAGCAAAATGTATGCGAAGGAGCACCTAAAATAACTAACGCCTTAATTCTAAGCGTCTGGCGTAGGATATTGTATGAAAACGCATATAAATTTTCTATATCACACATACAATGTTCTATTACTTAAGAAAAACGTTATAAAATAAAAATTTAAAGACAACATACTGAATGTCTGAATATGTTATAAGATATTTATATTGCTCTTACTCACTTCTAAAACTTCGCAAGAAACATCGTGATTTGAAATATTAAATTAAACCGAGAAGGGTTGTGACACTTGGATTAATATTTATGACGACAGCTTTCATAATAATTCATAGCATGTACTCGGGTAGTAGAATTTATGGTGACCGCGACCTGTCAAAAGCAAATAAATATTTACTTCATACTTCTACAAACGAATTCGCAGAAATAAAAATCTGGAAGTAAATTTCACTGTGCATTCTCTCTGGTCAAAGCGGGTCTTTATCTATATTACAAATTGAGGAATTCACGGGATATATATTTTCATTTCATGTTTTCGATATTTCGGCTCTGTTGCCAGCGCCAACTGGTAGTCTACGCACTTTCTCGTTCTTCTTGATCTAGGTACTACTATTGGAACTCGCACAAACTCACTTTTATACAACTTAAGGTAAAACCTGCGGCCTGCAACGCATTGATGATTACAATAAATAAATAACAACACTATTAATGATGTCTATATGCACGGATGCCACTTACCATCAGGTAGACGATATGCTCTTTTGCCGGCTATGAAAAAGAATAAAACTTATACAAAAAATAATAATGGTACCTTTTGGTTTTTTACTGAGCGTACGAAATTCCACGACAGTTGAAAGCCGTGCCCAAGTCCTCGCGATAAGAATTGTTAGAATTTTTTTGAATGAGATTGCATCGTCACTCTGTATGTATCGACGTTTCGTATAGATGTTGCCATCCACGAAGGCACGTCCCACTCTACATCTTAATTAGTTTCCTCCACCTCACAGTTTTGAGTGCGCATTCACAATACGATAAATAGGGTAATCAGGACGTAGTGTTACAGTCACATGGTAGGATATAATGTGAGCTACTTTCAAATTTATATCATCTGTAGTCAGATTAATCGCGTCGTTTCTCAAAGACCGTACGTTTTGATTTAAACATGTAGGCATGCTCTCCGCGCCTCGTCCCATAAAGGCTGGAGTCCCGCAAAGCTCAGTCCTCGCCCCTCTGCTGTACACCGTGTACACTTACGACATCCCCATCCCGCCGAAAGGCGACGAACTCGCCCTCTTTGCAGACGACACCGCCCTTTAAACTTAAGGTCACGTGGTCCCGAATAACATCACCAGACTCCAAAAGGCCGTAAACGCCCTCGGTGTTTGGTTTCAAAAATGGCGTATCGATGTCAACCCAGAAAAGAGTTCTGCTATTCAATTCAACTACAAACTCCGTAATCGCTACAACGATCCCCATATTCGAATGTTAGGTATTCCCATCCCCTGGAAGCGCAGTATTATAATAATAATAATAAAAAGGTTTATTTTTACACCAATAAGAAAACAAAATTAAATAATGGTTAAAAAGAAAAAAAAATGGCATACATGAAGGTGTTAAAAAAGGCCTCCTTCTCAGCATTAAGCTAACGGACACTCTAAAAGAGTGCACTTTGGCGCGGATTTTCAGAAGGAGCCCGACCAAAATATCATAACTAAACAAAGCAAAGCAAGCAATACAAGCATACTAGAATAACACGAATAACAGATAATAAATTTTGAATCAAAATACAAGCAACAGAAAAAGAATAGGACAAAAAACAAACATAAATAATAAATATTTAACAAAAAGAAAAGAATAGAAAAATATGCAAAGCCACAATAAACATATTAATTTAGATCACACTAGCCAATCATCATAAATTACAAGCATAATAAAATAACACGAGTAACAAGTTTTGAATCATCATTGAATAAGCAATAGAAATATAATAGGACAAATAAAACACAACATACAATCATATAATAACAAACATTTTACAAAAAGAAAAATTTCAAAGCCACAATGAACAAATTAATTTTGATCATAAAATAAATGAAGTACAATAATAAATACAAAAAAAAAAAAATATTATTATTATTACTATATAAGCAAAATATGCCTACGCAGCCAAATATTTCTGTGCCATCAAATAATGTGCCTTAATCTTCGTCACAAAACTGGGTTTACTACTACATGCACGAATTGGCGGTGGTAAGTCATTCCAACAGTTACTAGCTGCGAACTTAAAACTGCCACGAAAAGCTGCTGATTTATGGCGTTGACATTGTATGCGATACGCTGATGCACGCGTTTTATACAAGTTATCATGAGCAGCCCAGCTTAACTTTTCATATAAGTATTTTGGTGCTTTGTACTTCACCACGCCAAACAGCAGAGTAGCAAAGTGGATTCTCCTACGTGCTTCCATTTTTAGACAGTTTGCTTTGTCTAAAAAGGGGCTTATATGTGACCGTTTAGGAACCTGAAAACAAAAACGTGCACAAGCAATCTGCACGCGCTGTATAAGCTTTTTGACCGACTGAGAATGCAGTTTCCAAATACAGTATCTGCATAATTGAGTCTAGATAGTACAGTGGACTCGCATAATGTCAATCTCAAAGCTGTGCTTAAGTATGGCCTAATTTTATAGAGCAACTTCAGTCTGTAAAAGCAACCTCGTGCAGACTCAACAATATGGTTTTCAAACCTAAGACTGTTATCAAACAGCAATCCTACATTCCGAGTTTCAGTAACATATTGAATCAGTTTGTCCACAATTACCGGTACAGGCCTTAATCTCTGTACTTCTTGAACCTGTTTTGTTGTGCCGATAATCATAAACTTACATTTGTTAGGATTAAGCGTAAGACAATTCCTACTTGACCACTCAGCAATTCTATTTAAGTCCTCATTATGCGCAGTTATGGCTTCCAGAGTATCGCAGGGATTAAAATGTTGCAATATTTGTATATCGTCCGCATAAATGTGGTAACTTGAGTTTTCAATGCATGTTGTAATATCAGCAGAATAGAGCGCAAATAGTAAGGGGCCTAATATTGAGCCTTGAGGTACACCACGTAAGACAGCAGTCAGATCAGACAATAGTATTTTACCATCAGATTTCACAACTTTGACATACTGAAATCGGTTAGTTAGGTAACTATGGAACCAGCGAACTGTATCTGGCTCGCACCCATAGTACACCATTTTGGCAAGAAGTATTGATACATTGATAGTATCAAAAGCTCTGGAGAAATCAAGCAGTGTGAGAACCGTTGCCTTGCCCTTGACAGGTAAGAAGATTATCCACCACATCCAATAGAGCAGTTGATGTGCTGTGACCCTTGCGAAATCCAGATTGTGCCTTTGGTAAAATGTTATTATTTTCCGGGAATTTCGTAAGTTGAATACTAACAACCTTTTCAAGTATTTTTGACGGGCAGGGGAGTATGCTTATTGGACGCAACTCATTAATACTAGATGGATTGTTATTTTTTGGAACTGGTGTGACCACTGCAACTTTCCAAATATCAGGATATCTCTTAGTTAAAATTGATCGATTTACGATGGCTGTAAGGTGTGGTAAGGAATGAGGCAAAGTTAATTTGAGCATATCCAGAGAAATTTGGTCCACACCTTGTGCGTTAGATTTAAGACTTTTAATTATGTGCGCCACCAAATCACTTCCAACAGTTTTTAGTTGGAACATCTCTGTGGTAAACCTATGATTCTCGTAATATGTTAACATCGGGATGTCGATTTTATTCGCACCGGGTAAGTCAAGAAAATGATTATTTATCAAAATAGGATCATTGCAATTGTCTGGTAGGCTGTTTGTTCGATTCTCAGTTTTAAAAACATTATTTTTAAGGTTTTTCCAAAGATGCTTAGGGTCATTAATTTTAGAGTTAATATTATGATTAAAGTAGGCCTTTTTTTCTTCTTGAATTGCAGTATTTACATAACTTTTCAATTGCTTATAATATTGACCGTAAGAAGTTAATTGACTTTTTTTATAACGATCATAAGCTTGATTACGCAAAGACATTATTTTTTTTATTGTGTCAGTGATCCACGGGAAGGACTTACCCTTGAAACTCATAGTCTTCATCGGTGCATGCAAATCAAATAGTACCAAAATTGCCTCCAGAAAAGCAGTAATCATGTCATTTACGTTGTCAAGATCAAGTATATTCTCATGCATAAATTTAGGCAGGTCACTTTCAAACTTGTCTAAAATAATGTTATTTAGCGGCCTGAACGTTAGTTTCCTAGTTATAACATTAGGCTTTTTTAAAAGAAACTCAGCAGTGACAATAGCGTGCTTGCCAAGATCGGGAATATGAACTACGCCGGTATTTCGAACGGTTGCGTCAGTACATATTAAGTCTATAAGACTTTCATTGTGATCGGTAAAATGAGTTGCTGTTGTAATAAACTGCTTAAGTTCAGTGCAGTTTAAAAAATCTGATAGTCGTTTGTTATTCCGATCCAGTTTGTTTAGCATGTTAATGTTGAAGTCACCTAGTAATATAATATAATGTGGGGTCGCAATTGATGAAATAGTTGTCGTAAGTGCATCAAAGAAACTGTCAACGTTTAACCAAGGAGGTCGGTATGCAGTACCTATGACAACTTTTAATCCATTAATTGTTATGCTTATCCAAAACTGTTCAATAGATGCCGTTTCAGGGTGGCTTATTTTACGGGCATTAACGCCATCCTTTATGTAAAATCCGACGCCACCACCACGTCCCTGACATATTGTTCGTGGGCGCGGAGTATGGCGCAATTTATATTCAAACAAAGGTGGAGCGCACCCATCTTGGCCCTGCCTTAGCCAGGTTTCGTTGATAGCTAATATATCCAACGAGAAATTCTCAGTTGCAGCAATAAATTCATCATGCCGGGTTCCTAACGAACCCGCATTAAACAGACCAACCTTTAAGTTTTTGGTATTAACCAATTTTTAGGGAGACGCAAAAATCATACCGACAAATAAAAACAATAACAAAGAAATGTATTTTTCGCATGGGAAATGAACACAGAAATACTAAAATTGTATAAATTATACTGTCTTCACAGAAATGTATATATGAAATATATATATAATGTAAAGTACAAAAATATTATAAAATATTAATAGATAACATAATATAATAACTTTCAAAACTTGTATTAAATAAATAAAAGTGATGTATGGAATACGCCAATATGGTTGTTAATAAGTCCAAAGTGATCACTACCCTTTGATTAAGGCAGTAAACTAAAACTTTGCTTATACGTCAATAACGTCGAACACGGTCTTCGTGTCCTCAGCCAACGATGACTGAGGTGTGGATGACGGAGCGGGACGCGGCCCTACGGAAGCTACGGGAGCTGGGATGGGTCGGGAAGGTGCAGGCGGAACGGCCGGACGCTGTCTCCAAGACAGAGCTGGAGTAGGCGTCGGCTGAACGGGCTTTGATTCCGGGGGAACCCGGTTGCGCAGCGGCGGGAAGTTAGCGGGAGTGAGCGGCGGCGCCGGTTTAGGCGCAGCCCTCTTAGCGGTGGAGCGCGGAGAACCCCTGTAGTTACCTGTGTGGCCGGACTGGCCGCAAAGCACACAGGCAGGGGGGGAAGTGGATTCGGTAGTGCGAGGGCACTCCTTCGTTATATGAGGATCCAGGCACTTAATGCACCTGGGGGGAGCTGAGCAGTTAGCCGCTGCGTGGCCATAGAGCTGGCAGCGGTGGCACTGTCCAGGGTGACCGCGGGGGTTGGGACGCTCGACGGAGATATTCGAGAGTCCGCAAATTGTGCGAGCCTCTCTGAAAATCTCCTTCGAGTTGGGAGTATTGGATAGGATGACTAGAGCTAAAGGAAAGCGCTTACCGCGGTTGGAGTGCATCTTGTGCACAGCTTCGGCCGGGAAACCCTGGGACTTAAGGTCCTCGAGGATTTCTTCGTTCGCGAGCTCAAACGGGACGCCCCGTAGTACTGCGTGGATCTTACGCTCCTCCGGGAGTGCGTAGGTGTGATATGCGATTTGTTTTAACGAGAGTAACCTGGTGAACGCGCGAAAGTCGTCGATGGTCGCGACCTGGATTTTAATTTAATCGCCTGCGTTGGTTGCTTTTAGATTATTGATTTTTTGCTCTTTGCAAAGATTTGATACTACGGTCATCGCGCTTTTTCGCGGAGAAAGACGGGCGGAGGGAGCTGAGGCTTCGGCGGTACGGGAGTGCAGTGCGTCGCTGGCTTCGATGGGACCGACGGAGACGCGGTTTCTACGAGCGATTTTAATGGCGCGGGGGCTGTTGTTGAAGACACCGGGGAGGGCTCGGGTATTGATGATACCGAAGCTTTCTTCGAGTATTAAGTGTCCACCTGATCAAACGCGAGTCTACTACGGAGTGTGTTGCCAATAAATTGACAACAAAAACCGGCCGTAGACCTGACGAAGTTGGGTTGCACTAAAAGTGCGGGATTGACTACGGTACGACCGGCCGGAGCCGGCCGCAGAGTGAGTCTCTGACTACGTACAGGCGCCAAGCGTCAATTACGCAGCCAGAAAAACAGCCCGAGCTTCGCGAACCACTATCGAATTTAATCGACCGAAGTAAGCTCAGCTCTGTTGTTGCTGTGCGAGACCGACTTAGTTGCAGCCGATCGAAACCGGCCGCAGCGTAGCCCTGCAGAGACTATCTCAATTCGTGGAGGACGAAGCGAGATTTGTACGAATCCGGCGTATTTGAGTATTGCGAACGACAACTCGTTCGCAATACTCATACGCCGTACTCGTACGCAATACTCATACGCCGTACTCGTACGCAATACTCAACGTGAGACGACAATCGTGACTCAACAGCTGGAGCGACCGCGAACGCGTCCTAGCGGGGCCGGACGCAGAACGGATCTGAGAGTGGCGTTTGATTATTGCTACGAGAGAAGTCGTGAGACAACAATCGTGACTCAGCAGCCGGGAGCGACCTTCAACACGTCCGAACAGGTCCGGACGCAGATCGGGTCTGAGATTGTATGTTTTTTTTTTTTGTTCCCCTCCGCGGGAAGGGCAGGAGGATAAAAATGCCCTGACGCATACTCTGGCGCGATTCCAGAGTTATGTGGGACTCGTCCCAACGCCTACCAGAACCATACCCACTAAAAACCCCCTGTCAGCTCGTGCATTTTTGCCACTCAGCCTTCATCTGAGCGACGGCCAATTTGAGAAAGAGGCCGCGCTAGCGGGGCCCAGAAGGGGTCACCCGCTGGGATTACATAGCACTGAAGGTGCTTAAAGCACTGAAGGTGAATACATAGCACTGAAGGTGCTCAAAATGAAAATCAATAATTAAAACAAAAATTAAAAATTGCAGAATAAAATTGAATTAATTCGCATTTACGTTAGAATTAGGATTTACGTTAGAATTAGAATTTACGTTAGAATTAGAATTTGCGGCCAGAAGGGCTTCGAGATCGGCTGACAGTCTGGTGTATGTACGAGAGTATGAGTACGCTTGCGCATTCCTAGGCCTAGCGACTTTGAACTTGGAATCTAAGACAGGAGTAGTATATGAGACTGAATCACGAACTAGAGGATTGGGATGGGTTTCGGAGCGTTTGAAGAACGCTTCAGAGAGTGTTTTGAGGTGTTGTTGTACTGTAGGCAGTTCAAGATCTCTATGCAAGTCCGCGTTACGCACGTACCACGGTGCGTTTGTGGCCCTGCGGCAAAAGAGGTTTTGAACTACCTGCAGTTTGTGGGAGGGTTTGGCGTATCCCAACAACCCGAACCACTCTTCTGATATCCTCGATTTTGCAATAGCCAAGCGAATCAACCTCGACCTCAGGTCTATTGAACCTCTCGATGACCTACGTAGGGCGTTCAATGTATTCTCGGTATCGAGGTGATATACTAATGATGAGGGTAATTTAATTATCTCATTAGTTAATGACACTCTTTGAGGGTATAAATACAAAATTTCATTTAATTGCCACCATTAGTATTCAAGATATCATTGCGAAAAGACAACTATGATGACTGATTCGACAATGATGAAAAAAATCGAGCATCGCGCAGTGATAAAATTCCTCACAAAACAAGGACAAAATCAAAAAATTAATTAATGAAGAAATGGTGGCTGTTTACCAAGATTCTGCGCCTTCACTATCTTCAATTCCGAAGTGGTCAAGTGAATTCAAACGGGGTAGAGAGAGCATTGAAGACGACACCCGCGCTGGTGGGCCAATTTGTGCCGCTACTGAAGAAAACGTCAAATAAGTCGAAAAACTTGTACTTGAAGATGCCCGTGTAAGAGTGAAAACATTAGCAGAAATGACTAAGTTATCCGTGGGTACTATTCACACAATCCTTCATGAGCGCCTGAATTTGTCAAAGCTCAGTGCAAGATGGGTGCCGCGAATGCTCACCGCACTACAGAAACAAGTGCGAGTTGACTGTTGTAAGGAATTTTTGGACCTCTGTGGTGAAAATCCGCAAAGTATTTTCGATCGGATTGTTACTGGTGATGAAACGTGGGTTCATCACTATGCACTATGAGAGCAAGCAAAAGTCTATGCAGTGGCACAAAAAAGGATCAGACCCGCCGAAGAAGTTCAAAGTCACTCCGTCCGCAGGAAAGCTCATGGCCACGGTGTTTTGGGATTCTAAGGGAATCTTGCTAATCGAGTACACAAAAAAAGGTCAAAGTATTACTGCTGCATCATACGCAACCACCCTGCGTAATTTAAAGGAGGCAATTAAAGAAAAAAGACGTGGAAAATTAACCGCAGGTGTGTTGCTGCTTCACGACAACGCGCCGGTTCACAAGGCGCGCCTTGCCCAGGCTGCTGTGCGGGAGTACGGATTTGAAGAAATCAATCATCCACCCTACAGTCCGGACCTGGCCCCTAGTGATTATTATCTATTCCCTAATCTTAAAAAAGACCTTCGTGGAAAGCATTTTTCGGACGATGAAGAGTTGAAGGGAGCAATAAACGAACATTTTTCGGGCTATGAAGAAAAATATTTTTCAGAGGGAATTGAAAAGTTACTTTCACGAACAAATAAATGTATTGAGATGTTAGGGGAGTACATTGAAAAATAAAATTTATTCAAAATTTTCCGCCTTTTCCTTCATACCTATACCGAGAATACATTAAACTCCCCTCGTAGGCTCCGACCATCGCCCCGTCTCCCTCGTGCTAGAACCGCCGAATGATAACGTCTCATCTCCTAAGACCTTTACCAACTAGAAAGGCTTTAAAATACGTTAGTTTCAGCCTTAGAGGCTCCGAACTCTCCACTCGCGATCTCTCCCGCACAATTAGATAGCCCGGATAAAATTGATTCATTAGTAAATTCTCTCACTAATGCTATCAACTCAGCCATCAGTGACAACGAAAAGGTTGCTAAGCAAGGCAAGCCCACGCTTCCCTTAGCCGTTAGAAATCTAACTAAAGCTAAGAACGCGGCTCTCCGGAGAGCCAAGAAATATCCCACGCCCGCCTATAGAACAGCTGCGAATCAGCTTCAACGTAAAGTTAGGGCTTGCCTCGCGGAACTCCGAGACGCTCAGATGAACGATCTCATGGCGAATATCTCTCCGTCCCACCAAGCGTACTATAGCATGGCCCGAGCCTTACGCGTAGACACCGTCTCTCACGTTCCTCCTCTCACTCGTCCCGATGGAAATACTGCCTTCGAAGTCGAAGAGAAAGCCGAATGCTTCGCCGACAGCATTGCCGCACAATGCTCGCCCAGCACGCAACCTGCTGATCCCTCAAACATCCAGGCGGTGGAGGACGAAGTATTTCGCAGAGACTCTCTCCCCATCACCGCCGACCCTGTCACAGTCTCTAATGACGAAATCTTGCTTCTCATTAGAAATCCAAAGTCCAAAAAGGCTCCGGGTGCGGATGGAATTTCCAACCACGCACTTAAGCACCTACCTCACCAGATACTTACCTTGTTAGCTATCATTTTCAATGCCTGCTTTGACCATAGCTACTTTCCAAAAGCTTGGAAAGAAGCGACAGTCATAGGCATTCCCAAGCCGGGCAAACCTCTGAACGTCCCGGCTAATCACAGACTCATCAGCCTCCTCAAGGCAATGTCTAAACTTCTCGAGAGAGTCATACTCTCTCGAATGCGGAACCATCTGTTTCCAACGGATGGCGATCCTCTCATTATTCCCCATCAGTTCGGCTTTCGCGCTTAACACTCCTGCCCTTCAGCAATTCCATCGAATCGTCGAGTATATACTTGACGGTTTCTATCCGCGTCGTTATAAAACAGTCGCGGTTTTATTTGACGTAGCCAAGGCTTTCGATAAAGTCTGGCACAGCGGTCTCGTTTATAAACTCTACAAGATAGGCTTACCGGATCGCCTAGTCAGGTTAATAGCGTCGTTTCTCAAAGACCGTACGTTTCGATTTAAACACGAAGGCACGCTTTCTGCGCCTCGTCCCATAAAGGCTGGAGTCCCTCAAGGCTCAGTCCTCGCCCCTCTGCTGTACACCGTGTACACCAACGACATTCCCATCCCGCCGAAAGGCGTCGAACTCGCCCTCTTTGCCGACGACACCGCACTCTATACCAAAGGCCACAGTGTTCGGCACCTTGTAACCAGACTCCAAAAGGCCGTAAACGCCCTTGGTGTATAGTTTCAAAAATGGAGCATCGATGTGAACCCTGAAAAGAGTTCTGCGTTGCGCTTCGACCACAAACGCCGTCGTCCCGCTGGCGATCCCCACGTTCGAATGTTAGGCATTCCCATCCCCTGGAAGCGCAGTACTAAATACTTAGGCGTCACATTAGATCCGACGCTTTCTTTCAAGCCACACGTCAAAAGAGTTTCGAAACTAGGCCGCCTAAATAGCATGTTAGGTAGAAAAAGTAAAATGTCTTTCAGAAACAAACGTACACTTTACAAGGTCTGCGTTAGACCCGTCATGACATATGCCTCGCCAATCTTTGCCCACGCTTAACCCTCCCTCCTGCACAAACTGCAGGTAGTTCAAAACCTCTTTTGCCGCAGGGCCACAAACGCACCGTGGTACGTGCGTAACGCGGACTTGCATAGAGATCTTGAACTGCCTACAGTACAACAACACCTCAAAACACTCTCTGAAGCGTTCTTCAAACGCTCCGAAACCCATCCCAATCCTCTAGTTCGTGATTCAGTCTCATATACTACTCCTGTCTTAGATTCCAAGTTCAAAGTCGCTAGGCCTAGGAATGCGCAAGCGTACTCATACTCTCGTACATACACCAGACTGTCAGCCGATCTCGAAGCCCTTCTGGCCGCAAATTCTAATTCTAACGTAAATTCTAATTCTAACGTAAATCCTAATTCTAACGTAAATGCGAATTAATTCAATTTTATTTTGCAATTTTTAATTTTAATATTTTTTTATATTTTTATTATTTGATTTTCATTTTGACCACCTTCAGTGCTATGTATTCACCTTCAGTGCTTTGAGCACCTTCAGTGCTATGTAATCCCAGCGGGTGACCCCTTCTGGGCCCCGCTAGCGCGGCCTCTTTCTCCAATTGGCCGTCGCTCATTTGAAGGCTGAGTGGCAAAAATGCACGAGCCGACAGGGGGTTTTTAGTGGGTATGGTTCTGGTAGGCGTCGGGACGAGTCCCACATAACTCTGGAATCGCGCCAGAGTATGCGTCAGGGCATTTTTATCCTCCTGCCCTTCCCGCGGAGGGGATAAAAAAAAAATAAAAAAAACCTCAAAACACTCTCAGAATCGTTCTTCAAACGCGCCGAATCCCATCCCAATCATCTTGTTAGATATTCAGTCTCATATACTGCTCCTGTGTTAGATTCGAAATTCAAAGTCGCTAGACCGAGAAACGTGCACTCTGGCGAACCCACGCAATTAACTTTAGATCTCGAGGCCCTTCAGGTCACAAATTCTAATTCTACCGTAAATTCTAATTCTAACGTAAATCCGAATAAATGCAATTTTATTTTTCAATTTTTATTGTTTTTAATTATTTACTTTTTATCTTGAGCACCTTCAGTGCTATGTAAATACCAGCGGGTGACCCCTTAAGGGCCCCGCTAGCGCGGCCTCTTTCTCCGATTGGCCGTCGCTCAGATGAAGGCTGAGTGGCAAAAATTGCACGAGCCGACAGGGGCATTTTTAGTGGGTATGGTTCTGCTAGGCGTCGGGACGAGTCCCACATAACTCCGATCGCGCGCGCGGAGTATGCGTCAGGGGAGCCAAAAAAAAAAAAACATACACTGTTTTGTTATATCTTGAAAAGGTCGGGCAGCATTTTCGGTTTAAGCTCCCAGTCAGCGGATATGTTTTTCGATATATTCAACAATAATCATCATAATTCAGCCAATAAACACAAAACGTTAAAGAATAATAATAGTCATAAACAAAGAGATGCAATTCAAGAGGTATCTTGAATCAGTCCGTCCTCTAGTGAAAACCGTATGAAAATTTTTGAGTTTATTACAAGGACACCAGGGACTTTGTTTTATTGTTTCAGTGGATATAGATGTTTTTTTGATTTTGTAATTTGATGATTTTGCGGCGTCATTGATAAGGTAACATAGAAGATAACACCTTTTTGTTTTCAAAATGCATTGATATAAATAAACAATGTAAATAATATTGACCGTTAATTTTCTATTCATAATCGAAATTTAAACAAAATTATTTAATTAAATAGTGAAATTGACTAAATAGGATTATTAGCCATCCAAAAAAATCAGTTTATTAAATCTCATTTCCAAGAATACTCTAAAACATAATTAATCCCTACATACTTTTGATCTGAGCATTAGATTTAAATAAAGATTTTTTCAGATTAAAATAATGTAATAAAACAAACATTCTCTTAAAATAAACCTAAAACTTAATTTTGATTTCAACGGATTTGACGTTTGCTTTTCATATTATTTATATTTATACTTATTTTATAGTGGCTGTAATTTAGTGAATATTCTCGAAATATATACTGTGACATTAATTAAAACAGAAGATATGCGTATAGAAAGTGACAATAATTTATTTATTAGTTGCACACTCAAAATTTAGCTCACAGCGGTTTAGCAGTATTGATGGTTTTAGTGCTCATAGCATTCGATATTTTGTTTTTTTCTAAGCCAATGAGTAGGTCTTAATATAAATGCTCTGCGTTACACAGCTAGTTTCAGCAGGACTTTCTATTGTCTTTGCGAAATATTATAATAAAGGATTTCTATTTGATTGTTCTCAATTATCACATTCAATTCTAGAAGATTGCAGAAATTAATTATGAAATTATAAGTTTTCTTATAAGTTATAATTTTTCAGTTGTAACGTAGTAATTTAGAACCTAAATAAGGTCATAATATACTATAAATAATTATATTACTCAGGTCCTTTAAAACTAAGTTTGAGGGTTTTCGTCGTTTGGATACTTGGGGGGAGGGAGACTTGTCGAGCTAACAGATGCAGATAAGAATAACTTTGTATAGACGTAAAGAGACTCTGTAAATTTATTTTGAAAAAAATATACCCGTGAAGTTTATTAGCCAGTTTTTCTTCACGAAGGTTTTTTTGAACTGGTGGTAGAGTCACGTTTTATTTTACATCAATAAGAACAAGTAATTGTCAATGTTGAGAAATAAATATTTCATTTCTAGATACAACAACTTATATAAAGGTTATTTTCTGAATATAAAAAGCTAAAACTAAAATTAAATAAGTTATTTCTTTTAACTTTAGGATCTTTCAACACATTCTTTCTGATTTACCCTTAACCGCAAAAAAGAAACACAATTTTTTTATTAAACGAACTAACCTTAATTGTATTTCGATACCAATTTATACACACCGTTCCATTACGGTTTTTTAATGCCGTTTTTCATTGTTAATCTATTTACAAATCGAACTAAAACCATTTAGTTACGGATTTAGACAAATAAGCTTTTGATTAAGGCAGCAAGATCCAGGCCGTATCAGAGACAAAAAGTGGGGAGAATTAAAAAAATTGCTTTAAAATTCTGCTCATGTTTTTATTCGGATAATTGCGATCGATCATCACTCAGGGTAAGTTTGTTTAATCATTAAATATTGCTGCAAGTGTAAGCTGAGATAGCACAACAACTTACCTAATAATTTTCATGAAAATTCTACATAAATACGAAGTCCTTAAAATGTAATCTTTGAAAGATAGATAAATATCGCCCGACAACGTCAAATTGTTTACGTTTTAAAATGATATTCTAGATATTTTCATTTAACATACATTTTTATAGAATTGAAAAATAAAAATTAATTTATTAATTTGAAAATTCGGCTATTTCCCTGGTTTATGAGTACAAAACCCTTGCCTCATTATCTTAACGTTTGATTATCTTCAAGTTTAAAGGTATTTTTCATATCTGAATGATATTGCTTTCTAGATTCATAAAGTCATATTGGACCATCGCTTTTTTATAATTTTACGAGACTTGATGAAATACTTATTTATTCGATGTTTTAGGAACTAGCCATCATAAATTTTATATGAAATCTGAGAAATGTAACGCAATAAATTTTAGATTCGAGGATTTATACTACTGATTTTACAATTTTATTCTCGATTATATAGTGATTTCCGTTACATAACTTTCCTAAAAAGGTACAATGAATTAACATATTACAATACATGCATTAACGGAATGATAACAAATTCAACTCGATTCGATCAGATAACATTTTGATTTAGTTGTTATGAATCCATTCATTTCATGATTAAGGAACCATATGAATATATGAATATTAATTTTGACCGAAATTAAAAGCCATGAAAGCTTTATCAATGATTTATTGCCAATTCGGCAACAAGGGGGTCACAATAACTGATTGATCGTTTTAATGTTAAAAATACATTTCGGTTACGTACGTTCTATGGTCATTTAGATAAAAAAATCGGATTTTCGATCCAATGGAACGATTAAGTAGTAGTAATAGACAAAGTTCTTTCGATATTAAATGCTACGTATAATTTAATCGTAAACATAGCTTACAAAAGAATTAATATGAATTTTGTTTTTGCCTTAAATATAAAAGTATCTCGGGGATAGATGTGTAACACCTTCGTCTTCATCGTCGCTTCATTTCCATCAGGTGAGATAGAAGATAATGGTCTAATCCTTTTTCAATAAAAAAAAATATTTACGCTAAACCTACAGTGTGTTTCAAAAGGGGACAAATGACAAATAAATTTTAAAAGCAGATACTGTGTTGAGTATCATGAACAAAACAACCCCTTAAGGTCCCTTTGATTCGTGTAGACCTCAAAAAAAACAGACCAACTGTACGGCCCTGAAGTGACTAGAGCTTGAACCCAGAATAGACATACATATATATATATATGTACCCGAGGACAAAAATTTTGCTAATCACAAAGAAGAATCCCAGCTAGGACTGGAACCTGTATTGTCAATGAATGTGATTGTTATTTTATAACGATATTATCTAAAACTACTCATACGAGTTTAATAATTATTTCACCAACGGAAGGCAAAAACGCACGAAACCGCACGAACTTCTAGTAGGTAATATATAAATATATTGTATACTGCAGTGGAGCTAGCGAAAATAACAATTACTCTTGCAGATTACAAGGTACAGATTCATTTTTACAAATTTTTATTATTACTGCCAAAATTACCTTACGCACCCTAACGACGGCGTTATCATCTGTTGGTAATTACACACCTAAACACATCTCCATCAATCACTCCCAAATGGTTTTTATCTTGGGTTATTATTATTTAGCCCAAGGACAGCCTCATTACCACACAGTCTTGTTTCTGAATTTGAATGGCTCAGGTTCTGTAGATCAATACTTTATTATTTCATATATTGCACTGAAAGTAATTACGTTTATGTTTTAAGAGATTTTGTTAATTATAATTTGTGTCAAATTACTTATATTGTAGCTTTCTCAACAATGATTAAATCCCTTTATTTGTATCGTGATGTGGTTTTTTTTTTGATAATGGATTAAGTTATTATACGATAAACTGACTATAGATAAGTTATTTGAATTCCACAACAAGTTTAAATATTAAATTAACGAAAGACATCACTGGGTTAATAAGCTTTAGCAGAATATAAAAAATATAAATATTTCTTTTAACATATTTTTCAAGGTGATTCGGGAGATTTATATGTCCATTACTGTGGCATTAATTTAACAACCCTTTTAATTTGATTCCTTTTTCAAATCCTTATTTTTACAGTTTTGAGATTACAAATTATTATTATAACATTAATAAGAAGTAAGCGTTGTCGACAAAATAAAGCCGATTTCAATAGGTTTACTCCACTTATAATGTAAATGTAATCGCACTTATGAAATTTATTTTTAATCACCTGGCAAGTATAATTTTCCCAAAAATTATCTGGCTTTTTGGGATTATTAAGTGTTCAGTGCTTAACATTACGCTTACAAAATTTCAAAAGTGCAGCACAAATATTTTCTGGATTAAAAAAAAAATATTTTACGAGCACCTGGTTGACTTTTAGACCATTTTATGAAACTTACTTTGCTGTCCTTTTCTTTGAAGTGTTGAAAGCCACCGACAAGATCTGGCATAATGGCTTGTTATTTAAGCTCTTCAAACTAGGAGCGCCAGACAGCCCTGGTGCGCATCATACGAGACTTTCTTCAATCCCCATCCTGTATTAGTCAGTGCCCCTGAAGGCTCGATAAGTACTGTGAAAGTTCTCCGATTTTGTTTTCACTATACACGAGTGACATACCAAAGAAGGAGAAACTAGAACTTGCACTATTCGCTGACGACACATCTAATATGTACCTACGAAGGTTAACTAAAATGCTTCAATCTGCAGCCAACGCATTATGCGTTTCGTTTAGGAAATTGAGGAAGTAAACCTTAGGTTAGTTAAAAGATTAGGTCAGATCACTTTGTTTGGTACTCAGATCCCCTGGACTAAAAAAACAAATATTTAGGAGTCCCTTTATATAGTGATAGTGGACTCACATTTGCGGCACATATAAAACGAGTCCGGGACCGAGCCGTTTAATCGTAAACATAGATTACAAAAGAATTAATATAATAACAATAATAATACTTCTATCAATCACACCACATTATCTAGCCTAAATTAAGTAACATTAAGAACTTGTGTTATGAATACTAGATAACGGATAATAAAGTTAAGAAATATATAAACACACATAGGTATATATTTTTTCATTTATAAATACTAGCAATAAACTTAAATAAACATACATACACATCCATGACTAGAAAGCAAATATCATAAAATATCTGCCCCTACTCGGATTCGAACCCGGGACCTCTGGCATGGAAGGCAAGGGTACCAAACCAAACAGGCCGTCGTGAATATGAATTTTGTTTTTGCCTTAAAGATTTAAATATTCACGATAAACCTACAGTGTGATTCAGAAGGGGGCAAACCAATTTTAAAACCAGATACTGTGTTGATTATCATGTCTTAGTCATGGGAAGTCTACGTCGTGCACCCTCTTATCAGCAAGAAGAGTAAAATGTTGCTTAGAAATAAGCTTACACTGTACAAAACTTACATCCGCCCTGTGATGACATATGCCAGCGTGAGTTCCGCTCAAAATAGGCTCACAATCATTCAAAAAAGCTTCTTACGTAAATACGTCTGGACCCCAAACTATGTCCACAATTTAGATCTGCATAAAGATCTTGAGCTTCCCACCATTGCCGCGTTTACGAAGTTGGCGTTTAGATGCGACTTCGACAACGCTCCCCATCATCCCAACCCGCTGGTCAATAAGTCAGCTGTCTACGCAACCCAGACGTGGTGGTCCGTTACAGGCGTCCGTGCAACGTCCTAATAGATCCCGACAATATTATTACAATAAGGTACGGCATTCCAGTTAGAAAGAGGGCAACACGGCATTGGAAGCGCCTTACCCACCGGTAGGCCAGGCTAACGCGTCGTACGCATTTCTATTGAAATTTCTTGCTGGTCCTTTGGCAGTAGATGACCCTTCCAAACCAGTGGTAGTTAGATATATTATCGCCCCACTGTGATGAGGACATTATTAAAGCAATGAAAAATCAGAACAAAGCTATTGTCTCTAGGTCCACTCCTGAGGATGGCTGTCTGGTTGACGGAGGAGAGCCAGGAACCCACTGCCCGACAAATAGTGGCTAGCACATTGCCAGTGATTTGGAGAAAAGCAACTGAAGCAGGCACAAGTTTAGGACTTCTCACCGCATAGTACAATGCACTAGGTGCCTGAAATACGGCCAAAGCAAAAAGTTCTGCAACAAAAGACAACCACAGATCTGTGCAGCCACTGCGGAGGCACTGAGAACACTGAGAACAGAGTGCGAGTACTGGCTAGCCGGGGCGTCATTATCTTGCAGAATCTGCGCCATAGCTAAGTACGACCACAGAGAGTATGACTGACAGCTCGAAGAAACCGTGGTTCACTACACTCTGACGATCCAAGAATCTAGAATAACAGCAATTCCCAAACTGTATAATAATATTTCTTTCATTCTTATTAACGTCAAATAAAACGTGACTATACCACCGCTTCGGTAAAAACTTATTGAAGAAGAACTAGCAAGTAACTTCACGGGTATATTTTTGCGAAATCAATTTACAGTGTCTCTTTGTATCTATACAAAATTATTCTTATCTGCATCCGTTAGCTTGGCAAATCCCCCCAAGTATCCAAACGAAGAACACCATCAAACGGCACCCGTTCACGAGTTAACGCAGGATCCAGCCGTCGTCTTTCTCAACCATATTAGAGGGAAGTGAGCGACCCTACATCTCTGAATTCTATATCTTTGCATATTCAATACTCAGTAGAAAATGTAAAATAACGAGATGCAATCTCTTCTATGGTGGTCTGAAAGACTGGAACAATTAAAGAGGCCGGTGGCCACTCCGATAAATAGAATCGGTCGTGCCGCACTCTGTCGGAGGGAAGGAATATGAAGAGGAGGCGACAAAAGCACAGATCCAAAGCTAGCTCAAGGTAAAGAGAGCGCCTGGGATGGGATTTACCAAGCTATAGAAAGGACGACAAAGCGAGAGGAAGATACTCCCCTGAAAAAAATATTATCGAACCCTCGACGCCAAAAGCTCGGTAAAGCTGTTGAACGTCTTTGAAGATACCACAGAGGCAGAACTTTTGGAGCGTGAGGAAGTCAGAGTTAAGGCAGTCAGTGTAAACCTGGGTACCACAGAGAAGGAAGGAACTGAGCCTCCTTTCACAAGGACAGAGCTGCGTAGTGATATCGGCACTTTTAATCCTAAGAAAGCTCCGGGATCAGACGGTCCTACAGCAGATATCTGCAGAAAAGCTATCAAGCATAACCCTCAACTGTTCCTTATAATCGTTAATAAAAGCTTAAAGCTCCACTACCTCCCAGAGGCAAAGAAAAAAGCAACAGTGGCGTTGTTAAAAAAACCAGGGAAGGAAACCTATAGTGCTCCAATATCCTATCGCCCCATAGGACTGTTCCCGATTCTTGGAAAAATACTGGAGAAACTGCTAATGAATTGAATCAAATACCACCTTGTCCCAGGGATCAGTACTCGCCAGTACAGGTTCATACCAGAAAGAAGCACCGAAGACTCCCTCTATGACTTAATCAAAATAATAAATTCTGGACTTGAACAAAACAAAATACTTATGCTAGTATCATAAGACATAGAGGGAGCCTTCGATAGTGCTTGGTGGCCAGTGATAAGAATCCGAAAGGCCGAGGAAAAGTGCCTTTAAAACCTGAGGAGGGTAATAGACAGTTATCTGAGTGGCAGAATGGTAACGGTTAAATATGCGGGCAAAGAGTACTGCAAAGGCACCAACAAGGGCTGCGAGCAGGGTTCCATATTAGGGCCCATACTATGTAACATTCTGTTGGATCCTCTTCTGAAGGATCTTCACTCGAGGAATGACCATGCCCAAGTTTTTGCAGACGACGTGGCCCTGATATTTGAAGGCAATAATGCATGAGATATAGAGGCACGAGCAAATGCGACCCTGAAAAAACGGCCGTTAATGGGGGATCGCGAATAAGCTGAAGTTTGCACCAACCAAAAAACGCTATGTTGTTGACCCGAAATCTTAAACAAGACACTCCGCGCTTTAGCATGGGAGGAGTGAGCTAAGTCGTTCAAAATTAAATCAAACTGCTTGGGGTCACCATAGATAACAAGGTAACTTTTAACTCACGTGTAAAAAACCTACAAAGGGCGATAGCCGCGTACTAACAATTAACTAGAGCCGCAAAACTGAGCTGGGGGCTATAACCCGGAAATAGTCAAAGTTATTTACACAGCCACTATACAGCCAATTGTGTTGTACGTGGCTAGCGTCTGGACACAAGCAGTAAAAAAAGTATGCGTTAGGGACAAACTAAACGCGATCCAGGGGTGCATGTAAAAATTTGTAGAGCTTATCGTACAGCCTGATTAAATTCCGTGTTGCTTCTGACAAGGATTCTCCCCTTTGCACTCAGGGTTCTTGAATCCGCTTCATTATACGAAGCAAGGAGGGCCCAGCCGGAGTTGGGTGACCGAAAGGTCGAGCGTAAGGTCTACGTGAGCGAATACCCACACCTAGCGAAACAGATAGCCAGTGAGTTCCGTACCCTAGTAGGCCAGGAAAAGTTAGCAGCAAATAGCAACTACGCAGTTCGCATTTTCATCGATGGTAGCATGATTGATGGAAGGGTTGGTGCCACTCTGTCCTGTTTGAGTAGCTAGACTGAAACCTAATCCATCAAGCTTGGTCTTCCAACTTATTGCTTCGTATACCAGGCGGAACTCTGGGCAATATACGACGCAACAAAAATTGTGCTTCAGTCAAAGGAGAACACCTTCGCGCTGTATAGTGACTCCATGGCAGCCCTGCAGTCCGTCGCAGCCCTGGAAGCCCACATTCCCTAGCTTTAAAAACTCGTTAAATCGCTCGTAATCAACGTAAGTTCCGGCTAAGCGCCCTCAGCGCTAAGCCACAAAGTCTGTTGAAATTTAAAAGGCCAATAGAGCCACAAACAAACTGTCCATATCTAAAAACAAACCTTGCCTGGGCCTGTCATCATCGTGGTTCAACGATGATGACGACGGTAACAGTGATGAGTACGAGAAAAGTTCTGAAGGTAAAAAAAAATTAATCTTTATTTCCGACCAAAGTTCCATAAAAGTGTACAATTTGTTTCAAAATTACAAGATTATAATATCTTTACGATAAAATTAAAATAACTAAAAGTGAAAAACAAAAATTATAATCATAAGCAATAAAAGAATGTGAAACAATCAAAATTAAATAAGTTTAGAATCAAAGGTTAAAAATCTACAAATAATGTCAAAGTTACGTAAGTCATGTCATAATCATACGTCACATATAAAAACAATTTGAAATTAACCGGACCAGGAAGCTGATAGGTATACACTATTGAGGTATCCAACCTGCAGTTACCAACAATCCTTGGTTCTCTAAACATAAAAACTTAGATAAAAGAATATCAATAATTTCTAGTCTCAGACCTGGTCATACTGTAGTCCTAAATTTCTGTATAGGATAGGCGTAACTTGGCGATAGCCGGAACTCGCCACTCTGTGACTCTGGACTAGAAATTGGTACAATAGACCACATCTTTTTTAACTGTCCCCTCCATCCCACCTCATTATATGATATCCTTCCACCACATATTGCCACGCCTACTAATGTTAAAACACTACTATCTACTTTCAACCCCCAAATTTTGAAATCCCTTATTAAATATTCTGAAGCATAAAATATACTTGTAATAACACAGTAAATAAGTACATGTTGTAGTTTTCACTAAATATAGTGGAAACATATAAACGGAATAAATATAGACGTTTTGGTTTTTGTTTTAGTGAGTCTGGTATGTCCTGCTCTGAGGAACCCATCGTCATTCAATAACCGTGGCTCTTTCAATACCTGACACTGGCAGTAATAGTCTGAGATGTCGAGTCGTAACGACGGCTGATACCAATAGATAAGAAACAATTTGAAATTAAGAATCCTGCCACAAAATTAGATATAATTAAAATATGATAACGATAATTACATCAAAATATATGTCAAGTGCTTAGTTTACAATACTTTCCACAAATTATTATAGACATAAAAAGTACAGATACATATAAAAATACAAAAATTCAAAACCTTTCCTTAAATCTATGGGGCATGGCAGGGTAAATAGTCGACGTGCAGATGAAACCGGTGTCCCAAAATAGCACATTCAGGCTTGTAACGTATAACCTTCAGAATGCTGTTAGTACGTCCGCTGTGAATCAGCGACACGGTCTGTTTTTGCATATGATACATGATTAATCCGTCCATATGAGCGTTCGTAAACATGCCTGACGCACTTCAGTGACATGGGAACTCCAACTGCAGCCAGTATGCATTATTGCACTGAAGTCAAAGGACGTTATAGGCATGTCACTATTGTGCACAAACATTGACAAATAGACTTAAATAACGTGATTTTAACTTAACTAGTACACCGTGGGAACTTGCGGGCCAGCATATATATTATACAGAAGAGTTAAAAAAGAAGCTCACTGTCTGCAATATACAATTAACAAATTGATAAAATAAACCAAACAATTGTGACTAACATTTAAAATTCATAATTTCAATAAAAATTTAATCATTATTTGGTAAATTTTTTAACATCCATATTTAGGTTAACGTAACCAATTTTTAAAATAATTTAACTTTCAAAATTAAAATTTAATGTAAAAACAGGTAAGCCCTGAGGGTAAACCAAAAAGCTATAACAATTTTATAATTTTATTCAGTTTTCAATTAGTATTCTTATAATAACCAAATTTTTTTTTCCATCACGGTAGCCAGTATTTACTAGTTTCTTTAAATGTTTTCGGTATTTATTTATTAATAAACCTTCTAATTTTTACTAATTTTTGTGCATTTTCCGGTGGGTAACGGTTTCAGCAATTCTAACGATAACATGACGCTTAAGTAATATGAGGTTGGCTAATAAGTAATGAGCGTTTCAGTTTTTATTTTCTGGAAATTTCGGATATGGTCGAGAACGTTCTGCTGCAGGGAGTATATAAAAAGCGAGTCGTGAGCATGCCGTCGCTCGGTTTGCGTGCGTTCTCGAGCGCACGTCGATCGCAGACGCCTCCCGCTCCATTAGCCCCCGCGCTAATCGAGCACCCAAATTTCATTGGTTGTTACCGTAATAAGTTTCTAACGCCGTTTTCACGGCGGCTAGTGGGTTGTTAACCGTACTTCGTGGAACGTGAGCTTCGTCGACGGGGATTCGTCGTTCCAGGTGCCTCGAGTCTTCGTGTTCGAGTAAGTTATCCGCGTCGTCCCCAACCGCCCTACTGCGTGTAGGGTGGTTTTAGGAAGTTAGTCATCGTTGATAGGTTCATAGTATATATATTTATATATTGTTGTCCCTCCCCAACCCCTCCGCAATGGCTACCCTAAGCCCCGAGGAGGTTCTGAATAAGCTGATCGCTGATAACGACGCCCAAGGCACTCATTGCCCCCCTCATATGATTCGCACACTGCAATCCTTTCTCCCTCTAATCATGGCACTGATCACACCGGCCCCTCAGGCCACCTCCGTCCCTCAGACCACTCTGGTCTTAGGCCCTCCCGCGTCCCCTTCCTCCAGTGACATGGAGTGCGAAGTAGACGCCCCTCCGCGCCACAAGCGCGCACCCGCGACCGAGTCATCCTCGGACGCCACCTCAACTGGCCCTGAGTATCCCTCTTTTACGCTTGTTAAGAAGCGCTCTAAGAAGCGCTCGAAACAAGCCCCGGCGCCCTCGACGCCCGTCCCTACACCCCCTGCGGCGTCTTCAACGCCAGCTGCCCCGGTGTCTTCAACACCCGCTCAGGCCCCAACTTCTGTCAAGGCCAAGGTCCCACCACCCGTTTTCCTTCGGGAAAAGGGTAAATGGACTGAGGTTTCGACATTGTGCAATGAGCACAAGATCCATTACACCCGAGTGGCCAACTCGGGTGAATCTATTAAAATCATAGTCTCGTCGATAGACTACTTTCATGCTTTAACAAAGCTCCTCACAGATAAGCAATATGCTTATCATACTTATGCTCTGTCAGAAGAGCGTAAGATCAGAGCGGTACTCAGGGGAGTCCCGTTCGAATTATCGAACGAGGCTATCCTGGAGGATCTGCAGTCCCAAGGCTACCCGGCACTCGCGGTGCATAAAATGCACAGCAAGTACGGGAGGCGTCACCCTCTCGCTTTGGTGGTTCTCGCCAACGTCCCCAAGTCCAGGGAGATCCTGAAAGGGGTTAGCACTATATGCGGCCTCTCTGGGATCTCGATCGAGGCGCCTCATCGCCGCGGTCATCCCGGCCAGTGCCATCGGTGCCAGTTGTACGGGAACGCGGCGGCCAAATGCCGCGCCCCGCCCAGGTGCGTCAAGTGCCTGGTCCCTCACTTCACTAAGGAGTGCAATCGCACTCCTAAAACTCCCTCTCCTCCTGATTGCGTGCTTTGTGGCCAATCCGGCCACACCGCAAATTACAGGGGCTGCCCTCGTGCACCGTTGTATGCGTTCCAATTCCAAGAGGGCGGCACCCAAACAGGCCCCGCCCCTTTCTCAGGAAAACTTTCCGCCGCTGCGTAGTCGGGTTCCTCCGGCTGCAAAGTCTACACAGTCCAGGCCTGCTCCAGAAAACTGGAGGCTGCACCCCGCATCGAATCCCATCCCGGCTCCTCGCCCATACAAACCCACTCCTCAATCCTCCGTAGCAGACATGATATGCGTATCGTCTGCGACGCTATGAAAAATATCGATGTTAGTGAAATCGCAGTCTTAGCCCGTAAACTTAGGGCTTCACGTTCTCCGACAGAGCGACTGCTCGCTCTGGCGGAGCATAGTTCCCTTCTCAATTCATTATAGGTTCATTTAAATGAATTGATCCCTAAGTCAAGCTTTGGCCGACCTCTGCGCAGCCCCGGCTTCAACGGAGGCTGCCCAGAACGGCCACCAACTCATATCCCTTTGAGCACCTTCAGCGCAACTTTCACTACAGGCGGAAGACCCGCTAGCGACCCGATTGGACGTGTTGAAGGTCGCTCCCGGCTGCCGAGTTACAATTGTTGTCTCACGACTTCTCTCGTAGCAATACTCAAACGCCACTCTCAGATCCGTTTGCGGTCGCTCCAGCTGTTGAGTCACGATTGTCGTCTCACGACGACAACTCGTAGCAATACTGATATGCCGGATTTGTACAAATCTCGCTTCGGACTCGACGAATTGAGATAGGGGGGCTGGAGATGGAGGGCTTATGCTGTGGCCGGTTTTGATCGGCTGCAACTAAGTCGGTCTCGCAGCAACAACAGAGCTGAGCTTACTACGGTCGATTAAATTCGATAGTGGTTAGCGAGGCTCGGGCAGTTTTTCTGGCTGCGTACTTGACGCTTGGCGCCTGTTACGTAGTCAGAGACTCACTCTGCGGCGGGCCCCGGCCGGTCGTAACGTAGTCAATCCCGCACTCTGTGCACCCCTCGAATTAATATCTCACCTCAGTGAGTGCAGCAACAACAGAGTTGAGCTTACTACGGTCGATTAAATTCGATAGTGGTTCGCATGGCTCGGGCTGTTTTCTGGCTGCGTACTTGACGCTTGACGCCTACTACGTAGTCAGAGACTCGCTCTGCGGCCGGCTCCGGCCGGTCGTAACGTAGTCAATCCCGCACTTTTAGTGCAACCCAACTTCGGCAGGTCTACGGCCGGTTTTTGTTGTCAATTTATTGGCAACACACTCCGTAGTAGACTCGCGTTTGATCAGGTGGATACTTAACGGTGACAACTAAGCCTGATAGCGTTGCCCCGGTGCGCTTCCAAGGCCCTTCAGGCCAAGGAGAAACCGGCTGACCCGATCCCATTGCACTTGGGCCTTTCCCAGGGTGACGGTACAGTGCTGTCCGAATTAGGGGCACCACTTCGCGTCGTCCCCAGCCCCCCTACCACGGGTAGAGAGGTTTAGGTGCTAGGTTTGCTAGGGAACCTAGGCGTTTTTATATATTTATATATCATATGTCGTAGTACCAAGCCCTCCAATGGACCAGCAAAGCTTGGTAAACTTTGCTAGGTCGTTCGCCCAGGCGCTCGCTGCGTCCGGCATCCCCATCCCAGATGACGTATTAACGCAGGCCTTATACGCAACTATCGCGTCCCCGGCCCCTCAGGCCACCAACGTCCAGATCCCTCAGGTCTACAGCTCTCCCGCGTCCCCCGCCTCGTCCGAGATGGACTGCGAATCGGTCGCATCTTCTCACGCGTCGCGTCACAAGCGTACCGCTCCCGGGAGCGACTCCGAACCCGCGTCTGATACGTCGTCAGATGCCGTCACCTTAACCGGCTCTCCTGAGCCCGCGTTTCAGCAAGTCGCCAAACGCTCCAAGAAGCGCTCAAAGAAAGCCTCGGTATATCTCAATACCTGAGCCCTCCCTGGTGTCTTCAAAACCAGCTCCCGCGCCATTAAAATCGCTCGAAGTAACCGCGTCTCCGTCAGTCCCATCGAAGCCAGCGACGCGCTGCGCTCCTGTCTTTCCGAAGCCACAGCTCCCTCCGCCCGTTTTTCTCCGCGAAAAAGCTCGATGGAACGTCGTATCTAATCTTTGCATAGAGCAAAAAATCAACTTTATCAAAGCAACCAACGCAGGCGATTCAATTAAAATCCAGTTCGCGACCATCGACGACTTTCGCGCGTTTACTAGGTTACTTTCAATAAAAAAAATCGCATATCACACCTACGCCCTCCCGGAGGAGCGTAAGATCCGAGCAGTACTACGAGGCGTCCCGTTCGAGCTCACGAACGAAAAAATCCTCGAGTGCCTTAATTCCCAGGGTTTCCCGGCCGAAGCAGTGCACAAGATGCACTCCAACCGCGGTAGGCGTTTTCCTTTAGCTCTGGTTATTCTGTCCAATACTCCCAACTCGAAGGAGATCTTCAGAGAGGCTCGCACAATTTGCGGACTCTCGAATATCTCCGTCGAGCGTCCCAGCCCCCGCGGTCATCCTGGGCAGTGCTACCGCTGCCAGCTCTATGGCCACGCAGCGGCTTAATGCTCAGCTCCCCCCAGGTGCGTTAAGTGCCTGGATCCCCACATAACGAAGGAGTGCATTAGCACTCCCGAACCCACTTCCCCCCCTTCCTGTGTGCTCTGCGGCCAGTCCGGCCACACAGCTAACTACAGGGGTTGCCCGCGCGCTCCGCGCGCTCCGCGCTCTACCGCCAAGAGGGTCGCGCCTAAACCGGCGCCGCAACTCACTTCCGCTAACTTCCCGCCGCAACGCAACCGCGGTCCCCCGGAAGCAAAGCCCGTTCAGCCGACGCCTACTCCGGCTCTGTCGTGGAGGCAGCGTCCGGCCGTCCCGCCTGCACCTTCCCGACCTATCCCAGCTCCCGTAGCTTCCGTAGGGCTGCGTCCCGCTCCGTCGTCTGCACCTCAGTCGTCGTTGGCTAAGGACATGAAGACCGTGTTCGACGTCATTCAAACCGTCGACATTAACGAAAAAATTTCCGTACTCGCACGCAAACTGCGAGCCGCCCGCTCTCCTCAAGAGCGTTTATTTGCGTTACCCGAGCATCACTTGCTTCTAAGTTCGTTATAAATTTTTTATTTTTGTATAAATTCGTAAATAAGTAAATTATAATGTGTAGACCCGCAAATCCCGCGTCCGGTCGTATCAAACCCAAGGGCTTATCCCTAGTTTCTTTTAACGTTCGTAGCCTTAATATTAACCTTCCTGAGATCAAACTGTTCCTTCAGAACAAAGAGCCAGACTTATTGCTTCTCCAGGAGACATGGCTTACTCCAAACCGCTCCAGGGGATTCGCTATTCCTAAGTACGCGTTTACTCGCAACGATAGGCCCAACTCCGACGGTTTTGGCGGCACCGCTATATATTACAAAAGAGGCTTCCATTGCTGTCCTCTCCCTACCCCTCCTCTCCTCAACATGGAGGCCACTGTGTGTAGATTGGCTATACTGGTCATCCGACCATCATCATAGCCTCAGTCTACATACCATGTGGCTCCAGACCAACGCAGCGACTTTGAGGCCATTCTCGCCCTCAGCCATTCAGCCATTATATTCGGAGACTTTAACTCCAAACATACTGACTGGACGTGCCTATCGACCAACACCAGCGGTATCGCTCTCCTTGACATCACTAACTCACTTGACTTAGACGTCATTTCCCCCATCACTCCCACTCACTATCCCAACAACCCGTACTACTCTCCTGACATCCTCGACTTTACAATTATCAAGCGAATCAATCTCGATCTCAGGTCTATCGAACCGCTCGATGACCTAGACTCCGATCATCGCCTCCCTCGTGCTAACCTGACGATAACGTCATATCTCCTAAGACCTTTACCAACTGGAAAGGCTTTAAAAATACGTTAGTTTCAGCCTTAGAGGCCCCGAACTCTCTGCTCGCGATTTCGCCCGACCAATTAGATAGCCCGGATAAAATAGATTCATTAGTCAACACTCTAACTGATGCTATCAACTCAGCCCTCAGCGACAACGAAATTATTGCCAAGCAAGGCAAACTCGCGCTTCCCCTAGCCGTTAGCAATCTCATTAAAGCCAAGAATGCGGCTCTCCAGAGAGCCAAGAAATATCCCACGCCAGCATACAGAATAGCTTCGAATCAGCTTCAACGTAAAGTTAGGTTTTGCCTCGCGGAACTCCGAGACGCTCAGTTTAACGATCTCATGGGGAATATCTCCCCGTTCCACCAAGCGTATTGTCGAATGGCCCGAGCCTTACGCGTAGAAACCGCCTCTCACGTTCCTCCTCTCACTCGGCCCGACGGCACTTTTGCCTTTGAAGTCGAAGAGAAAGCCGAATGCTTCGCCGACAGCATAGCGTCACAATGTTCGCCCAGCACGCAACCCGCGGATCCCTCGCACATCCAGGCGGTGCAGGACGAAGATTTTTATTAGACATTTAAGCGATTTGGCATTTTTATAAAAAGTACATCATGTGATCAACACTGTCTCTGAATGAAATCATGAAGATCATTGCTTTTATGATTTGTACACGTACCTGTATCAAATTTGGCATATAGTTAGATCTTAAAACGTAGGCACACTCTCAGGTAGGATTTTGCCAACTTCCTACAAAAGGGATAAAACCATGTCATTATTTTCATACAAATCTAATGCAGGCATCACAAAATCTCTAAAACTCCAAGAAATATGGGTAAGTAAAATTGTCAAATTTTACATGAACTCCGTGTAAGAAGGAGATGCCCGCTAGGATAGTATTTAGTAGAATTACACCTCTAAAGCGAAAAACAGGAGGCCCAAATGTTTTTTTGACATAAATGTTTGACTTGAATACTCTTAATATTTACTTGTATATATACTTAATATCTACTGCAATGCATGCATTTTTTATTGTTTTCACTAGCCATGACATCTTGGACCGGTATCAAAACCGTGGAACAACTTTTTACACTAGTTAGGGACAGAGACAGGTTCAGAAGCTTGTCTGCCAATTTTCAATAATGGAGAGGCACTTAAAGAATATTGTTTTCATGAACCAGCACGCACCCACCTGGTGGTAAGTGGTATCCGCACCATGGATATAATTAGGCGTTGGTGTTTCATTTACTAATAGTGACTGTGTTTTTTACGTCGCATAATAATGCGTTTCCGAACGTAGGCTTTAGTTGAAATTACCTTTGTACCAGTGCACTGGTTGTTTCTTCCCTATGACCGGAACGTGATAATTGGCTGAGAAAATTGGAAGTATATTAATATAGATCTTAACAAAGAGACTCAACTACCGCTAATGCGACTCTTACTGTCAGTGTCTGTTGGCGTTGTGGAGAAGTAGAAGGAGAGGTTTTTTAAGTTTGTTTGGTTGCCGCATTTTAGGGCCGTGGTTCAAATACGCTTTAAAAATATAGTTTTTTATTTTTTATTTTTTGATAAGTAATTTTGATAGTATTTTGACAGTAATTTTTTTGATAGCACTTTTTTTTGATAAATAAAGTAACAAAGGTTTCAAATATTTTCTAACAATACTTAATTATATTATGAATCAAACGTTATACAGAAAAATACGTTTCTTCTCCCAATGATCTTAAAGTAGTTTTTGAACAAAAGTGTTTGAGAAATGTTTCATTAAAAACATGGGCACGATATAATGTAAATCTCTACAATAACGCAAAAACAAGCCATACTTGCACCTATCCTTAGGCAAAAACAACTTTGAATTTGCTTACAGACGGCAGTTTTAAAGATATTTCACGTACTTATTTTGGTGAGATATTAGGATTCGGTCATTTTGAGTTTGGCTTTTGATATTATTTTATTTTTATTTAACACTGGGTATTTAACAAAATACAATTTCAATACATTGGTGATACTTTCAACACACATTCAAAACTATAAGGTTTCTATGATCTTTTTAAACAACACATTTTGTAACGCACATTGCTTAAAGCTTATAGGAATTAACTAAATGCATAAATTTTGCTAATTTACGTCTTGAATAATTGATCAAATTAAATATACGTAAACATATTCATTTATTTACAGTAAGAAATGCACTTCATCGCTATATGAAATCATCCCTCCCCTACAAAAACAACTGTAAATATAGAAAAATATAGTAATGTGATGTAAGGACTTTAGCCTTTCGCAGAGGCTGTTTGTTTCTTTATTATTTCTTTCTGATGTATCACATTTCCCACAAGCAGCACCTGTGGATACAACGAAAAGAAGAACTTAGCAGCAGTTTTTTTTTAATTGTGTAAGAAATTTGAAAAATATTGTAGCACGCACCGAACAAAAAATGTCTAAAGTAGCAACAACATTTGTGTGATGAACAAATATGTTTGTGTGATGTACGGATATTTTGGGTTCCCCCTCAGTTTGCTGTATAGTCATCCATAAACCAAGCCCTGCTGACTTTTGGGGCATCAAAATTGATACGTTTGTCTGGAAAAAGAAGTAGTATTCAAATATTTAACAACCTGATGTGTAGAAAATTATGAATCAGTGGCCTATATTTGATCCACGAATACTACTAAGAATTCAGTATCTTGCAGTTGAAGTGATGTGTAACAACAATAATATGTGTTCATCACACAAAGGAATGCCGCGACAATGTTTTAAACCTTGGACCTCCAGCTTACGAGGCAGGGCTACTAACAATGACGCTACTCGACCGTACTATATTTCTTCGTTAAAAACTGTCGTAAAAGTTTTAAACTGATAATTGATGCTCTTGGGTTTGTAACTTTTAGTTGGAATTATCCGCGTTAATTAGCACAGCCAGAAGTAAACATTTTTATTATGACTTCAAATGAAAATATGATCAAAAACTTGGTAATAAATTTTTATTTTGTTTCAAAATAGACTGTTTACATTCAAACCCATTCTTACTTTTTTGCATATGAACATTTTCCTTTGGTATTATTTTAATTTATCAATTAACATTAACAATATTTAGATAGCTATTGAAATTAAGAATACATGTAAAAATAAATTGTGCGATACATTCCACAAATTTTTTTTAACAGTAAATGAATTAGTATGAATATGTTAAAATTCAAATACAAATATTTATTTCTCAAAAATTACAATTACTAGTTCTTATTGACATCGAATAAAGCATGACTCTACCACTAGTTTGGAGGAACTTTCGCGATGAAGAACTGGCAAGAAACTTCACGTGTATAATTTTTTCAAATAAATTTACAATGTCTCATTATGTCTATACAAAATTAATCTTATCTGCATCTGTTAGCTCGGCAAGTCCCTCCTCCAAGTATTCAGACGACGAACACTCTCACACGGCACCCATTCACGAGTTAACGCGCGATCCAGCCTTCGCCCTCCTCAACCACATTAGAGGGAAGTGAGCGACCCGTCAACCGACGGTACCATAATTATTCAATGTTACAATATTATTTTCGTAGAGTTTTACGTTCTCAAGGTCCCTACATAAAAAAATATATTAAATGTAATTTCTAGGAATAATTTAAACGTTAGAGATTGTGCATAAATACTCAATAACCCTTAAAAATATAAAATGAATAAACTATTTGCCAAAACCGGGATTGTTTAATAAAAATTTTAATTTTCCAGAAACTAGGCGTAAACATATTGTATTACATCCACTTTACAATGCAACCTTCCGAAAGTAAGTATATCTCATTATTCTATACGACTTTACTGACATTATAGAAACGTGTTAGGATCACATCTGATGCTCAGTGTCTTGTTCGGAATCTTTATGTAATCATAATAAAAACACCTGATGTGAGAAAACTTTTTTGGAGAAGTGATACCTTATACTATGTTCCATAAAAATAAAGATCTTCATAAAAATAAGAATCTGGTGAAATCTAGTTTGATATTGATTTTTTTAAGTATGTAAAGTGTGGCGTCCCCAGACGTGACTTACAGAGAATCAGTTTATCTACTTAGGAACATACGTGATAAAAGTAAGATTATGAGATGATTAAATATTATTGTATTTCACACGTTTATATCTAGTAAATAAGATCATTATTTCAATAAATAAAATGTATTCCATTAAGCGTGTTAAACTAGCATTTTTTGCAGATACTGACGATAGCTCAAATAATTTAAAAGCACGCAGTGAGATAAAATATCACTTATCACTTTTACATAAACAACAAGTTAGATTTGCTTGCGCTAGCATAATATGGCCTTAATTGTTATTTAGTATTTAATTTTTGAGTAAGATTTTTTTTTTTTGAGTTCCCCTCCACGGGAAGGGCAGGATAATATAAAAAATGCTCTGACGCATACTCCGCGCGCGCAATCGGAGTTATGTGGGACTCGTCCCGACGCCTACCAGAAACATACCCACTAAAAAACCCCCTGTCGGCTCGTGCATTTTTGCCACTCAGCCTTCATCTGAGCGACAGCCAATCGGAGAAAGAGGCCGCGCTAGCGGGGCCCTTAAGGGGTCACCCGCTGGGATTTACATAGCATTGAAGGTGCTCAAGATGAAAAGTAAATAGTTAAAACATTAAAAATTGAAAAATAAAATTGCATTAATTCGGATTTACGTTAGAATTAGAATTTACATTAGAATTGGAATTTGCGGCCTGAAGGGCCAAGAGATCTAAAGTTAATTGCGTCGGTTCGCCTGTGTGCGCGTTTCTCGGTCTAGCGACTTTGAATATCGAATCTAACAGAGGAGCAGTATATGAGACTGAATCTCGAACAAGATGGTTGGGATGGGATTCAGCGCGTTTGAAGACCGATTCTGAGAGTGTTTTGAGGTGCTGTTGCACTGTAGGTAGTTCAAGATCTCTGTGCAGGTCCGCGTTACGCACGTACCAAGGTGCGTTTGTGGCCCTGCGGCAGAAGAGATTTTGAACTACCTGCAGTTTATACAGGACGGAGGGTTTGGCGTGGGCAAAGCCTGGCGAAGCATATGACATGACGGATCTAACGCAGACCTTATAAAGCGTACGTTTATTTCTAAAAGACATTTTACTTTTTCTTCCTATCATACTATATAGGCGGCTTAAGTAAAAACGCGCGAGTTTCGATACTCTATCGACGTGTGGCTTGAAAGAAAGCGTCTGATCTAAGGTGACGCCTAAGTATTTAATACTGCGCTTCCAGGGGATGGGAATACCTAACATTCGAATGTGGGGATCATTGTAGGGATTACGACGTTTGTGGTTGAATTGAATAGCAGAACTCTTTTCTGGGTTGACATCGATACGCCATTTTTGACACCAAACACCGAGGGAGTTTACGGCCTTTTGGAGTCTGGTGATGTTATACGGGATCGCTTGACCTTTAGTGTAAAGGGCGGTATCGTCTCCAAAGAGGGCGAGTTCGACGCCTTTCGGCGGGATGGGGATGTCGTTGGTGTACACGGTGTACAACAGAGGGGCGAGGACTGAGCCTTGCGGGACTCCAGCCTTTATGGGACGAGGCGCGGAGAGCGTGCCTTCATGTTTGAATCGAAACGTACGGGCTTTAAAAAACGATGCGATTAATCTGACTAGGCAAACCGGTAAGCCTATTTTATAGAGTTTAAAAACGAGACCGCTGTGCCAGACTTTGTCGAAAGCCTTGGCTACGTCAAAGAGAACCGCGATGGTTTTTTTACGACGCGGATAGAATCCTTCGAGTATGTACTCGATGATTCAATGGACTTGCTGAGGGCAGGAGTGCTTAGCGCGAAAGCCGAACTGGTGGAGAATGATGAGAGGGTCGCCATCCGTTGGGAACAGATGGTTCCGCATTCGAGACATTATGACTCTTTCGAGAAGTTTAGACATTGCCTTGAGGAGGCTGATGGGTCTGTGATTAGCCGGGACATTCAGAGGTTTACCCGGCTTCGGAATGCCTATGACTGTCGCTTCTTTCCAGGCTTTTGGAAAGTAGCTATGGTCGAAGCAGGCATTGAAGATAATAGCTTACAAGGTAAGCACCTGCTGGGGCAGGTGCTTAAGTGCGTGGTTGGAAATTCCATCCGCACCCGGAGCCTTTTTGGACTTTTGATTTCCAATGAGAAGCAAGATTTCATCATTAGGGTTTGTGACGGGGTCGTCGGTGTTGGGGAGAGATTCTCTGCGGAGAACTTCGTCCTCCACCGCCTGAATGTGGGAGGGATCCGCGGGTTGCGTGCTGGGCGAACATTGTGCCGCTATGCTGTCGGCGAAGCATTCGGCTTTCTCTTCGACTTCAAAGGCAATAGTGCCATCGGGACGAGTGAGAGGAGGAACGTGAGAGGCGTTGTCTACGCGTAAGGCTCGGGCCATTCGATAATACGCTTGGTGGGACGGAGAGATATTCTCCATGAGATCGTTAAATTGAGAGTCTCGGAGTTCTGCAAGGCAAGACCTAACTTTACGTTGAAGCTGATTCGCAGCTGTTCTGTATGCGGGCGTGGGATATTTCTTGGCTCTCCGGAGAGCCGCGTTCTTGGCTTTAATGAGATGGCTAACGGCTAGGGGAAGCGCGAGTTTGCATTGCTTAGCAATAATTACGTTGTCGCTGATGGCTGAGTTGATAGCATCAGTGAGAGTGTTGACTAATGAATCTATTTTAACCGGGCTATATAATTGGTCGGGCGAAATTGCGAGCGGAGAGTTCGGGGCCTCTAAGGCTGAAACTAACGTATTTTTAAAGCCTTTCCAGTTGGTAAAGGTTTTAGGAGATGTGACGTTAACGTTAGGCGTACCTAGCAGAGTAAGAATGTTGAACTGTCATTTTTATGTTTACATTTTTTAAGGGGGGAGTATCTGTGGCGTCCCCAAACGTTACTTACAGAGAATCAGTTTATCTATTTAGGAACATACGTGATAAAAGATGAATGAGAATGAGATGATTAAATATTATTCTATTTCACACGTTTATATGACATTAAGACACGATAGACATCTAATCGTGTCTTAATTTACAAGCTTTTTCCTGGTCGTAATATAAAGTAATAAAATAAATGTAGGTGTAAATAAAAATTCGCACATTTTTTTTTCTATACATGTACCTGCTCGACCAATACATTTTTTAGATCGTTCTATAAGCACACAATCAGAAAAAACCGATTAATTTTTGCCCTCGCTGTAACTTTTTTTTTGTCAGGAAGCTCAGTTTTCATGTTTGGGAATAGATAATAATTGCGCAAGAGCAAAATTATTTCGGAGCCTGACATGTGCGAGGCCTCCAGGGCCACACGGCTCTTGTGAACCGGCTTCCCTCAAATGCTCCAGAATTGACGTGTAGTATCTTCTGGTTATATTAACGTCCTTGTTTTTATAATAAATAGCAGGATTCCTTCAGTATCCCGGAAAACAGACACTAATCGTTTTCCGGCCGACTGCGACACAATGAACATTTTATGCGGTGGTGTGTCTTTTTTATAACACTGCATAGAGTCCTTTTTAGACTCAGGTTTAAAATGATGAACCCAAGTTTCACCCCCAATCGGTTCAATATAACCTACTGACCTACGTTGCAGAGATCCAAAAATGCACGCACACTCTTCGCTCTATGGGTTTTGCAGTGGCGTGAGCATTCTTGGCAGCCATCTTGTACTGAGATGATCATGAGAAATTTAAAAAAATGGTTGCATTGGATACTCCAATCATTTCTGTTGATTTTTTTTTCTTAAGACGAGTATCAGAAGATTATTCACATTATGACAGTTAGTAGTTAGTAATAATGATAAGTATATATTTCCTTGAAATGAAATTTGCAACAGATTTCTTAATTTTTGGTCCTGTGTTGAGCCAAAATTTTTTACCTTGTATGTCAGCAATAAATTCAATGCCTCGTGAAACATATCCTAAAATTATGTGAACTTAAATATGATTAACTAAAATTATCTACAAGCATGATCATGGTGAGAATAAATCATCACTCGGTTTTCCTTAAACGAGAAACTATAACTAAGTGTTGTCAGACGGTATTATCTTCACAATATGCTCGATGATTCATATGATTCTGAAACAAATATAAATATATTCCCGGTAGGGCCTGAACATCGAACTCTGGCATTCAAGGCGAATGTTAGTACCACCTGGTCCAAAGCGGCTTGGCGGGCCCAACAAAATTTGTTAGCCGTTTGATATGTAGACCTAGAATATTCCTCATCAAAACTTATATCTTACAAGCGTTACAACTTCATTCCTCCCTCCCGAAGCAGGTTCGATATAATAAAACCCCTACTTGACCTTGTGCGCCCAGTATAGCCAGCGCCAGGACCAAATTTAGTACCATTGCCAGCTTCAAGTTATAATTATAGTTACAGGTAGCTTAAAGTTACAAAAATAGACAGTTATAATTTAAAGACCCTCCCACTCCCTGCTATCGTCCTTTACACTATTGCCGGCAGCGCATTCGGTATAAAATGAAAAATATTTCATACATTACCTTAACGTTTTAGGTATTCTACACTTTGTATGTACGTTGAATACCATATTATGCAGATTGCCGGTAACATACATATTGCCTTCCCGCAACCTTTGCCTATAGGTACTGTAAATTCTCTTCTTATACGCTACAAGAAATTGTTATTTGACTAACTAAAACAAAGCTGGGAAATTAATTAGATTTCATCTTATTAAACGTGCAAATAAACAAAAGTAATTGAAATGGGGTAACTGTTAATTCTCATTATTCTTACATTTTACGTTGTACATAATTCTAACGACTAATAAAAAATAAGACGGTAAAGAGAGTTTTATGAACTAATTATTTCCTTTTATAATAATTTTCTTTTGTAGTAAGGTACATAGACGACAGTTAGACCATGTGTATGAAATGAAATGAAATATTTATTTCTCAACATTGACAATTACTTGTTCTTATTGACGTCAAATAAAACATGATTCTACCACCAGTTCGAAAAAACCTTCGTGAAGAAGAACTGGCAAGAAACTTCACGGGTATATTTTTTTCAAAATAAATTTACAGAGTCTCTTTATGTCAATACAAATTTATTCTTTTCTGCATCTGTTAGCTCGGCAAGTCTCCCTCCCCCCAAGTATCATTTACGTTGTATGAAGATCAGAAAGTGTTCTGCGTCACTTGAGGTAACTACTAACTTGTCGTTTTATCCGTTTTAGAAGATTTTTTGCTAAAACGAATATATTAATTATTATTATAACCATAATGATAATGATTATTGTATTATAAATGAAAAGTTAACGTATGAAACATCGGGCAAATTTTATTGTGCCCGAACATTCTCTTTATATAAGCCAAGGGCAAACTAAGTTTTATAAGGAATCACTTTTCAAGTTCTAATTTCGCAACAGTCACTAAAAGAATGTATAAAAATTTGAATCTGTGGTAGCTGTACCTTAATATTTTAACATACAAATTTTATGTTTAAACTCTAATAAAGAGGTAAAGTCGAAAATTATAATAATAACCTTTTTCGAGTGTACCTATTACGGAGATTTATTTAAATCCCTTCCTGATCTATAATTTCTGGTACAAAGGTTTCACTTAGTAATCCCTGTAATGTTTGACCAAAATTCTAATATTAAATGGACGGGAGTAACTCGGCTTGCCAATGCTATAAGTACATAAAAGTTTAAGGTATTTTTAAATGAGAGTAATATTTCATGAATATGTTAGTGTTTCATGCAAAGATCACCTTTTTTCATATAATATTATCAGTTTATTGTTTTACTAAGCCTATAGGAGATACGGTAACACTTTGTAAATTCATTACTTATCTAGTTGTACGCTTAAAAATGGATGACGAATGTGTCTATAAGTATGTAATATATATATATTTTTTTGGATTATAAAGCGTCAGATAAATCAGATTACTTTAAATCATAATAAGATATTTGTTTGTACTATTCAAAGAATCCAAGACTTTGTTAGAAATGGCTGAATCAACTAAAAGCTAATAGTAATAAAATGTTTGTTAGAAGTGTTTTCATATTTTATTTTATATCTGTTTTTGTAAATGAATACGGTGCCGGCCGCGTTCACAGAACGTATTTCACGCGTGTGGAACTGCAGAAGGACCTCTAGTTCTACATATTTTAAGTACAGATAAGCTACACTGTAAGCCCGGAATTCAACTAGTGTTGTAAGAGACTCGAGTCTTGGAGTTTTATTTAATAAAACTTGAGCTATTTTTGAAAACTCGAGTCTTAAAAATAAAACTCCTAAAAATAAGCTCCTTCAGCATTTGGAGTCTTTTGTAAAAAGACTTGAGTTCTGCCAAAAAGAACTCAAAGACTGAGTCTTTTTAAAAGAACTCATGACTGAGTCCTCTAAATCCATGGCTGTATATAGTTTAGCCATAAAACAGCAATGAACAAATTATTGATTTATTATTATATGATTTATCTACTTATATGAAGTACGTAACTATTCTTTATTTGTATATTATATTATTTTAGTACATTGAACCACGAATACAGGCACATTGAAGCCCTTATAGTTTTATAACCCAACCACCAATGACATGTCGTTTCAAACATAACTTTCACTCGCGAGAGGTAAATTTAATTTGATTTGCTTTAACCGGACTAATTTGAGTAGATAGTTTTCGTGGGTTACGTACCGACGGGATGACGTTAGTCACGTTACGTAGTGACGTTAGTCTTAAACAGTAGTGTAAACACAACACGCCATCGGATAATATAATGCACCAACTCAAGTTCATGACTCAGACTAGCTCAAAGAAATTAAAAGACTCCTAAGGACTCGGGAGACTCAGAAGACTCAAAGGACTCGGACTCAATGTGACTAACGAGTTTCAGTCTTGAAAAAGTCTCAAGTCTCGAAATGTAACTTCTTTTTTAATATATAACTATGTGGAGCTTGTAAATTTATTGATATTCTTAAAATATCTTCAATAACTTGATCCATTCTCCAAATATATTATAATGGAAATAAAAATATGGGTTTCAAAGTTATCAAAATAATTATCAAAATCAAATTTTCGTCCCAAATGTCTCAGATTTAAAAGTGTATGAGTCGCCGGGAAAGCATATTATTGTGCCCAAAAGATTTAAGTTGACTGAAGGTCAACGGACAGCGTTACAACTTTCAAAGCACACGTATTATGGTTTTCAAAAAAACATGTTTACGAGCAAAAAGCCATCGTATATAGGCACATTCATTACATTTCGCTTTCAATAAAAATCTGCGACATGACCAGCAGACACTGAAATGTTATTAATTTGTGTAAATGTATAAGTACTTCTGTGTATCCAATTGATTACTTATAAGTTGTTTTTTGATACGTATATTTTTGGTTCCACTAGAAACCTCATCACTTTATATTGATTCTTTTATTTCTTTAACTAAAAAACTACCATTGGGCGATCTTGGTAAACATGATGGCAAAATGACAGAGGCCCAAGTAATTGCCAGCGTATTAGAGCCGTTTGAACTCGATGGGTTATGATGCACCGGGTGGCTCATTCTGAAGGGCAGCGGGATCCAAAGAAACGGTGCACCGCTGGCCGACTGCAGGTTGTAGGGGGTCCTAGCTAGGGGGGAACTAGCGTTCTAGCCATTCGCGAAAGGCTCTGCCCCACCGCCTGTGTAAAATCCCGGGATTACTCCATCGTGCCGGTTGGTGACCGGATGGAGAGGGCCCGATGGCGATCCCCGGGGGGTTTTGGGTATCCCCGCGGTCTCCATGTGAGTCCCCCACCTGTGGGTCTGTTCACTCGAGTTGCTTGGTTCCAAACGTTGCGCTTCACACAACTTCTATTCCTCTCCCCTATTCACCCTACCAACAACATAATGGAAAAGTCAAAAAAGAAAAATAAGTGCCGACAGCGGATGCACTCCCTCTCCCTAAAAGTACACTTCTCTAACATCCGAGGAGTGCACTCAAATCTCCACGATGTCCACCACCACCTGAGACAGAGAGGCCGCACTCATTCTTTCTGACAGAGACGCAGATCTGTGATCGTTCGGATCTGGCATACCTGCATTACCCATATATATCCTGGAGACCAAATTTTACCCCAATGCGGGCGTGTGCATGTATGTCAGAGACGAGATCTGTTGTCGGCGTCTCCGATACTTGGAAGTTCCGGATTTTTCTGTTTTATGGTACTATGTAGATACTGGCCTGGACTGAATTGTATACGCCAGTATTTACCGATCACACACGGGAGCTCAGGAGACAACTCGACTTATTGAATATCTCAGTGATACTGCAGATAAGGTCCAACGTTGGTATTCCTTGGGGACTTTAATGCCCACCATGGAGAGTGGCTGTACCCGTTCAAGGACACCGACCACGCTGGCAGAGAAACCTATCGGTTCGCAGCAACTCATGATCTCTCCCAGCTCGTCCACGAACCTACGCGCATTTCTGATGTTGTTGACCATACTGCGTATTGCTTGGACCTTCAGCTGACAACCGATCCAGACAGATACTCGGTGTCCGTATCTCCGCCGTTAGGGACATCCGATCACTGTCTGGTGAAATCTGTGTCGCAATACTCGCCAACCGATACCAGCCAAAAAGGCATAAGGCGAGTATGGCGGTACAAGTCAGCAGATTGGGATGAGATGCGACACTTTTTCGCCTCTTATCCTTGGCGGCAAGCTTGCTTTACTTCTGTTGATCCATCATGCTTTGCTGATGCTGTCTCCAGTGTGATATGTCAAGGTATGGAGTACTTTATACTGTTCTCTGATGTATTCCTGGAGTCCAAAGCCCACCCATGGTTTACTGCTGATTGCCTCCTAGCTGAAAAGCGAAAGCATGTAGCATACCAAGCCTGGGCTAGCGCTCGCAGAAGCAAAGCTATGGATCTCCCAGCTAAGAAGCAGGCGTACCATGCTGCTGCCAAGTCCTGCAAAAAGGTGATCAGAAGCGCTCATTTCGACCACATCGGCCGTATCGGGGACAAGTAACCATCCTATCCCACGGGGAGTAAAGCTTTCTGGTCCCTTGCCAAGTCGGTTGAGACGAACTTCTGTTGCCCATCACTGCCATCACTGCAAAGGCCTGACGGGTCTTTAGCCCACAGCGCAAAAGAGAAGGCAGACTTGTTCGCAAATCTCTTCGCGGAATGTTCACGTCTAGATTCCAAAGGTAAAAGCCCACCCACGTTACCCCCATTCGGCCCCAAGATGGAGGCCGTCCAAATTCACCAGAAACAGGTACTCAAATGCTTACAAAATCTAGACGTGAATAAGGCCAGTGGTCCGGATGGCATTCCCGCAGTGGTTTTAAAGCGCTGTGCAGCCGAGTTGTCTCCTGTTTTGACACGCCTATATCGACTCTCTCTAAGGACTGGAAAAGTTCCAAAATCATGGAAGTTTGCAAACGTACAGCTAGTACCAAAAAATGGCAGTCGAGCCGACCCACTCAACTATAGATCTATTGCAATCACTTCCATAATTTGCAAAATGAACGGTTCGATAGCTCATTTTTGGTTCTTGTTGCCAAAGAGTGGAACGATTTGCCTGCGTCTGTTTTTCCAGTCAAATATAACTCTGGAGCTTTCAAGTGTAGAGTGAATAGGTACCTCTTGGACAGGCCAGTATGATCCTCGTCTTCATCCTCACTTTCCATCAGAGAAACATCAAACGCCCTTTATAAAAAAACTATTTCTGAAGCTAATGTAATTTTAAAACCATCTCATTTATTTATAATCATCATATTTTCAATGAGAATAAGTAACGCAGTCTTTAATGGTATGTGTTAAGAAGTTACAACATCCATACCAGCTTAAAACTGATTTATATTAATGTTATAATTGCAGTTTATACCAGCGCATGCTGACGAAAATAATTGATAGTAATAATAGTGATGTATGCTTATTTTAAAAAAAAGTACAATATCAAAGATAGCAGCGGCTACAAGGAGAAGACTTAATGACATACTTTCATTTTAAGAACAAAGTTCATAAATCTCTTCTTTCTTCTTTGAGATATCAGCCCATGAAACATGAAGCCCAAAGAAAACAACGTATTTGGCCTTGACCGGGTTTAGATGGGAATGATTTTTATTGCAATACTGCCAACAGGTTTGTCTTGCATTACTCTCCTAAACGAATAATAGACCTTAAATAACTGAAACGCAACGACATGATTGTGTCATTTAGTTCAGTGTATAGGTATGTTATTTTTTCCAAATGCCAAAGTTCTCCATTCAAAAGTAATATTTAATACAAATAACTAATTTGTGACAAACATCAGTTACCAAAAACGAAAAGAAAACTATGCATAAAATAAACTTTTGTGGTCACGAAACATGTTCACGCTCGCTACTCCCGCGTGATTGGACCAACAACAATCGGCATATCACATATGCTGTCCGTAACGTATAGCCGAGGCTTACAGCCCACCGATTTCGAAATAAGCCTTTATTATTTATAATTTTATAAAATACGGATGTAATAATATGTGATGTAATTAAATGATCCAACGAAATACTAATTGCATTGTAACGGTTAATTATGACATACTGGAAAATCCTAGCTGTTTTATAAATTTTTGATCCCCTATCTGTTTTTGCAGAATATTGTGTACACTTGTATAGATGGACAAATCATTTGTGTGCAACGTAATTTTGTGCCAATTGTGTCAAACCGAGTTCTCGTCCGACTTCTAGAGTACAGAGCGCTAATGTTTGGGTAAAAGCGTGCTAAGTGATTTTTCGCCGACAAGGTCTGACCGTCATTTTCGGTTGCCCCTAGCAACATGTCATTGCGCGTTGTTAATTATTAACAAATTTTATATAAATGTGATGAAATTTGCATACCTACAAGTCTTGTAAAAATTTATTAGCCTAATTTTTATACGTTAATTGAAAATATTAGTTTTGAACACAAGGGCATGAGGGGTTGAAACAAACGCAAGGGACGGGGCTTTATGTCCCGCCCACGCTGCCTCGCGTCATCCCTTCGATATTTTGGATGTTACATGCACGATAGCAGTATCTATATTTTTTTATAAATTTGTTTAGTCAAGAATATACGCTCATTACAAAGATATTTAAGAAAAAAAACACTATATCATATTTTCCTATTAAATTAGTGCTGAACTCTATGATATTGAAAGTGTTGTAGGTTTTCAGAATTATTTAAACGAAATGTACTGGTATTCCCATTTTGAAGTATTAAGTGCAAAAGTATGTTTCGTTTTTTAAATTACCGAAAAATTTAAAACATTTACGTTGGTCTAGCAATCACTCAAATAGTAAAGGGACATACATGATTACATATTTACTAGCGGAGAACAGCTACTTATTTGCACTTTTCCCTGTGAACTTGAGTATGCGTGGACACTATACTCTCTTTTATATTGGTTTCAGCTGTTTTTTTGTATAATAAATAAAAGGCAATAAATATATCTTAACTTTTAAAAAGTAAAAGAAAAAAAAGATAAACCAAACCATGTAAAAAATAAAAATTATTTCCTGTTTTAAAACATAATTAAAGAAAGTACGTAACTGCTTCTTTGAAAAAAAACGGATAATGTTATTTAATATACAAATAGCACTAAAAAGCTGAAATAAATCCAATCAAATCAATTAATTTATTCACATTTATTAAGTAGTGGTAATTTATATAATAGTAAGGTACACTCGTTCATATTTTTAGTTAGTTAGTTATTATTTTTCTCGATAACGTACTGACTTCGTACCAAACTATTTTTCAAATATTTGTCACGAGACCACCTGGCCACATAGCTCACCAGGACACCATTGCACCAGAGCGACACGCGTGCTCTATACCTAAGTACTTGAAACTCAGTGATGTGCAAACTTAACGCAACATGTGGCCGCGCGTACAAATGACTTGAACCATCTATAGGTACGTACATTTTTGCATATTATCATAGCGGTACTTTTGAGGTTGAAACAGATATAAAAAAGCATCAAAACGGTTAACCCGATAGCTGCAGATACCGTGGAATAGTTATTGTTCATTTGCAATGCAAGTGAATATTGCTTTCAACCTCGCACAATTTTAACTGCTGCAATTCGAAGACCCCGAACTGGACTTTATATTCGTTCTTGTTTATGACAGCAAATAACTTACCAAAAAAAATTGGAACCGGTTTAAACAGTTTCTGTTTTTCATTTGTCTATCCTTTTAGCACTAAAATGTGGTTGTTTTATTTTATAAGCATACTTTTTACTTATTTACTTGCCTATTGAGTACATGTATCAAGAGATAAAGTAATAACGTTGTTGGTTCTTAAGTAGTGAACAAATGAAACATAAGATTACTTAGATCATTTAGGAAATATGGCTGCTCGCGTAGCTGATACAAGTTGTTGACCCTACAGGAGCTTTTTAAGGGCACTTGATTAATTACGTTTTACCTGCCACAGGCTTCAGTTTGTTTAGTTGGAGAGGCAGTTTATTTGCCATAATAACAACCTGTACAGGTATTTTATACTTACCTGTTTAACATTAACTTTGTAAAGGTGTAAGTAGACCTTCTGCCAACGTAAACCTTCAATTGTAATAAATACGCTTCATTGGCAGTTTATTTACTTTTAAACTGAGACGTAGAATGGCAAACCTGCACAGGTCAAGTAGCGTATGTGGGGACGTTCCGGTGTACCGGAGCGGTCTTCAGTTCCTAATTGCGATGGCATCAAGTGAGGACGAGGAAGCAATAGCATTGCTAGACTTGTCCCAGACTTTACAGATTCATCGTATTTCTGTTTTTCCTTCCATAACATTGCTTCTCAAATTATTTATTTTTTTGACAACCGCTGCTTTCTTCGCATCTGGGTCTATTTCCCTTAATTTTGCTATAAGCAATTTGTAACCCGCTTCTTTTCTGGCTCGGTTATGTTTTTTATTTCCCACAGACATGGATGACTTCTATACATTTCAATGAATTCTTTAAGCACTCTCTTATTTATAGTAGACTCTGATGTCGCCATTTTGGCGTGTTGAACACGTGGTAATATAATACGAGCTACGACGACGACCGTCTTCAGCCACGAGACAGCAAACAACTGACGGATGACCTGCAGGCACGCACACACGCACAGGTTCACCGTACGGTGCAACCGGAACAAAATTGATTTTTGAATTTGTTCCGGTCTCCTGTGCCGGTCAAAAAACTGCACAGGTCGGTCGGCATACACGGTCCGGTCGACCTGCGCAGGCACGCCAGCACAGGTAGACCTCTCTGGTAAACCGTAACGTGTATGGCCGCTATAAGGCGCTATGTCGGTCCTACTGTTACTTGAAACGCATAGTACTAGACATTATTTTATCATATATTATATTTTTTGCTAGCCGATAGGCAAACCATTTATTTGGTTTTTTAACTCTATTCACAGCCAGTAAGCTAGCACGACCCACCCTCGATGGACACCATTAGTAGTAGGTGTTTTCTTTAATTTTAGTGGTTGGGATTATTATATCGACTAACAATACAATCAAATCTTCTCATGCTAATACTTGATAGTGTGGAAAACTAACACTAATATACCTTTAAAATAATTTTATTAAAATTTAACCAAAATTAGGAATTTTAAACATTAAATTATTTTTTTTAGACAGAAGAGGCATCTTCATTTCTGTAATATATATCTATCAAGTGATTTTACAGAAACAAAATGTAGGTTTACCATTATTTGTTTCTTTGTTCACGATTTATGAGCAAGTGTTCAACCCGACGAGAGCACACAAAGTATTTTGAAAGCAATACCCATATTTTGCTCGGTTACGATAAGATATTTACAGCGTTTATTTTTTATTACTTATCTGATTATGGTAGAATCAAATAAATACAAGAGACTTACTTTTTTTTTAATGGTCGATGAGCTGTAGGTAACTTTAAAGACTGCCAGAGGTACACACAGACGAGAAAGCTGGATGGATCGAGCTTCGATTCATTTTCTTAGTTGAAATTAGACCGTATCTGGTGTAAGAGCTGAAAATATACTTTGAAGACTGCCACAGATTACCACTTTCAAAGATATACAAACTTTTATGGATAATTTTATGGATTCTTGAATTTCCGTTATTTCTTATTTATTCAAAGTACTTAGTACTTTGTACTGGAAGGACTTCAGTTTTAATTATTTTAATTATACGTGTGTGAGAAATGTTAATATAGTGGTTAAATTCGAGAAAAATTCATTATGAAATCACGTACTTAATTTTCTTTTATACTACAATTTAAGGAATTATAATATTAATAATAATAATAATAATCCCCAGACAAACACACCAACTGTATGACCCCAAAGTAAGCAGAGCTTGTGTTATGGATGACCATACAGCGAACTGGGGGGGGGAACCCAGAATAAACATAAATATATAAATATCACCAACCATGACCCGAGAACAAACATCTGTGTTCATCACACAAATTAATGCCCCGGCCAGGACTCGAACCTGGGACCTCCGGCGTATGAGACAGGGCTACTGACCACTACGCTACTCGGCCGTCATAAAGTCTGTTTACCCTATAAAGCTATATCCAGAAGGACAATTTTTATTGAATATTATTTGAATATATTTCATACCGAAGGCACTCGAGCAAGCAATCTCTGCCCAGTGATGCATGATGTACTATTACGGAAAATATTTCCAATATGATATTTTAATATTGAGGTTTATCAAATATTAAAGAAATTTACATAAATTTGTGACGGTTGTCTATTTCGACCTCTTTTTGTCAGTAAATTTTATTTTTTTGTCGTTCCCGACGTAATTTTAAACTACGAATTACGTAGTGTCGGAGAACGGCAATGTTTTGATTTGACAAGCCAGTCACGAAAAATTATCCATCATAACAACTAGAATCTATTTATTTATTATTGTTTCCGAGTTTATTATTCAAAATTACATGTTTATCAATTTTTTATTATCTACAATCAAAGTTTTCATGAAATCAATAATTTATTTTTACGTACACGAGTGTGCGTAGCCAAAATTTTTGGCATTTTTGTATATTTTTAATTTTACTGCAAAATAAACATAGAAGAGAGCTTTGGTATTTCCTTTCTGGACCCTCAATTACCACTCCGCAAACAACGCGTTACAAATTTACCTGAATAGTATAGTATAATACCAGGGTACATTTTTATAGGGGACCCAGGAACGACTGTTCGATAGAAATGAAATGAAATGACATGAAATATTTATTTCTCAACATTGACAATTACGAGTACTTGTTCTCAGTGACGTCAGATATATCATGACTTTACCACCAATTCGAAAAAACCTTCGTGAAGGAGAACTGGCAAGAAACTTCACGGGTATATTTTTTTCAATATAAATTTACAGTCTCTTATGTCTATACAAAGTTATTCTTATCTGCATATTATTGTTAGCTCGGCAAGTCTCCCTCCCCCAAGTATCCAAACGACGAACACCCTCAAACGGCACCCGTACACGAGTTAACGCGGGATCCAGCCATCGCCCTCCTCAAATATTAGAGAGAAGTGACCGACCCGTCACCCGTCACGTAGAGTGTAGAGGTAGAGCATCGTTATAGGAATAAGAATCACTCCTACTCTTATGAAGCTTTTTGATCGATTTTTGGCCATAAATCTTATAAATAAGTGAGAAAAAAATCTTCTTTTTGTTTTTACTAGTAAGTTTCTGAACCTTGTCAGCGCACATACTATTAAATCCAGAATACACACGTATCACCATTGCAGAAACTAAACAAAAAAAAAAATTAAACACTTTATTTCATTTCAAAGACGTTGTAGCGATACAAAGTAAAAAACATATATACTAAAATTATTTTACATAATTTCTATAGTTAATCAGCGTTAACGTAAAAACAAAATCTAATTGACTTAATTGCATCAAACCTAATTTTTGGAACAAAAGCCATAATCTTTAAATTTAAAACTAAATTTTTTAAAGATATTGTCAATGACCTTGGTTACTGAGTCACTTAATGGACACACTTATGGACCATTGTTTCAAGGAAAAGGATTCTTAAAACGGTTTTTTTACTTAAAACTGCTTAAATGGTAATGTATAACACATTAACAGTCCCCATATACTTTTTTTTCACAGCTCAGTAAGTCCATCTAAGTTAGAAATGAATTCTTTATCATCAATAAATCATTAGTTTAAAATCTAAGTTATAAAATAAAATCAATTACATGAATAAATAAGTTTTTCCTTCGAAATAAGTTTTTAACTATGTTTTTACCGTAAGTTTTCGAAGTTTTCGTTTTTTTCACATGTCCGTGACCCTTTTTGGGGCCACGGACATGTGAAATACCGCTGTTGTCAAAACGAAATGTTTTTGAGGGTACACTGAAATAATGTAGTTACACAACTTAAAAATCATGTTGTTTTGATTCATTTAAGCATAAATGCTACTCGAGGGTATCAGTTTCTGTTTCAAAATGCCAAGTTTTCGTAAACAACAAATAATAAAGAATTTTAGAAAATAGTGATGCTCAAAGTGATGAGACTATTATGCACGATGAAGAAGAAACTTTATAAAATATTAAAAATTTCTTCACAACACTTTGTTGTTTGTTTTTTTTTGTTACAAATAAAGCAGTATTCATGAAGTATAGTATTTTTTATTTCTCTGTCTGAAAAAAGTTATATTTACAAAATGGTCATGTTTTTAATCATAATACAAATTTTTTTCCTTACTCACAAGTCCACAAAATTCTATAATTATATTCTTAGGTCCGAGCTAGTAATTGATGTTGAAAATTGTATGCACCTTGTGAAAATTGTATGGAGTCACGGACTTGTAGCCATACTAAGGATGACCCCATAAGGGGGCACTGGACTGTGAACGTGTTAAGATGCAGCAATGTTTGCAAAGAGACAGCAATTCCAACAGTAATGGAAATCAAGGTGAGTTTCAATTTACGAAATAAATTTGACATTGTGGAACATATTTACTTCATTGAAAAGAAAATAAAAAAGGTCATAATAATCTGATGATAAAAAACATTACTTTGATGGATAGTTTGTCACATATATTAAATTCATGTGTTTTGAACTGTCTATTAATTACATTTATAACATAACATTAATAGTTAGACACGTTGTATGTCTCATTTAATGGAATTAATTATATGTTTCGTTAATCCTCGTAAATCCATGCAGGGATTTTTATTAAAATACTCTTTTTCCTGAGTATTAGAATCGCTTTAGTGATGTCCATTTTTTGGCTTTTAGATGCAAAGCACAGTAAGGACATAATATAATACAAATGTGAAACACGCAAGTCGAAATTTGCAATGGAATGCCATGAGAATTGTTACATTTTTTATCATTTTGACAAATTTGTCTTGGAAACGTAATTAAGTTGGTGACTTTGCAATAAAAATTAATTAATTCTAAATTAATGTTCAACAAATTCAGCCCTAATGTATTTTTAAAGGTTTTGCTTTTTTAATTTATTTTCCATTTTAAAAGATTTATTGATGCTAAAGCTACGCTTGGTATAATATACAGACGAACTGTATGACATCGACCTGAATGAAAACTGCAAATACGTATAGCCCTCTTTAGTCTTCCTCTAACTGGGCACATTTTAGAAAATTTATTACCAGCTAAAATCTATGGTGACTGGTTGGTAATGCTTGCTTTATTAAGAACTATTACTTATTAGTACACCTTTTATGAGGAGAGACATTTTATTTAATTCTAAGTAGTTTGAATGTGACAACATGGCCATTTAAAATGGACATATATAGCTACATTTATTGTTTTTAGTAAACGCACGCTGTACAATAATTTTTCATACAATTGATATAAATGCCTATATATGCCCTTTAAATGCTATATAATACGATTTAGGCATTTGATCATATGCAATCACGATGCAAACAAAACTTTTCACCAAGTGGGCTCATTTTCGATGGAATTTTTTTAAGTGTACCTATAGTTTGTAGTTGTTGTACATATGTTTATTGGTTTGATATGTTTATGTAATATAGTTTAGATAGCGCTCACGTACAGACATGTCTATTGAATAAAGTGCATATTGTTGAATCAGTGTTATTGGCAGAGTGGTTTAGGCATTGGCTTATTAATCTTGAGGTTTGAGCCCGGTGACTGCCAAAAGTATCATTGGGTTTTATGATTACAGAAATTAGGTAAACGATTGCTGGACTTTTGTGATTCGATTAAACAATCCTTTAAAAAGCCTCTAAATAATCGCACGAGATACCTTATAAACTCCAAATGCCATCTGTGTCGATGGACATTTCTGAACATGCTATGAGTCGCTCATTACTCCATTTCGAATCGACACCGTGATGTCAAATTGATTACCGGTGAAAACTATTTAAACGAAAGTAAATTTTTTAGGCAGTTACAATTCAAAGTAAAAAAAAATGTTTTATTACTTTGTGGCCGCGGTGGATGCCCAATTGCATTCATCAAGACTGGCAAGGTCCACCTCGACAAATCAGGCCTGGGCACGCTCTGGCTGAGCTGTCCGGTGGCTGCAACCAATAAGGTGGCTGGTGGCAGGCGACTGCTAGTCAGTTGGGTGTTGGCGAAGGTCTCACTCCTCGAACCCTCGAGACCTCTGCGCTGCTTCCGGTGCCTGCAACTCGGGCATGTCCGGGAGCAGTGCAGCAGTCCTGTTGATCGTAGCAGTAATTGCTACCGCTGCGGAAAACCGGGCCACGTCGCCCGCGATTGCAGCACCGCTGCTGCACACTGCACGGTGTGTGCGACTGCAAAGAAGGCGGCCGATCACAGGCTGAGGGGTAAATCGTGCCATGTCCCTCAGCCTAAAAGACAGCTACCACCACCGACTGCATCCTCAACGCAATCGGCCAGCGGCAGCTCAGCTGGAGTGCCCGGGATCGGCCTTGTGGCCATGGAATCCTAATCATGGACCACAAGCTCCGATTCCTCCAGGCGAATATCGAGCACGCCGCCAAAGCTCATAACCCCTGTTCCAGAGCTTCGCGGAGTGGTCGATAGACGTGGCAGTGATCTGCGAGCCGTACTTCGTCCCCCCGGTAGAACTGGGTGCGGAACACAACACTGACGGCTCCGTTGCGATCGTCCGATGGGGCGCGGCAAACTCCCTTACCTTTGTCGCTGTGGTTTGGAGATTTTGTAGTCGTCGGTGGCTACTTTTCCCCGAACCACTGAGTTCGAGATTTATCTCTACGCGATATATCTCTATTTATGCTACGCAGGTATCGCGAGATCGATTGCCCTGTATGGTGCCCCTGTGTGGTCCGACAGCGCCCTGATTCACATCAATATGGCCCGCTTGACGCGAGTCCTGCGGGTGATGGCGATCAGGGTGGTACGGGGTTGTCGCACGATCTCGGGTGAGGCATCTTGCATGTTGGTGGGTACTATTCCCTGGGAGCTGGAAGCGAGGGCCCTCGCGTCGCTCTACGAGTGGCGCGTGGAGGCGCGCCGAGGCAAAGGTGCACTGCAGGAACTGGAGGGGTACAGAACTGAGCTGCGCCAACGGGCTACCGAAGCGTGGGAGTCCAGGCTGGCATTTTTGAGCGCCAGACTCATGACTATCGAGGCAATTCGTCCGGTCTTCTAGCAGTGGTTGGCTAGGCCATTCGGTTTCTTTACCTACCGTCTGACTCAGGTGCTCTCGGGACATGGTATTTTCGGGAGTTACCTTTTTTGAACCGGTCGGGAACCAACTGCCAGAACCGACTGCTGCGACTATTTCCTCGACGAGACTGCCCAGCACACGCTGGATGTATGCCCAGCGTGGGATGCGGAGTTCAGCGCACTCGGCTCTGTGTTGGGTGCCAACATCTCGCTCCCGACCGTTGAGAGTGAGAGATCGTGGCAGGCGGTGCGAACCTTCTGCGAAGGAGGTGGCAGAGAGGGCGAGGAAAGATGATGCATCCTCCCTTCCGCTTCTTCGCCGTCGCACGGGAAGCTTTCATTGCCGAAAGCTTCCCTCCCCCGCAGTCCCATGAGCCTTCGGTGGCGGTTTCTGGGGAAGCCGCCTCCGGTCCAGGACTCGAGATGCCGCGTGCGCTTCCTGGGCACCATCTCATGAGGGACGACTAGAGAGGGACCCCTCCCTCTCGGGAAGTCGTTAGCGCTGCACAGAGCGCTGGCCAACACTGTCGGGCCGCGAACGTGACCCAACTTCGTGCTTCCAGACGGAAGCCGCTGGTTTTTAGCCGGTAGGAATCCGGAATAACCCGACTACGGCCCCCGTTATGTCGGGTATCCATGAGAATTTTCCTGTGTCAAAAAAAAAGAGTTTTTGAAACCGAACTGAATGCGTTAAATTCAAGTAATATTTATTTTTAAACCGGGTTTTGTACTTTTAGGAATTGCTACTATTATAACTTTTTTCTACCTGTTGTATAAGCCCAGTATTTCTATAGAACACGCCAACGCTCATGGTGCGTTATCATTTTTTACAATGCTACCAAATTTGCGCGTAGTGCGCTAGAATTTTCGGTTGAAAGAAGTTCCTGTCAAAACATCATATCTTGCCATGTCATATACGACCTGCTCGAAGATGGATTGCTTATTTTATTCCACTTACATCACGGCACTTGTCGCTAAAAGTACTGAGCTTACATGATCTAGATGTGCGTTTAACCATGCACTATTTGATATTTAATTATTATTATTAGATTTTTTTACAATTGCTAGTATGAGAAAACTATAAGCAAGCAATTTAGAGTGACTATGTAATAAAGGAGATGCGTTGCAAAAATGTGTGGCAGAGCTGTGATGTCGTATCTTTCTTTTCACGAGTGATCTAAGAGGAAACTGAGTGGTTCGATTTAGGTACTGTGTGAAATTCCAGTAGCTTTTATTTACTCTTCGGCTCCCACATGCTTTTTGTGTGTACAAAGGCAATTACTAAGCTAAACCAAAGTTGATCTGAGTAAAAATCTGAAAATAAAGTTTTAGCTCATTTATAGTTTATTAGTAGTTATTAAATAAACGATCCGTATTTATTTTGACTTCATTAGACTCAGACTCCGTTATATGTCCATTAGCTCCAATATAAGGACTGACTAAAGAAACACAAAAAATAGTGCGCATGGACTTATAGCAATGCGGCATTACAACAATGTACAATACAACTAACTTATATTGTAGTTAAATAGTTATCCCTTTGCTCGAATTTTTACTTGTGCGTCGCCCAGTTTTATTTGTTGAAAGCTTAACAACTTTTCTAAAAAATCTTAAGTCACAGCGATAAGCAGGAAGATGCGTTATAAGTTATAAAATGGGTGTCCAGAATATTACCAAGCCAGGGATGTTAGAGTAATGAAAAATAATGTAAACAAACAAATTTAGTAACTTTAGTATTAAAATTTAGTACTAAAATAAAGTATTAAACCCAGTGAAAACATTTTTAAAGTTACATGCGCGATTTATTATACTACTAGCGCTATCTATCATAACTTTGGCGAACTAAACTAGCTTACATTTTTATAATGGACATTTAGAAATTAGACATACCACCCACCAAGGACGAATAGTCCTTACAAGGTAGGGTACAACGTAGTAGATACAAAAATTAGACAAATTGCCTAACATTCGATATCATGGGCTGTATGTAAAGTACAAAGAACCTACTACATTCATTTGAACATTTTCCAATGAATCATAAAACAAAATAGAAAGCTGTTTTGAAAACTTACTTTAACGAAAGAACGTAAAACATTTTAAAATGAAAATAACAAAAATTTATATTAACTTAAGTTCAACTTAAGTTGAATTCTTAGTAATCTTAAGGATAACAAATATACGATAATTTAGTCAGAATTTGAACTGTTGGGAATATGACATTATTTAAAAATTGGACGCTGAATAGTAGAATTTTTATATCGCAAGGTGTTAAATTATCTTTAGCTGGATGTATTTTTTATACTATACCATGCAGCCACTTAGCAGGAGGTAAGTTATCCGTTTTAACTATTACTAAGTCTCCTGTGCATAAATTTGGAGATGCAGTTCTCCATTTATAACTTTGGAAAAAATGGCTAAAGTATTCTTTGGACCAACGTTTCCAGAAATGTTGGACCATTCTCTGGGTGACTTGCCAACGACAAAGGGTGTGATCTTTTGCAATCTCGTTATTATCTTCAGGAGCGAGCAGTAAAGGCTCTCCGACCAAAAAATGACCTGGAGTCAAAGGCATGGAATCATCTGGATCCGCACTAACTTGTGACAGTGGACGTGAGTTAAGACATGACTCTGTTTGAGCCAAAACTGTCGCAAGTTCTTCATACATCAGATTTGCATCACCGACAACTCTGCGCAGATGATGTTTGGTACTTTTGATTCCTGCTTCCCATAATCCGCCGAAGTTCGGAACATGGGGAGGAATAAAGTGCCTTTCAGTCCCATTATTAGCCAACGAAGACGCTACGTCTATAGAAAATGAAGAACGTTCGTTATACAGCATTTGTTTTAACTCCTTGGAAGTACCTACATTATGGTTCCATTGTCGCTCCATAAACTAGAACAACGACCGCATTTAGGGGCAAACCGCTTGAAGGCCGCTAAAAATCCTTCTGCTGTTAAATCACTGCTTCGAGGTGGATCGCTCGGGTAGCTATACATATGAAAAGGCAAATATACCCCTTATAAGACTTTTGACCTCGACCTTCGACAACCTGATATTAATTGGTCCTGCATAATCCACCCCAGCTTGAGAAAAAGGTTTTTGTTGGGTAAGTCGACATGATGGTAATTGTCCCATAAGTTGAGTTTTTGTTCGAGCTGCATGGCGAATGCAAGGCAAGCATCCATGAATATGGGCACAAACATGTTCTTCAAATTGGTGATCATTTTAATTTAATCATTTTAATTAGTTATAAAGTTGATGCTTTTGAATACTAAAAGTTGACTGTCTGATATTTTATAATAGTTTTGATATTATATAATTATAAATAAGTAAATTAATTTTTAATATAGTATCAATCGTTGATCGTTTGTGATATTATTTAATTGTTGCTTTTTGAAGACTAAAATGAATAATTGTGATTTGTTGAAAAAGCTTCATTTTCAGTTATATAGGTATGTTGGGGTTTAATCCAACATATAGAAATGTAAAGTAAAGTAAAGATGTGAATGCAGGGGTGATTTTAAGTAAGTAATAATGTAAAGAAAGGCGAGTGCACGTTTGTAAGTAGCAAGATGTAATGCAGATAAAGATCGTACTCTATACTTAAAACTAGGAAATTAAAACTAAATAAAAACGCATATGACCTACAAATCTACATCTGATTGCTATAACTGCGAATTAATCGATGACAAGTAAATGTACTTTGTACATACTGCCACACCGAAGTAACACAAAACATAAAACACAATTAAAATTAACAGTACGTAAAATATAACTTATAATATTATCTAAAATTTAAAGAATGGAAATCGAAATATTTGCAAACTAAACGGTCTACCGTTTGCAAAGTGCAAAGTTTGCACATTGCCGCATTCTCTATATTAAATACGACGGGTCGCGTCTTTCCCTGGTGCAATTCCATGCTTGTCTTCTTCTATAGCTTCCTCGCTCTGTTCTCTGAGACTTGGCGTCCCGTCGACATGTTTTATTATCCAGCAAGTAATTAATATAATGCTCAGTAATACAATTCCAACTATGGTGTAAATCATGTAATGGTGCATGTCATGTTTTGATATCTAGGTAACACTCGATTGTTTCTTTAAGATGTTAATATCCTTCTGAATATTTCAAAATATATGATCATGCGACTCAGTTCTTATCTCAGAATATGATTAGGATTTGACATTTGACAGATTGAGAGTGAATACGTAAATTTGTCTGCTCTAGTGAAAATATTCACAAACGTAAAAAATAACAGTGATTAACTATAAAACAGTGATAAAATATCTTGAACATCGTGTTAACATCACATCTAATAAAAACATTACGGAAAAATAGTGAAATAAGTTGAAACAATAACTATTAAAAATTGTCAACATAACCTATAAATCTCATACACAGACTACAAAGTGCTGCGTTTCAGTTAAATTATTCAATCACAGTGTTGCCAAGGAAAAATAAAAACTTTTTCTACCATAAACCTTTTGATAGAAACTTTTTCTACCAGAATTTACTGCTGCACCGGACACTGTGATTTTTAATCTTTAAAAAGCGATATCGAATCATGAATAAGTGTGGAGCCTGCCAGGGCACTGGTGCTTTGAAGGAAGTGCTGCGCTGCATACAATGTAAAGCTTCCTATCATTACAAATGCTTAAATATGACAGCTGATCAATACAAGAAAAACATTAATATGCTTGGCACATCCTGGATCTGTCCTTTGTGTACTAACACCACACGCCGCAAGGGAAATAATTGTAATACACCTGTTCGAAAGCAGATTGAAGATAATTACCTGGACACATCGAACATGTCCTGCGATGATACGTTCAGTGATTCAGTAGAGCTTGGTAAGCTCCAAAATAACGCAGATAAGAATAAATCGTCACCTTCAGATTTAAGCACTGGATCTAGTACTATCACATTGGATCAATTTTCTAAGCTTTTAGACTCTAAATTGGATGAAAAATTTCAAAACTTGAGGCTTTCTATAACTGATGACATAAAAAAAGAATTGAATGTCCAAATTGAAACATTAAAGTCGGATTTTATTGCAACTACGGATTTTCTAGCACAGCAACAAATTGATATTAATAAGGATGTCCAAAAAATTTATGGAAAAATTAACTCGCTTGAAGCACAAAACAATGAGCTCCAGTCGGAGGTAGCACTCCTTAAGCAAAACATGAGAGTGCTTGACAAATCCTCGAGGAGCTGTAATCTGGAAATCCAACTAATACCTGAAAAAAAAATCCGAAAATCTTCTTACTATATCGAAGAAACTTTGTGAACCCCACTCCACTTGCTGAACAAGACGTGCGATCAATTCGCCGAGTTGCAAAACTGAACTCCATGTCGGATTGTCCTCGCAATATTATTGCTACGCTGTCTTCGGAACGGCTACGAGATGCTGTAATTTCGGCGGTTCGCAGGTACAACAAGTTGCATAAATCTAGCCCCCTCAATGGTTCACATATTGGATTCCAGGGCGAAACTCGTAATATATATGTAGTAGAACATTTGTCACCTGAATGTAAAGAGTTACATGCTGAAACGCGAAAATGGGCTAAAAACAATTCTTTTTCCTACGTTTGGGTTAAATATGGCCGTATTTATGTGCGCAAAAATGACGAAGCCTCAGCAATATTGATTAAACACAAGAATGATCTAACAAAATTATCATCGAAAGTCTAATTCTGTACGCTTTTTATTTATAATATATCTTTTTGTTATTATAAGCATACATTTGGATCATTATACAGTATTAAACTTTTCTATCAAAACATCAATAGAGCTAGAAGTAAAACACATTCCTTATATAATTATTTTTCAAATGAAAACTATGACGTTATTTGCTTAACAGAGACTAATTTTAATGATTCTGTATTCGATGGAGAACTGTTTGACAATCGATATCATGTCTTTCGAAGGGACCGTGAAACCACATCTTTGGAAAAATATGATAAATGTGATGGTGGCGGTGTACTAGTTGCCATTAAATCTTCATTCTCCGCAATCAGACAGATCTCTTTCTCAATCTCTTAGCCCTTGAGGATATCTGGATTAGCATAATTCCGCCGAGTGATGCATTACCCATAGTCAATTTGAGTCATAGTGAATTTGTTATTTACCACCGTATCTCGATAGAGTCGATCTTTCCAAATTCTACGGCAATCTTCAAAATAACATCCTCAATGCCGGGCACAACGAACAGTTTATTATATTAGGAGACTTTAACGTTTCTAATATTGTTTGGGAGCTATCAAATGACGGTTCCATGTCACCTCAGTATAATAACTTGGACTATAAAAGCACACTTCTTCTTGATAATATAGCACCATGTAATCTCACACAGTTTAACTCAATTCCCAACAGGAATAACCGGATCCTTGATTTAGTTTTCAGTTCTAATTTGCAATTAGTGGTCACCGAAGAGTCGACCACCCTCAAACAGGATAGTCATCACCCGGTACTTCTTGTAGAAACACGGAATCATTCTAATTATAAACATTTAAAGCAAAACTCTATTCAACGTCGAAATTTTACAAATGTCATTTTGACTTGGCCAAACAACGACTTCAATCAGAAGACTGGGTTGATCTCTTCTCCGATTCTAACATAAATTCAGCTGTTACAAATTTATATGACACTGTTAATGCAATTATAAACGAATGTACCCCATTGGTAAAAAATAAAAGTAATACTTATCCTAAGTGGTTCAGCCCAGCATTAACTAGATGCTTAAAAAAAAAAAAAATACCACGCTCTTTACAACAAATACAAAAACCCCCGAGACTACGATACGTTTTCCTTGCTTAGAGCTAGAAGTAAAAATTTATTGAAAAATTGTGAAAGTGCATATCTTACCTCGGTCGAAGGGGCATTGACAAGGGACACAAAAACTTTCTGGTCATACATTCACAACAGGAAACAAAACCAGTCTGGTATACCTGAGTCTGTGACATTTGGTGATGAAGTAGCTAAGGGTGGAAAGGATATTTGTCAGTTATTCTCAAAATATTTCGGATTCGTCTACGAAGATAATGATAACAGCTCATGCAATCAAAGATCAAATTCTCAGGTTCACAGCAATGTGCTTTCTAAAATAGTTCTCACTGAAAAAGAAATCGAAGCGAAACTAAGAGCACTTGATCCGAATAAGGGACCTGGACCTGATGGTATTCCAGCAAAATTCTTGAAAGAGTACGCCTATCAACTAGCTTTCCCTCTGTGCCTTATATTTAATAGATATCTAGAACTAGGTTTATTTCCCAATCACTGGAAAATTGCTCATATTGTTCCTATTTTCAAATCAGGTGATCCGAGACACTGTGAAAATTTTAGACCCATTAGCGTTCTCTCTGCTGTTGCTAAATTATTCGAGTCAATTGTATATGATCATCTGTATTTTCACCTCGAGTCATACCTGGCAGACGAGCAACATGGTTTTATGAAGAAAAGATCAACTGTAACAAATTTACTCAATTTTGAAACATATTTGTGCAATGCCATAGATGATCAGGTAGACGCAGTGTATACAGATTTTCAGAAAGCGTTCGACAAGGTCAACCATTCATTGTTAATCAATAAACTTGCAACATTCGGTATTCACGGTAACTTGCTAAGGTGACTACAATCATATCTTGAGAAAAGAAGTCAGTTGGTTACAGTAAAAGGATATGTTTCAGATCCAATTATAATAAAATCTGGTGTTCCGCAAGGTTCCCATCTCGGTCCGTTACTGTTCATTGCTTTTATAAATGATCTCGTTGCATCAATCACGTCACATTGCTTACTGAATGCGGACGATCTCAAAATTTTTAGGAAGATTAACCCAGTCAGGGGTGCGCATATTTTACAGAATGACCTAAATGTCCTCTCCAAATGGTGTGAACGAAACCGTATGTTTCTCAATGTCAAAAAGTGTTTTACAATTACATTCACCCTAAAAAAACACAAAATGATCACTGACTATACTATAGAAAATCACAAACTTGAACGTACAATAAGTATCAGGGACCTTGGTATTGTTTTTGACGAGAAGCTAAGTTTCCGTAACTCTTTCGACGTGATAGCTGCAAAATCTAACAAAATGCTAGGATTCATAGTGAGACAGACCAAGCAATTCAAGAACTTTACTTAGAATTTAATAGCCTAGTAAGAAGTGTTCTTGAATATGGCTCGATAATTTGGAACCCTCTTTATACCGTACACGCAAAGCGATTGGAACAGATTCAGTCTAAATTTACACGAATGTTGAAGTATCGATATGGTAATGGTCGGGAACGTCTGTCGTATGAACAGACGCTCAAACTCTTTAATCTCATGGCTCTCAGAACTCGACGAACTTTACTGGATCTTATTCAACTCCATAAAATAGTGCACTCACACGTGTACAGTCCCAATCTATTGCAGTCTATAAACTTCAACACGAAACATAACCCACGTAGACCAAAAACCTTCTCCTTGTCGTTATATCGCAACAACATCTCATATAACCAGCCTCTGGCCCGGTTTTGTCGCCTCTATGAAGAGTACGGTGGTCGATGCTCTTATCTCGATATATTTAATCCGTCACCTCTCCATTTTCGCTCTCTGCTTGACTGTATCCTCAGGGACACTACCTAATAATATTTTTTTATGAAAGTCTAATAAGATATTTCCAAACTGTATGTAAACTATAGATTAACCAACATTTTACGTTAAGCCTTCAAATTCAAATTCAAATATTTATTTCTCAACATTGACAATTACTTGTTCTTATTGACGTCAAATAAAACATGATTCTACCACCAGTTCGAAAAAAACCTTCGTGAAGAAGAACTGGCAAGAAACTTCACGGGTATATATTTTTTTTCAAAATAAATTTACAGAGTCTCTTTATGTCTATACAAAAATTATTCTTTCTGCATCTGTTAGCTCGGCAAGTCTCCCTCCCCCCAAGTATCCAAACGACGAACACCCTCAAACGGCACCCGTTCACGAGTTAACGCGGGATCCAGCCATCGATCCTTAGAAGCCTTGTTTCTTTTATATTTAGCTTCAATCAGTACTAACCTATCATATACTTTAATTAACTTTATATGGCCGAAGTTGTCGTGAAAACACTTTTAGGATAGCAATTTGGATCTGCATGATTGTAATCTTGACTGTCTGGTATATAATTGATTGTTATCTGTTGTGTTTTCCAAATAAATAAATAAATAAATAAATATGCTAGGAATATTATTTTTATTAATATTAAATTTAAGGTGATATTATAGGCATTGTAACTTTCTCATTGACGTATTGTGTATTTATTATTAGCATACAACACAAACATATCTGTTTTTACAACGCATCCCTGACCTAGGGTAATACGTTCTTTCCCATGTAATCACTCTGTCGCCAGTCCGTTAGGACACAAGATGCGTATCAAGCATTCTTCGCAGCACGCGAACAACCAGGTGTTTTGATTATTTAACTTGACCACTTATCAACACAGTGTAATGTTTCAGTTTTACAAAATCTATCATGTTTAATAGTTTCTATTATTTTTAATTGACAAATGGATTGGGTTGGTTTCATATTATAAACAGGTTGATGTAAATGGCAAAGTAGTTTGTTTGTTGAAATCGTAAGGCAAGATGTTATATCAGAGTTCTGTAGCAAAATGAGAGTATCTTTGTTGACATCAAATGCAATGTACTCAGAAGCAGGTATAGCGTAGGTTGCTATATTTTTATTAAAGCACACCAGCAGACTTATCAACTTATTAAGCTCATACTTAGTGTTGCTTAGAAGTGGAATTCTTATTTCAAATATAATAAATTCTTTTGTCATGCGTGCTTGGACTCTCAGTATTTTATAAATATCAGTTAATGTACTCGATATGTCAGGGAGTTGTAAGTCGCGTGATAAGTGGAGTGCTATTTTATTGAATTCTTTTTGTAATTGGGTGGGCGGTAATAAATGCATATCTCATATATGCCCTCGATATAGGTCAGTAAGGCAGTCTAGTAATGACTGCTGAATTCGTTTAAGATGTGAAATGATTTTGTCGGCGGCGTAGCTAGCTGTAATAGTATATATTACATTATCAAAGCTTTGTTTTAAGGAACTTGACTGCAATGTTAGGCTCTTTAGGTGCTCGTTGATTAATGTGAACTGGTTGTTCATGAGTTCTTCGTCTTTCTTTATAATATTATAATATGTCTGGTTTTTCAATAAATTATTGACGTGATTTTCTTTTTCATTGACTTGATTTAATGTAATTGACAGACACTAAAATTAATTGTAATGTAAACTGTAAGTAGAAAAAAAACCAATGTTGGCGTTTAATCCAACATATAGAAATGTAAAGAAAAGTAAAGATGTAAATGTAGGGGTGAGTTTAATAATGTAAAGAAAGGGGTAAGTAATAATGTAAAGAAAGGCGAGTGCACGTTTGTAAGTAGTTAGATACAATGCAGATAAAGATCGTACTCTTTACTTAATACGAATTAATCGATGACAAGTAAATGTACTTTGTACAAGATATTTATGCAATAACATAGGTCTGATTGTCTGTGTTATTATAATAATGAACCAAAAGTTTTCCTAATACACTTAAATTTGTTTAATAAGACTGATTCTGATTAAATAAATCACATTTAAAAGCATTTTTATTACTGACTGTATCTCATTCCATTTAACTTCTTTTGGGATTTGTTTATGAGTGGTATTCGTCCGAAATATAATATAATAACGATAATAAACAAATACCAATGGTATTAGTTTTTGGTATTAGAAAGGAATAGCTCGACAGGCTGTCGATTCTCGCTCCGATTGCCGCCCGGTAGGGACGTGCAAGACGACTCCGATTGTTCAGTCTCTTCCCGTTATTCAGTGGCGCTCAGTTTCCTGACGTCACAGTATAGCGTGTTGGTGCCATGACTTTCTGTGTTTTCTTACGCCCTCCGAGCGCTGTCGAAGTGATTATTTTTCTTTATGACTAAGTACCTTAGTCTTCAAAGTGCTGTGCTGAGTTGTTTTGTGCTTGTGCTGAGTGCTGTGTTGTGCCCAGCGTGAGTAGTCTGGTTTCAGTACAAAGGATACTTAACCTTGACAACGAATTTGTACTGATCCAGTCCTTTTATTTTTATATTATTCCTTTCTTCTATTTTATATATTTTTCCTATATTTTCATATAAATTTTTTATCATATCTGTGTGTTTTCGTGTGCATTCGCCCTTTCTGTCAGTAAAGGTTGACCCTAACGCGGTCAACTATTTACCTTCGTACCCTTTTTTTGATTTCTAGGTAGCGGCCTTCGGCGAACTTCGGTTAGTTTTAAGTCATTCTCCCCAGCCCCCCTACCGCTGGTAGGGAGGTTAGCCGCTAGGGTTCGCTAGGTTACTCGGAACTATAGGCATACCTTATATAAATATATATTTATAGTCCCAACCCTCCATTATGGATTCGCAGAATTTAGTAAACTTTGCAAAAGCCTTCGCCCAGGTGTTCGTAACGTCCGGCGCCAAAATAACTGACGATGTTCTAACGCAGGCCTTACAGGCAACAATCGCGTCTCTGGCCCTTCAGGTCACCCACGCCCAGACCCCTCAGGTCTTTAGCTCTCCCCCGTCTCCCGTGCCCTCTGACATGGACTGTGTGTCGGACACGTCCTCGCGCACATCACGTAGGAAGCGTACCGCTCCCGGGAACGATTCAGACTCTGCCGCGTCCTAAGCTTCGTCAGTCGCCGCCATTTTGACCGGCTCTCCTGAGCCTCTATTCCAATTAGTCGCCAAACGCTCTAAGAAGCGTTTGAAAAAAGCAGCGGTGTCTTAAATACCCAAGCCCTCCCCGGTGTCCTCAACACCCGCCCCCGCACCGCTTATGTCACTCGAAGTGACCGCGTCTCCGTCGGTCCCGTCGAAGCCAGCGACGCGCTGCGCTCCCGTCCCACCTAAGCCTCAACTCCCTCCGCCCGTCTTCCTCCGCAAAAAAGCGCGTTGGACTGCGGTTTCTAACTTGTGCAAAGAGCACAAAATTAACTACTTAAAAGCCACCAACGCAGGCGAATCAATTAAAATTCCGGACTTCCGGTCTTTTACTAGGCTTCTATCGATCAAACAAATCGCATATCATACCTACGCCCTCCCGGAGCAGCGCAAGGTCCACGCGGTATTACGTGGCGGTTTCCGTTAGCATTAGTAATCCTAACCGTTGTGCGTCGAGCGTCCTAACCGTCGTGGGCACCCTGGGCAATGCCACCGTTGCCAGCTTTACGGCCACGCAGCGGCAAACTGCTCTGCCCCTCCCAGGTGCATAAAGTGCCTAGATCCCCATATTACGAAGGAGTGCACTCGCACTCTCGCCTCCACTTCCCCCCTGCATGTGTGCTGTGCGGCCAGTCCGGCCACACAGCAAACTACAGGGGTTGTCCGCGTGCTCCGCACTCCTCCGCTAAGAGGGCTGCGCCTAAACCAGCGCCGCCGCTCACTCCTGCCAACTTCCCACCGCTGCGCAACCGGGGTCCCCCGGAAGCAAAGCTTGTGCAGCCGACGCCTACTCCGTCTCTGTCCTGGAGACAGAGTCCGGCCGCTCCACCTGCACCTTCCCGTCCTATCCCAGCTCCCGTAGCTCCAATAGTCCCGCGTCCCGCTCCGTCGTCTTCACCTCAGTCGTCGTTGGCTGAGGACATGAAGCCCGTGTTTGACATCATTCAAAACGTCAACATTAAGGAACTTTCCGTACTCGCAAGCAAACTGCGAGCCGCCCGCTCTCCTCAAGAGCGTTTTTTTTCATTATCCGAGCATCACTCGCTACTTTGTTCTTTATAAATTCTATTTTTCGTATAAATTCGTTAAATAAGTAACTAAAATGTCTAGACCCGCAAATCCCGCGTCCTGTCGTATCAAACCCAAAGGCTTATCCCTAGCTTCTTTTAACGTTCGTAGCCTGAGTACTAACTTTCCTGAGCTCAAACTGTTCCTTCAGAACAACAAGCCAGACTTATTTCTTCTTCAAGAGACTTGGCTTACTCCAAACCGCTCCAGGGGATTCTCTATTCCCAAATACGCGTTCACGCGTAACGATAAGCCTTACCCCGATGGTTTCGGCGGCACCGCTATCAATTACAAAAGAGGTTTCCATTGCTCTCCTCTCCCTACTCCTCCTCTCCTCAACATGGAAGCCACTGTGTGTAGATTGGCTATGACTGGTCATCCGACCATCATAATAGCTTAAATCTACATACCTAGTGGTGCCAGACCAATCCGCAGCAATTTTGAGACCATTCTCGCCCTCGGCCATTCAGTCATTATGTTCGGAGATTTTAACTCCAAACTTAATGACTGGACGTGCCTATCGACTAACACCAGCGGTATCGCTCTCCTTAACATCACTGAGCAACTTGACTTAGACGTCATCTCTCCCGTCACTCCCACTCACTATCCCAACAACCCAAACCACTCTCCTGATATCCTCGATTTTGCGATCATCAAACGAATCAACCTCGATCTCAGGTCTATCGAACCACTCGATGACGTAGGCTCTGATCACCGCCCCGGCTTCCTTGTGCTAGGCCGCCTAACGATAACGTCACCTCTCCTAAGACTTTAAGGAAAGGCTTTAAAAATACGTTAGTTTCTGCCTAAGAGGCTCCGAACTCTCCGCTCGCGATCTTGCCCGGATCTCTTGATAGCCCGGACAAAATAAGTCGATTCCATCACTGACGCTCTCAACTCAGCCATCATTGATAACGAAAATGTTGCTAAACAAGGCAAACCCACGCTTCCCTTAGCCATTAAGAATCTTATTGGAGCTAAGAACGCGGCTCTCCGGAGAGCCAAGAAATATAGTACGCACGCCTATAGATCAGCTGCGAATAAGCTTCAACGCAAAGTTAGGTCTTGCCTCACGGAATTCCGGGGAGCTCAGATGAACGATCTCATGGAAAATATCTCCCCGTCCCACCAAGCATATTATAGTATGGCGCGAGCCTTACGCGTAGATGCCGTCTCTCACGTTCCTCCTCTCACTTGTCCAGATGGCACTATTGCCTTCGAAGTCGAAGAGAAAGTTGAATGATTTGCTGACAACATTGCCTCACAATGCTCGCACAGCACCCAACTCGCGAATCCCTCCCACAGCCAGGCGGTGGAGGACGAAGTCCTCCGCAGGGACTCTCTCCACATCACCGCTGACTCCGTCACAGTGTCTAATGACGAAATCTCTCTTTTAATTAGACGTAAAAAATCCAAAAAGGCTCTGGGTGCGGATGGAATCTCCAACCATGCACTTAAGCATCTGCCGCAACAAGTGCTTACCTTGTTAGCTATCATCTTCAATGCCTGCTTCGACCTTAGCTACTTTCCAAAAGCTTGGAAAGAAGCGACAGTCATAGGCATTCCCAAACCTCTGAATACCCCGGCTAATCACAGACCCATCAGCCTCCTCAAGTCTTTGGCTAAACTTTTTAAAAGAGTCATACTCTCTCGAATGAGGAACCATCTGTTTCCAACGGATGGCGATCCCCTCATCGTTTCCCATCAGTTCGGCTTTCGCGCAAAGCACTCTTGCCCTCAGCAAGTACACCGTATTGTCGAGTACATACTCGACGGCTTCTATCAGCGACGTCATAAAGCGGTCGCAGTCTTCTTCGACGTAGCCAAGGCTTTCGATAAAGTCTGGCACAGCGGTCTCGTTTATAAACTCTACAAGATAGGCTTACCGGATCGCCTAGTCAGGATAATAGCGTCGTTTCTCAAAGACCGTACGTTTCGATTTAAACACGAAGGCACGCTTTCTGCACCTCGTCCCATAAAGGCTGGCGTCCCTCAAGGCTCAGTCCTCGCCCCTCTGCTGTACACCGTGTACACCAACGACATTCCCATCCCACCAAAAGGCGTCAAACTCGCCCTCTTTGCCGACGACACTGCCCTTTACACCAAAGGTCACAGTGTCCCGCAGTTCGTCACCATTCTCCAAAAGGCGTAAACGCCCTCGGTGTATGATTTCAAAATTGGCGCAGCTATGTTAACCCTGAAAAGAGTTCCGCGATTCGCTTCGACCCCAAACGCAGTCGTCCCGCTGGCGATCCCCACGTTCAAATGTTAGGCATTCTCATCCTTTGGAAGCGTAGTACTAAATACTTAGGCGTCACCTTAGATCCGACGCTTTCTTTCAAGCCACACGTCGAAAGAGTTTCGAAACTCGCCCGTCACTACTTAGGCCGCCTAAATAGCATGTTAGGTAGAAAAAGTAAAATGTCTTTTAGAAACCATGGTACGTGCGTAACGCGGACCTGCACAGAGATCTTGAATTACCTACAGTGCAACAGCACTTCAAAACGATCTCGGAAGCGTTCTTCACACGCTCTGAAACCCACCCTTAGTACGAGCTTCAGCCTCGTATATTACCCCTGTTCTCGATTCGAAGTTCAAAGTCGCTAGGCCTAGGAAAGCGCAAGCGTACTCTTCCACTAGACTGTCATCAGATCTCGAAGCCCTTCTGGCCGCTACTTCTAATTCTGACGTAAATTCGAATTAACTATGTAAATTAATTTATCTTCTCTTTGCAATTTTGAGCACCTTCAGTGCTATGAATTCACCATCAGTGCTTTGAGCACCTTCAGTGCTATGTAAAACCCAGCGGGTGTCCCCTTCTGGGCCCCGCTAGCACGGCCTTTCTCTCCAATTGGCCGTCGCACAATGGCATTACGTCAAATTTAAAATTGTGTTCCTAGTGTTGTAGTTAGGAAATCGTTCGTCTGATGAGTAGCATTACTAGTTAGTGTGTGGTTATAAGTTTTATTTTTTATTTTTATACAATGTGGGATGCAACCTGCGTAGACACTCTCGCACCTTCCCATCTTCCTACAACTAGTGCACAATCTGGTTGTGCTGCTAGCCAGCGCTAACGCTGAAAGCTTTAAACGTAGTAAATATCAGAATTTGGGTAGTGGGTATATTTTTGAGGCTTTTGGCGTTGAAACCAAGGGGTCCTGGGGACCAGGGGCTCATCGCCTTTTTTCGGACCAGCGAGGTGATTGGTAAGTGAAACTCGTGACCCTAAAGCTGGCACCTACCTCGCACAACGAATTTCTATTGCGATCCAGCGTGGTAATCCTGCCAGCCTATTGGCTACGTTGCCTTAAATGGATTCAAGTTTAGATTTAGTTTTTAATTTGTAGCATAATTTCATTTTATAATTGTTTATTTAAGTTAAATTTTGAATTTATCTAAAAAAAGAAATACATTTACATTTCATTTACAATGTTGCAAAAATAATACAATATTTACACGCAACACTGGTCATCACTCGTTTATATGTTGCGATACATAAAATAAGACTTAAACATAGAGATGTTTTATAAAAATTATAGTAATCAGGATAATTAAAACTCAAATACGCTTATCTTCGCTATCGGGGGTAAACATTTTTGTAGAGTGTACACTGGAATCCCGCACGTACAACTTCATTTAACAACAAGCTGAGTGGAAGTTAATGAAACAAAAGTTTGGACCAACCGGAAGAAAGAAAGAGAAAATTAGTCAGTAGCTATCGCCAATTTAACAGTTGGGTGAGTAGTAAAGGGATTTTACGCCGTTTAATTGGTTTATATAATCAAACGTTTTATCATTACACTTAAAAGTCAAAGTTTTAGAGTAATATGTGTTGTAGGTAAAATATCATGTTAAAAAAAATTTACTATATTATTTTTACTTATAAACAATGATATTTTATTTGTTTTTATAATGATTATTAGGGTGACCTTAACTTCAAATGGATTTTTTGTTTCTGTGATTTCTCTGGTCGTTCCTTTTATTTAACTGGAACCACGTAAACGTGATTGTGGTAGCCACAGAACAGAAGAAAATACACCACTCCAACCATAAGTTGTATGGACAACATACATACAGCATAAGTGTTTTTGTTTGGTGTTTTATTATGATTACATAAACAATCCAAAAATAACCTGTAAATGATACATCTTACTCCTAAAATCATGATATTAAATTAAAAACAGCACTTTGGCTTCCCGAGTGTATATTGTACAATTTACAATAATAACTAATAATTATTAGTAATTTGTAGTTTTGTTTTTGTATGTGATGTGTACAATTTTATGAAATTACCCTTTGAACTTATTTTGTATTATATTAATAAGGTTATTTGTTTACTTGATATTTAGTGACAGACAAAGACAAAGCTGCACGCGTTTTTGTAAATTTGCATTTAGTATATTATCGTAACGAGTTAATTTTATCGAAAATAAGTGTAATAATATAAATGTATTCTCCTTATAGTTAGAAATTGATAATGTCGTCTACCAGCAGTAACAATATTTTCTTAAACTGCTTTACCTACAACAACTATTGCTAAGAAATACATACCGTAACATTTAATAAATAACATAAAAGAATAAATCATTAAGTTGAATGAAATCTTTGCCAATACCGCAGATCGAAAAGGGTGCACTAAGGACCGATTCTAAATATGATTTATCCTCATGCTTGCTATTAAATCACTCGGTATTCCACAGCGTCTTGATCTGGGGTCTGATCCGCTATAAATAATATTAGGTATACATATGAAATTGGCGTTTTGTCATACTGGCCACTTTGATCTGTATTATCACCTCTTTGGTTAAGTTTTCCAAATTCAAATTTATACAGCTATTTACTCACGCATATTTATTTCGAAAACCGTAATACAGTTGTTTTTCTCTTCTGGTATTTTCTTTGCGTCGCTAAGTTAACAAAATATACGTACGCCTTATTTACGAGTACGAGTTGCACTGTGACACCAGTGCTGCAGAAACGGCTCGAAGTATTAATGCTGTGTATGGCGGTGGTTGCGCAAAAGAAAAACACAGTGTGTTTTTGGTTCCAACGTTTTCGTTCTGGAAATTTCGACCTGCAGAACAAGCCCCATGGACGCCCAGATACCAAAGTTGATGATGAAGAATCGAAGGCTATTGTGGAAGCCGATCCATCGTAAAACACGTCCAAGTCAGCTGCAGGCTGCGGTGTTAGTGACAAAACTGTTTTAATCTACTTGAAGCAAATTGGGAAGGTGAAAAAGCTTGAGAGGTGGGCACCTCATGAATTGAGTGCAGCAAACCGACAAACGCGCGTCGAATGCTGCGTTACATTACTCAACCAGGACAATAATGAAAGGATTTTAAATCGAATCATTACCTGTGATGAAAAGACCCTGTACGGCAATCGGAAACACTCATCGTAATGGTTGAACCCTGGCAAACCAGCCTAATCCCGCCCCAAGCGAAAATTTACTCAAAAAAAGTTAGGTACTTGTGAGCGTTTGGTGGAATAGTGCCGGTGTCGTTCACTACAGCTTACTAAAATCTGACCAGACGATTACGGCAGATGTCTATTGTCAGCAACTGCAAACCATGATGGAAAAGCTAGCTGCTAAACAACCGAGGCTGGTCAATCACTCTAGGCTACTGCTGCTTCAGGACAACGCTAGACCACACACTTCACAACAAACGGCTGCCAAATTAGAGAAGCTTCAATTGGAATTTCTAAGACATTCCCGTCCGAATGGTTTTTTTAATTAATGGGATCAATGAACTACCTATGAAATGGCAAAAGTACATAGATAGCAATGGTACATACTTTGATTGAAGAAAAATATAATATATTTTTTAAATTGACTGTATTTTCCTCCCTCACAAAACGCCAGTTTCATATGCAATGACCTAATTTATACTCTTATCTGTTATTTAATGATGTTAAAGAATAAATAATGGATAATATATACAATTATACAATTCAAATAGGTTGCTTATTGAAATCGCCTAACAATGATGTAAAATAATAAAAATAATAAAAAACAATCTAACCTTTACGCAACTTTCCCTATTTGTTATTTATCGAGCATTAGCTGCGAGAATATATCTTTTTGAAAAAGGGAATTGAAAAAATAAACGTAAGTTTCAGAAGATAATATACTCTAATAAGTTCCTAATATACTCTAATAAGTTCCTTAATGGAATTTCATAGCAAATGATAGTTTATTTTATTTCTAATCCATCAAGTTGCCTTATCAAAAAGTTGACTGAGACTGTTTGTTGAGAGAGTGGCTCACAAAGCTAGTGCTGAAAATTTTACAAATTATCACCTAAAATCTAGGTAACCATTTCATTCAATCAACTTTTTGCAAAATATTTTCCTTGCCCAAGAAGTTCTAACAAAAACATCCTTTTATCCTCTGATTTATCATCCATAGAATCACATCGCTTTTCACTGAAATTACATATAAATATTGTTAAAATAAAACAACGTTTTTTTTTATTTTTTTTTTATATTTCATTTTTTCGTTTGTAACTAAGTGTTCCTATTCTACGAGTGGTACTTGTTTGAAATGTTTCTGTTCTATACTTGACTTATTACTTAATTTATCCTGACATGTATTTGTATTGTGAATAGTGTTAATTTTATTTCATTTAATTTTAATTATATTTCATTCATGTAGTAATATGCATCCTGTTTATAATTTTTCTGTCCTACTTGGGCTAAATATGTAACTTAATTTATGCTTCTTGTAGGTTTACTGTAAATTCTAGAGTAAAATTGTTAGTTTTGATTTTAATCTTATTTAATTTTACGGAAATAAAAACTTAAAATAGGTCTTTACCTATGAAACTGCCGTTTTGCCGTACTGGCCATTTCAAATGAAAATATTTTTTTTTGACTGATAATTCGAATTTCAAATTAATTTTATTTGACAAACATGGAATTCTTTTTCATAAATCGTCATTTGTTTAATAGTTAGTGTTTTGTTTTCAACGCATTCGAACATTTTTCGTCATCATGGATAAGTTAAAATTAATTATGGAGTAATTATGGAGTATGAGTACCGTCGTGGCAGCAAAGCGGCACAAGCGGCACGCAACATCAACGACGTTTACGGAGCGAACACTACAAACGAACGCACCACCCGTTATTGGTTTACCCGCTTAATTTTGACCTGAAAAATGAACCCCGTGGTCGTCCGAAAACTTTGGTCGACAATGACGAATTAAAGGCAATTGTGGAAGCTGATGAAACTCAATCCACGGCTGAATTAGCAGCAGCTTTCGACGTTAGCATCAAAACGATATTGGTCCATTTGCGTCAAATGGGCAAGGTAAAAAAGCTTGACAAATGGGTACCCCACGAACTCAATGACTCACTGCTCAGCAGGCATACAAATGAAGGAATTCTGAACCGCATTGTTACTTGTGACGAGAAATGGATCCTGTTTGACAATGGAAAGCGCTCAACAAGTTGGTTTGACCCTGGTTCAGCACCCAAACAATGCCCTAAACGAAAACTTACCCCTAGAAAAGTGATGGTCATTGTTTGGTGGTCTAACGCGGGTGTAATTCATCACAGCTTCTTGCCAAACGGGACAAGCATTAATGCAGATGTGTACTGTGAAGAACTGAACACAATGATGGAGAAGCTCGCACGTCTCCAACCAGCTTTGGTCAATCGTTCGGCTCCACTGCTCCTGCACGACAACGCGCGACCTCATACTGCACAGCAGACGGTCTCCAAGCTACAAGAGTTGGGGTTGGAAGTTCTCCGTCATCCGCCGTACTCACCAGACCTTGCGCCTACAGACTTCTACTTTTTCCAGAATTTGGATAACTTCTTGGCGGGAAAAAATTCAATACCCGAGAGGCAGTACAAAATGCCTTAGAAGAATTTGTTGCCTCCCGTCCAGCTGATTTCTTCAAGAAAGGCATCAATAAGCTACCAATGCGTTGGCAAAGATGCGTTGATTGCATGGGTGATTATTTTGATTAATAGAAATAAAAAATATATAAAAAAATTAAGCTTCATTTATTTCGTGAAAAACGGCAATTTCATAGGTAAAGACCTAATATCTACAATCAATGACATATTACATATAGACAAATCAAACCCGAACATTACCGCACAAAAAAACGGCGTCAACTTAACTATAGATACCTACCCGATATATAGAGTAATATAATTTGTGGGAGAAGGAAAGAATAATACGGTTCCCTTGTTGTAAGTAAGACATACCTATGTACTTCGTGACGTTGTTTTGCACTAATTGGTCGCGAGCGTACGCGACGTAGTACGTAAATTGTCGAAACTCTATAGCGTTGTCTCATTTACTCCCACATACGAAATCATATTATATCTCGCTCTTCGAGTTTGTTGAAACGAATAGCCATGTTAATTTTAAAACGTCATTTTAAATAGCAAAATAAAATAATAAATAAGATTGTTATTAAAAAATAGTACTTACGAATGAAAATAAATGTTTATTCTATGTTTAACAGTAACAGTGTAATTAGTACACTTCTAGTACACAAGAAGGCATTTTACGGTATTAAAAACACAGAATAGGGAATAAGTTTTGCTTGATGTTTAGCTGTGACACTGGGTTGCACAAGACTGAGTCAAATAGCCAGCAACTGCCTTGCATTTGCGTTGCCATTTTTGAGGGCGGATAACCTGTCTATATGTAATATGTCATTGTCTACAATTTTATTTAGATTTTAAGTTTTAAATGGTGTAGGTATTGTAATCTGTCTAATTTGTAATTTGTTATTATTGTTAGCTGTGGTGGCCTATAATAGGGTAAACAATAAGAACGATTGATAAACATTTGTATTTTTTGTTTATTTTGTATATCATCTGTCGACAATCCTAAATGAATAAATAAATAAACGTTAGTTAGTTTCAACTCTTCAAATCTCCTTTGGGGGCCTGAGTAAACTGACGCCTATCGTTTTCAGTGCATAGATAATTAAAAAGTTTATTTCAAATTAAAATACAAGGCAGAAAGCCTTTGAAATTGTATGCAAATAAGAGCTTTGAAGTTTTTAATAAAGAGTTGTTCCACCCTCAAAAATGTTGTTTTGCAAAGTCAAAAGAAAAGATAATTAAGCCCAAGTAATTTGGTTATAACGACCTAAATAAATGAAATCTTCGCTGAGTAAAAAAAAAATTTTCTAATAAACTTTTTGAATGCTCTGTGCATATTGATTTAAAATATTTTTTTGAAACTTAAATCAGTCATTGTAAGGCAGTATTAAAAATTAAATAATTTTTAGTTTCATTAATTCCATATGAAATGATTTTGCGCGTATAGCCAGTGGAGCGCACAAATGCTAAGGTTAGTGAAAATTTAGTCTGTGAACAGTGTTTGAAATATGGGATGATATTGGTTGTCATTAATAATTATTGTATTTCTTATGCATAAAGATTGCGTTTTTTGGGTATCATTAATCGTATTTGTGATTTAATCAATTATAATGTTATTTATTTATTATTTATTAGTGATGCATGACATAATGCATGACTTCAATGCATGCCGGCTTCAGTTCAAAATGCCTTTGTTACAGTAAATGCACTGGCATTTCATATCCAAAACACGGTTATTATGGGTTTTAAAATAGGAAGCACTGTGAAATAAACAAATAAGAATCTTATACAATTTTTATCTTCATTTTTTTATGGTGTTCCGGTCCCGGTTTCAGGGACCTTCCCCTATTATCAAATAATAGCTCAGTTTTACAACTTAGTTTAACTCATAGTAACGTAAAATTATAAAAAAATGGTTTGCAATTGTATCTAGGAAATTTATTTAATGAGTACCCTTTTTTAATACTGAGTGACAGGTATTCTTGGAATAATATAATCATAACTAAGGAAAGTATGTCATTTCAAATAGAAACTGTACTGATAAATAAGTGATTTAATTTGCTTTAATCAATGATTGATTATGTTTCATTAAAATAAAAAAGAGGAAGCTAGGTGACATGCTCCTCAAAAACGGAAATTTTATACTTCACTCAAAACTATCTTTACAGTTTTTGGCCAAACCCCTCTAGGAATGACTAGCCGTAGACGGTTGTAGCCCTAAAAAAAATGGTTAAAATATTACTGTACCCATGCGGGATAAAATTTGGACAAAATTGGAAGTGATATATATGTATATTTTGTTTATTGCTCAGATTTCAAATAAAGCTTTTTTTCATTGCTTCAAGATTTGTCTGATTTGCAAAGCTCCCTTTAAGATTAAGCTACACGGTCGGCTGTCATTTTCAGCAATTAACTCCTCGTTGAAGATTCGTTAAATATCAAAGATTTTCATGATTCAGATTTTCTGGTCATGGATTTCCGGTTGCTAAAGGATGACAAAATATGACAAATGATGCTTTAACTTTGATCCATCCTTATCTTAGATTTGGGCCATTGAGGTGTATAGAAAATCATATAATTTTTTGACGCACTTCTTCTTTATTCCAACTCATTTTTTGCCTCGGCATCTATTCTAATATAGTGGATATTTAATAATTATCCGTATCTTTATAGTGAGTGACGGTTACTTTTTGCCGTTGTGCTTATTATTATTAGTAGTGTTTTGTTGGAGATTGTGTGTATTGTTTTCGAATAAGTTACAAACCTTCTTTCATGTTTTCATAATATGTAATAAAAACTGTACTTAGCTGTTTAAAAATAAGATAAAAAATTAAGCATTTCTTTGTTGTATAGGTATTGTCTTCAGTTACATAATTATGTTGGTGTATAACTTGATTTTTTAGTGTGTATAGTAATTGTAATTTTTATGTAGATTGCTGGGCATGCTTGCTTTATTAAAGTAGGTATCTCTTTTAATAGTAGGTTTTTACAATATGAATCAATATTGTAAAAAAGAATAACAAAGAAGATATGTGAATGTAAAAATAAATATTAAACGCCCAGACAAGTTTCAAGGAAACCTATTATCGGCCTTACTTTTAACATTGTATACAGAGAAATATTTTATTGTAACGCTGTTGGCTTTCTTAATATAGTAAAATAAATATTCGGCTTATTGCAACAAATAAGCTTCGACTGTCGTTAAATTGAAAGTTTTGATAATCGGTGTGTCAATATATTTTCCTTGTAAATAGGATTCTGATAAGAGTCCAAATTTCATTCTGCATACGTTATATTATTTTTAGTCAATTACAATTTAAGATTCCATCAAATAAACTGTTATAAATAATTAATGTTAAATATTTTACTTTTTATATTTGTGATAGCCGGAAAACATTCTCCTGATGGAAGTGGCATCCTGGCCGATGAATACCATATTCGTAGGTGTTTATTTATTATATCGTTATCTAACATCGTGTCTTCACTATAAGCGGAACACAATTGTGTAAATGTTGCTATGATGGCATCTAAAATGTAATTCACATAAACAAATTTTACAGACAACAATGTACATAACTTTGTGTTGTAAGAGTTTTTAACACGCCATGATCTTTACAAACACTTGTATATGTCACTGTTCAAGCTATAACGAGATTTTTTTTTTTCGAAATGGACAGTTTATTTATGGCGCATAACCCTTTTAAATTTCACCGGACTTTGTAGCTTAGCGCTGACGGCGCCTAGCTGGAAAACTATAACGAGAGTTTTTACTGTAATAGTAAAGGTAGTAACTGCATGGGTATTATAATTTTTGTAAATTTTATTTATTTATTTAACTTTATTCTGGACATAAAAATACTTTTTGTCAGGATGGTGCACAATTAAACCTACACCTACAAATCAACCGATGGAAACATAAATAAACTAAGTTATATAATTCCGTTAGCACTAATCTCACAGAAAACGGAAGTATAACATATGCTTTTGTCCCCAAATTCCAGCTGGATCAGGAGTTACTATTTGATACCAGGTAGAGTCCTCTTGTTTTAGTAGATTGATGTCTTTTACACACTATATTTAAATAAAAATACGGGACCAAGTCAGTCAACATGCCAGGACCAGTAACCCGTGACTCAATAACCACTGACTTGGAGGGCTTTAATACATTTTGCCAACATTTAGCCAACATTTAATATTGCTTTAAAAAAATAAAGCGATTATTTAGCTTCATTTGCAAAGACGCTAAAGTAGGCCACTGAAAGTTTTTGGAATTTTCTTTATTGTGGGGTTCCTCTTATGAGCCATGGTATGGATAGTCCTCTATACTGTTAATAGAAAAGGAGTGACGGCTGTACCTATTTATTTTGATCTCGAGTTCGGCAGGTTCATTTAATAATTAAATTTATAGAATGAATTTTTATGTGAAAAGAACCCTTAGCAATATATATAATAATACAAGAATTAACCAAACAAAGAACCACGTTGCTTTATAAAAAATATATGATTACATATTCTATTACTCGTAACTACTTCGTTGTTTAAATTAATTACTCTTATCTGAACGCTTTAACGATTTATGTATGGCCCAAAGTAATGTTCCGCTTCAATTTAATTATGCGAATATTTGAATATTCCTGGAATGTGATTTTATCGAAAGCTATTTCCGTCACTATCGGGCATTTACCAAAACTGTGGTAAATATATGTACATAATAATGTATAGTTTCGGTTGCGAGTAGAATAATGATTATAATAGGGCTTCGTATAACTATGTAGGGATTGATTTAACACTGACATTGTTTTTTCTAATGATTACTACGCTGCGCTACGTTATCGCAATAGCTAATCTCTAATTCTTTTATCCATTCTTCATCAGTGTCACAATACTTTTATTTCCTGCCGTTGTTTGCAGAATGCTTTCATGATAATTTAAATAGAGCTATGGAATTTGTTGGATCCCATTCCGCCTAGTTATTTAATGATATAGTATAATATGGTAATGTCATAACCATATGTATAAAAATATATCTAAAGTTAAAATACCATCCAAAATGTTGTTTAAAAATATCTTAAGTATTTAAAAAAGAAAATTGAGTATCCAACAAAAATGTTGTGTATTTTTAAATGTATTTGTAAATATTTACCTAATTAGGTACATACACCAAGTATTTTTTTTAGTAGTCATCCTTTAGATTGGCAAGGTAATTCAGTTTGTTTTTTTCTTTTCGTTCGTGCTGGCAATGTGCTGTCTTCTTTGTGCAAAATTAAGTATGACTTTTCGTTTCGGTTTTTTTTTCCGGTCGAAACTTTTTTGTTTCAAAAAAGTTATAAAATATATATAATGTCGCTGTCGATGTAAAATATATATAAGCAAAAGTGCACATGTGAACATTATTTGTGTAGAACTTTATGACCAACAACTTTGTTCAACCTATTTATATTGAAATAAACTTATGGTTAGTCAGGAAACTTGATATTTTTAACTTCGAATAATTTTTTTAGCACATGTGGGATCGATTCGGACTTCTAGTAATTTTTTTTGCTCTTACGAATGCACTATTTTTTTTGCACTATACGAGGTTATGTGGGACCCGTTCCGAGCCTAGCCTAGCCGAGCGAGCCTCTACCCACTAAAAAACCACCTGTATGACTCTGGCAATCATTTGCCTCACAGGTTTCATCTGAAGCGACATCCAATTGGAGAAAGAGGCCTCGCAAGCGGGGACCCTTATGGGGTCATCCGCTGGGAAATATCGTAGCACTGAAGGTGCTCATAGCACTGAAGGTGCATTCATAGCACTGAAGGTGCTCAAGGTGAATTAGAGTTTGCAGGCTTCAAGATCGGCCGTTTGCTGATTGGCTGAGTACGCGAGTGCGTTCCTAGGTCTAGTGACTTTGAACTTCGAATTTAGGACTGGAGGAGTACACAAGACGGACTTTCGAATTAAATGATTGGGATGGGTTTCGGAGCGTTTGAAGAACGCTTCCGAGAGTGTTTTGAGATGTTGTTGTACTGTAGGTAGTTCAAGATCTCTGTGCAGGTTCGCGTTGCGCACGTACCAGGGTGTGTTTGTGTTTGTTGCGACAGAAGAAATTTTGAACCACCTGCAGTTTGTGCAGGAGGAAGGGTTTGGCGTGGTGAAAAATTAGCGAGGCATAAGTCAAGACGGGTCTAACGCAGGTCTTTTGTTTCTAAAAGACATTTTACTTTGTCTTCCTAACATACTGCTTAGGCGGCCTAAATAAAGACAGGTGAGTTTCGATACTCTATGGACGTGTGGCTTGAAAAAAAGCGTCGGGTCTAAGGTGACGCCTAATTATTTAGTATTGCGCTTCCAGGGGATAGGAAAACCTAGCATTTGGACATAGGGGGTCGTCAGGACGGCGGCGTTTGTGGTCAAAGCGAATCACAGAACTCTTATCTGGATTCACATCGATACGCCATTTTTGAAACCATACACCATGGGCGTTTAAGACCTTTTGGAGTTTGGTGATGAGACCTGAGACACTGCAGATTTTGGTGTAAAAGACGGTGTCATCGGCAAAAAGGGTGAGTCCGACGACTTTCGGCGGGACAGGAATGGTGTTGGTGTATACGGTGTACAACAAAGGGGCGAGGACTAAGCCCTGAGAGACTCCAGCCTTTATGGGACGGCGCGCGGAGAGCGTACCTTCGTGTCTAAAACGAAATATGCGATCTTTGAGATAGGATGCGATTGCGCTGACTAGTCGATCCGGTAAGCCTATATTGTAAAGTTTATAATTTGAGACCGTTGTGCCAGACTTAATCGAAAGAAAACTGCGACCGTTTTATAACGCCGCGGATAGAAGCCGTCGAGTATATACTATGGACTATATATAGTCTATCGACGATACGATGGACCTGCTGAGGGTAGGAGTGCTAAGCGCGAAACCCGAATTGATGGGGAATGATATGGTGTCGCTAACCTATGGAAACAGATGGTGAGAAGTTAAGAGGAGGTCTGTGATTAGCCGGGATATTCTTTATCCTTGGGAATGCCTATGACTGTAGCTTTTCCCAAGTTTTTAAAAAGTAACTAAGGTCGAAGCAGGCATTAAAAATGATCACTAGCGAGGTAAACACCTGAATGTGGGAGGGGTCTGCAGGTTTCGTGCTGGGCGAGCATAGTGAGGCAATGCTGTCGGCGAAGCAAGCAGCTTACTCATCGTCTTCGAGGGCGGTAGTGCCGTCGGGACGAGTAAGAGGAGGAGTGTGAGTGATGGCGTCTAAGCGTAAGGCTAGGGCCATTCTGTAGTACGCTACGTGGGACGGGGAGATATTCGCGATGAGATCGTTCATTTGAGCGTCTTTGAGATCCGTGAGACAAGACTTAACTTTACGTTGTAGCTGATTTGCAGCTAATTTTTAGGCAAGCCGTTGCCATGGTTTTACGGTTTGCGAAAAAACAACTCAGATGCTATTTTTACAACGCCTGAACGGAAACTGACACGAGCGTCGATCGCAATGCCATTATATAAGACGGTTTTTTTTCGATTGTTTAAAACATTACAAATATAATTATAAAATTAACTGGATCGAACGATTTAGCAAAACATACATGATTAAATACTAGAATTTTATCATAATCGCATAAACGCATTATGGTCAAAATAAAACTGAATGTGAAACTTTCTATCGAGGAAAGTTTTATCCATCATGTTTTCATCTGCAGTTTCGTTAAGATCATTTTTGCCCTTGTTATATATTTTTATTGAATTCATTAAATATCATTTGAGTCTGTAAAATTGATTTTAATATTACATATAAATCGAGGATAACCGCATACCTTAAATATTAAAATGATTAGTGAGTCCAATAGTCCGTTTCGTGCTTAAAACAACTTATGAAACCCTAGAAGAAAATAATGGAACGCTTTTAACATTACCTCCGTAAGTACTGTCACAGATAATGGTGTTTTAATAAGGTTTTTATAATTAACCAATATTAAGTTACCACACGGCCAATTCTTATTAAAATATGAATGAAGTATTTTAATCTTAAGAAAATTATTTTCTTGAGGATGAGTCAAGGATCAAAATAATTTTGACTACACATTTAAGACCCCACCTGTAACTTTTGTTCTTCGCTTGTTTTTAAGACTTGTAGCAGTCATTGTTATTACAGAGCTGAAAAAATTTCACCAAAATTGGCTGTGATTATTCCAGATAGGTGAACTGAATATTATTTTATCAATTTAACTAAACCCGGATTAGGCACGGATTTAAAATTAATAGTATTAATAGTATTAATAAATCCCCAGACAAAGACAAAAACTGTATGGCCCCGTAATAAGCAGAGCTTGTGTTTAGGATGACCATACAGCGAACAGGAATCGAACCAAAAGAAACATTATTATATAAATGTAAACAACAATGACCCGAGAAGAAACATCTGTATTCATCAAATAAATTAAAAAATAATCCCCAGACAAACAGATATTACACGGCCCCAAATTAAGCAGCGCTTGTGTTATGGATGATACAGCAAACAGGTGGGAAATTGGAATAAACATTAATATATAAATATCAAAAAATATGACCCGAGAACAAACATCTGTATTCATCACACATATGAATATCCCGACCTGTACTTGAACCTGGGACCTCCAGCTTATGAGGCATGGCTACTACCATTTACGCTTTTCGGCTGTTAGAACATTGAATCTTTCTGAAAAACAATTGTAGATACCATAGTGATAAGAGTTAAAAAAGAATTAAAGTTTTTAATTCAATCAAATTTAAATTAAAAAAATTAAGTTAAGCACATAAATATAAAATGTTCCTTCAAATTTGGAAATTTATTGATAGAAAAATTACTGATGCCCTATAGTTACCTTGTGGCTAAAATGGCGAGACCATTTTTTAACTTACATTCAAATGAGCAACATATATTATGCACACTTGGTACTAAAAACCAAAAGTGCTTTGAGAATGTTACTCAAAAAATAAATAAAAAGCATATAAGCATTTGCATTGTACGCTCTTTATTTGCGCACCCACCTCCGTACCCGGGTGTCGCTCCGATGAAGGCTGACAGCATTCCCATGCTATAGCCGTTTAGGTGGTTTTTAGTGGGTAGGTGCCACTCTGGTGAGTCCCACAACACCGTCGCGGAAGTCGGTTGCTTGCGGCGGTATGCATGACGCATCTTCCACCTCCCTCCCGAGAGGGTGCTTCGGCAGCAAAAAAAAACGCTCTGGTTGGTGAGAGTCTTGTAGGAAAATAAGGTTTTTATATGATTTGAAAAACTGATACTTAATAAGTTAGAGTTATAAAGTATTCGACAGTTAAATGTGTAAGCTCTTTTAAAATTTTACAAGTATTAGATACAACCATTAAAACAATTTTCTTTTCTAGACATTTTTGAGTTCCCACTTATCAAATCACTTTAAATTTTCTTTGATAGAAGCCTTTTCAATATAAACTTTTTATTTTACCCCATATCCGATATTTGGCCAATACGGAGACAGATTCTTGGCCTTTTTCCAGGGTATTTAACTTATTTTCTTACCGTTTTACTAAAATAGTTTTGACGGCAAACTGGATTTTGAATTGATATAATTATACCTTTTAAAACATAAAAAAATAGTTTCTCTCTGTCACATTAGTATACTAATTTTCAAAGATACAATCTTAACTCGACAGCAAAATTAGTTTTGTCAGATTATATCAATTTCCGTTAGTGATGTTTGTTACTCTTTCAGACAAAAACTTCTGAACTGATTTGTACACCTCTTTGGAATTAAGTTTACAATCTGGATACAGTTTAAGGATAAAATAAAATTTTAACGTCATTAGCGGTTATTGCATTTCGTACAAGAAATCTTAAAAATTATTGTATAAAATAACCTTTACACAGAAGGCACACTTTCTTTAAAAGATTAATCCTGTATCATCCAAGGCAAAACTTTGTTCAAATTTTCGGGTTCCGTGTTGAAATAACGACAGTTGAAGTTTACCACCGTTAAGATGTTATAAAATAAGATTAACAATATTGTTTGACAAATTAGGAGATTCTCATTTTGTTCTGAACATCCATAAGTTCGTTAAGATCACCAAATAAACTTCCATATCTAGCTTTGACACATTTATAACTTAAAAAATATAGATTTTTCTGGTTGATATGTCGCAGGTGGATGGTTGAATTACACATTCAACTGACCAGCTAGTCGACATATACACGATAACGATTTGCTATTGCCTAGCCAATTATTTAAAGTAATTGTTTAATAATTGTTAGTTAGTTGATTGAATCATTAGTACTTAGAAGTATGTTATAAGTTTGCTTAAAACTTAAAACGTACTCATTTATCTATTTTAAAGGTGTTTGCTTTATGTTATCTGAATTTCGTACAGTTAGTTACAGTTAGCGTTAGCTACATACACTCTTTCATTAGGAGTCAAGCTGAAACTATTATAATATAATATGCCATTCGTTAAATAAAATTTTTTCGATGTGAATTTGTAACTAAGTCGCGTTGCGTCTTGACAACATATTTTTTATGCGCAGGAGGGCTTTATGTCATAATGCATTCACTACCATCTACCTTATAAGTAGTAGATAAATATAGGTAAGAAATATATTAATATGACTAAAGCTACTAAAATAATTAAATATATAAAATAAACACAAGGACACTTATTACACAATATTATAATATTAAATAAGAACGCTCCTAATCTTATATAAGGATATTTAATCCTTTGATCGCCAGTTTTTTCTCCGTAACGGGGTTTTAGTATCAATTCCCTTAAGAATCCAAAGTATGGACTACCAAATGCTGGCCAGAAGTTTTTGCTGCTGCGAGCAACAAGCGACCGAACACGGGCTCCGAGCCCTTTTACTCTACAACAACAACGCGCCTGCGCACTCCGCGATCAAGATATAGGGCTTCCTAAACACCACACCGGTAAAACTTTTGGGTCATCCGCCTTGTGGCTGGTTTACACGCGTTAAGTGGTTAAGTTGGTAACTAAATTTTAAGTTAAAAGTTGCGTGTGAACAGTCAATTAAGTGACAAGTGGTAACTTAAAATTTAGTACGCGAGTGATTAAGTAGATTAGGATTCGTTCTATTTTTCGTCTAAGTAGGTGGGCGGGGCTCCTCACTTAACACGCTTGGACGTGATTTTTTAGTAAAGTGCATAAGTTGACAAAGCGGGTGGTGGCAAGAGCTCGTATTTACGGATTTTCTCTTTTTTTTATGTCGGAGTAATGAAATGAATTATTTATTTCTCAACATTGACAATTACTCGTTCTTACTGACGTCAAATAAAACATGACTCTACCACCAGTCCAAAAAAACCTTCGTGAAGAAGAACCGGCAAGAAACTTCACGGGTATATTTTTTTCAAAATTTACAGAGTCTCTTTGTGTCTATACAAAATTATTCTTATCTGCATCTGTTAGCTCGGCAAGTCTCCCTCCCCCCAAAGTATCTAAACAACGAACACCCTCAAACGGCACCCGTTCACGAGTTAACGCGGGATCCAGCCATCGCCCTCCTCAACCATATTAGAGGGAAGAGAACGATCCGTCACCCGACACTACCATAAGAAGACATACTTTAGTGACAATGACTGTGAACCAACAGACAAATTACACATGTTTTGTTACAAATACTAGTAAAATCCTGTTAATGAGGGGATTATACCCAAGGACTTTTGTCATCCAAATAGTCGGATAGTTTATAATATGCTTTAGCACACAACTTCTGCTTTATTGTTTCTTTGAAGTTGTCAATAGGAAGACCTTGGATATCCTCAGGAACCTTATTATAAAAGCGTATACATTGACCCATGAATGTGTTAGTGACTTTATGAAACCTACTATTATGACCTGCCTGCATATTTTCTCCTCTTGTGTTAACATTGTATAGACCTTTTTTTCTTTTGAACGAGTATGCTAATATATACTAAACTAAAATAAATTGTGCATGGAAAGTAAGAATATTTACTTCCTTGAATTTACTTCTAAGTGACACCCTTGGACCAAGCTGGTAGATTGTGCGAACAGCCCTTTTCTGCAGAACAAATATAATATCGATGTCAGCAGCACTCCCCCACCACAGAATACCACATGTCATGAGGCTGTGAAAGTAACCAAAATAGACTAATCGAGCAGTTGTTTCATTTGAAATTTGTCTCATTTTTTAACAGCATATGCGGCAGAGCCAAGCCTTTTCTCTAGACCATCAACATGCGGTCCCCACTGGAGTTTGGCGTCTAAGGTTTTACCCAGAAAAACAGTTGAGTTTACAGCAGTCAGTTCCTGGCTCTTCACTACAATGTTTGTGTTTACCTGTTTGACATTTGGCAATGTAACACATTTCGTTTTTTTTTCATTGAGAAGCAAATTATTAGCTGAGAACCACTTCTTTGTGTTGGAGATGCATTGGTTTACTGCTCGATAGTCAGTTTCTTGACTTTTGATTTTAAATAAGAAGGAAGTATCGTTAGCAAACAATATGACCTCGCATTGATTCTAAGCAACCGATGGCAGATTATTGATATATACTAAAAATAGAAAAGGACCAAGAACTGAGCCCTGGGGCACAACCATTGTCACTGCCGATCCTGATGATTTTTCTCCATTTATTGCAACTTTCTGTTTTCAATTGAAAATATATGATTTAATAAATGCAAGCTCTCTGTGTTTTATGCCGTAATGGTGCAGTTTCATGAGTAGAGTAGTATGATCCACACAGTCAAACGCCTTGGACAAGTCACAAAAGACACTAATAGCATTACACGACTCCTTCCGGGCGCTGAATACGTGTTTTATGAGCTTGAGCTGAACCGGCATCGGTTGATGCGCAACCCCGCGTGAAACCAAATTGCTTAAAATTAATTAAAATATTACCATAAAAATGAGAAAGTAATTGATTTAAAATTAATTTTTCCAAAGTCTTACTGAGCGTTTATAGTATAAATATAGGTCTAAAATTATTAGGGTCAGATATACTACCTGCTTTGAATATTGGTATGACCTTATTCAATTTCATTAAATCAGGAAAAGCACCATTATCAACACAGTCATTAAATACACTGGCTAAGTACGGGGCTATACTATCAATGACAGATTGAATAATTTTAACAGGAATTCTATCTAAATCGGCAGTATTTTTTACTTTAATGCTTTTAAATGCATTTAAAACTTGTAGAACAGTAACATGTTTAAAGATGAAATCAATATCGCACTGAATTTACACTTTCAATTAGCAGTAACTGTGCAAGAGTGGAAGAAATAGTTGACACAGTCATTGGCAGTAAAAAAATTTTCAAATACTTCAGCAACTTCTCTGTCAGTTGACAACACTTTAAGAAAAGAAAAAAAAGTAGGCGGGCAAGAAATGAATGATTTTTGTTTACGTTGCAATATAAACTAATTTATTCGAATTAAGTTAAATGCACTTTTTACAAAGTAGAAATCGAGTAAGCAAAAATAAGCGAAAGAATATAAAATTAGAGTATTAGCGCGCGCGCAGCTAGAAATCGAAAAAGGAATGTGAGTGTGGCCGACAAACGGCGGGCGGCGGAAGCTTCGAGTCGAACATTCTAGTCGAACACAAACCGGTCTCGTGTAGTGGTGCAACTGGGTAGCTTAAGCGAAGCGATTTAAAGCAAAATGTAGGGTTGTGGCCTATGTGCGAGGAAGAGTGGTTTATGTTTGACTCGTGAAGTATGATGTAGGTATGCCACAAGTTCTTTCACTGTACAATTCATATGATCTATTTTTACTTCTGCATATTCCCACTGTTGCCCAGTCAGAAAACCTAAATAAATAATTTTTTACACATATTTTATTTTTTTTAAAACAGAGTCATATTCGTTTTTAATTATATTATGAATAGAGTTGTATTGAGTAAAAATATCTCCACAATAATCTAATTTAAATGAATAAAAAAAAAAATTCCTAAATGTTTCAAGCTCATTCATGGGTATAAAGGTAATTTCTCTTTTTAGAATCTTTTTTAGCCCAATAGCAAAAGTGGCCAACTGCCCACTATGATCTGACTGTAGTTTATTAATTACTGACTTTGTACATGGAATTAAATTTGTAAAAATGTTATCGAGACATGTGGCTGAGGTCGCTGTGATTCGCGTAGGCTCTAAGAAGAGATTTTTTAGGTTGTAACAATTAAAAAGATTCAAGAATCGTTTACTTTGTGTCTCTACTAATAAATCAATATTGAAATCGCCACAAATAATTATTTCTTTGTTTTTGTTATTTACTCTATGTAATACCTCATCCATAGTGCTCTCAAACACTTCAAACGGTGAGGATGAGGGTCTGTACACACTTATTCCCTATCTCAATACAGGCTATTTCAACAGATCGCTCAACAGACAGACTTACAATATCAGAGCGTTCTTTAAATGTTAGGCTCTTATGAGTGATGATCATTAGCATAATCTGTAATTCCTTACCATCAATATCCTACATATTTTGATAGACTATGTTCATGATAATATCATTTACATTTTTATTACTTAAATTACTACTAAGAATACTGGTGCTAGATGTATTATCTGTTGTCACTAACTTATGTTTAAATTATTCCTAATACTATGTTTTGGAATATAACATTCCAATGGGTCAAAAGTATAAAGTGACTGCTCAATAGAAGCAGCAGTTGTAGTCAACGAATGGACTGTTATGTATAAAATATATGATAGCGAGTATGCTATCTGTCGCAGGTTATAATTATACACATTGTACCTATCATTGGTAATATAAGGCTTATTAATAAATTTATTTGAATCAATAAACTGAAACTTTTCGCTATGACGACATGTCATATTTTGTACATCTATATTTAGTTGATGCTTCTTATTATTTTTTGACGGATTCTGGGTAAATGGAAATGCCAACAAAATAATTTTACTAAGATTCTGCTTGCAATTCAATCTAGCAAAACAAGCTGTCATTGTTTTCCTACTTAGTTGCTTACATCTGCCTACTAATATAATCAATATTGTATTAGGGTTAAATGTACGGGATGTAATTTTATTAACTATGTCATAATATGAAGCACCGGGGTAACAATAATTAGTCATTGGCCCCCCAACACACCGAGTTAGTTGCAATCCCATGTTCTTACCAAGTTCATCGCTATACATGATTATATTTAATTCACTTTTATTGACTTATTAATTAAGCTACTACCTGAGTTTGATACTACATGCTCAGTGACATACCGCTCCTCAGGTTGACTGGATATTGGCACAGGGCAATCTGATGTAGTATTATTTGAATTACTTTCATAATAATTGGTAAGGGACTCAAACCGGTCATGATTATATTTAGACACATGTAACGTATTTAGGTACATGATTATAGTAGAGTTTGGTTTCTACTTTAAAATTTTTGGAAAAATATTTAAGGGTGTTACCAAACCATTCGATCGACCGTCGATCGACATCGAACGGTCGACGTCGATCAATGGCAGAATAGAACAGTCGACGTTGCAGTAGGCGTGATGACCTGCAGTTGTCTGACACCATCCCTGAATTTTGCATCGCCAGAAGATGCGCTCACTGCGTCCGAGAAGGCCGTGGAAGAAGAACCTGCAGCAGACTAGAAAACTTTGAAAATTGGTTCAGACGCATGAAAATTTGTATAGACGCTGGTGGAGAGTTCTTTAAAAAAATGTTTAAAAAAATATAACTAGTAGAAAATTTTTATTATATAGCTCAAAACTTTTTGATTGTCCTACGTATTAGGGTCGACTAAGTTATCATCAAGTTCTGAACGTTCGTTAGATATTAATAAATTTCACTTCTGCGTTGGGGAAACATTACTCAAATTTTCAAAAATGTATCTCTGATTTTAAATTGCACATACATGCATACGTTTATATTTTATATGTTTGATCTCTGATCTTCTTACCTCTTGTGAATTCTCTTTGAATCAGATATAAATTTCTTACTTTTACGCGTTGAGTTGGCGCATGCTTGTCAAATAGTGAGATAATTAATTTAACCCTTATTAAAATGATCAAGCTCATCGATGGTTACCGATGAGTACCTATATTGGATCCGAATTGATTTTGTTGAAGTTACGCATCGACATAAGTGAAACTTTTGTACGTGTTGGTTTCAGTTAAAGGTAAATCAGATCATGTTTGTGAGTGAAACCCCGAAGCTGCAAATTGACCAAATTGAATCACCTTATCTCAGAAGATACCAGATTTAATTCGAGGGATTATAGTTTTGCACGATATAACGGCATATGAGGTATACAGATATTAATTTTTAATGTAATATCCTTCACACAAACTTCTGAAAGTTTAGGAGAAGAGTGTTCTTAATAAAATTAACTGTTTTTATTACCACTTAATTTACCTTATACGTATAGTTATAGTTCAACTGCAGTTCAAACCTTGATTAATTGACGTGTCATTAAAAAATAATTTAGTGTCTTTAAGTTATTGCGAATAAACATGAGAAATAAAGCTTTACTAAATGTAAAGATATATTTTCACGCACATAGAATATTTGTATGGGCACGGAAAACAAAGAGAATTTAGTCAGAAATCTGTAGGATAATCTATTTTTTCCAGAACTGAAATCAATCCTATACAAAGTCACGTTCCATCGGTTGTAATTGATCTCATGAATTGAATTGAATCTCATGATAGATTTTCTAAGAAAGTGTAAATTGTATGTACCACATCAGTTTCATTAACCCAGATCCTCCTACTGGCCGTTTAAACACCCAAAAAACTATTCGAATCTACCCTCAACTTATTGTAATTAAAATGTTTTCTTACTTATTTCTTTTTGCATTACTTTATACAGTTGTTATCAATCTTTGTTGGAGTAAGCGTCTTGTGCCAATTAAAAGCACTTTTGAGTTGTTTTTTAAGTGTTTTGGGTTATAGAAAACATTATTTATGAACATGGCATCTAAAAGGTAAGTTTGTATTAGTATTTTGAGCTAAAATCGTAAACAATTTATTGTTTTTATTGAGTTATATCTACAAACTAGAAAATTAATATAAAATAAAACGTCAACCTTGAGTATTTCTTCGCAATATCTAACTTTACAGTGCATGGCCGTTTAAACGCCCAGTAGGAGAATCACCGTCTGCGATCATTTTCAGGTTTAGCTGTAACAAGCCGTTAAGTCTCAATGAAATCATGAAAGAGCTGGAGTCCATTGACGATGTGCATCCATTACCAAGTGATGTAGCTATTTTGCCACCTGCAAATGCTAACGCTGAAGTTACTAACGAAGACTCTGGTGACGAAGAAGTTGTGAATTGGCACAGCCTTCCAGGTAAAAATGTGTAACAAATAAACAACTACCGGAAATTATTTGTATTAATTTATCTAGTGGCACTTATTAATTATTTTTCTTTAGTTACATATCAAGATTGATTATTTTTCAGGATCACAGCTGAGAGCCCAAGCAAATCTATTTTATTCTGATGATGAAAGTGATAGTGAAGATGATTTGCCATTATCTACGTTAGCTAAGAGGAGATGTACAATCAATGAAATCGTTGATCACCTTGGAAGAATATCTGATTCCATTGAACAGATCCCACGTACCTGAGCAAATTACCTTAGCCGCGATGACTCCAAGCCACTCCAATACTCCAAGTATGCCGAGTAATCAAAAATATCAATGGAGGAACTAACACAATCCTAATGGGCTTCAAAAGTGGCAACAAAACGCGCTTTATTATTTTCTTTGCATGATTTAACTGCATTGAACTATTGGTCAGTTACACAAACATGTACGCCTTTCAAAATCATTATGTGGTAAATGTAAATAGAAATGTACTACCAGGCAGACCGAGACCAATGACTTACTGATTTAATGGCGCAATAATAAAATATAATTTTTCAAAAATGCTCTCGTTTAAGTTAAATAAGTAAGTAGTAAAATGGTTGCCTTCTTGGGCCTCACAATCTTGACATTTGTGTATTTGAGAGTCAGCTTACATTGTTGTACAATACACGAACTTAGCAAAGTTTACTGTTTTATCTTTCATTGGGATATTAGTATTATTTATGTATCTATTTTTGTGATAAGATAATTAAATAAGTTTGCGTTTGATGTGGACGAAATAAAAACAAAAAATATGTGTAGACTCTTAATACTCGCTTAAAATTTAAAACTCTGTGTAACCTCTACCACTAAAACATTTGAAAAAGGCGTATTTATAATTCAACTAATAAAATCTGCGTGTCTAACGTTCTATTCTAAATCATTGTTAAATTAATTTTCCATTTGCCGGTTCTTTTTCAGGACTGACAAAATATATTACATTTCAATTTATTATTTTTCGTAAAGAAAACGAAAATGCGTATAGCAATAAAATTTACTCTTAGCTGTAATTTACGTGTCGACGACGTCAGATTTGTTATTAAGGATAAAAGAGCTACAGTATATTTTGCACATGATTTTCGTTTTCGTCTTGCCCTAATCTGTTTTCGATATCAATTAAATTCGCAGCATATTAATAGAAAACAAATTTAGAAAAAAAACTTTTTTAACAATCATGCACTATAACGAAAAATGGAAAAAATGATGTAAACACAATGTAAACATTTTTTTAAAGGTAGTAGTATTTTAATTAAGTTCGTTTTTATGCAATCTCTACTGTAAGTTTTGTACAGCTTTGTCTTAGAGCCTCAATTGTTTATGGATAAATAGCTTCTGCTACTTCTATTCTCGAAAACCTGTTTATTCAATAAGTAGCTTTTATCGGTCGTTTGTCAAATAATTGTCAAAATAATCAGCGTAACAAATAGTTATAACTCAGAATCAAATAAAAATTATTTTTTACTTTTAATAATATGAGATAGTGATACTTAAAACAAAAAATAGAAGAAAAGATCCAAGAAAAGCTGAATCACCTGATAGGATTCAATTTACCAATAAGAATGTGTATTTAACGATCCACAGAAAAAAAACCACAAAATTTATTCCATGTTTTCAGCTTGATATTTATCAGAATAAAACAATAATAAACAAGAATATTTAAACAAAGAACATATATAATATATAGATATATGTTGTTTTATGAAGCGCATTTTTTACTTAAATTTAATTTACTTTATACTTTTTTACTTTTTATTTATACTTAAAATTAATACTTTAATTTAACTTACACCGTCGTTTGTATTGATATTCATGAGAACAACTATTTGAATTATTTAAAGTAACCACAATTAATCCATGCGGGTAAGGTCTTTGATCTTTCTCATCAATTTTAACAGCTGGACCGCCTCAATAAATTTTTCGTAATCGCCTTAAAAACATAACATTTATTTGTTATAGTTACTTATCTGAAAAGTTGAAACCAAAGCCTTTTTTTAATCGAACGGATATCATGTTAACAAACTCCTATCAATCAGGAGACAGAAATCTTAAGTTTTTTTATCGATTAGCAACGGTGTTATAGATTTTTAAGCTTGGGATGACTTGAATTATTTGTAATAATTACCAATTGATGCAAAATATTCGATTATTAATTTAAAATTTATGCAGCGCCCTCCAAACAAATTGAATTTAAAATATGATGGCGTTTTAGCAACAAGTCTGTTTATAAGCAATATTTTCCAGCCGTCTCTGCCAGTCCAACTGCAAATTTATGTAGATTGGATTCGCTTCATAGCTCCCTAGTAGGTACATTTGTGTAGTTTTCAGATTACACGAGATTTATGTGTGAGAAATGTTGTACATGTTTATCGTGATGATAGGTGCGGTCTGTTGTATGGTGCTTTTTTATTTAATTTATACTATTGAAATGTAATCCTATAGTTATTAGTCAACGTAATGTAGTAGTTTTTAGTTAAAATATAATTGAGGATAATTCCTTAAGGTGAAAGAAAGAAAGAAAAACGTTATTTGATAATTTATTTGACAAACAAAAACACCATAATCAATTTACAAAATAGGATAAAGTAAAAAAAAAACAATTAAAACATTAAAAAGAAAACACAAATGAAAAATGGTTTCGGCTCAGCATAGTGTTATACTCGGAAGCATAATATCTAGCAACAACTGTATTTATTCAGCCAAGGCCTACAAAGTGAACAGTTCTGCCTCGGATTTATACAATTCAAAACATGCAAACGAAAAAATAAATTGAGAAAGAAAACTCTGCGCATGACTATGAAATGTGACAGTTTAGAAAGTAGCTTAATTTTTATACTTTAGAGTATTCCCAATTGCTATATAAAGCTAACATTGTGAGCCACAATTTTGAATAAAACCAAACGAACAACGGAGACAAAGTACAAATTTTCAGAACCCTTTTTTTAAGAGCCCAATTCATATTATATGTGATATGAATTTTATATGAATATTAAAATATGATCATGTTCATATATGACCAATGTCCTGATTAAATAAACAGTCAAACAATCAATGCAACTTTATATCGATATATTTGTTTTCTTTATTTGAGATCTGGCATGAAAACCTGTTAATCTAGCTCGGAAATCATATGAAATAAATGTGTTTTTCAGTTTGATGAAGCTTTTTAAATTTACATTATGAAAATAAAAAAATAGATATTTATAAGTGTACGTTTAATTAAGACGTATTGGCTTCTTAATTTTTAGAGACCATATTTAAAAACAACATAATTATAAGAACTCAATTAGGAATACAAAACTAAAGCAAAACTTTAAAAATGTTTGTTGTTTGTTTGGATATTACAATTTCCACTGTCTCCATTGCGACGATTCACTAACACGACACTTTAACACATAATTTTCCTTTATAAAAGCTCTGGCAGAATGAGTGCTATGCAGTTAATTCTTATATCCTGGAGAAGGGCATTACATTCCTCTGCATAAACGAGACAGTATTTTTAAGAGTTTTACGAAAGAAATTTTTAAGAAATTTACCAGACAACAAACATGTTATTATAAAATGCAAAAGTATTTTATTTTTATACAACTTTTACAATGATTTGAATACTTTGGTTATAATAGTAACGACGTAAATGAGTTCATTTTATAGGTCCTACAAGTTTAAAAATTTACGTACTCAGTGATTTTTGGATAATAATGTTACTGAAATGTATTTATCCAAATAACTCCACCAGTCGTAGATTTCGACAAAATTTCAATTAAATTCTCAAATAAAGCAGAGCTTACAAAATAATCAACCAGAAGTCAAGATATAAAGCAGGAAAATAAAACAATTAATCCGGTGATTCATAGAAATTATATCATTTAAAATTTTAATGGCTTAAGACACGTTTGAAGTAATATTTTGCAAAGTGCATTAAATAAAATTTTCTTACAGTACTAATAATTTATTAAAATCGAAACTTTATCGGATGGTTATGGTTAAATCAAGTTTAAATTCACCTTGCAAATAAAGTTAAACTGTACTTCTTTTGAAAGCTGCTCTTTAAAATAATATCTATTTAAATTTATTGTCTACATGGTAATTCAAAAATGTTAAAAGTTTTCTTACTTCTACTTCCTTTTGTATTATTCCCGAGGCTTTTCTTTCCATGATTTCGTACCTAAGCCATAAGGAAATAATTAAGTACTTTTTTTAGATCTCAACCTAGGAAGTCTGGCCTCCTTGCAAAACATTCTGGCAAAATTTTCAAGCAAACCAAGCTATAGCTTCTATTATACTAAAAACTGCTATAAACATCTGTTAGATGGTCAGAAAACTTCCTTAGGGCTCACTTATGACTCATGTTGTTCTTGTTGACTACTGTTTATTGAAAATTACAAGAGAAACATAGATTTTTCCTGGCGAATTTTATTAAAAAATATATACTACTAGAAAAAGTTTCAAAAACTTGCACATTATGATGTATCTACTGGAATTGGGATTCGGATCTACTGTGCCTATTTAATCAAATACTTAATTACTGCGCAGTATGTTGTTAACTTAAGTCGCCTCTATAAAAATCCTTTTAGATCTTTGATTTTTAGATCTCGCATTTGAAATCCCTTAAGATCTAAATTATCATACTATCTCATGACAAAGCTATCACCAAGACGTGGTAACACTTTGAAAAGTAATTTAACATAAAGATTAGAAAAACAGGCCTATATTGCCAGTTTGTCAAGTAGTCTTTGATAAGATTACGAATGAGGGAAATTATAATAATTTACCTCTACTACCCACTACTACGAATTTTAAAAAGACTGGTATGATGTAACAGGGCTGTATGGTGTTACAATTTCCAGTCTTGGTGTCCAGGTGCTATCATGATTAAATACCACACCCTTCCTGTTGCCTAGTTTCAGACATTTTTACAATTTCATGTTTGGGCCCGTCAGCTGTTGGAAGTAAAGAATGGTTTTACAAAGCTCATAACAAACGATCCCTTTCAAGTCCTTATAAAAGACAATATCACATTTTTGCGGGTTAACCGATACAGACCGATATATTTATATAACACATTTCAATAATCACCTACTTGGCTTTTACAAAAATTGTCTTCAAAGTTAAAAAGTTACGTAAATTTGCAAAGTACGAGCCACTTGTTTTGACTGCTCACTACAATTTCACAATTATTAAAATATGGTACAACAAAACAAGGCAAATTCCGATATAATACAGATTAAATATCCCAAATGCAGATTGGCTATGATAATTTAAATATTGAAGATGTTCCTTCTATTCTATTACTTGATTATGACGTTGAAAGGATTACCACCAATTAATTGTATTTCCACAACTTGACGATCTCTATTTCATTTGTATTTGTTTTATACATAAAAGTAAACAAAACCTACGTATATTTACCACTGGCTTAACCTCATATACCCAGAAATATGGGTGATTCATTATACACGATACAAGAATTAGACGAAATCAAAATAGCAGATGCAGTTGAATGTGAAGGAACAGATCTTAAGGGGCGCATATGTATAAATAAAAATGATTTTACTTTGATAGCACAAAACATCGTTAGTATATATAAAAAATTTCACGATTTTACATTGACTCTATCAACTCTATCATTTGAAACTGACATTATTACTTTTACTGAATGTAGGTTAAATCATAACAAATCTCTCCCGCAGCTTAATAATTACGTAACATATTATACTACTCGCCAGTTGAATCAAAATGACGGAGTGGTGGTTTATATAAAAAAATCACTTAAACACAAAGTGAAAGAAATTACATTAAATCAGGCATCTTGCCTACAAGTAGAGGTTTTAAATAACACTGTGCTATGTATCTATCGGTCTCCATCGTTTCCAAATGCTGAAAACTTTGTTATTTCATTGAACTCTCATCTAGAGTCACTTTCTTCACAAAGTAGTATCATAATAGCAGGTGATATTAATATAAACATAAGGCCTCAAACTCTGGAAAGACCAGATGCATATAAAAACAGAATGTCTTACCTAGACATGCTTGCAAACCACGGTATATTAGCTGGACACACTTTACCTACAAGGCAGCAAAGCTGCTTGGATCATTTTATGTTAAAAATAAATAAAATCAAAGAAAAAGCGTCAATAGCTATAATGCACACCACCTCTACGGATCACTCTACTACTCTCCTTTCAATATCTAAGTTAAAAAAACAACTGAAACATAATAAATTTAAACAGAAAAAAATTTGTAGCTGCTCTAAAATACCTACAGACTAAAAACCTATCAGAATTACTATTTTGCGACGATCCGTTGGCTGTTACTAATAACTTAATCAATAAAATTATTGAAAGTCTAAAACTAAATACAACTATAATTAGTATTCCATGCAGCAAAAGACTCATACAACCGTGGATGACTCCGGGACTTTTAAGATGCATAAGAACCAGAAATAATTTACAAAAGCGCCTACGAAATGACCCTGATAATGATATTCTTCGTATTACATATAGACGATACAGGAATTATTGTAATAATCTGATAAAGAAAATTAAAAGAAAATATGATAGAGATAATATAATTAAATCCTTAAATAACAATAAATTGCTGTGGAAAAATATTAAAAACATAACATATACCAATAAACAACTAAATACTAACACTGAACTACTAAATTTAAAATCGTCGCCCATTAAATCTGCAAATTTCATCAATAGTTATTTTATTAATATAGGAATGCAACTTGCAAATAAAATCCAGAATGCAAACTCAATAAGTTCAACCTTAAATAGCATTTCGGAGCCACTGCATTCTTTTGTTCTACTGCAGACAGACATAGAAGAAGTTAAACAAATTATACTAAATTTAAAATCAAGCAGCGCTCCAGGTTGGGACGGTATCCCAAACGAGTTCATGAAATTGGCAGTCAACGACTTGGCTCCTATTTTGACCCACTTAACTAATCTTTGTTTTAATAAAGGGATATTCCCCGCACCATTAAAGCAGTCTTTTATTACACCAGTGCACAAGAGTGGGGATAGAGACGACATTAGTAATTATAGGCCAATTTCCGTTCTGCCGGCAATATCTAAAGTTCTAGAAAAGTTACTGAATACTAGATTACTAAATTACTTGAATAAATTTGACATATTAGCACCTACACAGTTTGGCTTTAGACAAGGAAGATCCACAGAGGATGCTATTCTTGAATTGAGCTCATTTATTACAAACCAACTTGATCACGGTAAAAAATGCCTGTCGGTCTTCCTTGATCTGAAAAAAGCTTTTGACACCGTCTCTGTCCCTATTCTTGTGCATAAGCTTGAAAAAATTGGAATAAGAGAGACTCCGCTAGCTCTTTTTGCAAACTACCTCGCAGAAAGGAAACAAAAAGTTAAACTTCCTGGGTTCGCTAGTGCGGATGCGGGGGTGTCATACGGCGTGCCACAGGGCAGCGTGTTGGGGCCAACCTTATTTTTGATTTATATCAATGACTTGTGCAGTATGATCATGCCAAATGCCAAAATCCTGTCGTTTGCCGATGACACTGCGGTGGTTTTCGCTGGTGAATCGTGAGACGATATAAAGGCTAGTGCTGAACGTGGTCTAGCTCGTGTCGCTCTGTGGTTGCAACAAAATCTTCTCACATTAAATATAGCCAAGACTAATTTCATTTGCTTTGGCATTTACAACAACACACAGCCACCGACTAACTTTAGTTTAAATATACACACGTGCAATGGCAATGCAAGTTACAAGCCCTGTGGATGTCCATCTCTTGTAAAAGTCTGTCAAACTAAATATCTGGGCGTTATTGTGGATCAGAGACTATCGTGGTACCCTCACCTAGAACACGTTATTAGCAGGACCCGAAAATTGATCTGGATGTTTAAAACCCTAAGACATGTTATACCTGATAATACTCATCAGCCGGACGCTTCCAGATCTCTTCTCAACCGAATATACGTTTCTCTTGCGCAATCCATTATAACGTACTGTATACCAATCTGGGGTGGAGCTGCAAAGACTCAGTTTCTCCATTTGGAAAGAGCGCAACGAACCCTTATTAAGGTCATGTACCTCAAAAAACGCCGATTTTCCACTGAAAGACTTTATTGCATCAGTGGCCTTCTCTCTGTACAAAAATTATATATCTTTAAAACAATCTTAAAAATACGTAAGTCCCTGCCTTTTGACCCTAGCATATTGAATAATCGACGAATAAAAAATGTGGCCAAGCCTTCCAGTATCAAAACTGAGTTTGCTTGGAGACAATTTAACTCTCGCTCCACATTCTTATATAATAAAATAAACAAAGAACTATATTTATACGACAAATCCCATCGCGAATGTAAAAATATCTTGATGCAATGGGTGCAGCTTAAAACGTATAACGAAATAGAATGTCTGCTTAGCCGAAGTTCATAATAGCTAAATAAAAAGTACCAATACACACTTATATTTTTGTACGCACACAGACACACGCTTTCACATACACACGAACGAACACTTTCACATACAAACACACTTATTGTACACGCACTACACACATCCATACGAGTTACCTAAGATTCTTGTATTTAAAAAAAAAATTTAAATTGCAAAAATTGTTAAAACGCTCTGACATGGAAATAAAAATTGTATTTAGAATAGTTAGAATAAATTTTATTGTAAGTTAAGGAAGAGCGGGGTCTCAAAATACAGGCATTACTTGCTTACATTGGGACCCCAATCTACATCTGTATTAGAATAAGAATTTAATGAAATAAATAATTTTTATTTTATTATTTTATTATTTATCCGAAAAAGTTCTGTGCTTAAATCCAAAACAAAAGGTAAAATGTTTCTTTCAAAAGTAGAGAAGATATTTGAAATTTTTTCACCGTCAGTTTGCACGATTCAGCATTCAACTATACTGCCTGTTTCTGTTGAAGCATTAGTTGACTATAACTAAATCGACTTACATGGTATTGAAGTAACACCAGAAAATATACGTGGGACACTCAAGAGTTATGGGAGAAAAAAAAAATTTCTATAGGTTATACATTTTTTATTTAATATTTTCAAAGAAATCTCCACCAGCGTCTTTACAAAGTTTCATGCGTGTGAACTAATTTTCAAAGCTCCTTTTCCAGTCTGCATTAGGTTGTTCCTCAAAGGCTTTCTCAAAGCAGTGAGTGCATCCTCTTGTTTTGAAAACTGTATCCCGTGGAGCTGGTTTTTCACAGGGTGCCAAATTACGGCTGTAAGACGGACGACCCAAAAAGCTTACCGGTGTGGTGCTTAGGGAGTCCCCCGTCATGATCGCGGAGTGTGCGGACGCGTTGGCGCGAAAAAGGCCTCGGAATCCCGTTTTCGTTCACTTGTTGCCGCAGCAGCAAAAGCTTCCAGCTTGCACTTTGTTTTCTCTGGTTTTTTGAGAAAATTTATACTAAATACCTCGTTATGGAGAAAAAACAGGCGATTAAAATATTTCCAGCGCTTCCCGATCGTTTCAATTTCGTTGGTGTTAGTATGTTTTGAAACAGCCATTCTGTTGTCTAGCGCTTTGTTTCTAGATCACATTGATAAATCCAAGATACATCCCCTGTTATGCTATCGTAAACACGGTGAGAAGAAACTGCTTTGCTCTTTTGCTCAATCATATCATGGCACCATTCCACAGGTGCCTGCTTCTGAACATCGGTGAGGTTATGGGGCACCCAGCACGAAACAATCCTCTTTACGCAAAGAGATTCCTTTCCTCCTCCTCCCAATCTTGTGCTGAATCTTTTCGTATGTGATTCGCCGGTTACTTTTAATAAAGTTTTGTATTGTAGCACGTTATCTTGTAATGTAGTACTTACGTTTTTATGTACAATCCTTTTTATCTCCTTGATTTTATTTGTATTTTCTTCAATTTGATAAATATTTATTGTTTACTTTTATTGACAAACCATGTCAACTCAATTTTTTTATGACAGTAATGGAGGCTGCCAAGCAAACTTAACCTGTTACACACAAATTCTTACAAATACATTATATGAAAATACAGGGGTCGGTACTCGAAGTGTTACCAGTTAAAAATGCTGTAATTTTGACAATTTTGTTTTTTTTTTATTTAAAAACTTCAGTATAAAAAAAAGGCATTTAAAATTAAAAAGAAAAAGTAATTGCTCGATGTGGCCCCCTTTAGCGTGGATAACAGCATCGGGTCTGTCCGAGAAGGCTTCACACGCTGCACGAATGTGGTCTGCTGGTATTTTGTTCCACTCTCGGCGAAGAGCAATCTTTAACGCGTCAATCGTCTCATATTTTTAGTGATACTTTGGCCTCCAGGATTGACCACATGAAAAAATCCATTAGGTTTAAGTCCGAGGAATAAGAAATGAAGCTCGAAAAAATTTGGGTTTCACGGGCTTTGTGGGATGGTGCCGAGTCTTGTTGAAACGTCCAATGGTTTCTACCGAATTTTCTACGTGTCCAAGGTAACAAAGCATCGTTTAAAATCTTTTCACGGTAGATTTGCTGGTTTATCTTTGCAGCCTGTTCTATGAAAATGAGAGGTAAACGTCCTGTAGCAGTTACCGCGGCCCAAACCATCACTGATACTGGTGCTTGCTTTCGCAGAGCAATTCTTTAGTCTAAATTGTCGTTTGATTTACACTTTAACCATACGCGGACGTTTTTTTTCTTCACGTATTGCTGAACCATAAAAATGTTTTCATCGAAAAATACCAAATAGCTCCTTAGCTCTTTCTTAGCGAACTGCCTTTTGTGCAAGTGTCAAGTCTTGCACTTTTTGTATTTTGTAGGGCTTCATTTGTAGTTTATTTTTTAATATGCACGCTATGCTCCGGGCAGATACATTAAGACTTTTCGCCAATTTAATTTCGTTCAATTCAAGCCTTTATCTTGCGAACCATTTCCGATGATGTTGCTGTTGTAGGATATCCACCTCCATGGAGTTTTTTGATGCTACCCGTATTATTGTAACACGTGATGGTCCGATACACAAACATTTTGTTTAGATGTAAATGTCGTAGCTTATTAACAATGGCTGGTTGCAATTTTCCAGCCAAATATAAATCAATGACACAGTTGCGTTTGAATTCCATTGGGATAACTTTTTTAACAGCGGTGAAGAACAATAAGCTTCTGTAAGTTTATAAACAATATAATAGACTTACGACTGTGAAAAAATGGGTGCCACATTTTAAACAGTTTGGTTGCTATAGCAACTAAAAGTTGGTAACATTTAGAGTGCCGACCCCTGTATATATGATTCCTGGCTATTGCGGTTCCAAAAGAATGCAAGCCCGGCTATATAAGCTGATTGCTGGCCTTAGAACGGCAGTCTCGGTCTGCGTGCGTTCTCGAGCGCACGTCGATCGCAGACGCCTTCCCGCTCTTTTAGCCCCCGCGCTAATTGAGCACCCAAATTTCACTGGTTGTTGTCGTAATATATAATTTCATAGTTGTATACCGTATTAAGTTTCTAACGCCGTTTTCACGGCGGACAGTGGCTCGTTAACCGTACTTCTAATAAGTTTCTAACGCCGTTTTCACGGCGGACAGTGGCTTGTTAACCGTACTTCTTGGAACGTGAGCTTCGTCGACGGGGTTTCGTCGTTCCAGGACTTCAAGTTCCGTGTTCGAGTAAGTTATCCGCGTCGTCCTCAACCGCCCTACTGCGTGTAGGGTGGTTTTTAGGAAGTTAGTCATCGTTGATAGGTTCATAGTATATATATATATATATTTTCGTCCTTCCCCAACCCCTCCGCAATGGCTTCTCTAAGCCCTGAGGAGCTTCTAATTAAGCTGATCGCTGATTACGACGCCCAAGGCACTTACTGCTCCCCTCATATGATTCGCACACTGCAATCATTTCTCCCTCTAATCATGGCACTGTTCACACCGGCCCCTCAGGCCACCCCAGTCCCCCAGACCCCTCAGGTCTTAGGCCCTCCCGCGTCCCCTTCCTCCAGTGACATGGAGTGCGAAGTAGACGCCCCTCCGCGCCGCAAGAGCGCACCCGCGACTGAGTCTTCCTCGGACGCCACCCCAACTGTCCCTGAGCCTCCCTCTTTCACCCTTGTTAAAAAGCGCTCGAAACAAGACCCGGCGCCCTCGACGCCCGTCCCTACACCCCCTGCGGCGTCTTCAACGCCAGCTGCCCCGGTGTCTTCAACACCCGCTCCGGCCCCAACTTCTGTCAAGGCCAAGGTCCCACCACCCGTTTTCCTTCGGGAAAAGGGTAAATGGACTGAGGTCTCGACATTGTGCAATGAGCACAAGATCCATTACACCCGAGCGGTAAACTCGGCTGAATCTATTAAAATCACTGTCTCGTCGATAGACGATTTCCGAGCTTTGACTAAGCTCCTCACCGATAAGCAATATGCTTATCACACTTATGCTCTGTCAGAAGAGCGTAAGATCAGAGCGGTACTCAGGGGAGTCCCGTTCGAATTATCGAACGAGGCTATCCTGGAGGATCTGCAGTCCCAAGGCTTCCCGGCACTCGCGGTGCATAAAATGCACAGCAAGTACGGGAGGCAACACCCTCTCGCTTTGGTGATTCTCGCCAACGTCCCCAAGTCCAGAGAGATCCTGAAAGGGGTTAGCTCTATTTGCGGCCTCTCTGGGATCTCAATCGAGGCGCCTCATTGCCGCGGTCATCCCGGCCAGTGCCATCGGTGCCAGTTGTACGGGCACGTGGCAGCCAACTGCCGCCCACCGCCCAGGTGCGTCAAGTGCCTGGTCCCTCATCTCACTAAGGAGTGCAATCGCACTCCTGAAACTTCTTGTCCTCCCGATTGCGTGCTTTGTGGCCAGTCCGGCCACACCGCAAATTACAGGGGCTGCCCTCGTGCACCCCGTTGTATGCGTTCCAATCCCAAGAGGTCGGCACCCAAACAGGCCCCGCGCCTTTCTCAAGAAAACTTTCCGCCGCTGCGTAGCCGGGTTCCTCCGGCTACAAAGCCTACACAGTCTAGGCCTGCCCCAGAAAACTGGAGGCAGCGCCCCGCATCGAATCCCATCCCGGCTCCTCGCCCATTCAAACCCACTCCTCAATCCTCCGTAGCAGACGATATGCGTATCGTCTGCGACACTTTAAAAAATGTCGATGTTAGTGAAATCGCAGTCTTAGCCCGTAAACTTAGGGCTTCACGTACTCCGACAGAGCGTTTGCTAGCTCTGGCGGAGCATAGTTCCCTTCTCAATTCATTGTAGGTTCATTTAAATGAATTGATCCCTAAATCATGCTTCGGCCGACCTCTGCCCAGCCCCGGCTTCACCGGAGGCTGCCCAGAACGGCCACCAACTCATGTCCCTATGAGGACCTTCAGTGCAACTTTCACTACAGGCGGAAGACCCGCTAGCGGGTCTCCGCCAGCGCGCCCAACTTCCCGACGGGTGTCGCTTCCGATGAAGGCTAACGGTAATAACTACAGCCAACAGGTGGTTTTTAGTGGGTAGGTGCCATTCTGGTGAGTCCCACATAACCCCCCGCAGAGGAATTTACCTGTGGGCGATATGCATGACGCATCTTCCACCTCCATCCCGCGAGGGTCACAACTCGTAGCAATACTCATACGCTGTGATTCGTACAAATCTCGCTTCGTCCTCGACGACTTGAGATAGCCTCTGTAGGACTTCACTGCGGCCGGTTTCGATCGGCTGCAACTAAGTCGGTCTCGCAGCAACAACAGAGCTGAGCTTACTACGGTCGATTAAATTCGAAAGTAGTTCGCAAGGCTCGGGCTGTTTTACTGGCTGCGTACTTGACGCTTGGCGCCTGTTACGTAGTCAGAGACTCGCTTTGCGGCCGGCTCCGGCCGGTCGTAACGTAGTCAATCCCGCACTTTTAGTGCAACCCAACTCGTCAGGTCTACGGCCGGTTTTTGTTGTCAATTTATTGACAACACACTCCGTAGTACACTCGCGTTTGATCAGGTGGATACTTAACGGTGACAACTAAGCCTGATATCGTTGCCCCGGTGCGCTTCCAAGGCCCTTCAGGCCAAGGAAAAACCAGCTGACCCGATCCCATTGCACTTGGGCCTTTCCCAGGGTGACGGTACAGTGCTGTCCGAATTAGGGGCACCACTTCGCGTCGTCCCCAGCCCCCCTACCGCGGATAGGGAGGTTTAGGTGCTAGGTTTGCTAGGGAACCTAGGCATTATTATATATTTATATATCATATATTGTAGTTTCAAGCTCTCCAATGGACCAGCAAAGCCTGGTAAACTTTGCTATGTCGTTCGCCCAGGCGCTCGTTGCGTCCGGCGCCAGCATATCCGATGACGTACTAACGCAGGCCTTACAGGCGTCTATCGCGTCCCCGGCCCCTCAGGCCTCAACCCTAGCCCCTCAGGCCTCCAACGTCCAGACCCCTCAGGTCTACAGCTCTCCCGCGTCTCCCGTCCCGTCTGAGATGGACTGTAAATCGGTCACATCCTCTCGCGCGTCGCGTCGCAAACGTACCGCTCCCGGGAGCGACTCCAAACCCGCGTCTGATACAACGTCAGATGCTGTCACCTTAACCGGCTCTCCTCAGCCCGCGTTTCAACTAGTCGCCAAGCGCTCCAAGAAGCGCTAGAAGAAAGCCTCGGTATCCTCAATATCCGAGCCCTCCCCGGTGTCTTCAACACCCGCCCCTGCGACATTAAAATCGATCGAAGTTACCGCGTCTCCGTCGGTGCCATCGAAGCCAGCGAAGCGCTGCGCTCCCGTCCCACCGAAGCCTCAGCTCCCTCCGCCCGTCTTTCTCCGCGAAAAAGAGCGATGGACCGTAGTATCTAATCTATGCAAAGAGCAAATAATCAACCATCTCAAAGCAACCAACGCAGGCGATTCAATTAAAATCCAGGTCGCGACCATCGACGACTTTCACGCGTTCACCAGGTTACTTTCATTAAAACAAATCGCATATCACACCTACGCCCTCCCGGAGGAGCGTAAGATCCGCGCAGTACTACGGAGCGTCCCGTGCAAACGATGAAATCCTCGAGGACCTAAAGTCCCAGGGTTTCCCGGCCGAAGCAGTGCACAAGATGTACTCCAACCGCGGTAGGCGTTATCCTTTAGCTCTAGTTATCCCGTCCAATACTCCCAACTCGAAGAAGATCTTCAGAGAGGCTCGCATAATTTGCGGACTCTCGAATATCTCCGTCGAGCGTCCCAACCCCTGCGGTCACCCTGGGCAGTACCACCGCTGCCAGCTCTATGGCCACGCAGCGGCTAACTGCTCAAATCCCCACATAACGAAGGAGTGCAATCGCACTGCCGAATCCACTTCCCCCCCTGCCTTTGTGCTCTGCGGCCAGTCCGGCCACACAGCTAACTACAGGGGTTGCCCGCGCGCTCCGTGCTCCACCGCCAAGAGGTTCGCGCCTAAACCGGCGCCGTTGCTCACTCCCGCTAAATTCCCGCCGCTGCGCAACCGGGGTCCCCCGGAAGCAAAGCCCGTTCAGCCGACGCCTATTCCGGCTCTGTCTTGGAGGCAGCGTCCGGCCGTTCTGCCTGCACCTTCCCGTCCTATCCCAGCTCCCGTAGCCTCCGTAGGACCGCGTCCTGCTCCGTCATCTTTACTTCAGTCGTCGTTAGCTTACGACATGAAGAACGTGTTCGATGTCATTCAAAACGTCGACATTAACGAAATTTCCGTACTCGCACGCAAACTGCGAGCCGCCCGCTCTCCTCAAGATCGTTTATTTGAGCACAACTCGCTATAAAGTTCGTTATAAATTTCTATTTCCCTTTTTATTTTATGTATATAAATTTTTTAAATAAGTAAATTTAATGTATAGCAAATCCCATGTCCGGTCGTATCAAACCCAAGGGCTTATCCCTAGTATCTTTTAACGTTCGTAGCCTTAGCACCAACCTTCCTGAGCTCAAACTGTTACTTCAGAACAACGACCCAGACTTTTTACTTCTCCAGGAGACATGGCACACTCCTGACCGCTCCAGGGGATTCGCTATTCCCAAGTACGCGTTTACTCGTAATGATAGGCCCGACTCCGACGGTTTCGGCGGCACTGATATATACTACAAAAGAGGATTCCATTGCTGTCCTCTCCCTACCCCTCCTCTCCTAAACATGGAAGCCACTGTATTTAGATTGGCTATGACTGGTCATCCAACCATCATCATAGCTTCAATCTACACACCTAATGGCACCAGACCAATCCGCAGCGACTTAGAGGCCATTCTTGCCCTTCGGCCATTCAGTTATTATGTTCGGAGACTTTAACTCCAAACATACTGACTGGACGTGCCTATCGACCAACACCAGCGGTATCGCTCTCCTTAATATCACTAACTCACTCGACTTAGATGTCATCTTTGCCGTCACTACCACTCATTATCCCGACAACCCTAACCTCCTTCCTGACATCCTCAATTTTGCGTTAGTAAAGCATATCAACCTCGATCTAAGGTCTATCGAACCGCTCGATGACCTAGATTCTGACCACCACTCCGTCTCCCTCGTGCTAGAACCGCCTATCGTTAACGCCACTTCTCCTAAGACCTTTACCAACTGGAAACGTTTTAAAAATACGACAGTTTCAGCCTTTGAGGCTCCGAACTCTCCGCTCGCAATCTTGCCCGATCAATTAGATAGCCCGGATAAAATAGATTCATTAGTAAATTCTCTCACTGATGCTATCAACTCAGCCATCAGTGAAAACGAAAAGGTTGCTAAGAAAGGCAAACCCGCGCTTCCCTTAGCCGTGAGCAATCTTATAAAAGCTAAGAACGCGGCTCTCCGGAGAGCCAAGAAATATCCCACGCCCGCATATAGAATAGCTGCGAATCAGCTACAACGCAAAGTTAGATCTTGCCTCGCGGAACTCCGAGACGCTCAGATGAACGATCTCATGACGAATATCTCCCCGTCCCACCAAGCGTGCCCGAGCCCGAGCCTTACGCGTAGACGCCGCCTCTCACGTCCCTCCTCTCACTCGTCCCGATGGCTCTATCGCCTTCGAAGACGAAGAGAAAGCCGAATGCTTTGCTGATAGCGTTGCGTCTCAATGCTCGCCCAGAACGCAATCCGCGAATCCCTCTCACATCAAAGCGGTGGAGGACGAAGTTCTCCGTAAAGACTCTCTCCCCATCACCGCCGAACCCGTCACGGTCTCTAATGATGAAATCTCGCTTCTCATCAAAAGTCAAAAGTCCAAAAAGGCTCCGGGTGCGGATGGAATTTCCAACCACGCACTTAAACACCTGCCTCAACAGGTGCTTACCTTGTTAGCTATCATTTTTAATGCCTGCTTCGACCTTAGCTACTTTCCGAAAGCTTGGAAAGAAGCGACAGTCATAGGTATTCCCAAGCCGGGTAAACCTCTGAATGTCCCGGCTAACCACAGACCCATCAGCCTCCTCAAGGCAATGTCTAAACTTCTCGAGAGAGTCATACTCTCTCGAATGCGGAACCATCTGTTTCCAACAGATGGCGATCCTCTCATAATTCCCCATCAGTTCGGCTTTCGTGCTAAGCACACCTGCCTTCAGCAAGTCCATTGAATCGTCGAGTACCTACTCGACGGTTTCTACCCGCGGCGATTTAAAACGATCGCAGTTTTCTTTGACGTAGCCAAGGCTTTCGATAAAGTCTGGCACAGCGGCCTCGTTTATAAACTCTACAAAATAGGCTTACCGGATCGACTAGTTAGAATAATCGCGTCGTTTCTTAAAGACCGTACGTTTCGATTTAAACACGAAGGCAGGATTTCCGCGCCCCGTCTCATAAAGGCTGAAGTCCCTCAAGGCTCAGTCCTCGCCCCTCTGTTGTACACCGTATACACTAACGATATCCCCGTCCCGTCGAAAGGCGTCGAACTCGCCCTCTTTGCCAACGACACTGCCCTTTACACCAAAGGCCGCAGAGTCCCGGGTCTCACCACCAGACTCCATAAGACTGTAAATGCCCTCGGTGCATGGTTTCAAAAATGGTGCATCGATGTGAACCCAGAGAAGAGCTCTGCGGTTTACTTCGACTACAAACGCAGTCGTATCTCCAAGTTAGAATGCAAGGCACTCCCATCTAGACCGAGAAACGCGCACACTGGCGAACCCATGCAATTAACTGTAGATCTCGTAGCCCCTCAGGCCGCAAATTCTTATTCTAACGTAAATTCTAATTTTAACGTAAATCCGAATTAATGCAACTTTATTTTCAATTTTTAATGTTATTATTATTTACTTTTCATTTTGAGCACCTTCAGTGCTATGTTAATCACAGCGGGTGACCCCTTCTGGGCCCCGCTAGCGCGGCCTCTTTCTCCAATAGGCCGTCGCTCAGATGAAGGCTGAGTGGCAAAAATGCACGAGCCGACAGGGGGTTTTTTTAGTGGGTATTGGTTCTGGTATGCGACGGGACGAGTCCCACATAACTCTGGATCTTGTGCGCCAGAGTATACGTCAGAGCATGTTTTATCCTCCTGCCCTTCCCGTGGAGGGGAACAAAAAAAAACAAACCAGCCTACTGCAAACAACTCTCGAAGTCCTCGAACTCATGTTGATGCTGAAGCTACTGATCCTGATACTGAAGCTGCCGCAATATGATGTTGCCTACTGCCTCTGAATCCTGCAACTGAAGAAACCTGCCACCACCGCTGCTTGCCATGGATGTGACCTTCTCAAGACCCTACCTGCCCACTGCAGACCTTGCTGATACCTACGAGGAAACCTGCTACCGACGTAATCTACTCCTGACCCTGCCTGCTGCAAACCTTGCTAGTGCTTACTACTACTACCTACGATAAAACCTACTCCTGACCTGCCTGCTGCAGACCTTGCTGATACTTACGACGGAGTCTGCTACTGACATAGCCTATTCCTGCCTGCCACTGATCCTGCATACCAGAGCAGAGCGCCAGCCGGCGCCTGAGCGTCCTCGCCGTCGAAGCATCGCGGCGACTCGTTTATGTCCGTGACAGTTTTTTAATAAAAACTTTTATTACGTGACAGTCTTCCGAAGCAGCAGTCAATAGACGAACCCTTATTTTTTTTCTTTCGAATTTAAGCAATAGCACTAAAACGCGTTAAACCAGCGGTATATGGTTGCTTTAGAAGGCGCCTTGTTAATAAAATCTGATTCAAGTCGACTAAATGAACCATCGGGTTTCAAGTTGGACTTGAAATCGTAGAAAATAATTGCAAGAAAATGGTCCCGATGCAGATGTATTTTTCTATGATACACAATGATTTTATTATTCTAATAAAAAAGTTAACGGAAATTGAAATTTCGAACAAATGTATTTTTGCTTTGAAATAATCGAGTTATCAAAATATAATTATTATTAATAACAACTAACCGAAACTGTTCATACGTTTAAACTTTTTATCGCTAAAGTTTGCGAGTGGCCATTATATTACAAAAAGCTACGCTACAAGAAATCAGGCGGTGTAAAAGTCTCTTTAGGTTAAAACATGGTCATGCAAGGTCAGGTCAAACAAACAGGTCATGGCTTACGTGTTTCTATCTTTCTCAAACTTAATGTGAAGTTTTGATCTAGCTTCAAAGTAAGTCACACCAGTGGGTAGATTATTTCACATTATTGAAGAACTAAGTTCAACCATTAATACTAGTAATTTCAAAAGTTTTGTACATTTAGATTTGTTTTGTATATTTTTTATAAAGTTACCTTATTTACATTATATTATATTATTAAAAAAATATATAAACACCACCTTATGGCTTATGTGGAAAATCGTTAAAATTTAAAAGTTGGGAAACTGTTCACAATAAAACAAGGTTTTGTCATTAATTTATTTAAAAGTAATAGAATTCAAATAACATTGCATTTTCGGTAAATGCATTGTACATGTACCAGTTTGAAATGTATAAAAAAGTGTGGTAAGCACTCTCAAAATGTGAAAAAAATTTAATTCTGCTGTAAGTTCTACTTTCAAACAAAAACAAATACATCATGTGGCCACACCGAGGAGATGTTTACATATTCCACCATGTTGAACGAAAATATGAAACAGTATGCTTCTACCATTGAGTCTGTGGAAACTTGTTTAGTCTGTGGGTTGTTCAGGTCTGTTTGTCGAATTAGAATTGACTATATGGTTTCAATATTCGATTTATACGGTACTATATTTTACGACGTAGTAGGTTTACCGTAACGGCTTTCAAATATTTTAATGATCGATTACTAAGATCATATTAATATTTTTGGCAACGAAAATGATCTGAAATGATCAAAATATCCTTTAACACATTATCGATCATTTAAATATAAGTAAACATTTCAGCAGTATTAATGGTAAATAATTTAATCAAACAAAAAACTTCACAGAAGTTCGTATAAATGGAAAATAAAATTAACGGCAGGATTAAATACAAACTTGAAATAAAAATGAACAGATAACAGAGATGTTTTCATTATGAAATATTGAAATTTATTACTCGTTCAATTTTTTGAATGGAAACACCCGTACAAAAGCAAGCCAAGCGCCCCTTAAATATTGAAATGTCTCCTTTATTGCATTGTAGGTGGCATCAAAAGAAGTTATCAAGATTCACAATGTCCAAAAGTCCCTCACACTACAACTGTACAACAGCACGCAATATTACATATCAGCAGATTAATAGCTAAGAAATTGAGATCCAACATATAAATAACACGGTAAGGTAAAGTGCGACACAATTACAACCAATTACATTATTTTTAACCTTGCCTTCAATAGTTTAAACATTTAATAAATAAGAAAAACTATATGTCAATATATATACATATATATTTTTTTTTCTATAAAAGACATAATTATCATGGCTGAATTATATATTATAATATATGAGAACCTGCCATGACATTTTTTTGAAAGAAAGGTCACTAATAATTAAAAAAGTTCTGAGAGTATATTTAAATTTATTTTATTTTTTCTAGTAAATGGTTGAACACCCTCACTGACATTACAAGACAGTTTTTGTTTGTTCAGATTACAGTTTTAATATTTGTCTAACCTTATTTATTGGGGTATCCTGTGTTAAATGTACAATATTCTTCTCTTGTTATGTACAAACCAGGGTGTGTTTTCACAAATGCACATATTTCAAGGATGTATATGCTGGGAAGTGTTAGTAATTGAAATAATTTAAATAAAGTTCTACAGGTTGTCCACTAATTGACATCAGCTATGGCTCAAACGCACTGTTTCGTGTAATAAATGCATTATTTATTTTCACTGAATTTCCCCAAACAAGAATACCATACCTCAATATAGACACAACACAACCCTGGTAAGCTTTTAGTGCTGTTTCAATATTTGTCAATTTTGAGAGTTCCTTATTTATTTTTCCGCATATTTTGTCGGTGTGTGTTTTTCAAGTGTTATTTTGGTCAAATTCGATGCCTAGAAATGAAGACACGTCTGTTTCAATAATGGCCTTATCATGACACTTAATATTAGGCCTCTTTATGGCATCTCTATTACAAAACTGCAATTATTTAATTATTGAATTACTTAAAATAAAGATATTTATTTTTAACTAATTTAATTCTAGCCAATTTACGATAGATACGATAGTCGAATTTACAACGTCATTAAAATCTTCATTTGAATCGTCAGGAATTACAATGGATATGTCGTCTGCATATAATATTGTATGAAACATTGTTATGTTTGGCAAATTATTTATATATATTAGAAATAAAACGGGACCTAATAAACTACCCAATGGAATTCCAACTTTATTTGGCTTTGTTGTAAAACATGGTAATGTTTCTTGGTAAGTATTTTTATTTGTACCTATTATCTCAACAAACTGCAGCCTATTATAAAACTAGCTCTCAAATCATTTAAATGATAGATGACTAGTATTCTATAGGACTCGCATTTTCTTAGTAGTAATTTGTGTGATACGTGGTTTTTTTTTCTATTATCATGACTTATTATTTGTTAACAAATTAAATGCCGCCAGTGGTATGGATGTACCCTTCTGGAAACCGTACCGACTTCAATTTAATATTGCAAATTTAGATTAAAATTTCGTAAGTCTGTTATGCATGCATTTTTCAAAGGTTTAGCTAATATAAGTTTGTTATGTGCAAGTACTGGAGCTATTTATTTCTTAAGAGTTTTCTAATTTTGATAGAAATTTTATCATAACCGACTGAGTTTGTATCCTTTTACGATTTCATCATACCTAATTTCTTATTTATCAGTTGAAAATTTAATTAAAAACATAAAAAACATATACGTTAAAAAGATACTTCACATTCTTCAAGGTGTCCAACAATTCCTTTGTTTAAATTGAAGCAACAATTAAATTATTGCATTTAAAGTACCTGAACATTATTTAAAACGATAAAAACCTCATAATGATTTTTGAAGTAAAACTTTAAACAATCAGATATCTTCCTTAGTAATGCTCATTTCATTGCACAGAAAACCAATTGAGAAATGACGAGAAACAATTGAATATGTTGTCTCTTTTTTTTGATTTTGCATTTCCTACAGTACCAAATCAACCAGATATTATTACCAAAGACGACCATTATAATTAAAAAATATTACATACAAAATACAAAAAAAATATTCTGTGACCTAACATTACCTAGATAGGTTCTGGAAAACCTCATTGCTATTAGTTTACATATAATAAAGTGGGAACCTTTGTTATTGCAGATGGTTAGTAAGCGTCTAATATTGATTTTCTAGTATAACGTGGTTCTGATGACATCAAACAACTACGTTTCATAAACAAGGAGAAAAAGAGAAAAACAATAATTGGTTTCCTGGAATAAATGTGCAATAAAAGCTGAAAATACGTTATTCTATGTCGATTTCAGCCCCACTAAATCTCCGGAACGAGTATTTGAAGTTTCCGAGTACGGGTGATGCCAATTACGGGATCTGCCTTTGGCAGCGCGGGACCGCTCCTGACGCCAATTCAAATGATAAAAGTCAGATAGTCTCAAAGGATAAAATTCAAATTACCTTTTAGAACGCCCTTTTTTTAATCACCCCTTTGAAAGTTTAACTCGAGTTTATCAAAATAAAGTTTTCCTTGAGAAAAAGCTTTTTAAGGATCTTATAACTTCAGCAGGAGATTATAAAAACTTCTCAAATGTTTATAATTTTAAGTTCATCCGTATTTAAAATCTAGACTTGATATAATTTTGTAATCATAAAAATTATTACAATATTATATTATAAATTATTATTTAAAAAAAACCACATTTAATGAGCAATAAGTGTAGAAGCGCAGATTTTTGTAGTCATCTAGTTAGTACAGTCGTCTTGTTGTTGTAAACACGGCACTAAAAATATCGGTTGGCTGTGGCTATTTTAAAAAGAACGAGAACGTGCCACCGTTAAATTTACGATTGAGTCGTGTCAATCTGCAATCCATGTTGAAACTTTGGATATGTCACCGTGTCATATTACTAAATTGTCAAATTAGTAATATGACAATCTAACTAGGTAAGGTAAGGTTAGATTCAAATAACGACCGTTCGATTATAATTGTAACTGATATTATAATTTTGAAGTAACATATATAAGATAGGTTTCTTTGTAAGGTTTTTCTGGTTTTTTATTTCAGTCTCAATATCTATACACGCATGGTAACCTACATACATGAAACGAATTTGTATAATCTAAAACAATCAATCAATCGCTCTTTTCTCTATATTGCCAGCATAAGCAATAAATCATTGATAAGCTTTCACAATTTTGAATTTTGCTCAGATTTTTTTTATATGGTTTTTATGCCTTTGTAATAATGATAAAGACTTCAATAAATGGGATTCATTAATAACAAATCAGAACCATTTTTATTCTTCCATTAATTATTTCAAAAATTTGGTGGAAGGCTCTGCTATAGATGAATTTGTTGTTTAAGTAAAAAAATGTGATGAGGACTTTTATGTCACGAATTCCTGTAGGTTTCTTTATAGTAGGATTGATTTGTGTTTTTGTTTTTTTCTGACATTGTAATTGGTATCAGACCTTGATCGCAAAAATAATTTTTAAATCTACGAATTTAAATCTCACTTAGATTTGATATGATTTGGATTCGATATTTTTACGCTATATTTGCAGCTACTCATTTTCTCCTCAAATTTTCTTTCATTGTGTATGACTTAGAAATCAGGGCGGCGCAATAAGATAACCGCAGAGGGCACTAAGAGTTTTAACACAGATATATTAGGTCATTACATATGAAATTGGCGTTTTGTAAGGGAGGAACATAAAGTCAATTTTTTTTAAATATTATATATTTATTAAATCAAAGTGTACATTTTGATTCAATAATTTATAAAAAATGATGGCAAATTCAATACATTTTCTGCCTTACATAAAAAAAGCTTAAGAAACGGCATACTTTAATGAAACGTGTGTCTTTTGATAGAGCGAATTAAATATATCAAATTATCTTTTGAATAAAATCATTGAAAGATGGGAGAAAAAGATAATTTACTTTAAAAAAACTCATAATTTTAGGTTAGGTTTTTACGAATGTCACTTATTCAACTGTGTGGCACTAATGTTATCACTACTCAAACAAATCACTATTAGGATTATAATTATTTACAATTACAAGTACTTTTTATCACTTTACTAACTTTTTATCAGCAAGCGGTACAAAAGTAATAACAACTGTTATTCATCAATTCTTTTTCATTGAGTTTATGAAACAACTTTCATATGGCAGTAGTATTATTTTTTGTTTTTTTTAGGTTTATATCACTGTTTAGTTGCCACTTTATTTTAATTTTCTGTGAATATTTTTATTTAATACTGTACCCTAGGTATACACTGTTTTATTCATAATTCTTTTATAAAACTGTAACTGCACTAAAATATGTAGTGTCTCTTTTTGACTTACATATATGACAATGTAGTTGATAGAAAGAAACAAAATATATTGTAACTAAATCACTGCTATAAAGGATTATGAATAAGAACAGTCAGATGTTAATCAATGCCTAATGATAGCTTTGGACTAAGATGCCATTTAGCAGTTGATCACATGGATATAACGATTAGTGGATTGTAGAAACCAGTTACTTAAAAAAGGTAGGTATAATAAAATAAAAAACACTTAATTATATATTTTTTTATTTCATCACTTACTTTGTCGAGAAATGCCGCTGGTACTCCAAGGTATTCCAAATGTCTTGCATAACCCATATACCATAATATACTCACCTAATATACAACAACCCACAGTCCTATTTCCAGCGGCACAATTACAATTACAACTTAAGATTGCTATGCGACTATTTTTTTATTCTTTAATTTTTTACCTCATTCATATTTATTACTTCTAGAAAGGCAAAAAACTTTACTTATACGGTTACGTCGTATGTTTGAAGTTTTTATTTTATTATTAAAAAGTAGCTTAATTTAGCTTATTTTATTTGTACTTGTTCGCTTGCAACGTTCTTGTATTGATCAATTAATTATGTGTATTTTAAGTCAAAAAGAAAATGAAATGCATTTTATGCCGTTCTTTTAAAAATGGAATGAATTTTGAAAAAGTAGGGGATTTTTTTTTTATTTGATTGTTTTATATTGTCGAGTGTGAACGCTTTGTCGTTTTGTTTTTAACTATAAGGTCAATCTCGCCATCGCTCTTTGAATATTAAGGATGTATGTTAATTTAATTATTAAATTTTATTTAATTTGGAATATATAATAGAGTTGATTACGCTGCATCGATTGGAAAAAAAAGGGACTTAGCCGATGATTTGAAAGAAATATTTGAAAATAAAAGCCTCATTTAACTCCGTGTTATTCGTACTGGAAGTTGACGAAATCGAACTAAAATGATAAAAAAGTACATGTATCGTAGTCAATGCACGGCCAAAAAAATGATTTTCAGAAACTTCATACATTTTTTCATTTTTTCACGGAAAAAAAACACTGTTGCCGATGTCGTTATGGAGATATTTGTGGTTAATTTTTGACGTTTCAGTAGCGTTCTGTCAACTGCTGTTCAACTCAGTACGTCCACCATATTTGAAACGTACATACGGCAACGCAGCACTTGACAATATGTATAGGTATATAACGACGTAATATGCGTTATCTTTGATGATAGATGCAGTCACGTTTTCATAGAAGTATTTATGCATAATTCAATATAATAAAAATTTTAAACAAATATCAAATTGCGTATTAATTTTATTAAAAATCGTAAATTATTAATCAAGATGACATAATTTTTTAATGACAAATTATAAAATGCGAACAGAAATGATTGGGCATTGACATTTCCACATGAAAATGAACCTTAAAAAATAAATAGATGTACTGTGGATTTGACCTTACATACATCCTTAACAATAATTTTGAAATTGGAATTCTAAACCAAAAAGGAGATATACAGATGAAAGTGGCCAGTACGACCAGATGCCAATTTCATATGTAAGGACCTAATATTAGATCGAAATATCAAACGCACTAATCTTTGATGTTGAACATTATTTTAATAGAGAGAAATGTTTCATTAAATAAAGACGTGAATAAAATTTAAAAACTTTTATTTAATTCGTATAAAAATGTATGAATCTCCAATCTTGATTTCTATGTTTTTAGTTCCTTACTGACATATCTTCAAGCATATTGCTTTCAAATAATTTCAAAGGGATTCTTCAGGATATAACTTTCAATCGGCGTTATGTACTACAGTTGTTAAACTCATTGGTACCTTGGGAAGCCACGTGGATCGAACCCGGGACTTTGATATCGAGAAGCCAGAGCCTACACTAATTCGCCATCATAATTTAGACTTTTATTTTATCACTTTTTTGCAGTGTGATACTTGTTCATGCGTTGACAGAATGTCTAAAGACGGCTCCAATAACAAAAAATTGGGCGCTCATAAAAGTGCTTCTTACTGCTGGTGGTGGATACAGAAATATAAACGGAGAGCTATGTTTGTAGCGGAGAAAAGGACAGATAACGGAAACGTATCTCAATTTATAAGTTTATAAGGCTTCGAATAACAGTCAGGTTGTTAAATAAGGCGAAAGCAAAATTTCTACTGAGATCACTGTAGTTTTCATGATGTAGACTGTTAGTAACCTATAGACTATACATTGATATTAGCATTTGAAGTGAATATAAGTAATTTTACAATTTAAAATAAATATAATTTTTATGTAGTAATTCCACTTTTGGAAAAAATACTTAAAATAGCACGAAAATAAAATTTTAGAATCTCAGCTTCAATCTATTTATATAAAGTGAACCGAAATAAATTCAAGTTTATTGATCATTCAATCCACCTTCTCCGCCCGAATGTACCAGCAGACGCGGGATAACGAGTCAAAGACTCTAGCTTTGATCTCGTCTGTACACGCGGTTCTTTGACGATTCTTTGAGAACTGATTGAGCGCACGTTCCACTCACATGTACGAAAACATCTGCATACAAAATGTTCGGATTAAACTCCCGTACTCTTTTGAAGTATATAAAATTTTTAGAACTAAAATTTTTGCGTTAAATACTTCATGGTTTGATGTTGTACCAAGTAGGAGATAATTTTATGCAATCTTCGTAAACTTCATAATGATTCTCTGATGATGATGATCTACGTTTTATTTTATTTCAAGATCTAGTTTTTTTTAAGTTTAAAAGTTGTTGAGCAGCCATAGTATAAAATTATTACTAATTATATAATTAAACTATTACATAAACAAACATAACATGCTACCAGAAACATTTTTAAACTTCAAGTTACATTCTTGTCCCAAACTAACACAATAAGTCGGAGAAAACATAATTATTTTCTCATTTACATTTCGTTATAATATCAACTTGGTCGTATTTTTTGTTTCTGGCTGATTTTGATACTTTAAAAAAGAACAAGAAAATAAATAATTGTCTAAATAAAAACTTTGTTCCCATTATTTTTCAATTATTATTCGACACATTTAGCAAGATAAAATTTGTTAAATGTTGGTGAATAGAACAACAAGTTTAGTAAGAAAAAATAGTCAAGTGCATAATGTAATGCAATCGGTGGGACGCCTAGCAATCTGAAGGTAAACTATGTACCTAATTAAAGGGTGTACACATAAATAATCATTATATGTGAGAGTTTATAATATAGTGGAATAAACTTGAATACAACCTAACAATGTATAATAATTTATAAAGATTATAAATCACTAATAAAGTCATAGAAAAGATAAGAATCAGATTCATAATTAATATCATTAGGATTTTGGGTAGTTTTATTACGTAACCTTATGCCAAAAAAGTAAGTTATAACATAGTTAAATATGTATGTAGACTTTATATAAATACTGTCATAGGGTGAATGATGGAAATACATATTTTATTCTTAGTTTTCTTATGCAATATATCCGGACGACAATTATACGAACTTTATCGATAAAAATATACATGTGTGGTAAAAACTAAGGCCTCTCCAAATTCCAATCATTTTTTATTGATAAATATTTGATTATAAAATTAAATATTTTTAAAATCGAAGCTTTATCACAATGCAGTAGTTTTTCTTGGATACCTTGAAGTAACGTCTACAAGTATGTGAGCCTACGGTTTTACCAAGGTGACCTTGACTTATATTTTATCGATAAAAATAGTGTACTTCTACTAAGTGTACTTCGTGTCGTCGTCGGTGCAAATAATTTTTTTTTTGGGGTATCTGATTGTAAAGCGTCGTAAAAGACCAAGCTCGATTGACGAGTTTAATCTGTTCAGCTTGCACTAGCTGATTTATTGTTTCGTTTTTATTATTTATATTATTTAATTACGTTTTTTCTTAAACAGTGGACCCTTTCTTTATAAGATTGAGCTGAGGAATGTCTTTGTTCATAGCTTTCTGTAACACATTCTTGAAGATTTTGGAAGCTAGAAAGAGAGTTTTCAACTGCGTAGCGTATACTCGTAGCCAACAAATCTGCGCTCCATGTGGCCATGGATTGCATGAATGAATTTAATAGTTAATATGGATAATGAATCATATGTTTGCATTGATTTAGTAAGGATTCATTGCATAACCATAAACCTATATGATCCTTCAATGTGACTACTTCAGAAGCATGTTTGGCTTTGTTTCCACGAGGTAAAACTGAATTTTTGCATCGTTTTATAACAGTTAAAGAAACATGTATACACCACAATGCACCAAAGACCAAGAAACAATCGAAAAAGTGGATTGCTACGGGCGAACCAGCTCCGGAGACGGCCAAAGCAGTTTTAACGGCCAATTAAGTGATGGCTATAGTTTTTGGGATACACGTGACGTTATCCACATTGACTGCCTAGAAGAGGGTAAAACAGAAGAAAATCCTTTTCTACCAAGACAACCCGAGTGCAAACCTGCGCGATTGCCATGGCCAAATTCCATAAATTGCGCTACGAGTTGCAACCCTTGCGATTATATTCGGTTTCAGAATTTAAAAAAGGGCTCGCTGGGAATACTTTAAACTCCAACTTAGACTTCAACTCATGCACGAAACCAATGCCTATTTTAAGGGTTGCCTAAGTCGTATTCAATGGAAGGATTGAAAAGCTAGAGAAACGCTGGATGAAGTGCTTTGAGTAAGAAGGAAACTACATTGAAAAATTAATAATAATTTTAAAGTCAAATTTACTCCTTGTTTAATTTATACAAGACATCTCACTCTGCCCTCATATTAAAGATGCCGTTCACCTGATAAATAGAGCAATATTTAACGTGAAAGTAAACGTTCGTAAAATAGTATACCCAAGATCAACATAAGTGTAGTTAGGACAGAAGTTTATGTAGCGTAGCTTCCAGTAAGTTCGTTTCTTTCGTCAACGTACTTGAGTTATATCGCAAACTGCAGACTTACTGTTGTTTCAGAGCTTTTTTTAAGTCAGTGAGTGAAGTGATACCAACTGTGCCTTTTTTTTGATTCGCTCTCAGTGTAGGTTCCACATTTATCGTACCTTGAACATAATTTCAAAGATCATAATTATTTTAACTCAATCGGGTAATATGATCAGCTGTTTACTGCGGTTGCTGTAACCTTGACATTGTTAACCATACATCGAAATGCTTTGTTATTTCAGCTTTCACTTATAAGGATATTTATAACTATTTTTTTTATTTTAAAGACAAAAGTTCTTAACGTTCTTAAGAGTTCGAAACTACGACACAGAATCCACATGAAGCTGTAAGTTGTGTAGTTAAAAAAAACTTTTAGCAATGTTTTTTATTACGAAGACCAACGACGCTACAACCATAATATATCTCAAAGTATTTATAAACGGTAACCCTCATCATCGGGTATTCCTCTATGCAAAATACCCATTGAAATTATAGCTTGGTTACCCTGAAAGGCTTTTAACCTGAAAATGAAATATGGGTGTATTATTAAAAGATACACTATTCAAAATAATATATGGGACAAACATTTAATTTAAAAATAAAATATCTTATTAGTTTGCTTCGACAAAAACTCTCTAGGGATTATTAAGCTTCAAAACTTATCATCATTAATATGAGGTAATATATCATAATCACGGCTATTACTAACATTGAACTGCTAAAATAAATAATATAAATACACACGGACTTCAAACATTAAGTGCATATAATTTTTCCGGGCGATTGTCATATTTATACTGAATAAGTGGTTGAATTTTTCGATTTCCACCTGAGTTGAAAGTTGTTCAGGAATGACAAACTAGTGGATTCCTCAGAGCAAAGTCACACACTATGAACGTTGACAGGTTAGTTCTAGCTTTGAAAGTTCGTTTCTTTATTCATTTTTAACTTGGACGTTTTATATCAGTAGCAGAAAGCTATAAAACAAATGTGTGCAAAAGCTCAAAACACAAAAAAATAAAAGTATTTCAATAACGTAAAACTTCAAAAGTATTTCTTACTCTCAAACTCGATCAATCGTTTTCCTTAATTTATTGCATTGACTAATTGTTTGTATTCAAATTCAGAATTGTGATTTAAGGCAATATAAAGCTATAGATAAGCGCATTTTACCAAAAGCGCTGCAGACATATAGGCACATATAACATGTAGGCTAAAACAGTAGTTTGTCTTTAAACAAAAACCCGTATTGAGGCACGTAATCAAACAAGCACCCCTTTCTCCGCCCTGTACGGTACTTCGTGGTAAGCTCAAAGCGATGATCAATATAAATGGTATAATTTTTGTTAATTTATTCGATATGTTTACAATAACTGAAGGCTTACGCTCTGCATCGCATCATTAGTCGACATTTCCATATAATGATCACAATAAATATTAGTAAAAAAACCCTTCGATTACTGACGCCATGGGTGTGGTTGTCACTTACTAACAAGTAAGTCTTATGCTCGTTTGCCGATGAAAATAATAATAAAAATTATGTAAACAAAACATCAATCAAACGAAAGGAAAATAAGCATTTATCCTTCTCCGTGATAAATTAATTTAATTATATTCGACCACAACCAGGAATAAATTATTTTTATTTTTAGATACTAATTTTGTATTTTTTAAATTTGAATGGAAGTTGTGATGTCCGATGGATGGAAAGTGATGATGAAGACGATTAGTCGGTTTTTTTTTTGTTCCCCTCCACGGGAAGGGCAGGAGGATAAAAAATGCTCTGACGCATACTCTGGCGCGCAATCCAGAGTTATGTGGAACTCGTCCCGTCGCCTACCAGAACCACTACCCACTAAAAAACCCCCTGTCGGCTCGTGCATTTTTGCCACTCAGCCTTCATCTGAGCGACGGCCAATTGGAGAAAGAGGCCGCGCTAGCGGGGCCCCTAAGGGGTCACCCGCTGGGATTTACATAGCACTGAAGTTGCTCAAAATGAAAAGAAAATAATACAAACATTAAAATTGAAAATAAAGATGCATTAATTCGGATTTACGTTAGAATTAGAATTTACGTTAGAATTAGAATATGCGGCCTGAAGGGCTTCGAGATCTAAAGTTAATTGCGTGGGTTCGCCCGTGTGCGCGTTTCTCGGTCTAGCGACTTTGTATACCGAATTTAAGACAGGAGCAGTATATGAGACTGAATCTCGAACTAGAGTATTGGGATGGGATTCGGCGCGTTTGAAGAACGATTCTGAGAGTGTTTTTAGGTGCTGTTGCACTGTAGGTAGTTCAAGATCTCTGTGCAGGTCCGCGTTGCGCACGTACCAAGTTGCGTTTGTGGCCCTGCGGCAGAAGAAGTTTTGAACCACCTGCAGTTTGTGCAGGACGGATGGTTTGGCGTGGGCGAAGACTGGCGAGGCATATGTTGACTGGTCTAACGCAGACCTTATAAAGCGTACGTTTGTTTCTGAAGGACATTTTACTTTTTCTACCTAACATACTGTAAAGCCGGCCTAGGTAAAAACGTGCGAGTTTCGTTACTCTATCGACGTGAGGGTTGAAAGAAAGCGTCTGGTCTAAGATGACGCCTAAATATTTGGTAGTGCGCTTCCAGGGGATGGGAGTGCCTTGCATTCTAATTTGGAGATTGTCGGCGATACGACTGAGTTAAATGACGGGCAACTTGATTAATTAAAAAAAAGATTTATTTCAGGATTACAACTGTCCAGTTTAACAATAGTATTAATATTAAAAACTAATAATCTAAACCTAGGGTTTTTATATAAGATAATTGCTTATTAAGACTTAGTCAGTAATTATAATTTGGGTTGTGGTATGAATGTCACACGTGTGGGTTCAGTGCACTTAACACCTCCCTCCGCAAGAGAAAAATTATCTGAAGATGACACAGGAATCTTGTGAGAATTTTTTGGAGAAATACTAAGTTTCTAAATTTATACAATAAAAATAACAAAATGATTAAAATTACACAAATGTATAAACTTAAAGTCCATATACTAATTTTATTTGTCACAATATAGCTTTCTACTTCACTTTCACTGTATCTTACGCTGTTCATGACTTCTTTCACGTCACTGAAGTCCACGTTTCGTAGGTCGATTTGTTTGCTCTCCTGATGGATCTCCTGGTACACCTCGGGCAGATGTATTGTTGGTATCTGGAGTTTGCCGTCCGAGGCTCGAGACTTGGGATTTAGTTTTAGGTCTCCAACTTGAGTTTGGCAGTTCTCGTCAGGAGTTATAATTGTTGTTCCTTGTAGGTGATAGTTGTATACTTCTTGTTTGCAGTGTTCTGCAATTGTGACGCCGTCCTCGGAGTATATTAGCCATTGATTATTTGTGACTTTTTGGATTTTCTGTTTTTCGATCTTGATGAACTGCTGTCGACAATCTGATAGGTTGCTTTTCAGTGTCATTATTTGTTCGATACATGTTTCTTTTGAGCTTTGCTCCAGTTTATCCTCAGAGCATAGAAACATGTTGTCTTCAATTGCATCGCAGGGGCTTTCAACGGATCTGTATTTCATTCTATTCACTATTAGGTACGGGTATTTTGGAACGATTATGTATGTTTTCTGGGTAGAGGTACTGTATATAGGGATAGGGATTATTTTATAGTAAACATACGTGTCTGCGTTTATTAGTGGTATTTCTAAAATGAAAACTAATTTGTTATTATCTAAGTAAGATTTAAGTACTATATTACGTTCTAATTTTATTAAATTATCTTTATTTACTCTATAAATGAGATGACTTTGTTGTTCGATCGTTTTAAGAATACTGATCAATTCGGTGAAATGTATGATAGATTGATGTAGTTTGTGAAGCTTACTGAAACTTATTGCTGTTTCGGTTTCTTGGATGATATTGAAAATTGTGCGTAAGGTATTCAGAATTTTGTATAATATGTTAATAGTATGTAAACGATTATTGATTCTAATTTCTTTAGCCATAATTGAGTCAATTTCCTTAGTCTTGAGTTCAAGTTGCTTAAAATTTAAATTAATATCATCTGAAATATTACTTACTTTATCAAAAGCTTTTTGGATTAATGAAACTTTACGTTCTACAGAATGTTCTTCGTTTCTTAAATTATCAATTTCAAAATTATACCTAAGTGCATCTTCGTTATCTAAATTACCAGTAATTAACTTAATCAAAGAGCCTAATGGATTTAATATAGCCCTTTTTGTTCGTGATGGTATAATTTGGTTTAACCTGTTAAAACAAAACGCTCCCATATTATCAATTTGTTCTCCTATTCCTATTATTTCATTAGAAAGTTCTGTATCGTTCTTAACATTATCCCTTATTTGAAAATATTTATTTTGATTATATTCTAAATTAAAAATTAATGAATCTAAATCTCATGTTTTATAAATGGTCCAGAAGTTATTCCTCATCGCTGCTGTACCCATCCTCAGAGCAGTTATTCCTGGATTCCGATCGAGTTTTTGAAGGTCCAGGCTGTTGACTTGATTTACTACAGCCAGGAACATTATTGTGAACCTGTGGAGGTCGTTTTATATTTTTAATGGCCACCCTTGTTTTTCTTTTATTAAGTTTTACTGGGATAACGTTCCTAGATATTTCTCCTATAATTTTGGCTTTTTCGTATCTTGGAAGGTTTTTGGCTTTTCGCGTTCTAGTATATTTCATAAAAACTTCTTCCCCTATTTCTATTTGAGGTACCGTATCTTCGCCTCCTTTCTTTTCCCTAACTTTTATTTTATTTTCTTTAAGTCTTTCGCTTATATTTTCGTAAAGTACTTTTAACCTTTTTCTGTGATCTTGAAGTAATTTTTGCAAAAGCGTACGTTCTCTATCTACATCAAAAACGTTACCTAAATCTGTTTGGCCAAAAACAATTTCGAAAGGTGTATACTCAGTAGCTGAGTGGATGGTGTTGTTATAGGCCATTATGGCGTAAGTCATGACGGAAGCTGCATCTAAATCGCTTTTCTCGTATTTCGCTAATCTATAAATTTCTATTATAGTAGAGTGGAAACGTTCTACTATAGCCATAGAGTTAGGATTGTTTGGGGTACCTGTGTGTAGTTCGATTTTGTATAACGTCAATAATTATTTGATAAGGTCATTATTGAATTCAGTGCCTGAGTCACAGTTTATTTTTCTAGGTATCCCGTACATGCTAAAGTATTTTATAAGTGCTCTTACTACTTCTGGGGTACTTCTACTTGGAATATTTATTGCTTGTCCTAACTTACTAAACGCATCCATGATTGTTCAATAATAGTTGTTTTCTATATAAAGGAGATCTATGAATATTTCTTGGAATGGTGAGTTTTGGTTTTGTGTTAACTGAATGAACGGCTCAATTGGTTTTTTTTTCATATTTCATTTTTTTACACGCTACACAACTATTGATTATCGCAGTAGTGGTTTCTTTCATATTTGGCCACCAATATTGTCTTTTGAGTTTAATGAGAGTTTCCCTAATACCTCTAAGGCAAGTTTTTCCCTCATGATACTTCAAGATAACTTCTTTTTGGTCCTGTTCAGACCCTGTAAGATTAATAATACGTTCTGTGCACTCAACGAGTTTTATTGTATCTTTTTTTTACAATTTTGTAACTACATTTGCGAAAGTTTTTCTAAAAGATGGATGTTCAAAATATATGAAATACTTATGTTTGAAATCAACATATTCTTTTAAGAAATCTTTTACAAGATTTTCGTTTTCTATTGGCATATGGACTTCTAGTATTCTCTGTTTATTATTTGAAATATCTTTTACAGAGGTTTTCCTATTATACCAACTAAAAACTAGGAGTTGTTTTGGCTTAGTGTCTATTGCCTCCTTTAAAATTGGTATACCGTCATGTTCCCTATTTGACACCGAATTTGCAGTTGCTCCGTCATCTATGGACATTGCTTCTTCATCTTCTGAGCTAGAACTTAATAAATTAACTATTTCCATCTTTTCCTGGTCCATCTATAACTCATTTTCTAATTCCCTACTTATTTCTTTAAGTCTATCATCATTCTGATCTATATTAACAAATATTGAGTCTAAATCGTCCAACATATTAATCTTAATTCTAGAAAGGGCGTCGGCATTTGTATTCTGTGATCCCTTTTTATAATTTATCTCGAAATCATATTCGTCTAAGCGAAGTCTCCAGCGAGTCAATTTGCTATTCGGTTCCTTTAAGGAGTATAACCAAGCTAAAGGCCTATGGTCCGTATAAATAATGAACTTATTTCCATACAGGTATGGTCTAAAATGTTTTACTGCCCATATAACGGCTAACAATTCCTTTTCAATTGTGCTGTATTTAGTTTCCGTATCGGTTAAAGTTCTACTAGCATACGCTACAGGTTTGTCGGATCCAATTGATCCTTGGGACAAAACTGCTCCGATAGCAAAATTGGATGCATCGGTAGTAAGTATGAAAGGTTTTTTAAAATCTGGAAATTGTAAGAGCGGTGAGTTTGTCAAAAGTTTCTTACAAGTCTCAAAGCAATTTATATATTCCTCGTTTATTTCTATTTTACGGTCCTTTTTCAAACATGCAGTAAGAGGTCTAGTTATTTTAGCGAAATCCCTTATGAATTTTCTATAATAACCTATTAGTCCTAGAAAACTTTTAATTTCCGTTACTGTTTTCGGAATAGGATATTTTAATATGGCATCTTTTTTATCATTATTTGGTTTTAAACCCTCACTTGTTATTGTATGTCCTAGGTAAAGAACTTCTGTTCTAAGAAAATGCGATTTATCAAGTTGAACTTTTAAGTTAGTTTCCCTGAATCTTTCGAAAACTGCTTTAAGTTTCTTGACGTGTTCCTGTAAGCTTTTAGAGAAGATAATGACGTCATCAAGGTATACAAGGCAGTGTATGCCTTGTAAGCCTCTTAAGACATTATCCATTGCTCTCTGAAAAGTGGCAGGGGCAGTTTTGAATCCAAACGGCATTCTTTTAAATTCGTAATGTCCGAATGGTGTGCTAAATTCTGTTTTGGCTCTGTCCTCTTCCTGAACTTCTATTTGATGGTAGCCACTAGCTAAATCAAGGGTTGAAAAATAGGTGCTTTTACCTAGCATATCAAAAAGGTCGTTTATATTAGGAAGGGGGTATTTATCGTCTACTGTAATATCGTTAAGTCGTCTGTAATCTATAACCATTCTCCATTTTTGTTGTCCAGATGCATCTAATTTTTTTGGTACTAAATGGACTGGGGCACTCCAAGGAGAGTGGGATTCCTGGATAATTTTATCTTTTAACATTTTTGAAACTTGGTTTTTTATTTCAACCGATTGTACTGGTGTACAATCGTACTCTATTGTACTCACACAAATTCCATATAGTCTGTTTTTCTTCCTCATTCATATGACTTAACCTTATTTTATTTAAATTTTTTGATAATAACTCATCTATTCTATTTTTATCTTCTAAAAAGTTAACGTCTATGTGGGTTTCTTTAAATGGTTCTACTCTAAAAGGTGCAATTATAGTAAGGGTTTTGTCTTTATCCGTGTAATTTTGTATTATTGTGGATGCAAAACCTTTGTCGCAAGAAACTAATGCCGTGGGCATCCTAATACCTTCGGTAAACTGTTTAAACTCTAATATAGCTTCTCCATCTAGTAGGTTAACCGGTAGTTTAACACGTGTCTCACTTCTAGCCTGAAGCTGGTAAATTTATCTAAGTGGTGGCGTGTAGATGATTGGAATCTTTGCGTTTTTCGTAAACAAATTTTGTGATTCCATATCAATCTTCGCACCAAGTTGTTTTAAAAGATCACTACCTAATAACCCATCATACCTGCTGTCTACGCTATAAACGTAAAACTTATGTCTCTGTGAGCAATTAAAAATTTTAGGTAATTCAATATTAACTACCTCGTTATGTTGGCTTGCCGCGTGAGTACTTATGACTTCGAACGGTTCGAATTATTTAAAACTATTAAAATATTTTTCTGCTACTAATGGACTTATAAAGGAACGTGTACTGCCTGTGTCTATCATAAATACTGATTTTAACTCGGCTACAAAAATATGTGGTAGGTTAAGCCTTTTTTCGTAATTAATTTTTATTTTCTCCCTATGTTTGAGGCGTCTATGCAAAAATTTTCGATGCAATTGTCGTCAGGCATAAACGTTTCATTATTATAATTATCATGACCTACATTATTATTCCCTACATTATAATTTGACGCGTTGTCAGTAAAGTTAATCCGCCTACTAGTAGCCGATCGCATCGTGACGTCTGTATTGTTACCTAACGGAAACTGGGTCATACGCGGGTTGCTGAACGTCGACTGCTGAGGATGCGTTTGTAGCTGCCTAGACTGACGATATTGTCCGCTATAATTATTAGAATTATTTTGTGGTCTTGCGTTAGGGTTCCGTGTTTGATCGGAAAAGCTTCTACCGTTAAATTTAGAAGTACTAGGTAGTGAATTCGGAATAAAATTTTCAAAGCGTTTTTGATGGAAATTATGTCCGGGTTGAACCCTAGTTTGCAAAAAGTTTTGTCTTGGTCTAGGTGGTTCCTGCAAGATATTTTTATTTTTATTACTGAATCGATTTAGTTGGCAGTTACTGCTTTCGTAAACCGTTTGGAAGTTTTGTTCCTCCATAACTACCTTTAAAGCGTCTTCTAATGTACTGATTTTATTATGTCTAATTAACCTATAAAGATACGGAGGTAAATTACAAATAAAAACTTTAAAAGACGTGTTATCGTATATGGTATGCTTGGCTAAACGTAAATTTGAATCGTTAATCGTTTCGCTAATTTTTGAAAATAAAATACTTCTTAATTGTTGTATTCTTTGAAAAAACTCTAAATAACTTTCGCGATAATTAATTTTCATAGTTTCTAATTCCATAGAAAGACAATCTTCAGTTCTGGGATCACCAAAGTGTTGGTTTAGTAATGTTTTTAGCTGATCCCAGTTTTGTATTTGGTCCCTATGTCCGACTACGCTTGCGGCTTCGCCTGACAACCTACTTGTTATGATATGGAATAAGTATTCATTTTGTAAGTTGTTACCTTTAAAATGTTGAAGAATATATTCACATTTTTTTATAAAAAGCGGCAGTATCCTAATATCACCATCGAACACTGGTATTAAATTAATAAAGTCTGGAGGGATACGAGTTAGGCCGTCCATATTTAAATCAAGATCAAATATCAAGCGACACACGAGAAATAGTCGAAATAGGAAATCAAAAGCACAAAACAATAAAAATGCACACACAAAATAAAATTATTCAAATAAAAGTATCTAAAAAGGGAAAAAAATTTTTCTCAAAAATATGTGAAGAGAAAAGTATCCACCAATAATAGTTGTTTGAACACGTATACTTAAAATAATATAAAGGGTTATAAAGGAAACCGTGAAAGGAAGTGAAAAGTTTTACTCACAAACCCGCCAATCGTCCCATGTCCTTCATGAATATTATACTTTGTTTGGTACTTTCCGTTATATAAACCTTTGTCCTTTGTGATCCTTGTTGTCCTTATTAACAAATTTATTTGTTCGGTGTGTCTCCTCTTAACCGTAGATACGGACGATGAGTGTTTGCTGCAATATCGCGACACGCAGCGACTCAACGGAAGAGATCCTACCGGCTGCGCCAGTTAAATGACGGGCAACTTGATTAATTAAAAAAAAGATTTATTTTAGGATTACAACTGTCCAGTTTAACAATAGTATTAATATTAAAAACTAATAATCTAAACCTAGGGTTTTTATATAAGATAATTGCTTATTAAGACTTAGTCAGTAATTATAATTTGGGTTGTGGTATGAATGTCACACGTGTGGGTTCTGTAGTCGAAGTAAACCGCAGAGCTCTTCTCGGGGTTCACATCGATACGCCATTTTTGAAACCATGCACCGAGGGCATTTACAGCCTTTTGGAGTCTGGTGGTGAGACCCGGGACTCTGCGGCCTTTGGTGTAAAGGGCAGTGTCGTCGGCAAAGAGGGCGAGTTCGACGCCTTTCGACGGGACGGGGATATCGTTAGTGTACACGGTGTACAATAGAGGCGCGAAGACTGAGCCTTGAGGGACTCCAGCCTTTATGACACGGGGCGCGGAAATCGTGCCTTCGTGTTTATATCGAAACGTACGGTCTTTAAGAAACGACGCGGTTATTCTAACTAGTCGATCCGGTAAGCCTATTTTGTAGAGTTTATAAACGAGGCCGCTGTGCCAGACTTTGTCGAAAGCCTTGGCTACGTCAAAGAAAACTGCGATCGTTTTAAAACGCCGCGGGTAGAAACCTTCGAGTATGTACTCGACGATTCGATGGACTTGCTGAGGGCAGGAGTGCTTAGCGCGAAAGCCGAACTGATGGGGAATTATGAGCGGATTGCCATGCGTTGGAAACAGATGGTTCCGCATTCGAGAGAGTATGACTCTCTCGAGAAGTTTAGACATTGCCTTGAGGAGGCTGATGGGTCTGTGGTTAGCTGGGATATTCAGAGGTTTACCCGGCTTGGGAATGCCTATGACTGTCGTTTCTTTCCAAGCTTTTGGAAAGTAGCTAAGGTCGAAGCAGGCATTGAAAATGATAGCTAACAAGGTAAGCACCTGTTGAGGCAGGTGCTTAAGTGCGTGGTTGGAAATGCCATCCGCACCCGGAGCCTTTTTGGACTTTTGACTTTTGATGAGAAGCGAGATTTCATCATTAGAGACTGTGACGGGGTCGGCGGTGATGGGGAGAGAGTATCTACGGAGAACTTCGTCCTCCACCGCTTTGATGTGAGAGGGATTCGCGGGTTGCGTGCTGGGCGAACATTGAGACGCAACGCTGTCAGCAAAGCATTCGGCTTTCTCTTCGTCTACGAAGGCGATAGAGCCATCGGGACGAGTGAGAGGAGGGACGTGAGAGGCGGCGTCTACGCGTAAGGCTCGGGCCATGCTATAATAAGCTTGGTGGGACGGGGAGATATTCGTCATGAGATCGTTCATCTGAGCGTCTCGGAGTTCCGCAAGGCAAGATCTAACTTTGCGTTGTAGCTGATTCGCAGCTGTTCTATAGGCGGGCGTGGGATATTTCTTGGCTCTCCGGAGAGCCACGTTCTTAGCTTTGATAAGATTGCTAACGGCTAAGGGAAGCGCGGGTTTGCCTTTCTTAGCAACCTTTTCGTTTTCACTGATGGCTGAGTTGATGGCATCAGTGAGAGAATTTACTAATGAATCTATTTTATCCGGGCTATCTAATTGATCGGGCGAGATTGCGAGCGGAGAGTTCGGGGCCTCAAAGGCTGAAACTATCGTATTTTTAAAACCTTTTCAGTTGGATAAGGTCTTAGGAGAAGTGGCGTTAACGTTAGGCGGTCTTAGCACGAAAGAGACGGGGCGGTGATCAGAACCTAGATCATCGAGCGGTTCGATAGACCTGACATCGAGGTTGATTTGCTTGACCATTGCAAAGTCGAGGATGTCAGGAGAGTGGTTCGGTTTGTCGGGATAGTGAGTGGGAGTCATGGCAGAAATGACGTCTAAGTCGAGTGAGTTGGTGATGTCGAGGAGAGCGATACCACTTTGGTTGGTTGATAGGCACGTCCAGTCAGTATGTTTGGAGTTAAAGTCTCCAAACATAATGACTGAACGGCCGAGGGCGAGAATGGTCTCAAAGTCGCTGCGGATAGGTCTGGTGCCACAAGGTATGTAGACTGAAGCTATGATGATGGTCGGATGACCAGTCATAGCCAATATACATACAGTGGCTTCCATATTTAGGAGGGGAGGGGTAGGGAGAGGACAGCAATGGAATCCTCTTTTGTAGTATATAGCAGTGCCGCCGAAACCGTCGGAGTTGGGCCTATCATTACGAGTAAACGTGTACTTGGGAATAGCGAATCCCATGGAGCGATTAGGAGTTAGCCATGTCTCCTGGAGAAGTAATAAGTCTGGGTCGTTGTTCTGAAGGAACAGTTTGAGCTCGAGAAGGTTGGTGCTAAGGCTACGAACGTTAAAAGATACTAGGGATAAGCCCTTTGGTTTGATACGACCGGACGCGGGATTTGCGGGTTTGCTAGACATAATAATTTACTTATTTACGAATTTATACAAAAAATAAAATTTATAACGAACTTAGAAGCGAGTGATGCTCGGCTAACGCAAATAAACGCTCTTGAGGACAGCGGGCGGCTCGCAGTTTGCGTGCGAGTACGGAAATTTCGTTAATATTGACGTTTTGAATAACGTCGAACACGGTCTTCATGTCCTCAGCCATCGACGACTGAGGTGCGGATGACGGAGCAGGACGCGGCCCTACGGAAGCTACGGGAGCTGGGATGGGTCGGGAAGGTGCAGGTGGAACGGCTGGACGCTGCCTCCAAGACAGAGCCTGAGTAGGCGTCGGCTGAACGGGCTTTGCTTCCGAGGGGGGGGGGGAAGTTAACGGGAGTGAGCGGCGGCGCCGGTTTAGGCGCAGCCCTCTTGGCAGTGGAGCGCGGAGCGCGCGGGCAACCCCTGTAGTTAGCTGTGTGGCCGGACATCAGTCTCGGTTTGCGTGCGTTCTCGAGCGCACGTCAATCGTAGACGCCTCCCCGCTCCCTTAGCCCCCGCGCTAATCGAGCAATCAAATTTCATAAGGTCGTTACCGTATTGTTATTTCATAGTCGTTTCCGTTTTAAATTTCAAACGCCGTTTTCACGGCGATTAGTGGCTTGTAACCGTACTTCGTGTTTCGTCGAACGTGAGCTACGTCGACGGGCTTCGACGTTCCAGGTGTTCTTCGTGGAGTAAGTTCGCCGAGTTCAAGACTTCGTGGGCTGGTGGATACGCGTAACGGTGCCAACGAAACCAGTCGGCGTTGCCCCGGTGCGCACTGTTTCGCCCTTCAGGCAAACAACAAACCGGAAGTCCCGATCCCATTGCACAGGGCCTTACCCAGGGTGACGGAACCAGCGCTGTCCGAATTAGGGGCACCGCTGCGGCCGTCCCGACCCCCCCTACCGCCGGTAGGGAGGCTTAGTAAGGTGTCGACAGTTAGGTCGTTCTTAAATTATATATTCATATATTTACATATATTGTTAGCTCCCCTTCCTTCCCCCCGCCGTACGCAATGGCTTCACAAGAAGTCTCTGACCTTGTGAAGCAATTGGCCGGCCTAGCCACTCTCGGCTCCCTCTCTGACACAAATGTGCTTGTCCAGGCACTTTGCGTCCTCTTTCCCCAACTCGCCAGCACAATGGCTCCCAAGGCCCCTCAGGCCCAGGCTTCTCAGGCCTCATCATCGACGCTGCTTCACAGCACTCCCCCTTCCTCTGCCTCCTCCATGGAGGTAGATAACTCGGACGCCACCTCGACGGCAACATCTACCTCGGCCTCATCAGCCGCCCGCCCCTCCAAGCGCACTGCATCTGGCAGCAGCGACGAGTCCGCTTCCACAGCGGACACTCTCACCTCCCCTGAACCCACCGTTAGCTTCACGCTGGTGGAACGCCGCTCCAAAAGGAGCAAGAAAGCACCGGTGTCTCCGAACCCACCATCGTCCCGGCGACCCAGTCGCCCGTCCCCGTCCCCCTCATATCACTCGACGTGACTGCTCCCACCAGCTTCACCGCTGCCCCCGCCAAGCCAGCCTCGCGCTGCGAGCCGGTCTTAGCCAAGGCTAAGACCTCTCCCCCCGTTTTCCTACGGGAAAAGGCCAAATGGCCTCTAGTCTCGAGCTTATGCTCGGATAATAAAATCAATTACTTAACGGCAACGAACCTCTCGGAGTCCGTTAAGATCACAGTCCCCTCCATTGACGACTTTAGGAACCTCACTAGGCTCCTAACAGGCAGGCAAATCCCATACCACACCTACGCTCTCCCTGAAGAGCGTAAGGTTAAAGCCATCCTACGGGGAGTCCCGTATGAGTTTTCGAACGATATCATCCTAGATGATATTAAAGCCCAAGGCTTCCCCGCCGAAGCTGTGCACAAGATGCACAGCAAAAACGGCCGCCGTTTTCCCTTGGCCTTGGTCATACTGACCAACACACCAAAGTCACGAGATTTCTTCCGCGAGGCCCGCACTATCTGCGGCCTCTCCGGAATCACAGTAGAGACGCCACATCGCCGTGGCTATCCCTCGCAATGCCACAGGTGCCAATTGTACGGGCACGCGGCGCGACAATGTTTAGCCAGCCCCAGGTGCGTTAAGTGCCTGGAGCCGCACTTCACGAAGGAGTGCAGCCGCACTCCTGAGTGTACAACTCCACCCTCTTGCGTGCTGTGCGGCCAGTCCGGCCACACAGCTAATTACAGGGGCTGCCCTCGTGCACCCAAGACCATCAGACCAACTATTAAGAAGGCGGCACCCAGACAGGCCCCGCCCCTTAATAGTTACACTAATTTCCCGCCGCTGCGCCACCGGGATTCCCCGGCAGCAAAGCCCGCCCAGCCCACGCCCACTCCAGTGCTTGCCTGGAGACAGCGTCCGGCTGTACCCACCCGCCCTGCTCCACAAGCAGGGCCCCAGAATTCTCCTCAGCCTTCTATGGCTGAGGATCTTAAACTAATCTTCAACACCATAAGAGGTGTTGATATGAACCAAGTAGCGCAGTGCGCTAGTAAACTACGCGCAGCCCGCGACTCGTACGAACGATTACTCGTAGTTGCCGAGTACCAATCCCTAATTAATTCATTATAGGTACATCTATAATGAATAATACACTAAGCGCCACGACTGGTCGCATCAAACCTAGGGGTTTATCCCTGATCTCCTTCAACACCCGAGGTCTAATCAACCAACTTCCGGAGCTCAAACTGTTCATTAAGAACATAGAGCCCGAGTTAATCCTTGTTCAAGAGACATTTTTAAAACCCCAGCACATCAGGGGTCTTAACATTCCTAAATACTCTCTTGTGCGTGATGACAGGCCCGCCTCGGTCCAACGGGGCGGCACTGCCATTTACTACAAGAGAAGTATCCACTGCACTCCGATTCCCACGCCTCCACTCACCAACATGGAGGCCACAGTATGTAGACTGGCTATGACAGGTCACAGGACCATAGTCTTGGCCTCAGTCTACATACCTAGTGGTACAGCGCCCCTTCGTTGTGACTTCGAGGCCTTACTCGATCTGGGGCAATCCGTCATTATGTTCGGCGATTTTAATTGCAAACATACTGACTGGACGTGCTTGTCGACCAACACCAGTGGTGTTAAATTACTAGACATCACGAAGTCACTCGATCTTGACGTCATTTCACCGGTCACACCGACACAATACCCGGACAATCCACTTCATTCCCCTGATATCCTTGACTTTGCCATCGTCAAGGATATCAATCTCGACCTTAGGACCATACAGCCGCTAGACGACTTAGGTTCTGACCACCGTCCGGTGTCCCTAATATTAGGACCCCAAAACGACCCTCCTGCTCCGAAAACCTATACCAATTGGGAAGGTTTCAAGCACACCCTGTCTTCGGCCTTGGAAGCCCCAGACTGCCCACTCGCGATTTCATCCGACTATCTCGATAGCACGGATAAAATCGACTCGATGGACGATTCTCTCACTACCGCCATCAACTCGGCCATCAGTGAGAACCTAAAGGTTGCTAAGCATGGCAAGCCCAAGCTTCCCTTGGACATTAGCAACCTAATTAAAGCTAAAAACGCCGCTCTCCGCAGAGCCAGAAAATACCCCACACCCGCCTACAGGCAAATCGCTAACCAACTTCAACGTAAAGTCAAACGTACCGTCGCGGAATACAGAGACGTTCAAAGGAACGATCTTATGATTAATATTTCCCCGTCCCACACGGCGTACTATAGGATGGCGAGAGCCCTCCGACTAGATGCTCGTACCTACACCCCTCCGTTATCTCGTCCCGATGGCACTACCGCCTTCGAGGACGACGAAAAAGCTGAATGCTTCGCCGATAGCATTGCTTCACAATGCTCCCCGAGTACCCAACCCACAGACCCAGCTCACATCCAGGCGGTGGAAGACGAAGTCGATTGCAAAGACTCCCGTCCAATCACCGCTGACCCCATTACAGTTTCTAACGATGAAATCCTACTCATCATTAGGAAACAGCAATCCAAGAAGGCCCCGGGTGCGGATGGAATTTCCAACCAAGCACTTAAGCAGCTGCCTCGGCAGGTGCTTACCTTACTTGCGATTATTTTCAATGCTTGCTTTGACCTAAGCTACTTTCCAAAAGCTTGGAAAGAAGCTATAGTCATAGGCATTCCCAAGCCGGGTAAACCCTTGAATAACCCGGCTAATCACAGACCCATCAGTCTACTCAAGGCAATGGCCAAACTTCTCGAGAGAGTCATACTCGCTCGAATGAAGGACCACCTGTTCCCAGCGGACGGTGACCCCCTTATTATCCCCCATCAATTCGGCTTTCGAGCCAAACACTCGTGCCCTCAGCAAGTCCATCGAATCGTCGAGTACATACTCGACGGCTTCTACCCCAGACGACTGAAAACAGTCGCGTTCTTCTTTGACGTAGCCAAGGCTTTTGACAAAGTCTGGCACGCAGGGCTCATTTACAAGCTTCACAACACAGGCTTGCCCGACCGTCTAGTCAAACTAGTCGGCTCCTACCTTAAAGATCGCACCTTTCGTTTCAAACACGAAGGTACGCTCTCCACCCCCCGCCCCCTCAAGGCGGGCGTCCCTCAGGGCTCGGTACTCGCCCCGTTACTATACACAATATACACCAATGACATACCCATCCCGTCTAAAGGTGTTCAACTCTCCCTCTTTGCTGACGACACTGCCCTATACGTTAAGGGCGTGCACGTCGACACACTCATCACCAAACTCCAGAAGGCCGTAAATGACCTCGGAGCTTGGTTTAAAAAATGGCGTATCGATGTAAATCCAGAGAAAAGCTCTGCGATGCGCTTCGATCATAAACGCCGTCGTCCCTACGACCCCCACATCCGAATGCTAGGTACGCCCATCCCGTGGGCACTCACCACCAAGTACCTAGGCGTAACGCTCGATCGTACGCTTTCATTCCGTCCACACATTCTCCGAGTTACCAAACTCGCCCGTCTGTACATGGGTCGACTTAACAGTATGTTAGGCCGACACAGTAAAATGTCTCTTAGGAACAAGCGAACGCTTTTTAAGGTTTGCGTGAGACCAGTCATGACGTACGCCGCCCCAATATTTGCACATGCTAAACCCTCCGATATGTATAAACTACAGGTAGTCCAGAATCTCTTCTGCCGCCGGGCCACGGATGCTCCGTGGTACGTGCGAAACGCAGACTTGCACAGAGATCTCGAACTGCCTACCATACAACAACACCTTAGGACGCTCTCCACCGCTTATTTTAAGCGATCCGAAGAGCACCCTAACCCCCTTATACGCGAGACAGTAGCTTATACTGCTCCGTCCATGCCGTCGAGGTACAAAGTCCGTAGACCGAGAAATGCACTCTCGGATCCCCCCGATCAACTTTCGGCCAATCTGGACCAGCTTAAGGCTGCCCAGGCCGTTTAATCAACAATATATAAATGTCATTTGCACCTTAAGTGATTAAGTAACCCAGCGGGTGACCCGCTAGCGGGTCCCTGCTTGCGCGCCCACCTCCCAACCCGGGTGTCGCTCCGATGAAGGCTGACAGCATTCCCATGCTACAGCCACTTGGGTGGTTTTTAGTGGGTAGGTGCCACTTTGGTGAGTCCCACATAACCCCGCAGACGGCTGCGGAGGTATTCATGACGAATCTTCCACCTCCCTCCCGAGAGAGGGTGCTTCGGCAGCAAAAAAAAAAAAAAAAAAATGTGGCCGGACTGGTCGCAAAGCACACAGGCAGGGGGGGAAGTGAATTCGGGAGTGCGAGTGCACTGCTTCATTATATGAGGGTCCAGGCACTTAACGCACCTGGGGGGAGCTGAGCAGTTAGCCGCTGCGTGGCCATAGTGCTGGCAGCGGTGGCACTGCCCAGGGTGACCGCAGGGGTTGGGACGCTCGACGGAGATGTTCGAGAGTCCGCAAATTTTGCGAGCCTCTCTGAAAATCTCCCTCGAGTGGGGATTATTAGACAAGATAACTAAAGCTAACGGAAAGCGCCTACCGCAGTTAGAGTGCATCTTGTGCACTGCTTCAGCCGGGAAACCCTGGGACTTAAGGTCCTCGAGGATTTCTTCGTTCGCGAGCTCGAACGGGACGCCCCGTAGTACTGCGCGGATCTTACGCTCCTCCGGGAGGGCGTAGGTGTGATAAGCGATTTGTTTTAAAGAAAGTAACCTGGTGAACGCGCGAAAGTCGTCGATGGTCGCGACCTGGATTTTAATTGAATCACCTGCGTTGGTTGCTTTTAGATAATTGATTTTTTGCTCTTTGCAAAGATTTGATACTACGGCCCATCGCGCTTTTTCGCTGAGAAAGACGGGCGGAGGGAGCTGAGGCTTCGGCGGGGCGGGAGCGCAGCGCGTCGCTGGCTTAAACGGGACCGACGGAGACGCGGTCACTTCGAGTGACATGAGCGGTGCGGGGGCGGGTGTAGAAGACACCGGGGTTGGTTCGGGGGTTGAAGACACCGCGGCATTTTTCGAACGCTTCTTAGAGCGTTTGGCAACTAATTGGAACGCGGGCTCAGGAGAGCCGGTTAAGGTGGCGGCGACCGACGAAGCTTCGGACGCGGCGGAGTCTGAATCGCTCCCGAGAGCGGTACGCTTCCTACGAGATGAGCGCGAGGATGAGACCGACGCGCAGTCCATATCGGATGGAAAGGGAGACGCGGGAGAGCTATAGACCTGAGGGGTCTGGACGTTGGAGGCCTGAGGGGCTGGGGTTGGGGCCTGAGGGGCCGGGGACGCGATTGATGCCTGCAAGGCCTGCGTTAGGATGTCTTTCGGGATGGAGACGCCTGCCGTAGCAAGCGCCTGGGTGAACGCGTTAATAACGCTTTGCGAATTCATTAGGGAGGGTTGGGACAATTATAAGTATAAAATAAGTATGTCACAGGATGCCTAGTTCCTAAAAACCTAGCGAACCCTAGCGGCTAATCTCCCTACCAGCGGTAGGGGGGCTGGGGAGAATAATATAAAACTAACCGTAGTACGCCGAAGGCCGCTACCTAGAAACCTAAAAAAGGGTACGCAGGTAAAGAGTTGACCACGTTAGGGTCAACCTTTACCGACAGAAAGGACAAATACACACGAAAACACACAGATATGATAAAAATAAATATGAAAATAGGAGAAAAATAAGTAAAATAGAGAAGAGAAATAAAATAAAAATAAAAGGACTGGTTCAGTACAAATTCGTTGTCACCGCTACCTGGAAACCTAAAAAGGGTACGCAGGTAAAGAGTTGACCGCGTTAGGATCAACCTTTACCGACAGAAAGGACAAATACACACGAAAACACACAGATATGATAAAAATAAATATGAAAATAGGAGAAAAATAAATAAAATGGAGAAGAGAAATAAAATTAAAATAAAAGGACTGGTTCAGTACAAATTCGTTGTCACCGTTAAGTATCCTTTGTACTGAAACCAGACTACTTACGCTGGGCACAACACTGCACTCAGCACAAGCACAACACAACTTAGCACAGCACTTTGAAGACTAAGGGGCTTAGTCGCAAAGAAAAATCGCACTTCGATAGCACTCAGAGGGAGTAGAAAAACCTTGAAAACCGTAGCACGGAACCAACACGCTAAACTGTGACGTCAGTAGACTGAGCGCCACGGAATATCGGTAGGGTACCGATCAAAGGAGAACAGGGTCTTGCACGTCCGTACCGGGCGGCGATCGGAGCGAGAATGATTAGTCGGTCTATCGAGTATACTTATAATTAATAAGGTCTTAGTTAGCTTTTTATCCCCTTACAATAAGTATTATTTAAAAATATAGACCCAATTGAAGTACTTCTTATATATTAACTGTGCCAAAAGTATCTGTATCAGTAGAACGAAAAGCCTACTTTTCTTACTTCTTCTACATTCTGGTTAATCTAAAAGTGGCTTTTCGCGTAAGGTATCACATGGAATACAAAGGTATTTTCTATCTAAGAGACAAAACTTTTGATAGATAATTTATTAATGGAATATCTGATCGCCCATTTGCTAGTTTACACGATACCAATTGAAATGCCACCAAATGGTTTGGCACAACATAGCTCGAGCCGTGTCGTCTGTCCTGACAACACTGCAGTGCATAAATAAGCCTGAGTAAAACGCAGCTTTTTAATTTGAAAGCAACATTAATAGCTGGATGCTGTGGTATTCTGAATTCCGAAGTGAAATAATGATAAATTGGTGGATGACTGTTTGTAACGGCAATTAATAATACAAAAACTATGTGTTTAACTATGTACTTGACAAGAATGTTTTTGTTATTGTATTGATTATAAATATTTTTTTAATTACGAAAAAAACTAAATGTCATCAAAACTTTTTAATAAGGCTTTATGTCCTTATTATGTAAATAAGAAGTCACGAGTAAAGAATTATCAGAATACACCCACATTTAAGGTCTTTTCCAGGATAGTCGTGCAAACCTCCAAGACATGTTACAATCGAAAAACATGAACTCGATTATCACAAATTCCATACAGACACAAACACAAACACCATAAGAGTAAAAAACAAAATACGCGTAAAGGTGGAATAAACATATTATTTTACTTATTTAGATTTACTCTAAAGACTATCACTTATCTGGAAATGTTTTCTAACAGCAGGTGCCTTTTTTATGATAACATAAAAAATATAAACAAAATACCATAGTGCCAGATGTGGCCAAAACGGATGATAACTCCTCTATTTAGTGAGTAGGATTGTTCCGAGCCAAGGTATATTTATAAGAGTATCTTTAATTACGGGTAAACTTATGGAAGTCCAGGTAAATGGAAAAAGGAAAGAAAAAAAAGGAAGGAAAAAAGTATTTTGAATGATCGGAGATAAAAAATACCTACACTTAAAGCTTAGATATAAAGGTTTTACACGATCATGACCTTTATTGATTTGGTCAATCCCAAACACAAAATGGCTAAAAAATAAGCCTTGGGTGGAAAACTTATTGAAAGAATATGCCCTACGTTTCAGGATTAAGAAGGAGGTTAAGTACGTTGCGTTAGCCCAAGTTCATTGTGAGTTTTTAAAAAAAAATTTAACCAAATGATTTTAATAAAAAAAATAATATTATTAGTTTAATGTTCGATGTTAAGATCTTGAGATTCAAAAACAAGTAATATTGTATTTTGTTTTGTTATAAAAACCTAGTGTAGCTGACGAGTTCGGTCTGCCGTTAGTGTTTCATAAGGTTATTGGTTATTGTTGACAGTAAAAAAATACCGATTAAATCATGATACTCGAAAGCATGTAATTCATTTTGATGGATTCTCCACCCATCTGCATTAGGTGACTTTACATTTAGTCCGATGGTGTTAATGTAGCATATATAATGCAATACAATACAATACAATAATTCTATAAATATATATAATAATACGATATAATATATAATAGTGATAATAGTGAAACAAGGGAGCTAAGTTGGGATTGGTTGTTGCTTTCTTTTTCCCCAGTAGGTTAAACCTATCACCGTTTATATCGTATCATTAAAAAGATATTGAAATAACCTTTAATTCGATAAAAAAACATTAAACGTATTTATTTTCCTAAAATATTATTTATTTCATATAACATTTTATAATTTTTCAAGTAATAATATTTAATACTATCATAAAATGTGCTATGTGTGAGGCGGAGAGACATTGCATCAGCACCTGGTAGCTTAATACCTTAAACTAACTCGAAATACAGAAGTTTTGTGCCGTGGTATTGTTAATTTGTTTACACATTTTCTATTGCCATAACGCATGTTAGAAGTCTTGCAAGACAATGATTTTATAGAGATATGTTGATAAGTTAAGCCTAATTATACCGAACAACATAGATGTATATAATAAATTTAGTTTGTTTTTCATATTCCAACTCGACAGCTTGGTTTCTCAGGTAATGAAATGAAATGAAATGAAATATTTATTTCTCAACATTGACAATTACTTGTTCTTGGTGATGTCAAATCAAATATAACTCACCACCAGTTCGAGAAAACCTTCGTAAAGAAGAACTGGCCAGAAACTTCACGGTTATATTTTTTTCAAAATAAATTTACAGAGTCTCTTTATGTCTATACAAGGTTATTCTTATCTGCATCTGTTAGCTCGGCAAGTCTCCCTCCCCCCAAGACAGGTAAATAAATACTGGCATAAAATAACGAAATGAACCCTATCAGTTCGGCTTTCGCGCTAAGCACTCCTGCCCTCAGCAAGTCCATCGAATCGTCGAGTACATACTCGACGGCTTCTATCCGCAACGTAATAATACGGTCGCAGTTTTCTTTGACGTAGCCAAAGCTTTCGATAAAGTCTAGCACAGCGGCCTCCTTTATAAACTTTATAAAATAGGCTTACCGGATCGCTTAGTCAGGATAATCGCGTCGTTTTACAAAGATCGCACGTTTCGTTTCAAACATGAAGGCACGCTTTCCGCGCCTCGTCCCATAAAGGCTGGAGTCCCACAAGGCTCAGTCCTCGGCCCTCTGTTGTACACCGTGTACACTAACGATATTCCCATTCCGCCGAAAGGCATCGAACTCGCCCTCTTTGCTGACGACGCTGCCCTTTACACCAAAGGCCGCGAGGTCCCGAAGAACATCACCAGACTACAAAAGGCCGTAAACGCCCTCGGTGTATGTACGCCAAACTCCGTAATTGCTTCAAAGATCCCAACATTCGAATGTTAGGTATTCCCATCCCCTGGAAGCACAACCTAAATACTTAGGCGTCACTTAAGACCAGACGCTTTCTTTCAAGACACACGTCGATAGAGTAACGAAACTCGCCCGTTTTTACTTAAGCCGCCTATATAGTATGTTAGGTAGAAAAATTTAAATGTCTTTCAGCAACAAACGTACGCTTTATAAGGTCTGCGTTAGACCCGTCATGACATATGCCTCGCCAATCTTTGCCCACGCCCAACCTTCCGTCCTGCACAAACAAAATCTCTACTGCCGCAGGGCCACAAACGCACCTTGGTATGTGCGTAACGCGGACCTGCACAGAGATCTTGAACTACCTACAGTGCAACAGAACTTCAAAACACTCTCAGAATCGTTCACTTCAAACGCACCGAAACCCATCCCAATCCTCTAGTTCGAGATTCAGTCTCGTATACTACCCCTGTCATAGATTCGAAGTTCTAAGTCGCTAGACCGAGAAACGCGCACACTGGCGAACCCACGCAATTAACACTAGATCTCGAAGCCCTTAAGGCCGCAACTTCTAATTCTAATGTAAATTCGAATTCATTCAATTTTTATTTTCATTTTGAGCACCTTCAGTGCTATGTATTTACCTTCAGTTCTATGTAATTACAGTGGGTGACCCCTTCTGGGCCCCGCTAGCGCGGCCTCTTTCTCCAATCGGTCGTCATGAATAGTAAATGAATAATCATTCCGTATACGAAAAACATGTCGTCACTTTGACAGTCATCTTGTTGGATTGTTCAATACATTTCACGTGGCATGCGATTTGGCTGTCTAATTGGCTATATCTTCGCTATGTCTAGAGTTTCATGTTAGAGGAGGTCTAACTTAATACTTTGGTAATATAAGCAGGCGCAAAATCTCGAATGTCTGCAACCTCATACCAAAACTTGAATATCAATGTTTTATTTGATTCCAGACTTCTTACTAAATGTTCTTGCTTAAGTAGAGCAAGGTAGCAGACAGAAGCGCGAGATAAATTTGGTATGGAGTCGCCGACTGTGTTAGTCCATCGATTCAGAGCGAGGTAGCGGGGTGGTGGCGCCAGGAAATAATGCAGAACGTAGTTGCGGACTGCGTAGGCCTATCTACGTGATAAGACACTGGCAGCTAATATATTATGAGTTTCTGCTCCTCTGTCCAGCTTTGTTTACCTTCTAGGTGGCCCCACTCGCGTTTAAATGTATACATTTTTGAACATGTTTACAAATCCATGTCCTCCGAAACGTAACGGAGATTTCGTGGATTTCTACAATGTAATATTTGACACGGTATCCGCTCCTGTAAACAGGCAGCCGTAGCGTACTTTGGGTACGCTAAAGGTAAATACATTTTTTTTAAACTTTTGGTGTTGAAACTGTGACAAATTAATATTTCTAAATCAAAACAAAAAAACCGTTGTACGTTTTGTAATGTTGACACGTTTTGGCATGGAATATATCCTATTTTTTTCGCCAGATGACTTAAATAGAAGCCGTCCAAATATTTTCCCTTAGTTCATTTGAACATTAATATTTAAACTGCGATTAATGGCTCTAGTGCTGACATTTAATATATTTATGTCAAAGAAATAAGTATTTGTATAACAAAGATCTTGACACAATGGGGTATTTGACAATAATTTTTTTATTATATATTGAAATAAATTATAACAGTGAAGAAATATTGCACATGTAACGATATGCTTACAATCAAAAGTTTTCTAGATACAGCGATGTGTCTGAGAAGCTGCTGTGAGTCGCCGAAAAACGCTCATACAAAATTTGTATGGGCATTTGGATAATTTATAAAATAGCTACGTAGATAATGCGTTTACATGCATACTGTCATAAAAAACATTGTATAATGTCAGTTACACTTTTTATAACAGGTCCTATTTTGTTTCTTTTAAAAGTTTTCTAATCTATATAATTTCGATATTAAACTCAAAACTTTATTTTACAAATCATTTTTTGTGTCAAAATACCTTATATTTTCTAAATACAAAAACTTGCATTTTCAAATGGTATCAAATATCCGATTTACGACCTACGATTTATGATATCCATAGGCACTGAGTGAATTTCTTGCCGGTTTGCTGGCTATGACACAGTGAAAAGAATCTTTTATTGTTACTGTAATGATGAAGGAATATTTTTCGGCCTTTATCTTTTCCTATTCTTACTTTTGTGAGCCACGAAACGGTATTAAATCATAATTGAACAAAGTTATCGATTTTCGTAATTTAATGCCTTAATTAACTTCGTTTCGTATGCAACACTAATTACTTCAAGCTTTGAAGTCTAATTACTATGCTTATTATTACATTCCTTTCATTTTTAACATGACGAATGAAGCTCCTTAAAACTTTGGGACTCCTTAAAACCTCAATTGTCACGTTTAAACGTTATTTAAGAAATAGATTATGTTTTTTAAACGTAATTCAAAAGGCTGACGTTATTTTTGCGATTGAAATTATAAAACTAATATTCATCAATTTAAAAACAGACAAGAATATTAAAACCTTTTATAAAAACTATTCACATGTCAGTAGTAAATAAATACAATTAATTTTAAATCGTCACAACAATAAAATCACGTCCTTTTTTAGATCAAAACAAACAAGAACCGCAATAAAACCTTTCAGATAGCATAGCTTCAGCTAAGGTATCAAGGTAATGACATCAAGGAACAGTAGGTGTTCCTTCAGTAAATAAGGCTTATATACACCTGTCTTATGTCCTGACTTTATGTTAGATTGTGGAAGAATTTCTTTTTAGAAATTAGAGTGAGATTGTTAGGGCTTGGGGGCTTTTACGCTGTACAATGTTAAATTATGCTATATTATGGATGGTATTTGACTGTACCTCAATTCATTCCCCATTTTTTTTAATTTTGCCTTTGTTCAGCCAAATGATTAAACATAATATTATTTCGACAAAAAAGTTACAAAACATTCGATCTTTTTTATCACTCTGTAAATTAATTTGCATATTTATTAGGTCTTTACCTATGAAATTGCCGTTTTTCACGAAATAAATGAAGCGTAATTTTTTTATATATTTTTTATTTCTATTAATCAAAATAATCACCCATGCAATCAATGCATCTTTGCCAACGTATTGGTAGCTTATTGATGCCTTTCTTGAAGAAATCAGCTGGACGGGAGTCTTCAAAGGCATTTTGTACTGCCTCTCGGGTATTGAATTTTTTTCCCGCCAAGAAGTTATCCAAATTCTGGAAAAAGTAGAAGTCTGTGGGCGCAAGGTCTGGTGAGTACGGCGGATGACGGAGAACTTCCAACCCCAACTCTTGTAGCCTGGAGAGCGTCTGCTGTGCAGTATGAGGTCGCGCGTTGTCGTGCAGGAGCAGTGGAGCCGAACGATTGAACAAAGCTGGTTGGAGACGTGCGAGCTTCTCCATCATTGTGTTCAGTTCTTCACAGTACACATCTGCAGTAATGCTTGTCCCGTTTGGCAAGAAGCTGTGATGAATTACACCCGCGTTAGACCACCAAACAGTGACCATAACTTTTCAAGGCGTAAGTTTTCGTTTAGGGCATTGTTTGGGTGCTGAACCAGGGTTCAACCAACTTGCTGAGCGCTTACGATTGTCAAACAGGATCCATTTCTCGTCACAAGTAACAATGCGGTTCAGAATTCCTTCATTTGTATGCCTGCTGAGCAGTGCAAGGCACGTCTCCACGCGTACTTCGCACTGGCGGTCATTGAGTTCGTGGGGTACCCATTTGTCAAGCTTTTTTACCTTGCCAATTTGACGCAAATGGACGAATATTGTTTTGATGCTAACGTCGAAAGCTGCTGCTAATTCAGCCGTGGATTGAGTTTCATCAGCTTCCACAATTGCCTTTAATTTGTCATTGTCGACCAAAGTTTTCGGACGACCACGGGGTTCATTTTTCAGGTCAAAATTTCCAGAACGGAAGCGGGTAAACCAATAACGGGTGGTGCGTTCGTTTGTAGTGTTCGCTCCGTAAACGTCGTTGATGTTGCGTGCCGCTTTGCTGCCACGACGGTACTCATACTCCATAATTACTCGAATTTTTAACTTATCCATGATAACGAAAAATGTTCAAATGCGTTGAAAACAAAACACTAACTATTAAACAAATGACGATTTTAGAAAAGGAATTCCATGTTTGTTAAATAAAATTAATTTGAAATTAGAATTATCAGTCAAAAAAAAAAATATTTTCATTTGAAATGGCCAGTACGGCAAAACGGCAGTTTCATAGGTATTATTAAATTTTCTAAGCAAGTCAAATTTTTTGAAAAAAACTAGAATTAGAGTTATTGGTATTAGTACTATTGACCTCAATCTTATACGAACGATTTTTTTTTAAATATTTTTCATTATATCTTGAACTTTTGCTCTGAACACAGGGATACTTACCGAGCTAACAAATGCAGATAAATTATTTAATATAGACATAAGAGCCACTGTAAATTTGAAAAAAAAACTTTTATACAATTAAAGTTTATATGACGTTAACAAAGAACAAGTAATTTTCAATGTTGAGAAATAAATATTAGAATTAACAGATTATTAAAAATATTTATTATTTAATCGATAATTTTTTATTAATACAATAAGTGCTTACTTATATTGTAATATTAGACGTTTTTTACTCGTTTTAATATTCCATTTTATTGATACAATAGGTGAAAAGATATAAACCTTCGCTATCTTAAAAAAAATTTTTTATCCCCGACACAACAAAGCTTTTAAATAGAAACCTGTAAAGATATGATTGACTTCTTAAAATTATATTTTTGAAAATGGAACGTTATTATTTTGTAGGTATTATTTTTTTTAAACGATGCTTTATGTAAATAATGCTCTTGACATCGAAATGCGATTTAAAAAAATATTCATTGGCTGCTGCTATTTGAAAACTCTCAGACCTGATGATTTTTGACAAATGATGAGCCAATAATACGCTAAACAAGGACTGCATCAAATTGTTACGTCACGTGACCGGCTAGCTCGGTAGATAATTGAACGGTTGCCAGATGCCTTCCGAGCCACAAGATTCCTTTCGTACTTGCTCACCATAATTTACTTATTGTCAATCAACATCTAGCATTCCTAAGTATGTCTCGTGTCGATGTGATTAATAGACTACAATAAACAAGGATTTATGGTTGTTTGTCTGTTCATATAGATTAGGATTTGCTAAAATACTAATCGATCGATTCAATAATAATTATTGTTTATTATTATAAAGTTATGATAACTTCCATATAAATGATAAAACAAACTTAAATATGATTTTACTAAAACGCATAGTGAAAAAAATAAATAATATAATGCAGAAATGTAAGTCTTACTTTTTTAGTGACTGGTGAAAAACGATAAAGAACTATTTAATCTTTTGCTATTATTATGATACACAATTACAGGTTGAATATAATACAAAATCATTCCTTATACATTAAGGGCTTCAGAAAACTTAGTTATATGTTTGAAATTTATATTCAAATGAACTTGCCATTATTAAATCATGTATCGATATGCTTATTATGAACCCAATCGAAAGCATTGATGCAATTATAATGTCTCGTCAACCTTTAGTCACGGTTGTTACTTAAATGTTGTTAAATGAGTTATTTGAACACGTAGACTTATTCCATTGATCACCAAATTTATTCAAAATGAGCATATTATGCTTGTACCAAACACAAATGTTAGAAAGAATTGACATTCAAAATTCTCAGGTTTAGTTTTTGAATGCTTTATTATTATAATTTTATAAAGATGTTAATCTTTAAAATACTCTTCCATGTTGTCTCATAAAATTAAGCATAGATTACTAGTATACCGTGGATAATGCTGTTTTATCTTTAAGAAAAACAATATTGTAATATTTAAGTGCACGATTGTTATTTGTCCCAAATAATAAATAAATAAATACGTGTATTAAATTTTTTAAAACAATATTGTTTTAACTTTGTCATAGCCGCCAAACCGCTAAACCATCAGGTGGTACCAGTCAGTGGTAGCAGTCGTGCCCATAAATATCATTAATCGTAGATGTTATAGATTAGTTATTTTAATATACAATTTATGTGGCATGAGGTAGGTACAGTGACTGCAGCATCACTCAATGAAATATGATGATTTATTTTTGCTCGTGAAATAACGTCACTATTTTTACCATCCAATCAGAATACTCACCCACGCCCCTTCTAACAACAGTATAACTAGAAAAACTGATAACGTCTTCACTCTTAAAGCCTTTGCGAAGCAAGAGCAGTTTTACACAAAATCTTTTAACCTTTTTTTAAAATGGAAGAAAAATTTAAAATGGTGAGCAATGTGATATAATAGAATGATATGTTATTTGATATCTTTATTTTTCCTTTCTAGGAAACAACCTCCTTACAATTCAATTAACTTAATTTTTAGTTTATATAAGTCTAGAGAAATTAAAATATTGTTAGTATATTAATATTTTTTTTGGATTAAACAATGAATTTTTTACATTTAAACTATGATATACTTTGTGCCTTATATTTTGAATCAAGAAACAAACTGGCGGTTCTTGGTGTATTGAACGGTAAAATAGAAAAGATCTCCGCTAGAAAACTCACCAAAAATACAAACTACACATTCAATAGTATTTCTCAAATAGGTATTTTGTATCTATTCAGCGAAAATTTCCTGGAGCCCCTGAGTCGGAACAACGTAAAAATAACAAACGACCGTCGTGGGAGTCCAGCAATGAAGGCGTGCACGAGCGAGTTAGCTTCGACGACACACTTTGGGGCTTCGACCTGGCGGGTGGCTTACACTACAATACGCCCTTGCGAGTTACGCAGGTAATAGGAACTAATTAACTACGGTGATGATTACTTTTTATGAAGTAACTGCCTCTTGTTATGGTTAAAAAGGTTCAATCGTTGTGTTTGATCAGCAACTGCATATTTAAATACATTACACATATTTTACAAAAAGGTTTGCGTATTTTACTGAGGTAGCTCCGATTCATATGGATTTAAAAAAATTAAATATAAACTCTTTGTAATAGTGAAAACATTTTCTAAATATTTTATAGTTGAGATTTTAATAAAATAATATGTACAGTGATATTACTAGGACATATATATTTTTAGTAACTTGTCAATTGTAGTAAGTTAAAGTGCGTAGTAGCTATGGTTGATGCTTATCTTCATGTCAAATTACTTTGTACTGCATCTTTTTCGGAAATTGAATTAGTTCTTTGTTTTTACAGAATGTCCGTCATTACTACAAAACAATAATGCGGGCTAAACACTGAATGGAACTTCATTTCTGCCATGCTTCAGCGGTAGGAAAAATATAAAAATCGATTTCTTCCTACTTTATAGTTTAAAATTTACGCCAAGAACCAGGCGGATGCCAAAAAATTGCCAATGCCAATGTCTTGAAGTCAGAAAAATTGTACTGGCAACATGCTTCTTCTAAGCTTACGCTAAAGACTTGTCAGTATACCCTCAGCTGCTCTTCAAGCCCCAACTACTCCCTTGGTGGCAATCGGTCACTTTCTACCCTCGATCGGTATCGAATCGGTATATCTTTCATGCGTAGTTATAAAACATTAAGAATTCAATTACGCGATTTAGGAGAAACACATAGACAATTATTAAATTATTCACGTCATAAGATTAACACATGCATTAACAGGTAAAAGAAGGCAGTCGAGCAGAATTAGCGGGTATCAAGAGTGGCGATGTTCTAAAATGCATTAATGGTATCCAGAGCTATAAAATGACCGTTCAAGAAGCTCACGACGCTATTCTTGCGTGTGGACTTGAAATCAAACTGGCTTTTTCGGCGTAAGTGCACTAATTCTTCTGAATTTTATGTTTCTACATCTCATCTTCTACCTAAGTGTGAGCATAAAATGCATCTCTCAACCCAAACTCCTTTGTAGACAGAACGCAATTAAGGGGTTTTCACGCTATATGTGCCTTTATAACGTATGAAGGCACATATTTGTTTTTCAGTCATCAGTAAAACAAATATATCATGGATGCAATACAAATTTTATGCTATCAAGCAAAGTTAAAAGTTTATGGAAATTAAGAAGTAAAGCGAAAAAAACCAAGTAAGGCGTAGTGTCGCGCACGGCTCATTTTGTGGAAGTAAGTGGTCCCGCTGCAAAGGCCTTCATATGTAGCTTTCACAGAGGTATACGTTCTCATTCAAAAACTTGCATAGTCTTAAATGTAGCTACCACACATATTTTCATGACCATTCGTCATCGAGTCAACGTACCAACGATTCGTTCTTAAAGTATATAAAAGTATATATTTTTCCCTAACATTTTCGATAACTAATAAATTAAGCTTGTATTTTTCAGACATGACATAGACGAAACGATGTATAGCATGTATCAAGATGAAGTCGTAAGTATTTTCATTTAAAAAATTAACAACTTAAACTTTTTGTACGCCTTGTTTGCACCAACTATTTCAAAATAATATGAAACACATTTTATACATGCGTAAGGTTTGAGATAGTAACACTGAAGCTAGTTTTTTTGCGTAGTTTTAATTATTATTGTTATATTTAAGATTTAAAATGTTTGATTTAAAACACCCATGTTTGTGTTCTAACAAATAGGTCTAACAATACACAACCTTTTAATGATGCCATAAAAATATAGTATTATTATTTGTAATCATATATAACCGGTTACATTCCCAGGAGTATAAGCGTATTTACAAATATCCTTGAATGCATGTTTTATAGTAAAATTTTACCTCCAGTATTACAGTACTTTCCTTCCAGGTGGAACTACAAAATTCCACATTGCATATTGTAGACGACCGAGTGGCGTAGTGGTAAGTAGCGTTGCCTCATACGCCGAAAGTCCCAGGTTCGAGTCCTGGCCGGGGCATTCATTTGTGATTTTGTTTTTTTTTTTTTTTGTCATGGTGGTTTGTAGTTATACATGTATGTTTATTCTGGGTTTCCCCCCAGTTCGCTGTACGGTCATCCATAACACAAGCTCTGGCTACTTTGGAGGCCATACAGTTGGTGTGTTTGTCTGGGGATTTATTGTTATTATTATTTTTATATGTAAAGTTAATTAATTTTATATTTTGCTTCGTGAAACATTCAATAAAAAAAAAACAAGATAACGCAGTTTTAGTCTAGTGTAAAAAATAAGGAATCCAAATCTAAAATAACGAATAACTGTTACATAAAATAATACATTTGTATGCAATAAAATAAACCTCATTTTTAAGATACTACTTACTTTATTGGAATACCTTTTTTTCAATTAAATCATTATATCTAAGGTTTCTTGGTTTTTCTATCGATTTAGGTAATCAAGTTTGTTGGAAAAACTTGACCCTGATGATGAATCTCACATTTTGGTGCAAAAATTAATCAATTTGGTGCAAAAAATCAAATTAATAAGTTATTAGAGTAAAATTTGCTATCTCCACTATTTGGAGTCCGGTAGTAGAATCCCACCACATATATCAAAACATACCACTTTCTTTTTTAGGTTGAATGTTCATGTTTTTATAACAAATATTATCCACTTATTTTACTACACAACCGAAATATGTGAACCGTTATTATTTTTTTAGAATGATGATGACGCAGGGTCAAAGCTTAAGCCACAAACAATTGAACACAAAAATAGGAAATTCAACGGAGCCAAAGTTGTAAGTTACTATTAATGCAATTAAGCAGATTATTTAGGAAACATACTTAGACCAGCAAGATCTAGTAAGCTGAGAAGTTATAGAATTATGTTTTCCTGGGATACAATGCACTTCTGAACAGCGTTTACCTGTCCACTTTGTATGTATCTCTATAGAAATCATTCTCAAATAGAAACAACTATATCAGATATATAACATAATTTTTAACAAGGGTCTCTCGTGACCACAGCATCTGTAAAGACTGTAAAATGTAAACATACGATTTAATAAGTTCTATAAAATCTGGTTTAAAAAGTTTTGTATTGATGTAAGTTCTTAGTATTTAAGCAAAAAGTAGATACTTTTCTCTATACAGAATCCGGACTACTGTGATGATTTGATGACTAGATTAATTATTGATACACTATGTTTCAGAATAATGCTTGGAGTGAAGCATGGCCCTGCAATAAGAAACGTGACATCCTGTACAGAGAATCGAACTGCTTTATGGTTCCCAGCAAATACGAAAAGCTGCACCCGTAAAAATACGTTTAAGTCAGCTGGTCTAGCGTGAAGCCGTAGACATAGCGAAGATATAGCCAATTTGACAGCCAATTTAAGACACATTCTTCAATCACGTGTAACGTAACATGTATTGACTAAGCCATGTATTTTGTATACGGACAGCATTACTAGCAATGGTTATATATTTTGGTATTTTATGCCAGTACTAACCTCAGTAAAATGCCAAATTATTTAGCTAATAGTTATTTCGTAGTTCTTGTATTGTTTAGTTGTAGAAAATTTAAAGTAAAAGCCGTATTCCGTGCGTTCTTCTGCTTTGCTTGGTAGTTAGTATATACTCGTAGTATATCTCTTGAAGAAAAGACATAGCGAAGAATTCCCACATCAGTCCTACAGATTATAACTTATGCTTTACCTACTTACGAGTTATACAACTTACATGTCATACTAGTTCGTAGAGGCTATTCAGCAGTAAGTGGTTATTATGTATTTATATCAACTAGTGATGGTTAAGTATTGGCATCATCTTTACTACATGAATGTATGATATATTCATGATCTTATTGATCAAAAATCTACAATTTAATAAACTGGGTTACTGCTTAAGTCGACCTAGATACTTGAAGTTGTACTTTTCATGATGACTTACTGATTTGACTATGAAAAACATTGTTAATTCATTTTCACCAATTTACCACGCGGACAAATCATCTCGAGCTTGTGTGGACACGTATTAGCGGTATCCGTAACAAAGCAAAATATAAGTATAAGTCGTCAACTTCAACAGTTAAATGTCTCAAGAGCATTTGTGGCTAATTAGCAAGCGTAGTCACAAATCGGAAGAAGTTTTTCAAGTCCAATTCGAGCTAAAAATAATTCATACCAAGATATCGAGACATACCAAGAGTGTAATATATTTTAGGTTTATTAAAAAAAGATTGAAATTACAAGGCACATCTGCACTTAACAATTTTATTAATTATTTCAAATATCAACCATCTATTTCGACCCAGTTTGTTTAGATACCTACTATTTCGATGATATTAGTTATAAAGCTAATTATGTATTACTTAAAAAATGGTAAAAGAACTCGCGGCTCAAAGTTAGAGAAAATTATGGGGTTTGAAAAAACAAGTTGTTGTATGTTTCTTAGTCTAATCAGTCAGTAATTTTGAAAAATAAAACCTGTTATTCATATCTGGTTCGACTAAAACAGATACTTTGTATATAGTCATTTTGCGTAAACAAGTTCAACAAAAAGGGGTTCCCAAAGTAATATACTGACAAAAGTGGGAAAAAAGGTTATCTTCTAACTAGTTTTAATAAAAAAGTGTGTTTGTTTGGCTGTTATGATTTTTCGCCTTAATTAATAAACTGTATGCAATTTTATATAAAAACCGTTCAGTATGCAATTTTATAAAATAACAGAATACAAATACATGTTGGCAAAATCAAATGATTGATTAAGAACACTGTCAGAAAAACTACTAAGTTATTAAATTTTTTCATTCATATTATTTGTATGGGAAAATAACCTGATAAAACAACCTCAATACGAAACCCTTAGATTTTATTATTAAAAGACTACCTCAAATTTTTGTAGACCCATATGTAGGAAAAATAGAATATAAATATTAAAATCAAAATCTAGAAGAGTATAAGAGTTGTGCCCTATGATATAACAATTAAAGTAGGTGTCCTCTTTGCAGCGCAAATTATTATAATTTTACTAAATTTTTTTTAAATTTATATTTTAATAGAAGTAACAATAAAAGATGCCTCTCTAATAGCACGTGCAAAAAATATTTCTCAGTGAAAAGTTACATAAAAAATATATGGATGTAATGGAAAGTAAGTATTCAGAGGCCACCGTGGAAACCATTCTGGCTGTTGGTCGCCGAAGAGTTCATTGGACTTAAGGTACGTACGATTGCAACTGGTATATAATTGATTGGGTCTGCACGACTACCCTTTTTTGGTATAGGACCTCGAAAGTTTTCGAGTCTTTAAAGAGAGCCAAATTAGGCAGAACAGGAAAAAACTCTTTTGCACAGTGTTTTAAAATCCTTGCAGAAATGACATCAGGGCCGCTGGCTTTATTCACGTCGAGTTTTTGGAAGCGTTTGGTCTATTACGACGGCTTCCAGCTTGGGGCCGAACGGAGGTAACTTGGTTGGGCTTTTTCCTTTGCAATATAGACGTGAATATTCCGTGTGCGAATAATGAACAGTCAGGTCTCTGCAGTGATGGCAGGGACGACAGAAGTTTATCTCGACCGACTTGACAAGGAACCAAAAAGCTTTACTTTCTGTGGGGTAGAATGCTAACTTGACTCCGATAAGACCAATGTGCTTATAACGAGCTCTTATTATCACCGTTCTGCATAATTTGGCTGTAGTATGCTTGATCTATAGCTTTGTTTTTCGAGCGTCAACCCACGCTAAGTATGCTTAATAATTTCCCTTTTCAGCTAGAAGGCAATTAGCATTAAACCATGGGTGAGCTTTGTTCTCAAGGCATTCATTGGATAACGATATAAAGTACTCCATACCTTGATATAAAAAGAATTTAAAATGTTGTATTTAAAATAAAATGTTACAAAATTTACAAAATTGTGAGGGCCACCCTATTAAGTATACAAAATACTTGTACCAGGAGGCCCCACTCTTTCATAATTTAGTGACAATGATTTACTTGGGATTGTAACATTACATTTTAATTTTGATTGTTATTTACTTTAATTTACAAAAAGATGTTTAAAACAAAAAAAAATCAGAATATATATAAAATGTAAGTGTTTGTTGAGAGTGTACGTGTGTGTGTATTTAAAGTATATTAAATTGTAGATTTTTGATCAATAAGATCATGCATATATCATTACATTCATGTAGTAAAGTTGATGCCAATACTTAACCATCACTAGTTGATATAAATACATAATAACCACTTACTGCTGAATAGCCTCTACGAACTAGTATGACATGTAAGCATGCGGGTGTGTAGGTGGGTGTGAAAGTGTGTTGTGCAGGTCGTATGTGTTTATGAAATAATGCTTTAGTTTCCATGGACGCTGTGTATCGGTGCCGCCGCCTCGACACGAACTGTAATGGAGTATTCAGAATCAAATTAGGAATAGCAACTAATTAGGTTATTGTGCAGTTACATAACATATTTATATTGCGAACGGTAATACAAATTTTGTACTGTACAATATCGCTTATTGTTTTTGTACTATCGGCAAATGATTTACAGATTCGCGTTGTTAGATCCAATCACTATAGCTTCCTTCGGCTATAGCATCATAAATCTTATTTTTAACAATTTTGTTAGTTCTAATATATGGTTACTCAACCTCTATATATACCACAAAAAGTTACACAAAAGTTTTTTTAAACGAATACCCAAATTGTAAGAAATGATTATATTATATACTGTTTTTTTAATTGGAAGTTCTGACTATGAAGACTCAAATATTAAGGCCTTGAAGTTATTTCACTAATACCTGCATTAACCGTACTCGATACAGGCTTGGTAAAGGCCATCAAGCATTTTTCTGTGTATCCAAATATGAATATTTCTGTTCAATTGTATAAATATAAAATTAATACCAACCAATGTAAATTTCCACGGTAGAGCTGCTTAGGACCTTGCGAATTTGGTTGCTACTTTATACTTGGCAAGTCGCTTGACATCGTGGCCTTAACAATATACATTATTTGAATTTTTCACAACCTATCCAAAGTATAAAACTGCATTGGCGAATAAAAGCAAAACAATGTTCAACATTTGTGGTAAACCAACGAGCATATTAAAACTAGGGTGTGCGCGCTTGCAAAATTCAGCTTTCATTTTCATGATTCAAACTTTAATGACCGGGAAATATTGAGCTAAATTTAATAAATTTGTCCAATGCTGATTATCGTGTAAACGGTAATAGATTGTGTTTTATTTTATTTGGTAATTAAATTAAAACAAATCGATTCCTTGAAATAAGAAACACTTTTTACAATATTTGTAATCCTAACTTATAATATAAATGCCAAAATAATTTGTTTCAACCTTATCGTGCTTCACTATCCAAACGAAAGATCTACTGAAAAAGACATAAGATATGTCGCCGCGAGGGTGACGTGGGCTGTAAATAATGAATTAGATAAACATAATAAAACCTATCGCTACTTTGAATTGTTAATAATAATGTCAAATAAAATAGTATTTTTAAATTTATTGATGAAACTTACTATTTATAACAATATCTACTCGTATAATCATTTGTAATTAGACCATGTGTTAAAGATCGTTTCTAAAAACTTATTTCTGGCTTGGTGAAAATTTCATTTCATTTCTTTTCATTTATTGAATTAAATTAATAATTACGAAGTATTTTGGTAATAGAAGTGTGCAGTTTTTCAATATGGATCGGGTCCAATTGAATTTCCTGGAGTAACATTAATTCTTGTGATTTTTTATCTATTAGTAACGCAATTGCTTATTAATTCATAAAAATCTTTTTATTGGTTTTTAGTTATAATAAGATGGTTTCTTTTTATATATCGATGGCTCCTACGTAAGTTATTGTAAGCCACAAAATGACAAATTTTAGATTATTGCTAAAATGCATAGATTAATGTTAGATCTTTTAGGATCTAAAATAAAAAATACCAAATACCTTTTTCTAAACGTAAATTATAGTATGTTTCAAACTGCTCCGACGCATTTTATTGATAGTACCTAGGCAACGGTGTACGCGGGGTGAGGCGGGGGCAGCCACCCGCGCTTACGCATCGTAAGTATCAGTTGCGATCGACTACGCCGCATGTACTGTCATGTTCCCTTTAAAGCTGGTTTTTAACAGAATTAAAAATTAGATTATCTAGTATGGATAAGTTTAGAAGTTTAGAGTCTAATCGTATCAATACAATGCTGAAAGTGTCGTTTAGAACACAAATGCTCATCGGCAAGGACGTTATGCAAAAACGTAAAAATGAGTGTAATTCGAACGATGATGCTGATCCGAACGAGAAATCTATAAAACGAAGTTGTATGAATAAAACGCCATCGGATATCTCTACAATGTCAGGTAAGCAAAACATAATTTTAATTTTTGGAACTACCTATTATGATGACGGTAGGTACCAACGTAAGTTATGATTTGTATCAATTACAATAGTTTACATAGGAACATAACTCGAAAAATACATAGTATGTGTACTTACGATTATTTACGTTGTAATTTATATAAAAAAGGTATGGTATAATAAATATACAATATTTTACTTCGGAAACTGTTTATTTTTATTTATTGTATCTGTAACTTGCTATGTTCTACGTCGCATCAGTCATGAACATACGATATTTTACCGATCTAAATTTATAGATTTATGCCTAGTTTTGTTCTTTTTTTCAGAATCTCCCCTTCTATTTGGCGCGGACAGCCATTCCATTCAGGAATGAGGAAGTATTTGATTACAGACCTCCAGAAAAATCATTTAGACTCCAGATATATATACATAATCATCAGGCAATAATGTACCTAGCAATGCATCAAACGTAATAGACTTCTGTGATGATAAATATAAAAATGAGTCTCCAATATCAAGTATTATTTCTAACGAAAAGGATTTATTATTAGACTGTGGTGAGTGGGTTAAAAATCTTATGCCTGATTTATATGATTTAAGTATGGATGGTGTAAATACTCCGGTACCGAGTAAGCTTTATTTTATTTTATTTCTAAGTCTAAAGTAGTGATAAGGCCGCCCAAATTGTTTATGTTAATAATAATATATAATAATAATTTTTTTTTACGTTAAATTCGTTAAATTCTTATTATGCTAATTTGTGTACTTTGATTGTGATGGCAATAAAGAGCTTTTATTATTTATATATTATTATTAGAACTAACACTAAATCTATCTATATAATTTCAGGCCCTGTGAATGAATGGTTAGATTGTAATCGTAGCCCTGCTTTACAAGATAATGGAGAACCGGTTGCGTCACCATATTTAGACTCCAATGGTGTTATGTCAACACCTCCAGCAAATAGCCCATTTAGCTCTGTTTCAACAAATCCACCAACACCAACTTCTCAAAAAAGTAGAATCTGCAAAAAAAGAAAAGATAAAGGTAATGTCAGGAGATGGCATGAAAGTGAGTGGATTGACAGAAAGAGAAAAATAAATAAAAATTTGGGAAAAGATTATGTAAGTCGAAACGGTACAAAAAGAGCTGCTAAAAAAATGGGTACTAGGTGCCCATTAACTTGTCGAATGAAATGTTACACAAAAATATCTGAGTAACAAAAAAAGCATATCTTTGACAGTTTTTGGTCACTAGGTGACAAAACAAAGCAGTGGGAACATTTAGCTCAATTCGCTTTAAGGCAGACTAAGCGAAGGGTTTAAACTGACACAGAATCGAAACGAAAATATACTATTTAATATTATTTACCATCAAACACAGAAGAGCTTGACATTTTACAGCCAATTGAAGTTTGCAAAAAAATGTTCCTTAGCACTTTTGTTGTGAGCGAGCAGTTTGTTTATACATCAATAGATAAAAAAATAAAATGACAGGAATATCAGTAGCTGATCGCCGTGGTAAGCATGGAAATCAGCGCAGAATAATAACTGATGAAGTCAAAGAATCAGTGTGTAATCATATTAGATCTTTGACGCCGATTGAATCACATTATACAAGAAAAGATTCAGATAAACTATATTTAGATGGCAATTTAAATTATCGGAAGTTATTTGAATTGTATGAAGAGTGGAATGGGCTGAATTTATACACTTGTACAGGTCAGACTGAGAGACAATATCACGATATAGTGAACGATAATTTTAAATGACGTTTTCATGTACCGAAAAAAGGATCAATGCCATATTTACAAAAATCTCGAAAATCCATCCCCTCTGCCTCTTGCAAGGCAGAAACTGGACAAAAAACTTGAAAGGAGAAAAAGTAGAATGGAATAAAAAAAAAACAAATTGCAATGAACCCTGATGATCCATTTAAGCTGCATTACAAGTACAATCTAGGTGATGAATATTCAATAATCTCGATAACTAGCAACACTAGAGCTAAAAATTAGTGTGTTCCGTTTTACTTATCTGCACTTTATCCAAATCCACTGCCTATTTCGAAACCTAAAATTGATGACTTGATGAGTTTATGTAGCAGTGGAATCATTCCTAAGTCTTATAGCGGATTTTTTAAAAGTTTGAAACCAACTGATATTGACGAGTCAATATCGGATTATGACTCGGAATAGTGGTTTCTAATTTCATAAATGAGCTCAAAAGAGTTTACTATTGTGATTACATTTGTGCACTATTGAGATTATTTTTAGCTTAATAATAACTAAATTTTTAAGAATTTTTCTTTTTTTAGAGAAGCTTTTTTGTGTTTAGACGATTGTTATATTCAGAGATTTATAAAATTCCTGTTATCCTGTAAACTAATGGTTTACAGGTCGTTTTACTGATTTATATTATAATTGAAACTGATCTCATACTAAAATTTATACAATTTATCTTAAACATTAGATTTTTGAAGATTGTTAAAAATACTTTTAGTTCATAGTTCATTTTGTTTTTGTTTTTGTTATTGATATTTTTGAAGCAAATAAAGATGATTATATTCAAATTTTTATTTTCTTTCGCCCATAAATCGTATAAATCCTGTTGTTAATGTTCTACTTGTAAATTTTGTAACCAACTTGCTAACGGTTGTATAACTTTTAACTTTAATTGTTCTGAGACCATAATTTATAGATTTTTCTCAAACATACAATAAATTCGGAATCAACTTTCCTATGTAAATTATGATATGTCTTACATGCCATAAAAAAACGTTAGAGAATTCCCCCGTATTGTATGGCAATTAATAGATACGACATTTTACCAACAGATCATTCCAACGCAAACTGTGGTTAGTGTGAGTTACAATAATTATCGTTATTAATTTTCCAAAGAATAATATCGTAACAACAATTCTAGTAAATCCAAGCATATGAAAGAGTATTTCATTACACAAGTTAATACTCAACATTATTGTATATGTTCATACCAAATTACAAAAAGATTGATTAAAAAATGAAGTTGTAGTTCAAATTTGCAACTTCAATCACTCTTCCTGAAAAGTTGCCTTATTCATGTTACGATATTCTACGTAGGAGCCATCGATATTAAAATTCTGTAAAGTATTGTTGTTCAATAAGTACTTGTCTTGATCTTCGTTTTATGTGATCTGTGCCGCCATTATTCAGGATATGTTGGCAGAATAGTAAGTTATCAATTTAAAAAATTAGGTAGACTATTTGGCTTTAGTTTTCGACACTGGTTTAGGTGAGTTTGCTTTTAAAATATTTTTATCTACAGGTATCAATTCTGTTAGATAATTTGGAATATGGTTATATTTGGGTTTGTGCTTGTGTTCAAATTGTAACAGAATAATAAAACCCAGTATGGTCTTCCCTACTAAGGAATTTTGCGGATTTTTGTTAACAAACTCCCTTATATTATAAGTTTTATTTTCCATCATTTGATCGAAAATTATTTTAGCTTGCGTTTTACTTAAGACTTTCATATCGTTTTTAGTTTTCAAAACAAACAGTTCTTATTGGTTGAAATAATAACTATATGAATTTATTTTTTCATGTACGTAGTAAACACTTGAATAGTTTTGAAAATGATAAATTTTGGTTCTTAAAGCAATGTATGACGTAAATCCGTTCAATGAAATGTCATCAAGGTATTGTAAAATTCCTGGCCAATCGCCAGAATTTGAGTGAGATTATTGTTGTCGTTGCTTAAAAGGGTTTGCAGTTTTTGGCATCATTTTTGATTGTCTTTTGTTTCTTCTTTTCAAAATCGTTGCACACGATTTGACAATGATTTCAGAAAAATAGCCACTATGCTCTAAAACTTCAATTTCAGAGTTCTGCGAAACAAAAGATCTTGACAGAAAAAACTATTAGATTTAAAAAAAATATATGAAGCTTTTCTGCATTTTCTAATGGTTGCAAATAGGAGTTCTTGATCTTATCCAACATTTATTTATTAAATAAGCACACTTTTAACATAGTTTTGACATGAAAGGCACCGTACCTAATGTGACGTGCAGGCAATAAGTTTTATACGTTGATGAAGAATTAAATACAATTATAACATAGGTACACGATAAAACATGATGGCATTATTACGTTTGTTTAAGTGTTCTTAATAGATATGTTCATGTACACAATCTTTTAAATTATTCCATTTACTTGCAAAACTTATTTTCTATGTAAAACTACTGCCCAGATATTTCTTGTATTAAAATTCAGTAAAAATGATCTTGATCAATAATTAAATGGCTGGTCCTACCGAAAATTATGCTTTGATTCCACCACAGTGCAATAAAAAGCATTTATTAAAGTAATTTTTCTAGAGCTATATTGGTTTTTTACCACGATCTTTGTCTACGCAAATTTCTGAAATGGGGCTAAGTTGAATGTTCGTTTAAGTGTTTTCGATTGATTTCTACAAAATTTATTGAGCACATTAATTGATTGCTTCTTAGATCAAAAAAGCTTAATTTATAAACGCCTCTTTCATCAAAAGTTACTTAAAAGTATGATGATTCAAATGTTAAATGTCTGATAAAGCCAACTAGCCAACTACTATTTGGACTCACTGTTTGTGTGTAGTAAAGCTTAGTCCTGTTTGTAGAGTTAAATTCATTGTTTCTATTACGATGTGTTTCATAGACTGTCCCCAATCGATTTATAAAAGTTTTATCGTACACCATGATTTTTAAAAAGAAAACGGAGGTGATGTAAAGCCCCGTACAAATAACTTTATTCAAACCCCTTTTATTAAACAACAAAGTGATAGCACAAGATAGCCCGATAAAAATATTTTCAAATACGTAGCCTCTTGTCAGCGAGAATTTGTTAATGTACGTATTTGAAGTATACGCGTACTGAAGAAAACATTTTGGACATAATGATCATTCATTTAAGGGTCATTCTTTTAGAGTTAAATGAAACACTAATAATGTCACTTCTGTATGCCAAAATTAGGACATATTTATACTTATAAAATTATTTACGAAAATATAAAAACCTATAGAGGTACGTATTTCGGGATATTTTACTATAATAAGGGTTTATTTTTCAAAAAAAGTAAGACACATTCACAACTAACTGCCTAAAAAATTATTTTTAATTTTTCGAAGTCATCACTTTTGGGACATGACATAAACAATTTTTTTATACTTACTACCTATAATACGTAGTTAAATGAGTTTATTATGAAACTGATTGTATTGTACTGATTATTTAGAAGAAATCGAAAATATAAACCTCAAAAATTTTGAGGAATTTAACCCAAGCACAAGAATATAACGCTCGTGTATCAGCATCATCAAATCGAAGACTGAACAACAGAACCGTAAGGCGATGCTTGCTCATAACGCATCAAAAATGTTCCCTGTTGGAGCTGTCTGTGACAAATATGGAGTTAGCATCATTTTTGTTGGATTTAAATATGAAGATATAAAATAACTTTATGGTTAATCAAAAAATGCCCTCACATCATTTGTGGAGAACTATCAAAGTTAAAATGTAATTTTAATAAAAGTTTTCGACGCTGTGGTTGATCTGTAAATGTCGAAGATACCAGTCTTCTTGGTATAAATATGTTCTGAAGTTGTGTTCGGGAGAAACAGAAATTGGCTCCACAGAAGACCATTTATAGTGAATTGGGTCATAATAGTTACGTTGTGTGACCTCGCAAGATTGGAAATGAGCTGATCCTTGTATTTCAGATATTTGACATAACCAGTTATAACTTATAACTTATAGGTACACTACGAGACGTTTAGTAAAACATATATAAGTAGTGAGCAGTTGTCTGTTAGACGTAAAGAAAATTAACAGTAGTACTGAACTTGCGTCTAAAGTGGGAAACGTGTGCATCTTACGTGCTTCTGCGTTAGCGCATGGGGCCAAAGAATGCCTATGTGGCGAACTATGTATGCATGCGAGAACGTATGGCAACGTCTGTGAGACGTTACTACGATACTTATCATAAGATTAATCAGGACCTGAAATGATAAAACCTGTTCTTATTTACAAAATAAGAAATGAGTAAAAATTTAATAACAGGTTTTCAAATGGAATATTTTTATGTTTTGTTAAGTTTTATCAAGACTTATGAATTTTTTTGATAACCTTTGCTGCATTATTCTTATGACGTGAGATAGTAAGCAGCAATAATAACACAAAGTGGCAAGTAAATCTGAGTTTTATTGTCAATTTAAAAAAGGATGAAAAAAGCAATTACAAGTATAAAAAATAATAATAATAAATCCCCAGACAAACATACCAACTATGGCCCCAAAGTAAGCAGAGAACATAATTAAAGAAATAAACACGTTAGATCTTACTTTAGGAATAATGTAACGCATTTACTATATTAGCTTTCTTTCTAAAGTCTTTGAAAGTGTTATCTATCGCCAGCTTTACAATTATCTTAACAAAAACAATCTGCTGAATCCATATCAATCAGGGTTCCGACCTGGGCAAAGCACGGCTACTGCACTTGTAAAAATCTGTGATGACATTCGACAGGGTATACCTAGATAATAAACAAATTACATTACTAGCATTATTGGATTTTAGCAAAGCCTTCAACACTGTTGATTTCCATATTTTGCTAGATATACTAAACTCTCTTAACATATCTCCAGCGGTAATTGAATGGTTTTGCAGTTATCTGCAAGGACACCGGCAGAGTATTTGTGTCGAGGATAACACATCTGAGTGGTGCTATACGACTGCTGGTGTTCCTCCAAGCGGTGTGCTATCTCCTTTATTATTCGGCATCTTCATCAATTCCATATCTCTTTCACTATCTTCTTCCTACCACTTGTATGCAGATGATCTACAAAAATATACATAAGCAAGCTACAGAAACATCAGTTCAGCAATCGACACTATAAACCAAGATTTTGTGTCAATTCTTGATTGGTTCAAACGCTTTGGTTTTAAAGGGAATCCATCAAAAACACAAGTAATCGTTTTTGGTAGACAATATCTGATTACTCATCATTTTCCAGACCAACTTCCACACGTAATGTTTGACAATGTAATAATACCTTTTATCAATGAAGTAAAAACTCTAGGCATTCTCATGGATTCCTCACTCTCCTGGACACCACAAATAAATTTGGTCAGCAGGAAAGTTTTTGCAGCTATTAAATCTCCTACAAGACTTCGCAACTTCCTATCCATAAAGACGAAAATTGCACTGTCGGAATTGTTAATTCTCCCATTACTAGACTACTGCGATACAAGCTATCTTGATTTGACTGAGGAGCAATTAAATAAGTTTGAGCGCCTCCAAAATCTCTGCATAAGATTCATATTTATTGGTCTACGCAAATATGATCACGTCTCTAAGCTCCGCACTAAGCTCATGTGGCTCCCAATTTGGTTTCAAAGGAATACTCACACTCTTAGTTTTTAGTATAATATACTGTTCAACCCTATCCTGCCTTCCTATAGCTATAAGCTAGCAATTTTCTGCTAGCTACTCCTCGCTTCCCATTGTTATCAGCATTCGTTCACAGTTAAAGCCGTTTCACTGTGGAATTCAATCTCTGTATCATTGCATTCTTCAAAAACTATCGATTCTTTTAAAATGCGAATCAAAAACCGCTATGTCACACTTTAGTTGATTAAAATTTTTATTTTATAGCATATGTATGTAGGTATTCTTTTTTATGTATATATGTGTATATGTATGTATGTATGTATATTAATGTATATGTATGTTTATCGACATTAGTTATTGAACTTAATCCTTATTACAGTAATTTATTTAAATTTGTCGCAATTCCCATCAGAATTCTGTCATTATCCTATCTCTTTCACCTATAAGGCCGCCTAAATTGTCTCAGGCTTGTGATTTTTTGTTACTATTATAATTTTGTTTTTTTAATATGTTTGTGTTATGATGACATTAAAGAGTTATTGTATTGTATTCTATTGTATGGTATACAGGGTGGTTTTTTGAGATGGGCGGAACCACGAAAGTTCGGGCAAAGTCGTGAAAGGCGTCATTCGCTCGATTTATAAGAAAACAATAACTGCATAAATATTTTTTTTCCAAAAATCTTTTGCTTTTGACGGAAATGGACCCAAATGATTTTTCAGAAAAAATAACGTCCTGTATTATTGAACCAATGGATTCTGTTGCTGAAAAGGATCAATCATTTCAAATAAACATTTTACTAAAAATGAAAGGAAATAGCAAATTTTTGCGATTTACTTTTAGTTTCTCAATTTTACCTAACTAAAAAGTTGCTCAAGATGGTTTCCATTGACTCCAATGCATAAGTTTATACGTCTCTCTAGAGATTTTACCGCATTTGATACCATTACAGGATTTATCCTAAATAAAATATCAAGCAATGAGCTTTGTAAGCTCTCAACTGTTTCGTAGCGAGCTTTGTAAAGTTCTTTCTTGACGTAACCCCATAGGTATATATGTCTCTACATCTAAATGATTAATTAAACGTACGAAAATAAAAAACGATTCATTTCTTGGCGAGCAAAAACATAAATAATCTGTAGCAACAGCTGACCTCATTGTTTTTGATTGTGACTTTCTACGTGTTATTTTAAAATAATTAAAAAACTGCCAGGAAGCGTTGTATTACAAAGAACCCTTACAATCTCATTGTTTAAACAAAGTACACATGATATTTTTCTATATAGAACGATAGCAGTGAAGTGAATCATTTACTGGAGACTAGCTTAGTCGTGCTTAGCTTAGGATTGGGATTGGCAGTGATCTATGTTCGTAACGATTACTTGTAATAGTAACGTGAACCCCATAGTTATATGTCATAAAGAAATAAAATCCTGTTATCGTCTAATTATTTTCTTTATAAGAATTATTTCTCGTAAGACTTAATCGTTTCCCAGCTTTAGAAATGCACGATAATTTTAGGTGCAATACAAGTATAAATGTATATGTATCAAGTATAATTGTATAATTTATAAAATTTTGCCGCGTCTTTTTTCATCTTTGTTTTTACTTTTAAGAATAAAAATTGTAAAATTTGTAAAAGCATAAAGAAAAAAGAAAAATATTACTTTTTAATGTAAAATATTTAAAGAAATTGTGCTTTACTACAACAAGTTAAAAAGAAGACTTAAAACCAGAAATGTTAAAAAAATTTTATATAATAAGGAATAAATTTTGTTTATTATGGCATCCTGGCCCAATTGTTAGTATTAAAAATTACTTCTTAACACTGTGTTAGTAAAACAATTTATATTTCAAATTAAAATAATTATAAATTCAAATAGTATGTAAAATTCGTTCAATGTCTCAGTGAAACTAATACAATACAAATCAAACAAATTACAATAATAATGTCACAAATTGTTAAATGTCACATATCATAATAAAATTATAGGATGTCAAAATAAATTTAAAAGAATTAGAGGTACCTTATAACTAGGGATTGCAATCCGGCATCATTTTGAATCGTCAATTTTTAAAATCTTAGAGATTGTTATACCCAGGATAACTGGCTTTCATTCCATGGACCGTTAATGAGGGGTAAAATAATCTGTTTAATAAAAACTACTAAATAGTAAAAAACTAGAAACGTAAGGTAATTAAATTCTCAAAAAAAAATGTCATTACCTTCATTACCTACGTAACGTAGGTCGTAGTTCCGTCTTCTTGATTCAGTATTAAAGATTAATCGAAAATCAATATTCATAATCAACATCATTAAACTAAACATAACATAAAAATTAATCTTAACTGAGATCAAACATTCACCACTATGTCAGAATTATATTTTTTATTATATATTTAATTATATTAAAAGAAAAGAATTTAAAAAATTTGTTATTTTGCCAAAATATAAAAACATCCGGTGTCCGGATTCGGTGGACTTATATTGATGCCGGATCCGCCGGATTACGGGATCCGGTTTTCAGGATTGCAATCGCTACTTACAATATAAAAATTAAAGTAAAATTAAAATAAAATCAAAATAAAATTTAAGTTACATTAAAAATTATACATCACATTTACACCAAAATTGATACAAATTTCTTCCATATAGGAAGCTCCAATTTGAAAGAAAACCCGCTGGCAAGAAGGCTATTGGAATTGGAGCGCATTCTGTTCACTAAAAATGCATTTTTTTACGGATAATGGCGAAAAAGTCATCTACTGCGGCCAACGCGAACATGGCAGAAGCGCTACCCTTCGATGCAAACCCAATAACATTCTTAGCCCGTTATTATATTGTACTGTAATAGAATTTAGACCTATCGCGAGCCCCTCCCATGCGACTAAAGATCTTCTTAGATTTTTTTTGAACCACAAGTTTAAACGTAATGTAATACTAATTAACAGATTTTCATATTTTTAAATTTACTAAACAAACCTAGTGCTGCATCATCCCACGTCTTCGCACGTTGATTCTCTGGCGCCACAACACCTACTCCCAGATCTATTTGAAATGCAAATGAAGTACAAACGTATGTACATACATTAAAATATAGCTATGTAAGTCAACATAACAGGCATTTTAGGCTAATGGGTTTTCTGAACGCAATGGCAATGATTTATGAGCAATATTTTAAAGTTGTAAGTGCGATGCCCAAAAGCGTCCAATTTAAGAAATGGGCATAGATTGTAATTAGGCATTTCATAGGCTTTCATACAAAATTTTGTCAACTACTAACTAATTTTCAAAAAATTGCGTTGACTTTATTCATAGCAGGGCATCGAGCGGCAACGGATTGAAACGCTTGAACGAGTTAAATTATGTCCATAAACAAATACATATTTTGGTGCTTTGTGTCGCATTTTTCGTTTTGTAACGAAATATTATATTATTAAAAATTATATATTCCTTTAAATTTATTTTATTGAAGAAAATACCGATACAAAAAAGATATGCATCTTGATTTAAATGTAAAATCAACCAGAAATAATGCAACCAAAGTGATAAAATTACAAAATTATACAAACCAAATAATATTTTATCTCTATTTTAACCTGCAAACCTACATTGGGATGGAATTAAACTAACGTACAATCCCATCCCGATATCATTCCTTGAAGCAAAACAAATTATCCAAGTTTTTTTGTAGAAACTAAAATAAAACCTACTTGAAATGGTAAGTTAACGACAACGGTAGGTGTGACTTCAGTAAACAAGGCTTCTCTATCTTAAGCACAACAGTCTTTATGACATAAAGACATTTTACAGGCGAATTACATTTTAGAAATTGGTTTTTAGGATTTTTAACGCTGTAATTGGATTTCTTTCAGTTTTTTGTCACTACTTATACTCGTAATATTTATTCAACCCGGGAAATAAAGCTTTATTTGAAAAAAAATTATTTCATTTTTAAATTTAATCTTTTGCATCTTTCTGTTTGTGCAAGTATGAATTTTATTCTGTTCTTCAAAATTTGTAATGTTATTAGAAGTAATCTAAGCTGATTACTTTCTTTATACTTTTTTCCATTTAATTTTTGGTAAACCACCAACAGCAAGTCAGAACCTAACTGACCGTTTTAGAAAATTATACGCTATAATAGATGATTAAACGAACTTCCAAGTGAAGTTCTATTACTTTTTTATGAGTCGCTTCATTCGAAGATAGCCTATAATTAAACAGGTAGTAGAATAATTTAATTTTAATTAATCGGAAAATATTGGGCGGTTTGTATCTGTATTGAGTACGGACAAGGCAAAGTCGTTTAGCGGGTCTAATATAGGTTTATGGTAAAATTTTGTAAAGGCCTGAGAGTTATAGGTCCACCCAGCCATTTCTCGGATAACCTACACTGCGCACGTGCCGCGTGCTGTGTGCGCTGAACTAATTCATGTCAACGCCGCTCGTACCTAGCGTCTGCTTTATTCACCGATTTAGCGTCTGACTCGACGCGGCTCAGTGAGGAGTCTTTCATGTTACAAACAAGAACCCAGAATTCAAAGATTTTATATTTTTCGTCACAAAAAATATAATCTTTTAGTGTCGATACATCATCATAGGGTCGACACATCATTATGTTATTTTTAAATATTGGCAAGAATAACTTAGGTTGTTTACGATTTGGGGCTTTGGTTTTAATTATGTATATTATGATTATGTGTTAGGATGCAAAAACTATATTTTCTTATTTAATGTCTGCATCCTATGTCGGTGCATACGGCTAACGATGTAACGGTAACTTTTTGGTAATTTTTTCTAAAGATTAAGTAATATAAGGATATCACAGAGAAAGCTGATTAAGAACTAATTTGGATCCCAAGAAAATGTGTACTTCGTTTTAGTTGCTTTAATTTTATAGGCTTCGTGTAAGATTTGCCTCATCATTGCCCATATCTTTGCCTTATACGGATAATGGATAACGTGATATATCTATTATAGATAACACGTATTTTCTGCATCTTTTCGACAAAGCGAAAAATTATAGTTTATAATAATATACATCAGGTAGAATACTACCAGGAATTTTTGCAGATAGCGTGATATATCTACTATAGATAACTCGTATTTTCTGCATCTTTCCGATAAAGTAAAATTATAGTTTATAGATACCCACGATCACTTATGAAAAAAACAATATTCTTTATTGTTAGTTCTAATTTTCGAACTTTTAGTCCAACTTTTACACCATATTTAATATAAAACTGTTTAGTTACTCGTTGGTATAAGACGTGTGCTTGTTACCACGCACGAAAAAAGAACGAAGACTTGCTGGGACCGGGGTTGATCAAGTAAAAAATGGAAAGTTTTTTGAATAAGTCAAATGACATACTCTAAAACTGTGCGAAGTTACCTAGTACCTTAAAAGGACTACCTGTTTAATTATATACTATCTGAAGAATGAAGCGACGAAATATAATTTGGTAACCCTTCCATCAATCACCAAAACATTTTTAATTGTTTGAAAATTTTTTAGTTCCAATTTTAAAAAAATTGGAAAAATAAATACAGGGATTTAAAATAAATGTACAGACACATAAAATTAAACATTTTTAACAGCTGTTTTTCAAATTTTTTATTCTTCTAGCTAAAGGGCAAGTAAGGAACTGTAAGTTTGAAACTACAAGTTTCAAATTTTATTTCTTTCTCAAAATATAGACAAAAATTTTACTTCCTGTAAAAATTCTTACCTCTTAAATATGATTGGAATCAATATTCATTTATTGGCCGCCTAATCTTAACTTTTCATAAAAAATAGTGAGGAATCTTAACGCCTGCATGACCTAGCTAGCTGGCGACCTAGCTATTACTGGACGGCTGCCAAATTCGTCGCGTAGGTACTTACACTCTATAATTTAGTTATTGTCAATCAGCAACTAGAATTCCTCAGACATTCAAAGATGCTATTCGTGGAGTACACTTTATTTATTTGTTTTGTCACCGTATATTTGTTTATGCATTGTGATTATTGTCGCAATGTGTTCGGAATTACAACCCTACGCTAATTAGTTTAAAAGCTATAATATAAGCACCCCAATCGTGACCTTTTTTATCTCAGGTACTTATTACAAGTTTTGCATGTGCATGTAATGTTTTTTAACTTTATATTTTTAGGCAAATACATCATCAAACTCAAAAAAGTTTCTAATTAAGTTTCACACATTACTAATATAGGAATCAAAAATACCATACCCAGTCACAAGAATCAAGTGCACAAAATCTTCCATGAACATTTAGCAGTCAGGAAGCTATGTGCCCGGTGGAAACCTCATAATTTGACCGAGGGTTCGACATACTTATGGGTGACGAAAGCTGTATACACTGTTATGATCCCAAAACTTAAAGACAGTCTGCTCACTGGGTGTTTCCTTCCGAGGAGTTGCCAACTAAAGTGAAGAGAGGTCGAAGCATGGGAAAAAAGATGGTGGCCTCGTTCTTCGAAAGGGCAGGTCATTTCATGACTATTGTTTTAGAGGATCAAAAAACCATTTCTGTGGAGTGTTACACTAACAATTTTTTGCCACTTGTCTTGGATAAAGTTCGGGAGAAACGACTTCGCAATAGGATCCTCCTTCACCACGACAACGCCGCGACGCACACGCACCGCCAGGCGAACGATCGACTATTACTAGGTCACCTTGCGATTTTTATTTATTCCCGAAAAAAAAAGAAAAGCTTTTTTTTTCTCTTGGCCACAGACTGTGTTTACAATTTAATTTTTTTCTCAATTTTCAGTTTTTTCATTTATAATATTGTAAGTGATATTCATCATGTACTTCTTCTTCATAAAATTTTGTACTGTTATTTTTATCGATATAGTTAGCTATATTGTTATTATACTATTTAAAAGGTAGCAATTTTAATAATCCTCAATAATAATTTTCAAACATGCTTTTCATATACACTTCGATTCCTACTTATATTTAGTATTTTTGGTTTTTTCTAACACACTTTTTGATATAAGCCTGGTATATCTATTCCGATCGCCCATTTCTCTTTTTCTGCTCTGTTTTTTCTGCATTTCTGTTTTCCGTTCTAAGTTCTACTTCCCAGATATATGTTTGTTGGGATATTTATTAAAAATATCCCAAAAACATATTTCACCATTCTTCTTGTATACTGTCCATTCGCACTTATTTTTATTAATACAATGCAGATCCTCTTTATTCGGGCTAGATTCCTCCACTTCCTTGTAACAGTTCAAGTCCTGTCCGCTCTGTAAATTGGTTATGTATAACCAGCAAACGGTATTCTGTAGTTATGTATGGACTGGCGGTTAAGATTTCAGCTCCTCTATCACTGCAGGATAGCGGAGGATGGAGTCCCCCGCCAATCCCAAAACATATCCGTTTAAGTTCCTTGTTTGCCGGTGTAGCTGCGCCAGTGTTCCAGCTTGCTCAATGTTTGTGTTCCTGGCTAGGGCTTTTGTGTCAGCAGGGGAGACCTTAACAATATGCAACGGACGATCTAGCCAGAGCGTCCCATCGCTTTCGCACCGGGCATATCTGGCTAAATGTATTGTGGTCTCGTTGTTCATATTTTGCTGCTTTACAATTGCTACAGGTGGGGGCTGTACCTGCCCTCCATTCCTCACAGTCAGCCCTGAGGTACCCGCCACTGCAATGACTACATAGGTCTTGTGTACTTCTTCAGTGTTTTTTTGAGTGTCCGTAATCCAGACAACGGGTGCACTGTACTAGGGGCGACTGATCTTCCACTCTTACTCGTTGCAGGTCAATGTGCAGCGAGCCAGCCTCAGTCGCCCTTTTTCATATAGTTGGTGACGTTCTTATCACGACGTGTCCCGTTAATAAGGATTACGCGCCCTCATTCGGTATTTCACTGCGAGGCGCCCTTCCTCAGGGCCTAGAGCAGCGAACAAATCCTTGTTCTGTTTTCGGATAGCCTCCAGAGCTTCTCGTCCGTGTGAAAGGACAGGACGTCTCTGAGGATGAGAAGAGGATCACGGTTTTTAAGGTCCTCACAAGTAAGTTTGCTCCCTGAGCTGAGGATTTTGTGTTTGATCTTTTCCCTGTCCTCTTCCGTCCCGCAGGTCATAACGACCTCCCTGTTCTTTGCCTTTCGCACTTTTTCAACTCTCACCCAGCCTTATTTGGCGTTTATCACCTGTCTCAACTGCTCGAGGACGCTTTCCCCGGTTTCGTTCACGTCTTCGAAGGTGACAGCAATACTGTGTAGCGCAGTCTTAGGGAATTGTACGGGCATTTTGTGATTTTTAACAGCATTTGCGTAGGTAGTGTTCCTGTCTGCGACCATGTTCCGGTTTTTGCTCAGCTCCTCTCTCAGATCAGATATTTGCTGCTTATTTTCTAGGAGGTTTGTGTTAGTAATTCGAAGCTGATTGAGGAGCTCTGAGCTTATGTTCGAGCTTGCGTTGGTGGGTATGTCAGACGGCGAAGAATGTGCATTGTTTTTAGTGTTACTGTCTTGTTCCGGTTATTTGCAAATCAATCGTGATTTCAGGTCTTTAACTATCTCATACATCATACCTATCAGTTCAGTAACACTGGTTTTAATATTAGGTCTTTACCTATGAAATTGCCGTTTTTCACGAAATAAATAAAGCGTAATTTTTTTATATATTTTTTATTTCTATTAATCAAAATAATCACCCATGCAATCAATGCATCTTTGCTAACGCATTTGTAGCTTGTTGATGCCTTTCTTGAAGAAATCAGCTGGACGGGAGGCAACAAATTCTTCAAAGGCATTTTGTACTGCCTTTCGGGTATTGAATTTTTTTCCCGCCAAGAAGTTATCCAAATTCTGGAAAAAGTAGAAGTCTGTAGGCGCAAGGTCTGGTGAGTACGGCGGATGACGGAGAACTTCCAACCCCAACTCTTGTAGCTTGGAGACCGTCTGCTGTGCAGTATGAGGTCGCGCGTTGTCGTGCAGGAGCAGTGGAGCCGAACGATTGACCAACGTTTTCGTCCAACAATTGACGTGCGAGCTTCTCCATCATTGTGTTCAGTTCTTCACAGTACACATCTGCAGTAATGCTTGTCCCGTTTGGCAAGAAGCTGTGATGAATTACACCCGCGTTAGACCACCAAACAGTGACCATCACTTTTCTAGGGGTAAGTTTTTGTTTAGGGCATTGTTTGGGTGCTGAACCAGGGTCCAACCAATTTGCTGAGCGCTTACGATTGTCAAACAGGATCCATTTCTCGTCACAAGTAACAATACGGTTCAGAATTTCTTCATTTGTATGCCTGCTGAGCAGTGCAAGGCACGTCTCCACGCGTACTTCGCGTTGGCGGTCATTGAGTTCGTGGGGTACCCATTTGTCAAGCTTTTTTACCTTGCCAATTTGACGCAAATGGACCAATATTGTTTTGATGCTAACGTCGAAAGCTGCTGCTAATTTAGCCGTGGATTGTTTCATCAGCTTCCACAATTGCCTTTAATTCGTCATTGTCGACCAAAGTTTTCGGACGACCACGGGGTTCATTTTTCAGGTCAAAATTTCCAGAACGGAAGCGGGTAAACCAATAACGGGTGATGCGTTCGTTTGTAGTGTTCGCTCCGTAAACGTCGTTGATGTTGCGTGCCGCTTGTGCCGCTTTGCTGCCACGACGGTACTCATACTCCATAATTACTCGAATTTTTAACTTATCCATGATGACGAAAAATTTTCGAATGCGTTGAAAACAAAACACTAACTATTAAACAAATGACGATTTTAGAAAAAGAATTCCATGTTTGTCAAATAAAATTAATTTGAAATTAGAATTATCAGTCAAAAAAAAATATATTTTCATTTGAAATGGCCAGTACGGCAAAACGGCAGTTTCATAGGTAAAGACCTATTATATGTGCGAATGTTTTTAGATGCATTTAGATATTTTTTCACCTTGCTCATGCACATCCTTGCCTTCGACGTTTTATCATGATAGGCCTTGCCTTTCGAGGTCCTTGAGCTGGAATGTGGAGTATTTTGTGAGTCAGTACAAGCTGCCTCCCATTCCCCAATACTCCTCCTTACTTTACAGATGTTGGTTAATAGTTTTAGAGGGGATTTTAGTACTCTCCGTCACTTCCCATGATTTTTTCCGGTGTACGCAACATACTGGGCAGAGATATGCGTCATTAAAAAAATAAATAATTTATAGTTACAAGATTTGTATTCAAGATAAAACTAAAATATTTCGATGACTATGTGTGCTACGTGCTGTATATGGGCACTAAGTCTATATATAAATTTGTCTGTTTGGGATGTAAAGAGTCCCAGTCAATAAATAAAGACGTCAGAATACAATAGAACTAAAAACTAAAACACTGATTAATTAAATTATTCACCTGTTTGGGGTGTAAAGGTTCCCAAACAGTAAATAAATACGTCACAGCACAAAATAACTTACTTAAAACTATATCACAAGAGTCAATATCACAGTATAAACGTAAAGAGCCCAACTTTTAAAAATTTTGAAAAAATGTCCAACTAGATGGCGCTACTAGTGGGTTAAAATGCGCATACAGTTTTAACAAAGAATCCTCTCTCCCTTAGTTCGAGACAAAAGGGTGGGTATGCGTCCGATCGGGGCGGTTGATGTCTCAATCGATTCGGACGGATTAGGGAAGTCTATTAAAACTAAAAAATTTGGATGGTCAAAGGAAAATTTTTGAAAATATCAAAGAAAAACACTAATCTTAACCAAAATTTGACGGTTACTAAGATTAGCAAAATTTTCCAACACCGTTTTCCTGTGGAGGGGTCCTCAGTGCCTTAAAAGACTCGCAGATATTTAAAGAATATTTGCAAAATATAGCGTTTTATAAAATTTTGAAAATAAAAACTACCAAAAAACGACTATTTTATTTTATTTTATTTAACACTTTTTGGAAAACTTACAGCTAATTTATACATGATTATGGAAAAAGGTGTGTTAGGGCTAATTACAAGTTTTCACTTTTAGTTGTAACTAATGCAGCTAGGTTACAAACGAAAGAGAACAGTGGTACAATAACATAAACAAAATACACATAAAAAGGCAACAAAAAGAAGATAAAAAAAAAAGAAAAATATTCAAACTACATAATAAACTTTTAAATGAAAAACGAGCTAGCGAGCGCCGTCCGAACATTGGGAAGGCTAGTATGAAAGATGTCTAGATCGGGATGATCGTGATTCAAGCGGTTGAACAGGTTGCTTGCTCGTAGCAGGTACGACTGCTGTCGGTAGCTAGCTCTCGCGAATGGTACGTTACACGTCGGCTGTCTATAAGATTTAATGTGCGTGCATAAACTCAGCTTTGCTAAAAGCTCTGGAGTGTCCAAATCGTTATTTAAAATTTTAAATAATCGTAATATATCACTTATATCACGGCGAATATAAAGAGGTAGAATGTGGTGTCTTTTGCAACGGGTAATGTAGTTGGAATCGTATATTTCAGTTTTAAATTGCACATATCTCATAAATTTCCTCTGGATATTTTCTATTCTATTATATGATATAATATGAAAAACAAATGAAAAATTGAATTTTCCGTCTACAAAGATGTATCAAAAGGTGTTATTTAACCTTCTCGGATCAGCAAAAACCTCAAAATACAATACAATATATTAACGGTATTACGTCTATAAAATTCCTGTCAAAATACGAGTTTTACGAGATTTTCACGAGATTCAAAAAAGGAAATTTCACCAAAACCTTACAATTAGGTAGGCGTCAATAAAACAAAACATTTAATGTAAAAATCTCAAAAATCGACCAGCAAAAACTCAATAAAATATATATATTTGTATAAAAAAGAAAAGAAAAGCTTCGAGAAAAACGTTTAATGGACGCTGTGGAAGTGGTGGGTGTGTTTCAAAAGGCTGTCGAAGAGACCCCTAAGGACAGGTGGGCAAACTGCTTTTCTCAGTGGTTCCATCGGACGCAGCAATGTATCGACGTAAATGGACACAATTTTGATTTTCTAAGAACTTTCAGTTAGACCCTCGTATTAAAGGTACCAAACTCACAAATATCGCTATAATAAATAAATATATTTATTTTATTTTAAGTAAACTTATTAACTGTGCTTCAATTTGATTATAAGGCTCGATCACCTAATTACTAAGAAAATAAGTGTACAGTGGATTTATATTTTCGGATGGTCCGAACGTGATGAATAATATAAAAATACCTTTTTAAGTAAAATAAACTTGTAATGATTGAGTAATTGATGATAATGGAACTATGCGCTTTAGGGGCTGGCACCGACCGACGTCAATTTAAATACACTTAAAACTACAAAAACAATAGAAAATGACAACGTGGGCGGCATTATCACTAAAAGAGTGATCTCTTCCAGGTAAACCTGAAATGTGTATACTATAAATTAACTAGAACTACTGTTGGGCAGTGCATTTCAGTAACATTGTACACACAAACACACATATACAAACATACATAAATACCATCATTAAATTTCATCTTTGAGTATACCAATACACATCACAAAGAAAGATAGTAATTATTTACATTTGTTTGAAATAACTCAAGTGTTTTTACCGAATGTAGGGAGGAAGGGAGGGAATTCCATAGAGAAGTGGTTTTCACCATGAACGACTGCTGATAAGTACGAGATGTTTGACTAGGAGTATCAAGCAAATTAGTAACTAGCTGATTGCAAGATACGTTCGTGGTGTTGATGCCGAAAACTAAATCGCTCTTTAAAATAGTGAGGCAGGATAGGGTTGAGCAAAATTAAGTATGTGAGCATTCCTTCGATATCGAATTGCGAGCCACTTGAGCTTTGTGCAAAATTCCGAAACATGATCATATTTACGTAAGCCAAATATGAATCTTATGCAAATATTTAGAAGCACTCAAGCTTGTTCAATCGCTCTTCCAAGAGATCAAGATAGCTAATGTCAGCGTAATCCAGTAGTAAGTGAATGCGTTAGTGCAATTCTGGTTGGTATGGAAAGAAAATTGCGAATTCTTCTAAGGGAGCCTACTGCAGAAAATACTTTTTTAACTACTGCTTCTAGCTGCTGTTTCCTTTACATTTAGGAGTCTATTAGTGTTCAGCTACGAACATGTGATCGACACACGGAAACGCTGACATACAACCTCGTATCCTCGCAAACCTTTGATCGTACCAAATAAACACGCAACAAGAAGAACGAAAGATAGCGCAACGATGCTAAATACACGGACGTAAGACAAACAATTTTCTTGTAAATAATGTTATAGTGTGAGTGTAATGAATTTAGTATAAATAATGATGAAATTTGTAAATAAATTTCACTTCCACTTGCAGTCTCACTGTGGCCAAGACACCTTTAGCCATCATTTGATCGGTCTTGTGAGTCTGCTTGACCGGCAGCGAGGAAAACCTATCCTGTGTACATTGCACGACGTACACAACCCTTACATCCTTCCCCCCATCCGTCTGTTGCCTTAAGTCTCACGGCGGGACGACATAGGACTTTAGGGACTTAGGCTCCGTAGGTCTTTCCCCTTTCATATAAATTACCCTGAGCAGTACTTCTAAAGAAGATAATAAAAAACCTTACTGATAATTTTTTATGCATTTTTTTTAATAAAAATGTGTGCAACAGTTCTGTATTCAAAAGTAACCTAACAAAATAAAGCGCACATTTCATGAGACATAATTTACCCACTTCATACATTACTACACTAAGCTTTTGTTCTTGTGATAAAGTCAAATGTCAGATCAAAGGATTTAATGTCAAGAAACAAAACAGAACCCATCAGTGCCGTGACAGTCAGAGACGCTGGATACTAAGAAAAGTAAACCGTAATCAAAAGTATGTGTTGAACTAGAGACTCCCTTTTGAACTTTTACGCGGGTAACTGCGAATCCTGTAGAATCTGGATCAAAATTTTGGCTTTGCTATTTTTTGTTAACGTGCTTTTTTAATAGAAAATTTAATGGTTTGAAATATTTCAGGATATCTGTACAGCAAAAGCCACTTTTCTTCATCGGTTAAATAAAAATACGTTTCTTTGAAAATAAAGTATAGTACTTATTTTTTGGATTCACTAGATTCGTAGGTAATGTAAATTCAAAATAATATTCAGCGGTTGTATTGTAATTCACACTCGTTAATCTTTACTCGTTAGGTGTAAAGTGTATATAGTATATAAAGTATATAAAATAACGAGATTTCGCAAATTAATACTTTAAATATGGAGTCACAATATAAAACAAACCGGCAGATATATGCCAAAAACATTTGACATTCCAAAAGAGCAAGCCTGTAGTGCCAGAACAATATATTGTGCAAAAAAATACAGGCTAAAAATACAGCGATACAGGGTTATAACAACTTTGTAGACAGATAAAAAGAAAATTAACTGAAAAATTAACTGGTCATCCAAGAATATTTTTACTCTTATAAAGTACATTGCGCAAAGGAGACGACCGAAAACTGAGGGCAAAAGCTACCACTTAAAATTAACAATTATGAAACTAAAACCATAAATCACAATATTAATTTATCTTCATAAATACTAAATACAATAAAAACTAAATCACAATACATTTTTTTTTGTATATCGAAGAATCGTGAAAACAATCAATCAGGAAAGTTGTTAGCTTTTACCAAATACAACAAAACTTTCTGTGTTATATCGAATATATACGAAAATGTACCTTATTGTCTGTGAATACGGTTATGGTTTTCAGTTGGAGTTGACTCGCTATAACAAGTTTCTTGGATGGCTGCTACCAGTTTTACTTTAACTCATTTTTATTGTCTGACCCGTCCTCAATCTTTTGTTGCGAGATATCGTCGTTACTTTTTCAGGGAAACTGAATTGACATCTAGGAAAGAAGGCTAAGATAAAAGACGATCGACATCTTCGGTACAGAGATCATTGCTTTTGTGGTGTCCTTTTAGTGCGCATTAGTGATTTTAAAGAAAGAGATTTTAGAGTACATATTGTCCCAAAGCAATTGGTGTCCTTTTTGAATTAGGTTATTGCAAATAAGCAGTACTTTTTGTTTTGTGAACGAACTTCTTGTAGACTATATATTTTAGTAGTTAACTTCATATGAGACGTTTTGGTTACGAGACTAATTGATACCTAGTTAGAATAAAATCTTTGTTTCAACATTAATGCCAATTTTATCGACAGCATGATATTTTGCTTAATTTTTCTGTTTCATTACTTTATTTCTAACCAAGTTTCGTACAGATTCCTTTTGCCTTGCACATAAATAATATATGTCATGTACAACAAAATGAATGGGTAAAGTTATAGCGATTAATGTTAATATGAAGTTTCATTAATTTATCACATGCCAAATACGTAAAACACCTTTAGCTAATATTTTAAACTTAATGATAGCAGCCTCCACAATAGGATTTCAATTTTTTCACATTTTCTCCTATAACAACAGTAATCGGGCCTTTCAAATTTGAGTTATTTTCAGGGCACTCCCTTCCCTACCGGAACTCCTCTGTAGGTTACCTTGATAAAAAGACACAATGTCTTTGTAAACAATTTTTTGATTTTTTTCCATATTTAAAAACAATTCAATTCTTAAAACGTCACTCACTTTTGAAATGATACTCTCAGATAAACGCGCACTTTAGTTGATGACACATTTTAGTTTACTTACTTTTTGTTTTTTACCCCAATACCGAGAATACATTGAACGCCCATGTTTCTATCTATATTAACAAAAACTTACACTTACATTCGTTTAATATTATACTAAACGAATGTAAGTTGTATTGTATTTATTTATGTATTATACATATCGTATTAAATAAAACACTTTTGTGACCGGATTTAATCTGGTATATTTTTATCAGTCTCTCGTGACTACAGTGTATGTAAAGGTACTGAAACGTCGAGTTAAAATGCAAAAATAATTTATAATTCCGTTATTAATAACAGAGTTTTCAAATATTGGGTGTAAAATTTCAGACCTTATAAAAAAGTGTGATTTTTTTTTGTTATAAATTCTACTTCCGTTCTTGAACACTCTATTTCACCATATTTAATTTGGCAAATTAGAGAAATATTATGTAGTAGGTACCGCTTTAGTTGAATAACTTGTGTTGGTTACGCACTCATCTGAATCGAATCCAGTGCAATCGAACGCCATCCAGGCGAATCCCCTACGCGACGCTGTAAGAGAGGTGCCTAATTACTGCACCCCGAGCCTTTCCATTGCCTCGACACTATAAATTGAGCTGGCTGAAAGGATACGCACAGCTCCTTCAATCCCCGTGACCTGGCAAACCGTGGAGTGAACTTTGGTCTTGGAGGGAATGCTTATTGAAGTGCAGTGAAAACCCTGTGAAGAGATACATCTCACAATTGACCTTATTGTATTCATTTTATTCTTTAACATTAAAAGTAAATTCTTTTCAAATACTTCAGGTTTCTTCTTATTGGACCCTTTTCTTATAAGAGAATGTACTTTTTCTTTGGAGATCGAAGGGCACTGAACTGACCTTGTCAGTTTGGAGGGCCTTTACTACTAATAAGAATCATGCCACCTGGCTGAACTACTACATGTTTGTTTTAGTGATATCAATAATCTTACTTTGACACTTATCTAATATTTATACAAATTTACCCCATAAACTTCAGCCTCAGCTAAACAAATCCTATGGCCCTCCGCCACCTCCCAAGAACGCATGGTTGACCCCATCTTCCCGGAAACTACGATGTTCAAAAATTAAAAGGGGGACTTACTGTATCCAAGTTATTTTATAATTACAAAGTAGCTGTAGTTCTACCTAATGCTAAATAAATAAATAAAAGTAGGCACTGAATATAGTAAATTCAATCAATCAAAACAAAGAAAAAGAGTTGAATTATTTTAATAAACAAATCAGCTTGCGTATTTTTTCTATCCAATTCAATCGATATGTTGGTTGTTTTTGTAATGAATTCGTTTCAAAATACGGAAAAAAGTTTTGATTCATTGCGGGATCTTCTTTATGATATGTTTTGTGCAGTCGTTGAAATATTTATTAATAAACGTTTCCAATTTGTTACTCATTTCCCAATTATACTATTTATTTTTGAATTGAAGTAAGGGCCTTGCTTAAAATCTAATCATACACGAGGGCAAATGCACAATTTTAAACTTATCTACTGAATTTATAAACCGAAACATTTTTACTGAGCGTCACTTAATAAGTTTAAAGTTTTATTTAAAATTCGAATTCGGCTCTGACCTACATTCATTTGGTCTCATCTCAGGTTTTATTCCATTTAAACAATTTATTGCAGTTGTGTCGCTTCTAATGATTAATGGAATACATATTTGTTTGCAGAGCCTTAGTTTTCTTTAATGATTAAAAACAGTGAGTATTGATGATGTGTACACGTATATTTTTAAATAAGACCGCACTGGGTAACTTTTCAAACTAATATATAAATTAATCTAAATGTGGAAACCTTGTTATTTATTTTAACCCTGTAATCTAAAGTTTCCATGACATTAACCTGCATGCGAAAATGTTAATTAAACATATAACCATTGTGGCCATGACGCGCTACCCAACCGATCAAACCACAATTATTGCCATTAACATAATTAATATAAATTGTATAAACATTGTAACCACATCATCTTCTAATTTAATAATAAATTTCGGGTTAATTAAATAGTTTTCACTATTACTTTCCTTTCACTATTAATTATCTTTTAGTACTCTTGTGTAAACCCGAAGGTCGATAAGCAGTAAAGACTGATATGAAAAACTTTGAAACATAGGATATCGTAATATTTTGCCAATGTTATTTACGCTTCAAGAAAATTTAAAGTTTATTGTTAGTTATGTATTTAATGGAAGTGTAGAGGTCAAAGCGTTAAGCCATAGTTGCATTTCTGTGAACATTGTAGCAATTTTTTTTTAATGTGAAGTACCTGGTTTTACCCTATGGAACTAATATTCATGGCACATAGAGTAACGAATATTTCAGTTAAAGGCTTTGTTAAATATCTGACATCCAGATCCACCTAGATCCAAAACAAAATAAATAATGAATTATAATTAAGATAATCCTGGACTTAACCTAATGTATGAGAATTGTTTCCAGTGATATACGCTGCAATGAGATAAGACCAATTCATTACATTTGGTGATAAAGGCCTGATAATGAAATAAGCACTTGTAATTTGTTAATAGCTACGATTAAATTCCTTACACATGAACCCAAATGGTTTGCCTCGAGAATTCAAAGGGTTTAAGATATTATCATATAATACTTAATGGCAAGCTTCTAATATCGAAGTGAATGGGTAAATATGAAATTTTTAATGGCTCAACAAAAGAGCTCCAGTGAAGTCCTTATTAGTTCATGAGTTTCGATAAGAACAAGCATCAAGAAGCATCTTTATTAGGTCTCCATTGAACAAACTGACTAAATAACTCAAAGTAGGTGACGTACTAAAAAGAAAAAAGGAAAAACATAATTTAAAAGTATGGTCAACCTTAATAATAAGTACATACGCTGAATTTTTAGGCCAGTGTCACCTTATGCCGAAATTTGAATATTATTTCCAAATTTAATAAATATGTTGAATCCGGTCCTGCGGAAAAGAGGTTCAAAGCCTTCATAGCGGACGTACATTGCAATTGGTGAGCTTGGTAAACTTTGCTAGGTCGTTTGCCCAGGCGCTCGTTGCATCCGGCGTCAACATATCCGACGATGTCTTGACGCAGGCTTTACAGGCAGCAATCGCGTCCCCGGCCCCTCAGGCCCCAACCCGGGTCCCTCAGGCCACCCACTCCCAGACCCCTCAGGTCTACAGCTCTCCCACGCCCCCGTTCCTTCCGAGATGGACTGTGTGTCGGACACGTCCTCTCGCACGTCGCGCTGATAGCGTACCGCTTCCAGGAGTGTCTCGGAATCCGCGTCTGATGCGTCATCGGACACCACTACCATAACCGGCTCTCCTGAGCACAAAATTAATTATGTTAAAGTGGCAAACTCAGACGAAACCATCAAAATCCAAGTCGCGACTATCTATGACTTCCGCGTGTTCATTAGGCTCTTATCAGTCAGACAAATCGCGTATCACACTTACGCCCTCCCGGAGCCCGGAGGAGCGTAAGATCTGCGTGGTATTACGGGGCGTTCCATCTGAGCTCGCGAATGAAGATATCTTGGAGGACCTTAAGTCCTTCCCGGCTGAAGCAGTGCACAAGATGCACTCCAACCGTGGAAGGCTTTTCCCATTAGCCCTTGTCATCCTATCCAACACTCCCGACTCGAGGGAGATCTTCAGAGAGGCTCGCACATTCTGCGACTCTCGAACATCTCCGTCGAGCGTCCCAACCCTCGCGGGCACCTCGGGCAATGCCACCGTTGTCAGCTTTACGGCTTTGCAGTGGCTAACTGCTCAGCTCCCCCCAGGTGCGTTAAAAGCCTGGATCCTCATATAACAACGGAGCGTACTCACACTTCCCCCACTTCCCCCCCTGCATGTGTGCTTTGCGGCCAGTCCGGCCACACAGCTAACTACAGAGGTTACCCACGCGCTCCGCGCTCCTCAGCTAAGAGGGCCGCGCCTAAACTGGTGCCGCCGCTTACTCCCGCTAACTTCCCACCGCTGCGCAACCGGGCTCCACCGAAAGCAAAGCCCGACGCCGACTCCGGCTCCCTTCTGGAAACAGACCCCGGCCGCTGCAGCTCCACCTTCCCGTCCTTTCTCTTTCAGTCGTCGTTGGCTGACAACATGAATACCGCGTTCGACGTTATTCAAAACGTCGACATTAGGAAAATCTCCGTACTCGAACGTAAACTGTGAGCCGCTCGCTCTCCTCAAGAGCGTCTCTTCGCGTTAGCCGAGCATCACTCGCTACTTATTTCCTTGTAAATTATGCTAATCTCACGTCCGGTCATATCAAACCCAAGGGCTTATCCCTAGTTTCTTTAAACGCTCGTAGACTTAGTTCTTACCTTCCTGAGCACAAACTATTCGTTCAGAATAATAAGCCAGACTTACTGCTTCTACAAGAGACGTAGCTCACTCCAAACCACTCCAGGGGGTTCGCTATACCCAAGTACGCGTTGACTCGTAACGACAGGCCCAACGCCGACGGTTTCGGTGGCACTGCTATTTATTACAAAAGAGGATTCCATTGCTGTCCTCTCCCTATCCCTCCTCTCCTCAACATGGAAGCCACTGTATGTAGATTGGCTATGACTGGTCATCCAACCATCATCATAGCTTCAATCTACACACCTAATGGCACCAGACCAATCCGCAGCGACTTAGAGGCCATTCTTGCCCTTCGGCCATTCAGTTATTATGTTCGGAGACTTTAACTCCAAACATACTGACTGGACGTGCCTATCGACCAACACCAGCGGTATCACTCTCCTTAATATCACTAACTCACTCGACTTAGATGTCATCTCTGCCGTCACTACCACTCATTATCCCGACAACCCTAACCTCCTTCCTGACATCCTCAATTTTGCGTTAGTAAAGCATATCAACCTCGATCTAAGGTCCATCGAACCGCTCGATGACCTAAGCTCTGACCACCGACCCGTTTCCCTTGTGCTAGGATCACCTAACGTTAACGACACCTCTCCTAAGACCTTTACCAAATGGAAAGGTTTTAAAAATACATTAACTTCAGCCTTAGAGGCCCCGAACTCTGCTCACGATCTCGCCCGACCAATTAGATAGCCCAGACAAAATAGACTTGTTAGTCAATTCCCTCACTGCTACTATCAACTCAGCCATCAGAGATAACGAAAAGATCGTTACGCATGTCAAATCCACGCTTCCCTTAGCCGTCCGCAATCTCATTAATGCTAAGAATGCGGCTCTCCGGAGAGCCAAGAAATATTCCACGCCTGCCTATAGAATAGCTGCGAATCAGCTGCAACGTAAAGTTAGGTCTTGCTTCGTGGAACTCCGAGACGCTCAGATGAACGATCTCATGGAGAATATCTCTCCGGCCCACCTAGCGTATTATTAAATGGCCCGAGCCTTGCGCGTAGACGCCGCTTCCCACGGTCCTCCTCTCACTCGTCCCGATAGCACTACCGCCTTCGCAGACGAAAAGAAAGCCGAATGCTTCGCCAAAACATTGCCTCACAATGCTCGCCCAGCACGCAACCCACCGATCCCACCCACATCCAGGCGGTGGAGGACGAAGTCCTGCACAGGGACTCTCTCCCCATCACCGCTGACCCCGTCACAGAATCTCATGATGAAATCTCGCGGATGGCATTTCCAACCACGCACTTAAGCACCTGCCTCAACAGATGCTTACCTTATTAGTTATCATTTTCAATGCCATCTTCGACCTTAGCTACTTTCTAAAAGCTTGGAAAGAAGCGACAGTCATAGGCATTCCCAACCCGGATAAACCTCTGAATATCCCTGCTAATCACAGGCCCATCAGCCTCCTCAAGGCCATGTCTAAACTTCTCGAGAGATATCATACTTTCTCGAATGCGGAACCATCTGTTTCCAACGGATGGCGATCCCCTCATTATTTTCAATCAGTTCGGCTTTCGCGCTAAGCACTCCTGCCCTCAGCAAGTCCATCTAATCGTTGAGTACATACTCGACGGCTTCTACCCGCGGCATTTTAAAACGGTCGCAGTCTTTGACGTAGCCAAGGCTTTCGATAAAATCTGGTACAGCGGTCTCATCTATAAACTCTAAAAATAGGCTTAGCGGATCGCCTAGTTAGGATAATAAAAGTTGTACACTAACGATATTACCGTCCCACCGAAAGGCGTCGAAATAGCCCTCTTTGCCGACGACACCGCCCTTTACACCAAAGGCCTCAGTGTCCCGGGTCTCGTCACCAGACTCCAAAAGGCCGTAAACGCCCTCGGTGCATGGTTTCAAATATGGCGCATCGATGTGAACCCAGACAAGAGTTCTGAGGTTTACTTCGACTGCAAACACCGTCGTATCACCGATTACAATATCCACATCCGAATGTTAGGCATTCCCATCCCCTGGAAGCGCAGTACCAAATACTTAGGCGTCACCTTAGACCGGACGCTTTCTTTCACACCACACGTCGATAGAGTAACGAAACTCCCCCTTTGTTTACTTATGCCGACTATACAGTATGTCAGGTTGAAAAAGTAAAGTATCTTTTAGAAATAAACGTGCGCTTTATAAGACCTACGTTAGACCCGTCATGACATATGCCTTGTCAATCTTTGCCCACGCCCAACCCTCCATCCTGCACAAACTGCAGTTAGTTCAAAATCTCTTCTGCCGCAGGGCCACAAACGCACCTTGGTAGATCTCACCTGACTCACCTGTCTTACCTGATCACCTGACGCTTGATCTCGAAGGCCGCAAATTCTATTTCTAATTTAAATTCGAATTAATTCCACTTTTTATTTTCATTTTGAGCACCTTCAGTGCTATGTATTCACCTTCAGTGCTATGGAATTCCCAGTGGGTGACCCCTTCTGGGCCCCGCTAGTGCGGCCTCTTTCTCCAATTGGTCGTCGCTCAGATGAAGGCTGTGTGGCGAAAAATTGCACGAGTCATTCAGGGGGTTTTTTAGTGGGTAGTGGCTCTTGTAGGCTCGGAGCGAGTCCCACATAAACGCGATCGCGGACGCGGGGTATGCGTCAGAGCATTTTTTATCCTCCTGCCCTCTCCGTGGAGCGAAACAAAAAAAAAAGGCAAATGGTGAGTGAAAATCACGACCCTCTCATTTCGTACAACGAATTTCTATTGCGATCCAGGGAGGTTTTCTGCCAGCCTTTTGGATATATGCCTTAAACGAGTCTAGTTTAGGTGTAGTTTTTTTTGGAGTAGATTTTCATTAATTTTTATTTTTGAAATTTATTAATACTGTCATGTTGTATATTGTCGGTTCGGTTTGCGTTATGACTAAACCATTTGAGAAGTAAAATGAGGCGACTTGAAAGAGAATTTATGAGGCTCGAGTCCCAAGAGCTTGTCACCTCTCTCCCGCTGTATTACTTTAATGAAAGCTATACAATCATTTATTAATTGTTATCATTTAGCTTAATATAAATAAAATGTTTACTAATAATAGATATGCGAAAATTTGTATGTTTAGCAAGAACTGCTCAATAGGTTTGGACGAAATTTTGCACCTGTATAGACTACGGCCACGTATGAGACGAAAGCTAACATAAATATTATTGGTATTTCAGTTGAGCTTCGAAGAGGACAAAGTTTGTAAAAAGAAGAGAGATTATACCAGAAAGAAGAAGTCTGATACTAGAAGGAAGTATAATAATTACAAAACGATTGGTAAGTGAAACTCGGGACCCTAATTCTGGAACTAGTGGTAGTGGAGTCTGCACAATCTGCAGATTGTGCTGATTATCTTCAGTTATCTTCAGTTGCAGTTTTATAATATGTACTGATATTATCTCGTACAATTTATACAAAATATCAACGAATTACATACACTCGTACATATACCTTCCTCATGAATCACTCCATCCATAAGTTTAAACCGTTTATAAATCCGCTAGGCAGTTTCGAGTGTATCGCGTTCAGACAGACAGACAGACGCAGTGGAGAACTTTGTTGCATAATATGTATTGATATATGTACTGGCGGTTCATTGGCTACAACGCAAAAGATAATTAGTCGATGGAAAAAATGCTAGGCGAATGGAGACGACTTCAAAACGCGACTTAGCAAAAAAATGTGCTTAGCTCAGGTATATAAATAATATTATCTAAAACCTGGGATGTTTTCAAAGAAATTATTTAATACCTTGCCTGGACCTTTCAAATAGAACAGCTTCAGTCCTGTTTCGAATGTACGAATCGATCCTACGCAGAAGGTAGCCGTGGACACCGTTTTTACACGTACAACCCATAGTTTTTGATAAACTTGTCGAATTTATTTTGTCAAACATTTTGTAAAACCATTATAAATAAATAATCAATAAATGTGTACGCGTAATTAAATAATCAATAAATACTCTTTGAATAAAAATTGACTAAATTTGTGCCACGTAGAACAACTGTAGATTCTTGACTACTTATTATTTTCCCTAACATAGTACCAAATATACTTAGCTATAGTATACTGTATTATTAGTTTAAATTATTAGAAATACAGAAAAGTTACTAAAGTTCTCAAATAAATTTATTTTAAATAACAGTACATAATTCTTAGATTTATAATTCTTTGGTACATTTGGAAATCTCAGTAGGGTAAATACTATCTGGTATTAATATAATTATTTTCAAGATCTTTTAAAATTTTGTTTGTGGCTTAAGTTCTGTTAGTTTGTAGCATTATCAGTTGTGCTATAAGTATTATGAAAAATGTACAAATTTGTAAAAAACCTCAATCATATTGCCAATAGGTAGCACCTCGCCATAATATAGATAGATAGATAGATAGATAAATCATTTATTTGCATCACAATATCACACATACAAAAAAGAAAGGAAAAAAAAAAAGATACAAAAGAAAAATTAAACTAAAAGCACATTAAACATTATTAAACTGTTATAAAATACCAAAGAACTACATATATGATTATGAGCTACGGCGATGCAAAACGGCAAAAGCTCAACGGTATAATGCTCAATGAGCAATTCGCTGGTTTTCAGCTTCTACCTTGAGAGGAGAGAGAAATACAAAAAGAAACATTCCCAGTTTTATATATATAAAAAAAGCGAAATAAAAACAATAAGAACATGAACATCAAAAAACATTTCTTCACATATAAACGTACACAAGAAAATAACTTTAATAAGGCTGTCATAAAAAAAAAAAATAATAATAATAATAATAAGAACGATTGCATTACAATGTCAGGATAATAAATAATGATAATATAATATGATAAGTAATAAAATAAAGTACCTATATAAAATTATGTATACTATACTATGCGACCAGGCCCAAGTTCACAGGACCTGCTAACACGTAGAGTCAGCGCCACCTAAGCGACCATAAGTGCGTAAACCTAGTTTTTGAAATTCCAACAAGGCAATTTTTATTCGATTTTTAAAAGTTGATTTTGACTGCAGATTTCTCGTTGGAGGTGGAATATTATTCCAGCACTTAGTCGCCTGATAGCGGAAACTACCGGTGAAAGCCACGGTCTTATGTTTATATGCTGCAAGTAGGGGACGTGTTGACCTACTGAATCCTTGACCATACTGCAAATGAAACGTCCTAAACTGCAATTTTTCAAATAAATACTCAGGCTTTTTATGTTTTAGTAAATCAAACATAAGGACTGCCAAGTGTAGTCGTCTGCGTGAATTCATATTCAACATTGAGGCGTTATTTAAAAAAGGTGACACGTGAGTACGAGGAGGGATATTAAAACAAAAGCGACCGCAAGCATTCTGTACTCGTTGTATCATCCTTTGGGAACTAGAGAGCAGACGAGGACCATACACTAGATCGCCATAATTTAGAACGGACAAGATCAATGACTCACATAAGATGATGCGCGTTTGTTCGGAGAGATAGTTTCTGATCTTGTAGAGTATTTTTAGCCTATAAAAACAGTTTCTGACTAAACCCAACACATGTTTTTCAAAGCGCAGTTTATCATCGAAAAGTATTCCAAGGTTTCTGGCTTCCCTAACACATTCAATATTTGAACCTAAAATTTGTAGACTAGGATTGAAGGTGACAATCTTTTTAGTCTGTTTTTCAGTGCCTATGACCATAAATTTCGTTTTGATGGGATTTAAAACTAAGTGATTTTTAGCCGACCATGCTGTCACTGCAACAAGATCTTCGTTCATTTTACGCGTGGCATCAGAAATTCGACCTGGTGTATTAGAAATATACAGTTGGACATCATCCGCGTAACAATGATATCTACAGTGCTTAATCACTGATGGAAGATCAGCGCTATAAATAATAAATAACAGTGGTCCCAGAATGGACCCCTGAGGCACACCACGACTAACTGGCCTAGATTGTGATGTAAGAATGGATCCATCTTGAGTTTTGAGTCTGACACACTGAAATCGATCACGAAGGTAACTATCGAAAAACCGCACGGTCTTAGCATCGAAGCCATAGTATGTAAGTTTCGACAAAAGCAGTGGCACGTTAAGACTGTCAAAAGCGCGGGAAAAATCAAGAAGAGTTAATAGAGTTGCGCGTCCTACATCTTGATCAGCCAGAATATTGTCAGTTACGTCCAGGAGAGCAGTAACAGTGCCACGACCTTTACGAAAGCCAGACTGAAAACAAGGCAGTATGTTGGAAGTTTCTACATATTTTATTAACTGGCTACAGATAGCTTTTTCCAGTATTTTTGATATAAATGGTAGAATACTGATTGGCCGTAGATCTTTTATTTCGATAGGGTGTTCAGTTTTAGGTATTGGTGTCACCATTGCCACTTTCCACTGACGAGGAACAACACCAGAAGCGATGCACTTATTTACCAAGAATGTAATAATAGGCAGAGTTCGAGGAAGAGTTAGTAAAACCATATCCCTACTTATCATATCACTTCCTTCAGCATTAGATTTTATGGACAGTATGATATTTGCAACATCTTGCTCGGAAACCGGGTTCAGTTTGAAATGGGGTGTAGAGTTATTGTGTCGATGAAATTCGAAAAAACTTAACTGCGAGAGAGGAATTTCTTTATCATGAGGAAATTTCAAAAAGTGATCGTTGATAGCATTAACGTCACCAAAACAGTCAGGTAGGCCAACATTTCTCTCCAAACCAAATATTATTCTTTCCTTAAGGTTTTTCCAAAAGATTTTACCACTTTTCACATTTGAATTTAGGATATGGTTATAGTATGCTCGCTTTTCATAGTGAATGCTTTTCTTTACAACTGTTCTTAGATCTTTATAATACTGAAAGTCTACATCGGACTTAGACTTGCGATAGGTTGTATAGGCCTCATCTCGCAAACCAATCATGAATTTAATCATGTCTGTGATCCATGGTAGATTCTTGTTTGATTTTATCCTAACCTTGACAAGTGGAGCATGTTTGTCCATTAGACTCAGGATGAGCGTGTTGAACCTCTCAACCATGTCTTCTATTGTTGATTGTTCGCACACTGCCTCCCAATTGATCGCGTTAACATCCATATTAAATTTTTCCGCATCAATGCTTTTAATGGGTCTGTAAGTAAAATATCTGGGGGGCGCTTTGACCTTTTTTAGACAGACAGTGACGTTTATCATAGCGTGACCTAAGTTTCCAGTGATATTTGATACAGTAACGTCACGAGTTCTGCAATTTGTACATACAAGATCTATCAAAGTGGCAGAATTAACCGAGAAATGAGTTGGATCCTTAACTACCTGTTGGAGATTCAAGCTGTCCAAGAATTCATTGACCTTTGAAACTTTATTGCACGTGTTGTCTAGCATATTAATATTGAAATCACCCATGAGAACAATATGATCATAATGCGCAAAACTAGATATCGTATCCGTCAAACCGTCAATAAAAATGTCAATGTTAAGCCACTGAGGTCTATATGCCGTCCCTACAATCAAACGAAGTCCATTCACTTGCGTAGACAACCACAGTTGTTCAATACCTGCGTGAGGATGCTTTATGAAGCGCACACGTATGCTGCGTTTTATATAGAAGGCAACACCGCCACCCCGACCTCTACGCATGTTGCTTGGGCGAGGTACGTTACGAAAAACATACCCACTGGGCATCGGCGCAAGCATTTCTTGTCCAGCAGACAACCACGTCTCGTTGATAGCAACTATGTCGGCATCAAATCGGTTCAATGCTAGAAGGAAATCGTCATGACCTGTATTTAATGACCCAGCATTATATTGCGCAAATTTAAGGAAATTGGTTTTATTTGACATTTTTGATATGAAAATCAATAAATTCAGCACGGTTTAAATGAGATAAACATACAAGAAATATATTTAATATTATTATTGTATTCAATAATATAAATAAGTAATAAATAAAATAAAATAATATATGACAATCATAATAATAAACAAACATAAAATAAAAAACAATAAAAAAATAATAGAACTTGGAATGACTACCGGACAAATTCATTGTATATATTGTTACCTTGAATAACACATTTAAAAAAAGCACACCGTTGTTATAAGTGCAAGAGGTACACTTAAAAGAATAACGTTGTATACTATTGTCATGTTTGAAAATCGTGCAAATTACTAGTGATAATATTCTTACGTAGTTATGTATATTATTTTTTACTAATTGAAATAAGGTGAGATAATACTTAATCACATCATTTTTAAGAGTACCTTTGCGTAAATTCAGATATTGTAGACAATTAAGCAATGTGTGTAACCGTAAAAAGTTGTAAATGAAGTCCTGAGCTTTAGTTTGCATCGCGGTACCACACTCTAAAGTAACACAAAAAAGGAAACATAGCATTAAAAAATTATAAAATTTCAAAACACTTCTGCCATAAGCAAAACTAAAATTAATGGATTCCATTATTATTAGATGAAAAATACATTGATGGAAGTGAACATATAAATTCAGCTCAAAATTCCAAGAATAAATAAAATTGTTATTGAGGTCATCGCATAAAAGAAATGACCTAAGATGTTGATTACTGTAAGTGATAATAGGTACAGAGGACACCACTTGCATTTCATTTATTAAACAATATCTATGATAAAAGTAAACATCTTTTAACGTGAATAAGATAGCATTTGTTTCACTTGCAAAACTAAAACTCGTTAATATAAACACTGAACAATCAATATTTATAACATTGGTTACAGAATAATAAAAACCTAATTTACTATTAAAAGCACAGGAAGAATTCAACTCATTTTTTGAAATAATACACTCAAAGCTCTGACTTGAAATAAAAGTCAGTGTGTTAGACTGTCGGTTATTATCCATTAAACATTCAAAAGAACTTTTTATTTGATAGAATGCGCGCTACAAAGAACTCTTAGGTGTGGAAAATGGCCAAAATATTTTGCACAAACAAGATCCTTCGCTTCAATTATGAAGAGGCTATGTTATATAATGCATACATTCAGTGTTAAATTCTTAAAAACATAAATGCACGTGCAACGGGACATTAAATAAGGAAGCGTTAAAATGGTGTAAATGATTTGATATCTTCCGGCACGGAGTTATGAAAGTACAACATTTTTACAAATAATAAAACAATCCTTCTTAAGCAAACGTGGTAGTTTTGTAGAATATCATGAACACTACCTGATCTAGTCTGCAGATTGTATTGAATCTCCTCTTATGTGATTCGATGGTTTTGTTAAATCAATGTTTTCCTCCGTAAAAGCAGTCAAAAAAGACCACTTCTTTCTTCATCCTTCAAATTTAAGTGGCCGCACTTGAACATGTTATACCATCGATACACAGTTGCTTTAGGAGGCGCTTTGTACATAAAAACTAACTGAAGTCGATTAAACGATTCATCATTTACTTTAAAACAATCGAATTTTCAAAATAAATTATAACTCGCCAGTGTTCCAGAGTACATACGATCACACTTTTAAAAGTTCACGTCAAAGTATTAAAGTTGAAAAGTGATCGCTATCTTTATAATATGACTGAAAACCTGACTCAAATAGCGATTTTCAATTAATTTAAAAGATCAAAACGTTATTTTATTTAAATTGAATAACTATTTGATCGAAAATTACACTTGGAAAGCCATTGCTTAATAAAAGGTAAAAGGAAAAGCTATTTCGTATTTGTCATATAATTTTTATTGTTTATTTAAATTTAATTATAATATACAGGGTGAATTTCAGTGGTGAATCAGTTTGGGAAAGTCTGAAACTATAAGAGATTAAAAAAAATAAGAGATTTAGATATTTGTTCTAGGGAACGATTTTAGCGTTAAGGAGAGTTGCACATTTTAAAGACTTTTAAAACTTATGCTCATCAAGGCAATCGAGCTCAGTAATTCAAAAAAAAAATTATATCTTATTTTTTTACAAAAATTGTGTACATTATATTATAAAATAATACTACTTTAACCTTGTGTAAAAGGTTAAAAGAGGATATTTTATTTGATTATTCTGTTCCGTAACAGCCTTAACAACTAGGGAACACAACTGAAACAAGATTATTTATTTTAGTAGCAGCAATCCGACCATAGCGCAGATTCGCCACACCACGAAAATACAAAATCCTAAAATGGTAATTATTGTATTCAAGAAAATGACAATTATTAAGAAAACATACTCGTATTTATAAATAAAACGTAGAGCGTCGGTAGCGCAGTGGTTAAGGCTCTATACTCTTAATCTTAATGTTCAGTTTCGACATCTAATGTAAATGAAGCCGACTGGTAAAATTAATTATGTCTGAGAAATTATTAAGTCATATGTAAAGTCTACAAACCCGTAGTTGACAAGCGTATGAAGACGATGTGAGAATAAAAAAGTTACATGCATTTTTTTGGCACATGGCGTTTCATAGTAACCTTTATTTTTTTTACGTATCTAATAAATTTTTTCCAAATATGTCTGAGTTCAATACCTTGAGGGTACGGGTTGTTTTGAAAATATTTGAATGCAATCTTTCTTAACTCTCATCAACTACATGGCTCTTACAAACTAATAGCCCTATCTCTTATAGTTTTAGAATTTCCCATACTGACTCATCTCGATTAATCACACTGTATATGAACCATTTTGTTCAATAACTTGTTGAAATCTTGTAGTTAGTGAACAACGGGTAGGTAGTTTATCCTGGTAACTCCAAACTATACATTTCTTTAGCCACTCAGAAATAAAATTCTTATCGGCCCCAAACAGCCTTGCACTTTCAAAATATCTCTTGTTTCATAACATTTTACATCAAAAATGGTACAAAAAAACTAATTTTCGCAGTTTTAAAATCAGAAGTTCCAAACTTTCTAAAGCAATGGAATTCTATCACGAAACAAAACGGTTCGTATACATACATTAAAATCAAAACATAAATAAACTATGAAAAATATTGTCCTTTTTTCGGTTTCCAACGCTTGTTAATAATACTATGAGAATCCTATTTGTGTTGAGTGTACTTTGACGCTCATTAGATAATATCATATGTAACGCAAATAAGATTTTTCACTCCTGCTAAAGAAATATGGATCAAATAAAATATACGACTTTTTAAAGAAGTTGTTTAAAAAAAATGTGTTGATTAAATTCTTATTTCAGCCGACCTAATATTAGCTAATTTATGAAACTCCAAGTAATTTTTCGAAGGACTAATTAATATATAAAAAAACCAAGCTCAATCACATTAAAGGCTAAGAGCAACATAATAAAGCTGAAAGTTTATTTTTCTGTTATTTGAAGACGCAAATCAGAGTATCTTGGTTAAAAACAAGTATGAGTAGCTATATCACATAGTGTGGCAGTTCTTTTTGATAGAGGAATTAGAAGTCTTGCCTGTATTTTTCAAATTAATAATCATTAAAACGATTTAAATGTGCAAATAATAATGCCGAAAAAAGTAATTTTATTTTGGTGATTTTGAGCCTAGATTTTAAATGTCATTATGAAATACTTTTGAGACGATTCAACAATAATAAAGCATTCAAAAAAGAATGTTGCAGAAAGCTGACAATATATTTCACATATCACAGAATGCCAGTAAAGAGAACTCAAAGGAAGACACACTTGAAGTCTGACGTAAACTTCCCTTACTATAATTGGAGGTAAAACTTTGGGGTTGGGAAGCTCGGGTAGATTAGATATTAGGTATTAGATTAAGTATATGTTTACTTTAAAACTATTATATGAAATGTGTAGTTTGAATAATTGACTACTTGGTAACAATTGTTTTCGAGTACAAATAATCACAGTGGAACTTTTGCAATTTTAAGTATCACGAGGTCTCATTTGTAACATTGCCATAGCCGGGAAAAGAGCACGCCATGAATCTGATGGTACCTAAGTGGCATCCTTGCCCATAAACATCATTGATTGCAAATGTCGTTAATTCTTTTCTTATTTATAATAACTGACTAATATGTATAATATATACTTTTTTCTGCTACTATAATTATTTTGTCTTTGATTTTTTGGATTCTACAGTAAATTTACTATATTTTCACGTTTGAAAGGTAAAAAATATACTGACGCAGATAAAATATTCTTTTTATTTACTTCTTATAACTAAGGATGAAAAGGAGCAGAAACTTTTTTTTTTCTTTTTACTATTAACAAACCTTTATCTCTGAAACCAAAAAGCAATCAGACTTTTTCTAAAATATACTAGAACACGTTGAAATTTTAATAAAATTAAAATTAAAGTTATGTGGCGTGAACTTTTTATGACTGGTTTCAAATCAAACTTTCTCTGGTTTCGAGTAAATAGTACTACAGTTCGTTCATGCAATAAGATAACAGACAACCACAATTGAGTAATTATAAAATCAGACTTATTTATCCCTGAAAAATATTTCACTAATTTGGTAATTAACATTCAAATCAAGATAAAAAAATCAACAAAATTATCATACATTCACGAAAATAGTACAGGAAACTTTACTTATTGATTTCACCCAAATCAGCTCCACTTTCTGGATTTTGGTATTGTCTGGAGCTTTTGGAGGTAAATAAAAACACATACTTTAATAACATAACAAGGAAAAAGATTAATTTACAAACAAGAATTTTTACAAATAAACTATAGCAAAAAGAAATACAAGGCAGGAAAAATAATGAAAGATAGAATACAATGTCTAAATTATTTTGTATATAGGACGAAGCAATTTATAAAAAATAAGATTTCTTTTAGATATTTTTTTATATTTGATCTCTATTATTCCAGCATATAAGTGTATTTAATTAATAATTATAAGATGAATTACAAAATAAAAGAAAATACGTTTCAAATTAAAAACTACACCAGCTTGCCACCAGTGCCAGCTTCAGCCTTGCTGCTTGAGCCCAGGACCCCATGGTTACCACGCCAAAAAATGCCTAAAAAATATATCCAATACCCAAATTCTCATATTTTCTACGTTTAAGGTTTTCAGCGTCACTGGCAGCTGAACCAGATTGTAAACTGGTTGTAGGAAGATGGGAGGCCGCAAGAGTGTCTGCATGGGTTCATTTCATTCCAGCGGCTTACCCACCTTCGACGGAACCAAAGATATACCATCAAGCTGCTTGCCATCGTCTCGCAACAGGTCCGACGGTTCTAGAACCTCGGCAGTGTTGGAGGTAACAGGAGCCCGAAGGATATTGTAATTTTAACTGGCGGGATATTCTTCCACCACTGCGACAACACGAAAGCCCATGGCGACCGAGCTCATGCACCATCACGCCACAGTGGCAGCGGTGTTGAGCAAACAATTTTAGTCCTTTACACAAACAACAGGCAATTCTGAAGCTATGATTGCCAAAAAGGGTCCCCACGTTAGGTGACTAAAGCGCCAGCAACCTTAACCAGATTCCTTTGACCCTACCGCTAGAAAACGAGCACGATCAGTTAAATAAGAAGCATTTATTTGTTTATTCCGTTCTTAAATACAAAGCACGTTGTCCTACGGTGTGCCACGGAATTTTGTGGAACAGCTGAACTGTTTGACAGCATATTCCAATGCATATCGACTTCTGAAAGATGAAAATCACACTCGTAAATAACTAACACTCCCATAAGAAGAGATTATTTAAAAACAAAATAAAGGTACATACAAGAAATTAATTGTGTCGTTTTTTATAAACAAAAGTTTAAAAGTTCAACTAAGCAGAAGTTTAGTTTTCAGAGATAAGAACGTAAATTAAGCGCATAATTTTTGTGCGATACGTAGCCATAAAATTAAGTACTTATTCGTAGACGAAATTTATTTTGAAACACTAAAATTAAAATATTCTTTACATTATTCTTTCAACTAATTTCATGAAGAACAATGTTAAACATACTTACTTTATATTCCATAATAGACGAAACATATTTTCTTTTTCCAGCTGAACGCTCTGAAAGGAATAAAAGTGATTCAACCTTACCGTTTCAGTGCTTACTGTTATTTTGAGTTGTTAATACCCATAATAATCTTTTGGAATAAAAAAATAGGAGAAAATCCAAGCATTCTTATTAAAGCTTTGCGCGAAACTTAATAAAATAATGGCAAATAATATTATCGCTCGGTTTTCATACCTTTAAAAACGAATTATCTAATCTTCAATCAACCAAACAAGCGCGGCGCCACTAACGCGCGCTCCGACTTATAAATATTTTGAATTCACTTCATATATGAAAACATTACACTAGGTTAACTTAATTGAACATCAGTTCATTTTCGAGAGCAAGCGCAACAATAACCCCTATAAATTAAAATTTGTTCCTTACTAGGCTCCCATTCTGAATTATTTCTGTAAAAAGTTATCTTTATTTTAAGGTTTATTTTTTTGTGAAGCTATCTAACATTACTGGACATTATGCGTGAGTAAAATAGGCCATATATCTACAAGAAACTCTTAGGGATCAGGAGAAGCGCAGGTGACGGGACTCCAAGAACTTATAAAATGTATAAGTTATTGTACACATATACGTATGAAGAAGAGTGCCTCAATATTAGTATTTACCTTAAAATGTAAACAATATATATTAACTGCAGTTATAGAAAATATTCTGAATTCATAATAATTAAAACATAATTTAATTTCTGATGTTTTATAAAGTGTGTAATCTATATTTGATTTTGTCACTCTAGTTTTAACAATGTCAAAAAAGTCAGTTATATCTGGGCTGTATTTCATCGTAGCTAGTATTTACTAGTATTGTAGTGGATTCATAAATTTAAGATTTAATATAAAGTGGAGTATATTATGAAAAAACCGAACATGGTGATTCAAATAGCTTGATCATGTGTTTAAGCAAATCCATGATCAATAATATGTTTCAAAAAACGTCTTTTTCTTTATTTATGTATAATTTTGAATACAGCACCATAGATCAAAGTGGAGTAAAACAAACAATGTATCTTGTAGCAGATTGTTTAATAACAGAACTTGCTGCTCCGGTGCAAACTTTTGCTTTTCGATACAAAATTTTATTAAGAGATATTAATTGGGAAGCTCACAACATTTGCGAAATTGCCAGATAATCAGTCAAAATTTTCTTATAAAATATATAACTTTTACAAGAAGAAAAGCTCAACAACCACAGTTATTAAAAGCACCCAATCAAATAACAAATTTTAGTGTAAAATAGTGAGAAATCCAAATTTTTGGTTTTATTAAACTGTATCGTCATTCCGCAGCCAGACCTACTATATTCTTTTTAATGTACGAATTTCTACGTTTGAAATAAGAGTTATTTAATTACGATATATAAAAAAAAACACTCCATCGGCCTCTTCCGTCTCTCTCTTCATCTTTTTTAACATTAGCTTAATTATAATGAAGATATAACAAACATGTCTGATATAGTGCAGTGAATATTGCATTGCTATGAGTTATGAGTTTCGCTACTTTAAATTCTAGGATTTCGTAACATTCAGATGTTTAGTTTAGTTAGTGCATGATTATGCGCCAAATAGATGAAATATACAAATAACTTGGTTTTTGTCTTACATTCTTCAACAAGTCGACAATATTACATACCTTTGCACATGAATTTCTTATTAAATAAAACTAACAACGAAAACAAGACAAAATGATGTTGTTTTTTTGACAATATCCCCAGATTACATTGAAATCATTCAACAAGATTACATTTTACTTTTATTGTAAATGAGTTTACAAAATAAATAAAATAGTTGAAAAATAAAGTAAAAGACTATCCATATATTTTCCTTGATTTTACAAACCAATAAAATCATATTCATTATTTACAACACGTTTGATCCTAACACACGTTTTAGCTCAAAGACTTTCCCATAAACAAGTCGAATCTTCTGAATCGGAAATTGCAAAATGAAATAGCAACGGCTTTCCACAGCAAAGATGCTGGAAAACCCAATAAATAAAAACATTCGAAGAATTTATTTCTGAAACGCGCAACGTCAAAACACAAAGGCTTTCCGTAAAAAAATGGTTTCTGAAAGGTTGTTTTTTTGTTGGCATATTTGTAGGCAGCTTCTTAATTGCCTTATCTCTATCGTGGCGAACCACATATCATAATTGTCAGGCAAACCTACTTTTTAATCAAATAATAATAGGTCTTTACCTATGAAACTGCCGTTTTGCCGTACTGGCCATTTCAAATGAAAATATATATTTTTTTTGACTGATAATTCTAATTTCAAATTAATTTTATTTGACAAACATGGAATTCTTTTTCTAAAATCGTCATTTGTTTAATAGTTAGTGTTTTGTTTTCAACGCATTCGAACATTTTTCGTCATCATGGATAAGTTAAAAATTCGAGTAATTATGGAGTATGAGTACCGTCGTGGCAGCAAAGCGGCACAAGCGGCAGGCAACATCAACGACGTTTACGGAGCGAACACTACAAACGAACGCACCACCCGTTATTGGTTTACCCGCTTCCGTTATGGAAATTTTGACCTAAAAAATGAACCCCGTGGTCGTCCGAAAACTTTGGTCGACAATGACGAATTAAAGGCAATTGTGGAAGCAGATGAAACTCAATCCACGGCTGAATTAGCAGCAGCTTTCGACGTTAGCATCAAAACAATATTGGTCCATTTGCGTCAAATTGGCAAGGTAAAAAAGCTTGACAAATGGGTACCCCCACGAAATCAATGACCGCCAGCGCGAAGTACGCGTGGAGACGTGCCTTGCACTGCTCAGCAGGCATACAAATGAAGAAATTCTGAACCGTATTGTTACTTGTGACGAGAAATGGATCCTGTTTGACAATCGTAAGCGCTCAGCAAGTTGGTTGGACCCTGGTTCAGCACCCAAACAATGCCCTAAACGAAAACTTACCCCTAGAAAAGTGATGGTCACTGTTTGGTGGTCTAACGCGGGTGTAATTCATCACAGCTTCTTGCCAAACGGGACAAGCATTACTGCAGATGTGTATTGTGAAGAACTGAACACAATGATGGAGAAGCTCGCACGTCTCCAACCAGTTTTGGTCAATCGTTCGGCTCCACTGCTCCTGCACGACAACGCGCGACCTCATACTGCACAGCAGACGGTCTCCAAGCTACAAGAGTTGGGGTTGGAAGTTCTCCATCATCCGCCGTACTCACCAGACCTTGCGCCTACAGACTTCTACTTTTTCCAGAATTTGGATAACTTCTTGGCGGGAAAAAAATTCAATACCCGAGAGGCAGTACAAAATGCCTTCGAAGAATTTGTTGTCTCCCGTCCAGCTGATTTCTTCAAGAAAGGCATCAATAAGCTACCAATGCGTTGGCAAAGATGCATTGATTGCATGGGTGATTATTTTGATTAATAGAAATAAAAAATATATAAAAAAATTACGCTTCATTTATTTCGTGAAAAACGGCAATTTCATAGGTAAAGACCTAATATTATAAAATCTTTACTTTGAAAACAATCTCATTCATCACAAATTGGAGCATAACAGGGGGATGCACTTAGTCCCATTTCTTTTTAGTCTTACTACTAACAAGGCAATTTCACCATTAAACATATACATACATAACTGTTTGACATGGCGGATTAGGCGTAAGAGGTGCTCAGGATGTTGGCTTACCGGCAGTCTTTGCGTCGGCAAATGCGGTTTGGGCCATTGTTGTTAGTTAAGTCTTACCTTTCCACAGCACCTATTTCGTACGTGCGGGAGCATGGAAGCATGGTCTGCAATGCATGTGGATAAGCCAGTACCCGAGTTTTTAGACATCCAGGTTTCATGGGATAAAGTCGGAGTAAAGACAGTTTACGAATAACTGGTCGACGTTGCTACAGGGATGGATATTGCCAGGCTTAGGGCAGTTTCCCGTTCTAAAATCAGGAGAACGGCTACAAGCGTTACCTTTCTCAAACCTGAGCATTCTTCTTGACGGCATCTCACTGCACGTGGCGTGGAGAAGTTTGCCAAGACTGCTCTCAAAGAAATAATTCATAGAGCTCTAACATCTGTCAGCATTCCTTGCTCGTTGTAAGTCATTGTGCCTGGTTGTGCCTGGTACTTTTATAACCTTCAACTCGATGTAAATTCATTCTCCTTCCGATCGCCACGCGGTGCGGACGTGCAAGACCCAGTTCTCCGTTGATCGGTCCCTTCCCGATATTCCGTGGCGCTCAGTCTACTGACGTCACGGTTTAGCGTGTTGGTTCCGTGCTACGGCTTTCAAGGTTTTTCTACTCCCTCTGAGTGCTATCGAAGTGTGATTTTTCTTTGTGACTAAGCCCCTTAGTCTTCAAAGTGCTGTGCTAAGTTGTGTTTTGCTTGTGCTGAGTGCAGTGTTGTGCCCAGCGTAAGTAGTCTGGTTTCAGTACAAAGGATACTTAACGGTGACAACGAATTTGTACTGAACCAGTCCTTTTATTTTTATCTTTTTTCTCTTCTATATTTTGTTTATTTTTCTCCTATTTTCATATTGATTTTTATCATATCTGTGTGTTTTCGTGTGTATTTGTCCTTTCTGTCGGTAAAGGTTGACCCTAACGCGGTCAACTCTTTACCTGCGTACCCTTTTTTTTAGCTTTCTAGGTAGCGGCCTTCGGCGTACTACTGTTAGTTTTACGTTATTCTCCCCAGCCCCCCTACCGCTGGTAGGGAGGTTAGCCGCTAGGGTTCGCTAGGTTTTATTTAGGAACTCTAGGCATATATATATTGTTGTCCCTCCCCAACCCCGCACAATGGCTTCCCTAAGCTCTGATGAGTTTATGAGGAAGTTACTTGATAGTACCGGTGCTGAAGGCATGTCTATAAATGCTGATAAGTATCGTTTCTTGGACTCTACCATCCCGCATATCATGGCGTTAATTCCCTCAATGGCCCCTCAGGCCACCCCAGTCCCCCAGACCCCTCTGGTCTTAGGCCCCCCCGCGTCCCCTTCCTCCAGTGACATGGAGTGCGAAGTAGACGCCCCTCCGCGCCGCAAGCGCGCACCCGCGACCGAGTCATCCTCGGATGGCAACTGGCCCTGATGAGCCTCCCTCTTTCACCCTTGTTAAGAAGCGCTCTAAGAAGTGCTCGAAACAAGACCCGGCGCCCTCGGCGCCCGTCCCTACACCCCCTGCGGCGTCTTCAACGCCAGCTGCCCCGGTGTCTTCAACACCCGCTCCGGCCCCAACTTCTGTCAAGGCCAAGGTCCCACCACCCGTTTTCCTTCGGGAAAAGGGTAAATGGTCCGAGGTCTCGACTTTATGCAAAGAGCACAAGATCCTTTACACCCGAGCGACCAACTCGGGTGAATCTATTAAAATCACTGTCTCGTCGATAGACGTTTTCCGAGCTTTGACTAAGCTCCTCACCGATAAGCAATATGCTTATCACACTTATGCTCTGTCAGAAGAGCGTAAGATCAGAGCGGTACTCAGGGGAGTCCCGTTCGAATTATCGAACGAGGCTATCCTGGAGGATCTGCAGTCCCAAGGCTTCCCGGCACTCGCGGTGCATAAAATGCACAGCAAGTACGGGAGGCGTCACCCTCTCGCTTTGGTGGTTCTCGCCAACGTCCCCAAGTCCAGGGAGATCCTGAAGGCCCAGTTCGGCCACACCGCAAAGTACAGGGGCTGCCCTCGTGCACCCCGTTGTATGCGTTCCAATTCCAAGAGGGCGGCACCCAAACAGGCCCCGCCCCTTTCTCAGGAAAACTTTCCGCCGCTGCGTAGTCGGGTTCCTCCGGCTGCAAAGCCTACACAGTCCAGGCCTGTTCCAGAAAACTGGAGGCTGCGCCCGCATCGAATCCCATCCCGGCTCCTCGCCCATACAAACCCACTCCTCAATCCTCCGTAGCAGACGACATGCGTATCGTCTGCGACGCTATGAAAAATATCGATGTTAGTGAAATCGCAGTTTTAGCCCGTGAACTTAGGGCTTCACGTTCTCCGACAGAGCGTTTGCTAGCTCTGGCGGAGCATAGTTCCCTTCTCAATTCATTATAGGTTCATTTAAATGAATTGATCCCTAAATCATGCTTCGGCCGACCTCTGCTCAGCCCCGGCTTCACGGGAGGCTGCCCAGAACGGCCACCAACTCATGACCCTTTGAGCACCTTCAGTGCAACTTTCACTACAGGCGGAAGACCCGCTAGCGGGTCTCCGCCAGCGTGCCTAACTTCCCGACGGGTGTCGCTTCCGATGAAGGCTAACGGTAATAACTACAGCCAACAGGTGGTTTTTAGTGGGTAGGTGCCATTCTGGTGAGTCCCACATAACCCCCCGCAGAGGACTTTACCTGCGGGCGGTATGCATGACGCATCTTCCACCTCCATCCCGCGAGGGTGCCTCGGCAGCAAAAAAAAAAAAACGATGTAAATAAATGTTTAAGCTGCTTTTTTCTAGATTTCTATTGAAAATTCTTTTGAAAATATGTAGAGGTTGTTAAATGGTTCATATTTTTTACATATATATTTATTATTTAATAGACATATTAAATAATATGTCTATTAAATATCATACATGAATATATTATTTAATAGACATATTATATTTAACAGGTTTTAGGACCCGAGAATGAAACAAGTAATGTAATAAGACTTCTTGTTTGTTTGTGTCACAGCGAGAAGTTGAAGTTTGTGACGTTAGAAATATTGACCTCGAATTTTGAGAATGTCAAACAGCAAATTTACACCTTACGATCTATGTTCTTATTTATCGAATATTATCACTTACACCAAAAAAGAATAAATAAAGTTTAATAACAATAATGATCAAAGATTAATTTTTTTTTTTGATTGAATAGTTGCAGTGATTGCTCTTTATACCGTTTTATTAAACTAAAATTTATTTTATAAAAACATATTACAAATAATTAATTGCGTGTTTGATGCCATGAAAATGTTGCAGTGTTCATGTTTATAAAGATCGTGTTCTCTACGTGAGATAACTGCCAGCTCATATTCTAAATAATTCAACCTCCTTTAGACCAGAAACAAATTTATTTAATTCTTTTGTATTTCAGATGTTTAACTACAGTATTTGCCAATATAAATTAATTTCTAAATGTGAATTAAACAGGTGTAATTTTAAAACTTCACATTAAAGATTAATTACTATATCGCAGACTTCGGCCAAACTCAACAACTTTCCTCAACATAAATCTTTATTAATAAATGCCACATCGAAGGACATGCCACTGTCTCAGAAAGAAAGTCACGTAGTATGGACATCGACAGCTTTTGAGTTGTGCAAGTTTGTTGCTCAATACATTTTATCGAAAATTGTGAAATGGAGACATTTTCACAATTTCTTTTAGAATGGAGACATATATTTTATATCATTTTATTGTCATTATCATGTCAACAACAACTTTCATATTCCTCGAGCTCGTAATAATCTTACTTGATTCAGCCCTTCCTCTATGTTGTAATATTTTTGTCTGCATGATATAAAATGTTTATTCTCCTGTAATATTTTCGGCAAAGTAAAAGAAAGAATATTTTTGAACATAGCGTGATCAATTATTTATTTAAAGGCATTCAATGGATTTTTTTTTTCATTTTTTCATTTTTTTCATTCAATTTATCATTTCTACGACGTCCTTATTTGCAATTTTATTGGTGTTAAAACGAGTAGACGTTTATATAAAATTAAAACCACATCAATGCATTGCCACAGGGATCATGAACTACCAAACTAACAAGAAGCTTAAGATTTCTAAAGTGAGTGAAACAAGCTAAAAAACCGACCAATGACAACTCCGCCCCAATATAAACGATGATGTTTGGAACTTGCTTAACCCTATTGAAGCACTTTCGTAACACTTCAGAGTTGGATTGTTTTGAATCTTATGAAGTAAAGTGACTTAATGATTAAGTTATTTAGGTAAGTTCTCCAGTTTACAAAGCAACATTGCGAAATTGCAAATAATCTAAAGTTAAATTGTCGGAGAATGAAACTTCAGAGAAATCATTTTATTAGACCTTGCTAGGCTTTTATGCCCAATAACTTTGACTACCCAAATATCCATTTTGCTACTATAGTAAAATGTAATGTCAAAGAAATAGTTTTATTGACTATTCCAATATCTTCATTTGATGCTAGATATTTCTCATAAGTTGAAGTGTCTCGCTGTGAGGATTCATTAATTTATATATATTTGTTTTCCACGAACTGTCTTGAGTCAATAAATAATTACGTATTTTATTTTATTTATTTAGAAACATCAACAACCTTAACTAATGGTAAATAAAATCAAGTATTATATTTATTGATTTTTGGTATTCTAGATAATGAGCAGAGTTCTTTTTAATCCAAACGAAATAATGGTTGTATTGCTTACTTGTGGGACTTGGAGGGGACTGCCAGGATAATTGAAGCCCTTACAAGTGATATAAGTGTGTGTGAGTCGAAACGCAGTTTTGCGTGTTTTTGTATTATGTAAAGAACAAGTAATTTAAATCCCATTAGTAGTATATACAGAACAGGGATAAGAGAAAGATAAGGAGTTTTCTTTGGAAGCTAGTTATATGTATAGAACTGGTCATAAATTCACCTTATTTGCACATAACAACACTTGCATTGAGGAATCCATAAATGACATAATGTTTTCCACCTTTTACTGAAGATAAATTCAATTCATACGAAAACATCACGATGGTGGTGACGATTTAACGCGCTTTTGGTCCTTCAAGTTAGCCAAAATATTCCCAAATTGTCACAATGTAAGAACTTTTCCATTTGTGTCTAAACTTTTAGAATAATCGATTTCCATCACACGTTATATCTAAGATTTTAATGCTCCATTATAGAATGAATTCAAATAAATGGCACAACAATTATAATCAAATATATTAGGTGACTTTTTCTTACACTTCGCCAAAATGGGTCTAATCCTATGCAGCCTTATAAACAGGGTAACTTGTAATTCAACGTATTCCTCTTGGGATGTGATAATACAACTAATTTCCATCGAAATTAACTAAAATGTCCCTAATACCAAGGAGGCTCGTTATCGAGATATTCAATATTTTTGGTTTTGTTCAAAAATCCCGAATCAACAAATTTAATAAATAAAAAACTAGTGTTTTGAATAAAGGTGTTTAAATTTTTATCAGTTACCAATACATCAACAAACATTTATTAATACTAATACTGGCACAAATATTGAGCATATTAAAATAGCAAGTGAATTATTATAAAATTTTGTTTTGATTCACTAATTTGATCAGTAGAAAACTGGATTTATGTTGAAAAATCAAAGTTACCGTAACATCGTTAGCCGTATGCACCGACATAGGGTCCAGACATTAAACTAGAAAATATAGTTTTTGCTTCCTTACACATAATTATAATATACATCATTAAAACCACAGCCCCAAATCGTAAACAACCTGTGTTATCGTTGCCAATCTTTAAAAATAACATTGATATGATTGAATGATATGTCATGTAACGAATCTAAAATATTATATTTTTTGTGACGAAAAATATTAAAGCTTCGAACTCGAGACCCCTCACAGAGCCGCATCGAGTCAGACGCTAAGTCGGTGGATAAAGTGGACACTAGAAAATTAGAACGCATTTGTTCAGCGGGCGTGCCGAATCATTTAAAATTTGAAAATGGAACACTTCTTTTGGAATGAATGTCATATTTTAAATAAAACGAGCTTTTTCATTACCTCTTCGTTTTGATTTTAGATAGATTATTATTGGTTTATGTGTTGTGTACTGTTTGTATAATGCTTTTAACGAATCAAGAACAGTAAGATTTATTGGAAGCCTATTTTAAAAGTGATAAAAATTGCACACGAGCTTTAGATTGGTACCGAAATAGGCATCCGTTACGTATAGTACACACGAAAAATATTTAAAAATCTTATTTACAATTTGAGGACATGCGGTAGTTTCAGAAGGAAAAAGCAGAAGAAACCGCGAAAATGTAATATTGGCCCAACTCCGACGAATTCGGCGGCACTGCTATTTATTACAAAAGAGGATTCCATTGCTGTCCTCTCCCTACCCCTCCTCTCCTCAACATGGAAGCCACTGTGTGTAGATTGGCTATGACTGGTCATCCGACCATCATCATAGCTTCAATCTACATACCTAGTGGCACCAGACCAATCCGCAGCAACTTTAAAGCCATTCTCGCCCTCGGCCATTCAGTCATTATGTTCGGAGACTTTAACTCCAAACATACTGACTGGATGTGCCTATCGACCAACACCAGCGGTATCGCTCTCCTCGACATCACAAACTCACTCGACTTACATGTCATCTCTCCCATCACTCCCACTCACTATCCCGACAACCCAAACCAATCTCCTGACATACTCGATTTTGCAATTGTCAAGCGAATCAACCTCGGTCTATCGAAACGCTCGATGATCTAGGCTCTGACCACCGCCCTGTCTCCCTCGTGCTAGGACCGCCTAACGATAACGTCTGCTCTCCTAAGACCTTTACTAATTGGAAAGGCTTTAAAAATACGTTAGTTTCAGCCTTAAAGGCCCCGAACTCTCCGCTCGCGATCTCGCCCGATCAAATTGATAGTCCGGATAATATAGATTCATTAGTCAATTTTCTCACTGATGCTATCAACTCAGCCATCAGTGACAACAAAAAGGTTGCTAAGCAAGGTATCCCCACGCTTCCCTTAGCCGTTAGCAATCTTATTAAAGCCAAGAACGCGGCTCTTCGGAGAGCCAAGAAATATCCCACGCCCGCCTATAAATTAGCTGCAAATCAGCTACAACGTAAAGTTAAGTCTCGCCTCACGGAATTCCAAAACCCTCAGATGAACGATCTCATGGCGAATATCTCTCCGTCCCACCAAGCGTACTATTATAGTATGGCCCGAGCCTTACGCGTAGACACCGCCTCTCACGTTCCTCCTCTCACTCGTCCCAATGGCACTACTGCCTTCGAAGTCGAAGAGAAAGCCGAATGCTTCGCTGACAGCATTGTCGCACAATGCTCGCCCAGCACGCAACCTGCTGATCCCTCACACATCCAGGCGATGAAGGACGAAGTCCTTTGCAGAGACTCTCTCCCCATCACCACCGACCCCATCAGAGTCTCTAATGACAAAATCTCGCTTCTCATCAAAAGTCAAAAGTCCAAAAAGGCTCCGGGTGTGGATGGTATTTCCAACCACGCACTTAAGCACCTGCCTCAAAAGGTGCTAGCTGTTATATTTAATGCCTGCTTCGACCATAGCTACTTTTCAAAAGCTTGGAAGAAGCGACAGTCATAGGCATTCCCAAGCCGGGTAAACCTCTGAATATCCCGGCTAATCACAGACCCATCAGCCTCCTCAAGGCCATGTCTAAACTTCTCGAGAGAGTCATACTCGCTCGAATGCGGAACCATCTGTTTCCGACGGATGGCGATCCTCTCATTATTTCCCACCAGTTTAGCTTCCGCGCTAAGCACTCCTGCCCTCAGTAAGTCCATCGAATCGTCGTGTACATACTTGACGGTTTCTATCCACGTCGTTTGACGTAGCCAAGGTTTTCGAGAAATAACTTTATTTCTCTCGTTTAAGTCTTGTTTATAAACTCTACGAATTAGGCTTACCGGATCGCCTAGTCAGGTTAATCGCGTCGTTTATCAAAGACCGTACGTTTCGAATTAAACATGAAGGCACGCTTTCCGCGCCTCATCCCATAAAGGCTGGAGTCCCTCAAGGCTCAGTCCTCGCCCCTCTGTTGTACACCGTGTACACCAACGACATTCCCATCCCGCAGAAAGGCGTCGAACTCGCCCTCTTTGCCGACGACACTGCACTCTATACCAAAGGCCACAGTGTTCCGCATTGTATAACCAGACTCCAAAAGGCCGTAAACGCCCTTGGTGTATGGCGATCCCCACATTCGAATGTTAGGCATTCCCATCCCCTGGAAGCGCAGGACTAAATACTTAGGCGTCACGTAAGATCCGACGCTTTCTTTCAAGCCACACGTCGAAAGAGTTTCGAAACTCGCCCGTCACTACTTAGGCCGCCTAAATAGCATGTTAAGTAGAAAAAGTAAAATGTCTTTTAGAAACAAACGTACACTTTACAAGGTCTGCGTTAGACCCGTCCCGACCCCAATCTTTGCCCACGCCAAACCCTCCGTCCTGCACAAACTGCAGGTAGTTCAAAACCTCTTTTGCCGCAGGGCCACAAACGCTTCGTGGTACGTGCGTAACGCGGACTTGCACAGAGATCTTGAACTGCCTACAGTACAACAACACCTCAAAACACTCTCTGAACCGAAACCCATCCCAATCCTCTAGTTCGTGATTCAGTCTCATATACTACTCCTGCCTTAGATTCGAAGTTCAAAGTCGCTAGGCCTAGGAATGCGCAAGCCTACTCGTCCACCAGACTGTCAGCCGATCTCGAAGCCCTCCTGGCCGCAAATTCTAATTCTAACGTAAATTCTTATTCTAACGTAAATCCAAATTAATTCAATTTTATTTTTAAACTTTAAATTTTTTATATATTTACTTTTCATTTTGAGCACCTTCAGTGCTATGTATTCACCTTCAGTGCTTTAAGCACCTTCAGTGCTATGTAAATCCCAGCGGGTGACCCCTTCTGGTTCCCGCTAGCGCAGCCTCTTTCTCCAATTGGCGATCGCTCAGTTGAAGGCTGAGTGGGAAAAAAATTGCACGACTCGACAGGGGGTGTTTTAGTGGGTATTGGTTCTGGTAGGCGAGCCCCACATAACCTGGATCGCGCGCGCCAATGTATGCGTCAGAGCATTTTTTATCCTCCTGCCCTTCCCGTGGAGGGGAACAAAAAAAAAAGTTACCAGGTCTATAAATTGAACAATCCAATGTTAGTTATGATATACATTTAATATTTGGGAGTGTTATTAGCTGTTGAATAAACACACAAAGAAAAGTTTTTCACCCTTTCTTCTTTTTCTATGTAAAAATATACTCATCCTCACAGGTTATTTAGGTGTTTTTCTGGTAAAACTACTAACGGTTCTGTCTGGCCGGTCCTTTCCCGGAACTAAAAGAAAGCTTAAGAGTACGAGGCAATACGTACGGTTTTTGAGTATTTAACTTTAAATTAGTAGATTCACGTTACAAGAAAATGGCAGATACTATTTGATGGTTTTCTTTATTCACAGTATGTTAAGTACATTGATTCTAAGATTTAGTTTAATAAGATTTACAACCTGTTTTACATATCTATAGACTATATAAAAGTAAAAAAAGAGAATCGATTTGTTTCTTTGTTTTTAATATATTAGGTCTTTACCTATGAAATTGCCGTTTTTCACGAAATAAATGAAGCGTAATTTTTTTATATATTTTTTTATTTCTATTAATCAAAATAATCACCCATGCAATCAATGCATCTTTGCCAACGCATTGGTAGCTTATTGATGCCTTTCTTGAAGAAATCAGCTGGACGGGAGGCAACAAATTCTTCAAAGGCATTTTGTACTGCCTCTCGGGTATTGAATTTTTTTCCCGCCAAGAAGTTATCCAAATTCTGGAAAAAGTAGAAGTCTGTAGGCGCAAGGTCTGGTGAGTACGGTGGATGACGGAGAACTTCCAACCCCAACTCTTGTAGCTTGGAGACCGTCTGCTGTGCAGTATGAGGTCGCGCGTTGTCGTGCAGGAGCAGTGGAGCCGAACGATTGACCAAAGCTGGTTGGAGACGTGCGAGCTTCTCCATCATTGTGTTCAGTTCTTCACAGTACACATCTGCAGTAATGCTTGTCCCGTTTGGCAAGAAGCTGTGATGAATTACACCCACGTTAGACCACCAAACAGTGACCATCACTTTTCTAGGGGTAAGTTTTCGTTTAGAGCATTGTTTGGGTGCTGAACCAGGGTCCAACCAACTTGCTGAGCGCTTACGATTGTCAAGCTTCCACAATTGACTTTAATTCGTCATTGTCGACCAAAGTTTTCGGACGACCACGGGGTTCATTTTTCAGGTCAAAATTTCCAGAACGGAAGCGGGTAAACCAATAACGGGTGGTGCGTTCGTTTGTAGTGTTCGCTGCGTAAACGTCGTTGATGTTGCGTGCCGCTTGTGCCGCTTTGCTGCCACGACGGTACTCATACTCAATAATTACTCGAATGTTTAACTTATCCGTGATGACGAAAAATGTTCGTATGCGTTGAAAACAAAACACTTACTATTAAACAAATGACGATTTTAGAAAAAGAATTCCATGTTTGTCAAATAAAATTAATTTGAAATTAGAATTTCATTTGATATGGCCAGTACGGCAAAACGGCAGTTTCATAGGTAAAGACCTATTATTTGATAAACCCAAAACCAAGTTAACCTATTTAATAAATCGTTCATAATTATAATGCCACATACCATCTGGACTGAGGATAAGAGCCAAAGCGGGCTGATGTGGTGTTCATCGTGGTTGATTCGTTGCCGCGAGGAACATAGCGTAGAGGAAGAGTGACGAAGCTTTACTCAAAGACAGACGGGATCACTTGGGTAGTAGACTTCGACACTACAGTCGGAACGTTGTGCCGGCCGACCGATCAGGAAATTAGTGAAGCTGCTTAGTTAGTGACATACCGGTTGATGCATCATTTGCTGCACGAGACGGGGTTGTTGTATACTGTATGCAACCTTTATATTTCATGGGTATTTATTCTTTTTAAATATTTTTTGTGTTTGATGTCTAATTTTATGACTAGCTCTTTTGCTATAATTTTCTGTTCTGTGGTGTCAATATCGTAAAATTTGCTTTAATAACAGTTTTTATTTTTTTGCATTCCTTCTCTCATTATATGTACATAAGTAGGTCATTATACGGTGGGTGTAAATACGTAACGTAAGCGTAAAATTTTTATGAAGGTAAATTAATAGTTAATGCAAGAAAGCATGTGGTAATAATATATAAGATAGATTATTCATTTATTTTGACTTTGAATATAAAATTAAAAATTAAAAAATACATTACAAGGTGTAACTTTAGAACAAACTAAAACAAATATTTGAATCGAAAGTTTCTCGGAAATTTGTATCATTTTGGCAGCCAAATAAAACTATATTAACATGGTATCTAGGAATATTCTCTGATTGTGTATAAACTTAGTGGTATACCACTTGTTGTTTGTTTATGCAACAGTAATTAGCAACCAATATAGCACTGTGTCATAAGACCACGGAAACTTTCTTCTAAACCTCAAACTGTAATTAAATAGTAATGTAAAAACTAAAAAGTAAGTAAAAAACCTTCCTCCCCCGGCTGTGGCTCTGTAAACACTATTTTATCGTACTCCGTCCAAATTTAATACTTTTATTTTATACTCTCTCTATAATGTACGTTCCAACTTTCGATAATAACTTACTATTTCAGGGGCTCGACTATATTTAAAACAACACAGATTTCATCATCACACTTATTTAACACTAATTCACATACACTAAAACACACAACAACCGCACTGACCACAGCTTATTATATATTATATTTTACATTTTATTTACCCAGCAACCAATCAATATCTTATGATTAAACGAACTTACCTGTACGTGAAGTTCTATCATAGTTATACGTAAGCTTCGTTCGAAGAGATTAGTAAGCTGAAAAATAAACTTCGTAATTACATAAACACATGTAGTTTCACCCAGGACTCACCACTATGCACTTTATTTAAGAGTTTTGTTGTTTACTTTTCTTTTTTGTTTTTTTTTAAAGCTTAAAATGTCAAACGTATTGACCGATTGACGAGGTATGCTATCGACGTCCTACATCAATTCTGTCATTTAGTTCAGAGTAATTGTGATAACTGATATTTTTAGATCGGGGATGGGCGGGAGGGACTTACTAATCTCTTCGAACGAAGCCTACGTATAACTATGATAGAACTCCACGTACAGGTAAGTTCGTTTAATCATAAGTTATACTTGGCTTCGTTCTCAAGATTAGTAAGCTGAAAAATAAACTTCTGATAATAAATAGATGTTGAGACAGGAAGCTACAGATCTAAAAATATCAAACAACTTTCAAGGTAGAATCAAAATTTATTTTGTCTACAATTGAATCGTAAATAGAACTGTTAATTAGTAATGATCTTTATATGTTTTATACAGTATGAGTATATATATTTTAAGGTATATACTACATGTATTGTTACATTAATAAATTAAATTATTATTTATTAAACATAGTTTCATTTAATTATTATTCATGAGGTTGAATTCTCATTGATAATAGCTTTCGCTAAGGCTGTCGGGTCCTGTTTGTCTATATTTCTGTTATAAAATTTAAAGAATGTATCTGAGGTTTTACTCCAACCCGCGGTGTTTCTAATTTGATTTATATTGACGCCCAGACGATGCGCTTTAGACGTAGATGCATGCCTTCTATGTGATGAGAATATGGATACATCTATCCCACTCGCATGTAAGGTACTCTTTATCCATGGGCTTAGAGTCTGTCCCGTGGCCTCCTTGTGTGGTTTCTTACATCCTATGAACAGATACTCATTGTTTCTTAAAGCAGATGTTTAATTTACATAATCAGTAAGTGTTTGTGCGGGGCATATTTCTTTCTTTTGGGTAAAATAGGGTAATACTAAGACAGGTTGGTTGCTACCGTGCTTTGATGTTTTAATTAGGTCGGATATTTTAATTATAATATCATTTGGTCTAATTTGTATATTTATTATCAAAACAAGAATAATATAAACAAAAACAAAAATATTAACAAGAGCTAACAAGGTAATACATTTTTTTGTAATTAGTTCAAGACTTAGTGTTTCGTTTGGGTACTGAGTGGTTAAGTGGGATAGCACGCATGAAGTATCCCAAGTCATATCGTATCTAGGCTTAGGAGGTCGCAAGCGATACACTCCTTTAAAAAATCTTGTAAGACCCTCATCTGTTGAAACACTAGGGTTCTAAAATCAAGGATAGTGCTGCTCTAAAGCTACTAAGGCTCCCATATTGACTACCACCTTCAAAATTAGTTGTTAAAAATTTTAAAACATCTGTGATGGAAGCCTCATAGAAATGTAAGGAGTTTTGTACGCAAACTGTTAGGTTACTGGTTGGTTTAAGACGTATGCTAGTTACCATGCACGAAAAAAGAATGAAGACTTGCCGGGACCGCGGTTGATCAAGTAAACAGACGGAAATTGTTTGAGTAAGTCAAATGACATACTCTAAAACTGTGCGAAGTTACCTTAGTACCTTAAAATGAATACTTGTTTAATTATATACTATCTGGAGAATGAAGCGACGAAATATAATTCGTCTTATGTAACGGTCTATTTTAATTTATTCGTATTTATTTTCAATACGTATTTTTTTCACTTTAAAGCAGCTCTGCAGAAAATATCATGTAAAAAGAAACTAGTTTTATAGCAATAATTTCATCACATTTTGATAAATCGCGATTAAAATATGCAGAGAGTTTGTTGCATCGCCTGCTAATATCTTGCTATCTCCTCAAACACTTCAAAGCATTTGGCCCACTTGTCCAGTTTTACTTAATTTGCACGTGTTCATTTACTTGATTATAGATGTTTACACTGCTTGACGCAATTAAGTTCATTGCGCCCTAATAAATAAAGTAAGCTCATTATGAAAGTTAGAAAAAGTGTTTTCATGTCAAATTGTATTTAGGTAAAATGGGAATAAAGTAGAAAATTAAAAAAAAATTAAGATCATGACCGTTGACATGAACAAGCTGAGATGTAATATGCCTGCCAATCGTTAAAAAAAAATGTTATCCCCAGTTCACATATCATTTACAACTTTCTCTTACCTATTTATGTGACAGTTTATAAAAAAAACTAAGAAACACATTACACTGTTCGTTTTTATTTGTAATAACCGTCCTTAACTAATTTAAAGTATATTTGAACCTTGGTTGGATATACGAGTAGTTTATTTGAGGTAAAAACACTTTTAAATTTTTATAAAATATAACGAGTTTTTTGCCATCTAAATGCTTAAAAAAATCTATGAAATTTAAAAACTCATTAGTCTTTTTCTTTTACACCAAGCACATTTCACGTGCACTTGGTTTCATTGGAACTAACTACTCAGATAAACAATGGTTTTAATTTGATTGCGCGTATCCAACAGCAACCATTTCCTCTTAAAAAGCGAGTAAAATCGAGCACACGTGTATTTAATACACGTAAATTATCGTACAAGCACTAGAAATGAATGATAACAACCTCTCCGCATCGGCTTTAAATTGTAACTCTGGATCTTCCTAAGGCGACGCGAGGTACGAAGCTGAAAATCACCGCTCATTTATAACGTTACGGTTCAAAGGACAGACCTATTTATCAAAGTGTATGCTCTCTTTTGTTGTGATACGTTGGAAAATAAGATTGTTTGTTGATTTGGTTAAATTATGGTTTTATTATGGTAAATAGATTGGGGAAAAGTATTGAGAGTTTTTGAGTTGATTGTGACAAAAATTCAGAATACATTATTTTAAGTAAATTTAGTAATCGTAATTTTGCTTATTTCTTTCGTCATTTTCTAGTTTAACTTCATTAATAACTTGTGGTGATTTAAGATGTAAATTATAGTAGATAACATAAGTGTTACAACTGCTAACTTTACGTTAATGAGACTATTTCGTAACTACTTAAATCAATTTTAGTCTAGTCTGTGGTTTGATCAGTTCTTATTGACGAACTAGAGCTGACTGTTTGGTTTCAATAATCGATTCAGACCGCGAGTTACGTCTTACAAAAATATTATAACTAAGTTCTAAGTAACATTTGAGGTGTTTAATGTTTGTTTAATGTTTGATCATCAATGATATCGTTTTGGTAACCTGAAAAAATCAAAATATCTCTTTAATTACAACCAATTACTCGATTATAAATCAAGATGTTTGCTGTTGTTATATCCATGGTAAATAATAATTACGGTTATAGTACAATAATTAAATCAAACAAAAAACTCCAAAGGACAACTAGTAAATTGGATAAGCTTAGATATAATACTAGTTCTATTTATTATATATATATTACTTATATGATAAATATTTTATTTTAATATACATTGGCGGTATGGTTTTACACAAGGGGATATGTTGGCTGTCAGCTCGACTGTCACAATATTATGTTTTCTTGTCACGAGTATCCTTTTATCTATTATATAGATACATCATTTACTCAAAAAATCACAGGCTCCGTGGAATTTTGATAAATTCACCATTCCTTTTTTCATACATAAACATATGTGCTGACACACATCCGCAAAATACAAAAACAAAATTATAGGTATCGTACGAAATAGATACCTAACTAACCTAACCTAACCTATTAACCTAACCTCTTAACCTAAATGTTTTATTGTGAATATCTTTATGATTATTTTTCTGTATATCTGATGATTTTTAACAATATCATGTCATTGTATAATACTTGAGTTCCTTCCTAATTAAGTGAACATAATTTCGTTTGTAGCTGGCCATAATTAGTAACAATTTTCTTAATATTTTTTCCTATTGTATATATATTTTTGTATCGTTAACCTTACTTGTTGCAGATTATTTGTATTTATGTTAGTTATGTTCGTAGTTTCTTAGATGCTTACTTATTTATATTTATTATATACCAGTCTACCGCAGCAAAGTGCAGCAAGTGCATACAAAATACATATGCGTAAATACTTTAAAAAAACACTTTATATACTATAAGATTGACTTTTAATACAAAAATATACAAACGTCATAAAGGATACTAAAATAAATAAATATATATATAATAAAATAGAAAAGTAAACAGACATTATATTATAACTTATTACATTAATCATAAATACACATATATCATTTATCATGATTCTCTGAGTGACTTTTAAAAGTGAGCTCTTATTCACTGCTTAAAGGAAAGTTTACTGGAAGCTTTCTTCAACTCCACCGGTAGAGTATGCCATAAACGTGTAGCCTGGATAAAAAAAGAATAAGAGATAAATCCGGAATGATGCATAGGAATATGAAGCCTCAGATTATAGGAAGACCGAAGACATCTATCATGTGTGGAGCTTAGAAAGTGGAATTTACACTTTAAATATGAGGAGCCTGAGGATCATTGAGGATTGAAAAGAGTGTACAAAGTATCCTAACGTGCCCGCGTTGCCTAATAGGCAGCCAACCAAGTTGTTTGCGAAAGTTGTATATGTGATCATAATGCAGTTGTTCAGAAGACGGTCCAACTTGTTGAGGTGATCTTCGTTGAGATCTGTGTAACACATATCCGCGTAATCTATTATTGGCAATACCAACGCGTTCACAAGTAGAATCTTGGTCTGCCTAGGAAGAAAATATTTCAAACGGTACAAAGAACGCAGTGAAGCTGTTACCTTTCGACTAACTTCCTCTATATGCTTGTTCCAGCTGAGAGTAGCATCAATGTGTAAGCCGAGATCTTTGACGGAAGAATAGTAGGCAATAACGGATGAGTTTAAAGAAAGAGACGGCGCACAGGAAGTATCAATTTTATTAATCTGTCGTGAGCTACCTAATATTATGGCCTGACACTTGCTGGGATTAACTCTGATACCGAACTGCTGTGACCACTGGCTGATATGTGCAAGGTCAGCGTTAAGCAAGTCAACAGCGATATCAATATCATATGTACTGGTGTGCGTGTACAGTTGTAAATCATCGGCATAAAGATGATACGAACATTTGAGATTAAGGGTGATAAGGTTTATAAAAATAGAGAATAACTGTGGAGAAAGTATGCCACCTTAGGGAACGCCAGCATCAAGATTCAGCCAGTCACATGTGCTGCGAAAATCAGGACTTATTTTTATAGCTTGTTGATGACCCTGGAGATAGGAAGAAAACCATTTCGATACCACTGGGGAAATATTGAGCTTCTCAAGAGCAGCAAAAAGAATGTCATGGTACATAGCGTTAAATGCGTTTGAGAAGTCAATTATAACCAGCACTGTAATCTTTGATTTATCCATTCCTGCTCTTACATCTTCTAGAACTTTAAGAAGTGCTCTACAAGTACTGTGTCTGAGCCGAAATCCGGATTGATACTGGTTCCATAAGTTGTGTGCTAATGTAAAGTCTGATAGTTGCTTGTGCACTACTGCTTCAACAACTTTAGAAAGATATGGCAGAATAGATATTGGTCTAAAGTGGCTCATCAAAGAGGGACTATTGGTTTTAGGTAAAGGTATTACCAGAGCTTTACTCCACATGGCAGGAAAGGTACCTGATTTAAGTGAGAAATTGACGATGTGAGTAAAGATTGAAAGAATCCATTCAAGCATTAGAAGTATCATTGTACGTCCTATTCCGTCTATACCGACAGCTTTAGACTTCAAAGATTTGAGTATTTATTTCACATCGTCCATGGTAACTGGCAAAAATTCAAAGGTATCCTGTGTTAATTTCGGTGAAGATGCCAATTGAGATACTTGATTTGGTGCCAATATTGAGAAAGGGGGTTGGAACAAAATGTTTCTTTAAATCATCGGGAGTGAAGTTAGAAAAACTGAAATTAACAGATTGCGAGCCTAAGCCAAGTGATTTGAGGAATTTCCACATGTAGACCGAGGAGTTATCCACAATATTATTATGAAAATACCGATGTTTGACGTTACATATGACCTGATTGCAACGATTTTGAAGTAGTTTAAACCTGCACCAGTTTTTCTCAGTCTTACATTTCCTAAATTTTATAAAGGCTCGATTACGGTTTTTCATGGCCATCCGAACATCTTGGTCGATCCAAGGTGCAGGAGGCCTTTTGATTTTCACTTTGTGAATCGGTGCATGACGATCAAATATGGCGGTAACGATATCGCAAAATGTTTTTAATTTATCGTCAATGGTAGTTGCTTCAAAGACTGGTGACCAATTAGTATCAGCACATTGCGTATTTAACAAATTGAAGTCGATGCATTATAGTTTCTGGCGTCAATAAATTTAGATGGCCGCTTTTGACAATAAGTCTTAAGAGATACGCAAATAAGGTCATACCGTGAGAAACCCGGAGCAGCCATTTGACCGTAATTAGGTGATAAATCAGTTGATGTAATCATTAACATCAAGCCAAGTATCAGGAGAACCTACGTTATGATGAGTAGCATTAAGCGGCAGTATTTGGAGGTTAAACGCACTAATCAAACTTTAGTTTGCGAGCTCGAGAATCATCTGTGAGGAGATCCGTATTCGAGTCACCCATAATCACGTGAAGTGTGTATTCGGTGGCAACTGCGTCGAGTACGGATTCCAAAGCGTGGAAATAAGTAATGGACGGTGGACAATAGATAACTCCAAGACAATATTCTATTTTACAATATTCAGCTCGATAGAAATATATTCTGCTGAACCGGAATAGAGACCCGGTGAAATAGATATAACTTTATACTTGTAAGCTGAAATTAGGTATATACCGACACCACGCAATTCAATTCTGTCATTCTTAATTAGAGTATATCCTGGAATATTGTATAAGTTAGCACTAACATAAGGCGTAAGCCAACTTTCAGACACTAAGAGAGCTTGTACTATAACAGGTAAAAAAGTATTTTTTAAATCTGTGTGATGTCGTGGGATACTTTGGGCATCTATATGACAAATGTTAAAATCTGTTAGTGACAAGAAATTTTTGGGGTCGAGGTGAGTAACGAAATCAGTATCACTGACAGAGCAGAATGACAGGCCATCATCATCAGAGTTCTGAGCAGAATGGTATACATCATCAGACATCACAAGAAATCAATAATAAGTAAAAACTAAAAAAAGTTTGTATATGTATAATAGTGCATAAATAGAAATGTAAAGAAATATATAATATAAATGTATATTCGCACAAGAATAACTATATAGCTACATATGTATAAATATGTAATGTTACAAATAAACCTAAAATCAAAATGAATACCCTCCAGCTGCTTACAATAAAGAAAATAAAGAAAGTAAACTGAACACAATTTTGTGAAATATATCACTGTATAGGAATCACGGAATCTAAAGCAAAGAAACAAAACATTAGAAAAAACTAATTTCGCAATAATTAATAAACTTAATAACAAATGTATACGTCTTAATGGATTGATTGATTAAATCTGTATTAATGTCAACCACCGATGTCTGTTCGATAATTGATTGATAAAAAGTAAACAAAGCAACACTTCTAAACGTAAACAAAGGCTACTTAGAAAACATAAAATACAGTCTTTTTATTTACATACGGCACGTCAATTTCTACCAGTAGCAGTCATCTTAGGCTGCTTCCCTTCCTTATTGGGTGCTTCCGTAATGCAAGCTGCCTCCGGAATGCTGTTCAAATCATTTGAAGTTCTGATAAGTCGTCGAAGCCCATTATTATCATTGACATAGATATCTCCATCACGAGTCCAGCAACGTGATACACCGAGACGCTGCCTCACTGCGATAAAAATCTCATGCCGGAGCCGCGTGAGATATTCGGAGACTGCAATGCCCGTACCCTTCAGCGACGTCTTCGACATCCAGACATTTCCACGAGTCTTGCAATCATTAAACTTGACGAGGATAGGCCTGGGTCTGTCTTCGCGCACTGACTTTCCCAGCTGGCCACAGAAACTGATGTCATCCTTGATAATAGTAGGCAACTTAAATTTTTCATTTGTAATTTTTAGGAAAACATTGAAGGATATCTTCAGCTTTAGAATCAGGAACCCCATGAATTGAAAGCATTTTGCGACGGCTTCTCATCTCCAAGCGGTCACAGTCCTGGATAAGAAGTTGGACTTGAGTTTTCAGTGCATCGATAACAGTGAGCATTAACTTCTTAAAAGTGTTAAAATCAGCAGCCAATGATGACAGTGTTGGTGATGTAGTACTGTTTTTCTTCAGTTCATCTTGGAATTGTGCCATACTGGTTGTGACGAATTCCATTGTTGATTTCACTGATTGCTGTACAGCCTCCATGACTCATCAATTTTGAGGTTAACTTTGAGTGATGTGTTATATTGTGTTCCAACAAAGGAATTTATAGCTGGTGGGTAGTATATAGTCACACAAACATGAAAATAAACTAAATTAATAGACATATATTATTTTCCTATTTTATTTAAATAAAATGTTGGAGAGACAATTTTATTTAAATAAAATGTTGAAGAGACAAATTTTTGATGTTTTCTTTACAACTACCCCCGCAAAAAAAAGCCTATGTTTGTCTATAAAGTCTCATAATTGTAGTCAAGAATTTAGTCCCATACACCGTGGGCCCTAATATCCCAACAGATTTTAACCACGTTTTTGTGACGATACAAGTAAATATTGTTACTATGAATAAATAGATCAAATTATGTATCTTAATTTAAATGATTTTTAAAATTAAATAAATAAATTAAGCTTGGCACTTCCTTGTGATCAAACCTTTAGTTGATAAAAGCAATCCCTATTCGAGAAACAGAGTAAGTGAAGAAGACATTTCACAAATCACACCGACATCTAACGAGTGCAATGTGCATGTGATGTATACTAGGATTATAAATCTGAGTGAGAGAAAAGAAATACAATGCAATACAAATAAGTTCTTTATTAGTAAAGCAGGTTTTCAATACGTGAACCATTCCTTTGAACAGAATGATTTATTGACAAAACCATATACTCTCCGGTAGTAAAAAGCTTGGAGGCCTTTTTTATTGCTTTAATATGAGCTTGTATTTAACATTTACACTCTCTAGATGACAATGTCAGATCTTCTGTGATTAAATGCATAATTCGATTCTCTCTCTTTCCCTGCGGATCTGTTCACGACCTACTTCACAAAATCGTCTTTATGTATTCACAAAAGTGGAATGGTGAGGTACACGACGAGTGGGAAATCATCTCCTGTATTCAGCAACTGCTCTATGCAAGTTGCCGTTACAAAATCCATAATTAAAATGGATATGCACTAAGTGAGCTAAAAGATAATGCGGCATAGCGATTATTACACTTTATTTAAAACGTGACTTTATTCCGCGTGACAATAAGTTATTGTTTTGAACGTTGACACTTAAGTGACATCAATTAAAACTATCGGTTGTTAGCCTAGAGGTAGTTTGGACTCTCGCGATAGAAAACAGAATCAAAACTATAGTCCAGTCTAAGTGAGGAGTACTATTTGTATAAAGAAAAGATACAGGTTCCATAATTATACGGCTAGGAGAACTACGGTGTCAATCAGCTTTTACTACACTACATTATACGATAAAAATACTCGACTACAAAATGGTTTCATTATACTTTTTTGTAGTTGGATACCTAAATTCATTAATAGAAACTAGCCATAATGCATGCACTAACTGCTTCTGCGTATAAAAGTACAACATGAATCTAGCCACGTCACACTTATGATTTTTTCAAATAATTAACATATCGAAAATTATGCGTTATTGGGCTACACGTTATACCACTTTATGTAATTCATATACGCCCTAGAATCGACCTATTCCTTTCTAATACCAAAAACGAATACCAATGGTATTTGTTAATTATCGTAATTAATTTTCTATTCCGAACGAATACCACTCATAAACGAATCCCAAAAGAAGTTAAACGGAAAAAGTTACAGTCAGTAACAAAAGTGCTTTTAAATGTAATTAAGTAGTGTTTATTTAATGAGAATCAGTCTTATTAATGTTGGTCCATTATCATAATAATACAGACAATCAGACATATATATATATATCAAACGATCAACGATTAATATTATATTAAGTATGTATTTAATTACTAAAATTATAAAATATCAAAACTATTAGAAAATATCAGAGAGTCAACTTTTAGTATAAAAAGGCATCAACTTGTTTAGTTATTAAAAATAATCTAATTTTTGGCGTGACAATCATAACTATAGTCTAACTTATTATAAAATAATAAAAAAATTATTTGAATAAAAAAAAATAATCAACTTTTTTATCTAAGTCAAAATTTAATTTATGGCATGACAATCATAACAGAACTTTTAGGTTAGAGTCTTTAACTATTATAAATATGTCAGAAAATCACCTTTTTATATAAAAAATATATACCTATTCTTTTATTTTGTAAAATTATGTAATTTTTGGTAACAATCATAATTTTAAATTTTTTGGCAATTAATAATAACTTAACTTTTTAGGCAATGACCAACGGTAATTTCTTGGCCAACCAGTTGGCCAGTTACTATTTTGATCCACTGATTTTTTATCACAGTTTCTGCTGCACAACTTTTCACAGGTGGTGCCTTTTTCTCGATATGAGTAGCAACCACTTGCTAGTTAGTAAAAATGCCGGAATGAAGTAAATTTGTTAAGATTTAGGATTGCGTTATGATCATAATATTAAAAAGCAAATTAAACTGTTTCTGTGACTGTACCAAAAGTTATGTTTTGGTATTCGTTGGGAATAGATTAAGTACTTCATTGAAATATTTAAAATTTGGTATTCGTTCGTAATAGAAAATTAATTACGATAATAAACAAATACCATTGGTATTAGTTTTTGGTATTAGAAAGGAATAGGTCCTAGAATCGATGGTTTAAATTGATAGGGTCATTAGGGCCCTCGGTGTAAAAAAACAATCAATCTCTGGCATGACTAGAGTAAGTTATTTAGGTTTTTTAATTCTTATAGCCAAAATAAGAGAAAAAAATTAAACCTCTCAACCAACAAATTGGAATCATTAAATAGCAACAGGATCTGGTCATCCTATTAAAATCAAATAAATTTATTTGCGAGGAAGTCGGTACATTGAAGGTCGTTAAACAATAAAATTTAGCAATTTATCAATTTATGTATTATATATTTGGACGATCATTACTGGCAAGGCTTTGCATTTATCCTTTGACCTACGTTTAAAACCCAGTGGTCTCAAGGAAGAGAACATGCATAACACTAACCTGGATAGGTAGGATTGATGGGGTCCGCCAACGACGGGGCAACGTGGCTGCCGGCCGGTCAGCTCCTCCAAACCCTTCACTATGTAACGCGTTGTTTGCGGAGTGGTAATTGAGGGTCCAGAAAGGAAATACCAAAGCTCTCTTCTATGTTTATTTTGCAGTAAAATTAAAAATATACAAAAATGCCAAAAATTTTGGCTACGCACACTCTATTGTGTTGTGACGGTTGTCTATTTCGACCTCTTTTTGTCAGTAAATTTTATTTTTTTGTCGTTCCCGACGTAATTTTAAACTACGAATTACGTAGTGTCGGAGAACGGCAATGTTTTGATTTGACAAGCCAGTCACGAAAAATTATCCATCATAACAACTAGAATCTATTTATTTATTATTGTTTCCGAGTTTATTATTCAAAATTACATGTTTATCAATTTTTTATTATCTACAATCAAAGTTTTCATGAAATCAATAATTTATTTTTACGTACACGAGTGTGCGTAGCCAAAATTTTTGGCATTTTTGTATATTTTTAATTTTACTGCAAAATAAACATAGAAGAGAGCTTTGGTATTTCCTTTCTGGACCCTCAATTACCACTCCGCAAACAACGCGTTACACACTGGCGCCGACCATTCAAACGCAGTTTATGGAGAAGAGAGGAGGAACAATATCAACAGAGGAATAGCAACATTAAAAAATAATTTTTTTATAATTATTATTAAGGTCAGGCATAAAACTTTATTTGTTACCATTTTCAACCATTAACATTCACTAGTTAGGTTATATATCTACTATAATATATCAAATTACTGCTAAATTATTCAGACATTTAAGTTTCTTTAGTTTCTTTCGTTATAATATCTTTGAAGAAATTTTCTGAAGGCACAACATTTATTTTATAACCCAATAATTTCACTATTTAAATAACTATTCATTTTCATCACTTGAAAATACGTATATTTTTAAGGCTCTTTTCTGCATAACGACTATTAACAAATTTATTTCACTTTAACATTTTTTTTTTTTTTGGATTTTGCAATGAATTTTTCACAACTTAATAAACCTGAAATAATTTATGAATTAAAAATCAGAAATATAAATTTTTCTTCGACGCAATCTGTAGACGAACTACGATCATTATTATTAAATATTAATGTAGATTCTGAAACAGAAATTTTACAAAATAGCCCTGAAGAATTTTCAGAGGATATTAATGCCATTAAAAAAATTTAAAACTTGTTGAAGCTTGTATAAACTCTTATCCTATTAGGAAACAAAAAATTTCACCTTATTTAATTCATATAAGAACAAGATTAGGCCTCATTGACATTACATCAGATTTATCTTCAGAGCAGTTAGATTTAATAAATTCATGTTGGAATGATTTAACTCAATTAGACTCACGTTTTAAAAATTTGGAAAAATCACCAACACATTCCACATATCATTCCGCAGAATCCACACAAAATATTAATTTACAACCCCTTTCTTTTTTCGAAGCATTAACTGATAAGGTCAGTAAAATTACAGAAAATCGAACTAACAATGATTTAAAAAGATTTATTTATAAAGGTGAAGGTTGTCCAAAGGATTTTATTCAAAAACTTGAAGAATTTTCACAAATAAAAAATATTTCTGAAAAATCTTTATTCTCACATATTTATGATATTTTATCTGGATCTGCTCTTGATTGGTTTAGAGCTAGAAAGTCGACTATTAATGACTGGTCATCTTTCCGATCGGCATTGTTGAATGATTTTGCAATTACCGATTACGATTATAAACTAAAAAAAGTAATCGATGCTCGTAAACAAAAACATAATGAGAGAATTATCATTTACTTTGCTACAATGGAATCTCTTTTTTCAAAACTCTTGGAACCAATGTCCGAAAAAGAAAAAATTAATACTCTTGTTAGAAATCTTAAACCTGAATTCACATTACGTCTTTCACCTACTGATTTACATACTGTAAATTCCCTCTTGGAATCATGCAAATTTACAGAAAGCATTCTCCAAGTTTCTAATAATACATCTTACTACTCTTCATCATCACCACCAGATCATTATCATTCTTTTCCTATTCCTTCTACATCGAATTCTAATAACAAATCGTATAATAATACTCTATTTTCACATAATCAACCATATATTCCTGAATTTCCTTTTAAAGCTTGTACATATAATTCCATAGCAGCTGTAGCTAATCCATTGCCTAATACTGTAGCTGCAATTAATAAAAATCAGAATTTTTATAAATTCACTTGCCCACGTTGTAGATCTAATACACATCTATTAAAAGACTGTACTAACACTAATATAGTGTGTTTTCGTTGTGGAAAAAAAGACTTTATTACTAGTAAATGTCCTAATTGTAATAAGTCGATTCCAAAAAACTAAATTACGAGGAGTGTACAAATAAAAATAATAGTGTTAAATCATCAAATTTTGACAAAAAAGATTGGGATACATGGTTAAAAACTTTAACAATTTTTTTTAAATCTTATAACACTTGTGCTCCCCTCTTTAATAAAACATCAGATTTTGAACGTCCTTATTTACATATAAAAGTAAACGATTTAACTTTAAATGGTCTTTTAGATAGTGGTAGTGCTATCACTATATTGGGTAATAATTCTCATAAAATTTTATCACAACATGGTCTTTTTATGCAAAAAAGCTGTTTAATAAAAGGTAATGTTGCAAACGGACAAACTATTTCTTCTATCGGCATTATTACTCTTCCTACTTTTTATAACAATAAATTTGCGTTAATTACAGCTCATGTGATCCCAGAAATCACTGAATCACTTATTTTGGGTATTGATTTTTGGAAAACTTTTAATCTTGCTCCGGATATTCTTAGTAATATCACATTACAACCTTCAAATTTAAACTCATCTTTTCTCATTAATACAGATCCTAACTTTCATTTACATGAATACCATTCTTTAACAGATACACAAAAAATTATTGCAGATGCAATTATGGAAAAGTTTAGGTTGATTTCAACTGAATGTAAACCTTTAGGTCGTACTCATTTAGTCGAACATTTCATCGACACTGGAGACCATCCACCTATTCGTCAACGCTGTTACAGACTTTCTCCTGAGAAACAAAAAGCTCTTTGTAAAGAAGTTGATGATATGTTACAATTAGATGTCATTGAACCCAGTGACAGCCCATGGCTGAACCCAGTTATTATTACACCTAAAAAAGATGGTATTTGGCGATTTTGTATTGATAGTCGTAAATTAAACGATATCACAAAAAAAGATGCTTACAAACTTCCTTTCATTTCTGATATATTAGATAACCTTAAAGATGCTAAATTTATATCATCTATTGACATTGCTAAAGCGTTTTGGAATATTCCCTTAAAAAAAGAGGATAAACTCAAAACTGCATTCCATGTTCCAGGCCGAGGAATGTTTCAATTTAAAGTTATGCCATTTGGTTTAACTAATGCACCTGCTACCCAACAAAGATTCATTGAAAATCTACTAAATGACCTTACAAATGATAATAATGTTTTCTATTTTATCGACGATATAGTCTGTATCTCTCAAACCTTTGAACAACATGTCGATATACTTACTAAAATTCTTAAAAAACTTTCAGATGCCAATCTCACAGTCAATTTTCCAAAATGTTCATTTTTCCGGAAAGAATTAAAGTACTTAGGCTATGTAGTTAATGAAAATGGTTTAAAAACGGATCCTAAAAAAGTTCAAGCTATTCTTGATATACAAACTCCAAAATCTGCTAAGGAGGTCAAACGTTTTTTGGGTACTGCCAGCTGGTACAGACGTTTTGTACCTAATTTAAGCACTCTTGCAGCACCGTTAACTAAATTAACTTCTACAAGCAAAAAATCACCTCCATTTAAGTGGTCTGATGAAGCTGAAATTGCTTTCAAGGCTATTAAGCAAGCTTTAATTAGTACACCAGTTCTGGCATGTCCAGATTTCTCTAAACCATTTGCTGTTCATTGTGATGCCTCTTCCTATGGCATTGGCGCAATGTTAACTCAGGAAGTCGATAATATTGATAAACCTATTGCTTATATGAGTAAATCACTTACAGGCGCTCAAAAGAATTATTCAGTCACTGAACGTGAACTTTTAAGTGTTATTACGGCACTAGAGCATTGGCGTTGTTATTTAGATAATGGATTACAATTTACAATTTATACTGATCACGCAGCCCTTCAGTGGTTTATGCATTTAAATAATCCTACTGGCAGATTAGCTCGATGGAGTATTCGTTTATCTATGTTTAATTTCGTAATTAAACACAAAAAAGGCTCAGATCATGTCGTACCAGATACTTTATCACGTATAAAACCAATTGATTTAATTAATTTTTCTACTTCTCAAACTAAAGACACTTGGTATTTAGCAATTTATAATAAATGTTTATCATTTCCTTCTAGTACTCCGGATTACATGATTCATAATAATAAATTGTTTAGATTTTGTAGATCTAACACATTATTTAACTCTGAATTTAATTGGAAACAAGTAATACCATTAGAATTTAGGGAATCTGTTATTACACAAAATCATTCTACTCCCCAAACGGCACATTTTGGTACTTTTAAAACATACCATAGAATTAAAAATCTCTATATTTGGCCTGGCATGTATAAAGACGTAGCCATGTTTATTGCTAAGTGCGAGACTTGTTTAGCTACCAAGCACCAAAATCAAAACTTAATTGGTTTAATGGGCAAACCCAAACATTGTTCACGCCCTTTCCAATGTTTATCCATAGATTTGATAGGTCCACTTCCTACTTCACGTAAGCAGAATAGATTTCTATTTGTAGTTACTTGTTGTTTTTCCAAATATTGTTTGTTATTTCCAATAAAACATGCAACCGCTTCTATTATTCGCCATATATTGGACAATTTAGTTTTTATGGTTTATGGAGTTCCAGAAACTATTATATTAGATAATGGTCCTCAAATGATAAGTACAGAATTATCTGAATTATTTAAATTTTACAACATACCAAAAATACATTACACCCCACGTTACTGTCCACAGGTTAACACCATTGAGCGTTACAATAAAACTATTGTAACGGCGATTGCAGCTTTTATAGATAAAGATCACAGAACTTGGGATACCTATATAAACAAAATACAGTTTGCTATTAATACTGCGGTTAATGAAACCACAAAATTCACTCCATCATTTTTAGTATTTGGTAGAGAAGCTGTTACATGTGGATCTATCTACAAAAATAAAGATTCCAGAGATGAACTAATTTTCAGTCCTAGGGATGTATATGCTGAAAACATAGGACAATTAATACATATCTTTTCCGAAGTACAGAAACGGTTATTTAATGCACATCAATATAATGCAACTTATTATAACAAACATCATCAGAATTTAGAATTTAATAACGGTGATATTGTTTGGAGGCGAAACCATGTAATAAGTTCCTCTAAAAAACATTTTTGTGCTAAGTTTGCACCCAAATTTATTAAATGTAAAGTTTCAAATAAAGTTTCACCATTAATTTACGATTTAGTGGATATGAATAATAACCCATTAGGTCGTTGGCATATCAGAGACATTAAACCTCTACCGCGTTTAACTTCTTCTTTGAGTGACTAGATTGGTTGTTACCAATTACTTTATATGAATTCATATATAATTATTGCTAATTATCTCACGGCGAGCATAAGCCGATTCTTTTTGTCTTATTTTTTTTTTCTATGCACCTCATTATCGTTTGGCTATACCATTAACATTGACGTTGGTCAAAACTTATAATTAATTATCATCATCGTAGTATTAGGTTAACTTATTGTGTAATTTATTTAATATTTGCAATTCTAGGAGTGTAAACTCTTATTTTCAATATCTGTATTATACTTTATAGTATAATTTGTTAAATGTTATCAATTCTTTTTCTCAATTTTTTTTCAAGCGGTTTGCAACTTGTAAAATTAAGCCTTCTGCACGAGCGTTTATTAAGGTAACTCGTTAAACTAAACCATACCTATGTGTATTATTTATACGCTTGAATCACTTTCCCGTGAGAATTATTTTCATATGTTTATTACATAAGTATTTTAATTACTTCACAAAAGACCCTTGGATTTTATTTAAAAGTCAATGTTTCACGACTGGCTATGATTTTCTTTTCTTTCCGGCATATTTATTTCAGTCTTTAACTGAAACTTGTTTATAGTAATCACCGTGCGGGTGTTAGCGACACGTTAAAGAAGCCATAAGCTATTAATATTTTCAGCGGATGGCAACTATTAAAGCCTTTTGCCGTTGCGTTCAACTCTGTTGAGTTGACTTATTTAGGATACGATTCCTCATAAGCAACTCTAACTGCATGATGTTTTATTTCCAGTAGTTGGAATAAGACTAGTATGAAAGAGAATGTATGTTGTAATTATAATGTACGTTGATGGAGTTGAACGATGTATATTAACATTGTATATTCCAGGAACATGTTTAAAATTTTATCATTCATGAACCATGTAATTTAAGATAATTATTTAGGATTTTTTTTTCTCTCTCTCGTCTGTTTTGTTTTTGTTTTTCTATTAAATAACTTGTTGATATGCAATATATCAGTATTATTTTTTTTTTCATATATACAGGATGTTTTTTCAGAAAAATTCTTCTATAGGATGTTAATATTAATTTTCATTTTGCTTTTAATTATTATTTTTTTTTGATCGTTCTTTCATTTGGCAGATTAAATATTAAAATTCGATATGTATATGCGGTTTATTTTGATTTGGTTTGAATATTTTTTTTAAAAACTATACTGAAAAAATCTTTCAGATTTTTTTTTCCCGGCCCCCGGGGTATTGTGACGGTTGTCTATTTCGACCTCTTTTTGTCAGTAAATTTTATTTTTTTGTCGTTCCCGACGTAATTTTAAACTACGAATTACGTAGTGTCGGAGAACGGCAATGTTTTGATTTGACAAGCCAGTCACGAAAAATTATCCATCATAACAACTAGAATCTATTTATTTATTATTGTTTCCGAGTTTATTATTCAAAATTACATGTTTATCAATTTTTTATTATCTACAATCAAAGTTTTCATGAAATCAATAATTTATTTTTACGTACACGAGTGTGCGTAGCCAAAATTTTTGGCATTTTTGTATATTTTTAATTTTACTGCAAAATAAACATAGAAGAGAGCTTTGGTATTTCCTTTCTGGACCCTCAATTACCACTCCGCAAACAACGCGTTACAACTACAGGGTTTATGTATACACAGCACTAAGTATATATTAGCACAACACTCAGTATAACGTAGGAAAAGTCAAAGATACTTGAGTAACTTAAGATCTTGAATTTTAGCTATTAATTTTAGTTCGTGACGTAGCAACGTCTCACATCGTCCGTCGACCGACATATACTCTGTCGTACTTGTGCGCCGGTAGGTGGCGCGCTCATATTATTATAAGCAAACTATATGAAACCATCATGGCGGCATTTAACAGGAACAAGGAATCAATTAGGATGTTGATTGTGTATATAAGGGTAGGTTAATGATTATACATTTCCCCCCACTTGAAAGCCACAAGGGTTTCACGAGAAAAAGAATACGCAACTCAAGTTGTGCTCGAATATTATCATCTAATCTAAATCTAATACTTAAAATAATTAATTTTGAACAATATGAAGCAACAACAAAATTTTCATATTGTTCAATTTATAAAATATAATTTAATTTATAGGTAAGGGGCAGACCTTCACGACAGGTCTACGTAGAGTTTTACCGGTGGCAGTTCGTAGCGTCACAACTCGAACTACAGAATCAGAACCCGGGTGCACTTGCTCTACTCTAGCTAATTTCCAATGTAGAGGAGGAAGGTTAGGTTCATTTACTAGCACAAGGTCGTTCAACTTTATATTTATTGTGGTTGTAAACCACTTTTGTTTTTGTTGGAGTGTGTGAAGATAATCACGCTGCCAAATACGCCAAAAACATTGGGTCATCTTTTTAACCATTTGCCAACGAGTACGAGGACAAACGTGTTCATTAAAAGTTTCTTCAGGTAATGAAATTAAAGGACCTCCGACTAAGAAATGTCCAGGCGTTAGCACGTCAGACTCTTGAGGATCGGTAGATAACGTACACAGTGGACGTGAATTAAGTACGGCTTCTATTTTAGATAATATCGTAATAAACTCCTCAAGGGTCAAAACCTGAGTTCCAACAACGCGTTTTAGGTGATATTTAGTGGATTTTATGCCACTTTCAAAAATGCCTCCGAAGTGTGGAGCTCCTCGAGGGTTAAATTTCCATAATATCTTACGATTCGTTAAGCCGTTTGATATTTCAGTGCGATGCTTATTAAGTTCATCGACAATTTCATTGAGTTGTTTACTCGCGCCTACGAAGTTTGTACCGCAATCCGTTACTACTGTTTGACACAAACCGCGACGAGAAACAAATCTATCCAACGCGGCTAGGAACGCGTCAGAACTGAGCTCCGTAACAGCCTCTAAGTGGACTGCCTTAGTGCTAAAGCACACGAACAGGCATAGATAAGCTTTATAAGTCTTAGCGCCGCGACGACTGCTTTCTTTTAAAATGAACGGGCCGCCGAAGTCTATGCCTGTAGTCTGGAAACATCGTGACGGTTGAAGACGAGCAGCCGGCAAATTGCCCATGCCAGGCTGATTTGAAACCGGCTTTACTTTAAAGCATCGCATGCATTTCGACAGCACGGTGCGAATAAGAAGTCTTAACCCGATTATCCAAAATTGTCTTTGTATTAACGATTGTAAGGTACGCGGACCACAATGTAAATATTTTAAATGAAAATGTTCAACTATTAATCGTGATAAAGGACTATATTTCGGCAAGAGGAGAGGATGTAGCTTGGCGACAAGTTAGCTTCATCAATGCGTCCCCCCACTCGCAACAAACCCTCTTTATCTAAGAAGGGTGATAATTTTTGAATAGATTTCGTACAATTATGATTACATTTAACTTTATTTATTTCAGAATTCATGTAATAATTTTGTGAAAACTTAACCAACGATTTGATTGAATTGTCCAGCTCAGTACTCGTGAGCGGTGAACAATCCCATTTTGGTATAGAAATTTTAAAATTAGAAATTATACGGTGCAGCCAAGCTACGGTTCGTTGTAGTTTAGTTAAATTCGAGTGTCTTGAAATTAAATCGAACAGTACGTTTGTTTCTTGTACAGAGTGCAATGTCTCTGTAGCATGAGGTTTTAATTCGGGTAGTTCTTCTTTAGGTAGAATTACTTGATTGCAAGGCCACTTGCTAGGTGAAGCTTGCAACCACTGCGGGCCGCGCCACCACAGCGGGTGGTCAGCGAGCTCTCCACACGACACGCCGCGGCTGCAGCAGTCCGCCGGGTTATCTTTTGTGGAAACATGAAACCATTGTTTAGGGTTAATCAAATCCGTAGCTTGTACAACACGATTTGCTACGTACATCTTAAGTAAATGCGGAGGCGTATTAAGCCATGACAGAGTAGTGCTACTGTCAGAAAAGGCTCGAACAGAATCAATTTTTATTTTATCTTTTAATAAATTGTACATATGATATAGTACTCGCGCTAGCAGTGCCGCTGCGCATAGCTCGAGTCTATTGACGGTTGTTGGTTTGAGCGGAGCTACTCGGGACTTTCCTATTAATAGGTAAGTATTAGTAATCGTGTTTGCGACGACGCAAAGGTACACACAACAACCGTAACCTTTCAAAGAACCGTCACAAAATCCTACTAAATGAATTTCAGTAGGATTTGGAGGTATAACTAGCCTCGGTAGCGATATTTGCTGTAAATCGGATAAGTTTGCAGCAATTAAATGCCATTGTTTGGCTAACGATTTAGGGATAGTTTCATCCCAAGATAAATTTAGACGCCACATATCTTGTAATAACGATTTAGCGTTAAAAACAATTGGACAAATCCAACCCAGCGGGTCGAATATACGAGCTACAGTCGATAATACAGATCTTTTAGTAAACTGAACGTCAAAAGTATCTGTAAATGAATATGAAAAATCGTCTCTTGATGGATTCCATCGAATACCCAGTATTTTAACAAACTCATTTCCTGACTCATCGAAAGATTTGGAAGTTTGACAATGATCGGATGGAACATCAGATAAAAGACTAGGAGTATTCGTACTCCATTTTCGAAGTTCAAAGTGACCTTTGCCTAGTAAATTAATGAGATCAGACTTCAACTGCTGAGCTTCACTCAAAGAAGAACATCCTGTAGTGACGTCATCAACGAACGTTTCCTCCGCCAGGACTTGAGCCGCGCGACTCGAGTATTCCGAGCCATGATCTTCGGCCAGTTGGCGCAAGGTGCGTATTGCTAAGTACGGCGAGCTGCTGACTCCGTACGTTACCGTGTTGAGTTCATACTCGACAAGAGTCTCATTGGGTTCATCTCGCCATAATATGTGTTGATAACATCTGTCTTCAGGCCTAATTAAAATTTGACGGAACATTTTACAAATATCTGCCGTAAAAACGATTGTATGAAGTCGGAATTTAGTAATTAAATCGACGATATCAATTTGAAGTTTAGGTCCAACGTGGACAATATTATTTAAAGATCGATTATCGGTAGTCCGACTACTGGCGTCGAACACTACTCGCAGCCGTGTCGTGGAACTGTCCGGACGCACGACGCAGTGATGTGGAATGACGTAACGATCAGTAGACGAATGCTCTGCAGGCTGCATATGTCCTAGGGCTTCGTACTGATACATAAATTCTTTATATTCTGATTTCAATTCAGGTTGTCTCATAAGTCTGTTTTCTAAGTTGAGGAAGCGATTAACTGCTCTAGGGTATGAGTCACTCAAAGGAGTGACCTCATCCTTTAACATTATAGGTACTACATACCTACCGTCAGGAGTGCGGTAGGTACCTGATTTATATTTCTTTTCACAAATGTCATCCTCAGGACCGGAATTTTTGCACTTCGGAGGTTCCTCGGACTCCCAGAACCGTTGAACGATATCATCGAGCGTACATGATGACGCGATGAGTGACGTAACTGGCGTATCCGGGTTTAGAGACTTAGTGTTATGAAGAAACTGGCCAGTTACCACCCAGCCGAATACACTGGACAAGGCGCAGGGTAATCCGGGACCAGGAGTGTAACGTGAGCCAGTATATATCTGGTCAAAACACTCGACTCCTAACAAAAGATCGATCGGACCGGGTTTATAAAAATCGCAGTCGGCGAGATCTAAATTTTTGAAACAATCCTTGACATGCATCGGTAACGATGACGAAGGCATCTGTGTAGTAATTTTAGGTATAACCACTAACGTTAAATCGAACTGAGGCGATTCACTATTTTTAGGTATTATCGAGCCAGCAGTATATCCCTTTATGTCACAAACAAAGTTCTGTCCTAAACCTGTTACGCTCAATTTACATTTTTTGACACGCAAACCTAAACTACGAGCGCACTCGTTTGTTATAAAATAATCCATCGAGCCGCTGTCGATAAGGGCGCGCGCATCCCGCGATGTGCCGTCCGCGAGCCGCAGGCGCACCGCTGCCGTGCCTAGGATCTTAGTGCTCGCGCGAGGATTCGACGCCGGGCTGTTACTCGCAGCCGCCAGTGCCGCGCTCGAACCAGCGGCGGTCTCGCTGGTGTTTGAATCAACCGTGTTGGTTAATAAACTAGTATGCTCAACGTGCAATAATGTATTATGTTTCGCATTACATATAAAGCAACTCGTTTTTGATTTACAAGTATCGCTATTGTGACCAGGACGTAAACAATTGCCACACAAACGTAACTCGTTTACGAATTTCTTACGTTGTTCTAAAGACATAGAATGCATTTTGCCGCAACGATAAATTGAATGCTTTTCATTACAACAAACACAAATTATATGATTACTTTTATTGTTACTCGTAACCGGCTTAGTAGAAGTAATTAGTGAAGGTCTCTGATGACGAGAAAAACTATCTTTGTTTGATCGTTTGTTTGTTAGGTTTGATGGAGCCTGCAGGACTGGCTGACTGCCTTCCAAAACCTTTATATAGCCTTGTAAATAGGAAACAAAACTATTAAATCGAGGGATATCTTCGGTATTCTGCAACTCAAAACGACGCTTCGTTTCAAGGTCAAGAGGTCGGGACGCGATGTAAAACAAAATAAATTCACATAAATCTTCGATGTTCAATGCACGCAGCGCATTAACACTTTCGTATAAAACATTTGTTAAATCTGATAAATTCGCGAGTGACGGCCTTTGTATTGGCGTTAGTTTAAATATTTTTTCTAAATAAGTTGTGGCCAGAATACGTTTGTTATCGTATCGCTCCAGTAACGCGTTATATACTATGGCATAATTGGGCGAAGTTATAGGTACACCTTTGGCAAGTGACAAAGCGCTGCCAGATAAACATGAAATTAAATAATAAAACTTTTCTATATCTGACATAGAATTATTATTGTGAACAAGTGGAACATAACTGTCCTTAAAAGTTTGCCAATTCTCAATAATACCATCAAATTTCGGAATTTGCAACTTAGGTAATTTTACGGAAGTAATACCGGGCTGAATGCGACATGGTTCTAACGCACTGTTTACAATGTTATCAAGAGTATCGGCAAACGCGACCGCCGCATAGTACATCTCGTCAAATGATAACAAACATTGATTATCAATGGCGAATTTAGGATTTAATTTTAATTGAAGTTTATTGATTTCTTCACACAATTCAACAAAACTATCTCGTATTTTTTCAATAGATTTGTATCTAGCTTTAAATGATGATAATTTACTTTTATTTTCCTTACAAGATTTTGACAAATCGTAAATAATTTGTATAGATTTAAACTCATATTCTCGTTTATTAATTAATGTTTGTAATTCAATTTCTGCCATCTTTGGAAATTAACTCAAATAGGCAGTTAAAAAAAAAATAAAAATGAATTATAATTACGAGTATTTTACGAATTATTTAGCTAAGTGATCTACTCACGTTTTTTGATATGGACCTATTTTAAATGAACTTTCGAGCACAACTACTATTACGAACCCTTTCACTATCAATGAATAAATGCAAATCCTCTGGTTTGATATTTGAAAAGAGTGTTGCGAATAAATAGTTGTGAAACAAGGGTTATATACAACAGTAAGTACGCATACGCGTTCATCCGCTTCTTAGCTGCGGGAATGACGCGACAAGGTTGCTTATATAACTACTTTGAATAACAAAGGCGACACGATTATGTGGCTTTAATTATGTTATTTTGTTATAAAATTGATATGAAAGCACTTAAAATAGATTGATATTTAAAGAAATATGTTGATATTTGAATTTAAAGTATTAATTTTGTATAATAACGTCAATATAGTGAGGTTAGATTCCTCACAGGAGGCACCATAAAGAAATGGACGATCATTACTGGCAAGGCTTTGCATTTATCCTTTGACCTACGTTTAAAACCCAGTGGTCTCAAGGAAGAGAACATGCATAACACTAACCTGGATAGGTAGGATTGATGGGGTCCGCCAACGACGGGGCAACGTGGCTGCCGGCCGGTCAGCTCCTCCAAACCCTTCACTACAGGGTTTATGTATACACAGCACTAAGTATATATTAGCACAACACTCAGTATAACGTAGGAAAAGTCAAAGATACTTGAGTAACTTAAGATCTTGAATTTTAGCTATTAATTTTAGTTCGTGACGTAGCAACGTCTCACATCGTCCGTCGACCGACATATACTCTGTCGTACTTGTGCGCCGGTAGGTGGCGCGCTCATATTATTATAAGCAAACTATATGAAACCATCATGGCGGCATTTAACAGGAACAAGGAATCAATTAGGATGTTGATTGTGTATATTAGGGATAGGTTAATGATTATACAATATTATTAAATTATATATATTACGATTATAGCGAGTCAATAAATATTCAATAAAGTCATGAAAGAAAATATAGAAATACAATAGGAACAATAATAATAATTAAACGGTCTCAATAGATTTGTCATTTAGACAGTCATTTATAGAGTAATACAACTTGTTTATAAGTAAGTCAAAAAGTCCATATTTAAATACATTCATGGGTAAGGCTTTTACATTTAGGGGAAGGTTATTGAAAATTTTAACTACTATACAAACAATATTTTTTTGAAAAATACAGAGCCTTTGTGGAGTTGTATAAAGCTTTTCTACATGTCTTCCATAACCAGAAATTATAGCGTGTTTTTTGGGAACAAGTTTGAATGCTTTGTTACAAATAAGCAAACCTCATAAATATAAAAGCAAGGCAATGGTAGAAATTTTAAACCTTCTAAAAATCGGTTCGCAACTATCTATATTTCCCACTCTGCCCTTACGCATTATTTTGTGTTAACTCTACGTCAACTTAATGCTAACTTATTTTATTATTGTCAAAATGTATGTCAATTGGGTCATTGTGAGAATGATATGTCATGGATTGGATAGTGTTAGTTTTATTAATAATAATTTTGAAATTTAAATTATTTTAATATGTCAATATTTCAGTTAGTGATTTATTAATTTCATTTGGTAATTCGGTCTTAATTTTGGAAGTGTCATCTGCAAAAAACATTTTTTTTTTGTTTTTTTACTATATTTTGAAATTAATTAATATAAACTATTGCAAATAAGATTTATATTCACAAGTAAACTAAAAACCCGGTATTAAATACTGCATAGTAATTTAGTGTGCCTGCTGTATAAGTAACAATAAAATGCAATTGAGACAGGTATATTCAGCATTGCGATTGTAGTTTGAAATTCAAATTGATGATTATGTGAACCAGGGTGTCATTTGTTCTACAAAATATCAGTAGACAACGATTATCAAGCAAAAGAGACGTAAACCATATAACATAAATGAAAAATAAAATTTGTCTCTTCAATAAAATTTGTCTCTAATTTTAACGATTTATCATCTAAACTTATTCATTGTAGCAACATTGTTTTCAGTGATATATATATTTTCAATACTTAATAATTTAGTTTGATCGAAACAGCATAAAAGTAACTATTAATTTTAGACATACAAATCTGCATTCATTTTTTTTTATAAACTTGTAAGTAACATTGCAATGAAACTGAAAAGGTTTTAACACTCAGGTTAATATTTATGATGGCAGCTTTTGTAATAAATCTTTGTAGGTACTGGATACTGTATGTATTTATTTTGGTCACGAGCAAAAATATTAAAAAATTCTGTAACCAAAAATTTTCCGCATTTGCGGCGAAAAGTAAATCGAATAACCTTTATTATACTGGTTTTATTTCTTTATAAAAGTGGATAAACGAAATCTCCGGTAGACGTTTAATGTTTTTCAATATTATTTCTAAAAATGTTTCTTACACGTTTCTCACGTTTTCTCTAATTTCATAAATCAAATTTAACTTGGTTCGACAGGAATTGTCAATATTTTGCAACAACTCACTGCTACTAAATAAAATTAGCTAATAAATAATTTTTTGTTGCAAAAATCTCGGAATATGTAAATCTATTGCTTTAAATATTGTAAAAAAAGCTCTTTTATTGTGTAAACTATACTTACTTTCTTAGATAGCTGCAAAACACAAGCAACACGTAAGTTTTTACCGACTTTCGTTGACTATAGAATTGAGTATTGCAAATGGAATAGCGAATAGTCGACGCAGTAAAACTAATTTTGTCATGTCTTTTTTTTTTAATAAACAACAATCCGAAGTGCATTGTTATGATGTTACAACCTCTAAACAAAGTGATTACGGTTTATTATTATTTACAATACTAGCGGGATTCTTACCACGATTTAGATTTTTATAATCGAGAGTCCGATGTTAGAATGAAAGATTTCCGTTATTTCCTTAATTAAAAGTTGAAATAACCGCGATAACCTCTTAATCTATTTATAGTTGCAATTTTCGCGGGTATTTACTATCGCTTCGTATTTGTCTTTACCACTACTGGTAGGCAGCGGCAGGCGAGGCTAATGGATAGGAAGTTAGAGCAGTTTGGTTTCTCTCACACATATCAACTCAGCCATCAGTGACAACGAAAAGGTTGCTAAGCAAGGTAAACCCACTCTTCCCTTAGCCGTTAGCAATCTTATTAAAGCCAAAAACGCGGCTCTCCGGAGACCCAAGAAATATCCCACGCCCGCCTATAGATTAGCTGCGAATCAGCTACAACGTAAAGTTAGGTCTTGCCTCGCAGAACTCCGAGACGCTCAGATGAACGATCTCATGGCGAATATCTCTCCGTCCCACCAAGCATACTATAGTATGGCCCGAGCCTTACGCGTAGACACTGCCTCTCACGTTCTTCCTCTCACTCGTCCCGATGGCACTACTGCCCTCGAAGTCAAAGAGAAAGCCGAATGCTTCGCTGACAGCATTGCCGCACAATGCTCGCCCAGCACGCAACCTGCTGATCCCTCACACATCCAGGTGGTGGAGGACGAAGTCCTTTGCAGAGACTCTCTCCCCATCACCGCCGACTCCCTCACAGTCTCTAATGACGAAATCTCGCTTCTCATTAGAAATCAAAAGTCCAAAAAGGTTCCGGGTACGGATGGAATTTCCAACCACGCACTTAAGCATCTGCCTCAACAGGTGCTTACCTTGTTAGCTACTTTCCAAAAGCTTGGAAAGAAGCAACAGTCAAAGGCATTCCCAAGCCGAGTAAACCTCTGAATTTCCCGGCTAATCACAGACCCATCAGCCTCCTCAAGGCCATGTCTAAACTTCTCGAGAGAGTCATACTCACTCGAATGCGGAACCATCTGTTTCCGACGGATGGCGATCCCCTCATTATTTCCCACCAGTTTGGCTTCCGCGCTAAGCACTCCTGCCCTCAGCAAGTCCATCGAATCGTCGAGTACATACTTGACTTCTTGACTTGACGTCGAGTACATAACTACAATTCCATACTGTCTTGCATAAGTTACTTCAGCGAATTAATTTTATTTATAGTGACTGCCATCTTCGGGTCATTAATATAGGTTGTTAAAACTTAAGTGTACTCTTTTAGGAAAAGTAAACCATAAATGTTTAACGTTTTCCCTATGTACTCACACAGGGACTACACTGTGTACTCACTTTGATGTCATATTAACCATAAAACGGCGATGTAGATGATTTTTCTGCCCTCTGGTTTTTTTGAAATTGACTGTTTAATGGCTCTATGGGCCTTTTAAATTTCACCGAATTTTAAACTACTCCTACACACGATACGCCTATGTCTGTCTACTGACTACCTGTCTACAATGTCTAATAACAAAATTTTTCGTTAATAAGTTCTACAAGGAATCTGCCAATTATTTCGACTATTAGATGATACACATGCTCTTTTACCTTGTTCTTTATCTATATGAAGAACAAACCAAGTCGCTTATCACCGGCTATCTCTGTGTACGCTTAGAACTTTTAAACTACACATCTAATTTACATGTGGTTTTCATCAAGAGATAGAGTGATTTAAAAAGAAAGTTGATTCGTACAGTTTTATATTGTTTTGTGCTAATTTAATTAAATATGACGATTAATGTTCCAGATGTCAGAAGAAATTAAGGCCAACTTTCATTGATCGATAATGCTGCCTTGTTATTTTAAAATTTAGCAAAAACTGTATGATGGGTATTCCTCACTTATACTTAAATTTTTTTTTGTTCCCCTCCACGGGAAGGGCAGGAGCTTTATCTGAGCGACGGCCAATTGGAGAAAGAGGCCGCGCTAGCGGGGCTCAGAAGGGGTCACCCGCTGGGATTTACATAGCACTGAAGGTGCTCAAAGCACTGAAGGTGAATACATAGCACTGAAGGTGCTCAAAATGAAAAGTAAATAATTAAAAACCTTAAAAATTTAAAAATAAAATTGGATTAATTCGGATTTACGTTAGAATTAGAATTTACGTTAGAATAAAAATTTGCGGCCTGAAGGGCTAAGAGATCTAGCGTCAGCTGCGTCGCTACGTTCGTGTGCACGTTTCTCGGTCTAGCGACTTTGAATTTCGAATCTAAGACAGGAGCAGTATATGAGACTGAATCACGAACTAGAGGATTGGGATGGGATTCGGTGCGTTTGAAGAACGATTCTGAGAGTGTTTTGAGGTGCTGTTGCACTGTAGGTAGTTCAAGATCTCTGTGCAGGTCCGCGTTACGCATGTACCACGGTGCGCCTGTGGCCCTGCGGCAGAAGAGATTTTGAACTACCTGCAGTTTTTGAAAGATGGAGGATTTGGCGTGGGCAAAGACTGGCGAGGCATATGTCATGACTGGTCTAACGCAGACCTTACAAAGCGTACGTTTGTTTCTGAATGACATTTTACTTTTTCTACCTAACAAACTATATAAGCGGCCTAAGTAAAAACGGGCGAGTTTCGTTACTCTATTGACGTGTGGCTTGAAAGAAAGCGTCTGGTCTAAGGTGACGCCTAAGTATTTGGTAGTGCGCTTCCAGGGGATGTGAGTACCTAACATTCGAACGTGCAGATTGTCAGCGACACGACGTTGTTTGCAGTCGAAGTAAACCGCAGAACTCTGGTCTGGGTTCACATCGATACGCCATTTTTGAAACCATGCACCGAGGGCGTCTACAGCCTTTTGGAGTCTGGTGGTGAGACCCGGGACACTTTGGCCTTTGGTGTAAAGGGCTGTGTCGTCGGCAAAGACGGCGACTTAAATTATTTACTTTAAGCATTTTATACTCATTATAATTGTGGTTTACACCATACACTTTAGGATCATAGCTTAGGAGTTATCGCATAAATAAAACTATCGTGCTTCAATATGAATTCGTCTACTGTTGCTATATAATCCGAGCGGTTACCAGTCATAAGGGCTTTACGGCTACGGGCTACGTTAATGACTGTTTTTGTTATATTTTTAAGTGTTACCTATTAGACGATTGTAGCGTTTAAGAAACTCTTCAATCACTGTATAACGTGACTTTAAAAGTTTTGTTTTAAGCGATTTTTGTGGGAGGTTTCAGTTGCATTGTTTTTGATTTATGTGGTTAATCACTTTAAAGCTTAAGGTTGAATTATTCTTTGTGATTTATCTTAAGTTACTTATTGCGAAATTAAGGTTATACCTATTTGGTTCAGATTTTTAGTTATAAAGGCTGATTTTCAAAATAAATTGATTTACAATTTACCTTATAAAAATAATAAAGATTGTATTTAAAAAAACTAATAATATGAATCGAGTGTGTATTTACAATATTTTACATATATATTAGGTCTTTACCTATGAAATTGCCGTTTTTCACGAAATAAATCTAGCGTAATGTTTTTATATATTTTTTATTTCTATTAATCAAAATAATCACCCATGCAATCAATGCATCTTTGCCAACGCATTGGTAGCTTATTGATGCCTTTCTTGAAGAAATCAGCTGGACGGGAGGCAACAAATTCTTCAAAGGCATTTTGTACTGCCTCTCGGGTATTGAATTTTTTTCCCGCCAAGAAGTTATCCAAATTCTGGAAAAAGTAGAAGTCTGTAGGCGCAAGGTTTGGTGAGTACGGCGGGTGACGGAGAACTTCCAACCCCAACTCTTGTAGCTTGGAGACCGTCTGTTGTGCAGTATGAGGTCGCGCGTTGTCGTGCAGGAGCAGTGGAGCCGAACGATTGACCAAAGCTGGTTGGAGACGTGCGAGCTTCTCCATCATTGTGTTCAGTTCTTCACAGTACACATCTGCAGTAATGCTTGTCCCGTTTGGCAAGAAGCTGTGATGAATTACACCCGCGTTAGACCACCAAACAGTGACCATCACTTTTCTAGGGGTAAGTTTTCGTTTAGGGCATTGTTTGGGTGCTGAACCAGGGTCCAACCAACTTGCTGAGCGCTTACGATTGTCAAACAGGATCCATTTCTCGTCACAAGTAACAATGCGGTTCAGAATTCTTTCATTTGTATGCCTGCTGAGCAGTGCAAGGCACGTCTCCACGCGTACTTCACGCTGGCGGTCATTGAGTTCGTAGGGTACCCATTTGTCAAGCTTTTTTACCTTGCGAATTTGACGCAAATGGACCAATATTGTTTTGATGCTAACGTCGAAAGCTGCTGCTAATTCAGCCGTGGATTGAGTTTCATCAGCTTCCACAATTGCCTTTAATTCGTCATTGTCGACCAAAGTTTTCGGACGACCACGGGGTTCATTTTTCAGGTCAAAATTTCCAGAACGGAAGCGGGTAAACCAATAACGGGTGGTGCGTTTTCGTTTACGGAGCGAATGTAGTATTCGTTTACGGAGCGAATACTACATTCGCTCCGTAAACGTCGTTGATGTTGCGTGCCGCTTGTGCCGCTTTGCTGCCACGACGGTACTCATACTCCATAATTACTCGAATTTTTAACTTATCCATGATGACGAAAAATGTTCGAATGCGTTGAAAACAAAACACTAACTATGAAACAAATGACGATTTTAGAAAAAGAATTCCATGTTTGTCAAATAAAATTAATTTGAAATTAGAATTATCAGTCAAAAAAAAAAAATATTTTCATTTGAAATGGCCAGTACGGCAAAACGGCAGTTTCATAGGTAAAGACCTTTTATTATAATATTTTATTATAATATTTTTTATATATAAAACTTTTCAACCATATCAACACATGCTACCTTTGTTCTTTATTTTATTTATTCAAATTTACAAAGAAGTTCGCTGTTTTATAAAAGATACCGTGAAAATGGTTATATTCAATAGGATATTTGTGAGTACAATATTGAAGGCTGTTTCTCTAAATTAACTTAATAAATATCTTCTTAAGGGATTTAAAAAAAATGCTTGCAAATACGTTACACGCGTATTAAAAAATTTAATATCTCAGGAACAGGATTTTTTGAGCCACTAAACGTGTAAGCAAGATTCAATATTCCCAAAAGAGCCAATCTGTTTGAGCAAAACTAATTAGCCCTTGATCAAAGTGATGGAAATATTGAACTCCGATAAATGTTTGTGTATAGAGATATAACACAATCCTGCTGTACATGCTGTAACAAATTTTGTCAAATTTGGCTTCCCTACTACACTTACTTATAGGTACTTACAATTATTCAAAGCCGGATTGGACTTTTTATGAATATGTCTCTCTGTGTAGATAGCGATACACTTGAAAAAATCGAGAAGTAGAATGTATAGGTTTTTTTGGACTCATGTATAAGCTTCGTTTTAACTTTTCCAGTTGGTCAAATTAAAACGAAGATAGATAAAAATAAGTCCTACCCATAACTAGCAAATTTGGAAAGTAAAAGTAAATTTGAAACCTAGCATTTCTCACGAATCATACCCAGAGTCTTATAATTTTGTTTTTAAACGGAATTGGTACTTAACGAAAATAAAAATATTCTTCCTATTGGTGCAGATTAACATTAAACAGATATTAAATAAATCAATCTTTAATCTTAAATCCATTTTATATTTATTTCCATACCAGCTATATAGTTACCTTAGAGCTCTAGGTTTAATTACAATGTCAACACTTAGGTTTTATAAATAATAAATTTACCAACAATTTACGGCCGAGTGGCATAGTGGGAAGTGGTCCTGCCTCATACGCCGGAGGGTCACTTTCGAGTCCTGATCGGGGCAATCATTTGTGTGATAAGCTCAGACGTTTGTTTTCGGGCCATGGTTGTTAATATTTATATATGTGTGTTTAGTGTGTTCCCCCCAATTCGCTGTGTCTATACTTTTTTTAATGGACTATTGGAATGGAATATATAATGGAATATATAAAATTTAAATACGATATGAAAGAAATAAACACAAGAGAGCTAAGTATGCGTGTTAATGTCAAGTCAAAGCCAAGCTGGTTTATTTTTTAGAAACAAAAACAGAAATAGCCTGTGTGGTAGAGTATCAATTAAATCAACTAAGTATTCAGCGTTATTTGTTGATCAGTCTTACTAAACATTTCCTCTTGAATACGTCTAGATTCTAGACTCTAGAATATGACGTGTAAAACTTTAATGCTAGTATTTTACATTCATTGCATCTATTTAGTCCCAGAAAGGTGGCGTAAAATATTTTTTTCAGGTGCCTCGTATTGAGAGGTATCTGAATCACCCCATGTATGTTATACGATTTTTCATAGTTTTAGAGTTACGATTTTTTATGAATTCTCGCAAAATTGCGACCTATCTATTATAAATATATATATCTTGCTATCAGTTTCAAAAAATTTAAAAAAAAAGTAGAAAGTTTCTTCGGATTTCTATTTTTGCTACTAAATCTTTATGAACTGTGTGTTTATGCATAAAATAAACAGCCTCACACCTAAGCCTCATAGCTGTATGTAATATTATGAAATGTAAATTTAATGTTATAAATTTAATTTCATATCAAATTTCGAGCATAAACGTCACATAAATCAAGGTACAACAATAAGAAAGAAAAGTGGAAGCTAGAATGAGTTTTTCGACAGACGTGAATTTTATGGAAAAACATGTTCAAACTCGAAAAGTGAATCTTCGTGAAATATTATGTCTTTTTCGTTCTTGGAGATGTTTTGAGCTTAATTCAATAGTTCTACTTAAGTCAATAAAATTTTGAGAATTTTTAAATTATAGCACTTGTTATTATCGTATGTTGTGTATAAACGTTGACATTTCAGTAGAATATATGAAATTCAAAATCCAAATAATTTCTTACAATATTATTTTTCAGTAAAAATTCTTAATAAATGTTAAGAAAACACGAATAACTTTTTTCTTTGACTTTAAACGTAAAGCAAAAAGCTGGCGGAAAAAACCTGTCATCATTTTTATCAAAAATGTTCAGTTCATGAAATAGAAGGTATAAAATTTAAATACGATATGAAAGAAATAAACACAAGAGAGCTAAGTATGCCTGTTGATGTCGAGTCAAAGCCAAGCTGGTTAGCTGGTTTATTTTTTAGAAACAAAAACAGAAATAGCCTGTGTGGAGGTCAATATGTTTTTTGTCATCCAAATAATCTTTTACATAGTGTTATCTTAAAAGTTTTATTGAACTTTTTCAGGAGCAGAGGTTTAACTGATTAATGCATTTTACTACATTCTATCTATTGACATTACAATTATTAATGATTTGCTTTAGGCCAGCTTTAGTTTTGGAAACGCTAACCTATTGTCATTGCTAGTTCTTACTAAGTTACATTTCCTAGTTATAAAAAGAGATCTTCTCATATGTCTACTCAATAAAAAGGTGTTGTATTGTTTTGAATAGCGTTTTTTATGCTGAAATAAACCATGGTAACAATTTTTTGGAACTCAAATGAAATGAAATGATATATTTATTTGTCAACATTGACAATTACTTGTTCTTATTGACGTCAAATAAAACATGACTCTACCACCAGTTCGGAAAAACCTTCGTGAAGAAGAACTGGCAAAAAACTTCACGGGTATATTTTTTTCAAAATAAATTTACAGAGTCTTTTTATGTCTATACAAAACTAATCTTATCTTCATCTCGGCAAGTCTCCCTCCCCCCAAGTATCCAAACGAACGCCCACAAACGCCACCCGTTCACGAGTTAACGCGGGATCCAGCCATCGCCCTCCTCAACCATATTTGAGAGAAGTGAGCGACCCGTCACCCGACGCTACCATAAGAAGACGTACTTTAGTGACAATGACGCTTTAGATATTCATCGGGACGAAGAACTCAACAAGCAAACAGACACATTACACATGTTTTATTACAAATACTAGTACAATCCTGTTAATAAGGGGATTATACCCAAGGACTTTTATCATCCAATTAGTCGGATAGTTTATAATATGCTTTAGCACACAATTTCTGCTTTATTGTTTCTTTGAAGTTGTCAATAGGAATACCTTGGATATCCTCAGGAACCTTATTATAAAAGCGTATACATTGACCCATGAATGAGTTAGTGACTTTATGAAGCCTACTATTATGAGCTGCCAGCATATTTCCTCCTCTTGTGTTAACATTGTGCAGATCTGTTTTTCTTTTGAACAAGGTTATGTTCTTTTTAACATACATTAAATTTTCTAAAATATATTGTGAATGGAAAGTTAGAATATTTATTTCCTTAAATTTACTTCTATTGCGCGAACAGCCCTTTTCTGCAGAACAAATATAATATCGATGTCGGCAGCACTCCCCCACAACAGAATACCATATGTCATGAGGCTGTGAAAATAACCAAAATAGACTAATCGAGCAGTTGTTTCATTTGAAATTAGTCTCATTTTTTTGACAGCATATGCGGCAGAGCCAAGCCTTTTCACTAAACCATCAACATGCAGTCCCCACTGGAGTTTGGCGTCTAAGATTATGCCCAGAAATACAGTACATTGAGTTTACAGGAGTCAGGCCCCCTACTACAATGTTTGTGTTTACCTGTTTGACATTTGGCAATGTCAATTTAACACATTTAGTTTTGTTTTCATTGAGGAGCAAATTATTAGCTGAGAACCACTTCTCTGTGTTGGAGATGCATTTGTTAGTGCTCGATAGTCAGTTTCTTGTCATTTGATTTTAAATAAGAAGGAAGTATCGTCAGCAAACAACATGACTTCGCATTGATTATTATTGATTAACGACCGATGGCAGATCGTTGACATATACTAAAAATAGGAAAGAACCAAGAACTGAACCCTGGGGCACACCCACTATCACTGCCGATCCTGATGATTTTTCTCTATTTATTGCAACTTTCTGTTTTCTATTAAATTTTTTTGATTTAATCAAGTCAAGCGCTTGCGCAAAGCGTTACAGAAGACCAAATGAAAACGTTTTTTAAAAACACTACTACCCAGCCTTAACCTGTTTATTGTGTCGACATACAAAAATAAATATATATATAATAAATCAAAATAACTTTTTTCATTAGAAAATATTAATTTCTTCGTTAGTACATTTTAAAATAAGAATATTAAAGTGGTTTCAAAAGTTTAAACCAACAGTGATGCGTTGACCAACTTCTTAACTAGACCAAATTAATACCTCATCAACAAGAAAGCCCAACTGTGAGCAAGGTTATGAATCATAACTCAATTCCAAAACACTTTGTAGCCCGGCTTCAATAAAATTATAACAAGTTTTTTTTTTATTTTTTTCGTTTTTTGTTAACTGGTCAGCTTTTTAATAGACTTGAAAGCTTTTGAAGATGAAATTGGACCGAAAAGACTTGAGGAGTGACTTTACAAAAGAGGAAATCTACATCTTATCATTTTTTTCAGATAATTAAGAAAACTGACAAAGACAAGACACACAGATCTACACAAATTCTGCATAGCTATGTAGGTACTATGTAATAAGATTAATAAAAGAGCATATAAAAAAATATATTTTGCTTTCTAATTTAGTGGTACAAAATAAACAAAAAATTAAATATCCCCTTTTGCAATGATAAGATGTAGATATCCCCTTTTGTAAAGTCACTCCTCACTTATCTCTGATATGAAATTGTTTAGATTTTTCAATCGTTTTTCATTTATTTATGTAGTTTGTGAAACTACGTATATTACAATCATAGTTGATAAGAGTCACACAAGAATTATCTTTTCTCAAAACACTTCATACATTACAGAACAATTACAATAGTCATGCTTGTAACTTTATTGCAAAAATAGCAATTTTTTATAATCCCACCGCTTTTACTTGAATCTAACAGTGGATCTAACAACGTTGGTTATTTGAAAATATTGTTCTTTACCCAAAAAGTTAATCTAAGATTATTAAAAATGTTTTGAAATTATTTTCAAGCTCAATAAAGAATTTATCTAGGGTTATTTATAGTAGGAATACCAACAGGGCTCAATCAATTGCTGTAAGTGTTAAAATAATTAATTATTACCAATTAACTTGGTTATTAGTTGCAAACCTTGTACTCGTATATATTTTGTTGCCTTAAGAAGTTTTGGAGTTTAACGCTAATCCAAGTGAAGGTTGGTTATTTTATCAGTACTTCTTTTTTTTTTTAATTACTTTTTTAAAAGACTAAAAACTCACAACCACAAATTTAATCGAATAGCGTCCTTAATTTCATCAGATCCCCTATTTTTAAAATATTTTTTGTGTAGGAAATTTTAGAAAACTACTTGTTAGTATTGGTAATATAACTATAAACCATTATTTAGAACGGAATATTCGTATAAGATATTCAAATAAACTTGCAAATCAATATGTAAGTTACCAATAACAAATCTCTTAAATCCATTAGAAATCAAATTGTGTCTTAAAACCGGTGCAACGTATTCATTTGGATATTTAGACAGCAGGTTCGAACACTCAATGAGATTTTAAATTAATGAGCTATGCTATCGACGACATACTGTCCCAAGCCATTGGCAGGTATTACGTTGTACCACGTCCACTTCAATACGTGGGATGGTGGCTATGTACATTTAAGATCTCGTTTTGTTTTTTTTTAAGATTTATGGAAAGGAAATGTTAATAGATTGCAAATGTATGCAACCTTTTCTCGATACATTCCTTTAAACAAGGTTTTCTTCATAATACATAAAATATTATTAAAAACTGAATGCTCATTAATATAGTATAGGATGGTTGGTATATTTCTTCAACAAGGGATCCTACGAAACGTCGGTATTAAATGTAAAAGTATAATTTAATGCGATGAAATCTGGTTAGAAAGTTTTTATTTAATATAATGAATCGTGAAAACTTATGAAATACAATAAAACGCTTTTTAACAGATTTTATTGCGTTTTTGTAATATTATTTTTTTGTTATTTTATTTAAAATTATTTTTATATTTAAAAACCTACTATAAATTAAAGATAACTAAAAATACCAAAAGGGCGCTATGTGTTGAAGAGATGAAGTTTTCTAAAGGTTATTTCTGTTTCTGAAAAATAAAACATAAAATATAAATACCATGTAGATGTGACATTAGCAAACCCAACTAGCTGTCTTGTGTTTGTTTCTTTCGTAGTCAAACTGTATACCTTGTATTCCGTGTATTAAACGTCTATGACTAAAGAACCATAAGCCGGTTGTTTTCCCGCTTGATATACCTGTAATTATTAACAACTTTGACCTCACCACCAAAAAGCTGCAAAGTCTCGACCATCGTCGGAAAGCTGCCAGTTTAGCAATTTTCTACAGATTACATTTCGGAGAGTGCGCGATTGCTGTTTTTGATCAGGTTGAACCCACACCCTTCTTACATCAGACTACTAGATATCTCAGTACTATAGTAGATATCTCAAGAAGTCGAGCCAATGGTTTCGATAGTTCCTTTTTGGTGCAGGTCGCCAAGGTGTGGATTGAACTGGCTGCGTCTTTTTTCCAGAAAACTATAGTCCTAGATCTTTCAAGCGTCGAGTAATTAGGTATCTCATGTATAAAAGTGTAATACCTTCGTCTTCATCGTCACTTTCCATCAGGTGAAATGAAAGACAAACGTCTTATCCTTTTTCAATAAAAAAAACCTTTTAAAAGCTGAAGCACAAAGTTGTAAGCATCATTCATTCAGCGATACAGTTTGTAAAATAATAATCATAAAAAATATTTTGAATTTTATTTGTGAATATTTTTTAATAAAGTTTACCAGTTTCACAAAAAATAAATCAGGGAAAAGTTTTACTACCGAAATAAAAAAGGAGACTTCTCGGAGTATTTTAAAAGCTTAAGATCATAATACTATGATAACCTTTACATTAATATTATGTCGATAAAGGAGACATTTCAATATTTAAGGGGCACTTGGCTAGCTTTTGTACGGGTGTTCCTAGGATTGCATTAAATAAATAAAACGAGTATTATATGCCAAAATTTCATAATTCATTTAGTTTTGTTTTAGCAAAACATTTTAAAATCCGTAAATCGGCCACATTACATAATGAAAACATGGGGGTATTTTTCATGTTTAATGTTTTATTAATTCTGTTGTTACTTTTGTGTTCCAATTTATCGCTTATCCAATTTACGAGTGGTACAAGCATGGTGTCTCATATTTTTGATCAACAATGCAGAGTATGGAAATGGTACCTCGTTGTGGCCATATGAAGTTTCGTTTCTTATTTCAAAGTAGAACATAATGCGGAGCATAATTTTTTAAATATTTTTAGTATATCTACCACATTTTTTCGCACATTTCGAACTGGTGTACATCGCGCTAGCCGAAAATGAAACGTCTCCTTTCAAACTGCTTATAAAACGCAAAATTTAATTAAGCGTATTTCCGTTGCACTAATAATAATAAAAACAAATCCCCAGACAAACACAGCAACCGTATGGCCCCAAAGTAAGCAGATCTTTTGTTATGGATGACTATACAGCGAACTGGGGGGAACCCAGAATAAACATACATAAATAAATACAAACAGCCATGACCCGAGAACAAACATCTGTGTTCATCACGCAAATGAATGCCCCGGCCAGGACTCGAACCTAGGACCTTCGGTGTATGAGGCAAGGCTACTTACCACTACACCAATCGGTCGTCAATAGCCTACTACAGTAGAACTGTCATGTAGCCTAGTACTACCTACTAGCAAATCACGAAATTCGTTCATCGCAAGACAACTTGACTGCGTTCTAGGATATAACTTATCTTACAGAGTAACTTATATCAACTCATTTTATAGGTCTCGAGAGAATTCCCATAATTTAATAATAACGTAACAAATTAAAGACAATGTCTTAGTTTCTTGCAGAAATAAAAGTTTTTAGAACAATAATAACATTAAGGTATGAAATATTTGCAGTATGATAACAACGTGTGAGTCAAAAAGAGACAATTTTAATCACAAACTTATCGAGATTCCACCAGCAAGAATAAAAGTACTGACTTCAAACTTATTTCTCAAATGCATGGCCACGGAAGATATAATTTGTTGTACCTTTACACTTGACGAAATAAAAAATTTGTAACTTTTTGAAGAGTAGTTTTTATAAGTAGACTAAAAGAATTTAAAAAGCTGATGAAATAAAATCTTGCAGCAAACTTCAGTCCGATCAGCATGAAACTCCTGGCAGTAAGTCACATTAAATGTGACAAATATAGAAATAGTGTTAAAAAGTGATTTAAAAAAATATCCCCCAACTAAATATTGATTAAGTTTATAATCAATATTTAAACATAAAAATAAGTTCCGTCTAGGGAAGATGGATATGTAAAAAAAAATTCAAAACGCAAAAACTAAACCTGCAATCTTTATTTCTTTGACAGCTCAGTAACGTGAATACGTTTGATAAGTTAAAACAATTTTAATTTAAGGCAAGTTATTTTATAACTTTTTGCCATTGATAAATAAATACTATGTATTCAGTACCTAGTTAAATGTAAAATATATATAAGACTAATGTGACTACAAGTACAGTGCACAATCATATTTTAGATCTTGACTTATGTAATTTTTTTTTAAATTAATTTGCAGTATATTCTAGCCAATCTAACTACACTTTACAACTTAGTCAAGGCGTTGACTGAATCCATAACTAATCGATCAGGGCGATCGCCATCTTTGGAATTCCCAACTTTAAAATATCCAGGTTCAAAACACTAGAACCAACTTTGTGCTTCTCTTACGGACACTACGTTATGCCCATAAACAGCGTCGCATTTTCCGTATTTGTTTAAATAAAATTTCAGAATGTTTCGAATTTCTTTTTTAGACTCGCTCATTTTTTCAAACAGAAAACAATTAGAAAACAATAGAAATCTTAATTTTGTTATTTTCTTTAAAATGTAAACTATATTGCAGTATCAAAACAGACAGAAACAAACAATCTAAACAAAGATATTTAATTACAAAATTGAACATAGAAAATATGAATATACTATTTCCCCGATCTATTTAGGACATGGCTACTGTTTACAAATTTGTATCGAAAAATTAGAAAAAGAAAATGTATTAAGAAATCGTATACAATTCAGAGGACATTTTGAACGGTTTTCGTTGAAATTGAAAATGTTTAACTCAATGGATTTTGATTCCAGTACAGGTAAGGAATAAAATATCCGTAGATTCAAAAATGATGTGGAAATACAAAACTCTATCAAATACACATTCCAAAAGAAATATACATAATTGCTTAAATCCGAGAAAGTAATGAAAATAAAAAAACAACTTACAAAGATGGAAAATGTTTCATACTAGGACGTAAATTTAAAAATAAATTAATCTCCAAGAAAGCGTTTGCCCGGCAAGCCGCTAGGTATGTAGGGTGTACGATATTATAAAGCTTTCGGAGCTCGGAAAAAGAAGTAGGCCGTCGAACAACGTGTAGAAGTAGGCGCAGGTAAAAGCATTCGGAGTTATTCGGATGCACTGTATAAACCCTAACAATGACGTGATCTTTAAAAATACCTGGTTCACCTACTACAACTGTTCCACGTCTTCTTAGGTTAAAAATACCCTGTTGTTCATTACAGGTATAATACGATGGAACTTCGTTGTATGAGAGTGACTTAGCAAATATTAAAGAAAGCGAGCAGTGTGGTTCATCTTGAGTTTTCTAACCGTTTCGTTACATTATCAGGGTTGAGGTATATCCTTTGTCCACCTTCACGATGAACGTCAAGATGGATATCTTTCATGAATTGAAAAACACCGAATTCTAATTACAGCGGTGCGGTTCTTGGCGCTCTTTATATACCCGCGCAGTCGTGTACAACCTAAAAACATCCATCCTAAGCTGAACCGTATTTCCGAAACTTATCATTTTTAACTTCTATTTATAATATTTTTTTATAGACAATTATTATAAAGTTTAGTAAAGTTTCAGTCAATGCTTCTAACAGAGAAAAAAAGATAGAAGATAGATACAGAATAGTTAAAAAAATGTTCGACGTGATTCTTTAAATTGACATGAAACAAACACTAAATGTTAATTAAAATTTACCGCAATATATTAATGAAAACCGCATCTAAATCAAATAAGCCGTTATTGAGATTAGCGTGCACAAACACACAGACAAACAGACCAAAAAAAAAATAATTACATTTTTGGGTCCGGCATGGATATAATAACAACCCCTGCAATTTTTTATTTTTTTATTTTCAATGTACAGAAAGCATGTTTCTTCAATTTTATCATATGTACAGATTTTAATAACTACACCAAACGATATCGTGTTTCAATTGTATTTTAGAATATTCACTTGCATTACCCAATAGTGATTTCATCGATGTTAATATTTGTGTCGGGATCGGACTGTAAATCACTAGACGGAAGGTAGATAATGATATTTAATTAATTTCATAGACGTAGCTAACAAATATGTCCTGAAAGGGAAATATATCGTTATGATATGTAAATTAGGAGTTCCAATGTGGGTTCAGAGGCTTAGTTCTTGTTTCATCCTATTAAACTAATAATAGGTCTTTACCTATGAAACTGCCGTTTTGCCGTACTGGCCATTTCAAATGAAAATATTTTTTTTTTTTGACTGATAATTCTAATTTCAAGTTAATTTTATTTGACAAATATGGAATTCTTTTTCTAAAATCGTCATTTGTTTAATAGTTAGTGTTTTGTTTTCAACGCATTCGAACATTTTTCGTCATCATGGATAAGTTAAAAATTCGAGTAATTATGGAGTATGAGTACCGTCGTGGCAGCAACGCGGCACAAGTGGCACGCAACATCAACGACGTTTACGGAGCGAACACTACAAACGAACGCACCAACCGTTATTGGTTTACCCGCTTCCGTTCTGGAAATTTTGACCTGAAAAATGAACCCCGTGGTCGTCCGAAAACTTTGGTCGACAATGACGAATTAAAGGCAATTGTGGAAGCTGATGAAACTCAATCCAAGGCTGAATTAGCAGCAGCTTTCGACGTTAGCATCAAAACAATATTGGTCCATTTGCGTCAAATTGGCAAGGTAAAACAGCTTGACAAATGGGTACCCCACGAACTCAATGACCGCCAGCGCGAAGTATGCGTGGAGACGTGCCTTGCACTGCTCAGCAGGCATACAAATGAAGGAATTCTGAACCGCATTGTTACTTGTGACGAGAAATGGATCCTGTTTGACAATCGTAAGCGCTCAGCAAGTTGGTTGGACCCTGGTTCATCACCCAAACAATGCCCTAAACGAAAACTTACCCCTAGAAAAGTGATGGTCACTGTTTGGTGGTCTAACGCGGGTGTAATTCATCACAGCTTCTTGCCAAACGGGACAAGCATTTCTGCAGATGTGTACTGTGAAGAACTGAACACAATGATGGAGAAGCTCGCACGTCAATTGTTGGACGAAAACGTTGGTCAATCGTTCGGCTCCACTGCTCCTGCACGACAACGCGCGACCTCATACTGCACAGCAGACGGTCTCCAAGCTACAAGAGTTGGGGTTGGAAGTTCGCCGTCATCCGCCGTACTCACCAGACCTTGCGCCTACAGACTTCTACTTTTTCCAGAATTTGGATAACTTCTTGGCGGGAAAAAATTTAATACCCGAGAGGCAGTAAAAAATGCCTTTGAAGAATTTGTTGCCTCCCGTCCAGCTGATTTCTTCAAGAAAGGCATCAATAAGCTACCAATGCGTTGGCAAAGATGCATTGATTGCATGGGTGAATATTTTGATTAATAGAAATAAAAAATATATAAAAAAATTACGCTTCATTTATTTCGTGAAAAACTTCATAGGTAAAGACCTAATATTATAAATGTAAAATTTTGTATTTTTGAATGTGTGTGTATTTGGATGTTGTCACGAAAAAGTTATCAACAGATTTAAATAATTTTTATATTTTTTCTATATAAATTTTTAGTTCGCAAGCATTGGTCAAAATCTAGCAAATAATAATAGAAAGACTAAAGTAACTAGCCGCAATCAAAATCAAAATGAATTTTTTAGCAATATTCAAGGAACTCTAATTCTTTCACTTTATTAATCTGTATGAAGTTAAATGTACAATAAATTACTTAAAACGTGATTGTGCTCAAGGGTGGGATGGCATACTTAACAAGAACATACAACTTGTTATTAGTACCATAGCCCCTGTGATTTTACATCTGACCTATATTTGACAACGTTTAACATTCTATCAAAATGTCAGTGTAGGTTCAGAGGCAAACATCGACCGAAAATGCAGCTACCTCTCTAATCTTACAAATTACAGAAACTCAGAGAGATAAAGGCGAGAAATGTCTATTTGTGTTTATCGATTTCAAAATAAAGGTTTTTACACTATTTCTATCTCCATCCTTATCCAAAAACTAGAAACTATAATTATTTGAGGTACGCAACTTTTTATTTTTTAAAGATTACCTAATGAACATAAAACAGGCTGTAAAACTAGAACAACATTACAGTGGGAACATTGAGGTATAATGTGGTGTGGAGGAAGTGTTTTTATACCGACACTTCTCTTGATGAATGAATATGAATAAATGACTTATGTAATATAAATATCAGCAATGCAAAAGTACCACTTACTCAGATGATACCACAATCGTCTTCACTGATTCAAACTGGAACTAGGTAATAGAAAAAGCTGCTCACACTAAAACAAAACTTGCTCACACCATCGTAGCTTAAACAAACTACATCTGTTACAGCATGTATAAAAATGGTCAGCCCGACCACAATTTACTTTTAAAAATACACAATTGCACTAATAATAAGAATGACTCGTATTGTAACTATCCTGAAATAACAAAAGTTAATCAAATAAAACGTTTATAAATAATAGTTGAACAGATACTATCGTGGTATTCACACATAGTCCACATTAGCTCTAGAATACACCCAAAAATTATGAATTAGAAGAGTCTTAATTCCGACTATTCAAAAACACCATTCTTATTTTACCGAAATTCATAAATAAAAAATTTTATTTTTCCGACTTTCATTAGTATGAAGAATTAAAAACCCTCTGTGTTACTAGTCCGAAATATGGTATCCCGAATTTTAATTTTCTGAAAATTCAATGGTAACATTCAGATTTTGTATCTAAAACGGGCATATATTAAAAATTATAATTTAATCTCCTGTGACACAAATTAAAATTAATAAGGCACATTTTGAAATTATACAAATGAGGCGCGACGACGAGCGATGCGAGGAGGAGCACTTAGTCTGTATGTAGATCTTAATGCAAAAGGGATTTGCATTTCAGTACATAAACTACATACTCAAGAAATAACTCGGTACAAAAAACTAAATAAACTTTCTCATTTCCAGCTGACTACTTGAACGATAGAACGTATAAATTGATGTGCTCATGCAGTTTTACAAGGCGTTTGTTATTGCAACTAATATTATTCGGATTTCCTATTTATGACATTGCGGATTATTAATAATTCTGATTTTTTATGGTTCGGTATTTTAAAATTCGGCATATTGATTTTCGTAACTATGAACCATCGGAATTTTGAAGTTTCGAAGAAGAAAAATTCGGAATTATGAAACACGGTTTTTTATTTTCGGAATTATGAACCATTAGGTGTTATAAAATTCGGAATTTAGAAATTCGTGATTATGACTTAATTTTTTGTATTTTTGTGGTGTACCCCTCTAGAATAAATAAGTTCGTCTGGATGTTTAGAGCTCTCCGATACATAACGCTTAAAACGAGGAATAATTATACCGACCTTAAAGTAACTTTATTAAATTATATCTACAAAGCTTTAGTGCAGTCGATTATAGTGCACGGTATCGTCGTGTGAGGTGATACTATAAAGACTTGATTTTTACAAGCAGAAAGGGCACAGAGGAACATACTTAAAGACAAACATATTCGTTATACAACAGATAAACTGTATAAAATGTGCAACCTTTTTTCAGTGAGAACACTGTTCTTATGAATTCCGTATTGAAACGTCACATGTCGACACCTGTCAATCCTCAACAACAACTCAAACGTAGGAATAACAAAGTTGCTACTACAACGCTGTAAAAACTGAGTTTGCTCGTGTACATTGCGGGACACTGACGGGCGATATACAACAAAATAAATAAAAAGTTATCTATACATACTAAAAACTTACGCGAATGTAAAAAGGCTTTAGTAGATTTATCCAAACCGTAAACTATTACGAAATCCTTTTCGTCTACTTTATATCTACTACTCATTACTAGATAAATAATATCCTATTTCATATAAAAATAAATATTTATTTTCTTATCAAACACACTCTCTTACAAACACACACACACACACACTCAAATTACACAAACACTTCAAAAGCTTATAACAAATTGCAGCACTTTAAAGCTTGATTCCTATTCTTTTTTCCTTTTTTTTTTTTAACTATTTTATTTTTGTTTTATTTTGTGCAATTAGTAGTACTAAACCAAATTTTAAATTTTCATCTGTGAGGACTTATGAATAATAAATTTATAATTTTGCCTGTAAACATTTTATATTGTACTAATAACATTTGGAGACTCCTGGAACAAGCTTCAAAAAAGCTTAAAAGGAAATCTCCTTGTATCTATGTGCCTAAAAATGTTTTGTTGCTCAACAAATATTTATTATTATTAAAGACTTATTATTATTATTATTTTTAGCATATGGATAGAATATAACCTGGAATAATATATAGGCTCAATTGTATCCCTAAATCTCAACGGGATCGGGAGTTAGTTGTAAATACATTATCCACTGTACTAACATCATTATTTTAATCCTCTTATTGTTTAATTTTTATTGTGATTTATGATTGATTTGTTTTTTTACTTAAATATCAGAATCCCTATTGGAAAATTAAGTAAAAACACAAAAGGTTTGGATTCCTGGGTTACTTTCATTTACTTTGCTTTTTTGTGTTTATTTTGGTTTTGTTTTATTTTTTTCAAACGGTATTTTCCTTTATGTATAAGAATTTATGCTTCCCTAGAGATTTAAACGCGATCGTTTCTTTTATTTTACATAAAAATTCTCATGTATTAATTTACTGATTTTAAGATGTATGTTGTACTTTTTATTATGTTTAATTTTATATTGCTTTCTTAGCGTCAAATACAGGTTTTAGCTCTAAATAGATAAGATCCGTTTTGTATATATATATTTTTTTATCAAACTGAAAACAACAATATTCGACAACAATATAAAAACTTATTTTTTGCTTTGTGTATTAATTGAGTAACTAGAATTACGTGTTCGCTGACTCTGAACTTGAATAGACTTCGATGGTTTCGTTTTTCTATTAACAATTACGAGACATACGGTTAGTCAGTGAATTTACAATTAGTTCTTTCTTTGGTTGTTTTCACTTTAAGTTTGGTTTTGATAAATTTTTGTTCTTAGTTAACTTAAATGGTTTTTCCTTTTTTCGTTTTCTTTACTTAATATCAGACTTAAATTGTTTAATCTAAGTCGTTAAATTTGTAAATCTGTTTTGAACTAAAAATATTAAGGAGATTTATTTATTTGTTTTTTTTTTGTATAGCTATACCTACATTCTTGCCTGTTTTCATTTAATATTCTCTAAGCATAGAACTAGGAAGGAATATATCTAAATGTCACTGCTTTTACCGGAGCAGCAAGAGGAGATAATAACAAATATTTTGCCATTTCAATTTAAGCGACTACCAATAACGTTGGCATTTACGTAAAATAATTAAAAATTTATTTAGGCACTTCTTGATTATCAGATTGTCAACTTTATGTCGATTAGTCTAGAATCGTTATGAACAAAACATGGGACCACTCTTTTACCATCCTAATTAGGCGTTTTTGTATACCTTCCGTAAAAAATAAATTCACTTACACACAAACTAAAACTACTATGTATAAAGAACGACGCCCATATCTAGAATAACAGCTTTATCTTATATTAAAAAAATAGAAACTTCATTGATTCAAAAAAATATAACTTATAATGTAAAATAACATGACAATAAACGATTTATATATGTGCATCTAAAACAATGCAAGTCCTCGCAAATTGTAGCAGCATCAATTGTCTAATGTAATTCAATATAACTACTAAATAAAATGTGACAGCTGCATTCGCGGCGGTTTAGTGCGTGTTCTAGTTCCTACCTATCTTGTGTCTAACAACGTTTACCTTGTAGTTGTACTCTGACCAATTTCAAAAAATAAAACTAGATAGGAAATGTCTGAGCGTATTTGTCATTCTGAGAGAGGTGGTTATGTAGCAGTCTTTATATTACACAATAATATTCTGTCGTATATCGAGTTTTGACTAGATTGTATTTTCCCTTTCTTCTTTAAAATGGTTAGGATAATTGGTTACTAGGAATTAAAGGTTTGAATGGTATTGAAAACAAAATTTGGAAAAGAATGCTATTAAAAATACATAAAAAGTTTTAAGAAATTTAACAGGAGGTATTATGTATTAACGGTTTTACTACTCAAGCCAAATACGAAAACTTTGACTTATTTTATCAACTACTAAACCTCTTCATGAAATGTAATGTATGTAATAAATGATATACCCTCGTAAGACAAGAACAAAATATATGAGAAAATCTCAACAGGTATCTTTTATTCAAATTTTAAATTATACAAAACGGCATCGTACCTCTTTTCCTGAATGCTAACATCATCTACATAACATCGAACGAAATCTTAAGTATGCTTGGAGATACACACTTATCTTGTATACTGCAGAATGCCTGCAGATCGTAAGGCAAATCAAGTTGCGAGCATGTGGAAGAAAAATAAAATAAAGCGAGTCACGATGTACTTCATTGAGATATATGAACAAAATTACGTTATGTATGTTGAATTGCGAATTGTATGAAACAGTTCTATTATTGGCATGATTGTGAATTTTATTCAATAAAACTCTAGTTTTTGAATAAATCTGAGCTTCAAAGTACTTTCAAAACAAATTATTCGAATTGTCATGATTTTCGTTGAAGTCACTCCGGATATAAGATAATTTTACTGTACATTATTTAAAAAATAACTTTCATCTTCTTCTATTATCGTTACTATGAAATAGAAAATTACTAAGCTTAAGCCAAAACTGGTGTAACAGAAAAAGCAGAAATGCTTCATCTTGGAAGATTTGTTTCCCATTTTCTGAACAATTTCCTTCCAAATATATTGAGATAAAAAAGTACCTTCCAACAAATTATGGTTAAACTTGTGCGGAATTCTAAAGACCTCAGTTCAATTAAATGCATATACAAAAAAGTAAATGAAAGGTTTTTAATTTCTAAATAAATATCCTCGCGTTTTGAGATTCACTAAATGCAAACTAAACTGAGACGTTTTTTTTTTAATTTCTAAGTAGTTAAATCGATCAATACAAATATTTTCTTTTTTAATAAAAAATTTTAAGCTCTTCTTTTATAAAGCACAAATTTTTCATTGAATGAAAATGTACCTTTTATTTGAAATTTAAGGCCATAAATTTCGGGACCGCATCTTCGGTTTCCTATCGTCATGATATGTTCAATTGGTATTGAAGATTTTATTTGATAATAATAATAATATATATAATAATAATATAATAATAATAATGAATATTTCTAGGAACCGACGATAGAACTTTACGTTAATAATAAGTTAATTAAATATGACATTATTACTTATAATCATGTCTCGTTATTTTTATAGCTAATGGTGATGTTGTGTAGTATTTTTGAAATTATATGGTAGAAAAAATAGAGATATAAAATTTACTTGGAGTTGATAAAACTTTAAAGATATGACCTATTAATGCGACGTTTACGTGAGATATTTGTTTATCTTCAAGTATTTCTGCACAAAATTTTGCTCGCAGTTTCTCTACTCTTTGAAACATCTTACTGAAAACTGTTAATATTCACAAGCACAAAATTGCAATCGAAATGACTTATCTATCGGAAATAGCAAATGGTAAGGTTAAGGTTAAGGTTAAGGCTACCTTAAAATTTCTAACCAAAATACGTTTTTTGGCAGGGTCGAGTGAAGGATCGCTCAATTACCTCTAATATGGTTGAGAAGGGCGGTGGATGATGGTTCCAGCTTTAACCTCGTGAACGGGCGCTCTCTGAAAACGTGCATCGTTTGGATAGTTTATGGGGAGGGAGACTCGCTGAGTTAACAGATGCAGATAAGGATAAAAAACATGAAGCCAACAAGAACAAGTAATTGGTGAGTGAATGTTGAGAATAAATATTTGAATTTGAATTTATATTAAACTGGCGGCAATGAAATAATAAAAATAATTGAGAACAGGTGAAAGTTTTGTAATAGGTGGTACATAAAAATCATAAAAAAATTATCAAATACCAATTGAGTAACTTTAAACAGAGTTTATAAAGGAAGGATAAAACAGAAACTGAAAAAAATAATTATACAAGCAAAAGGGGAGCCTAACATAGTGTGTACATAAGCTTATAAGCATAGGTAGCAAAAATTCTAAAAAAATAAACTAACACAAATTAACCGTTTGTCTCATAATATTAAAGAAAAGCAAACGAAAAAGGACGCATACGCTCAAATCTCAAACAAAGGGTTCCCGCCAATCTTCATACATCTGTCGGCTCTGTTTGAACATTTAAATCTAAACTTGTATATTATTCATTTATTATTTTTTAGAATACATTTGAAGACTTGCAATCTTTGTTACAGATTGTAAAAAAAACACGATCATATTTTTACAAAATTCGTAGCCAAAGAAAAATGAACTCCGACGTCGGGTTCTGCAGACATTTGGGGTTTTAATTTATTGCATGAAAATAAACTATTCAATCGTGTTTGAGATTAGGATCACAACTCACGGAGTTCCAATGACACTCAAGAAAATATTAAAATCGTATTATGCACTATAAATATTTTGAAAACTCAAATCCAATAACGTTAACGCAACCAACATCTGAAACAAAAAAAATATATTAAAATATCTAGCGTTTTTCAAATTGCGGACAAAGTATAAAAATAAACAATAATAATTAAAAATAGAGGTCCAGGTCACAAAATCTTAGAACGTTTTCTAAGAAAAGATTTCGCGTTACCCCAGTGAACGAGAGCGTGAGGAGAGAGACTTGCCGAGCTATCATATGTATTTAGGTAAGAATAAATTTATATAGACATAATAAGAGCCGTGTAAACTTATTTTGAAAAAATTATACCCGTGAAGTTTCTTGTCAGTTCTTCTTCACCAAGGGTTTTCCGAATTGTTGTTAGTCATGCTTTATGTAACGTCGATTTAAACAAGTAATTGTCAACGTTGAAAAATAAATATTTGAATATTAATTTCAATTATCGTAAATGTTAACCAGAATTGGCAGATATAAAAATTAGGCAATACGTTTAAAGTCACATTATTTTGGCCTCTAAACTATATCTGTTAAATTTCTGGCGAGCATATTGCATTTGACGAACACTGCCGGCCTTTCCCTTTCCATATCCCGCTCGTCTTTGAGGTCTTCACTCAGAATATTGCCAAGGGACAAGACAAAACACTCCTGCACCACCCGAAAAATAGCCATTTAACTTTACAGATGGAATATTATCCGGACTTCTACCTAATGAGGGCCATTATCTCGCTTTTCTTAACATTATATTTAAATCCAATGGCATTTGCATATTGAAAAAATCTTTGAAAAACCATTGATTGAGGGGCTGAGCAAATCAATATCATCGGCATACGACCGGTTATTATATATACATAAACATTGCCAATGTGCCATTCTACGCGTGTTTTACTCAGCTCCTCAATCTGGCCATTGATTTAAACAGTTAAGAGGTCCAGAAATGTCAAACCTACCTGGCGGACCCAGAAATTAATTTTATAGAAACTAGATAAAGCGTCGCCCTACCAAACAAACTGCATTTAGCTTCCATATTAATATCTCAACAGACCCACTAGTTCTTGGGACACATCCGAATCAATCGAGCAGTTTTTTCCATAGAATATCATAAACCAGAATATCAAATATTAGTGCATTCTACTAATATTATAAATGTGAAAGTTTTTTGTATGTTTGTATGTTTTTTACTCAATCACGCAAAAATGGCTGGAAAGATTTGAATGATTTTTGGCAAATGAATTAAATACTACTCGGAATATAAACTAAGTTACATCCCGAATTTTTACCGGAATTTTTTTCATACCATCTTTTGGTTGAAGAATTTATTTAAGATCTTTGCGATTTGAACGTTTAATTTCATTTGTGCCTTTAATAGTACGAGACATATGAGTAGTTTCTTAGGAATGTTCGAGAACTATGAAGAGTTTACTTTAAAAAAATTTGATATTCTTTTCTTGCTTATATTAGCTTTTATATACAACCCCTAATTGTCAAATAATTTTAATTGTCAAAAGTCGTAAATAAGTTTCAATTACAATTTTTTTGTGTATTGTCGTCGTTAAACTTTATTTTACGATCCTCAGCATTGAGGATACAGGATGCAAGCAGGAGGAGGAAAACAACATTATCCGACAACAATATAAAAACTTATTCGTCGCTTACGGTGCTCTGCTTGTTTAACTGGAATTACGTGCTGGCTGACTACCGAAGTCTTAGTTGGTTTTGTTATTCTTTGTTCTCTTAACGATAGTCATTGAATTTACATTTAATTATTTTTTGCTTTTTGTTTTCTTTACTTTAATATCTGGATTACAGTTGCTTACTTTTTGATTTCTTTTATTAGTAGTTGAATAATTTTTAACTTATTATTATTAATTATATTTTCGTAATTTACGTACTCCCGGAACGCATACCGGTAACACGATGTTCTCAGGCCTGGGCCAGGCAAGCTTCGGTTGTAGTATAAGAATAATGGTTGCTCTGTATGGTCGTGTTGTGACTGTAAGAACTTGTGAACTATGCAGCATGTATAAATAGTGATGGATTTTAGATGGTTGGACGGGAGGCAACACCCTCTCGCTTTGGTGGTTCTCGCCAACGTCCCCAAGTCCAGGGAGATTCTCAAAGGGGTTAGCACTATATGCGGCCTCTCTGGGATCTCGATCGAGGCGCCTCATCGCCGCGGTCATCCCGGCCAGTGCCATCGGTGCCAGTTGTACGGGCACGCGGCGGCCAACTGCCGCGCACCGCCCAGGTGCGTCAAGTGCCTGGTCCCGCACTTCACTAAGGAGTGCAATCGCACCCCTGAAACTCCCTCTCCTCCCGATTGCGTGCTTTGTGGCCAGTCCGGCCACACCGCAAATTACAGGGGCTGCCCTCGTGCACCCCGTTGTATGCGCTCCAATTTCAAGAAGGCGGGACCCAAACAGGCCCCGCGCCTTTCTCAAGAAAACTTACCGCCGCTGCGTAGCCGGGTTCCTCCGGTTGCAAAGCCTACACAGTCTAGGCCTGCCCCAGAAAACTGGAGGCTGCGCCCCGCATCGAATCCCATCCCGGCTCCTCGCCCATACAAACCCACTCCTCAATCCTCCGTAGCAGACGATATGCGTATCGTCTGCGACGCTTTAAAAAATGTCGATGTTAGTGAAATCGCAGTCTTAGCCCGTAAACTTAGGGCTTCACGTACTCCGACAGAGCGTTTGCTAGCTCTGGCGGAGCATAGTTCCCTTCTCAATTCATTATAGGTTCATTTAAATGAATTGATCCCTAAATCATGCTTCGGCCGACCTCTGCCCAGCCCCGGCTTCACCGGAGGCTGCCCAGAACGGCCACCAACTCATGTCCCTTTGAGCACCTTCAGTGCAACTTTCACTACAGGCGGAAGACCCGCTAGCGGGTCTCCGCCAGCGCGCCCAACTTCCCGACGGGTGTCGCTTCCGATGAAGGCTAACGGTAATAACTACAGCCAACAGGTGGTTTTTAGTGGGTAGGTGCCATTCTGGTGAGTCCCACATAACCCCCCGCAGAGGAATTTACCTTTGGGCGGTATGCATGACGCATCTTCCACCTCCCTCCCGCGAGGGTGCCTCGGCAGCAAAAAAAAAGAAAAAAAAAAAAAGATGGTTGGAAATTTATGAATCTAAATAAAAAGCAAAGTGGACTATTCCTGTATTGGAGATTACTATTGGGATTATTTAATCTAATTTAAGGTTCTACATTTGTTTTGAGATTTATCTACTTGGTGAGTTTCTCAGATATAGTATTATTATTATTCTTTTTGTAGCTTATGTGTACTCTCGGCACGAATACCGGTAAGTTGATGATTACAAGCGTAAGCCAGACTAGCATCAGTTGAAATTAAATAACTATGGTTGATCCCTACTATTATTATATTTTTAAAGCTGCGGCACTTGGGGGTTAGCTGGCCAGTCCGCCACAGGTAGTGGTTTCAAAATAAAAAGATGGGAGTGATCTTCATATATGATATATTTTATTCCTTCTTAATTGGCGCCTCACATCAACATACGTAGATAGAAATAGGTAGGGGAGGCTGGCCTGACGCTACGGCCCTTCCTTGAGTTGCTCGTCTTTCTCCAACCGGCTCCAGATAGTATTATTACGGATCCTTGTGGGTAAGTATTGAGCGTCCCGGGACAGGTACTAGTCCGCAGGTTTCAGGCAGGTGATTAACTGCTTTTTTTTTTTTTGGTTCCCCTCCACGGGAAAGGCAGGAGGATATAAAAAATGCTCTGACGCATACTCGGCGCGCGCCCTTAAGGGGTCACCCGCTGGGATTTACATAGCACTGGAGGTGCTCAAAATGAAAAGTAAATAATTAAAAACATTAAAAATTGAAAAATAAAATTGCATTAATGCGGATTAACGTTAGAATTAGAATTTACGTTAGAATTAGAATTTACGTTAGAATTAGAATTTACGTTAGAATTAGAATTTGCGGCCTGAAGGCCAGTGTGCGCGTTTCTCGGTCTAGCGACTTTGAATTTCGAATCTAACACAGGAGCAGTATATGAGACTGAATCTCGAACAAGATGATTGGGATGGGATTCGGCGCGTTTGAAGAACGATTCTGAGAGTGTTTTGAGGTGCTGTTGCACTGTAGGTAGTTCAAGATCTCTGTGCAGGTCCGCGTTGCGCACGTACCAAGGTGCGTTTGTGGCCCTGCAGCAGAAGAGATTTTGAACTACCTGCCGTTTATACAGGACGGAGGGTTTGGCGTGGGCAAAGACTGGCGAAGCATATGACATGAAGGGTCTAACGCAGACCTTATAAAACGTACGTTTATTTCTAAAAGACATTTTACTTTTTCTTCCTATCATACTATATAGGCGGCTTAAGTAAAAACGCGAGTTTCGTTACTCTATCGACGTGTGGCTTGAAAGAAAGCGTCTGATCTAAGGTGACGCCTAAGTATTTAATACTGCGCTTTCAGGGGATGGGATTACCTAACATTCGAATATGGGGATCAATGTAGCGATTACGGCGTTTGTGGTCGAATTGAATAGCAGAACTCTTTTCTGGGTTGACATCGATACGCCATTTTTGAAACCAAACACCGAGGGCGTTTACGAGTCTTTTGGAGTCTGGTGATGTTATACGGGATCGTTTGACCTTTAGTGTAAAGGGCGGTATCGTCTGCAAAGAGGGCGAGTTCAACGCCTTTCGGCGGGATGAGGATGTCGTTAGTGTACACAGTGTACAGCAGAGGGGCGAGGACTGAGCCTTGCGGGACTCCAGCCTTTATGGGACGAGGCGCGGAGAGCGTGCCTTCATGTTTGAATCGAAACGTACGGTCTTTAAGAAACGAAGCGATTAATCTGACTAGGCGAACCGGTAAGCCTATTTTATAGAGTTTATTAACGAGACCGCTGTGCCAGACTTTGTCGAAAGCCTTGGCTACGTCAAAGAAAACTTCGACCGTTTTAAAACGCCGCGGGTAGAAGCCGTCGAGTATGTACTCGACGATTTGATGGACTTACTGAGGGCAGGAGTGCTTACCGCGAAAGCTGAACTGATGGGGAATAATGAGAGGATCGCCATCCGTTGGAAACAGATGGTTCCGCATTCGAGAGAGTGTGACTCTCTCGAGAAGTTTAGACATTGCCTTGAGGAGGCTGATGGGTCTGTGATTAGCCGGGATATTCAGAGGTTTACCCGGCTTGGGAATGCCTTTGACTGTCGCTTCTTTCCAAGCTTTTTGAAAGTAGCTAAGGTCGAAGCAGGCATTCAATATAACAGCTAACAAGGTAAGCACCTGTTGAGGCAGGTGCTTAAGTGCGTGGTTGGAAATACCATCCGCACCCGGAGATTTAATGAGAAGCGAGATTTCATCTTTAGAGACTGTGATGGGGTCGGCTGTGATGGGGAGAGAGTCTCTGCAAAGGACTTCGTCCTTCACCGCCTGGATGTGTAAGCGATCAGCAGATTGCGTGCTGGGCGAGCATTGTGCGGCAATGCTGTCACCGAAGCATTCGGCTTTCTCTTCGACTTCGAAGGCAGTAGTGCCATCGGGACGAGTGAGAGGAGGAACCTGAGAGGCGGTGTCTACGCGTTAGGCTTGGGCCATACTATAGTACGCTTGGTGGGACGGAGAGATATTCGCCATGAGATCGATTATCTGAGGGTCTTGGAATTCCGCGAGGCAAGATCTAACTTTGCGTTGAAGCTGATTGGCGGCTGATCTATAGTTGGGCGTGGGATATTTCTTGGCTCTCCGGAGAGCCGCGTTCTTAGCTTTAATAAGATTCCTAATGGCTAAGGGAAGCGTGGATTTGCCTTGCTTAGCAACCTTTTCGTTATCGCTGATGGCTGAGTTGATAGCATCAGTGAGAGAGTTAACAATTGAATCTATTTTATCCAGGCTATCTAATTGATAGGGCGATATCACGAGCGGGGAGTTCGGGTCCTCTAAGGCTGAAACTAACGTATTTTTAAAGCCTTTCCAGTCGGTAAAGTTCTTTGGAGAGGTGACGTTATCGTTAGGTGGTCCTAGCACGAGGGAGACGGGGTGGTGGTCAGAACTTAGGTCATCGAGTGGTTCGATAGACCTGAGATCGAGGTTGATACGCTTGACATTTGCAACATCGAGGATGTCAGGAGAGTGGTTCGGGTTGTTGGGATAGTGAGTGGGAGTGATGGGAGAGATGAAGTAGTCTAATTCAAGTGATTTAGTGATGTCGAGGAGAGCGATACCGCTGGTGTTGGTCGATAGGCACGTCCAGTCAGTATGTTTGGAGTTAAAGTCTCCGAACTTAATGACTGAATGGCCGAGGGCGGGAATGGCCTCAAAGTCGCTGCGGATTGGTCTGGAGCCACTGGGTATGTAGATTGAAGCTATGATGATGGTCGAATGACCAGTCATAGCCAATTTACACACAGGGGCTTCCATGTTGAGGAGAGGAGGGGTAGGGAGAGGACAGGAATGGAAACCTCTTTTGTAATAAATAGCAGTGCCGCTGAAACCGTCGGCGTTGGGCCTGTCGTTACGAGTGAACGTGTACTTGGGAATAGCGAATCCCCATGTGCTGTTTGGAGTGAGCCACGTCTCTTGAAGAAGCAATAAGTCTGGCTCGTTGTTCTGAAGGAACAGTTTGAGCTCAGGAAGTTTAGTACTGAGGCTACGAACGTTAAAAGAAACTAGGGATTAGCCCTTGGGTTTGATACGACAGGACGTGGGATTTGCGGGATCAGATATTTAATTTACTTATTAACGAATTTATACGAAAAATAGAATTTATAAAGAGCTAAGTAGCGAGTGATGCTCGGCTAACGCAAACAGACGCTCTTGAGGAGAGCGGGCGGATCCCAGTTTGCGTGCGAATACGGAGATTTCCTTAATGTCGATGTTTTGTATGACGTCGAACACGGTCTTCATGTCTTCAGCCAACGACGACTGAAGTGAAGACGACGGAGTGGGACGTGGGCCTACGGGGGCTGGAATAGGACGGGAAGGTGCAAGTGGAGTAGGAGTAGGCGTCGGCTGCTCGGGCTTTGCTTCCAGGGGACCCCGGTTGTGCAGCGGCGGGAAGTTAGCGGGAGTGAGTGGCGGCGCCGGTTTAGGCGCAGCCCTCTTAGCTGAGGAGCACGGAGCGCGCGGGCAAACCCTGTACTTTGCTGTGTTGCTGAACTGGCCGCACAACACACATGCAGGGGGAAAGAAGATTTGGGAGTGCAAGTGCACTCCTTTGTTATATGTGGGTTTAGGCACTTAACGCACCTGGGGGGAGCTGAGCAGTTAGCCGCTGCGTGGCCATAGAGCTGGCGCGGGGATGGTTGTTGAAGACACCGGGGAGGGCTCCGGTGTTGAAGACACCGTGGCTTTCTTCGAACGCTTCTTAGAGCGTTTGGCGACTAACTGAAACGCGGGCTCAGGAGGGCCGGTTAAGGTGGCGGCGGCCGACGAAGCTTCGGACGCGGCGGAGTCTGAATCACTCCCGGGAGCGGTACGTTTCCTAAGAGATGTGCGCGAGGATGTGACCGATACACAATTCATGTCGGAGGGCGTGGCAGACGCGGGAGAGCTAAAGACCTGATGGGTCTGGACGATAGTGGCCTGATGGGCCGGGATTTGGGCTTGAGGGGCCGGGGACGCGTTAATTGATAATAAGGCCTGCGTGAAGACCTCGTCTGGAATGGGAATGCCGGACGCAGCGAGTGCCTGCGCGAACGCTTTCGCGAAGTTAATAATGCTTTGTGAATCCATTAGGGAGGGGTTGGAAATTATATGAATATGAATATATCAGTATATAAAATATGCCTAGAGCTCCCTAAAATAAACCTAGCGAACCCTAGCGGCTAACCTGCCCACCAGCGGTAGGGGGGCTGGGGAAAATAACTTAAAACTAACCGTAGTTCGCCGAAGGCCGCTAAAAAGGGTACGCAGGTAAAGAGTTCTCCGCGATAGGGTCAACCTTTACCGACAGAAAGGGCGAATGCACACGAAAACACACAGATATTATAAAAAATAAATATGAAAATATAAGAAAAATAAATAAAAAAAAAGAAGAATGAATAAAATAAAAATAAAAGGACTTGATCAGTACAAAATCGTTATCACCGTTAAGTATCCTATGTACTGAAACCAGACTACTCACGCTGAGCACAACACAGCACTCAGCACAAGCACAACACAACTTAGCACAGCACTTTAAAGACTAAGAGGCTTAGTCGCAAAGAAAAATCACTTCGATAGCGCTCGGAGGGAGTAAGAAAACCCAGAAAAACCGTATCATGGAACCAACACGCTATACTGTGACGTCAGTAAACTGAGCGCTACGGAATATCGGGAAGGGACCGATCAATTGGAGTAAACTTGGAACGTCCGTACCGGGCGGCGATCGGAGCGCGAATGTGAATAAAAGTATTTTTTTTTTTTTGTTCCCCTCCGCGGGAAGGGCAGGAGGATAAAAATGCCCTGACGCATACTCTGGCACGATTCCAAAGTTATGTGGGACTCGTCCCGACGCCTACCAGGACCATACCCACTAAAAACCCCCTGTCGGCTCGACTGGCCGCACAGCACACAGGCAGGGGGGGAAGTGGATTCGGGAGTGCGAGTGCACTCCTTAGTGAAGTGAAGATCCAGGCACTTTACGCACCTGGGGGGAGCTGAACAGTTAGCCGCTGCGTGGCCATAGAGCTGGCAGCGGTGGCACTGCCCAGGGTGACCACGGGGGTTGGGACGCTCGACGGAGATATTTGAGAGTCCGCAAATTGTGCGAGCCTCTCTAAAGATCTCCCTCGAGTTGGGAGTATTCGACAGGATTACTAACGCTAAGGGAAAACGCCTACCGCGGTTGGAGTGCATCTTGTGCACTGCTGTGACCGGGAAACCCTGAGACTTAAGGTCATCGAGAATGTCTTCGTTACTGAGTTCGAACGGGACGCCCCGTAGTACAGCGCGGATCTTACGCTCCTCCGGGAGGGCGTAGGTGTGATACGCGATATGATTTAATGATAGTAGCCTGGTAAACGCGCGGAAGTCGTCGACGGTCGCTACTTGGATTTTGATTGTATCGCCAGCGTTGGCGGCTTTTAAGTAATTAATTTTGTGCTCTTTGCACAAGTTTGAGACCGCGGTCCAGCGCGCTTTTTCACGCAGGAATACGGGCGTAGGGAGCTGAGGCTTCGGCGGGACGGGAGCGCAGCGCGTCGCTGGCTTCGATGTGACCGACGGAGACGCGGTTACTACGAGCAAATTTATCGGCGTGGGGGCTGGTGTTGAAGACACCGGGGAGGGCTCGGGTATTGAAGATACCGAAGCTTTCTTCGAGCGCTTTTTGGAGCGCTTGGCGACAAGTTGGAACGCGGGCTCAGGAGAGCCGGTTAAGGTGACGGCATCTGACGAAGTATCAGACGCGGGTTCGGAGTCACTCCCGGGAGCGGTACGCTTACGACGCGACGCGTGAGAGGATGCGACCGATTCGCAGTCCATCTCGGACGAGGCGGGAGACGCGGGAGAGCTGTAGACCTGAGGGGTCTGGACGTCGGAGGCCTGAGGGGCCGGGATTGAGGCCTGAGGGGCCGGGGTTGGGGCCTGAGGGGCCGGGGACGCGATAGTAGCCTGTAAGGCCTGCGTTAGTACGTCATCTGGGATGGGGCAACCGGACGCCGCGAGCGCCTGGGCGAATGACCTAAGAACGTTTACAAGGTCCATTGGAGGGCTTGAATATGTAATATATAAATATATAATGTATGCCTAGGTCCCCTAGCAAACCTAGCACCTAATTAAATAACAAATGCCTAGAGTTCCTAAATAAAAACCTAGCAAACCTAGCGGCAAACCTCCCTACCAGCGGTAGGGGGGCTGGGGAGAATAACTTAAAAACTAACCGTAGATCGCCGAAGGCCGCTACCTAGAAACCTAAAAAAGGGTACGCAGGTAAAGAGTTGACCGCGTTAGGGTCAACCTTTACCAACAGAAAGGACAAGACACACGAAAACACACAAATATGATAAAAATAAATATGAAAATAGGAGAATAATAAATAAAATAGAGAAGAGAAATAAATAAAAATAAAAAGGACTGGTTCAGTACAAATTCGTTGTCACCGTTAAGTATCCTTTGCACTTAAACCAGACTACTTACGCTGGGCACAACACTGCACTCAGCACAAGCACAACACAACTTAGCACAGCACTTTGAAGACTAAGGGGCTTAGTCGCAAAGAAAAATACGCACTTCGATAGCACTCAGAGGGAGTAGAAAGAACCTTGAAAACCGTAGCACGGAACCAACACGCTAAACCGTGACGTCAGTAGACTGAGCGCCACGGAGTATCGGGAAGGGACCAAACAACGGAGAACGGGGTCTTGCACGTCCGCACTGGGCGGCGATCGGAGCGAGAATGAATAAAAGTATTTTTTTTTTTTTTTTTTTTGTTCCCCTCCGCGGGAAGGGCAGGAGGATAAAAATGCCCTGACGCATACTCTGGCGCGATTCCAAAGTTATGTGGGACTCGTCCCGACGCCTACCAGGACCATACCCACTAAAAACCCCCTGTCGGCTCGTGCATTTTTGCCACTCAGCCTTCATCGGAGCGACGGCCAATTGGAGAAAGAGGCCGCGCTAGCGGGGCCCAGAAGGGGTCACCCGCTGGGATTACATAGCACTGAAGGTGCTCAAAAATTAAAAGTAAATAAAACATTAAAAATGAAAAGTAAATAATGAAAACATTAAAAATTGAAAAATTAAATTTGCATTAATTCGGATTTACGTTAGAATTAGAATTTACGTTAGAATTAGAATTTGCGGCCAGAAGGGCCTCGAGATCGCGTGACAGTCTGGTGGATGAGTACGCTTGCGCATTTCTAGGCCTAGCGACTTTGAACTTCGAGTCTAACACAGGAGTAGCATATGAGACAGAATCACGAACTAGAGGATTGGGATGGGTTTCGGAGCGTTTGAAGAACGCTTCAGAGAGTGTTTTGAGATATTGTTGTACTGTAGGCAGTTCAAGATCTCTATGCAAGTCCGCGTTACGCACGTACCACGGTGCGCCTGTGGCCCGGCGGCAAAATAGGTTTTGAACTACCTGCAGTTTGTGCAGGAGGGAGGGTTTGGCGTGGGCAAAGATTGGCGAGGCATACGTCATGACGGGTCTAACGCAGACCTTGTAAAGTGTACGTTTGTTTCTGAAGGACATTTTACTTTTTCTACCTAACATGCTATTTAGGCGGACTAAATAGTGACGAGCGAGTTTCGAAACTCTTTCAACGTGTGGCTTGAAAGAAAGCGTCGGATCTAATGTGACGCCTAAGTATTTAGTACTGCGCTTCCAGGGGATGGGAATGCCTAACATTCGAACGTGGGGATCGCCATCGGGACGACGGCGTTTGTGGTCGAAGCGCATCGCAGAACTCTTTTCAGGGTTCACATCGATGCGCCATTCTTGAAACCATGCACCAAGGGCGTTTACGGCCTTTTGGAGTCTGGTTACAAGGCGCCGAACACCGTGGCCTTTGGTATAGAGTGCGGTGTCGTCAGCGAAGAGGGCGAGTTCGACGCCTTTCGGCGGGATGGGAATGTCGTTGGTGTACACGGTGTACAGCAGAGGGGCGAGGACTGAGCCTTGAGGGACTCCAGCCTTTATGGGACGAGGTGCAGAAAGCGTGCCTTCGTGTTTAAATCGAAACGTACGGTCTTTGAGAAACGACGCTATTATCCTGACTAGGCGATCCGGTAAGCCTATCTTGTAGAGTTTATAAACGAGACCGCTGTGCCAGACTTTATCGAAAGCCTTGGCTACGTCAAAGAAAACCGCGACTGTTTTATAACGACGCGGATAGAAACCGTCAAGTATATACTCGACGATTCGGTGGACTTGCTGAGGGCAGGAGTGTTTAGCGCGAAAGCCGAACTGATGGGGAATAATGAGAGGATCGCCATCCGTTGGAAACAGATGGTTCCGCATTCGAGAAAGTATGACTCTCTCGAGAAGTTTAGACATTGCCTTGAGAAGGCTGATGGGTCTGTGATTAGCCGGGACGTTCAGAGGTTTGCCCGGCTTGGGAATGCCTATGACTGTCGCTTCTTTCCAAGCTTTAGGAAAGTAGCTATGGTCGAAGCAGGCATTGAAAATGATAGCTAACAAGGTAAGCATCTGTTGCGGTAGGTGCTTAAGTGCGTGATTGGAAATTCCATCCGCACCCGGAGCCTTTTTGGACTTTTGATTTCTAATGAGAAGCAAGATTTCGTCATTAGAGACTGTGACAGGGTCGGCGGTGATGGGGAGAGAGTCTCTGCGAAGGACTTCGTCCTCCACCGCTTTGATGTGAGTGGGATTCGCGGGTTGCGTGCTGGGCGAGCATTGTGCGGCAATGCTGTCGGCGAAGCATTCGGCTTTCTCTTCGACTTCGAAGGCAGTAGTGCCATCGGGACGAGTGAGAGGAGGAACGTGAGAGACGGTGTCTACGCGTAAGGCTCGGGCCATGCTATAGTACGCTTGGTGGGACGGAGAGATATTCGCCATGAGATCGTTCATCTGAGCGTCTCGGAGTTCCGCGAGGCAAGACCTAACTTTACGTTGAAGCTGATTCGCAGCTTTTCTATAGGCGGGCGTGGGATATTTCTTGCCGCGTTTTTAGCTTTAATAAGATTGCTAACGGCTAAGGGAAGCGTGGGTTTGCCTTGCTTAGCAACCTTTTCGTTGTCACTGATGGCTGAGTTGATAGCATCAGTGAGAGAATTTACTAATGAATCGATTTTATCCGGACTATCTAATTGTTCGGGAGAGATCGCGAGTGGAGAATTCGGAGCCTCTAAGGCTGAAACTAACGTATTTTTAAAACCTTTCCAGTTGGTAAAGGTCTTAGGAGATGAGGCGTTATCGTTCGGCGGTCCTAGCACGAGGGAAACGGGGCGATGGTCGGAGCCTAGGTCATCGAGCGGTTCGATAGACCTTAGATCAAGATTGATTCGCTTGATAATTGCAAAGTCGAGGATGTCAGGAGAGTAGGACGGGTTGTTGGGATAGTGAGTGGGAGTGATGGGGGATATGACGTCTAGGTCAAGGGAGTTAGTGATGTCGAGGAGAGCGATACCGCTGGTGTTAGTCGATAGGCACGTCCAGTCAGTATGTTTGGAGTTAAAGTCTCCGAACATAATGACTGAATGGCCGAGGGCGAGAATGGCCTCAAAGTCGCTGCGGATTGGTCTAATAAAAGTATATTCTTTTTTCTGTTTTTATATATGAAGCATACTAACATTTCAGATACAGGTACGTACATGGGGAGGGAGGTGGCTACTCGCTCTTACGACTGCTTGGCATTGAAACTTTTGATTTCAAACCTTTTTGGATATTAGCAGCTTGGAGTGCTAACCAAGAGTTCATAAATAGAAAATACAATCATCAATTATGTTGATCATATACACTAATTAAAAAATCATGGTTTCCATGGTTATTAGTAATAAATATATTTGGGTCATTATATCTTTTAGTTTTGAGTTTGAACTTTATTCATTTTAACAGCTCAAAAGACATTTGAATTATTAAAATAACATAGCAGAAGTCTAGCATAGCGTATCTCCATATTTGTATCTATACAATGCAAATTTTTTAATGTACGTTTATTATTTTAAAGGCTGGTAATATTCACTGTACAGAAAATCTTTACTCCTATTTTATTAATGCAATTTTTCTATAGGTACACAATTGTAAAGCCTTAAATAAAAATTCTTTATACTTAGATATTTTTTATTAGAAAGAAGATGGATTGTCGACAAGCTAAAAGGTTATTTTAAACGATGGAAAATTTTTTTCCATATACAAGGACGCATCCTTCATCTGTAGGTAATTAAAACAATACTTAACAATAATTTTGAACCAATAGAATAATATGACCAACAATAATTATGAAAACTCCGGTACATTAAAGACAACGAAGTTTAGAACTTTATTATTCCTTTCAAAGAACTTTCATTTCAGAATTGATCTCAAAATTTTAAAGTTTTATTGTTTCAAGTCTAAGATTGTAAATTACTTGAAAATACTTTGAGATAGTTTCAGCCAATCCAAAGCATTTATTATTCGGCTTTTCTCATAAATTAATCTATAGGATTGGAGACTATTAATTTACCAATCTAATTATTCCACGAATCATCGAGAGAAAATAATTCATCGTAGAATATGTAAAATGTTACAAAAATTTATTAATTCAATAAAATACTTCTAATGTTGTAATGCATGGGTAGAGAACTACTTTATACAAAACAAAAAAGCAGCATAAGCGTCGATGGTGCACTGATTAAGGCGCTGCTGACTTCATTATCCGAGAACAACGTTAACTGAGTGATTTGCAGATAGACGTAAACATCGTAAAGAAATATTATTGTTTTTAGAGTGTGGGAAAGTTTATCAAAATAGAAGATTTGAATTAAGATCTGGTTTTAAATGTAAATACAGTGATAGCGTTTTACGTTTTATTGGTTTGTTCCTTTAATGGTGCTCCCACACAGCAATTATATAACGTAAGATAACATTTGCTGTCTAACTTTATTAACAAATTATAACAAAAGTTATAAATTGTTAATTATGTTATACAACTTCATTTAACAAAATATTTTATAACTGATTACAACATGATATAACAAAATATAACTTTTGTTGTATAACATCATCAGTGCCTCAGCGGGACGTCAGCGGAAAGGCGCAGGGGGGGTTGCGCGTGCGTTCATCTTTGTCACGTACACAGCTTTAGTCGGTTCATTCGGCGCAGTGGTGAAGCACGACAAAATGTCTGGTTTTATTTGGAGTTATAAAAATGTGATCAAACTGATTGAACTATTTCAAGAGAGACAAGTCTTGTGGAATACGCAAATAGATGAATACAAGGATCGAAATAAAAAATATGACGCGTGGATGCAAATTGCGGCTGAATTTAATTTAGATAAACAGTCAATTGAAAAAAAAAAATGCGATCACTTATAGGTCAATTTCATATTTCATAATTTTAACTATGGTTTATAATAGCTAGATGCCCAATCCAGTAAACCTTCCCGTGAAAAATGATCAGCAAACTCACTTATTATTATTTTTCCACTTTTGTCTGTGTTTCAACTGGTTCCAGAGATGTTAACTGCTGCGTATTTGATCTCCATTGTCCAGAAATATGCGTACCACCTGAATTTTACCTATCATAATATTGAGGTGGGGAGTAAATAGTGCTTGATTTGGTTTTCCTCAAAAAAATATGTAGAAACAAACATGTCATAATTACAGTAGTAGTTTTTTGTGGATCTAATTAAATTATACTTCTTAATACTCTAAATCTGGCTGACAAAATTCCAAATGCATTCTCTTCCGTTCTTTTTGCGCGACTCGTTCTATAATAAAATTTTCTCTCTTTAGTATTGTTGTCCTGGGGTCCTGGAAAATGTTTTAGCAAATGCTTTTCTAACGGAAATGCGTCATCTGTTACAAATACATAAGGAACAGGTGTGGTTCTTCCTGGAAGTGGGCAATCTCTTGGTAAATTCACATTACGTTCAATTATATTTTTTCGAAAGTGTGTGTTTGCAAATACTCCGTCATCACTTATACGTCCTTGGCACCCAATGTTTACGTATAAAAAATTATATTCTGCGTCAACCAATGCTAAAAGAACAACACTATAAAATCGGAGGAAGTGCTGATAGGTTTGGCTTTTATTTTTTTTTAAGAAAAAGAAGAAAAGGCGCTCTTACTGGATGCGTCAAACTCTGAAAGCGAGAGAACAGTATAGTGCTACAGAATATTTGGAGGATTTAGGTATTGATGGCTGTATAAACGATTTTTTTAAGAATGAACAGTTCAGAATTCTAATATCTCCTGAATTTAGTCGGAAAGAATATTGCTAAGCAGGATACTAATTGGAGAAACCTATAAATTATATAGAAAGACTTGCAATTACACTAAGGTTCTTAGCAACCGGTAGCAGTTATGGTAGTCTTGGAGATGTGTTCAAAATATCACACCAACTTATAAGTATGATCATACCAGAAGTGTGTGAGGCTCTCATCGAGGGATTACAAGTGTATTTACACGTAAGTACAAATCAATACTTTTATTTCAATGTTAACGTTAATAATATTTTTTCAGAAATGTTCAACGAATATACAGTCATCTAAAAATTAAATTACAAATGCGGCAAAAAAACTTAAAACCTATGTTGATCCAAAGTAATTATTTGTTTTGGTTTGATTGCAACAAATCATCTAATGATTGCGTAGAATCTTCACTTAATTGTGGGGCGTTGGTAATTGAAGTATTATCCGATGAAGTGGATGGACTTGGTGTATTGATGTATTCTCTGCCACCAGTGCTAATATTACCCGTGGAAGTGGATGGACTTGGTGCACTGTTGTATCCTTTTGGTATAATAGTCCATTTGGTATGTCGGAGTCAGTATTTGTGTCACCCATTTGTTTTCCGCTTTGAGTTTTGTTGATCTGAAATAAATAATAATAATTTACAGGAATAGCAACTTTACCACTTACGATAGTAGGTTCAAATTGTAGTGGCAACGCAGTTGAGCTAATAATTGATTCTGTAACTAGTACTACACTACCTGGTAGGTGTCGCTTTCAATTCCAAAAATTATTATCTCGCATGCGTTACCGCTACAATTCGAACCTTTTACTGCAGGTAAAATTTTGAATAATTTTCTTTATACGTGTCACGTTAGTGGCTAATTTAATAAATAAAGCTGGAGTAGTGTAGAATTTTTACTTTGATATGATTTAAATTTGTATGTGTACATGTTTTATTTTATTTCAGATGCCAACTTCTGCTCAAGAATGGTTACAGGTTGCAAATAAGTTTTTTAAGCAGTGGAATTTTCCCCATTTCCTGGGAAGTATCGACGGAAAACACGTAGCCATACAAAAACCAATAGGAAGCGGAAGCGAATATTACAATTACATAGGATTTTATAGTGTTGTTCTTTTAGCATTGGTTGACGCAGAATATAATTTTTTATACGTAAATATTGGGTGCCAAGGACGTATAAGTGATGACGGAGTATTTGCAAACACACACTTTCGAAAAAATATAATTGAACGTAATGTGAATTTACCAAGAGATTGCCCACTTCCAGGAAGAACCACACCTGTTCCTTATGTATTTGTAACAGATGACGCATTTCCGTTAGAAAAGCATTTGCTAAAACATTTTCCAGGACCCCAGGACAACAATACTAAAGAGAGAAAATTTTATTATAGAACGAGTCGCGCAAAAAGAACGGAAGAGAATGCATTTGGAATTTTGTCAGCCAGATTTAGAGTATTAAGAAGTATAATTAAATTAGATCCACAAAAAACTACTACTGTAATTATGACATGTTTGTTTCTACATATTTTTTTGAGGAAAACCAAATCAAGCACTATTTACTCCTATATTATATACTATATTTTATACTTATCAAAGTTCTATAGCTAACAAATAATTTATTTTGCTGATGTTTGAGAAACATGTATAACGGTCATAAAATGAAATTCTGCTAGGCACACCCTGTTTACTAAATAACACAAAATATATTTTTTTATGGATCTTGGTTAATTCTGTGCTTAAAGATGAATCAAAAACCTTAAGACTAAAATTCTACAAATCTCCTAATATTTTGAACATGTTAGATTATCGCTGGATTTATTTGTGTCGGTGATGTTGAACAATTTTTATTTTAAGAACATCATATAATTAAAATTAAATATATGTTTGAATATTGAGGGGCTGATGAACATAAATTTAAAATTCAAACTCAAATTTTTATTTCTGAAAATTGACAATTACTTGTTCTTTTTGACGTTACATAAAGCATGGCTCTACCACCTGTTCGAAAAAACCTTTGAAGAAAAACTTGCATAGTATAATTTCACAGGTACATTTTTTCAATATTAATTTACGATTTCTCTTTATCTTTATTGAGGTTCACGAGATTATCGCGGGATCCAGCCATCGTCCTCCTCAACCATATGTGTACCTTTCAAATAGTGCGTATATGAGCTGAACCGAACCCGTACCCTGAAGCTACCGTTCAACAGCTATAACGGGAGTATATGTTTTGTATTTTGAATATTCATATTATTATTATAAGATATTATACTTATACTTGCAGACGCGAGATAGATGACAACGGTGTTTACTTTAATTATGTGTTCTAAATAATTAACAACCAATTTTGCCTTATAATTATAATATTTTCATTATCATTAATTAAACAAAATGATCACATATAAACATTCTGCTGAATTATATACAATCAATTTATTTTTGATGTTCATATAAAAAGAAATAAGAACCACTTAGATTAATCGTTTTATTGTCATTTCCAAAACAATCTTCATTATCTTACTGCAATGGCATTAGCCTCATCCAATGAAAATGGTGGTGTTACGCAGACATGTTGGTTTCCTTGCGATGTTTTCCATCAGCGATAAAGTGAATGCTAATTTAAAGCATCGCCTAGTTATATTTAACTAAAATATTAACTGAGGACTTTTAAATAAATTGTCATTGCCTTGTTTTGGTTATGATATATATAAATATTTAATCCAGCCAAGAAATATAAAACAAAACCTTAACAAAAAAATAAATCAATCTCTTTATGTACTTTAGTACTTTATTACAAGTAAGGAGATCGTGTGCAAATCCTGAGACATACTACGTTAGCCCCACTCCTTGAAGAAAGGATTTATATTTTATCATAGTGTCAAAATTTTACTTTTTTTTAAATGAAAACAAAGAGTTATACGACACTGAACTAATATTTTTTTACTGGTCTACTGTATTCTATTGTTCTATTGATTTATGATTTTTTTATAATTTATTAATAGCCATAATATTGTGAATACCCATAATTAGCAAACTTTAAACTTTAGGTTGCTTTGATTGCTGAAAGCACCCTTTTGACACTATTTTGTAAAACATTTAATTAGATACTAAGAAATTCTTCAACTATCAATTAGTTATTTAAACTAATATTAAACTGCGTTGTGAAATCAATATTTTCAGAGTGTATCTTAAGAGTCAGGACTGTATATACAAACTATAAAATACTTATTAGTATAACATAAGGCACATAACATTTTTCGCGTTATACTAAAATTTTGACAGATAAACTAGTAAAATCAACTGCTGATTAACAAGCTTTAATATAGTATCTTTTATAAGAAGTAAGTTTCTTGAGAATTCCAGCAAAATTTAAATAAGAATAAAAAAAATTATAATTAAAATAAGAAGAAATCATAACTTTAAGAAGATAAAGTTATAATGTGTTTACTGTATGTAAAACGTATTGCTTCAGTAAGAATGATTAATTGTGTTTCAAATTACTTCCTAAAATTGAACGATTCATTTGTAAGTGCTTTAATTTTTTTTTGCCAGCCTGGTAAAAACCACAATTAATCATTCTTACTGAAGCAATACGTTTTACATACAGTAAACACATTATATTATGCAAAAGATTCACAATTTTTATATCATTATAATAAATGATAAAAGAAAATAATTGGAATTCGTCAATTCCTTTCCTCTGTTCACAAGTTTTATTCATAAGAATATATTGTTCTTTTCAAAGGTGTGCAGGATACTTTCCTATTTAAACTACGCGTTGACAAACTAATGGTTCTGTCTAGTCGGCCATTTGCCTGTGCCGGCTTGCGAGGATAAAAGGGCACGTACGGTTTTGAGTCTTTGTTCTTAGCAAACTCAGCAGGCTTCAGAAAATCCTTAAAAGGAAAATAATTTTTGAATTCTGGTGATGTTTTTATAATGTAGCAGTAAATTTATACAGTATATAAATAATAATTCGACGTATTCAAATGATTGAATGTAATACGACAACAAATATCGACTATGCACCCTCCTTTTAGCTCCGGGAAAAGTGGATAAAAATACATTTTCTTATAAAAAATGTGAGTGTCTGTGTGTGTTTGTTTATGAGAGAGTTTGTTTTAATGATTAACGAATGAGAGTTTGTTTTAATTATTAAATATTAACGAAATTTTAGCTATGCAGTTCCTATTACTTTCAAGATTAAGATGAAATAAATCTAGGTCTGAGTAAAATTTGTTGTAGGTACGAGCTAGACGACATGTTGTTGAATTCTGAGAGTAGTTGGAGTTTTTAAAAGGTATGGCAAAGAGAGCAGTATAACGGGTACGGTTTTTAGGTACGTGAAGATAAAGCTTGCTAAGTAGTTCTTCACAGTGTCATATTTTTGACGTCGCAGTTTCAGTGGTTCAAAATTGTAACGTGAACATGCATCGTTATAGTTTTCGAATTGCAAAGAATCTTTTTTTGCAAGGTATTTAAGATATTTTACCTGCAAGTTTTCGATCCTATGAATATATGTAGTGTGCTGTGGTGACCAAATATTACAAGCATATTCCAAAGCGCTGTGAACATATGCACAGTAAAGTACCCTAATGCTACTAATGCTACTTAAAAGGCACGCAAATCCGTTTTATAAAACCTAGCTGTTTGTATGCCTCATCAATAATTATGTCAATGTGGTCATACATAAGGAGTTTTGCGTCTAGTTGAACACGTAAATCTCTGACTGATGATGACTTTTTTATACTGGTCCCCTTTTATTTTATCATTAAATGAGATCTCAAAGATTTTACGCGTATGAGATATTTGTACACATTTGTGAGTATTTATAGTAATTATTTTAAGTATATCATATTTGGAGAGACTATTTAAATTATTTTGCAAAAGAGAACAGTCATGGATATTTATAATAGTTGCATTTACTTTTTTGTCATCAGCGAATAAAAGGCAATGGGAATAATTAATAGGCCTTATTATGTCAAATATGTATGCGTTGTAAAGTGTTGGACCCAACATAGATCCCCACCACAGAGGGACGCCGGATAGAATCGTAATATAATTACTCAAGACGATACCAAGTTGAACCACTTGAGTTCGATTTGATACATAAAAAAAGAACCATTTAAGAACCATACTGCAGATATATTATGCAAAAGATTCACAATTTTTATATCATTATAATAAATGATAAAAGAAAATAATTGGAATTCGTCAATTCCTTTCCTCTGTTCACAAGTTTTATTCATAAGAATATATTGTTCTTTTCAAAGGTGTGCAGGATACTTTCCTATTTAAACTACGCGTTGACAAACTAATGGTTCTGTCTAGTCGGCCATTTGCCTGTGCCGGCTTGCGAGGATAAAAGGGCACGTACGGTTTTGAGTCTTTGTTCTTAGCAAACTCAGCAGGCTTCAGAAAATCCTTAAAAGGAAAATAATTTTTGAATTCTGGTGATGTTTTTATAATGTAGCAGTAAATTTATACAGTATATAAATAATAATTTGACGTATTCAAATGATTGAATGTAATACGACAACAAATATCGGCTATGCACCCTCCTTTTAGCTCCGGGAAAAGTGGATAAAAATACATTTTCTTATAAAAAAATGTGCCGTATGCGTAACCAAAAATGTCTTGACGGAAAACTTATTGCTTAGTTATAAGATTCCAGAAACAATCTGCTGACCATTATTCCCTCCGTCCCCGTCTAAAGTAGCGATCTATATTCATTTATTCGTAAGTATGTTTGATTACCGCTTCTTTCCACATTATATAATATTAACACATTTTGTTAGACCGTGCAGAGATATTAGTCATAATAATAAAGCAACTTTATCTTCTTAAAGTTATGATTTCTTCTTATTTTAATTATAATTTTTTTTATTCTTATTTAAATTTTGCTGGAATTCTCAAGAAACTTACTTCTTATAAAAGATACTATATTAAAGCTTGTTAATCAGCAGTTGATTTTACTAGTTTATCTGTCAAAATTTTAGTATAACGCGAAAAATGTTATGTGCCTTATGTTATACTAATAAGTATTTTATAGTTTGTATATACAGTCCTGACTCTTAAGATACACTCTGAAAATATTGATTTCACAACGCAGTTTAATATTAGTTTAAATAACTAATTGATAGTTGAAGAATTTCTTAGTATCTAATTAAATGTTTTACAAAATAGTGTCAAAAGGGTGCTTTCAGCAATCAAAGCAACCTAAAGTTTAAAGTTTGCTAATTATGGGTATTCACAATATTATGGCTATTAATAAATTATAAAAAAATCATAAATCAATAGAACAATAGAATACAGTAGACCAGTAAAAAAATATTAGTTCAGTGTCGTATAACTCTTTGTTTTCATTTAAAAAAAAGTAAAATTTTGACACTATGATAAAATATAAATCCTTTCTTCAAGGAGTGGGGCTAACGTAGTATGTCTCAGGATTTGCACACGATCTCCTTACTTGTAATAAAGTACTAAAGTACATAAAGAGATTGATTTATTTTTTTGTTAAGGTTTTGTTTTATATTTCTTGGCTGGATTAAATATTTATATATATCATAACCAAAACAAGGCAATGACAATTTATTTAAAAGTCCTCAGTTAATATTTTAGTTAAATATAACTAGGCGATGCTTTAAATTAGCATTCACTTTATCGCTGATGGAAAACATCGCAAGGAAACCAACATGTCTGCGTAACACCACCATTTTCATTGGATGAGGCTAATGCCATTGCAGTAAGATAATGAAGATTGTTTTGGAAATGACAATAAAACGATTAATCTAAGTGGTTCTTATTTCTTTTTATATGAACATCAAAAATAAATTGATTGTATATAATTCAGCAGAATGTTTATATGTGATCATTTTGTTTAATTAATGATAATGAAAATATTATAATTATAAGGCAAAATTGGTTGTTAATTATTTAGAACACATAATTAAAGTAAACACCGTTGTCATCTATCTCGCGTCTGCAAGTATAAGTATAATATCTTATAATAATAATATGAATATTCAAAATACAAAACATATACTCCCGTTATAGCTGTTGAACGGTAGCTTCAGGGTACGGGTTCGGTTCAGCTCATATACGCACTATTTGAAAGGTACACATATGGTTGAGGAGGACGATGGCTGGATCCCGCGATAATCTCGTGAACCTCAATAAAGATAAAGAGAAATCGTAAATTAATATTGAAAAAATGTACCTGTGAAATTATACTATGCAAGTTTTTCTTCAAAGGTTTTTTCGAACAGGTGGTAGAGCCATGCTTTATGTAATGTCAAAAAGAACAAGTAATTGTCAATTTTCAGAAATAAAAATTTGAGTTTGAATTTTAAATTTATGTTCATCAGCCCCTCAATATTCAAACATATATTTAATTTTAATTATATGATGTTCTTAAAATAAAAAGTGTTCAACATCACCGACACAAATAAATCCAGCAATAATCTAACATGTTCAAAATATTAGGAGATTTGTAGAATTTTAGTCTTAAGGTTTTTGATTCATCTTTAAGCACAGAATTAACCAAGATCCATAAAAAAATATATTTTGTGTTATTTAGTAAACAGGGTGAGTGCCTAGCAGAATTTCATTTTATGACCGTTATACATGTTTCTCAAACATCAGCAAAATAAATTATTTGTTAGCTATAGAACTTTGATAAGTATAAAATATACCAAGAAAAATATTTTTTATTTTCAAGACAAATTCAGACACACACACCACGTCTGTCCCGATTCATACATTCTTCACTATCTCCCTTTTAACTTTTCAAAGACACTCAAATAAACTTATTATAGTATCGGAGGGTTTTAGTACACAGATTTGCAAAGCATATATCTATTTTATGGGCTGAAGCATAATTAGCTACAACAGCATTTTTAGTAGTTATGTAAGTATTCATTCCCGGCTGTTTTTGTCCCAGGGAAGTTTTTTGCTGGTAAAAGTATTGTTATCTAACTACGAGCATCAGGCTACACGCACTGTAATGAAAAGTGGAAACGAGAAATTATAATATGTAAAATGGTTTTGTGAATATAAATATTTAAAAAATGTATCATGTAAAATAATTATATCACTCTGCACAATACCTCTCTACATACTTACTGTATTCAAGTCCTAACTCTACGCCTATTTACTCTGACGCGAGATAAGTAGCCGAGAATCCCTATCTATTCATCTGGTTTAAGGGACAGGCCGATTTGTCAAATGTTACACATTTATGTTAACTTCAGCTTAAAGAACAAAGGTTTGGAAAGAAGCGTGGTTCTTGTTATTGCAATCTTATAGATTGTAACTGTAGAAAAATGGCGATAATATTAAATCATTTTTACAAAAGATGCGTATTTCAGAAAACATATTATCTTTAAATATTACGTATTCTTTGTAAGTTTTATCTTTCACTTCGTTTGATATTTTGCAGTCACAGTCAGGCCAAACTACTACAGTATCCGAGTAAAACGATTCACTTCACCTGAAACGAATATGAACGCGATCATATATAATAAGTAACTATGTTATAATATATAACTATATATAAGTTGAGGATAGCGCTAATTGTCTGTCGCCTGGTAATTGTATTCAAACGGTCAGTCCATCTTTCACAATCACAACACAATTCCCACACAACAATGGGAATAATAATCAAATTAAATGAATTAATAATCAAACAGGTGAACAGATAAAATTAATTAATTTCCCGCAGTGCGAGCTTAAAGCTCATAGAAAAATTCATGGACTTAAGCATATCTGAAGATTAAATAATAGGTTATTTTTTTAATATAAAAGCCGAAGTTTTTAAACAGCAGCGCTGGAACTTATTCTGAATTTAAATAATCGGTCTTAAACTACGCACCGAAAGATCTCAGTTACAACGACAATAAATCTAAGGATAGAGTTTGTTTGCTGGTCCAATATATAGCCAGTATTTAGATTTATATTTATAGGAAGGATATTAAAAAAGGTAGCAAAAACTGTTAGTTTATATAACACCGAATATGAAATTCATTTCTTCATTTATATGACAATCGATTTTCTATAAGCTGAAAATGAATAGTTTGGTAATACTTTCATTAACATTTTGTTTAAGGTGATGGGTTTTACTAAGCATGAATGTTTCCGAAGTTAAACATTTGTTTTTGATGCCAGAATAAGTTTAACTGAGAGACACTGAGCACTTTGAATTAAACAAATTAAAACTCATAAGAATTACGTCGTGTTCAGCCACAGTATTTTAAACATTATAGTCAATAAAATCAGAGTTTTGACTTTTTCTGTTAATACGATTCTTTGCAGTTTATTTTTTTCTTAAACTAAGGCGTTTAGAAATTTAAAATTGAAAAATCAGTTTTTTACGGTGTTATTATTCATTATATTTGGATAATTCTTCAAAAATTTACTTGCGCTTTTGTCACGTAATCGTTTATTAACGGACTTTAACAGGTCGCCGCGAAGGCTTCGACGGCGAGAATGCTTGGCGCCAGCTGGCGCTCTGGCGTAGGCAGCATCAGCAACAGGCAGCATCCGTAGCAAGCAGCATCTGTAGCGGGTAGCATCTGTAGCAGGCAGCATCCGTAGCACGCAGCATCTGTAACATCTGTATGAAGCAGCATCAGTATCAGGCAGAATCGGCAGCGAAAGAATCAGTCGCAGGCAGCATCAGCACGAGGACTTCTTGCAGTAGACTGGCTTGTAGTAGACTGGTGTTGTTACTTGACTCTTGTAGTAGACTTTCTTTCTTGATTAGATGTGTTCAGTAGACTTGCTCGCAATATACTGCCATTGTAAGGCCAGCCCTCAGCCTATATGGCCGAGCTCGCATTCTATTGGAACCGCAATTTGAAGCTTCATAATTAGTATTGCCAGCCAGGAATCATATTTTCATACAATATACCTACTTGAGGGAATCGTGTGTAGCAGGCTTATTCTGTTAGGCAGCTTCTACGGCTGTCATTAAAAAATGGGTTGACATGGTTGTCAACGAATGTAAACAATAAAATATAAATATTTATTCAGCAAAATGAAGAAAAATAAATACAAAATATAAATACAATTAAAAAGGTAGGACTAACGTTTTACGAACTGTATATTATTTCAATTACAATAAACTAGTTGAGTGCTTTAATAACCAAATTGGAAATCGTCATACCTTTGTTCCAAAACTTTAATTTCGAATTATGGCCTCTTTGTTATAATAACTGTTTTAAACAATCGCGGTTATTTTCACTAAAATTTAATGAATTTACGGGATTCTTACAACTATTTTCGATTTTTATTTCGCACGTCCGATATTTCGATGATATTGCAAGCACCATGATCGCGGACTGGCAGATATAGGTAGGTGGCGTTGACAGAGGCAGATAAATCGATCAACCATCTTTTTTTTGTATTAATAATTAGCAGGCGTTTGTCTTCCATCTCACCTGATGGAAAGTGACGATGAAGACGAGGATCATACACGCCTGTCCAAGAGTACACTTGAATGCTCCAGGGTTATATTTGTCTGGAAAAACAGACACAGGCAAATCGTTCCACTCTTTGGTAACACGAACCAAAAATGAGCTATCAAACCGTTTAGTTCGGCTCTTCGGTACGCTAACCACAAACAGGTGAAACTTCTGTCTGCGTCTGGTTGATCGTTGGAGAAAGGGGGAAGGTTCGATCAGCTGAAAAAGAGCATTTGCACACGCTCCAGAGTGCAATCTGTAAAAAACCGATAGACTAGCAACTTTTCGACGATGTTCGAGACTTTACAGTCTCGAAGAAGTAAGTTTGTCGTCACTTATGAGTCTACGGGCCCTTCGGTTGACAGAATCCAACGCTTCAAGATGGTACTTAGCGGAATCATGCCAAAGATGGCTGCAGTACTCCATACAGGATCGAACCTGGGCTGTGTACAGGTTGAGCAACTGTTCGGAGTTGAAGTACCGCCGGACCTTTGCGATGACTCCCAATTTTTTGGAAGCTGACAGTGCCATGGTTTCAATCTGTTGACCGAAATTAAGTTTCGACGTGATGGTCATGCCTAGAAGCCCTAGATGGTTTGTGATCGAGACAGATACACCTTGGAAAGTGGGCGTCAAGTTGAATGTGCTCTTTTTACCGGAGAAGAGACAGGCCTGGGTTTTGGAAGGGTTGAACTTGGCAAGATTGGCTTCACCCCAATCGGAAACCTTGCATAGTGTCAAATCAACCCGTTCGATCATCGACTCTCTATGAAATTGGATCTGGTTTGGACTCGCTCGCGCATTGGACACATATCTCTCTTCAATAGTGCTGTCATCAGCGTAACCAATAATGCCTTCCGATAAAAGAAGGTCATTAATGTGCAGCAGGAATAATGTTGCAGAGAGAACAGATCCCTGAAATACGCCGGCGTTGATCGCTATTAGGTCCGATGAGAAGCCATCGACGACAACTCAAATTGACCGTTCCTTCAGGAAATCAGAAACCCAGTCGCAGAGTCCAGATGGTATGCCATGAGCAGGAAGCTTGCTCAAGAGGGCTTCGTGCCATACCCGGTCAAAGGCCTTGGAGATATCCAAGGATACGGCTATTGCCTCTCCATGCCCTTCCAAGGCCATGCTCTATAGATGCGTGACGTACACTAGAAAGTCTCCTGTTGAGCGTCCTCCGCGGAAACCATATTGGTTGTCACTGAGGAGCTCAATGGTCTCTAGGTACGTCAGGAGACGATGGTTCAATACACGTTCCATAATTTTGCAAATTATGGAAGTGATTGCAATAGGTCTATAGTTGACTGGGTCGGCTCGACTGCCCTTTTTTGGTACGGGCTGTACGTTTGCACACTTCCATGATTTTGGAACTTTTCCAGTCCTTAGAGAGAGTCGATATAGGCGTGTCAAAACAAGAGACAACTCGGCTGCACAGTGCTTTAGAACCACTGCGGGGATGCCATCCGGACCACTGGCTTTGTTCACGTTTAGATTTAGTAAGCGTTTGAGTACCTCTTTCTGGTGAATTTGTACGGCCTCCATCTTGGGGCCGAATGGGGGTAACAAGAACATTCCGCGTAGAGATTTGCGAACAAGTCTGCCTTCTCTTTTGCGCTGTGTTCCAAAGACCCGTCAGGCCTTTGCAGTGGTGGCAGTGATGGGCGACAGAAGTTCATCTCGACCGACTTGGCAAGGGACCAGAAAGTTTAAATAAAACACTTTTTACCGGATATTATCGCGTATATTTTAGTTAATTTTAAAATTATTTCGACGTTTCGGCATCTTTGCAGTTGCCGTGGTCACGATAGACTAAGGTGTTGTTCATCTATTGCCAGTAATAAAGCGGTAGTTGCAAACAAAATACGATCGCTTGAGTGCATGAAGAAAAAGAAATCACGGCTGCTGACATCGTTAAACTTTCTCAAAAGATGTCGGGATAACAACCTTCTCCCGGTATGTGTGAGAATATCTCCGAAGAAAGACATCCGGGGGAGTGCCGAAATTCTTCACCAAGCAAGCAAAAAACTACTGATCAATTTAATACAACAACATCGGTATGACATATTTCGAACAGACGAAATTATTCAAAATTCAAAAAACGATCTTGCATTGACTCTGTCCCATTCGGATTTCGCGAAAGTTGAAGATTTTACGAATAAAAGGGCGTACTATGTCTACAACATCTATAAAAATAAACAAATTAGCAAATTTCAAAAACTCAATAACAAAAGGATGACTCATGAACCCTTTCAGCCTTCAATCAGCTCAACCACAGAGAATCAATCAACTTTTTCGCTTGAACGTACAGTTGTCAATGTTGGAAACAAATGTTATAAAAGTTTTATCGAAGGGCTTAAATTTTGCACCAACTCCGTCTAGAATACCGGTAGAAGACATAATCTGTCGCGTAGAAGACTGTCTTTTCACAAACAAACTTTCAAAGGAAGATTCTGAAAGTATACGGCAAGATATCTCCGGCGTATTAAGACGCAATAGTCTACCGAAATCGAATCTTTCCAGAGAAGAACGCCTTGCATTGAAGACCTTACGCAATAATGACGAGTTAACAGTTCTCCGTGCAGATAAAGGAAATGCTACCGTAGTGATGGATACATCTGAATATAACGAAAAAATCTTGGAGTTGTTAGCGGATGAAAACACATACAAAATGGTGAATTACGACCCCACCAACAGGATTATGAAGAAAACATCCACTTTAATACAAAAACACAAAGATTTGTTACATTTCGATGTGAAAAAGTTAACACCAGCAAGTGCAAAACCACCAAAATTGTATGGGTTACCAAAAATACACAAAGCTAAAGTACCTTTGAGACCTATTGTGAGCCAGCTAGACACATCAACTTACAAGCTGGCCCAGCACTTAGCAATTGTGCTCTCACAACTGCGAGGAAAGACAAGTGCATATGTAAAGGATTCTTACCATTTTGTTAGTGACCTTAAAAATCTCAAGTTAACTAACAATGAAACTATGGTTAGCTTTGATGTGTCGTCTCTATTCACCTCACTACCTGTTAGAGACTGCATTGATATAGTAAAAAGGAAGCTAAGTGAGTCAAACTTGCCCGAGGAATATGCAGAACTATTAGAGCTATGTTTAACATCTGGCTACTTCATGTGGAATAACAATTACTACATTCAAATTGATGGTGTTGCCATGGGGTCTCCGGTGTCACCTGTTGTAGCTGACATTTACATGGAGAACTTCGAGGAGCAAGCGCTCCGAATGGCACCTGTTGTGCCGAAGATATACAAGAGGTACGTTGACGACACCTACACTATATTACCTAAGCATGAAGTGACTGCATTCCTAAACCACCTCAATTCCCTTAATTTTAAAATTAAATTCACTATGGAATTGGAGCAGGAGAACAAATTAGCTTTCTTAGATGTCTTAATACAAAGAAATCCTGATGGTACACTTAGCCATACTGTTTATAGGAAACCCACCCACACTGACCGATATCTAAATGGGAAATCCCATCACCACCCGAGCCAATTATCTGCCGTAGGCAACTCTTTGTTTCAGAGAACACATGGAATCTGCGATCCCCAACACATTAATGAGGAACTCAACCACCTGGTTAAAGTGCTGCGGGATAACGATTTAAAAACACCGCGTCGCCGTCGCAGAAACCGCGTAAAGCCACTCACAGTTGAACGAAGACCAGCATTCCTGCCTTATATAAAGGGTGTTACTGACAAGATAGGAGGCATTCTTCGGCGAGCTTCAATCAAAACTATCTACAAGCCGCACTCAAAGATAAGCCAGCATCTTCGTCCAATAAAATCAAGCATCCCTTTACAAGATCCAGGCGTTTATAAAATCGACTGTGACTGCGGGCTCTCTTATATCGGTCAAACCAAACGAAATGTGTCAACTCGCATTAAAGAACACATCTCTGATGTTAAAAATAAACGAACCTCAAAATCTGCAGTTTGTGAACATTCCATAGACAAGCCCAACCATTATTTAAGATTTGATACCGTGAAGATCCTAGCAAAAGAGAAACATTTTATACCTAGGATGGTCAGAGAAACTATTGAAATTAAAAAACATCCAAATTTCAATAGAGAAGATGGTTGGAAACTTTCATCAACATGGGATCCAATACTTAAAAACATCAAAATGAAAAACCAGCAAACTGTTAGACTGCAAACTCAGGACACAGTCAGTGCCTTTTGTGTCAATCCGGGACGTTATGCGAGAAGACTGAGAAACAGATGGCGTTAATATGTATTGACAATCATGTAGTTTTTATTACTGGCAATAGATGAACAACACCTTAGTCTATCGTGACCACGGCAACTGCAAAGATGCCGAAACGTCGAAATAATTTTAAAATTAACTAAAATATACGCGATAATATCCGGTAAAAAGTGTTTTATTTAAAGTATGTATCGTGAAAACTTAAGAAAAGATTTAAGGGACCAGAAAGCTTTACTCCCCGTGGAATAGGATGCTAACTTGTCCCCAATACGGCCAACGTGGTCGAAACAAGCGCTTCTGATCACCTTTTTACAGGACTTGGCAGCAGCATTGTACGCCTGCTTTTTAGCTGTGAGATCCATAGCTTTGCTTCTGCGAGCGCTAGCCCAGGCTTGGTATGCTGCATTCTTTTCAGCTAGGAGGCAATCAGCATTAAACCATGGGTGGGCTTTGGACTCCAGGGATACATCAGAGAACGGTATAAAATACTCCATACCTTGACATATCACGCTGGAGACAGCGTGATGGATCATCGGAAGTAAAGCAAGCTTGCCGCCAAGGATAAGAGGCGAAAAACGAAAAAGTGACGCATCTCATCCCAATCTGCTGACTTAAACCGCCATACTCGCCTTTTGCCTTTTGGGCTGGTATCGATTGGCGAGTATTGCGACACAGATTTCACCAGACAGTGGTCGGATGTCCCTAATGGCGGAGATACGGACACCGAGTATCTGTCTGGATAGGTTGTCAGCAGAAGGTCCAAGCAATACGCAGTATGGTCAACAACGTCAGGAATGCGCGTAGGTTCTGCGAACTGCGAACCGATAGGTTTCTCTGCCAGCGTGGTCGGTGTCCTTGAACGGGTACAGCCACTCTCCATGGTGGGCATTAACGTCCCCAAGGAACACCAACTGCGCAGAGGGATAGCGTCGTTGGACCTTATCTGCAGTATCACTAAGATATTCAATAAGTCGAGTTGTCTCCTGAGCTCCCGTGTGCGATCGGTAAATACTGGCGTATACAATTCGGTCCAGGCCAGTATCTACATAGACCCATTAAACAGAAAAATCCGGAACTTCCAAGTATCGGGGACGCCGACAACAGATCTCGTCTCTGACATACACGCACACGCCCACATTGGGGTTTAGCCTGGGTAAACCCCAATGCCTGGGTACTGCAGGTATGCCAATCTGAACGATCACAGATCTGCGTCTCTGTCAGTAAGAATAAGTGCGGCCTCTCTGTCTCAAGGTGGTGGTGAACATCGTGGAGATTTGAGTGCACTCTTTGAATGTTAGAGAAGTGTACTTTTAGGGAGAGGGAGTGCATCCGCTGTCAGCACTTATTTTTCTTTTTGGACTTTTTCATTATTTTGTTGGTAGGGTGAATAGGGGAGAGGAATAGAAGTTGAGTGAAGCGCAACGTTTGGAACCAAGCAACTCGAGTGGTCAGACCCACTGGTGGGAGGCTCACATGGAGACCGCGGGGACGCCCAAAACCCCCCGGGGATCGCCATTGGGCCCTCTCCATCCGGTCGCCAACCGGCACGATGGAGCAATCCCGGGATTTTACACAGGCGGTGGGGCAGCCTTTCACGAATGGCTAGAACAATAATTGGGCCCCCTACAACCTGCGGTCGGCCAGCGGTGCACCGTTTATTTGGATCCCGCTGCCCTCCAGAATGAGCCACCCGGTGCATCATAACCCTTCAAGTTCAAACGGCTCTCATACGTTGCGCAATTACTCGGACCTATTCTCCTCCAATGGCTACTCAAGACATCATGCCGGAACGTGACTAGGTCACTTGGCGGCATGGCTTTGTCTAGAGGGTGGTTGCAAGCTGCGGTCGAAACCTACCACCTACAAAACGGTTATCCCGCCATTCATCGGTCGCCAGAGCCTCGTCCGCTGTCCGGCAGGCATTTGGAGAGTAAATAATCCCGTAATATCATTAAATTATATCTTTGTTTTAAGGTGAAATAAATAAGGATGAGGGCATTTTACGTGTATTATAAATAATCTATATTTCTTAATGATTTATATGAATAATTCTTCTAATCTTTAACAACCATGCGATTGCATTGAACCCAATGACATATGACACATATACAAGTCATAGTCAAACATTACTCCACAAAAATACGGCGTCAACGTAACTATAGATACCTACCCGATATATAGAGTAATATAATATGTGGGAGGAGTAAAGAATAATACAATTCACTTGTTGTAAGAAAGAGATACCTATGCACTTCGTGACGTTGCTTCGCAATAATTGGTCGCGAGCGTACGTGACGTAGTACGTTAATAGCGTTGTCTCTTTTACTCCCACGAGAGTCTTTTACTCCGTCGAGTTTGTTGAAATGAATAGCCATGTAAATTTTAAAACGTCATTTAAATGGCAAAATAAAATAATAAATAAGATAGTCATAAAAAAATAGTACTTACGCATGAAATGAAATGTTTATTCTATCTTTAATAGTAACAGTGTAATTAGTACACTGTCTAAACACACAAGAAGGCACAGTAATATAAAGTTGTGGGAGGAGGAAAGCATAATACGGTCACTTGTTGTAAGAAAGAGATATCTATGTACATACTTCGTGACGTTGCTTCGCGCGTAAATTGCCGCAGTATATAGCGTTGTCTCTTTTACTCCCAGATACAAAATCATATTACATCTCGCTCTTTGAGTTTGTCGAAATGTATTGTCATGTCAATTTAACCTCATTTTAAATAGAAAAGTAAAATAATAATTAGATAGTTATACAGAAATAGCCCTTACGCATGAAAAGAAACGTTTTTTTTGGTCCTTAACAGTAAGTGTGTAATTAGTTCATTGACCAAACAAACAAGAAAGCATTGTACGGTATTAAAAACACAGAATTGGGAATAAGTTTTGTTTGACGTTGAGCCGTGACACTGGGTTGCACAAGACTAAATGAAATGTGGGCAATTGCCTTGTATTTGCATTGCCTGTATTGAGAGTGGACAACTTGTCTATATGTAATATGTCATTGATTGAACCCAAGTCACGATCTACCGGCATATAGCACATTCGTTAAATTTTGTTGAGAAACACAGTTGAAAAATAACGATGTATAGCGATGCGATGCCTTACACTGCACTGCGATCCCAGAGAAAGTCGCACTAAATTATAAGAGTGCGTTTCCACCAAAGCTTTCCGAGTATGCATAGCGGAGCTGTGAAATTGTGTATCTGCTTCTATTCTGAGCAATTTTGTAATACAAAGTATCGCAGTTTTCCACAAAATGTTAATGGTGGTCTGACAGACCTCACGTCGAAACTTATGCACCTGAAATGTTACGTCGGTGCTTAAAGTTAATAAGCACAAGACTGATAGTTGTCAAATGATATTTTTGCTTGTTTACAATTTTGACAAATTGACAAATTAAATACGCAAAGAAACAAACAAAAATCTTTGTACTTTTTTTTTTTTTTTTGCTGCCGAGGCACCCTCACGGGAGGGAGCTGGAAGATGCGTCATGCATACCCGCCCGCAGGTAAATTCCTCTGCGGGGGGGTTATGTGGGACTCACCAGAATGGCACCTACCCACTAAAAACCACCTGTTGGCTGTAGTAAGCGTATACCTTTAGCCTTCATCGGAAGCTACACCCGTTGGGAAGTTGGGCGCGCTGGCGGAGACCCGCTAGCGGGTCTTCCGCCTGTAGTGAAAGTTGCACTGAAGGTGCTCAAAGGGACATGAGTTGGTGGCCGTTCTGGGCAGCCTCCGGTGAAGCCGGGGCTGGGCAGAGGTCGGCGGAAGCATGATTTAGGGATCAATTCATTTAAATGAACCTACAATGAATTGAGAAGGGAACTATGCTCCGCCAGAGCTAGCAAACGCTCTGTCGGAGTACGTGAAGCCCTAAGTTTACGGGCTAAGACTGCGATTTCACTAACATCGACATTTTTTATAGCGTCGCAGACGATACGCATATCGTCTGCTACGGAGGATTGAGGAGTGGGTTTGTATGGGCGAGGAGCCGGCATGGGATTCGATGTGGGGCGCTGCCTCCAGTTTTCTGGGGCAGGCCTGGGCTGTGTAGGCTTAGAAGCCGGAGGAACCCGGCTACGCAGCGGCGGAAAGTTTTCTTGAGAAAGGCGCGGGGCCTGTTTGGGCGCCGCCCTTTTGAAATTGGAGCGCATACAACGGGGTGCACGAGGGCAGCCCTTGTAATTTGCGGTGTGGCCGGACTGGCCACAAAGCACGCAATCGGGAGGAGAGGGAGTTTCAGGAGTGCGATTGCACTCCTTAGTGAAGTGCGGGACCAGGCACTTGACGCACCTGGGCGGTGCGCGGCTGTTGGCTGCCGCGTGCCCGTACAATTGGCACCGATGGCACTGGCCGGGATGACCGCGGCGATGAGGCGCCTCGATTGAGATCCCAGAGAGGCCGCAAATAGAGCTAACCCCTTTCAGGATCTCTCTGGACTTGGGGACTTTGGCGAGAATCACCAAAGCGAGAGGGTGTTGCCTCCCGTACTTGCTGTGCATTTTATGCACCGCGAGTGCCGGGAAGCCTTGGGACTGCAGATCCTCCAGGATGGCCTCGTTCGATAATTCGAACGGGATTCCCCTGAGTACCGCTCTGATCTTACGCTCTTCTGACAGAGCATAAGTGTGATAAGCATATTGCTTATCGGTGAGGAGCTTAGTCAAAGCTCGGAAACCGTCTATCGACGAGACAGTGATTTTAATAGATTCACCCGAGTTTACCGCTCGGGTGTAAAGGATCTTGTGCTCATTGCACAGTGTCGAGACCTCAGTCCATTTACCCTTTTCCCGAAGGAAAACGGGTGGTGGGACCTTGGCCTTGACAGAAGTTGGGGCCGGAGCGGGTGTTGAAGACACCGGGGCAGCTGGCGTTGAAGACGCCGCAGGGGGTGTAGGGACGGGCGTGGAGGGCGCCGGGTCTTGTTTTGAGCGCTTCTTAGAGCGCTTCTTAACAAGGGTGAAAGAGGGAGGCTCAGGGCCAGTTGGGGTGGCGTCCGAGGATGACTCAGTCGCGGGTGCGCGCTTGCGGCGCAGAGGGGCGTCTACTTCGCACTCCATGTCACTGGAGGAAGGGGACGCGGGAGGGCCTAAGACCTGAGGGGTCTGGGGAACTGGGGTGGCCTGAGGGGCCATTGTGGACATTATCGTCATGAAATGAGGGATGAGAGAATCTAAGAAACGGAACTTGTCAGCATTTATATATATGCCTTCAGCACCGGTACTATCAACTTACTTCTTCCTAATCTCATCAGAGCTTAGGGAAGCCATTGCGGAGGGGTTGGGGAGGGACAATATATGAACCTAACAACGATGACTAACTTCCTAAAACCACCCTACACGCAGTAGGGCGGTTGAGAACGACGCGGATAACTTACTCGAACACGGCACTTGAAGTCCTGGAACAACGAATTCCCGTCGACGAAGCTCACGTTCCACGAAGTACGGTTAACAAGCCACTATTCGCCGTGAAAACGGCGTTAGAAACTTATTATTAGTACGGTTAACGAGCCACTGTCCGCCGTGAAAACGGCGTTAGAAACTTAATACGGTATACAACTATGAAATTATATATTACGACAACAACCAATGAAATTTGGGTGCTCAATTAGCGCGGGGGCTAAAAGAGCGGGAAGGCGTCTGCGATCGACGTGCGCTCGAGAACGCACGCAGACCGAGACTGAAATCTTTGTACATAAAGATGCCTAGTATTACAGTAGTGAAATTCGGCTGTTAATTGGATAATTTGTAAAGGCTCCGTTCTTCTATTTATGATAGATTGATAATGACTTACTTAAGCAAAATATCTATCGAGGATATGTAAAAACTATTTTTGATACCGTATTTTGATGAACCGTATATTTTTAACATGTAACCTATTAACAACAAAAAAATAACTGCACTACTATTATTTTTCACTTTTTCTATAGGGTCTAGCAAAGAATGTTTATGAAGCAAAAATATTATAATTTGTGTTATTAAATGGGTCAGTAAAAACTATAAGATGTGTAAACTAATTGAAGGCAATCCAATTAACCATGCTGTGTTTAAGCTGGAAAGGATCCCATGGCTCAAGGACCTTATGTATTATGTTTGTCAGCACCCGTATTGGCACGTGCCATATCGGCAAACTTGCATCGTGACCTTGAAACAGCAAATCATTTTGCATATATCTTTTCCTCGCCGCCTGCGCATACCGATAGTATTGGTGATTGGTTTGCACCAAAATGATCAACATGATGTTACATAAAGGAGGTGTGCCCATAATCAATAAATAGGTAAGGCGCTAATCTACCTAATTTTGCATATTATCTCTAAAAATAGCCTAATTTTTTATTGAATAGAACACAAGCTTAGCTTACTTTGGGGCCATACAGTGTATTTGTCTCGGAATTTATTATTTTATTTATAGTGTATAAGCTTTGTTGTTTCATTTCATTTCACTAAAATAAATTAATTATGATTTTCATTTTTCAATAAAGGTTCTGGATACTGGAAAATAAACACTGAATAGAATTACGTTTTATAAATACAGCAGAAAAAATATACACATTCGAAAGTAGCAAAATACTAAATTATCGACTAGTAGATTTCATGGTTTAATAAGTTTCGGTTCAATAATTGAACTGTAACGTATAAAATCATTATTACGCTTAATATTTGTGTGTACTTTTAATGTGCAAAGCAATGCTTTGGTGTGATTTTAACGTTGAGCAATAGGGATTACGAAGACGATTTAAGAGGTAAGATAACTTAATTAGAAATGTCCTATATTATTCAAAACTATTTTATTAACACCCAACTTTTTTTTCGGACAATTTCTTTGGGAAATTTTTACACGAAAAAAGAAAAAAATTGGAGGCCATCTCGAGTGCCACTTAACTTACTGAAACTAAACTATGTGGCAATTAGCTCCGCCAATTAAATAAAATAGTCATTTTTAATGTAATGTCTTAAGTAAAAAAAGTAAAAGTATACATTTTATAATTAATGCAGTTTATTTTTAATTTATACTTTAAAATAGTACTACGTTAAGTTACTACTTTAAAATAGTTAACCCCCAAGTTAGTATTATTACGTTGAACTAGCTTCTGCTAAAGTATTATAACTAGAAGCATCTTTGCAGGCTAATTCTGCATCCACTTTGTTCAAAGTATCGTATTTTTAGTAACAAATTATATTTGAAACATCGATTTATTTTTCAATTTTAAATAATGTACCAATATGTTTTTATTTGGCTTAGGAGCTTAGCTAGAGCCATTATTTTTCAGTTTAGACTTTTCATTTTACTTTTCTATTCTTTATAAGAACTAAAACTAGAACCTCATTGGGCTAGATGGCCAGCGGAGGTTTAAGAAGCAAATGTGGTGTGACATCACAAGTAAATACTCTGACGAAAAAATTTCGATACAACTATGAATGCTGACTTAAAAATAGTCGTTAACAGAGAACCAATGTAAAAACAATGAACGGCAACTTCTAAAATATTTTTTATAATTATAAAATATATATACAGAATCTTATAAGCCAAGAAAGCCCTAGTTTAAACAAACAATTATTCAAATCAATTATAGGCCAGACTTTTATAAAGTTATGGAGCCCTCATTCTCGAAGTTCACGAAGTTCAATAATAAAAACTCTGAAGTTCTCTGGCAGAGCTTTAAAATCTCATCGGTCGGCGCTTTGGGGTGACGAGTAAACTTATGAAAGTCAATTTACATAAAAAATGAGACAACCCTACATTGCTAGTTTATTTTAAGAGAACCATCTGCTTTGCATACCAAAGGCCGAGAATATTTTGTCTTTGAAAATATTTTTTTAATATTATACTTTCCTAAGCTATACCTAAATCAAAACGCAATAATATACCAGGTGACTTGTTTATTGTTCGGAAAAAGGAATATGGGCTCATACCAGTATTCTGAGTAATTTTTCCAAAGACACAATATTATAAATAAACTAAAAAATAAAATCCGTTGGAGTCGATTTATTACTTTTCGCTTTATATGTTTTCTATGAAAATGCCGCTAAGTGGTGGAATCGTGGTCCGAGCCCATTTGTCTTCACTTTCTGAAGCATAAAAAAATCCCACGTGTATATCTCGTACATAAATTGTTTTATGTTAAAATAAATAAATAAGAAATCCACAGAAAAACACACCAACTGTATGTATGTACTAAAACCATGACCAAAAGCCAGGTAAGATCCATAGACTTTTGGAGTCAGGTCTCAAAAGTTTCTAGTTTAAAAAAATACAGATATCAGCTGGATCTTACTTTACAATACTGAAAGCAGAATTTAAATCCTTCGGAATAACCCCCGTCGCAAAAAGGGGGGCCTATATCTGCGATGTGTGTATCTGTGTGTCTTTTACATCGTATCCCCATACGAAGAAACCGATTTCGAGTGGTCTTTTATGTTCTAAAGCTGATTGAATCAAAAATGTTTTCAGACAAGTTAGATGAAAATCGGTTCTGTCGTTAAAAAAAAAACGATTTTTTTCCCTGTAAGTTGGGGTTTTTAAACTATTGCTATACAATAACTTGCATTATAGTTATTTGTTAGTATAATAATTATAATTATAGTAATTTGATGAAAAACAACATATTATATTTTACCAAATATCATTCTTGTCAGTGTTAGGTTATTGTTCTCTTTTGAAACTGGTTGTTAACTCCCCAATTCAATCACATTTATTAATAAATTGACATTTATTTTTAATAAGCCCACAATCATATTTTGTAATATAATAAGATTCGATTTTTGGAATATTATTGGTTTCCACTCTAGGGTGGAGTAAGAGTTTTTTCGAAAATATTTGAATGCAGAAATTTCGAACTTTTCCATGCACCCCGACATCAACAACTGAAATAAAATACAGTTTTCAATAGAGCTGCCTAAAATTATCCAACTTAGTTTACAAAAATAAATGTATGTATTAGGTCCTTACATATAAAGTTGGCGTTTTGTCGTACTGACCAACTTGAACTGTATTATCTTGTCTTACGTTAAGAATTCAAATTTCAAATTTATTTAGCTATTTACTCACGCATTTGTGTTTCAAAAACCGTAAATAATTAGCTTTTTCTTAGTTTACAAAATGGAAAACTTGAAATATCGCGTTATTGCGTACATACTTTGATTAAATAAACATATCATATTTTTCATATGTAATAACGTAATATTTATCCAAAATGAATGGTATAAAACTACCTATAGGTACCGTCTTGTTAAAGCCAAGTAAAAACAAATTATGTAAAGAAATAATTATATTTTCCAGAGCAAATTTTAAACCGGTTTGTTCCTCGCAAAGTTGTTCATTATTTAGTCGCCGTGTGCGGCGTGACGTACGTCAGTGACGCCACAGTTTAGCCGGCCGTATAACAGTGTTAATAGAAATTACCCATAACAATGTGTTCTTGCTTAATGTAGTGCATTTAGTTATTGCGACCAAGTACGAAAACGGGCCTCTGTATTAGGGGGTAAGGAAGGTAATAGGTAAGCAGGTATTTAGTTAGAGTACGATTAACCTAGGCAATGGAAAAGTCGAACCAAATTAAACTAACCAAATTAGCAGTCACCAACGTTTGTAGCCGGTTAAAATATCATATCATATACTTTAGTGGGTTTTCTTACCGAAAATGTATATTGCATAGAAATATATGCGCTGCGTTTTGTGGCCAGAAATTCAGAGTTTATTGTAGATTAGACGATGACTTTTGAGTTGAACTTTGCCTGTTGGAATAGTTATTATTTAAATAAAACGTTTTAGTTATCACACCCTCATTTTAGTTCACGTTTAAGTACACTCAGTGGTTTCTACGTAGTAGATTTGTCTATTGCTAGCATCCTGCATAGGCTTTGAGGATGGCTACTCTACTGGGAATTCGTATGCAAATCAGAGCTTGCACCAAGTTCTCCGACTGTACAGCGTTAATGCAGGCAGTGTCGTCGCCCCTTAGTATGCGGAGCGACCACAATAGACCGAACAACGCGCAACCGATTCTCGTCTTACCCTGAGCCTCCGACGAGTTCCAAGACTGTACCTACTGAAGTTATGGATGATAACAAGCAAATTTATTAATCAGTAAAACAATATTTATATATTCTATAGTTTAAATCTTAATTCATGGGTGGTTTTTATTTAAAAATTGTTTTATTTATTACGCTCCAATATTTTTTCTAGCAATTTAAATAAAGTAATGCTTACTTTGCGCTCTTCAATTTTTTGTTAAATTTTGATTTATTTAGAAACCAAAATAGATTTCATTGAGAAAACAGTTAAGGAACAGTTGTATCTCAAAATAGGTGCGGCGTAATGGTTTGCATAATCAGGCAGCAGCTGCGGAACTCTCAATGAGATTTTGAATTGATGATTAGTGGCGTTGAGCATTGCCGACATCACTGTTTTGAGGCGTTTTGTCGGTACGCCATGCCACTGACGCCACGAATTCAATATTGGGCAACATATTTCTAAAACTTGAGTTTACGTTCAAAATTTACTCGAAAATATAATTACTAAAAGGGGTCTTATTTTCAGATATTATAAGCGCAATTTATGTTTGCAGTCTTTTTAAAGGAAACATGCCAACGAAGATTTTTAGTTTTTGTTAATTTTGACAAGTAAGGCATAGTCTGGTAGCGCTAGTATATTTTAAGCCGTAACGTACAAAAATTCTAAGATTTCTAATTTTTAGCCAGTGGGTACAGATTTACCTAAAGAGCGTATTATTTAATTTTGTCTCCCTATCCTTCGCTTGTGTTTTGCGTAGTCCAATGATTTGTGGTCCCATTATTTAAGTTAAGGCAAAACTGCTAAAATTAATTTAAAGTTCTAAAATAAATTTTTATTGAATTAAAGAAAGCTTACACAAAGCTCCAACCTAGTTTGTGTAATCTACGTTTAGAGCACGGTGAGGTAGCGCCCGTAAACCTAACACTATTCTCGATCATTTTGACCGATTTATCGATTTTTTGGAAATGATTTATATTTCATGAAAGAAAATTACAAAAATTTATAAAAAGTGTTTTGTTACTCTATAAAAATAATAAAAACGTAATTTTATCTAACATGAATTTTCTTTTTTTACTTTTTACAGGATGTTCAAAGGAAAACATCGAAAAACTTAAAATGTTAATGATGAACTTGGCACAAAATATTCTGAACAATAGATTCCAAAGATCTGAAACGTGTGACATGCGTTTTATTAATGTTAATAGACTTTAATTGTATTTCATAGAATTGTAAGGCACGGTTAAACAAGTTTCTTCCCATGAAATGAAACCAAATACCCGAAGAACATAATTTACTACTTCCTTATTATGATTGAGCAAGAATTTTAAACCAAATTTTTTTTTCGTTCAACAAAGTTAAGAAATACAAATGCAAATAGAAATTATTTTTCATAAGCAAGTACCTACAATACAAACAAACAAAACAATACTACAAATGACAAAAAAATCTGTCTTAGGATAAAAGGTCCGGACACTATGCAAAAAACTAAAAACTCAAATATTTTTTAAAACTCGAAGTTTAGATAACAAAAACTAACAAAAAAAAGATGGAAAGAACATTGCTAATAGTAAGAGTTTTTTTTAATTATAATTCGAAAGTAAAAAAATTCAAACTGCAGTATTTTACTGGTATTCATTTAAACCATACGGTGACAGCGAGATCTCAAAGCTCTCTAACTGTAAAATCTGTGGATTGAACGGCGCTGTTGAATATTTATGTTAGTTCCGTTTATACAAAAATATAGATCATTTATGGGAGTTTAATAAACATTATCACGAAATACTTATTATATTATGTATACAATAGTAGCTCTACAACTTATAAGGGTGACTACTTATAAGGGTACTACTTACTTAAAAGTACTACTTACTTTTCATTAAGAACAAGACCGTCATATTCAGATGACAGCAGATTGCTCTAAGGCCATCGAATTATCGAAAAAACGTTTCGTTTTAAAATATTGTACTTTAGTGTAATATATAATAATATTGTTATTTCTCTATCACTACGTGAAAAATATTGTGTTATGTAAGCTGTTAGCTGTAGCCGCAATTGTGTATGAAGAAATCTGTCCATCTAGTAAAAAGCTGCATTTCGCTGTTTTTATTTATACATCTCACGGAAACTTCACCATTATCACTTTTGAAGTAATAAAGGCAACTCATATTGGTAAAATCAATATGAAATTAAAACTTTAATTAATCTCAAGTGAAAACTCAAAAAGTTCGAAAATATAGCTTTAGTCATTTTAAAAATAGATTTTCGGCAACAATACTTACTCATTCTTTAAGGCAAATTATATTATTTCGTTAAAAAACATAACAAATTGACTTATTTTGATACAATTTTCAATGTTTATCAATACAATATTCTGTTATTGCCTTTGAAATCAAGAATTCTGTGAGACTTATTCATAAACCTTTAGAAATTAATAGCGACAGAAGTAATCTTCATTGGGTCCTGTTAGACTTAGTATGAACTATTCATAATATCTATAAATTTAGGTTGAATTATATTGTTGTGGGTTTTTAGAGTGTAATGATAGTATTTTGATTAGAAAGCATTCATAAATTAAGATGTGATAGTGAGTATTAAGTGTAGTGTATACACAAATTATATGCAAAATTTCATGTCGATTGGTTGCGTAATTCAGGCGTAATATTGTTACAAAAATGATAAACTCGTTTTCTAATTTAAAACATACATATGTAAAAATGGATTACATTTGGAACAAGATAAAGCATCATTGGTCGAAATAATAAGCACAATCCTTATTAATAAATATGAAACCTGCGACTAATAATGTCCATGTGTGCATGTGCCAATTAGCGGAGCCAGGTTTGTCGCGTGCTCTTTTGCCGGCTACGAATATAGTAAAAAAACCTAACATGCTGTTCATTGGCCACATCATGGCTTAACCATATCAATGATAAGATATCATATGTCGATGTAGTCAAGTAAACGCGCCGCAATTTTATGAAGTGGATAAGTTTATTTGATATCGGAAATTTATATCTTTAATTGCACATAGAGATGCTGGAAACGCAATTTTTTGTGTGTCAGTGTATCACGTGGCTGGTTTTATAAGTATAGATTCCCGGGCATGCCTATTTTCTAAAAAGTTTAGATGCAGTTTTTCTTGTTTTTTAAAATATAGTAATGTTTCCTAAGAGTAATACTTGCCATCTCCAGTATTATGGGTATTTTACCTCCAGGTGGCATTGCAAAATTCCACTCTGAATATAATATCCAGCGAAGGGTGTGCCTTTTTTTCCAAAATATAAGAATTGTTGACCTTATACAAAAGGGGGTGTGCAGCAGTATAACGATAGGGATTTGTGATATATTGAACTCTTAAGAATAATTTAGATAATCAAACAACTTTTAGGGTGTTAATAAAGCCTTACTTCTACATATGCTATACAAACTTCTAGCATAAAAATATCTTACTGGTTAACTTATATCAACTCAACGTTTGATCCTCCAAAAAACTCCCATTATACAATAATAACGTCCTTACTAGGGACAGGATCTCATGCTCTGATAGAAAACTTTGAGATAATAAGATGTTACATTAAAATAAATACTTACAATATATGTGATTATCAGACATTATAATCGATTATAAGACGTAGAACATTGGGGGTCCGATGGGCGCTGTGATACTGCCTCGGGTAAGATTCGTACATTTGATAAAACAATACAAACGGTCCTATTCGCTTCAGGGTAGCATTGTTCCTTTGAAACCAAAGTCCTGGATGTATTTTGTTTTATTACTAATTGGGCAAATTCTTGTAAATGAACGGATAAGAAAATAAAAAAATTACGACCAAGCATTATGAATATACTCAAAAATATACTACTATATACGTAATTATCCAATTATCCATTATATTAATCCAAGAGTAGGTATAACGATGCGATTGAACAATATTCTGTTTAAGAAAATTTAATATTATTATGATTGTAATCAAAAAATTAAATAACTATTTCAGTTTTCAATAACGCAAATGACATAAACATTTCATTTACTCTAAAACAAAAATCACACATAATTAAGTACGATCTTGGACGTTCATACATTTTTACTTACATTGCTTAGTAAAAGTCGAAGAGTAAATAGTCATAAACATTGTTTTCTTATCCAGTTGGAAATTTTATAAATATTATTACTATTATTTTCCTGCTCTAAAAAAAACTGAATAGCACACAGTATGAAATAGAAACCTCATTTGAAAGCGCTCATTACAACACATTTCTTATTTTAAAAATGTTCCAAATGAAAATATTATCTATTTCACCGCTTAAAACACTTTTCCTTTCGAAGAGTTACCTTGAGAATTGACGATGAGAGAATGTTTGCCATACAAATGCCATACAAATTTTTTTACTTCTTTCGAAATACAAATTAAAAAGGCAAAGTATTTATTTCATCGTTTCTTAATATTAATGTTTCAAAAACTTTCAATTACTGTAATAAACGTTTTTGTGTTTTCATACTAGAGCTGACGATTATTATTGTACTAAACCGTACAATATATATAAAGTTTGAATATAAAGAAAACAAGTCATAAGTTGTTTTATTTCAAGGCAATAAAGTAGTATTTTGCACTCGATAACTAGATAATACAGACTTTAGGCAATTAGATTGTTCCACTAACTCTACTGGAACCATCTTTAATGTAACTAATTGAAATATTCATAACTTTTATATATGATTGGTAGTTAACAGAGATAAGAATAGCATTAATACAAGAACTTTACCTAAAATTTACCTGTACCCTTTGATATGTAGAGCAGTTTTATTAAAGAACCTTTATCTTTGAAATAACGTTCTAACCACAACCAAGAATTTGATAACAATTTGCTCTACAAATTAAATTAATACTTACTGTTACCAAACATGATAATAATAATGGCGTACTTTTTTTCTTAAATACTCAGACTGTATTATATATTTATTTATATTCCAAAATTTCCATTTCCAAAACAAAAATTAAATAACTATTTTCCAAGTTTGCTTAAATGGAAGATTGAATTAATAAAAATAATATGATTCTATTTAATTACCCTTTATTGAAACTATTACAAACATTCCAGGCTTCCTTAAAGAACAAAATGCATGACGCTGTGTTCAATTATTGTAAGCGATGAAAATGACAATCACTCTGTAAGAAAAAATTCCACGTTAGGAGTATTTCTTCATCCTCTGTATTTTCTTAGGTCTCTTGTCTTACCTAGGTCACATGTTAGTATCGGTTTTGAGATTAGATTCAAAATCATATTTTTCTATCTATTTTAAATAATATTATTACGAATACTTGTATATCTTATTATTTAATGTTTGGCCTCGCTTTATTTGTTGATAAGAATCTAAGTATATATTTCATTAAACGCTACGTCTTTCAGTGGTTCTGAAAATACTTGGGGGTCTCCCTTTCTTTCTTTTGTAATCTCAATGAAAGAGTGCATAAGAGTTTTCAAAATAAATGACAGAGGATGTTTTACGAATTTCATTTCTTCTTTTTACCTAGATGTTATAAAATAATATAGCGATTAATTTTATGTTTTAAAATATCTGATATTTAATATACGAGGGTGGATTGAAAACTTCGCGGCCTAACATAGATAGCGTTGTCATATTATTATATAACTATCTTCATCTGTCTTCATTTGTCAGTCTTTGCGCATTTTTTCTCTGAGATACACGCGTAATTATTTATTTTATTGAACATTAAGTGAGAATAAGTTATATTAATTTTGAAAATGGATAGTTGGATAGTTGGATAGGATAGAGCATGGTGCCGTGATCAAATACCTCCACAAGAAACACTTAACTCCAAAGCAGATTCATGAAGATATGGTGGCTACTTTAAGAACATCTGCTCCGACGTATACAATGATTAAAAACGACAGCTGCATTTAAACGTGGAAGAGAGAGCATCAAAGATAACCCCCGCTCTGGACGGCCTTCTATAGCTACGACTTCGGAAAATATCGTAAAAATATGTGATCTCATCATGAAAGACAGAAGATTGAAGGTATCTGAGATAGCTGAAACTCTAGGAATTTCATATGAACGTACAAAAAGCATGATAGGGTTAAAAACGAAATAGGGTTCCACAAGGTGTCTGCAAGATGGGTTCCGCGGCTCCTTTCAGTTGAACAGAAACGAACTCGGCTCGCGATTTGTAGAGACTGTTTAGAGCGGTTTTTCAAGCTGATCCAAACGAATTTTTGGCAAGGTTTGTCACTATGGACAAAACATATAGGGGTTTCTCACTATACTCCTCAATCCAAACAACAATCCAAACAATGGAAAAGACCCGGATCTCCGACCCCCAAGAAAGCCAAGGTGTGTTTTTCAGTAAACAAGGTTTGGGATTCTAAGGGTGTCATCTTGGTAGGTTGATTAGAAAGAGGTCAAACTATACATTCTGCATACTACTGCACACTATTATGTCATTTACGCGAAGAAATAAAGTCTAAAAGACCAGGATTGTTGACCAAGAAAGTTTTGTTTCATCAGGACAATGCTCAAGTTCATACATTTGCAGAATCAATAGTAAATTGTGGTTTCGAATTGCTTCCTCATCCCCCTTATTCACCTGACTTGGCACCTTCTGACTTCCGCCTATTTCCAAAACTAAAAAAAACACTTAGTTGGAATGAAATTTTCTACCAATGAGGAGCTCAAAGTGGCCGTAGATGCCTTTTTTGAAGACCTTGACGAGACCTTCTATTTTAATGGGAAGTGCTGTGACTTAAGAGGTTAATATGTAGAAAAATAAATACGAAGAATTGCATTATTCCTGTGTTTTCTTATTTTGGCCGCGAACTTTTCTATCCACCTTTACGTTGTCTACTGTCAAATGTACCAATGTTTTTTAACATCTCATGTTAACGACTGCTCTTATTATAAAGAAATTAAAATGCCTAAGAAATAATTATGACGATATATGTAAATTCTGCAAACCCGCCATCGGGAAATTTTGTGATTCCTATACTGGACTCATCTCGATAAATCACCTCGTCTGTATATTAGAAAATGGCCTTAATAAAAAAAAATGAATATTGAATACTTTAATGCAAGCGTAAAAATTATAACATTAATCTAACGCGATCTGACATATCTCAAAAGTAAATTTTTTATTATTATTCAACAATACACGTAATTTTTAGTTTTCAGGTCTTACTAAACCTTACCAGGCTTTCTTGATACCATATTATGTAGTTTAAATAATAGTTACAAACTTTTGATATAGACCAAACAAGGAATGGGATTTCATTGACGACAATGAAGGTGTGCACGTACAGTGTGAGTCGGAATATAGTTAATTTTATTTTAATTCTGTTTGTATTTGACACTTTCCGATAGACCTCATTTATCGTAGCTCTCAATATTATTTATTATAATTGGTATTATAATAGTGTATACTAATCCGTATGGAAAATAAGTAACGATGCGTAATCGACCATAAGCTTCGTTCAAAAACGCAGAGCAGACCTGCTCTTGACCTCGACGTCTCTTAGAACACTCGTGTTTATTGGCAAAGTGTTTAAGAAGTTGGGAATCATCTCGAAGGTCTGACGGTACTTCAGTATGTACACAGCTCAATTCCGATCTTCCATTGAGTACTGTAGCCACATTTAGGATAGCTGTGCAAAGTACCAGCTAGAAGCAGTGGACGCAGTTGACCGAAGAGCCCGAAAAATTATCAACACTTTGACCTCACCACCAACAAACTGCAAAGCCTCGGCCATCGTCGGAAAGTTGCTTGTTTAGCAGTCTTCTACAGAATACATTTTGAAGAGCGCGCGAATTTTGGCTGTGCATCAAAAATAAATCAATTGTTAGAGTCTAACGTGTATAAAATAACCTGTATACAAATTTGGGTAGTTACCCAATTTATTTTAATTAATTAACCGTTTCAGAATACTATTCAAATTAGTATGGCTTTTCAATTGAAAATTTAATGGTGTAATCGCGTTTTCCTATTATGCTTTTATAGATAGTATTAGATCAGTAATATTTAATAAGTATTTATGTCGCGATCGAACTGTAAATCCCTGAAATAGAGGTAGATGTAGTAACTAAATTATTTCAGGTGATTTCAGATAGATGTGACTGACAACAATTTCCTAAAATTGTATAATATTGCTTGGATCTCTCTAAAAATTGCTTAAATTGGATCGTATTGCGATCTGAACGTATATTTTTCTTATCGTTTGTGTCTGTAGTATTACAAAAAATATAGTAAGTTCGTGTTCATATGTTTACACTTTTAAAGAATTTATGTATACTTATATATTAAGCGTCAAATATATTATAAGTCCAAAAAAATCGTTTGCTATTTTTGGGTATTTTTGTTTTAATTTCGTAGACCTTTATTTTTACTAAACTAAACCTTATTTATTGCTGACGATAGTTTTGCTTGGTTCACTGGAATTACGTACAGGCTGACTGCACAGAAAAAGTCTTAGTTGGTTTCGTTATTCTTTATTACCTTAAAGATTACGAGAAATTTATTTATACTATGATCTTTTTGTATTGTTTTCACTGCTACTTTTGGTTGTGATTACCTTGTGTTTAATAGTGAATTTAAATTGATTTTCCAGTTGCTCCAGAAAATAGCGCGATTTAAATGCAGTCAAAACTAATATATATTGCGGTATAGGACGGGAGCACCAGACCTGATCTGCGTCCGGACCCGTTCGGACGTGTTGACGGTCGCTCCCGGCTGCCGAGTCACGATTGTTGTCTCACGACTTCTCTCGTATCAATACTCAAACGCCACTCTCAGATCCGTTCTGCGTCCGGCCCCGCACGGACGTGTTCGCGGTCGCTCCAGCAGTTGAGTCACAATTGTCGTCTCACGACGTCAACTCGTAGCAATACTCATACGCTGTTAGCCTCTTTAGGGCTTACTCTGCGGTCGGTTTCGATCGGCTGCAAGTAAGTCGGTCTCTTGCACAGCAACAACAGAGCTGAGCTTACCGCGGTCGATTAAATTCGATAGTGGTTCGCGAAGCTCGGGCTGTTTTTCTGGCTGCGTACTTGACGCTTGGCGCTTGCTACGTAGTCAGAGACTCGCTCTGCGGCCGGCCCCTGGCCGGTCGTAACGTAGTCAAACCCGCACTCTGTGCACCCCTCGAAGTAAAAACCTCACCTCGGTGAGTGCAGCAACAACAGGGTTGAGCTTACCGCGGTCGATTAAATTCGATAGTGGTTTGCAAGACTCGGGCTGTCCTTCTGGCTGCGTACTTGACGCTTGGCGCCTGTACGTAGTCAGAGACTCGCTCTGCGGCCGGCTCCGGCCGGTCGTAACGTAGTCAATCCCGCACTTCTAGTGAAACCCAACTTCGTCAGGTCTACGGCCGGTTTTTGTTGTCAATTTATTGGCGACACACTCCGTAGTAGACTCGCGTTTGATCAGGTGGATACTTAACGGTGACAACTAAGCCTGATAGCGTTGCCCCGGTGCGCTTCCAAGGCCCTTCAGGCCAAGGAGAAACCGGCTGACCCGATCCCATTGCACTTGGGCCTTTCCCAGGGTGACGGTACAGTGCTGTCCGAGCTAGGGGCACCACTTCGCGTCGTCCCCAGCCCTCCTACCGCGGGTAGGGAGGTTTAGGTGCTAGGTTTGCTAGGGAACCTAGGCATTCTTATATATTTATATATTTTATATCGTAGGACCAAGCCCTCCGATGGACCAGCAAAGCTTGGTAAACTTTGCTAGGTCGTTCGCCCAGACGCTCGTTGCGTCCGGCGCCAGCATATCAGATGACTTAATAACGCAGGCCTTACAGGCAACTATCGCGTCCCTGGCCCCTCAGGCCTCAACCCCGGCCCCTCAGGCCTCCAACGTCCAGACCCCTCAGGTCTACAGCTCTCCCGCGTCTCCCGCCTCGTCCGAGATGGACTGCGAATCGGTCGCATCCTCTCACGCGTCGCGTCGTAAGCGTACCGCTCCCGGGAGCGACTCCGAACCCGCGTCTGATACTTCGTCAGATGCCGTCACCTTAACCGGCTCTCCTGAGCCCGCGTTTCAACTTGTCGCCAAGCGCTCCAAGAAGCGCTCGAAGAAAGCTTCGGTATCTTCAATACCCGAGCCCTCCCCGGTGTCTTCAACACCAGCCCCCGCGCCGTTAAAATCGCTCGTAGAAACCGCGTTTCCGTTGGTCACATCGAAGCCAGCGACGCGCTGCGCTCCCGTCCCGCCGAAGCCTCAGCTCCCTCCGCCCGTATTCCTGCGTGAAAAAGCGCGCTGGACCGCGGTTTCAAACTTGTGCAAAGAGCACAAAATTAATTACTTAAAAGCCGCCAACGCTGGCGATACAATCAAAATTCAAGTAGCGACCGTCGACGACTTCCGGTCTTTCACTAGGCTTGTGATGTATGTAGTATGTACTTATACTTATACTTTGTAAGCTATCCCTTATTGAATAAACACAGTGTATTCTCAGACTTCGTGGGTTTCAATTGTCTCACTAAACGCCCGACCTTACATGGCGACCCTGCCAGGATCTAAGTAACTCGCACCGCGCGCGTACACCAAAATGTACTTTTTCGGTGTTTGGGTATTACTTTTTTCGGTAATACTTTGTGAAAATGGGAAGTTCCAAATCTAAAGAAGAAGTTATCATCGCGCAAACCGCTGGGGTAGGATCTAACACGGCGAATACAGAGCAATTACTCGAGAATACGAACACGATTCTGATTATAATTTGCACAGTCTTGGCAATTGGCTTACTAATATTTGTTTATCGTCTGTATAAACGATGCCATAAAAAACAAATACATCGTCAAATCAACGAGCTGACGCTGAAAAGGTACTCCAGCATCCTGCGAAGGCAGCAGGCACTCCAAGGAGTTAAGGCCGGTGGTGATGCAGAGATCATTTAGCTCGAGTTCGGCGGTTATGTGAGTGTTAAAAAGTGAATTATGCAGTGATTTCGGGTTGTGCGACTCTCGGTTTGTGTTTTCCGTTTATAGCCTTGTTATATTAGATATTATAATCTTACCATAATAATACATTTCAATATTGATGACATTTATTGTAATTTTAAATAATGCAAATAGGTATTGCTAAGGAAACCTTTAGGTAAGAGTTAGTTTTTTTTATTTTTCGGGTTGATTAGATATACACTCTCTTTAATTTGTTTTACATGCTTATTTTAATTACAAGGTCACTTGAATGAAAATTAAATTTATAGGTAAGACTTTACACGTTCGATAAAACGAAATATTATTACGTAAGTAGGATTATTTTATTAATTATGTGCATCTTTCTGTTTTTTTTAAAATAGGTATTTAGTAGGTATTTGGTTTGTTAAAAATTTATGGCTGATGATTTAATTTTTTTACTTAATAATTTAAAGAACATTAGAAGTTATTTGATAAAAATTGGTCCTAAACGTAGACATGGTAAGATCTTAGATGTAAAGAAAGAACAAGCAAATAGTGTATTACTAAAATATAACAAGTATTTAGACATTTATAGGGCTACTATAAAAAATTACACGAAATTGAATTACGAAGAAATTTGCCTGATTAAGAGGGTTTGCGAACAGTTTGATAATATTTTTTCTGAAATTATCTCCTTGTGTACTAAAAATAGTGAAGATTGCCATTCTAAAATAAACATGAGTTCATTTGATTTAAAGACGGCTTTGAGTTTAATATCTGTTATGAATGATACTGATGATAACACGAAACAATTGATTGAGGGAATCGAGTACTATAGTTCTACATTAGAAAAACCAGAATGTAATACTAAATTAATTCAATTCGTTTTGAAAAGTAGATTATCCCAACGTGCGAAGTTATTATTGGCTCAAAATTACAAAACTGTTGAAGATCTTTTAAAGGCTATGCGTAAATTATTATTACCGCAGAAAAGTTTTACGGCTATCCAAAGTAAGTTGCAGCAATGTAGACAAAGTGGTAAAACTATTACTGATTTTGGTAAGGAGATTTCCGAACTTTTCGTGAATCTGACCATCTCTCAGGCCGACGGCAACTCCGCGAATTATGGTGTGCTAAAGCCACTAAATGAAAAACTAGCGATAAAACGATTTGCCGACGGGCTGCGGGATCGTCGTTTACGTACGATTGTCGCAGCGCGCAACTTTACTTCCTTAACAGATGCTATTCAAGCCGCCCAGGACGAGGAAATAACCACGCAGGGCACATCCGAAATGTTATACGCAGTTCGACAACCTAATTTTTCAGCTAGGAGGTGTCAACGAGGAAATCTAGGTCAACGATATTTTGGTACCAGAGGTCATACACAAAACGCATATAGACCTCAGCGAGGGCCTCGGCAGGTACAATATTTTTCTAATAATAGGTATCGCGGAGGTTATAATAATGATCGACCACCCAGGAGACAACGTGGTAATCGCAGCCGGGGTGTCGGGTTACAAAGAAACATAAACACTATGACTGCCGATAATCAGGTTGCAACAACTGCAACAAGTTCTTCGAACGGTGAGTCCTTAGATCATTTTTTTCGTGCATAATATTCTCTCGTGCAATAGTTTGAACAAAGTATCGCTCCAAATTAGGAAACTTAATCATAACTGGCTGATCGACACTGGTGCTTCGGTATCGGGTATAAAGTTAGCATGTTTAGAACGTTTACAAATTCCTTACCATAATGAGAGCGTTAAGATTAAAGGTATAGGTGGTTATTTAAATTCGGAAGGTTTCGTGTATTTAAATCTTAATTTTAAAATGCATATTTTTACTCATAAGTTTCTTGTATTTAAGTATTTACCATGTACAACTGATGGAATTTTAGGTCAAGATTTTTTATCATGTTATAATGCTATTTTAAATTTTGAAAATAATACGATGCAATTATTAACGCATAGCTATCAGCTAGTGAAATTACCCTTTGATGTACCTAATTATAATTATTTGACGGTACCAGCACGCAGCGAGTCCATACATTTAATTGAAACACAGTTGAAGGAGGAATGTGTGGTTTCAAATCAAGAGTTATGTGATGGCGTTTTCTTAGCAAGTAGTGTTAATAAACCAGTAAATGGGAAAATCCCAATTCGTATTTTAAACACTCGTGAGACAGATTTCGATTAAATTATTTTCAAGTAAACACTAGTAAATTAAGTGAATATTTTATTTGTCATTTTAGCAAACCGACAATTACTTGTGATAGAGTAAAAACGTTATTTTCCCTATTAAACTTAAATGATTTGAATATAGAAGAACGAAAATCAACAGAAAATATTTGCGCTAAATTTCCCGACATTTTTCATCTGCCAGGGGATAAATTAACAACCACCCCTATTTATAGACAAACTATCGACCTGAAACCACACACTACGCCTATTTATACAAAGCCTTATCGCTTACCATACTCGCAGAAAACGGAAATTGATAATCAAATCAAAAGTATGTTATCACAGGGAATCATTGAAGAATCGCAAAGTGCATGGTCTAGTCCCTTGTTACTAGTGCCAAAAAGGCTAGACGCATCCGGTACCAAAAATGGCGCGTTGTGATTGATTACCGGAAGTTAAATAATGTCATTCAGGAGGATAAGCTCCCTCTGCCCAATATAACTGAAATTTTGGACTCGTTGTCAGGTGCTATGTATTTTACTCATTTAGACCTTTCACAAAGTTTTTATCAAGTTTCATTAGAAAAAAGTTGTAGACCCTTCACAGCCTTTACAACGGGTAAAAATCAATATCAAATGACCCGTATGCCTATGGGCCTCAAGTCCAGTCCCAATAGCTTTAGTAGAATGATTACTATAGCAATGTCTGGCCTTAATCATGATAAGTGTATGGTGTATCTAGATGATCTGGCCGTTATTGGTAGAAATTTACAAAATCATAATCAAAATTTAATGGACATTTTCTCTAGGTTACGTAAAGTAAATTTAAAGTTAAATCCGGCCAAATGTATATTTTTACAGAAAGAAATTAACTACTTAGGTCATATAGTTTCAGGTACAGGTATTTTACCAGATCAAGAAAAAATAAGGGTCCTAGAAAATTATCCAAGGCCACAAAGCTCAGACGAAGTAAAGCGTTTTGTGGCCTTTGCTAATTACTATCGGAAATTTATACCTAACTTCGCGAAGATAGCAATTCCTCTTAATGAGCTGTGTTGTAAGAATATAAAATTTTCATGGAATACTGATTGTGAAAGTGCATTTCAGTTATTAAAATCTGCGTTATCAAAAACGCCAGTTTTTACTATCTGATAGTAACGAGTTCATTCTTCAAACTGACGCATCGGGAAAAGCTATAGGCTCAGTGTTGTGCAATAAGGATGGCCGACCTGTAGCTTATGCTAGTCGCAGTTTAAATAAAGCTGAAATTAATTATCCAACTATTGAAAAAGAGCTCTTGTCAATAGTATGGAGTGTTAAATATTTTCGGCCTTATTTGTACGGCAGAAAGTTTAAGATACAGACCGACCATCGTCCACTCGTTTACTTATTTTCTATGAAAGACCCCTCCAGTAGACTTTTAAAATTCAGATTACAATTAGAAGAATATAATTTTACTATAGAGTATCTAAAAGGCCAATTAAACTGTGTTGCAGATGCACTTTCACGAATTAGTATGTCGTCGGAAGATTTAAAAATGATGAATGAGCAGGTTATTAATGTAGTTACTAGAGCGTAATCTCGTCAAATGAAAATGCAAAGTGATAAGAACAGTGATATTTTTCCGGCGGATAATATTGACACTGACTCGAGGCCTGATCAACCGAGAGTCGTGGATATAATTAAAAAACCGAAAAATATTACTGAACTTTTATTAATTAGCGCTAAACAATTAAATAAATTATTGAGAAAAAATATTTTGATAGATAAGTTTAAATATTTTTTTTATGTGCCCAGTCAATTAAGAATTTATTTGCAGACAATATCTCGATCTCCAATTACGCGAGACGAATTGTTGAGAGATTTGTCATGTTTATGTTCTAAGTATTTAATAAACGAAATATGCATATTACGAAATGATAATAATAGCGATTTTATAAGTGGGCTCATAGCGGAAATAAAAAAATGTAGTAAGTGGTCCGGACCACGAATTTGTGTTGTTAGTAAGGTTCAAAGAATCGATAATTTAGATAACAGGCGTGTGATATTAAATGACTTCCATCTATTGCCCACTATTGGCCACGCGGGCATTAGGCGGATGACAAATAACATAAAGAAATATTACTTTTGGCCTAATATAGATAAAGATGTAGCTGATTTTGTTTCTAGGTGCGAGCAATGTAAGAAACAAAAATATTGTATACAAACTAAGCAACCTATGAAAATAACAAATACTGCGAATTCCTCTTTCGAAAAAGTGTATTTAGATATAGTAGGGCCGCTTCCTAAGGATATACAAAATTATAGCTATATTTTAACCTTGCAATGCGAATTGACAAAGTATACGGAGGCATACCCGTTATCAAACAAGGATGCTGTAAGCGCTGCCCGTGCTTTTGTTGATAATTTTATTTTAAGATTCGGCATACCTAAGGAAAAGCGACCGATCGTGGGTCAGAGTTTATATCTAGTACTATGAAAGAGGTATGCCAAGTCTTAAAAATTAATCAAATATTCTCCACAGCTTATCATCACGAAAGCATCGGCGCATTAGAAAACACGTATAAAACGATGGGTGCTTATTTGAGGATAAACTGTCAAAACAGGATGGATGCATGGAGTGCTTGGTTGCCGTATTGGTGTTTTTCATATAATAATACGGTTCATACGGAAACCAAGTACACTCCACATGAATTAGTATTCGGAAAACATTGCATTTTACCTAGTAATTTAATCGGAAATGTTGTAGATCCTCTGTACACTCATGATAATTATGCACTCGAATTAAAATATAGACTTCAAATAGCACAGAGAGATGCACGTAATAATTTAATGCTAAGTAAAATTAAGCGTAAGCAAGACTATGATAATTATGTTAACCCTTTGTACTTTAAAAAAGGTGATTTATTGTTATTAAAAAACCCTTCAGAAAACAAGATGGATCCTATTTATCTGGGACCTTATGTTGTGATTGATGGCTTAGATTGTAATGTGAAAATTTTAAAAGACGGTAAGGAGTATGTTACTCATAAAAACCGAACTCAACTTTTTAAAAATTTGTGAGCCTTGTATTTTTGTATTAGTGTCTATCCCTATTTTCAGTTGATGTTAAGCATTTTTTTTTTGTAAGTTTAATATTATTATAAGACTTATACCTCTGTGAAGGTAAAACAATTAAAAAAATATATATCTATATTTTTTTTTTATCAATTAATGGGAAGGTGTGATGTATGTAGTATGTACTTATACTTATACTTTGTAAGCTATCTCTTATTGAATAAACACAGTGTATTCTCAGACTTCGTGGGTTTCAATTGTCTCACTAAACGCCCGACCTTACAGGCTTCTGTCGATCAATCAAATCGCGTATCACACCTACGCCCTCCCAGAGGAGTGTAAGATCCGCGCAGTACTACGGGGCGTCCCGTTCGAACTCAGTAACGAAGACGTTCTCGAGGACCTTAAGTCTAAGGGTTTCCCGGCCGTAGCAGTGCACAAGATGCACTCCAACCGCGGTAGGCGTTTTCCTTTAGCTTTAGTAATCCTGTCAAATACTCCCAACTCGAAGGAGATTTTCACAGAGGCTCGCACAATCTGCGGACTCTCGAACATCTCCGTCGAGCGTCCCAACCCCCGCGGTCATCCTGGGCAGTGCCACCGCTGCCAGCTCTATGGCCACGCAGCGGCTAACTGCTCAGCTCCCCCCAGGTGCGTTAAGTGCCTGGATCCACACATAACAAAGGAGTGCACTCGCACTCCTGAATCCACTTCCCCCCCTGTGTGCTGTGCGGCCAGTCCGGCCACACAGCTAACTACAGGGGTTGCCCGCGCGCTCCGCGCTCCACCGTCAAGAGGGTCGCGCCTAAACCGGCGCCTCCGCTCACTTCCGCTAACTTCCCGCCGCTGCGCAACCGGGGTCCCCCGGAAGCAAAGCCCGTTCAGCCGACGCCTACTCAGGCTCTGTCTTGGAGGCAGCGTCCGGCCGTCCCGCCTGCACCTTCCCGACCCATCCCAGCTCCCGTAGCTTCCGTAGGGCCGCGTCCCACTTTGTCATCTTCACCTCAGTCGTCGTTGGATGAGGACATGAAGACGGTGTTCGACGTCATCCAAAACGTCGACATTAACGAAATTTCCGTACTCGCACGCAAACTGCGAGCCGCCCGCTCTCCTCAAGAGCGTTTATTCGCGTTAGCCGAGCATCACTCGCTCCTAAGTTCGTTGTAAATTCTTTTACTTTTGTATAAATTCGTAAATAATAAATTATAATGTCTAGACCTATAATGTCTCCAGGAGACATGGCTTACTCCAAACCGCTCCAGGGGATACGCTATTCCTAAGTACGCGTTTACTCGCAACGATAGGCCCAACTCCGACGGTTACGGCGGCACCGCTATATATTACAAAAGAGGCTTCCATTGCTGTCCTCTCCCTACCCCTCCTCTCCTCAACATGGAGGCCACTGTGTGTAGATTGGCTATGACTGGTCATCCGACCATCATCATAGCTTCAGTCTACATACCGTGCGGCTCCAGACCAATCTGCAGCGACTTTGAGGCCATTCTCGCCCTCGGCCATTCAGTCATTATGTTCGGAGACTTTAACTCCAAACATACTGACTGGACGTGCCTATCGACCAACACCAGCGGTATCGCTCTCCTCGACATCACTAACTCCCTTGACTTAGACGTCATATCCCCCATCACTCCCACTCACTATCCCAACAACCCGACCTATTCTCCTGACATCCTCGACTTTGCAATTATCAAGCGAATCAATCTTGATCTCAGGTCCATCGAACCGCTCGATGACCTAGGCTCCGACCATCGCCCCGTCTCCCTCGTGCTAGGCGCGCCTAACGAAAACGTCACATCTCCTAAGACCTTTACCAACTGGAAAGGCTTTAAAAATACGTTAGTTTCAGCCTTAGAGGCACCGAACTCTCCGCTCGCGATTTCGCCCGACCAATTAGACAGCCCGATTAAAATAGATTCAGTAGTCGATACTCTCACTGATGCTATCAACTCAGCCATCAGCGACAACGTAATCATTGCTAAGCAAGGCAAACCCGCGCTTCCCTTAGCCGTTAGCAATCTCATTAAAGCTAAGAACGCGGCTCTCCGGAGAGCCAAGAAATATCCCACGCCCTCATATAGAACAGCTGCAAATCAGCTTCAACGTAAAGTTAGGTCTCGCCTCGCGGAACTCCGTGACACTCAGTTTAACGATCTCATGGAGAATATCTCCCCGTCCCACCAAGCGTATTATCGAATGGCCCGAGCTTTACACGTAGACACCGCCTCTCACGTTCCTCCTCTCACTCGTCCCGACGGCACCATTGCCTTCGAAGTCGAAGAGAAAGCCGAATGCTTCGCCGACAGTATAGCGGCACAATGTTCGCCCAGCACGCAACCCGCGGATCCCTCCCACATCCAGGCGGTGGAGGACGAAGTTCTCCGCAGAGAATCTCTCCCTATCACCGACGACCCCGTCACAGTCTCTAATGATGAAATCTTGCTTCTCATTAGAAAGCAAAAGTCCAAAAAGGCTCCGGGTGCAGATGGAATTTCCAACCACGCACTTATGCACCTGCCACAGCAGGTGCTTACCTTGTTAGCTATCATCTTCAATGCCTGCTTCGACCATAGCTACTTTCCAAAAGCCTGGAAAGAAGCGATAGACATAGGCATTCCCAAGCCGGGTAAACCTCTGAACATCCCGGCTAATCACAGACCCATCAGCCTCCTCAAGGCAATGTCTAAACTTCTCGAAAGAGTCATACTCTCTCGAATGCGGAACCATCTGTTTCCAACGGATGGCGACCCTCTCATTATTCCCCACCAGTTCGGCTTTCGCGCTAAGCACTCCTGCCCTCAGCAAGTCCATCGAATCGTCGAGTACATTCTCGAAGGATTCTATCCGCATCGTAAAAAATCAATCGCGATTCTCTTTGACGTAGCCAAGGCATTCGACAAAGTCTGGCACAGCGGTCTCGTTTTTAAACTCTATAAAATAGGCTTACCGGTTCGCTTAGTCAGATTAATCGCGTCGTTTCTTAAAGACCGTACGTTTCGATTCAAACATGAAGGCACGTTCTCCGCGCCTCGTCCCATAAAGGCTGGAGTCCCGCAAGGCTCAGTCCTCGCCCCTCTGCTGTACACCGTGTACACTAATGACATGCCCATCCCGCCGAAAGGCGTCGAAATCGCCCTCTTTGCAGACGATACCGCCCTTTACACTAAAGGTCAAAGGATCCCGTATAACATCACCAGACTCCAAAAGGCCGTTAACGCCCTCGGTGTTTGGTTTCAAAAATGGCGTATCGATGTCAACCCAGAAAAGAGTTCTGCCATTCTATTCGACCACAAACGTCGTAATCGCCGCAATGATCCCCACATTCGAATGTTAGGTATTCCCATCCCCTGGAAGCGCAGTATCAAATACTTAGGCGTCACCTTAGATCAGACGCTTTCTTTCAAGCCACACGTCGATAGAGTAACGAAACTCGCGCGTTTCTACTTAAGCCGCTTAAATAGTATGATAGGTAGAAAAAGTAAAATGTCTTTTAGAAATAAACGTACGCTCTATAAGGTCTGCGTTAGACCCGTCATGTCATATGCTTCGCCAGTCTTTGCCCACGCCAATCCCTCCGTCCTGTATAAGCTGCAGGTAGTTCAAAATCTCTTCTGCCGCAGGGCCACAGACGCACCTTGGTATGTGCGCAACGCGGACCTGCACAGAGATCTTGAACTACCTACAGTGCAACAGCACCTCAAACACTCTCAGAATCGTTCTTCAAACGCGCCGAATCCCATCCCAATCATCTTGTTCGAGATTCAGTCTCATATACTGCTCCTGTGTTAGATTCGAAATTCAAAGTTGCTAGGCCGAGAAACGCGCACACGGGCGAACCTACGCAGTTTACTTTAGCTCTCGAGGCCCTTCAGGCCGCAAATCCTAATTCTAACGTAAATTCTAATTCTAATGTAAATCCGAATTAATGCAATTTTTATTTTTCATTTTTAATGTATTTTTATTGTTACTTTTCATTTTTGAGCACCTTCAGTGCTACGTAAATCTCAGCGGGTGACCCCTTAAGGGCCCCGCTGGCGCGGCCTCTTTCTCCAATTGGCCGTCTCTCAGATGAAGGCTGAGTGGCAAAAATGCACGAGCCGACAGGGGATTTTTTAGTGGGTATGGTTCTGGTTGGCGTCGGGACGAGTCCCTCATAACTCCGATCGCGCGCGCGGAGTATGCGTCAGAGCATTATTTATTATCCTCCTGCCCTTCCCGTAGAGGGGAACCAAAAAAAAAAAAAGCCTACCACAACCACTAACCACTAAAAATACCCCTGAATGACTCGTGCAATTTTTAGCCACACAGCCTTCATCTGAGCGACGACCAATTGGAGAAAGACGCCGCGCTAGCGGGGCCCAGAAGGAGTCACCCGCTGGGATTTACATAGCACTGAAGGTGAATACATAGCACTGAAGGTGCTCAAAATGAAAAATAAAAATTGAATTAATTCGAATTTACGTTAGAATTAGAATTTGCGCCCTTAAGGGCTTCGAGATCTAAAGTTAATTGCGTGGGTTCGCCAGTGTGCGCGTTTCTCGGTCTAGTGACTTTGAATTTCGAATCTAAGACAGGAGCAGTATATGAGACTGAATCTCGAACTAGAGAATTGGGGTGAGTTTCCGCACGTTTGAAGAACGATTCAGAGAGTGTTTTAGGTGCTGTTGCACAGTAGGTAGTTCAAGATCTCTTTTCACTGCGCACGTACCAAGGTGCGTTTGTAGCCTTGCGGCAGAAGAGATTTTGAACTACCTGCAGTTTGTGCAGGACGGAAGGTTTGGCGTGGGCAAAGATTGGCGAGGCATATGTCATGACGGGTCTAACGCAGATTTTGTAAAGTCTACGTTTGTTTCTGAAGGACATTTTTCTTTTTCTACTTAACATTCTATAAAGACGGCCTAGGTAGAAACGTGCGAGTTTCGTTACTCTATCGACGTGATGTTTGAAAAAAGCGTCTGGTCTAAGGTGACGCCTAAGTATTTGGTAGTGCGCTTCCAGAGGATGGGAATGCCTTGCATTCTAACGTGGAGATTGTCGGCGATACGACGGCGTTTGCAGTCGAAGTAAACCGCAGAGGTCTTCTCTGGGTTCACATCAATACGCCATTTTTTAAACCATGCACCGGGGGCATTTACAGCCTTTTGGACTCTGGTGGTGAGACCCGGGACTCTGACGCCTTTGGTGTAAAGGGCAGTGTCGTCGACAAAGAGGGCGAGTTCGAAGCCTTTCGACGGGACGGGAATATTGTTAGAGTACACGGTGTACAATAGAGGGGTGAGGACTGAGCCTTGAGGGACTCAAGCCTTTACGGGACGAGGCGCGGAAAGCGTGCCTTCATGTTTAAATCGAAACGTACGGTCTTTAAGAAACGACACGATTATTCTAACTAGGCGATTCGGGAAGCCTATTTTGTAGAGTTTATAGACGAGGCCGCTGTGCCAGACTTTATCGAAAGCCTGTTAAAAAAAAAATGGCGGGGTAACCATTTTGCAGGTGGTAGGTTTCGACCGCGGCTTGCAACCACCCTCGAGACAAAGCCATGCCACCAAGTGACCTAGTCACGTACCGGCATCATGTCTTGAGTAGCCATTGGAGGAGAATAGGTCCGAGTTATTGCGCAGCGTATGAGAGCCGTTTGAACTCGAAGGGTTATGATGCACATGGTGGCTCATTCTGGAGGGCAGCGGGATCCAAAGAAATGGTGCACCGCTGGCCGACCGCAGGTTGTAGGGGGCCCAACTAGTGTTCTAGCCATTCGCGAAAGGCTGCCCCACCGCCTGTGTAAAATCCCGGGATTGCTCCATCGTGCCGGTTGGCGACCGGATGGAGAGGGCCCGATGGCGATCCCCGGGGGGTTTTGGGCGTCCCCGCGGTCTCCATGTGAGTCCCCCACCAGTGGGTCTGACCACTCGAGTTGTTTGGTTCCAAACGTTGCGCTTCACTCAACTTCTATTCCTCTCCCCTATTCACCCTACCAACAACATAATGGAAAAGTCCAAAAATAAAAATAAGTGCCGACAGCGGATGCACTCCCTCTCCCTAAACGTACACTTCTCTAACATCCGAGGAGTGCACTCAAATCTCCACGATGTCCACCACCACCTTAAGACAGAAAGGCCGCACTTATTCTTTCTGACAGAGACGCAGATCTGTGATCGTTCGGATCTGGCATACCTGCATTGCCCAGGCTATATCCTGGAGACCAAATTTCACCCCAATGCGGGCGTGTGTGCGTATGTCAGAGACGAGATCTGTTGTTGGCGTCTCCGATACTTGGAAGTTCCGGATTTTTCTGTTTTATGGGTCTATGTAGATACTGGCCTGAACCGAATTGCATACGGCAGTATTTACCGATCACACACGGGAGCTCAGGGGACAACTCGACTTATTGAATATCTCAGTGATACGGCAGATAAAGTCAACCGACGCTATCCCTCTGCGCAGTTGGTGTTCCTTGGGGACTTTAATGCCCACCATGGAGAGTGGCTGTACCCGTTCAAGGACACCGACCACGCTGGCAGAGAAACCTATCGGTTCGCAGTAACTCATGGTCTCTCCCAGCTCATCCACGAACCTACGCGCATTCCTGACGTTGTTGACCATACTGCGTATTGCTTGAACCTTCTGCTGACAACCGATCCAGACAGATACTCGGTGTCCGTATCTCCGTCATTAGGGACATCCGACCACTGTCTGGTGAAATCTGTGTCGCAATACTCGCCAACCGATACCAGCCCAAAAGGCAAAAGGCGAGTATGGCGGTACAAGTCAGCAGATTGGGATGAGATGCGTCACTTTTTCGCCTCTTATCCTTGGCGGCAAGCTTACTTTACTTCTGATGATCCATCATGCTGTGCTGATGCTGTCTCCAGTGTGATATGTCAAGGTATGGAATACTTTATACCGTTCTCTGATGTATCCCTGGAGTCCAAAGCCCGCCCATGGTTTAATGCTGATTGCCTCCTAGCTGAAAAGCGAAAGCATGTAGCATACCAAGCCTGGACTAGCGCTCGCAGAAGCAAAGCTATGGATCTCTCAGCTAAGAAGCAGGCGTACAATGCTGCTGCCAAGTCCTGTAAAAAGGTGATCAGAAGCGCTCGTTTCGACCACATTGGCCGTATCGGGGACAAGTTAGCATCCTACCCACGGGGAGTAAAGCTTTCTGGTCCCTTGCCAAGTCGGCTGAGATGAACTTCTGTAGCCCATCACTGCCACCACTGCAAAGGCCTGACGGGTCTTTGGCCCACAGCGCAAAAGAGAAGGCAGACTTGTTCGCAAATCTCTTCGCGGAATGTTCACGTCTAGATTCAAAAGCCCACCCACGTTACCTCCATTCGGCCCCAAGATGGAGGCCGTCCAAATTCACCAGAAACAAAATCCAAAATCATGGAAGTTTGCAAACATACAGCCCGTACCTAAGGGCAGTCGAGCCGACCCAGTCAAATATAGACCTATTGCAATCACTTCCATAATTTGCAAAATTATCGTCACGCATCTATGGAGCATAGCCTTGGGAGGGCATGGAGAGGCAGTAGCCTTATCCTTGGATATCTCCAAGGCCTTTGACCGGGTATGGCACGAAGCCCTTTTGAGCAAGCTTCCTGCGTATGGCATACCATCTGGACTCTGCGACTGGATTTCTGAATTCCTGAGGGAACGGTCAATTCGAGTTGTCGTCGATGGCTTCTCATCGGACCTAATGGCGATCAACGCCGGCGTACCTCAGGGATCTGTTCTCTCTGCAACATTATTCCTGCTGCACATTAATGACCTTCTTTTATCGGAAGGCATTATTGGTTACGCCGATGACAGCACTGTTGTAGAGAGATATGTGTTAAATGCGCGAGCGAGTCCAAACCAGATCCAATTTCAGAGAGAGTCGATGATCGAACGGGTTGATTTGACACTATGTAGGGTTTCCGATTGGGGTGACGCCAACCTTGTCAAGTTCAACCCTTCCAAAACCCAGGCGTGTCTATTCTCCGGTAAAAAGAGCTCATTCAACTTGACGCCAACATTCCAAAATGTATCTGTACCGATCATAAACCAACTAGGGCTTCTAGGCATGACCATCACGTCGAAACTTAATTTCGGTCAACAGATTGAAACCATGGCACGGTCAGCTTCCAAAAAATTGGGAGTCATCGCAAAGGCCCGGCGGTTTTTCAACTACGAACAGCTGCTCAACCTGTACACAGCCCAGGTTCGATTTTGTATGGAGTACTGCAGCCATCTTTGCCATGATTCCGCAAAATACCATCTTGAAGCGTTGGATCCTGTCGACCGAAGGGCCCGTAGACTCATAAGTGACGACAAACTTACTTCTTCGAGACTGCAAAGTCTCGAGCATCGTCGAAAAGTTGCTAGTCTATTGGTTTACAGATTGCACTTTGGAAAGTGTGTGAATGCTCTTTTTCAGTTGATCGAACCTTCCCCCTTTCTCCACCGGTCAACCAGACGCAGACAGAAGTTTCACCCGTTTGTGGTTAGCGTGCCGATGAGCCGAACTAAACGGTTCGATAGCTCATTTTTGATTGAGGAGAGCGGGCGGCTCGCACTTTGCTTGCGAGTACGGATATTTCCCTATTGTCGAGGTTTTGAATAACGTCGAACACGGTTTTCATGTCCTTAGCCAACGACGACTGAGGTGAAGAAGACTGAGTGGGGCGTGGGCCTACGGGAGTTACGGGAGCTGGGATAGGATATTAAGGAGGAGCGGCCGAACTCTGTCTCCAGGAGAGGCGTCCGGGGGAGCCTGGTTGCGCAGGGTCGGGAAGTTGGCTAAAGTGAGCGGCGGCGCCAGTTTAGGCTCGACCCTCTTAGTAGAGGAGCGCGGAGCACCCCTGTAGTTAGCTGTGTGTCCTTCGTGATGTGGGGATCTAGGCACTTTACGCACCTGGGGGGAGCTGTTAGCCGCTGCGTGGCCGTAAAGCTGGCAACGGTGGCATTGCCCGGGGTGCCCGCGAGGGTTGGGACGCTTGACGGAGATGTTCGAGAGCCCGCAGATTGTGCGAGCCTCTCTAAAGATCTCCCTCTCCCAGTAGGGAGTGTTGGTAAGGATGACGAGGGCGAGAGGAAAACGTCTACCGTGGTTAGAGTGCATCTTATGCACTGCTTCAGCCGGGAAGCCCTGGGACTTCAGATTATCCAAGATATCACCGTTCGCGAGCTCAAACGGGACAGATCTTACGCTCCTTCGGGAGGGCGAAGGTGTGATACGCGATTTGTCTAACTGATAAGAGCCTAATGAACGCGCGGAAGTCGTTGACAGCCGCGACTTGAATTTTTATAGTTTCGCCTGCGTTTGCCGCTTTAACGTAATTAATTTTGTGCTCTTTGCACAAGTTAGAAACCGCGGCCCAGCGCGCTTTTTCGCGGAGGAAGACGGGTGGATCTGAGGTCTAGATGGGACGGTAGTCTGGGTCTGGGTTTGGGTGGCCTGAGGGGCCGGGGTTTGGGCCTGAAGGGCCGGGGATGCGATTGTTGCCTGTAAGGCCTGCGTTGGAACATTGTCGGATATAGAGACGCCCGACGCAATGAGTGCCTGGGCGAACGACACGAAAGTGCGGGATTGACTACGTTACGATCGGCCGAAGCCGACCGCAGAGCGAGTCTCTGACTACGTAACAAGCGCCCAGAGTCAAAAGTACTTAGCCAGAAAATCAGCTCGAGCCTTGCGAACGAACGTCGGATTTAACTGACTTAGGTAAGCTCAACTCTGTTGTTGCTGCGAGACAGACTATGTTACGACCGACCGAAACCAGCTGCAGCGTAAGTCACAAAGAGGCATATCTCACGTCGTTGGGACGAAGCGAGATATTGTACGAATCTCAGCGTTTGAGTATTGCTACGAGTTGTCGTCGTGAGACGACAATCGTGACTCAGCAGCTAGTGCGACCACGAATACGTCCGAACGGGGTCGGATGCAGTGCGGGTCTGGGGCTACGCTCGAGAGCGCGGCAGGAATGGCCTTTGATTATTGATACGAGAGAAGTCGTGAGACAACAATTGTGACTCGGTAGCTGGGAGCGACCGTCAACACGTCCGAACGGAGCCGGACGCAGATCGGGTCTACGCGCGGGATATGCGATAGAGCATTTTTTATCCTCCTGCCCTCTCCGTGGAGGGGAAGAAAAGAAAAAAAAACCTTCTGAAGGCACGGTTACTGAACTCAATACACATATACATAATATAATATCGCTTTTCTCTCCGGGTAGCTTGATTTTTGTCCACAATCGCAAAACTGTGTGACACTGTGTATTTTATGTGATAGTTAAACTATACTTATATAAAAAATTACAAGATAGTGACTTTTTGTGCCAGATTTATTTCCCCTTTTCTGCTTATTGCACTTTTAAATGTCGAACTAAAATGCTGTGTTTTGAAAACCCAGTCGAAGATTCATAATGAAATAACGTGTTTTGAATTCTTGGAGGATTGTCAATACTTTATGTTAGTTGCTGGTATGTGTTTAACAAATGTTGAATGAGTATCTGATTTGTTAAAATATGTTAGTAATATTTGAAAAATATAAAACAAAATAAAATTTAAAATAAATGATATCAGAAACTAACAAATGTTCATCACTGTGAATTTTGTAAAATTATTTACTTGTTTCTTTCTACAACTTAAAAACAGAATTTGTGCACGCAAAAGATCAAGTTCTTTAAAAATTAAACCTTAGTATTTCAAAGGAATCCGGAAGCTAAATCCAAACATGTTGTATATGCACAAAGAGTGTGCGCTCAATCAGTTTTGAAAGAATCGTCTAAGAGCCGCGCGTACAGACGAGATCAAAGCAAGAGTATATTACCCCTACGCAAAAGGTGGATTGCGTGGTTATTAAATTTCATTTTATTCTATTAACCGTATTTAAATAGATGGTAGCTTTGGTAATACAATTTTTTTTTCGTTTATTTTAAAAGTAATCTCATTTTGATGTTCGATATCATTTATATTAAAAAATAGTTATTTGTTATGCAATTCTGCAAAATTGTTTTTCGGTATTAAAGTACGAGACGTACAATAACTCAGCTGCCGAGCAAAACACACAACTTTTCACCTCACTACAGCGAGGAAAGTACTAGTTGCAAGTAAAACAGCTTAAATAATATATTCAATTAGTGTTTATTTATTTTACAAATTAAAAGTAAAAATTGCTAGAATTAGTTTTATTAATAGTAAAATTAGTATTTAGTCACTCAACATATTGTGGCATCTGAGTCTAAGCTCATATTTCCGTATTTTAACACAGCAGGTAGTAAATTTTTAACTATTCACGAACTATACGATAGACTGCATTTTTATTTCGTATTTTAACGTATATTTGAAACATTTCTATTTCAACAATCTTTGTACGATTGCGCAATATTAAGAAACTGTGGAAGTCGGACATATTTTTCTATTAAATATTTTTTGTTGTTATTTTTTTTAATTTTTGTATTATATGTTTACAAAGACTTATACCACGGTAAAATGATATACATACATAGTAAAACGTTCGTAGGTACGTATTTATGAATTAGTTTGTACTTAAAAAACTGTGCCATGTATATAATATATACGTATATTGATTAGTTTGAATGGTGCCATTAGTCAACATACTGTAATGATTTACTTATTGAATAAATTTTCTAATAATTATAATTAAAATATAAAATGTTGTAGAAAGTCAATCCACATAACGTCGTCCACTTTGTCCCTGAAGCACACCGCCTTGTGGTAGTTGTGGTGTGGGTCAATAACTACAAAAAGGCATAATCGTTCTGTGTCAGACACGTCGTCGTCAAAGAATACTAGATCTAGTATACGGTTTTTAATAATTTTTTTAAAAGTATATATTTGTTTAGGTACCATATTTTTAAGTTGACGGCCTAGTAGATAATTGGGTAGTAACGCAGGATTAAGTGCAATGATCGGGGCATTCATTTGTGCGATAAATACAGATGTTTGTTTTAGGGTGAATAACACCGCTATATTTATATATGTATTTTTATTCTTTGTTCCTCTCCCTCAGCTCACTGCATGGTGACCTATAACAAAAGCTCTGCTTGATTTGGGGCATACAGAAACTTGTTGGGTTCTGTGTGTGTGCTCTGTTGTGTATGACAGTTGGTGTGTTCCACTGGCGATTAATTATTATTATTACAAAAAATATTGTTTGAGTACTGCCTAATATATCGGTAGGTATATAATTTGTCGAGATTGATGTAGTTTGGCAAAATAAGTCACCAATATCAATAAACTTATCAGATTGTGCCCTACTTATCAGGATGTTTGTATTTAAGAAGTATATACTGTATTATACAGTTTGCTTGTGTTGTGTTAACCAATATTCGTCCAGGCACGAGCAAACAATACAAAATGTTGTTCATAAATTTACTTTTTCCAAATTATAATCAAAATGTTTAAATTAATGAAATAACATATTTATTCGTTTGATTTTCCAAAATAATGTTAAAGTACCAAAATAGCTGGTGCACGAACAGAAAAATTACACACCATGTACAAAAAATCACTCCACAAAAACAAAGGATCTAATTCACAGATTTGTGTAATCACATAACTATCGTTACTTTGTTTTGAATCAGATCCAGAACTGTAAGTGAACACTCCGAAACAGGGATATAACGAGAAATATGAGCTATAAAATTTCTTGTAGATAAATCTTGTGTTATCTGAAAACTACACAAACGGACAAGGGAGCTATGAAGCAAAGCCAATCTGCATAAATTTGCAGTTGACCTTGTTCTGCTGGAAACGTCGCTTGTACATATATCATGAAAAAGCGACATCACATTTTTAAAATCATTTTATTCCTAAGCTGTCCGTTAAATTTATTTATTATTTATTTACTCACATAACATAATAGAACACATTTTACATGCATGAAATTAGGAACACAATAAGAAAAAGTTATAAAAGACTTAAAAATAAAATAAAAACACTTCAATATTTAAGTTTCTTGTGAGAAAAATGGTCCTAACTCAGCATAATGTTGAAAGCTAGCTTACGCGAACATATCCTAGCAACAACGCTGTTATTCTGCCAGAACCAACACATTAGATAGTTCCACTTCGCAACTATATATAATAATATTTCTTAATGTAAGTATGTTAAAATTATTCTCCCTTAATAATAAAAGTAAATAGTTTTTTTTTTAAATTTTACTTAACTAAACAGTTACTTTATACATGTAAGACAGTACAAATGAAACAATAGGCTTCAAGATAAACTATAAGGAACAAAAGGCAAACAAAACAATTATACAGCTGAACAAACAGAGATCAAACAAAAAAATAAAAATAAGACATTTGTTTCAGGCAGCAGACAACCAGTTGATGACCAATTTTTGTTGGGACATCAGAAACACCTTAAATTTTTGTTTAAAAACGTGTACATTGTTGGTTTTACGTAGAGGTGGAGGCACATTGTTCCAACACCTGGTTGCATGATACCTGAAGCTACCCCGAAAAGCAGCAGTTCTGTGCCGCGGTACTAGTAATTCGTTTACACACGATCTAATACCATAACTAATGTTATAAGACAATTTGTTATATAGATAAGGTGGTAAGTTGCCTAATTATGCCGATAACATAGATGTGTAAAATTAATTTTGCCTGTTTTTCATATTTTACACATTTCCCTCATTAAAATAAGGCAAGACATGGCTTCGCGAAGGAATATCGAAACAGAACCGTGCACATGCATTCTGGGTTTTTTGTATCAAACGCTGGGTTCTCTCCAGAGCACAAGGGCTATATACGTTAATTGCATAATTTAATTTTGAAAGCACTAGGCTGTCACACATAGTGATTCTCAGTTTTGCAGATATATAGTTGCGTACCTTGTACAGAATCGTAAGCCTATAGAAGCAGGCCCGCGCAGTCTCTGCTCCGTGTGCTTCAAATTTCAATGCACTGTCCATGATAACTCCAAGGTTTAGGGCTTTCTCCACTCTCTCAATGTTAACTACCATCAACCTTGTGCTGTGTGAGGCAGAGTCTCTGTTAAATATATTAACATTTTTCTTTGACCCAAATACCATAAACTTGGTCTTCTCTGGGTTCAGCACTAGACAATTTTCTGATGACCAAACTGAAATTCGATGTAGGTCGTTAAAGTTTCCTATAGCTATAGGGATTTCATGGAGCTTGGCAGAAATATATAACTGCAAATCATCAGCATAGAGATGGTATTTACTGTATTTAATTGTGTTAGGCAGATCAGCAGTATATATAATAAACAGTTAAGTATGGAACCCTGAGGAACACCGCGAAGAAATGGCATAGTTGGAGAAAATATTTTATGCTATCGACCCGTCAAATAACTATCAAACCAAGTTAATGCTCTACTGCCAAAACCGTAGTAGGACAACTTCAAGAGCAAGGGAGGGACGTTAATACAATCAAATGCCCTGGAATAATCAAGTAGAACTAAGACTGTGACCTCACCTTTATTTTGAGAAAATAACATGCTGTCAACAACATCCAGTAAGGCAGTACTTGTGCTATGATCTTGCCGAAAACCTGACTGGAATATAGGCACCAAGCGATTTTGTTCAAAATACTTGACCATTTAGCTATAAACCACTCGCTCAAGCACCTTCGAAAGAAAACATAGAACACTAATAGGCCGAATGTCTTTGAGCTCATTAGGGTTATTAGTTTTGGGAATTGGTCGTACGATAGCTGCTTAGAATCGCAGTTACTAGAGCGTATCGTCCTAAGTCTATTACATGGTGAAAGTAAATTTTTTGTAATGGTGCATCCGTACTGATTAAGTCAATTGCGGACCGAGTAAACTCAGTAAAGTAAGTTGGCTCCGTCACGTAGTTTGTCAGGTTAAAGCTTGTCAGAAATTGGTGCAACATCTAGTATGTTGATGTTCAAGTCTCCAGTAAATATTAAAAAGTCATAATTGTTAAACGACGTCACAGAGTCCGACAGCGCTTCAAAAAACGTGTTACAGTTAAGCCACTGTGGCCTGTAAGCAGTACCTATCAAAAATTGTAAGCTGTTCACCTTCACTCTGGTCCACAACTGTTCGACTCCAATATTAGTTTCTGGGTGTGGACTGTTTCGAAATGTAACGCCTAATATTAAAACCGACGCCTCCGCCACGTGAGCAGGCACCTGTCGCTGAGCGAGGTGTGTGTCGAAATCGGTAGCCGGGTAACGTAGGTGCACGTTCATCTTCACCAGCACGAAGCCATGTCTCCTGTTGGCAAACAGAATTTATAAAAACAAACAAAATTTGATCACTCACTTTAACTGTCCAATTTATTGATACCAAATATCTTTTTGATGTCTCCTTCTCCCCTCAAGCGGTGGATAAGTGAAGTTTCGTCTTTCCTCACCAAAAGGCTGCCATTTCGGGTCCAAGCAAATTTCCAGCCAAGTTCTCTAGTTTTGTCTCGAACTCTTTGAAACAGCTTGCGAGTTCGTTCACGTAAACACGCCGTGGCGCGCCGGGTAAATCAATATCCGCACTATTGACGTTACGACGAACTCTTGCGTTTTTTAAAAGTTCATTACGTATCGAACGTCTTCCAAGCCGTACTTTTACCGTTTTTGGTCTTCGGTCGTTATCCTGTCGATCGTGATGTATCAAACCATTACGTCGGATGAATACAATATCTCTATCATCAACCGTAGTGTCTGATTTTTTGGACATCATCAAAAATGTATGTGACAGATTTTCTCCAGAGTTTTCAGGTATGCCAATTATATCTATGTCGTAACACAGCTGCTCGTCCCATCAATTCTACCTTGGTGTCTTTGCTTGACATAGCGGACATAATCATTCTTTTGGGACACCAGATGCCACTGCAATGTTAACACAACTTTTATGGTAAATATTAGGGCATTTATGACAACCAGCGACACCTGTGGACGTCGATATAAACTTTCCGCAGCCACCAAATATACTTGAAGGCGCCATAACTTATTTTATAGTCTCTCTCAATCGAACCACGGATTGCAATATCGATACGCAGCGTTGTACACCTCAATACCAATACGAGTCCTGACGTGGTAGATGAATTAAATCATAGTATTGTAATTATTGTTTATAACACAAAGCAAATTTAGAAGTAGAATGACGGTATTCGAATATGAAAGTTAGTAGTCACTGGTTGGGTTTTCAAGTAGTTATTCACTCATTGAAATCATTTCATATGACTGTTTTAAGAGGAAAAAAGGTACGCACATGCACAAATTCATTATTTGGACAGTTTTTCGTTCGTAAAATGCTTAATGAACTATATTTTAGAATTAAAAACACTGGAGCAACAAAAACACGTGTGTTTATAAGCAAAGTGGAACTACCGACCCAAATTCATAATCTAATTTTGCATCAGTTGGTATTTTCAACTTATAATTCAAAACCTTAGGTACAAAAAAAATGGATCAATAGAAGAATCGCGCATCACGTCCCAATGCAGTACTCCTGCTAGTTCAATATTTTTCTAGTATACTTAGTAATACTTCCCTAGTTTATGGCTTATGGTATCTGTCTCCTTGCAGATAAGAAAATATTACGAGTAACTCGGCACCTTTTTATATTACTGCCGTTGTTTCTGACGCTGTTCTGCGAAAAAACCTTTATTTAAACGATTGTGAGCATTTTTTTACTGCTTGATACTTGAAGTACCTACCTAAACGGTCGGGATTGTGAAATTTATTTGTGACATATACTTATGTGCGATTGCACATGAGCACGTTTAATGATAAAATAATATTTATTTATTTATTTTTATGAAAATAAATACATATATTTTTTATATAGGATTTAAACTTATTTCAATACCTCTTCATTGATACCTTATAAGCGGTAGTAGGATTAACCTACTGGGGAAAATTAAACAACAGTTTATTCATAATTATAAAATTTTAATATAACTAAACAATTTTAATGAAGTAGGACAACAAAAAAAAATTACTGAAAAATTATAGACATGAAGTGTGGCCCCTTCTTGCTTGAATAACGGCTCGGCAGCGGTTTTCCATTGACTGTATCAAAATGATTGATCAAGTCTTGTGTCATAACTTCCTATTCCACGCCGATCACATTTTGTAGCTCCTGAATGTTGTCTGGAGCCATATTGTGGGCTCTGAATTTTCTTTTTATACTGTCCCATAAGTGCTCGATCAGATTAAGGTCCGGGCTCAGTTAGTCTATCAAGGGGATATTCATCTCTCGCAAGTACGCTCGTACTATGGGAGTAGTATGGGGTCTTGCTTTCTCTCGCATAAAGAGGAAGTTCTCTCCAAAGAATCCATCAAATGGTGCAACATGGTCTTGCAGAATTTCTTCTATGTACCGCTTAGCCCTTAAAACTCTTCGTTGTCGCCTACCGTTGGCCCTTTTGATGAAGACAAGTTCAGTTTTCACTTCAATAGAGATGCCTCCCCAGAACATACACGAACCACCGCCATATGCTACACATTCCGTGATGCAGCATTGGGAATATCTCTCTGTAGGCCTTCTGTAGACTCCTCGCCCACCGTTGCTATGGAGACACCGTCCAGTTGACATGTTCTTGTGCAAAACGAAGACGGGCTTGAAGATGAGCTGGCGTCAGAATCGAGCTATTTACTGAACTATGTGCAGTCAAGCTACCTTCAGCAAGTCTTTTTCTGGCTGTCCACCGGCCGACGTCCAGTTGACTTCTTGCAGTCGATGTGCAAGATCAACTGCCTTCAGGCGACGATTTCGCAATGCCGTCGTCACGAGGTATTGGTTGTCGCGCAGTGTTGTAGCTTTAGATCGACCAGATCCTGGTCGCCGTTCGTAGCCACTAGTCTTCCGATAGCGCTGGTACACACGACAAACTGAATATCAACTGATATTCACTTGTCGGGCTACAGCCATCTGGTTCTGGCCTGCAATCAGAGCAACGACTTGAGCGGTTTTTTCCGGAGTAGTATCCATTTTCACTATAATTTAATGAATTTACGGGATTCATACCACGCTTTTTGGTTTTTATTTCGCGCGTCCGATATTTCGATGCTGTTGCAAGCACCATGATCGCGGACTGGCAGATGTAGGTAGGTGGCGATGACAGTTAGAGGCAGATAAATCGATCTACCCTCCTTCTCGTTCGTTTTGATCTGCTACTACTGGAACTCACATTTTTGTCCTTTTTGCAATACACGCTCACCGTATCACTGGGTTTTGTGACTGAACACACCACGATTGTTCTTTTTTCGTTTCATGAATGTCCTAACCACTGGGTTCCACGTACTAGATAATTTAAAACCGTCTTCTCGATTAAAGTTATTTTCGCACTTTTTTATTTCTAAGGCTTCTTTAACGAGTCGCGGTATGTAGTGTCGTTCCGTAGATAAAATCCGAGTATTATAGAACTCAATCCAATAGTTAGGGCCTGATTCTAGCAAATGTTCGGCGATGGCTGAATTGGTTGTATCTGAGTTTTTTATGTTCCTTAAGACGGCAAGAAATGGTTCTTTTCGTCTGGCCAATGTAGGAGCTGCCACAGCTGCAGACAATTTTATAAACACCCGGTGTCTTTCGGTAAGCGCAGACACTGATTGATTTTCTTATAAGGAGTGAAAATCGTGTCAATAGAATATTTATTTAATATTCTTCCTATTAAGGTCTTTACCTATGAAATTACCGTTTTTCACGAAATAAATGAAGCGTAATTTTTTTACATATTTTTTATTTCTATTAATCAAAATAATCACCCATGCAATCAATGCATCTTTGCCAACGCATTGTTAGCTTATTGATGCCTTTCTTGAAGAAATCAGCTGGACGGGAGGCAACAAATTCTTCAAAGGCATTTTGTACTGCCTTTCGGGTATTGAATTTTTTTCCCGCCAAGAAGTTATCCAAATTCTGGAAAAAGTAGATGTCTGTAGGCGCAAGGTCTGGTGAGTACGGCGGGTGACGGAGAACTTCCAACCCCTGTTCAATACAGAACATAAAATATCTGTAAAAACCCTAATTAGTTCTAATATATATTTATATTGGTAACATTTAATTGTTTATAATAAATTCTCTAGCCACTTCCGGCTGTCTGTCAACTATATTCTATTCTATCTAGAACAATTCATTCGTTCATTCCATTGTAACGTGCAAGCGTGGTTCAATAAATCACAATTTAAAAATTTCTAGCCTTTTATTCAACAGGCTAAATGGTCCTTTTAACGCCGGTAAAAAGTGTTCGTTTGTTTCCGCGGTGTGTTCGTCAGGCGCGGGCTGTTTCGCGCGATTTGCTATATCAAGTTGCGGCGTCGTCCATTACGACCGGCCGCCGGGGCGTTAAGCGGCAGGGCATTTTTCTCGCATATTCGTACTATTTGCGCTGGCGAGGCCCTATTTCGACGCCATATCGTCGATGCGGAGCTGATCGGTCTATTCCTGAAGCTGAAAATCATCAATACTCATCTTTGAAAGAGGTTAAAATTGCAGTATCAGCGGTGTGAACATCGTACATTTCATGCAGTTTTTCACTGAGGTTGGCACTACTGTGAGGCGGCCATATCCGACTCACTCAAAGCAACTTCACGTCGGAGAAACGTCAAAGTCAAATTCATCTGTCACTCACTACGAGTGGTTTGTAAATCAAAACATAAACAAATTAACAAAAGTGAAAGTGCAGCTTCAAATAATATCAGTGTTAGAATTAAGTTGTGTTTACGGTTTTATAGCTTAGAGAAAAGCACGGTAAGAGTGTTTTATAACAATGCTAACTCCGGAGGACGATCTCAAGCGGTTACGCAACCAGCGTGCCAACTGTAAGTCGACTATAACACGTCTTGAAAATTTCATTAATGATCCCATAAACTTAGCGTCGTCTACTATAGACACGTTAGAGGCGCGAAGGGATAAACTTATCAATACACTTAAGGAGTATGAAAGTGTCCAATTAGATATCCTCAGCTGTGATGATAAAGACAAAGAGGATATTGGCATTATAGAAGAAAAATATTTTCATGTGCTAGGCAGAATAAATGGAGCCATAAGACAGATGGTAACTAGAGTGGACTCTGAAAAGCATTCTATTTCTACTTGCAAATTACCTAGTATTGAATTAACCACGTATGATGGCAAAGATTTCACACAATATAAACCATTTATAGACTTATTTAATGCTGTTATTGACAAAAATAGTTCATTATCTAATGTACAAAAGCTGTTTTATCTTAGAAAATATTTAACTGGTGATGCATTGTCCGTTATCATTAATTTACCACTTGTCAATGATTCTTATCCTGAAGCTATAAAGTTATTAGAAAAGCGGTTTGATAATAAAGCACGGATAATCTCCAACCATATCGCTTGTCTCTTGGACTTGCCTCAAATGCAAAAGGGTACAGCGGCAAGTATAAGGTCATTCATATCAGACGTGCGGCAACAACTTTATGCTTTAAAAAATCTTGGGCAACCTGTTCAGTCATGGGATATGCTATTAATATCCATGTTATCACGTAAGCTTGATGCCTATACTAATCGAGCCTACTACCTTGACAGGTCTCCTGAAAATTTACCAACATTAGATGAATTTCTATCATTTTTAGAAAAAAGAGCCTTAGCCTTAGAAGATAGTTCTCCTCTTAAAAATGCCTGCTATGAAGGCAAAATAAAACAAAACTATAACAACAATAGAGTTACTAGTGTAGTAACCAAGCTAAAAAAAAAGAATATTAATTGTTTATTCTGCAGTAGCAACAATCACCCAATATACTCATGTCCCAAGTTTAAAATGGCTTCAATTTCAGATCGCATTCAATTTGTGGCTGACAAAAAACTATGTACCACTTGTCTAGGAAGTCACTCTGACAAATGTAAGTATACTTTTAAATGTAAAATTTGTAAAAACAGTCACAATACTCTTTTGCATTTGGTGAAGCCAAAGGAAGATGAAGTCACTTTGCATTCTAATATTTCTATCAATCAAGGGAATATTCTATTGCCTACTATAAAGGTAAAACTCATTGACAAACTAGGTAGAGAAATTCAAGTTAAAGCTCTGCTCGATTGTGGTAGCCAAGTTTGTATTATTAAACATTCACTTGTCAATCAATTAAACTTGATCCCCATGGCTCAAGATTCCAACATTATAGGTTTGGGTAATACACCAAACAAAGTTAATGAATATGCTAATATATTATTGCAATCTTCAATATATGATGTAAAGTTTTCAATCAAATGTCATATTGTACAAAATATAACCACAAACTTACCACAAAACTATTTCAATATAAAAATGTGTGAAATTCCAAAAAATATAAAACTTGCAGATGATGATTTCAATAAACCATCAGAAATATCCTTGTTGTTAGGGGTAGATTTCTATTCTAAAGTTATAATAAATGGCATTGTCAAGTTAAACAATGGTCTTGTGCTACAAAATACATTATTTGGCCATGTTGTCACTGGTAGTATTGAAACTAAAAGTGAAATATATTCATCAAATGTGAGCTTAGTCTCAAATTTCATTATTCAAGATGGTGTTAATGACAGCTTAGAAAACATTATGAAAAACTTCTGGTTATCAGAAAAAATTCCAGAAGAATCAAATATTAAAAATCTTGAATTTAAAAAGGCTGAACAATGTTTCAAAAACTCAGTCAAATTAAATAACAATAAATTTTCAGTTGATATTCCATTGAAATATCCTTTACAGGAATTAAATATAGGTGATTCGTTTTCATCTGCTTTACAAAGATTTCATGCCCTTGAAAGGAAATTTGAGGTTAATTCAGAATATTTTCAAAAATACAAAATTTTTATTGATGAGTTTATTAAGCTAGGACATGCCAAGGAGGTTGACATAAGTAACTATGATGTCTATAATGATCCTGTATATTTTCTGTCACACCATGCAGTGTTTAACAATAGCAGCAAAACAACAAAGTTGCGTGTTGTCTTTGGAGGTAACATGAAGTCTAAAAGTGGTGTCTCTGTCAATGATGTTATGCTAAATGGACCCATAGTCCAGAATGATCTATTTAATATTCTTATACTTTTCCGTACCTACCTGTACACTCTCATGTGTGATATAGAAAAAATGTTTCGGATGTGTTCAATAAATGAAAAGTTTAGGCAATTGCAAAATATCCTCTGGAGAGACCATCCTAGCAAACCTGTTGTATGCTTACAATTACAAACTGTTACCTATGGTCTTAAAGCATCAACATTTCTAAGCACAAGATGTCTAATAGAGCTTGCTCATCTATTCCATGATAAGCATCCTTTGGCAGCAGAAGCTCTAAAGCTTAATACCTATGTCGATGATGTCCTCTGTGGAGCTGACAGCATAGAGCTACTCCAAGAACTCAAAAGGCAGCTTATAGAGCTGATGAAGTTAGGCAGTTTCAATTTACATAAATGGTGTTCTAACTATCCTGAGTGTCTCAATGACATCCCTGATAATGTTAAATATTTTGAACAAATTCATCTCAATAAAGATAATATTATAAAAACTTTAGGCTTAAAGTATGACATTCTTGTAGATAAGTTTCTGTTTTCATGTCCTATGACTGAACACAATCTCCAATCTAAAAGAGAAATTTTAAGCTTTATTGGGAAAATCTTTGACCCTCTTGGCCTAATAGGTCCAATAGTAGTAAAAGCCAAGTTGTTTATGCAGGAGCTATGGAAATCAGACATCAACTGGGACTCTCCCTTACCTAGTAATTTGTTATGTGATTGGAGAGAGTTTTCAAAAAACTTAAATGATATGGGTTCTATTCAAACGCCTAGATATGTTTCTGACATTAATAATGTAGCATCAGTAGAACTTGTAGGTTACTGTGACGCATCTCTACATGCTATAGGTTGCTGTCTCTACCTAAGAATTATATCTAAAGATAGTCAAGTTAAAGTCAACTTACTGTGCTCTAAGTCTCGTGTCGCTCCTCTAAACAGAAAACTTACTATTCCAAATCTTGAGCTAAATGGTGCACTACTTCTAGCGGAACTCTCTTCTAGAGTCTATAAAACTCTTATAATTAGATACCCTAACTTAAAGGTTGTGTTATACACCGATTCTCAGGTAGTTTTAGCCTGGCTTAATGCGCAAAATTTGAAAGGAGTTTATGTTTCCAATAGAGTTAGAGATATCAAGGCCCTAACCAAAGATTATAAATGGTCACATGTTAAAGGGATAGAAAATCCTGCTGATCTTCTGTCAAGAGGTATTGCTCCTCATAAATTACAGGCCAACCAGCTATGGTGGTATGGTCCACATTCATTATCTGATATTAAATTCCAGCACAATATTGCTGCTTCAATTCTTGTAAATTTACAGTCCACATTAATTTCTGAAAATGTATGCAATTTTCAACAAAATGAATCTATAATTTCAAATGATATATTTGATAAATATTCAGACTATAATAAGCTACAAAGAGTTATTGCTCTAATTCTACGGTTCAAACACAACTGTTTAAATCCAAAAAACAAGTTAATTGGTTCTATTTCCCCACAAGAGCTACAATCTTCTAATCTTGTCATTATAAGACACATTCAGCATCTTTCATTTTCAAAAGAAATAGAGTCATTAGGCAAGGGAAAACAAATAAAGTCCCACATTAGCAATTTGCACCCCTTCTTAGATAACAACTCTGTGCTAAGAGTAGGTGGTCGCTTACAAAATGCTTCAAACTTGTCCTATGACAAAAAGCATCCAATCATTCTTCCAAAGTCCAATAACATTACTTCTATGCTTATAAAAAAGGAACATTTGAGACTATTACATGCTGGGGCCAAATTAGTCTTGAGCTCTCTCTCCCAAAAATATTGGCTTTTAAATGGCATCAGGGAAGTAAAAAAAATTGTTCACAAATGTGTTAAGTGTTTTCGTATGAAAGCAGTTGCTGCTAAACAGCTGATGGGTTCTCTGCCGACAACAAGAACCTCGGTGTCCAGACCCTTTCAAGTTACTGGAGTTGATTTCTGTGGTCCATTTGACGTTAGAGTAGCACGGATAAGGAAACCCATTATAACAAAAGGGTATGTAGCACTTTTTGTTTGTTTTGCTACTAAAGCCATACATGTAGAACTTGTTAGTGATATGACAACGGCAGCATTCTTGGCATGTCTTCAGCGTTTCATTGCTAGGAGAGGACTGCCATCTTATGTATACTGTGATAATGCTAAGACCTTTAAAGGAGCTTCTAATAAATTAAAAGAATTGTATGAATTGCATTCTTTAAAATGTCATATAAATGAGGTAGAAAAATTTTGTTGTACCAATCTTATAAAATTCAAATACATTCCTAGCTACTCTCCTGAATTTGGTGGTCTGTGGGAGGCTGGAGTAAAAAGTGTAAAATACCACATCAAGAGAGTGATTGGCAATGTATCACTAACCTTTGAAGAATTCCAGACTGTACTTACACAGATAGAGTCTATTTTGAACTCCAGGCCATTGCTTCCTATGAGTAGTGACATTTCAGATTTAAAGTACCTAACACCGGGTCATTTTTTAATTGGTGTCCCTTTAACAAGCTACCCTGAGTTGGATCTTACAGAAAATAATATTAATAGAATAAAATTTTGGGATTTATGTTCTAAATTGAAACAAGATTTTTGGAAACTCTGGTCTAGAGACTATTTAACTTCACTTCAGAGTAGACCAAAATGGAAATATGATAATGTGAACATCAAAGAAGGTGACCTAGTTATTGTTAAACAAAAGGATATATCACCTTTCCATTGGCCTATGGGTCGTATTGTCAAAACATTTCCCGGACCAGACGGCAAAGTAAGAGTGGCAGAGGTAAAAATGGGACCTAATAATAAAGTATTTGTAAGGTCTTATTCCAAATTGTGTCCTCTTCCTTTAAATGAAAATTAATATTAAATTTTTAATGATACCTATAAATGAAAATTAAATTTAAGTTGTTATTTCAAGATTTGTAAAAGTTATGCTACAATATATTTCTTATATTGCTATATAAAAAGTAATTGTGGTAAAGCCTTAAACTATTTCTGTATAGTAAAACTGAAAAAAAAAGTTTAAAACACTAAATATTAAGTTACAAGTAGAGTTGTATTGCAAATAAAATTGTAAAATTTGTTTGTTCTTTAAAGTACTATAGTTTTTTATTGTATTCTTGCTCGCCCCAACTTATGTTCAATACAGAACATAAAATATCTGTAAAAACCCTAATTAGTTCTAATATATATTTATATTGGTAACATTTAATTGTTTATAATAAATTCTCTAGCCACTTCCGGCTGTCTGTCAACTATATTCTATTCTATCTAGAACAATTCATTCGTTCATTCCATTGTAACGTGCAAGCGTGGTTCAATAAATCACAATTTAAAAATTTCTAGCCTTTTATTCAACAACCCCAACTCTTGTAGCTTGGAGACCGTCTGTTGTGCAGTATGAGGTCGCGCGTTGTCGTACAGGAGCAGTGGAGCCGAACGATTGACCAAAGCTGGTTGGAGACGTGCGAACTTCTCCATCATTGTGTTCAGTTTTCACAGTACACATCTGCAGTAATGCTTGTCCCGTTTGGCAAGAAGCTGTGATAAATTACACCCGCGTTAGACCACCAAACAGTGACCATCACTTTTCTAGGGGTAAGTTTTCGTTTAGGGCATTGTTTGGGTGCTGAACCAGGGTCCAACCAACTTGCTGAGCGCTTACGATTGTCAAACAGGATCCATTTCTCGTCACAAGTAACAATGCGGTTCAGAATTCCTTCATTTGTATGCCTGCTGAGCAGTGCAAGGCACGTCTCCACGCGTACTTCGCGCTGGCGGTCATTGAGTTCGTGGGGTACCCATTTGTCAAGCTTTTTTACCTTGCCAATTTGACGCAAATGGACCAATATTGTTTTGATGCTAACGTCGAAAGCTGCTGCTAATTCAGCCGTGGATTGAGTTTCATCAGCTTCCACAATTGCCTTTAATTCGTCATTGTCGACCAAAGTTTTCGGACGACCACGGGGTTCATTTTTCAGGTCAAAATTAAGCGGGTAAACCAATAACGGGTGGTGCGTTCGTTTGTAGTGTTCGCTCCGTAAACGTCGTTGATGTTGCGTGCCGCTTGTGCCGCTTTGCTGCCACGACGGTACTCATACTCCATAATTACTCTAATTTTTAACTTATCTATGATGACGAAAAATGTTCGAATGCGTTGAAAACAAAACACTAACTATTAAACAAATGACGATTTTAGAAAAAGAATTCCATGTCTGTCAAATAAAATTAATTTGAAATTAGAATTATCAGTCAAAAAAAAAATATTTTCATTTGAAATGGCCAGTACGGCAAAACGGCAGTTTCATAGGTAAAGACCTATTATAAAATCTAAAGAAAACCCGGCAGATTGTGCAAGTCGCGGTTTTACAGTTACTCAGTTGAACGCTCATACCATTTGGTGGCAGGGGCCGGAGTGGCTATTAACATATAATCCAACTGAAAACAAGGAAGTTTTTCAACATATAACAACAGATCAAGAAATCAAGAAAAATAAACAAGTTAACATTACGCAATATACACACAACAACGATATTATAGAGTGCTTAATATGCAAGTTTAGCTCATTAAACAAAACTGTACGAGTGTTAGCATGGATTTTTAGATTTATTAATAGGAAAGAAAAACAAGCGTATTTAACTTTAACAGAATTAAAGCATGCGAGAGAAATGCTAATTAAAGATACACAGCACAGGGAATTTTTGGAAGAAATAATCAGTTTAAAACAAAATTTGAAAATAAAAAATTACAACAAGATTTTTAGTTTGAATCCTATTCTAGATGAAACTGGCTAATTACGCGTCGGGGGAAGGTTGAAACACGGAAACATAGATCATGACATGAAATACCCTATGATCATACCAAACAAAAGCAGACTAACAGACCTTATCATCGATGAGTCACATGAGCTCGTATATCATGGAGGGGCGAGGCTCACAACAGCGTTCATTCGACAAAAATATTGGATAATTGGTGGTATCAGAGCCATAAAAAAGAGGTTGCGCCAATGTGTAAGGTGTAGGAATCATAACCCTTTGCAGCACTATCAAATAATGGGTGACCTACCAATATCAAGGACTAACCCTTCGCGCCCATTCTACCATACGGGACTAGATTATACGGGGCACGTTTTTATAAAGGCCAACAAGGGTCGTGGTATTAAAACCACCAAGGGTTATGTTGCCGTATTTGTTTGCATGGCAACCAAGGCCGTGCACGTTGAACTAGTATCTGACCTCACGTCATCATCCTTCTTGGCAGCACTTCACCGAATGTCTGCTAGAAGAGGTCTACCGGCACACATTTATAGCGATCAAGGCACTAATTTTATAGGAGCTAATAAGATCTTACAGCAGGAATATAATGAAATTCAAGCGACGTTCAATGAAGAATTTAAGGCAGAATTATCAGAGATGAAGATCAGTTGGCACTTCAACGCGCCCTCTTGGCCGTCAGCCGGTGGGATCTGGGAAGCTGCCGTGAAAAGTTTAAAATATCATTTAAAACGTGTCGTAGGTGAACAGCGCCTCACATTCGAGGAATACATTACCTTATTAGCTCAACTAGAGGCATGTCTCAATTCAAGGCCGCTCTGCACACTCACTGAAGACCCGAACGACCTAAATTTTCTTACCCCTTCGCATTTCCTAGCCAGCGGTCCTTATCTAACCCTATATGAAACTGAAAAAGATTTACGAACAAGATGGCAACTTACACAGAAATTATTCACCGATATATGGAGTCGTTGGCGTAGTGAATACGTTACCCATTTATCAGCAAGTAGTACATGGAGAACACCACAACATAATTTTCAAATTAACGATATTGTAATTATCAAAGATGATAACCTACCACCTGGCAAGTGGGCTTTAGGTAGAGTGGTCGAATTACATCCAGGTACCGATGGTTACGTTAGAGTAGTAACCTTGAAAACAAAAAACGGATTTATCAAGCGCCCAATCCTAAAACTAGCAGCACTGCTTATTAACAGAAAAACTGACGAAAGTAGCCAACCTCAACAAGATTCGTCCAGCGAGACTCCCTACCAACAAAATAAAAGATAGCGAAAACCTGTAAACAAGTTCAGTTTTTCATCTATCGCTTTGTCTATGTTACTATTTTTAACAATATTTATCCCAACATCTCAGTCAGCCCCTGCTTACAATATAACTTCATTAGAAAATAATAACGGAATTTATTTCGATCATATTACAAACATGAATTTAATACGAGACGACTGGCGCCTCGTCGTCTACTATGACACACAGCCCTATCAAGCTGGGAATGCCGTCCTTATCAAATACATCAAATACTTAGAAAACATATGTTTAAAAATAAAAGAACAATCACATTGTAATGGAATCATATTACAACTTCGACACGGTGCCGACGAGCTCAATGTTTATAATAAGTTTATCATTAATAACTATCAACATACTAGGCGCCGGCGCGGGCTAATTAACGGTGTCGGTTACGTGGCAAACTCTCTTTTTGGTGTATTGGATGAACGCTTTGCGGAAAAATATGAAAAGGACATAGATGTTATCAGGACGAATGAAAATCATTTGGCATCTTTGTGGAAGAACCAAACTTCAATAGTGGAAGCAGAGTTTAATTTTATGAAAATATAATGGAAAAACATCATAAAACAGTTAATAAAAGAATGAATGAAATAAAATACTACTTGGAAACAGTCAACTTGGAAATAACGCTCACCACGGATTTCCTTTCATCAGCACTTATTGCGAATATTTTGTACACTTTAAAAAATATTCAAGAATTATTACTACATACTTTAACAAACATCTATAATGGGAAATTCAATCTTCATTTATTAACTCCTGATCAGCTAAAGCGTGAACTGATTACCAAAAGATCTGTCCTCACCAATCGACACTTTCGAGTTATCACACATTTATAATCTTCTACAAGTTCGAGCAAGAATGACACAGAAGTACCTCATTATAGAACTTAAGATCCCACTAATAGGCCGCGACGTCTATGAAATATCAAGAACGATTCCGGTTCCCCAAGTAATTAACGGCAGTCTCACTAGTATTGTACCAATAGCCGAATATGTTGCAGTCAATTTAAAACGAGATTCTTTAATATTATTGTCAGAAAATGATATGAAGTCATGCATTCATCAAAAACCAGAGTTAATATTATGTCACCTTAAAAAGCCTGTTCTCCAAATGAAAGACGATCAAAGCTTCTGCACAACCAAACCTGGAAGAAGATTATGCGAAATTAATCAAGTACATTGTAACAATAAGTGGTCTGAACTAAACAATATAAATAATTACTTCTATTTTTGCTGCGATAAGTGTCGCCTTAAGTTACTGTGCAAGGATCAGATTACCGCAATACAATTGTCACGCGCTGGGTTATTGACCGTCGGGCAAGCTTGCGTTATCAAAACAAGTTATTTTATTGTATATACTCATAGTCCAGAAACAAGTCGAATTATCACGACTCCAGATATTATATTGCCAGATATTTCTCCAATTAACAGCCTTATCAACTTGACCATACCTAGCGTTTCCATACTAAATGACAGCACTGAAAAAAGAGAAAGTCAGAGAACTCTCTTGAATATACAAAACAAGTTAGAGGAAATCAAGAAAAGTAACCCCCTGGTTTATGACGTCAACTACCATGATATACACCATTACACAGCAATATATATACTCTTTGCTGTAATAACAGCAGTTGCCCTTATTTACGTATGGAGACAAATAAGCAGACGTCGCCAGCAAGCAGCCAGAGCAGCAGGAGTAGCAGCCTCGGCGGAGGGCGAAGGCAGCTGCGCAGGCGCAATCGCGCTTGCCGCGGCACCTGCCCCGCGCCTCGCCACCCCTAGGCATGCAACAACCAGAACTAGCAATGTGCAGTGCAGTGACAGTGAAAATCAGTGTAGTGCGCGAGTGCATCAGAATCGTAGTACCTCTCCTGTATTGCGATCAGTTTATGCTATTCCCGATTTGTCATAAATTAAATATACTTTACATATTTAAAAAACAAACTTCTATTTACTAACATTAGGTTTAGTCACAGTCTTGTTAATTATCTTGTTTAGTCTTAGTTCATTGCTTTCTAATCTCTTCACTGCCGCCCGGGTGCATGTACGGGCTACGCACCGCACATATTATTAAGATCAGCACTTTACTTTATTCACTTAATTTTAAATCAATAAATCTAGGTCAGTTCGTCATCGGCTAACAAGACAGTCGCGCGTACTCATCCATTTCCACATTTTAACAGTTTAATTGTATCAGTTTAAGTATATCAGTTTTAATAAATTTTAATATCAGACTATCAGATTTTTTTCATTTAAATAATAAAAGTTTCGGTGTAAATCGAACATACCTAGTACCTTAAAAGGACTACTTGTTAATTAAATACTATCTGAAGAATGAAGCGACGAAATATAATCCTATTCTATAACATTATTACTGACATTAAAATCAAAAACTTTCTAAGCGTTTTACCTATCAGCACAGTTTGTAACTTACCAAATACAAAAAAAAAACTCTTGGCAAAGTTCCAAAATTCACAGTGATGTACAAAATTGTACCTTATGTTTTGAGTAGAAGGTTATGTTTTCAGTTAAAGTAGACGTGCTAGAACAAGTTTCCTGTGGGTGACCCAACTTTATTTTCGACTCATTTAAATTTTCTGATCTGTAATCAATCTTTGGTTGCGAGATATCTTCATGACCTTTTTAGGAAGGAACAATTGGCATCCACGAAATAAGGTGAAGATAAAAGAGCTTCAACATATTTGATCCAAATGTTATTGTTTGGCAAGATTATGATATGTTTTTTGAATACGAACGTAATTTTGAATACTGAGTATCATGAAAGTTTGAAGGTGGCCCAAGCGCTCGTTTTTTTTTATATTTTTACATTATTTTGGATCAATCTGACAAGTTCTTCATACATTTTATATATATTATATATTTTGTCGTTATTTAAATTTAATGTTTTTAAGTTCCCTGAACGAATATGTTTATATGAACCGCTTAATCATGTGGAAGTAAATGACACGAATCTCCCTCACAGTTGACTAGTTAACATAAATTGTAACTTATTACCATATTAATTTCTTAAATGATCTATTTTTAAAGGTCATTAAATTTGATTTTGAGAGCAAATGGTGCCTGCCGTACACATTTACTTGTGTATATGAAAATTGACAATATTGAAATGTATTAGAGCGTATTAACTAAAAACCAAAACTCAACATTCATTTTTTATATCTACTTATTTTAGGAGAATTTGAATAAATAATTCAATATTAGATCTGAAGGCTAATTTCTTTTTATTTTAAAATACACACAAGTAATTTGGAAAAATAATATAGATGCAGTTCTGTGCCAAAATAAATATCTTCCTTTCTAAAATCCGACTAACAACTACTGCTTTCGGTACAAAATAAAGCCTACCTGAGAGGGTAGTACTGGCTAAGATAATAAATTACATCGGTATGTGTGCCTTCATTAGGCAAGGCTTTCATCTTAGTTTCACCTGTTTTATCTCCAGATTTAATATGCGGCTGACTGGAAACAAAGCCAGGTTACAGACTTACATACATTGTAGAAATTAGAAATTAGTTTGTCAGTATCACGCTGAAATTGATTTTACGTTTATTAATGAGTATATATCATTACGTCGTCTGCTGAAGTCATATCAAGCTGAAACCGTTTATGTTCTACTTTTTTGTCAGTTAGTACTTTCTGACCTACATATTACGTGAGTAGTTGCACTGAGATGTGGCGAAATTACTTTTGCCATTATTCATGTCAATCCGCTGCTACTTATATTCTTTATAATAGGGCGAAACAGGCACTTAGAAAAAAAATAGCAGGGTTCTTTGTTTACCGGTTTATGTATTAACACAGAAACACACACAATTTTTATTGTAAAAGCTCTTCCCATAAAATAGGCGCTCTACAAAGAGCTCTTACGAGCCATAATATTCTTTGCATAAAAAGACCAATTTACCATGAAAAGTTTAAAATGTTAACATGCGTTATGTATGAATCTTGATTATTTAGGTGTACACATCAATCATGCTCTTTTAAAGAAATATTTTATAATTAACTCTTTTCAGTTTTAAAAATGAGGTATGAATTTTGCAAATAATTTTACTTTAGGTGCGTAGGAGTTATTATAATCAGAGTCTTAGTGCGGAATAATATGAACTTGCCGTGCTCGTAACAGATAATACGCAATATCTTTATCTCGAAAGTTCCAATTTCTATTAGATCTACAAAACTTTACATAATGAGCCTCTTCGAACACTGTAATTTGCTGAGATAAAAATGAAAAGAAAATTACTGAAGTTAGATTTTATTATTTGATAAGGGCAAAAAACGTCCTAAAATTCATCTGTTATATTGATCTCAAGTTTAATAACAAGTCTAGCAATTTGTGCGATTGAACTAAACAAGTAGTTACCTCCAATAAACAGTCTAAACAAGCATATAGCCTTCGCATATACGCATCTCTGTTACTTAGTACGTTTTTTTATACATCATACTATTTGATTTATAAAAATAAACTTATAAAAAGCACCTACGGTTGTACTATATGTACTACTTTTCTGATCTCAGTTTTAGCGTTAGCGTTTTCTTCATGAGAATGGAGGAAGGCGATAAAAGCAATATTATTCACGATGCATATAGCACGTAATTACCTACGAAGTGCGCAAGGAAATTTAAAGCACACGAAACTTTAACTGCAAAAGTTCTACTTTGAGACTTCGAACTTCAAAACTACTATTAACTTGCAATCATCTTGTATAAATAACACAATAGTTTTTAAGAAAACATTCACTAAATCTAATAGTGTTCCAAAAGTTCAAACCCTAAAAGCTTCAACTTCAGTACGGCAAGTTTGCATCAGGCATTTAACACTACAGTACACGCGCCCTATTTTATTACAAGATTGCTCGCATGCTCATAGAAAAAGTAATTATAATTTTGGATATAACTAAAAAGTTTGTATTAAATAAATCTAATTTAGATATGTTTTATCTTTATTATGAAATGTAATTCAAAGAAAAATAAACAAAATTTACACTTACTTTACAAATTAGAAATATTATAAGGAACTCTTATGGAATAATCTAGTTTTCGGATCGATTGAGATCAACTCAATAAACAAATAAAAATATAATATTCTGACTTCTAATTATCTTCTTCTTGACACTGAAGACATAACACAGCTTGGTGATCAAGGTAAAATGCAACACGATATTCCACCTGCAACATCATTTAACCACTTTTTTTTGGAGCGATTTCGGGCTCGAGAGCACATGACAATTTGCCAACACTTCCTCTCTTGTTTGAGTGTTCATGAGATATCTCATCAGACACTCCCAAAAGTCTTTTTGTTTTAATTTTTAATTCTTGAGGAAGATAATCAAGTGCCAAACGTCGCAGCATGAGGGGTTTAGCCAGTTCAAATAACAAGTCAAGTAGGAAATTTTGTCGTACTTATAGTTTGTTGGCCTTTATTTAGTTGATTGATGATCAAAGCATTTATACCCGCTATATTCAAATAATTTCAGACCCGGAGGTGGAAGTGTAATATTTAGCGATCTTAACCACGTTTCTGGTGGACATTCTGTACTTCATAATGTTCCATTCTTAGACTCGTAAACATTTTGACTTGTACGGTTCGATGAGAGTACAGAGTGAGAAACATCTTCATCAGATGAAACCGCAACATCTTCGCTTTCGAGGTCAAACATCTCTTCCTGTGTAGGTATCGACTTCTCCGTCATCCGAGTCACTCTGGATAAGTTCGTCGTCATTTGTATCTTCTTCTAACCAGCACAAAATCCGACCATCCATATGAGGCTGCATTTTTTCATAAGAGATCGCTGAAACCCTAATTGAAATGAATTATATTAATAACAAGACAAGCTATTAATAAATATATGATTTATTTCTAAGTCAAAGTTTTATAAATTCCAAAATCATACTGAGAAGAATAAAGAGAATAGCGATTACATTATTGCTTACCTTAATGCACTTTTTTTACACCGATGCTCGCGTGTACTGCTATGGTAGGATGTCGATTTTGACGGGAATTTGTGCAATCGTGCGCCCTCGCAGTAGTGTTAAGCTAATTAAGTAAGTGTCCCATTGATTTATTTTTACTGGCATTTATTGTTTTGTTTTGTTGAACTTTATTGTTAGCTTCCTGCAACTATCTTTTATAATGGTTCATTGTTGTTGAAGAACTTTATGATTAAAGTTCAATAAAAATACCTGATATAACTTTTCTTTTGTGATATTACTTTTAAAAATTAATTAAATTTTATGAAATAATAAGTAGGAGTAATATATAATTAATTTATGCAATACGCTCTTCGAAAATTTAAACAATAACGCACCAAATTCATTACTAATATTTGGCCAGTGCTAATGTGACATCCGTATTCTAAGAAGTTTACTCAAAATTTCGTTCACTACACTCAGTTAAGGATTTTAGTATTATAGTTTACATCGTTCGTCCTAGACTGAAGGTCTTATCTCATTTGAGTTTAGGAAAACTTCAAGTTGAGTTTTCTCACGACGTACTTCCTGAGTGCTTGTCAAATTCTTGTCAAACTTTGTGTAAAGGCATTGTAGACATTGATTTTTTATATTTTTGGCACTGAATACAGGTTTGCAAATATTCAAATATGAGAGAACCGAGAGGAGTTTTAATTTAATTTTAAAGAACGCTTGTAATCGACTGACCAAACTTTTGGGGCACAGCCTCTCTTTATACCAATTAAAACAATCTTCCACTCAGATGTATTACAGCCTGTTGTAATAAATATCGAACATATAGAAGAAATACCTACACAATAATTTAAAAACATATTATTATGATACCTAGGTATCATATAACTATTCACTAACGTAAATAAATAAATGTTTAAGTATCTAACGCATATAATTAGTGTATAATTTAGTTGAAGGATTGTTATTATTACATGTATTGTAAGGTGTAGTTCTATCAGTGTAAACTAAATGGAGCTACTAGTAGATTAAATCGCACATGTAAAGTTTTAAAGGCTCAAATGTTGTTCTGTCAGTGATATTTTATATGTGTGTAGTAATTTAGGAAATATCCTGATTAATTACTATTGGAGCAATACACTACATCGCTTGGTTTTTGTGGCTTTTCTTTCGCCTCCCCTCGGGAACCTGAGCTAAAGTTGTTCATGGTCCTTCGAGCCGGATCGCATGTGTTGAAAGACTTTCTGGAAAACATTTTCCTGAAAGGTAGACTCGGGCCAGAGTAATGCTGTTACGAACCGAGTCTACAGGAAAAGCAGTCTGCTGAAAGGTGGGCGGCAGGAGCAGTGCGCTGAAAGGCGGGCGGCAGGAGCAGTGCGCTGAAAGGCGGGCGGCAGGAGCAGTGCGCTGAAAGGCGAGCGGCAGGAGCAGTACGCTGAAAGGCGGGCGGCAGGAGCAGTTGGCTGCAGGGCAGACGGCACGAACGAGCCTGCTTGTTGCAAGGCGGGTGGCAAGTTGGCGCAGGGAAAGGCGGGAAAGAAAACGGTTTTCCCGGAAATTACCATATAAGCGTCAAGTGTAAGTGCAGTGGAAAATTGTGAGTACTTTTATTATTTATCTTTGAGAATTTGAACGTTAAAGGCATCAGTTTAATTTCAATAAATGTGTGCAATTGACATCGGAATTTGAACCTTATTTAAAAGACTTTATTAACTTTAAGATTTTAACATAGATTTGTAACGTAGTACCAGTAAAACACCAAAACTCTCTTCTATGTTTATTTTTTCGGTAAAATTAAAAATATACAAAAATGCCTGTAAATACAAACAGAAAAATATAAACAAAATTGAAATAAAAAAATAGTCACACAAAATAGAACAGAAATATTAATACAATTAAATTTGATCTGAAAAGAAAAAATAACAATAAAATAAAATTTTAATGAATGAGAATCCTTACCAAAAATTTTGGCTACGCACACTCGTGAACGTAAAAATAAATTATAGGTTTCTTAAAAAAAACTTTGATTGTAGATAATAAAATATCTTAACTATGTAATTTTGAATAATAAACTCGGAAACAATAATAAATAAATAGATTCAAGTTGCTTTGACGGATAATATTTCGTGACTGACTTGTCAAATCAAAACATTGCCGTTCTCCGACACTACGTAATTCCTAGTTTAAAATTACGTCGGGAACGACAAAAAAAATAAAATTTACTGACAAAAAGAGGTCGAAATAGACAACCGTCACAGATTTAGGACTTAGAATAATTTTATAAATTTGGTTGAGACGGGGAACCTATGCCCGATTTCGTTTAGAATTTTAAGTATTAAACACTTAGAAAATTTTGCGCTTCTGAATGTTTTAAGACTTGGTATTTGTGTATTTTGGTGATAGATTGGTTGACTACTTAAAAACTTTGAAATTTTGGATGAAAAGTATTGAATTGTATTTTAGTTTAAAGTTTCATTCAGTTAATATAATTTTTAAAGAATATGGAGTCAACAATTAATTTTCAAATGGATATTTATTCCAGATTGAATAAAGCTAGAGTTAACTTTAAAAAATCTCCGAAAGAGAGAATAACTAAAGAATATTTAGAAGGCCGTATAGAAAGTTTAGATCAATTGTGGTTTGAATTCTTGGCAGGACGTATAGAGTTGATGAAAAAATATTCGGCATCAGATTTATCATCAACTTCTTATAGTAAAACTGAAATATATGACAAAGCTGAGGAGTTATATAGTGAACATAAATGTGAATTAAAAATTATTTTATCTAAGATAATTGAATCTAAAACTAATAATAATAGTGAAATTAATGTTAAAAAATGTTTGTCAGTTAAGTTGCCAAAAATAAATATTCCAATATTTTCGGGAAAATATGATGAATGGCTACTTTTAGGGATTTATTTAAGGCATTAATTGACAATAATGGGCTACTTTTAGGGATTTATTTAAGGCATTAATTGACAATAATGAAACTTTAGATAACATCCAAAAATTGCAATATTTAAAAGGGTATTTAACGGGAGAAGCTGAGCAGCTTCTTAGGCATATTCCAGTTAGTGCAATCAATTATGCTAGATGTTGGGATATATTGGAAAAAAGGTATAATAATAAAAAATACCTATCACATCATATTTTGACAAGGTTCCTTAATCAAAAAAATCTTGTATGTGAATCCGCGTCTGCCTTAAAAGAATTAATTGATTGCTCTAATGATTGTTTGTCGGCATTGTGTAATTTAGACGTAGATATTACTAGTTGGGATATTATTGTAATCCATATTCTAACGTCAAAGTTGGATCCGGAGAGTAGAAGGCAGTGGGAATTTAACTTTACAAGTTGTAACTCTTCGGATGAATTGCCTTCTTATGAACAATTTAAGGATTTTTTAACGAATAGGTATCGTGCTATTGAGTTTTTGAGTACTAATGTGAAAGGTAAAGTATACTCTAAGGATAAGTACAAATCCTTCCACGTTAAAAATAATCTTTCTTGTCACTATTGTTCTCAAAATCATGATATGTTAAATTGTAAATCGTTTTTGCATACGGAGGTTGAAAAACGTCGAAAGTTTGTGTTAGAAAATAAATTATGTTTCATTTGCCTGGGTGGCAACCATTCGGCTAAAAAATGCAGTTCGAATAAGTATTGTTCTATTTGCAATCGAAAACACCACACTTTGTTGCATCCCCGCGGGGAGGTTACTGTTGAGGCCAGCGGCTCTACAAGTCAAGAAACTTCGGTGGTTTCTTGTATGTCATCAGATAGTGGTGATCGTGTAGAGCAGGTTTTGTTGGCCACGGCGTTAGTGAGAGCCACGAATAAGATTGGGTCAGGTACAGTAATACGTGCTTTGCTAGACCAAGGTTCCCAGTCATCGTTTGTTACGGAAAATATTGTGCAACAGTTGGGTTTGAAAAGAATCTCTATAAACGGTGAGATTTCAGGTATCGGTGGAAATAGAAATATATCTTGTAACTCTATGGTAGATATTGAATTAGCCTCGTTGGTTGACCCGCAAGTGACTTTCAAGGTAAAAGCACTCGTTTTAAAATCTATAACTTCGTTAATTCCTTCCAGGCAGGTTACGAATATAGATTGGAAGGAATTAAAGTATTTGAAATTAGCAGATCCGCAATTTAACGTACCAAGTAAAACAGACATTTTGTTAGGCGCGGAAGTGTACGCTAAAATATTGCACGATGGTCTAAAAAGAAGTCCATCAGGTACTTCCATTGCTCAACTGACTAGTTTGGGTTGGATTGTGTCAGGAGCTTTAGGAAGTGTGAAAAATAACCATGTTAATGTTAAGGTTTTTCATTGTCTTCAGAACGAGAATGATATCTTGAAAAAATTTTGGGAGTTAGAGTCAGATTGCGTTCAAAAAAAATTGTTAACTGAAGAAGAATCCCTTTGTGAAAACCATTTTGCTGAAAATACTACAAGAAATGATGATGGTAGTTATGTCGTTCGTCTTCCTTTTAAAGTGAAAAATCCCGAGGTGAAAAGTTCACAGGAAATCGCTGAAAAACGGCTAAAGCTATTAGAAAGGAGATTCAGAAAGAATCCAGAGTTCAAATTAAAATATTACGAAGTAATGGACGAGTACTTACAGCTGAGGCATCTTGAGGAAGTACCAGCTTCTGAAATACATAAAAGTAGAGCCATTTATTTACCTCATCACGCGGTTATCAGAAATGATAAGGACACTACCAAGGTGAGGATTGTTTTTGATGCGTCCTGTAAGGGAACTAACGACCTTTCGTTAAACGATCAATTTTTAGTTGGACCAGTTTTGCAATCCGATCTGCGTCATCTTATGATTCGTTGGCGAACTTACCCTATATGTGTAGCAGCGGACATCGTTAAGATGTATAGAAAAGTGTGGGTCAATAAGCAGGACGTAGATTTTCAAAGGATTCTTTGGCGAGAGAATGAAGACGAAAATATAAGGCATTTCAAATTACTTACCGTCACATTTGGGACTGCTTCTGTACCTTACCTCGCAGTCAAGGCTTTGCAGCAAGTGGCTTTAGATGAAGGACACATATCTCCTGTAATATCTGAAAAAATAAAGGCTGATTTCTACATGGATGATTTATTAACGGGATGTGAAACCAAAGCGGAAGGGATGGAAATTTACAGGGGTATGAAGAAAATTCTACAGAAAGGAAATTTCGAACTACGAAAATGGTCAAGTAACGACAGTGACTTACTAAGGGAAATGATAGAAGAAAACAAAGATAACAAGATTAAAGAAGAACTTACCATAAAAACAGATGAAATAATTAAAATAGTGGGACTTACCTGGAATAGAAGTGATGATACTTATCAGTACGTTGTGACTCTAACACCCGTCGAAGAACCTGTAACGAAACGAAAGATTATATCTGACATATCTAGGTTGTATGACCCATTGGGTTGGGTAGGGCCATGCACTATAGTGGCAAAAATAATGATTCAGAAGCTATGGTTAGCAGGGATTAATTGAGATGATGAAGTCCCAAAGCATTTGCAGCAAGAATGGTTAGATTATAGAGCGGAGTTACCGTTATTATCTGACATTCGAATACCTCGGTGGATGGGCGCTCGCAAAGGTGATACTCTAGAACTTCATGGGTTTTCGGACGCTTCTAAGTATGCATACGCTGCAGTAGTTTATTTGCGTGTCGTGAAATCGAACGGTGAAATAAGGGTTGCTTTAATCGCAGGAAAAACCAAAGTTGCACCTGTCAAGCAAGTTTCCATACCTAGGTTAGAGCTTTGTGGGGCAGTTTTATTGAGTAGGCTTATGGTAGAAGTAGCTCATGTTTTAAAAATTGATAAAACAAACTTACATGCGTACACTGACTCTACAGTGGTAATTGCTTGGCTCAACGATCATCCTAGTCGATGGAAGGTTTTCGTTGCAAACCGAGAAACTTAGATACATCCTGTTGGTCGCACGTTGCTTCGAAACAAAACCCGGCAGACGTAGCATCTCGGGGAGCGCGCCCATCGGAATTAATTAATTGTGCATTATATTACAACGGACCGGAGTTTCTATTAGAAAGAGAAATATTTTATAAAAAACCTTGAGAATGTTTAACGGATTTGGAAGAATTGAAGGTTGTTTGTCATGTAACGAAAATTGAAAATGATTTGATTTTGGAAAAGTTTTCTTCACTTAGTCGGTTGATTAGGGTTGTCGCGTATTGTAGACGTTTTATTAATAATTCAAAGAAATGTTCAACGGAAAAATACTCTGAAAATTATCTTACAGCAAATGAGTTAAGTAAAGCATTAAAAATTGTAATTAAAATTTATCAAAGTAAAGAATTTGCAGAAGATATAATGTTAATAAAACAAAGTGAAAACTTACCAAAATGTAGTAAAATAAAGTCGCTTAATCCCATCCTTGATGACGATAACATTTTGCGAGTAGGAGGCAGGCTAGAGTATTCGCTGCTTGACTCTAGTAGGAAACATCCTATAATTATTCCAAAGTCACATCTTGCGGAATTAATCGTTTCGGACGCTCATAAAGTAACTCTTCACGGTGGCCCTCAATTAATGTTAAATTACATTCAATCGAAATACTGGATCGTAAGTGCGAAACCGTTAGTCAAATCGGCCTATAGGAAATGTGTCATTTGTGCTAGGCATGCAGCGATCACTCGAAGTCAACTGATGGGCCAGCTTCCTGCGGCGAGAGTTACTCCTATGAGAGCTTTCAAGCGGGCGGGAGTCGATTATGCTGGACCGATTCAAATTAGGACCACTAAAGGTCGCGGAAATAAATCCTATAAAGGATATATATGTTTATTTGTTTGTATGGTAACGCGTGCTATACACTTAGAGGTAGTGTCCGATCTCTCTACAGAAAGTTTTCTACAAACTTTCAAACGGTTTGTTGCTCGACGAGGTGCATGTGCTGAGATATGGAGCGATAACGGTACCAATTTTGTCGGTGCGTCCAAAGAGCTTCAGCGCATGACCAAGTCTGAGAAGATCGGTACCTCAAGAAATCGGAGAAGCTTTGGGAGCTTACGGATGTACATGGCATTTCATACCTCCTCGCTCTCCACACTTTGGCGGACTTTGGGAGTCTGGGGTTAAATCGGTGAAATGGCATTTGCGACGCGTAATAGGCACCTCTACACTCACGTATGAGGAATTAGCGACGGTGCTCTGTCAAATTGAGGCATGCCTTAATTCAAGGCCATTATCGGTACTGCCAAATGACACAGAAGAACTGACAGTGTTGACTCCGGGACATTTCCTTATAGGTGAACCTCTATTAACTGTACCTGACACCAATTATGACGATCACAATCTTAGTTCGTTACGAAGATGGCAGTATACTCAACGAATGTTACAAGATTTTTGGCGCAAGTGGTCGCAGGAATATTTAAACAAGTTTTTTCATCGATACCGGTGGTCTAAGCAGGAACCTCCCTTTACGGTTAACGATATCGTTGTTATAAAAGAGGATGGGTTGCCACCTAGTCGATGGTTATTTGGTAGAGTTGTCTCTACACATGCAGGCTCAGATGGTGTTGTAAGAGTCGTAAACCTTAAGACTAAGATAGATGAAATTAAAAGGCCAGTTCATAAATTATGTAAATTACCTATTACTAAATAAGATTTATTTGTAGATTGTTGGTAACTTTTATTGTATATTGTGTCTTTCACAACGCACATTGTAAATTGTTGGAAATGTGGTTTAAACAATTTGTTTTTTGTATGTTTTGTTAAATGTAAAGTCAAACGCTTAGTTTGTCTTTAGCGGGCGGTTATGTATAATTTAGTTGAAGGATTGTTATTATTACATGTATTGTAAGGTGTAGTTCTATCAGTGTAAACTAGATGGAGCTACTAGTAGATTAAATCGCACATGTAAAGTTTTAAAGGCTCAAATGTTGTTCTGTCAGTGATATTTTATATGTGTGTAGTAATTTGGGAAATATCCTGATTATTTGCTATTGGAGCAATACACTACATCGCTTGGTTTTTGTGGCTTTTCTAACGCCTCCCCTCGGGAACTTGAGCTAAAGTTGTTCAATTAGATTTAGTAGAGTTTCCTTTGTTAAGATCTTGTCTGGGGCAGTATTACAGTCCTTCCTATTTTGACCACCATAGCTGTTGGTGGGCAAACCAAAGAAAGGCAATTTCAAATGATGCCTACGGAAGGCAACGCATCATTAGTCGATAAAGTAATCACATTCACTATTAAATAAGCCCCCTACTAATGACATCCATGGGTGCGGATGACACTTACCATCAGGTGGGTCGTATGCTTGTTTGTCAGCTTTGAAAATTGTAAAAAAAATGAAGTACAAACCTTTAGCTTTATTACATTACTTATCATGTATTGTGATTTAGATTGCTTTTCCAGGGATCAATAAATTCAACCATCCAGAAATCATATTCAGTTTCATAAATAAGCTTAATTTTAATGAGACTAAAACCTAAGTTTAAATTAGGATTTTGTAAGTTAACATACTGTTTGAAACAAATGACAACTACTTCCAAAATGTCGTTGTGTTGTGTTTTCTTGTTGTTTTTTTTGTTGTGGTTTTTATTTAAGTTTCAATTTATTTAAATAATTTTTTAATGTTTTAAATTTAATTTTTTAATAATAGGGTATCTAATCCTAGTTTATAATAAAATTTACTAACCCATAAATTTAAATAAAATTTTCATAAATTAAAATTTCACCTAATAATTTAAAATTTAAATTTATCCATTTAATTTCTTTCTCATTTATTAAACATTAATAAATTTTATTCGTATTTTTTGTTTAACCGCAACTGCTGGCACAAAATTAGTTAATACTAAATTTTTATTACTAAATCCTAAATAATTAGATTTTTAAATTTATTTACTACCCTAAATAAATTATTTATTATTTAAATAAGTAATTATTTAACTAAAATTTATATATAAAATAAAATTTAAATAAAATACCCAATTCATAAAAATTTTTTTATTTAAATAAAAATTTTTAAATAGATTTTTTTTTATTTTTTTTATATTAAATTTTTAATGTAAATTAAATAAATTATTAAAATATTTATTAGAAATTATCAAACAATTATTAATAAAAATTAATTATAAAAGCCACACCCGCTGAAAGAATTCAAGGAGTATGACGAACAACGAGGTTCGTACCATTTGCTATAAAAGCGATCATTTACGCAGGCAATATTGTCTTTAAGAAGTCATACAAACAATTGTAGGTAAAGGTCCGAAATAAACTACTATTCACTTTACAGTGTTTGGTGTTTAAAACTATTTATTAAACAAATGCTAAGACTTCAATTGTTATATTTATGTGTGCTTTTGGTTCCCCTCTACTTCGCTCTGTAATCGATCATGTTGCGTGCTTTCGGTAGTTGCAGTCACATCACTATACTAGGTATTAGATATTCGTATGAAATTCTTTAAGAAAGTAGCAACAAAAGCAAAAAATTACATGGAAATCAACGACATTCTCGCTCCGATCGCCACGCGGTGCGGACGTGCAAGACCCCGTTCTCCGTTGATCGGTCCCTTCCCGATATTCCGTGGCGCTCAGTCTACTGACGTCACAGTTTAGCGCGTTGGTTCCGTGCTACGGTTTTCAAGGTTTTTCTAATCCCTCTGAGTGCTATCGAAGTGCGATTTTTCTTTGCGGCTAAGCCCCTTAGTCTTCAAAGTGCTGTGCTAAGTTGGGTTGTGCTTGTGCTGAGTGCAGTGTTGTGCCCAGCGTAAGTAGTCTGGTCTCAGTACAAAGGATACTTAACGGTGACAACGAATTTGTACTGAACCAGTCCTTTTATTTTTATTTTATTTCTCTTCTCTATTTTATTTATTTTTCTTCTATTTTTCATATTTATTTTTATCATATCTGTGTGTTTTCGTGTGTATTTGTCCTTTCTGTCGGTAAAGGTTGACCCTAACGCGGTCAACTCTTTACCTGCGTACCCTTTTTTAGGTTTCCAGGTAGCGGCCTTCGGCGTACTACTGTTAGTTTTAAGTTTTCCTCCCCAGCCCCCCTAACCGCTGGTAGGGAGGTTAGCCGCTAGGATTTTGCTAGGTTTTTAGGAACAAGGCATCTTTTATTTAACTTAAATTTATACATATTATTGTCCCAACCCTCCCTAATGGATCCGCTAAGCGTTATCAACGCGTTCACCCAGGCACTTGCTGCGGCAGGCGTCTCCATCCCGAAAGACATCGTAACGCTGGCCTTGCAGGCATCAATCGCGTCCCCGGCCCCTCAGGCCCCAACCCCAGCCCTTCAGGCCTCCAACGCCCAGACCCCTCAGGTCTACAGCTCTCCCGCGTCTGCCGTTCCATCCGATATGGACTGCGCGTCGGTCTCATCCTCGCGATCATCTCGTAGGAAGCGTACCGCTCCCGGGAGCGATTCAGACTCCGCCGCGTCCGAATCTTCGTCGGTTGCCGCCACCTTAACCGGCTCTCCTGAGCCCGCGTTCCAATTAGTTACCAAACGCTCCAAGAAGCGTTCGAAAAAAGCCACGGTGTCTTCAACACCCGAGCCAACCCCGGTGTCTTCTACACCCGCCCCCGCGCCGCTCATGTCACTCGAAGTGACCGCGTCTCCGTCGGTCCCGTCTAAGCCAGCGACGCGCTGCGCTCCCGTCCCATTGAAGCCTCAGCTCCCTCCGCCCGTCTTCCTACATGAAAAAGCGCGCTGGACAAAGCACAAAATTAATTACTTAAAAGCAACCAATGCAGGCGACACAATTAAAATCCAGGTCGCAACCGTCGACGACTTCCGCGCGTTTACTCGGTTACTTTCTTTAAAAAAAATAGCATAACACACCTTCGCCCTCCCGGAGGAGCGTAAGATCCGCGCAGTACTACGGGGCGTCCCGTTCGAGCTCGAGAACGAAGAAATCCTCGAGGACCTTAAGTCTCAGGGTTTCCCAGCCATAGCAGTGCACAAGATGCACTCCAACCACGGTAGGCGTTTTCCCGTAGCTCTGGTAATCCTTACCAACACTCCCAACTCGAAGGAGATTTTCAGAGAGGCTCGCACAATTTGCGGACTCTCGAACATCTCCGTCGAGCGTCCCAACTTCCGCGGTCACCCTGGGCAGTGCCACCGCTGCCAGCTATATGGCCACGAAGCGGCTAACTGTTCAGCTCCCCCCAGGTGCGTAAAGTGCCTAGATTCCCACATCACTAAGGAGTGCACTCGCACTCCCGAATCCACTTCCCCCCCTGCCTGTGGGCTGTGCGGCCAGTCCGGCCACGCAGCAAACTACAGGGGTTGTCCGCGCGCTCCGCGCTCCACCGTCAAGAGGGTCGCGCCTAAACCGGCGCCACCGCTCACTCCCGCTAACTTCCCGCCGCTGCGCAACCGGGGTCCATCGGAAGCAAAGCCCGTTCAGCCGACGCCTACTCAGGCTCTGTCTTGGAGGCAGCGTCCGGCCGTTCCGCCTGCACCTTCCCGACCCATCCCAGCTCCCGTAGCTTCCGTAGGGCCGCATCCCGCTCCGTTATCCGTACCTCAGTCGTCGTTGGCTGAGGATATGAAGACCGTGTTCGACGTTATTCAAAACGTCGATATTAACGAAATTTCCATACTCGCACGCAAACTGCGAGCCGCCCGCTCTCCTCAAGAGCGTTTATTTGCGTTAGCCGAACACCACTCGCTTCTAAGTTCGTTATAAATTTTATTTTCTTTTTTTGTATAAATTCGTAAATAAGCAATATAATGTCTAGACCCGCAAATCCCGCGTCCGGTCGTATCAAACCCAAGGGCTTATCCCTAGTTTCTTTTAACGTTCGTAGCCTTAATACTAACCTTCCTGAGCTCAAACTGTTCCTTCAGAACAACGAGCCAGACTTATTGCTTCTTCAAGAGACGTGGCTAACTCCAAACCGCTCCAGGGGATTCGCTATACCTAAGTACGCGTTTATTCGTAACGATAGGCCCAACTCCGACGGTTTCGGCGGCACTGCTATCTATTACAAAAGAGGATTCCATTGCTGCCCTCTCCCTACCCCTCCTTTCCTCAACATGGAAGCCACTGTGTGTTGATTGGCTATGACTGGTCATCCGACCATCATCATAGCTTCAGTCTACATACCTAGTGGTACCAGACCAATCCGCAGCGACTTTGAGGCCATTCTCGCCCTCGGCCATTCAGTCATTATGTTCGGAGACTTTAACTCCAAACATACTGACTGGACGTGCCTATCAACCAACACCAGCGGTATCGCTCTCCTCGCCATCACAAATTCACTTGACTTAGATGTCATCTCCCCCATCACTCCCACACACTATCCCGACAACCCGAACCACTCTCCTGATATCCTCGATTTTGCAATAATCAAGCGAATCAACCTCGACCTCAGGTCTATCGAACCTCTCGATGACCTAGGCTCCGACCATCGCCCCGTCTCCCTCGTGCTAGGACCGCCGAACGATGACGTCTCAACTCCTAAGACCTTTACCAATTGGAAAGGCTTAAAAATACGTTAGTTTCAGCCTTAGAGGCTCCGAACTCTCCACTCGCGATCTCTCCCGAACAATTAGATAGCCCGGATAAAATTGATTCATTAGTAAATTCTCTCACTGATGCTATCAACTCAGCCATCAGTGACAACGAAAAGGTTGCTAAGCAAGGCAAACCCACGCTTCCCTTAGCCGTTAGCAATCTTATTAAAGCTAAGAACGCGGCTCTCCGGAGAGCCAAGAAATATCCCACGCCCGCCTATAGAACAGCTGCGAATCAGCTTCAACGTAAAGTTAGGTCTTGCCTCGCGGAAATCCGAGACGCTCAGATGAACGATCTCATGGCGAATATCTCTCCGTCCCATCAAGCGTACTATAGCATGGCCCAAGCCTTACGCGTAGACACCGCCTCTCACGTTCCTCCTCTCACTCGTCCCGATGGCACTACTGCCTTTGAAGTCGAAGAGAAAGCCGAATGCTTCGCTGACAGCATTGCCGCACAATGCTCGCCCAGCACGCAACCTGCTGATCCCTCACACATCCAGGCGGTGGAGGACGAAGTCCTTCGCAGAGACTCTCTCCCCATCACCGCCGACCCTGTCACAGTCTCTAATGATGAAATCTTGCTTCTCATTAGAACTTAAAAGTCCAAAAAGGCTCCGGGTGCGGATGGAATTTCCAACCACGCACTTAAGCACCTACCTCAACAGATGCTTTTCTTGTTAGCTATCATTTTCAATGCCTGCTTCGAACATAGCTACTTTCCAAAAGCTTGGAAAGAAGCGACAGTCATAGGCATCCCCAAGCCGGGCAAACCTCTGAACGTCCCGGCTAATCACAGACCCATCAGCCTCCTCAAGGCAATGTCTAAACTTCTCGAGAGAGTCATACTCTCTCGAATGCGGAACCATCTGTTTCATACGGATGGCGATCCTCTCATTATTCCCCATCAGTTCGGTTTTCGCGCTAAACACTCCTGCCCTCAGCAAGTCCATCGAATCGTCGAGTATATACTTGACGGTTTTTATAAGCGTCGTTATAAAACAGTCGCGGTTTTCTTTGACGTAGCCAAGGCTTTCGATAAAGTCTGGCACAGCGTTCTCGTTTATAAACTCTACAAGATAGGCTTACCGGATCGCCTAGTCAGGTTAATAGTGTCGTTTCTCAAAGACCGTACGTTTGGTTTAAACACGAAGGCACGTTTTCTGCGCCTCGTCCCATAAAGGCTGGAGTCCCTCAAGGCTCAGTCCTCGCCCCTCTGCTGTACACCGTGTACACCAACGACATTCCCATCCCGCTGAAAGGCGTCGAACTCGCCTTCTTTGCCGACGACACCGCACTCTATACCAAAGGCCACAGTGTTCGGCACCTTGTAACCAGACTCCAAAAGGCCGTTAACGACCTTGGTGTATGGTTTCAAAAATGGCGCATCGATGTGAACCCTGAAAAGACTTTCTCCATTTGGCCGTCGCTCAGATGAAGGCTGAGTGGCAAAAATGCACGAGCCGACAGGGGGTTTTTAGTGGGTATGGTCCTGGTAGGCGTCGGGACGATTCCCACATAACTCTGGAATCGCGCCAGAGTATGCGTCAGGGCATTTTTATCCTCCTGCCCTTCCCGCGGAGGGGAACAAAAAAAAATGGAAATCACACCAAAACAATATCGAATGGAGAGTGACAAGACTCTTTCCAACCGTATACAAAAGAAAATAAAATGTTTTTCGTCTTCCTTGTGCAGTAGACCCTCGCAAAAGAAAATCCCCAAATTCCATAACACTGGGGGTTACATTTACAAATTTACTTAAGAGACTATATTTACATATCAAAACTAATATCTCGATTCTAAATGAATCAAGAATTAATAATAACTACACAAAATTTTGAGTTTCAATTTATATTTAGATTATTGACTTGCGTCACCCAATTATGAGTTTATCGATGTTATTATTTGTGTGTTGTAAATCACTAGACGGGAGGTAGATATGGGTAATTAATTATTTTCATAGATATGGCTGACAAATATTTCCTGAAAGTGGAAAATTATCATAATAATATGTAATTTATGAGTGCAATTCGGTCATTATTGTTTTTTATTTATCCAATAGGGTGCATATGGTTTTATGTAAGAAAACTCCGGAAATTAACCAATAATTTTGAAGTAAGAAAATTGATTGTGTTGGCCAATAACGAAAAGAGCATGCTAAACTTAGTTTACCATTCCTTAAAACAACGTTACATAGCAATATTTATTCTTATCTCAGCAATTAGAATATTTAACTCGTGAAATAAGAAGTCTTTAGATCAGCAACAAGCAGCAGCATATTCTCTCCAGCATATTATTTTGAATACGCATCTGTAATGTATGATTATTATTTAAAAAGTGATTTTGCATTACGTTAAAACATAATTTTTAATAGGGATGAATTTATAACTGATACCCAGCGTGTCTTGATCGCGTTGATTGGTTAATTGTTAATTATAAACTATTAAAACAGCCAAGGCGTAGTACATACCCGTCCTGCCAAAAGGTGTTGAACTCGCCCTCTTTGCCGATGACACCGTCCTTTCCACCAAAGCCCAACGTGTCCCGGGTCTCATCACAAAACTCCAAAAAGCAGTAAACGCCCTTGGTGCATGGTTTCAAAAATGGCGTATCGATGTGACGATCCTGAGAAGAGTTCTGCGATTCACTTCGATCAAAAAAGCCACCGTCCCAACGACCCCATGTCTAAATGCAAGGTATCTCCATCCCCTGGAAGCGCGATATTAAATACTTAGACGTCACCTTAGACCCGACGCTTTCTTTCAAACCACACGTCCACAGAGTATCCAAACTCACCCGTTTCTATGTAATTCTCGAAAAGGTTCTTCAAAGGCTCTGAAACGCGTCCCAATCGTGTTTTCCTTATTGTCGTTGAAGGCCTTCAGAGCGTCGTCGTTCAGTATGATAGGCGTGGAACCTTTAACCACGCCCGTCAAAAGTGCGTTAGGTGGGGCTTGCATTTGGGCAGCTTTGGGCAGAAATCGCTTGTAAAAATTAATCATGCCCAAAAATCGCCTAAGTGATCTAACGTCCTTTGGTGGTGGGTAACTACGGATGGCCTGTACCTTTTTGTCTAGTGGTTTGGTTTCGCTCTCCAAAATAGAGTAACCAAAAAAGATTACTTAGGGAGCTCCAAAAACACACTTAGACACGTTTATGACCATGCTATAGTCTCGGAGTCTACTGAAGACCTGTCGCAGATGCTGCTCGTGCTCGACCTCGTTCCTGCTGAATATCAAATAATCAATAATGCCCACGCATCATTTCTTCAACAAGACGCTGAAATGTTTGGCCTGCATTACGCAGACCGAACGTCATTTACGGGAATTTGAACATTCCGAAGGGCGTGGTTATCGCCGTCTTCGGAATGTCCTCTTCATAAATAAGGATCTGATTGAACGCCATAACTAAGTCAATCGTGCCAAAAACTCGGCATCTCGCGATGTTATGGGCAAAATCGTGAATATGTCTTATTGGGTACCTATTGGGTATCGTACGGGCATTAAGTTGCCTGTAATCGCCACACGGACGCGAACCGTTGTCTTTTTACAGTGATAAGTGCATTGGTTGCTTCAAATTCTGCTTTCGCAATTTTAACTTATCCGGAGCTAAACGCCTAGGAACACACGAAACTGGAGGCCCCGGAGTGGTGCGAATGTAGTGTTGTGCGTTATGCGGTATGGTGCGATAGGTACCAGCTGGTCGCGTAATTTCTGACGATTCACGGGAAAGCAAAAGATGACATTACGATTCGCCAGTCAGAACATTTACCAACAAAATTTTGTTACATTTAGCAACCAGTGAAGCTGGAGTAGTAAGCGAAATGGTGCTATCTATGAGTTTTTTATTCCTACAGTCTACAGCAAGAGTATAGTGACATACAAAATTGACTCCTATAATAGGTTTAGTTACGTCTGCTACAATAAACTGCGTATAGTTGCGACGAAGTCCAAGGTTCAGCTTGAGATGAGTAGTACATTCAAATAACGATTTTTGGATTTATCAGACATTTAATTTAACACGAAATGTATAAAATATTCAGCATTTAATGCAAAACAAGTCAAATCAAACTTGTATCTTAATAGTAACAGGTTGAACCTAGTAGATAATACTGTTTTTCTTGGCATAGATTCAAAACTTCAATGGAGGATCTACATATCAAAAATGGCGAGTAGACTTTGTTCTGCAGCGTTCGTGGTTAAGAAAATTCGCTCACTGACTGATGTGCATGCAGCCAGGATGGTATTTTTTAGTTATTTTCACACGTTTGATGTCTTATAGGATCCTACTGTGTGAAAATGTTTACTCTCTTTACTCTGAAGTAAACTATCTTTACTCTGAAGAAAAGAGCTATCCATGGAATGTATACATTTGGAAATAGAGAATATCAGAGAGAAATGTTTAAAAAGGTTGTTATATTAACCCACACACACAAATATTCACAAGAATATTTTTAAATTTAAAACAAAGAAACACAACCCTGATAATGCTACTCAGTAATGATAAGGAGTGACCAAAATTTAGGCTAGGTAAAAGCAGCAAATCTTTTATCGGGATGTCAATATGTTGTTATAATAAAATTTAGAAATCTGTTCAACTCTTGCTCTTTTACAAATACTTAAATATAAAAAACTACCAAGGAAACATTATGTCAAAAAGCTTAGTATAAAATCATAGATAATTTGGATAATATAAGGGCGTACGTTTGAGGGCTTTACAGCTGTTTCTGTAACAGTAAATAAATATAAATAATGTGTAAACAGCTTAGCTGCGGCATGACTTGAAGTTGAGGTGTAAGAAGTCATTTATCTCGTGTATTTTTTTTACACTTGATGATATAAAATATTTTAATTTTTGAATCAGATAATTTAGATTCAGATAAGATTATTTACTGGTAAAAGTATTTTATTGTTGACAATAAAGCAGTCTAAACACAATAACTTATAAAAAACAAAGGTAAAATGGTATGGTTAAACAAGGTTTATTTTCTTGGAAATACGTGTTATTTGTTATTAAAAAAAAACAGTAAATTTAGAATAATTTTTCATTTTTTACTTAAGGCTTATATCGGTAAATATTTATTCAAATTCTTCTCACATAAATCCCCTGCTTAATGTCAGTAAAAAACAACATATTCAGATTCGTTGAAACCACAATGCAATTGCATGTGAATACAATATTGTACCTATTGTGTTAAATTAGATTCATCCACTTCATCGTTGTTCGATTCGAAAATGTTCGAAAAGTTATTATTGAATTTTTATGAAATCTAAGCGGGTGTAAATGACGTATATTGAACTATTTTTACTGTATGGCACGTGTCGTGTAACAACGGGACAGCTATATGTTTTTCAATTAATAATATACTTTAAATTAAAGTACTTTATTACAGAAATTATGAAATCATTTCGTCCTTTCTCAATGTAATTGGTTATTTGACAACATTTGGACATGCAAGTTTTCAGCATTTATTTAGAAAAAATTAGTTGTATTGTCCCAAAAAATGTTTTGAAAAATAAAGTTTTGAAGCAAAAATCTAATTATTAAATATGTAATTTTCTTGTAGCATTATGTATGCAGTTATTATATATTTTATTCAAACACCCGTACAATTTTTTGTATGATTTTCGGGCTGTGACGTCACAACTCGGTATTGTTATGTATTGAGTGTTTTGCGATGACACGCAGCAGCAGCGCCTCAAACATATCGCTGTACTTAGAAAACTATTGATTGTAAACATATATTGTTACTCATTAGTCCGGTCAATCTAGACATTCGAAGGTACATAAATTTACAACAAGCATAATCTAAATAAAATTTTAAAGTTCCCCATCTTTCCCCTGTATGGAAAAATCTTTATTAAAGGTCTAAGGTCAAAAAAATTTGTTTTTGCGATTTTCAGCAAAACGGTAAGTTTTATTATTGAAATACCTCAAACAAAAATTGTAGATTTATTTATTTATTAGATCACCAACAAGTTTACAACAAAAAATGCAAATTTGGACCATAGTTTTAACAAGGTATTGCAAGTCGTCGACTCAATTATAGGTGACAACATCATTACATATCATTCAATTATCTATGAAAAATGTATCAATACTTTTTCTTCTACGAACCACCGTTCCGAGATATAATGATTCAAAATGTTGTATATGCACACGTTTCCACGCCACCTATGAGGCAGTGTACTTAACGCGTTTTTTAACCTGGTTTTCCCGGTAGGCCTTTTCCACGGGTCAGTTATGATCCTGTTTAATTTGAAATGATTGCAAAATAACGGAAATTAGCAAAGGCTGAAAAAGATAAAAGCGATGTAAATAAAAAAAAGTTGTGAAGTTTATTCGTCAGATTCGTATCCTCTTGATGGTCTTCTTCTAGTTCATCTTCTAACTGTTCTTGTTATTCTTCATCTTCATTCTGGGTGTAAGTAAATTGCGTTAATAGCGATGTATCGCATGTCACCTTGTTGGAACCAAATGAATCCTCCACTGTTGGTGATTCAACATTAGAGCACGACCAGTCTTGACAATTTGTACATGCCAGAGAACAAAATAGTCAGACTTTTTTGCAACCACATTTAGCACTGCATCTCTGCATTTTTTGCAGTTGCAGAAAATTGTGTTCAGCAGTTTTTCCGGCGCAGGTGGACGTAAAGTTTGAACTGGTTCTAATGTATTGTTGACCAACTTCCAACCCCAGTCTAGCTGATAACCAGGCTACACTTGAACTTGGTAATATAGAGATGTTGATGAGCACCAACTGCGGTTGGCGTAAGAAAAGCTAATTGAACTTGTTTTTTACTTTTAGTATTTTTAACGAAACATGCATATCGATATTTATGTAAGCAGGTAGTTTTTTAAGCAGCTCCGTACAAATACATGGCGTACTCATGCATATTATAGATGATTAAATGAACTTCCAAGTGAAGTTCTATCGCTATTATATGAGTCGCTTTATTCGAAGATAGTATATAATTGAACAGGTAGATTTTTAGAGACTAAGTTTTGTTGTATTTTGCCTTTACAAATTATAATTTATTTAAATACGTTTATTTATTAAATTTCTTAATTTAGTACATACTTTAAGAATCCAGGAACCTTTAGGCATTTATTATAACACTTGGTGATTGCCAAATTAATTAAATCAATAAACAGAAAAATTCAATTTTAATTTATCTCTTTATCGGAAGGTATTGAGTGGTTTGTACCTTTATTGAGTACAGACAAGGCAAAGTCGTTTAGTGGGTTTAATATAGGTTTATGGTAAAATTTTGTAAAGGACTGAGAGTTTTAGGTCCACCCAGCCGTTTGTCGGATAACCTACACTGAGCACGTGCCGCGTGCTGCGTGCGCTGAACACACTCATGTCAACGCCACTCGTACCTAGCGTCTGCTTTATCCACCGACTTAGCGTCTGACTCGACTTGGCTCTGTGAGGGGCCTTTCATGTTACAAACATTCGTCACAAAAAATATTATCTTTTAGAGTCGATACAGGACATATCATTATGTTATTTTTAAAGATCGGCAAGGATAGGTTGTTTACGATTTGGGGCTGTGGTTTTAATGATGTATATAATGATTATGTGTACGGACGCAAAAACTATATTTTCTAATTTAATGTCTGGACCCTATGTCGGTGCATACAGCTAACGATGAAACGGTAACTTTTTGGTAATTTTTTCAAAAGTTAAAGTATTATAAGGATATCATGGATTGGTTTCATTTTATAGGCTTCTTGTGAAATTTGTCTCACCATTGCCTATATCTTCGCCTTACAAAAGAGACAAGGCTGAACGGTTTGAATGTAATGAACCAACTAAACCGTTATTAAACTGCTCATTTAAAAAACAAAGAACTTATAAAAGAGGTTTTTGAACATTTCAGTATAACGTAACGTACAAAACTCCCACCGTGACCTCAACGCGATGTTATATTGACAAATAGTCATGGATGCCAGAGAAGCGAGCATCAACGTCAGGGTCTCTCGTTGAACGCTGAATTCAAATGTGGACGCCGAAGTGGAGGCACTGGCACTTTCCATTGACGTCGCCCCCTCCGCCTATTTGACGGGTAACTTAATAGTAACAGGTTGAACCTAGTAGATAATACTGTTTTTCTTGGCATAGATTCAAAACTTCAATGGAGGATCTACATATCAAAAATGGCGAGTAGACTTTGTTCTGCAGCGTTCGTGGTTAAGAAAATTCGCTCACTGACTGATGTGCATGCAGCCAGGATGGTATTTTTTAGTTATTTTCACACGTTTGATGTCTTATAGGATCCTACTGTGTGAAAATGTTTACTCTCTTTACTCTGAAGTAAACTATCTTTACTCTGAAGAAAAGAGCTATCCATGGAATGTATACATTTGGAAATAGAGAATATCAGAGAGAAATGTTTAAAAAGGTTGTTATATTAACCCACACACACAAATATTCACAAGAATATTTTTAAATTTAAAACAAAGAAACACAACCCTGATAATGCTACTCAGTAATGATAAGGAGTGACCAAAATTTAGGCTAGGTAAAAGCAGCAAATCTTTTATCGGGATGTCAATATGTTGTTATAATAAAATTTAGAAATCTGTTCAACTCTTGCTCTTTTACAAATACTTAAATATAAAAAACTACCAAGGAAACATTATGTCAAAAAGCTTAGTATAAAATCATAGATAATTTGGATAATATAAGGGCGTACGTTTGAGGGCTTTACAGCTGTTTCTGTAACAGTAAATAAATATAAATAATGTGTAAACAGCTTAGCTGCGGCATGACTTGAAGTTGAGGTGTAAGAAGTCATTTATCTCGTGTATTTTTTTTACACTTGATGATATAAAATATTTTAATTTTTGAATCAGATAATTTAGATTCAGATAAGATTATTTACTGGTAAAAGTATTTTATTGTTGACAATAAAGCAGTCTAAACACAATAACTTATAAAAAACAAAGGTAAAATGGTATGGTTAAACAAGGTTTATTTTCTTGGAAATACGTGTTATTTGTTATTAAAAAAAAACAGTAAATTTAGAATAATTTTTCATTTTTTACTTAAGGCTTATATCGGTAAATATTTATTCAAATTCTTCTCACATAAATCCCCTGCTTAATGTCAGTAAAAAACAACATATTCAGATTCGTTGAAACCACAATGCAATTGCATGTGAATACAATATTGTACCTATTGTGTTAAATTAGATTCATCCACTTCATCGTTGTTCGATTCGAAAATGTTCGAAAAGTTATTATTGAATTTTTATGAAATCTAAGCGGGTGTAAATGACGTATATTGAACTATTTTTACTGTATGGCACGTGTCGTGTAACAACGGGACAGCTATATGTTTTTCAATTAATAATATACTTTAAATTAAAGTACTTTATTACAGAAATTATGAAATCATTTCGTCCTTTCTCAATGTAATTGGTTATTTGACAACATTTGGACATGCAAGTTTTCAGCATTTATTTAGAAAAAATTAGTTGTATTGTCCCAAAAAATGTTTTGAAAAATAAAGTTTTGAAGCAAAAATCTAATTATTAAATATGTAATTTTCTTGTAGCATTATGTATGCAGTTATTATATATTTTATTCAAACACCCGTACAATTTTTTGTATGATTTTCGGGCTGTGACGTCACAACTCGGTATTGTTATGTATTGAGTGTTTTGCGATGACACGCAGCAGCAGCGCCTCAAACATATCGCTGTACTTAGAAAACTATTGATTGTAAACATATATTGTTACTCATTAGTCCGGTCAATCTAGACATTCGAAGGTACATAAATTTACAACAAGCATAATCTAAATAAAATTTTAAAGTTCCCCATCTTTCCCCTGTATGGAAAAATCTTTATTAAAGGTCTAAGGTCAAAAAAATTTGTTTTTGCGATTTTCAGCAAAACGGTAAGTTTTATTATTGAAATACCTCAAACAAAAATTGTAGATTTATTTATTTATTAGATCACCAACAAGTTTACAACAAAAAATGCAAATTTGGACCATAGTTTTAACAAGGTATTGCAAGTCGTCGACTCAATTATAGGTGACAACATCATTACATATCATTCAATTATCTATGAAAAATGTATCAATACTTTTTCTTCTACGAACCACCGTTCCGAGATATAATGATTCAAAATGTTGTATATGCACACGTTTCCACGCCACCTATGAGGCAGTGTACTTAACGCGTTTTTTAACCTGGTTTTCCCGGTAGGCCTTTTCCACGGGTCAGTTATGATCCTGTTTAATTTGAAATGATTGCAAAATAACGGAAATTAGCAAAGGCTGAAAAAGATAAAAGCGATGTAAATAAAAAAAAGTTGTGAAGTTTATTCGTCAGATTCGTATCCTCTTGATGGTCTTCTTCTAGTTCATCTTCTAACTGTTCTTGTTATTCTTCATCTTCATTCTGGGTGTAAGTAAATTGCGTTAATAGCGATGTATCGCATGTCACCTTGTTGGAACCAAATGAATCCTCCACTGTTGGTGATTCAACATTAGAGCACGACCAGTCTTGACAATTTGTACATGCCAGAGAACAAAATAGTCAGACTTTTTTGCAACCACATTTAGCACTGCATCTCTGCATTTTTTGCAGTTGCAGAAAATTGTGTTCAGCAGTTTTTCCGGCGCAGGTGGACGTAAAGTTTGAACTGGTTCTAATGTATTGTTGACCAACTTCCAACCCCAGTCTAGCTGATAACCAGGCTACACTTGAACTTGGTAATATAGAGATGTTGATGAGCACCAACTGCGGTTGGCGTAAGAAAAGCTAATTGAACTTGTTTTTTACTTTTAGTATTTTTAACGAAACATGCATATCGATATTTATGTAAGCAGGTAGTTTTTTAAGCAGCTCCGTACAAATACATGGCGTACTCATGCATATTATAGATGATTAAATGAACTTCCAAGTGAAGTTCTATCGCTATTATATGAGTCGCTTTATTCGAAGATAGTATATAATTGAACAGGTAGATTTTTAGAGACTAAGTTTTGTTGTATTTTGCCTTTACAAATTATAATTTATTTAAATACGTTTATTTATTAAATTTCTTAATTTAGTACATACTTTAAGAATCCAGGAACCTTTAGGCATTTATTATAACACTTGGTGATTGCCAAATTAATTAAATCAATAAACAGAAAAATTCAATTTTAATTTATCTCTTTATCGGAAGGTATTGAGTGGTTTGTACCTTTATTGAGTACAGACAAGGCAAAGTCGTTTAGTGGGTTTAATATAGGTTTATGGTAAAATTTTGTAAAGGACTGAGAGTTTTAGGTCCACCCAGCCGTTTGTCGGATAACCTACACTGAGCACGTGCCGCGTGCTGCGTGCGCTGAACACACTCATGTCAACGCCACTCGTACCTAGCGTCTGCTTTATCCACCGACTTAGCGTCTGACTCGACTTGGCTCTGTGAGGGGCCTTTCATGTTACAAACATTCGTCACAAAAAATATTATCTTTTAGAGTCGATACAGGACATATCATTATGTTATTTTTAAAGATCGGCAAGGATAGGTTGTTTACGATTTGGGGCTGTGGTTTTAATGATGTATATAATGATTATGTGTACGGACGCAAAAACTATATTTTCTAATTTAATGTCTGGACCCTATGTCGGTGCATACAGCTAACGATGAAACGGTAACTTTTTGGTAATTTTTTCAAAAGTTAAAGTATTATAAGGATATCATGGATTGGTTTCATTTTATAGGCTTCTTGTGAAATTTGTCTCACCATTGCCTATATCTTCGCCTTACAAAAGAGACAAGGCTGAACGGTTTGAATGTAATGAACCAACTAAACCGTTATTAAACTGCTCATTTAAAAAACAAAGAACTTATAAAAGAGGTTTTTGAACATTTCAGTATAACGTAACGTACAAAACTCCCACCGTGACCTCAACGCGATGTTATATTGACAAATAGTCATGGATGCCAGAGAAGCGAGCATCAACGTCAGGGTCTCTCGTTGAACGCTGAATTCAAATGTGGACGCCGAAGTGGAGGCACTGGCACTTTCCATTGACGTCGCCCCCTCCGCCTATTTGACGGGTAACGATGGGGTCCCGGTTGACTGGTTGCCTGTCAATGTTTGGGGAGTACTTAAATAGCTTCGGTGTACTTTTTTATTATTCTGTGTACCTTTTATTACTTTTTTTTAACACTTCATTATCTCCTTCTTCAAGAAGTTCATCCCCCTATTTATAGCGGTTATTCCATAACTGGAGCCCCTTAAGCCCCAAGGGTAGAAAGAATCTCTGGATCCATGTCCGAAATAATTCTCCCGACTGGCCCGGTTCATTATGGGAGGTTGACGGCTTCAGATTAGGGAGCGTCTACATATAGGGCTCAGGTATTGCGGTAACCAAAATGAATAGCCAGAGATTCGTCCATTGGGTTCATCATTATATTTAAAAAAATTTAATGACGACTTTCAGATTTAAAAAAGAAATAGAAATAATAGAATATTACATAATACAGATATCGTGTCCCTTTCAGACTACACGCATTTTCTGTATTCGTATCAAAATTTTTAAACATTATTGAAAAAAAAGGTCAAAAATAACAAAACCAGTACTTTACGGTATTAATTGGAATAAGAAACATCAGGTAGAAGACTACCAGTAATTTATTCGGATAACGTGATATATCTATTATAAATAACACGTGTTTTCTTCATCTTTCCGATAAAGCGAAATTATAGTTCTTAGATACCCGCGATCACTTATGAAAAAAAAAATGGCTTACCTCATCGGAAGAAATAACTAGTCGCTATCGTTTAGTCTTTATTGTTAGTTCTAATTTTCGAACTTGAAGTACACTTTTACAGCATATTTAATATATAACTGTTAAGTTACTCGTTGGTACAAGACGTGTGCTTATTACCACGCACGAAAAAAGAATGACAACTTGCCGGGACCGGGGTGGTTCAAGCAGACAGACGGTGCCACTGCCGAGTGGAAAGTTTTTTGAATAAGTCAAATGACATACTCTAAAACTGTGTACCTTAAAAGAACTACCTATTCAATTATATACTATCTGAAGAATGAAGTGACGAAATATAATGACGAGTATAACCTTTACAACTTTTTGAATCGTTATATCTCAGAAACAGTGGCTCGTAGGAAAAAAAGAATCCAGACATTTTTAATAGATAATTTCATGATCTAAAATTTTTGTCAGTGTTTTTATTATAAAACTTACCGTTTTGCTTAAAATCGCGAAAAACAATATTTTTTACCTTTGCCCTTGAATCATTTTTTTCCGTACAGGGGCCTTTTAAATTTTATTCATAAATATATTTTGAATGATTTTACTGATTTTCAGCTTGTTGTAAATTTATGTAGATTCATACTTATTTTTTGGTCTAATTTGACCGGACCATTACGCAACATTTCTTTACTGTTGATAAAAAATATGTTAAAAAAATAAAGTCCATTACCCTATTGAGTTGGTTTGCAAATATTCACGAAGCCATATCTTATTTTGGCATTAGTCGACCACTGAACACTAAACGAGAACACTGGTGTATAATTCGTACAGTTACATTTTAACACCGTTCTGGTTCGGATGCTTTTGAATGCTGACCCTAATTCCACTTGTTTTTATGTCAATGAAAGAAAAAGAAATATATCAAGATATAGCAGCAGCTATAAAATACGCATTATGTCTGCACGTGGTTAGTCAAACATTCTGAGCGTACTTATCATGTAGCTGCCTTTATTAACACAACCCTTTCGTAAGTGATCTTATGGCGGTGTTATCTTTTCCTTTCCTTCTTTCAGTGGATTAGGATTTTTGGTAGCTTAGAATTATGTTTTAGGCTGGATGTAATTATTACACAAAAACGGTTATACAAACAAGGCTTTGTATACTTGGGAAAAGAAAACAATAAAATTACATATATAAGTTATATAAAATTTAACAGGTTTGATTAGAATATTTAAATAAGATTTATTTTACTGCTTCAATCTAAGGACGTTTGCTTTTTAAGGTTTCATGTTAGTTATTTTACAACTCATAAATCTAATAACTTAATCAGTGGTTCCATCCACATGATACCACTAAGATAGCTTTGAATGATCTAATTTAAATCAACTACTAAAACTCTTCATGAAATGAAATTCTTTATTTTTTTATTTTCAACATACCAACGAAAATTTACGGAAAAATAGTTTAAATAGTATAAGATGTTTTTATTGACATAAATATGTTACTTTCAAGGTATGTACAACTAACAAATTCGTTCTTGCAATTAAAAAGTAGTCTTAGGCTGTCATGCACGGACCTGAGCTAATAAATTTAAATCATAGTTACCTGGTTAGTCTGTTAAAAATGTCTCTCCGTCACTGTCAATTTCTATTGCACTGAAACAGACATACAGCAATATTTAAAGCAGAGTTATCTAAAATCTTTAACTCAGATCTGCGCAAGTCAGCCTTAAAAAGTAATTACACAAATAATAACGGTGCTTTTTATAAATGACATACATACTTGCATATTCATATTAAACATTTACTTCACGTAATTTAGTGATTAATTAGTAGACATTAATTCACTACAAATATCATTTTTGAATTGAGGCTGGATTGTGTGAGAAAGAAATTAAGGGAAGAAAAGGAAAGGAAGGAAGAAACTTAGAAAGTTACCATTAATCACGTACTGTAGCCACCTTTGGGATGGTTCTGCAAAGCACCAACTAGAAGCAATGGATGCAGTTGACTGAAGAGCCCGGAAAATTATTAACAACTTTGACCTCACCACCAAAAAACTGCAGCTGTTGTTGTTGTTGCCAGTTTAGCAGTCTTCTACTACAGATTACATTTTGGAGAGTGCGCGAATGCTCTTTCTGAACAGGTTGAACCCACACCCTTCTTGCATCGGACTACTAGACGCAGACATACCTTCCATCCTTTCATGGTAGATATCCCAAGAAGTCGAACCAAACGCTTCGATAGTTCCTTTTTGGTGCGGGTCGACAAGGTGTGGAATGAACTGCCTGCGTCTGTTTTTCGAGAAAGCTATAGTCCTAGATCTTTCAAGCGTCGAGTGAATAGGTATCTCGTGGATAGACGTGTAACACCTTCGTCTTCATCGTCACTTTCCATCAGGTGAGATAGAAGATAAACGTCTTATCCTTTTTCAATAAAAAATAATAATAAAAAAAATAATATAAAGCGCCATCGTTGAGCCTTCACCTTAGATTATTAGATACACTTAGATTATTGAACCTCGACATCTTAAATACGCTGGAAGATACACTTATATGTGAGCATGTGAAAGAATAATGAAATAAAACGACTTACGATAGAAGTTCATTTTAAAGAGAAATATGTTAAATTCAAAAAAAACAGTATGTGTGGTGAATTGTGAATAATGCTGCTATATTGTGCGTTCCATTCTTGGCAAGGTCTTGAGTTTTATTCAATAATGTTCTAGAGAAAAGAATAAATCTGAATAATGAAATTGTTTTCAAGTTGTTTAAGTTTCATGAAATTAAATGTTTTTAAATGTTCGTAATAATTTTGAAAAATACTTGTACCTTTTGATGTGTGTTTCGATAACCCAGTTTACACGCTTTTTACCATCAGTAAGATGTTTTATATCAAATTAGTTGTTATCCACTTGTAGGAAATTGAATCAGTTCCAAACATAAGCGTGCGTCTTAATAAAATATAAGCTATCATTTTCAAATAGTTGTGTTGTAGTGAAAGCCGAAATAGTGCATCTTAAACGATTTTGCCTATTAACCAAACCATATCCTAGAATATTGAGACAAAATCTGTAACATAGTATGTATATGCAAAATCGTAGGTTGCGTAATAACCTATTATAATTTGAATTTTTCGTAAAAAAAAAAAATATGGTTATTTTTATTTATTTAAAAAACCAACAGCTATACAAAACATCTTTCATTACATTTTTCTTATAATTAAGGCCATTTCATAAACTTATAAATAATAACTGATTAATAAAATATTTAAATAACAATTTATTTTCAAATTTTTACATTTATGGAGTAAATTTCTACTCTAACGTAAAATACTGTAAGAAAGCTAGGTATTACTCATTATTATACTAGCTATCCAATAACATACAAAAACCTTTTAAAACAAATAATCAGGTACATATAAAAAAAAACTAGTTTAAGCACTATTAATAACTTTTTAAATAATAATTATAATAATTAATAAAAACATTTTTTATTTTTTGTTGCTGATAGGTACATTATTTAGTTAATTATTTTAACGTTTAAGGTCACACTCAAGAAAACGGGCCTTTCCTTAAACTCTCGTCATGTTAAAAATACCATGTTCTATTACAATTATTTAGTCTTAACTATAAAAAGTAATAGACAATATGTATATATTTCGATCAAATTCTAAAGACCTATCAATACAATATTATTACGAGTAAAGTTTTGAAATTCTGATAGGCTTATTGATAATCGTTTCGAAATTAATAGTGACATAGGTAATCTTCCTTGGATCCTTTAAAACTTAGTATTAACTATTGATTATATCTATGAATGATAGGCTGATTAAGGATGAATTATATTGGAGCAGGTGTTTTCGATTAAAACAAAATAGCTTTTATTAGTAACCATTCATAACCTTAAATGTATTATAGAAAGTAAAAAAAACACAGATAAATAAAGATGTATTCGATAATTATGATTGACATACCTAAACATTCATTTTTGGAACCCTGTAATATGCATGTAAAACTAAAATGTCCACGAAATAAATAAAACTTATGTTTAAAGTTAAAAACTTAAAAAAATAAGTTTAAAACGCGTAAAACATAATTCTTCTCAACAACAACTTTTTCGAAAGAATTTTTTTGTTTGACGTTTTAGGCTGTTCTTGTGTCACTATACATATTAGAAGGATATACCTACGTAATTATTAACTTAATTAATTGTATGTGTTTATATTATATTGTTAATGGTAATTGGGATTATATTATATCGACGTCCCATCCCTTTACTAAAACGGCGGTCAAATTAGGAAAACTGTAGTACCGCCCCAGATAAGATCTTATTAAAAAAACTCTACCAAAACGTATTTTGTACGACGAAAAAAAAGTATTGTATTGTATATTAAAGGTAAAGAGTTATTTGAAATACTGTTTCACGACTGTTTTAGGATACACTTTTTTTAGGCAATCGTAATTAGAAAAGTAGATTATTATATAAATCGTTATTTATACTTACAATTTAGATGAAGATAAATAAATAAAAGTGAAGATAAATTTTAAGTGAAATTTATGAAAACTTTGTTGTATTTCGATTTTAGGTTAAAACATTGTATGAGACAAAATCGAAGCCGTATTACATACGACTATACACCTAAAGCATCTTTGACTTTCTGACGATAGTATAAAAATCCATGTGGGTAGAAAGAGTAATATAATTATTTTACCAAATGCCTGCCAGAGAAGCTTTAAAAATTTTCATGGAGTAAAGAAACTTTACCAATATATTATTTTTTGAATGTAAGAGCAGTAAGTTTCAAGCCTCCTGACGCTGCTGGAAATTAAGCTTATTCTTAGGTTAATTAAACGGCTCTGAACTATGCATGGTACGGCCTCAGTTACAACGACAAATAAATTTTTATGGTTTAAACTATCGATTCAGGTACAAAATATATATCAAATTGATTTGTTATTTTGCAAATATTTTACATTTTAAGATAAGAATAGAAATAAATCCAATAGATCAAATTTTAATAAAGTAATTTTAAATTTTAATAAAAGCTGTAGAAGTGGTAAGCGATAGGAATGTCTCTGATTATAAGAAATTTATTGATATTCGAAATCTCTTCATTCAATGTGTTAAAATTGTAACAAACCATAATAAACACGTGAGAAATATTTCATTTCGGGTTAAAAGAAGCAACAACCCCTAAAATTATAAGTAAACAAGCAAATCCAGCATTATTAATTACATGCCTAATTATATAAATATATTATACTGTTTCTTCTTGGTCGTTCGTTCTTGGCATTGGTCGTGAATTGGATTTTTTTCCAGTTTTTTTGTTCTCCAACTCTGTTTATAAGTGATACTTCTGGAACACTTGCCAATGGGTAGTCCTGTGGTACTTTTGATGCGGTTTGTCCATCTTGTCGTCGTCTATCGCGTATGTGACTGCCTTTAAGGTACAAAAAGCTAACTGAAACTTTATTTTTAAGACATGTATAAAAAGGATTTTATTATCTTGACGGTTGAACGATAAGATGAGCTATCCAGTTGATTCTCAGAAGTATTTTCAAATATCACCTCTTCATGGCTTTTATATTTGTCAAGTTTTTCAAGCCTCTGCGGTGTACATGAAAATACGACACACTAGACATTTCATGAGCCAAAATGATCTGAAAAGCCATTATTAATTATGTTTTACCATTATGTGGATTGCGCAGTCTTATGCCGGAAAATCAAAAAAGAACTAAGTCACATAGATTTGAAACTAAACTAAAGTGTGGTGTGACAAGCGGCCTAATATTACGTTCAACAGTCACAAGACAAGGCTTGCCATGTTTAGGCAGAGCAGACTGAAGCGGAGTTTAATTAAAACAGCTTTTCACTGCAACTATTCACTTCTTATTTAAAGTCTGCTGCAGAACATCACTGAAATTTAAAGGGATACCTAAGTTTTCATGACTTTTGCTGCTGCAATTATGACGCTATCACGTTAAAGCCTAGAAGGTTTAATTGAAAATGTTCCTTACCTACCTTAATTTTTTAAATCATGATAATTTATAAAATTTGATAAAATTTTATCACAGTGAACATTTAAAAATTATTTTTTATCACATCCTTTCAAAAAGAGCTAGTTTCATAATTTTTCGTAAATAGTGAATTAAATAGTCCTTTAATCCCTAGAGGCTATTAGTGATTTGAATTTGGAATATGCATATGTTTAGTAAAAGATCCAATCACCAAAAAAATCAAACCAAATCCAAATATTTGTGTCTTAAGATTGACAATTAATTTTTCTTAATAAAAAAAACATGGCTCTAATACAAGTCCGGAAAAACCTTCGTTAAGAAGAACCGGCAAGAAACTTCACGAGTATATTTTTCTCAAATTAATGTACAGTGTCTCTTTGTGTCTCTATATAAAATTATTCTTATCTGCATCTGTTAGCTCGATGATCGCGAACTTTGTATGAGCAAGTTACAGTCTGTACGATAAAGTTAACCACATGAAAGCTATAGAAATTTTTTTTGTAAAAGCATAAAGAAACGCGAAATGCATTTCGCCTTGCGATTTCGCCAAATGTTTTGACACACAACACACTTTTCGCAAAGCTCTGGCGACTTGGTGTACACGGTGATCTGTTCAGATGGCTCAAGTCTTATGTTGAGAGAAGAAGTCAATCGGTAGTCCTGTGTGGTTATACATCATAACCAAAACTAGTCTGTTTTGGGGTACCACAGGGATCACATCTAAGGCCCTTGTTGTTCACACTATTCATAAATGACGTCACAAAACACCTAAAACACTCCTGTTCGCTACTTTACGCCGATGACATCAAGATTTACAGAGTTATACGCGATATTAGGGATTGTGAATTGTTACAACGTGATTTACTCAGTTTCGAAACTTATTGTACAGAAAATAAATAACTTTTCAACTTAGATAAATGTCAATTAATCAGTTTGTCAAAAAATAAAATTGTTATAGATTACAATTACACCCTAAATAATCATAAAATTGAAAAAGTTACTTAAATTAGAGATCTCGGCGTCATCATCGATAATAAATTGAACTTTATACCTCACATGGACTCCATTATATTTAAATCGTACCAGCAATCAGGACTAATTTTAAGGATAGGTAAACCATTTAAGAACCCCCTCACTTACAAAATTTACAACAGCTTTGTTAGAAGTCATCTTGAGTTTGCGTGTGCGGTATGGAACCCCTATTTTAATGTAATTTTTTCCAAAGTTAAAGTTTTATAAGGATATCATAGAGACAGCTGATTAAGAACTAAATTTGGATCCCAAGAAAAATGTGTACTTCGATTTAGTTGGTTTCATTTTGTAGGCTTCTTGTAAAGTTAGCCTCCTCATTGCCCATATCTTCGCTTAACAATAGAGACAAGGCTGAAAGGTTTGAATTTAATGAACCGAATGCACAACCCTTATTAAATTACTCATTTATAAAACAAAGAACTAATAAAACAGGTTTTGGAAGATATCAGTAGTACGTAACGTACAAAACTCCCACCATGACCTCAACGTGATATTGTATTGACAAATAATCATGGATGCCAGAGAAGCGAGCATTAACGTGAGGGTCTCTGGCGGACAGCCGCGACGCGCGAACGCCACCCGGAGCGTCTCGCGGCACCCAGGGTAAGGCTGGAGTGCTTTGCTTTGGTGCTGTTATGGGAGTCAATTAAATCTTTTGTTTCAATTCAAATCAATTATTTTTCTTACACATTTTAAGACAAGGGAAAATGGAGGAAATGTTTAAAAATACGCAGAGGCCTTATTAATCGTAAACGCATCGACTGCGAGTGCATCCGGTTCAGGATATCTAGTTATGCAACGGCTACCGGGATGTTTGATAATTGTTACGCATGAAAATGCTAACGTAGCTTCTGCGGTCCAGACGCTGAGGTACGGTACGTTGCGAGTTAAGAGATAAGCATTGGTTTAAGCTACTGTAAGATCTAGCTTTAAGATTCATTCATGTTAGTTATACAACTCTGACTACATGTCTCATTTGAAGTAATTTTTAATATTAAATTTAGTTTTTAAAAACATATTTCCTGCTCCCGAGATCTTGACTGGCACAGCCGGTAGGATCGTCCGAAGGTAGCATAGTCTTTCGCGACTTTTTAAATAAAATACGCAATTCCAAACGTGCGTATACGCGACTGTTCGGTGCAAGCGAACGATCCTCGAACCAAACAAATTCATCGAATCCACGGAAAGCATGCTGGCGGCTGGATGGTCAGTGCAATTTTTCACCATCCTTTCCCAACCACTTTTATTTAAATTTTCTGTTATTTTTGGAATCTAACCTTTTCCATCATAACTTATTTATCTGGTTTTTCTAAGCATCGAAAAACTCTATATTTAAGTGTAAAATTTTTATTTCTTGATTTTATTATACTTTGACTTTATTTGATTTTATTTTGTGATTTTATATTCTTGTGTGATATTTCATTTGTGCGTTTATATTATTCTAAGTGACATTTTTATTTTTTAAGATTGATTTTAATTGTGTGATAAAGGGTTAAGTCCATTTTAGGCCGTCAGTAAGCTTTATGTTTCAGCACTTAATGGACGAATGGAATGCACGATAATTCGTATCATTTATGTAAATGATTATTAGAAAAAGTATCAGAACTAAAATATTTCCCAATAAAATTATCTCAATTAATAAGAAACAAAACCTGAGGAGTCTCCATACAATAGCTGCGCAACGTTGGGGTTACCGATTCAATGCAAAAGAAGTTTTGCTGGTGGCTTATTCTAAAGATAAAGGCATAAAGCTTTTCATGAACAATAAAGTAAACATAAAGTATACATTTAAAACTAAATAAATAAAATCAAAAACATATTACAAACTTAATTATGTTAATTGTATAATCTTGCAAAGCATTATTTCGATTGCAACTATAACTTTTTGTGATTTTTATTTTTTTTAGTTCGGGATCCCTATCACCAAACTTCAAAATTCAAATACGTCAATCCAATTTGTTATTTTGCAACAAGTGGATGAGCTCTTTTGGTTTTCCTTTTTTTTTAGATTTTTACTTCCAATGTTATTTCCTTTTTGATTTTCCTTGTGTGAAGTCTAAACGCGACAAACACTCGCTTCGGGTCGAGAGATAATGTGGCTCAGTAGCGTCAGTTTCTCGTATTTTGAGACCTCCTCGAATTGTCGCGGGTACAGACCTCTTCCTTTAAAAGCCTTTAGGTTAGTCTTATGTATAAATGTGTCTTCTTTCTATATTCTAATTAAGATTTTGGACACGTGACTCTAATGTTGTACGTAAGATTTCCTTTGACTTCATTATTTAATTTAAATACCAAAAACAAAAAAGTTAGTTCAATAACCTTTTAAATATGGTTTATGACTATATAGTCAATCTATTAGAAATAATCATGACGGTATTATATGCTGAAACATCATCGGCCGACGGCTCAAACACTATGGACTTAAGCCTTTTAAGTCGTTACACTACACCACAATTCAAGTTATTCCTAATGAAATTCAAAAAATATTACCGCTTTTTAACGGTGATAAAAGGCAATTAAATTTATTTTTAAGAAAGTGCGATTGTGTAATCGATAAATATCATGGTAGTGAGGAACAGAACATATATATTATGCTGCTTTAATAAGCTAGCAAAATGATATTCTTTCATGGATACAGTTTAAGGACTTACTTAACCAACATTTTGGTGACCCAAGGAGTGAAGAATGCATAGCTATAGAGTTAGAGCTATTAAAAATAAAACAGGGTGAAAGTTATTTAGACTTTTGCAATAGAATCCAATCAGTTCGTTCTTGTTAAAATGTACAGTGAATGAAATAGACGATGACGAAACTAGAAGGGTTGAAAAAGTAATTTATAACAAAATGGCATTAAACGTTTTTCTCTATAATCTCACGAAAAATTTAATACGAGTAGTAAGGCTTAAGGTACCAGATACAATTGAGAAGGCCCTAGAATACGTTCTAGACGAGATTAACTTTTATGAACAATATACTTAAAAAAATAAAACTAATAACTTAAATAAACCACAGATAACTGGTTCGTTACAACAATCTAAACTTTGAAACTCCAGTTCATATCCAGTTTTACCTAACGTACCTAAATTTAATTTTGGTATTCCCAATCAGGCTAAATTACCTCAAAATACATAGTTTGGATATAAATTTAATGACCCTCAGCCTCAGTGTGGATACAAACTTAATAGTGCTCAAGCCTCATTCAACGTAAAGCCTTATAACCCAAATCCTCAGTTCGGTTATAAACCTCAATTAGGGTATAGACCCCAGTTCAGAACTAAAGAATCACTCCACGGTACTTATATAGTAATAACCACTGAAAATTGTTCTCTTTCTCTACATTATGAAAATAGAAACGCAAGAATATTTACCTTCGCAGATGACACGGCAATTATATTTCATGGTAGCTCATGGACCCGGGTGGTTGATGTAGCTCAGGAGGGACTTAATGCTGTCAGTAGGTGGCTTCAAAGAAACCTACTTAATGCAAATGCCAGTAAAACCAAATTTATTTCCTTTACGAGCACAAATAGATCACCCCCCACAGAAACACTTAAGCTTAGACTCCACTGTTGCCAAAATAAAGATTTGTCTGATTGCCAATGCCAACAACTCGAGAAGGTAGGGAGTACTAAGTACTTAGGGGTAATTATTGACCAAAACTTCTCATGGTCAGCACAGGTAGACGCGGTTTCAAAACGGCTTAAAAAACTTATCCACATTTTTAGAAAATTAAGAAACGTTGCTGACCTTGACCTTATTAAAACCGTTTATCTCTGTTTGTGCCAATCGGTTATAAACTACTGCTTGATAGTATGGGGCCCAACATATAAGAAACACCTACTCAAACTAGAAAAAACGCAGCGAGCGATTCTTAAAGTAGCTTACCGCCGACCGAGAAGATACCCGACCGGTTCGCCAACTATATATATCTGCAGCAATCCTCTACTTTCACAAACATGCTAAACAAAAGGCTCGTATTTCACACAGGTCACTAAGATGGGATTATCCCGCTTTTAAAACTTGTTATGCAAGAAGATCTAGCTGTTACATGGGACCTTATCTTTACAAACAAGTGTACAAAATAAATCATGACATCATAAATGAATCTAGAGTAAAATGTAGAAAAATTGTTCAGAAATGGTTGCAAGATAAAAATTACAATGAGACTGAGGACTTACTTAAAATGAATATTTAAACCAGACAGACAGACACACTTATTTTCCAATTTATAACTTAAACTTTATAACTTACGGTAGGGAACACAGTACATCACACGAGAACACACAAACAATCATAATCTCTCTCACATTCACACATTCACACCCAAACACATACACACATGCACACCCAAACACATACACACATACAAACACAGTTAAATACGCTACGCACTCAATGTTATAAACAGGAAAAAGAACCTTAATGGGAAGACACTGGTCTCCACAACACAGGGAACCCAAGTGTGGAGTCCAGCGTACTGCTGAATTAATGCCATCTGTAAATACTGTAAAAATTGTTATCTGTACCATGTATCAGTTGATTGTGTATTATTTGTGTATGTACTGAATAAATAAATATTTCATTTCATTTCATTTCATTTCATTTCATTTCATTATACAAATATCAACGCTCATTTTTGTATGCGGTTACAACAATTACTACCCTGCCTGAAATCAGTTACCCAAATTCAAGCCGATTGCAACCAATTAATATCAAAAGCATGAACCTGGAAGAATTAAGACATTTTTAGCGCATTCTGAACAGTGACAAAAACCGTGAAGTGAGTGAAAGTGAAAATATAGATTTAAGTTTAATCAGTCAGAGTTCCTACCCTTATTCTGTACGAACTTGTGTTTAGCATATTGTGTTACTCATTAATTAGATATATACTTACAGGGCGAAATCATCGGAACCCGGTCAGAATCTCAGTGGAACCCGATAATTTCGCATTTGATGAGGGAGGAGTTATGCCACGGCTACCGGGACGCTTGATAACTGTTTCGCATGAAAATGCTAACGTAGCGTCTTTCTTCCCTGGCTGAACTTTTGAAGCCTACGGAAACGGCTAATAATTCTAGGTGATTGATATGGTATTATTTTTCACTACGTTTCCAGTATTCCAAAACAATAAAATTTATTGTTTTGGAAAGTATTCCAGTGCAATAGCGCTCCAGCCTGTTCTGAATAGATTTGTATATGTGTTGTAAATTTATGAAGTTATTGAAAAGGAAATGTTATATTTACTTATACTTTTCTACCAGATTAAATCTTCTAACATTAATTTAGGGAGTTTAATTTTTGCCTCATAGTTGTACTTATTTTTTAGCTAGACAGGATGCGACCAGTACACCTATATGTTTGGCAAAATCTCGTTACGAGCATATTTGAAGTTACATAAATTTATTTATTATTATAACGCTTATCGTCAGGTAAAGAAATATAAATCTGTTTGATTCGAACCTAAAAATGTTACTGACTGTGTATTTTTGTCCAAATTAACAAGTGACTCATAACTTCGCGCATAATTTTTGTAAATACCCACGGAGCAACGGATAATCTATACGGCATGGCCGTAAACTCGAATGTGATTGGCTCAAACACTTCATTTTCTTGAAATTCAAAACGTAGGTAGTTACATGATGTTTTTTATCTATGTTAGCTAAAAAAACATTATGGGGAATTAATTAAGAAGCTGTTTTATAAGATTTCATTTTAAAGTGTACTTTTTCTACAAAGTTGTATAATTTTATTTATTAATTTTTTTTTGTTTAGTACGAACCGTTTTTCGTCGTTCAGTTTCGGTGCTAATATATTTATTTACTATATTTCACCGCTTCATTCTTCAGATAGTATTTAATTAACAAGGTAGTCCTTTTAAGGTACTAGGTAATTCCCACAATTTTAGAGTATGTCATTTGACTTATTCAAAAAGCTTTCCGTCTTTTTACTTGATCAACCCCGGTCCCGGTAAGTCTTTATCCTTTTTTCGTGCGTGGTAACAAGCACACGTCTTATACCAAGGAATAACTTAACAGTTTAGTATTAAATATAATCTAAAAGTTGTACTAAAAGTTCGAAAATTAGAACTAACAATAAAGAATATACGATATCGACTCGTTAATTCTTCCGATGAGGTAAGCCATTTTTTGTTTTTTTCATAAGTGATCGTGGGTATCTATAAACTATAATTTCATTTTATCGGAAAGATGCAGAAAAAACGGGTTATCTATAATAGCTATATCACGCTATCTGCAAAAATTCCTGTTAGTCTTCTACCTGATGTTTTTTATTATAATCTATAATTTTGCTTTGTCAAAACGATGCAGAAAATACGTGTAATCTATAATAGATATATCACGCTACCTGTAAAAATTCAAGGTAGTTACTACCTAATGTTTATTAATATAAACTTAATTTCGCCTTGTCGAAAAGATACAGAAGATACGTGTTATCAATAATAGATATATGACGGTATCCGCATAAATAATTGGTGTTTCTTATTCCGATTAATGCTGTATAGTACTTGTATTGTTATTTTTGGCTTTTTTTTCTCAATAATGTTTAAAAAGTTTAATACGAATGCAGAAAATCTGAAAGGGATTTAACACGATATCTGTATTACTTAATATTCTATTATTTCTATTTTATTTTCAAATCTGAAAGTCGTCATTAAAATAATTTAAATATAATGATAAACCCAGTGGACGAATCTCTGGCTATCCATTTCGGTTACCGCAATACCTGAGCCCTCTATGTAGACTCTCCCTAATCTGAAACCGTCAACCTCCCAGAATGAACCGGGCCAGTCGGGAGAATTATTTCGGACATGGATCAAGAGATTCTTTCTAACCTTGGGGCGTAAGGGGCTTCAGTTATGGACTAACCGCTTTAAAAATAAAAATTAAGTAACAATAATAATAATAAAGTACACCGAAGCTATCTAAGTACTTCACAAACATCAACAGGCAACCGGTCAACCCAGTCGGAAAACTGGATGGGACCTCCTCGTTACCCGTCAAAAAGGGGCAGGGGGGGGCGACGTCAATGGAAAGTGCTATTGCATCCACTTCAGCGTCCACATTTGAATTCGGCTTTCAACGCAAAATTCAACCAGTCCGGGACTCGTGCATCGAATCAACCATAATTCAGGTACACGCAGGTGAAATCCATTACTTTGAAATAACTAAACATAACAAATAATGAAACAATTTTAAAATGGATAAAATTATGTTTCTCAATTCCATATCGTGATAAAATTACACCAGTATTACTCCCAAACATATTTTGTCGCATAGTGAAAAACGAAATATGATAATAGGAATTAATAAATTGTTAGACTTAGAGGCTATAAAACCTTGTTATCCTCAAGTGACCAGTTTATATCAAACAAATATAATACATAAATTATTTAGCGCTGAAACTCAACGGTGAAGAACGGTTTGTACCTACTAAACAAAAAAAAATTAATGAATAACATTATACAATTTTGTAGAAAAAGTACACTTCAAAAGGGAAGCTTATAAAACAGCTTCTAAATTAATTCCTCATAATGGTTTTTTAGCTAACATAGATAAGAAAGATCATGTACCTACTAATTTTAACCCTTTACTCCATTTTCCCTTGTCTTAAAATGTGTAGGAAAAATAATAGATTTGAATTGAAACAAAAGATTTAATTAAGTCCCATAACAGCAGCAAAGCACTGGGTGCCTTACCCTGGGTACCGGGAGACGCACTGGGCGGCGTTTGCGCGGCACGGCTGTCCGTCAGAGACCATGACGTTGGTGCTAACTGAGGTCATTGTGGGAGTTTTGTGCGTTACGTAATACTGATATGTTCAAAAACCTGTTTTATTAGTTCTCTGTTTTTTAAATGAGCAATTTGTCTCTATTACTAGTCGAAGATATGGGCAATGATGAGGCAAATTTTACAAGAAGCCTGTAAAATGAAATGATCTAAATTAGTTCTAAATCAGCTTTCTCTGTGATATCCTTATATTACTTTAACTTTTGAAAAAAATACCAAAAAGTTACCGTTACATCGTTAGCCGTATGCACCGACATAGGGTCCAGACATTAAATTAGAAAATATAGTTTTTGCATCCGTACACATAATCATATTATACAACATTAAAACCACAGCCCCAAATCGTAAACAAACTATGTTATCCTTGCTCATCTTTAAAAATAACATAATGATATGTTCTGTATCGACTCTAAAAGATTATATTTTTTGTTACGAAAAATATTAAAGCTTCGAACTCGGGGTTCTTGTTTGTAACTTGAAAGGCCCCGTCGAGTCTGACGCTAAGTCGGTAGATAAAGCAGACGTTAGGTACGAGCGGCGTTTACATGAGTGTGTTCAGCGTACACAGCACACGGCACGTACTCAGTGTTGGTTATCCGACAAACGGCTGGGTGGACCTAAAACTCTCAGTCCTTTACAAAATTTTACCATAAACCTATATTAAACCCACTAAACGACTTTGCCTTGTCCGTACTCAATAAAGGTACAAACCACTCAATACCTTCCGATAAAGAGATTAATTAAAATTAAATTGTTCTGTTTATTTATTTAATTAATTTGGCAATCACCAAGTGTATATTAAACGCCTAAAGGTTTACTGGATTCTTAAATTATGTACTAAAGTAAGAAATTTAATGAATAAACGTATTAAAATTAATTATAATTTGTAAAGACAAAAGAAAACAAAACTTAACCTCTAAAAATCTACCTTGTTAATTAAATACTATCTCAAGAATGAAGCGACGAAATATAATAGAAGATCTTAATTCGAAGATATATAGAGAACCCGTCCCTCCCGGAACCCATACAAAAGTTTTGTTTTGATCTTTAAAAAATGAAGACTTGCCGGGACCAGGGTTGATCAAGTAAAAATACGGAAAGCTTTTTGAATAAGTCAAATGACATACTCTAAAACTGTACGAAGTTACCTAGTACCTTAAAAGGACTACCTTGTTAGTTAAATACTATCTTCGAATGAAGCGACTCATATAATAGCGATAGAACTTCACTTGGAAGTTCGTTTAATCATCTATTATATTTGTTTGATATAAACTGGTCACTTGAGGTATAACAAGGTTTTATAGCCTCTGAGTCTAAAAAATTATTAATTGCTATTATAATATTTCGTTTTTCACTATGCGACAAAGTATGTTTGGGAGTAAATACTGGTGTAATTTTATCATGAAATGGAATTGAGAAACAGAATTTTATCCATTTTAAAATCATTTTAGTATTTATTATTTTCGGCCAATAATCATAAAAGTAATGGATTCCACCTGCGTGTATCTGAGTTATGGTTGATTCAGTGCACGAGTCCCGGACTGGTTTAATTTTGCGTTGAACGCTGAATTCAAATGTGGACCCCGAAGTGGAGGCACTGGCAGTTTCCATTGACGTCGCCCCCTCCCTCTTTTTGACGGGTAACGAGGAGATCCCATCCAGTTTCCCGACTAGGTTGACCGGTTGCCTGTCGATGTTTGGGGAATACTTAGCTAGCTTTGGTGTAATTTTTTATTATTTCTATTATTACTTTTTTTTTACACTTCATTATCTCCTTTTTCAAGAAGTAAGTTCATCCCCTATTTATAGCGGTTATTCCATAACTGGAGCCCCTTAAGCCCCAAGGTTAGAAAGAATCTCTTGATCCATGTCCGAAATAATTCTCCCGACTGGCCCGGTTCATTCTGGAAGGTTGACGGTTTCAGATTAGGGAGAGTCTACATAGAGGGCTCAGGTATTGCGGTAACCGAAATGGATAGCCAGAGATTCGTCCACTGGGTTTATCATTATATTTAAATTATTTTAAAGACGACTTTCAGTTTGAAAAAGAAAATAGAAATAATAGACTATTACATAATACAGATATCGTGTTAAATCCCTTTCAGACTACACGCATTTTCTGTATTCGTATTAAAATTTTTAAACATTATTGAATAAAAAGGTCAAAAACAACAATAAGAGTACTATACAGTATTAATTGGAATAAGAAACATCAGGATTACCAGTAATTTATGCGGATAATGTGATATATCTATTATAGATTACACGTTTTTTCTTCAAATTTCCGATAACATGAAATTATAGTTTGTAGATACTCGCGATCACTTATGAAAAAAACAAAAAAATGGCTTACCTCATCGAAAGAAATAACGAGTCGCTATCGTTTAGTCTTTATTGTTAGTTCTAATTTTCGAACTTGTAGTACACTTTTAGTACAACTTTTAAAGCATATTTAATATTAAACTGTTAAGTTAATCGTTGGTATAAGAGGGTGCTTGTACCGCGCAAGAAAAAAGAACGAAGACTTGCCGGAATCGGGGTTGATCAAGTAAACAGACGGAAAGTTTTTTAAATACGTCAAATGACATGTTCTAAGACTGTGCGAAGTTACCTAGTCCCTTAAAAGGACTACCTGTTTAATTATATACTATCTGAAGAATGAAACGATGTAATATAATTTTATAAAATAACGAAAAATTAATTGACACAGATACCTATATTGTTTGACAAATTATCGAACACCAAAAAATATAACAAATAGATTTTTCCTTAATTTTTTTTTTGGTTCCCCGTTTGGGCAGGAGTCAAAAAATGCATTTCCGCATACCTCTTGCGCGCGTTACAAGGTATCTAGGACTAGCTCCTAATGAGCACTACCCACTAAAAAATCCCCTGAATGACTCGTGCAAATTTTTGCCACACAGCCTTCATCTGAGCGACGACCAATTGGAGAAAGAAGCCGTGCTAGCGGGGCCCAGAAGGGGTCACCCGCTGGGATTACATAGCACTGAAGGTGCTCAAAGCACTGAAGGTAAATTCATAGCACTGAAAATGAAAATAAAAATTGAATTAATTCAATTTACATTACAATTGAAGGGCTTCGAGATCTAGTGTTAGTTGCGTGGCTACGTTCGTGTGCGCGTTTCTCGGTGTAGCGACTTTGTACTTAAAATCTATGACAGGGGTAGTACACGAAACTGAATCTCGAACTAGAGGATTGGAATGGGTTTCGGAGCGTTTGAAGAACGCTTCAGAGATTTTTTGAGGTGCTGTTGCACTGTAGATATTTCAAGATCTCTGCGCAGGTCCGCGTTACGCACGTAACAAGGTGCGTTTGTGGCCTCGCGGCAGAAGGGATTTTGAAGTACCTGCAGTTTGTGCAGGACGGAGGGTTTGGCGTGAGCAAATATTGGCTAGGCGTATGTCATGACGGGTCTAACGCAGGTCTTATAAAGCGTACGTTTGTTTCTGAAGGACATTTTACTTTTTCTACCTAACATACTTTATAGGCGGCCTAAGTAAAAACGGGCGAGTTTCGTTACTCTATCGACATGTGGCTTGAAAGAAAGCGTCTGGTTTAAAGTGACGCCTAAGTATTTGGTAGTGTGCTTCCAGGGGATGGGAATACCTAACATTCGAACGTGGAGATTGTCGGCGACACAAAGGTGTTTGCAGTCGAAGTAAACCGCAAAACTCTTGTCTGGGTTCACATCGATGTGCCATTTTTGAAACCATGCTCCGAGGGCGTTTACGGCCTTTTGAAGTCTGAATGTCGTTAGTGTACACGGTGTACAACAGAGGGGCGAGGACTGAGCCTTGAGGGACTCCAGCCTTTATGAGACGAGGCGCGGAAAGCGTGCCTTCATGTCTAAAACGAAACATACAATCTTTGAGAAAGGACGCTATTATTCTAAATAGGCGATCCGGTAAGCCTATTTTATAAAGTTTATAAACGAGACCGCTATGTCAGACTTTATTGAAAGCCTTGGCTACATCAAAGAAAACTACGACCGTTTTCTTACGCCATGGACAAAAGTCGTCGAGTATGTACTCGACGATTCGATAGACTTGCTGAGTTTCATAATTTTAGGAGTGCTTAGCGCGAAAGCCGAACTGATGGGGAATGATGAGGGGATCACCATCCGTTGGAAACAGATGGTTTCGCATTCGAGAGAGTTTGACTCTCTCGAGAAGTTTAGACATGGCCTTGAGGAGGCTGATGGGTCTGTAATTAGCCGGGATATTCAGAGGTTTACCCGGCTTGGGAATGCCTATGACTGTCGCTTCTTTCCAAGCTTTTGGAAAGTAGCTAAGGTCAAAGCAGGCATTGAAAATGATAGCTAACAAGGTAAGCACCTGTTGAGGCAGGTGCTTAAGTGCGTGGTTGGAAATTCCATCCGCAACCGGAGCATTTTTGGACTTTCGACTTCTAATGAGAAGTGTGATTTCATCATTAGAAACTGTGACGGGGTCGGCGGTTATGGGGAGAATGTCCCTTTGGAGGACTTCGTCCTCCACCCCTGGATGTGGGAGGGATCCGCGGGTTGGGTGCTGGGCGAGCATTGTGAGGCAATGTTGTCACCGAAGCATTCGGCTTTCTCTTCGACTTCGAAGGCAATAGTGCCATCTGGACGAGTCAGAAGAGGAATGTGGGAGGCAGCGTCTACGCGTAAGGCTCGGGCCATACTATAATATGCTTGGTGGAACGGGGAGATATTTTCCATGAGATCGTTCATCTGAGCGTCTCGGAATTCCGCGAGGCAAGACCTAACTTTTCGTTGAAGCTGATTCGCAGCTGATCTATAGGCGGGCGTGGGATATTTCTTGGCTCTCCGAAGAGCCGCGTTCTTAGTTTTAATAAGATTCCTAATGGCTAAGGGAAGCGTGGGTTTGCCTTGCTTAGCAACCTTTTCGTTATCACTGATGGCTGAGTTGATAGCATCAGTGAGGGAATTGATTAATAAATCTATTTTTGTCCGGGCTATGTAGAGATCCGGGCGAGATCGCAAGTGGAGAGTTCGGGGCCTCTAAGGCTGAAACCAACGTATTTTTAAAGCCTTTCCAGTTGGTAAAGTTCTTAGGAGAGGTATCGTTAACGTTGGACGATCCTAGCACGAGGGAAACGGGGTGGTGATCAGAGCCTAGGTCATCGAGCGGTTCGATAGACCTGTGATCAAGGCTGATATGCTTTACTATTGCGAAATCGAGGATGTCGGGAGAATGGTTCGGGTTATCGGGATAATGAGTAGAGTGACGGGATTCCTTAATTTGTTAACTTAAGAGCCTTTATACAAATCAACGCTCTCCCGAATCGGTAAACTGCAACATGCACATGTATCCGTTACATGCACACATCTGCAGTGCTGTATGAAGCCGATCACGAATCCCGTCACTCCCACTCATTATCCCGATAACCCGCACCATTCTCCCGACATCCTCGATTTCGCAATAGTACAGCATATCAACTCTATCGAACCACTCGATGACCTAGGTTCTGATCACCGCCCCGTTTCCCTCGAAGCTACCGACGCTGCAGCTGCCTCATGCAGAAACTATTTGATCCTGCCCACCACTTCCTCCTGCCTGCTCATCCAACCTGCTCCGCCTGTTCCTGCTCTCACTGATCCTGCACGCGCCAGAGTGCCAGTCGGCGCTTGAGCTTCTGCCGCTGATCCTGAATGCGCCTGAGCGCCTTCACCGTGGAAGCCTTCGCGGTGACCCCTCCGACTAATTCATGTCCGTGATAGTTTTTTTTTTTTTTGAATAAAATCTTTTATTACGTGACACAGTGATTAGACTACATGCTAAATTGTGACTTTCTCAGATTGACGTTTAAGCAAGGGATAATGAAAACCTTTAGATCGTAGATTACAGTGCATGCAGAGCCCATAGTAAGCCAGATTGTGACAATCTAGAGTACTACAAATTGAAGTCTAATTACTATTTAAACAACACAATTGCTCCTGGTTGTTTTCTTTAATAATTTGCATGTTACTAAACGTGCACCCAGAACTTCTATCATGGTCATTCAATATTTTAAGTTTAGTCATCATAAACTGAAAATTGACAATCCGGCACCCTTCAATGGCAATTCCAATTTAGGCTCCACATGACTCTCAGTTACCTGCAACGAAGATACATTGGTATATCTTAAAAATTTTAGGAGCAATTGTGTTGGTTAAAATTGTAATTAGACTACAATTTGTAGTACTTTAGATTGTCACAATCTGGCTAACTAAGGGCTCTACATGCACTGTAATCTACGATCTAAAGGTTTTCACTTTCCCTTGCTAAAACGTCAATCTGAGAAAGTCACAATTTGTCATATAGTCTAATCACTGCTTTATTAGATTTGAGTGCAACAGATAGTTTTTTTATTTAAAAATTTTAAAATAAATAGTAAACTTACAAGATAATTAACAGCCTTGGAGCTGCTGGGAAGATCTTCGTTACATTCGACTATAGTAGTCGCTGGTTTATCCTTGTTCATAGTGATTTTTAATCTGTAAAACAATACCGAAAATGACACGATTGACATAATTGCATACCTTCAGTTAACATAATTAGCTTAAGGTGAAGAAGATGTATATATTCCGATTTTAGCACATATTGTTTACACTGTATATTAATTAAAAGTCTGAACCTTTAAGCACCCGGTAAAAAAGTAATCATCATAAACTCACTGTCGAACCGCTGCAGGGTAAAAACCTCCACCCAGAGGGACAATATCGCATTATATAAAGAAGGCATCGGTGCCTCCTCCGGATTGGCGAATGTATTTTTGAACTTGGGGTTCTAAGATATCTCGGTATCCTCATGAGGTTATTTGTTTACCGGTCAGTGCAGATTTTTATACGCTCATACATTTTTCAATGATAAAAAACCAAACAAACGACCCTAGGATTAAGAGGCCAGCCACTGCGCTACCACAGCTCTGAATCATCATCATCATCATCATCATTAACCCATTTTCAACCCACTGCAGGGTGCGAGCCTTCTCGCGGCTCTGAAAATATGTGTAATGAATAAATAATAATAAGGTAACGTGCCTTTTTGCTTCTTTCTGCTTTCGCTCCGATTTTTTCTTTTTAAATTATATTGTTTCCTACCTTTATTACCCATTTTCCAAGTAGGTGGATTACCACCTCGAACTTTAAACTCGTGTTTAAAATAAAAAATGTTGGTCTTGGTATAACTTTATCTTTTTATTTTATGTACAACTTTTATCTAATGCATCTTACTCCGATGATGGAGCAAGTCAGAATGTCTTGATGCTTTTATTTCTTTTATGTGAAACATATATTCAAATATATTTTCTTCTTAATATATGTCGACCTCTTTACTGAAACATCGTAGCATTCTGACGTGCTTCCTATGGCTTAGCCGTGACGGTACCTAAAACAAAGACTTTTATAGATTTGTGTATTACTTATTAGTAAAATAATATTTGGAAAAATGCAGTACTTCAATATTAAATTTATTTTTTATAATCAAAATAAATATTTATACCAAAAGTATCAAAATTGATGGCAAGCGTTCGATATTTACGACGGAGTACGATAGCACTGGGCGAAAGCGCGGGTAAAAAAGCAATTAATCCACACTCTGGAAGGCCTCGGCCGGTACTAAATACAAGCATTTTTTTTTTGCCGCCGAAGCAACACCCTCACGGGAGGGAGGTGGAAGATGCGTCATGCACACCGCCGCAGGAAAATACCGACTTCTGCGGGGGTTATGTGGGACTCACCAGAACGGCACCTACCCACTAAAAACCACCTTGCTGGCTGTGGCAATATTTTACCAATAGCCTTCATCGGAAGCGACACCCGTTGGGAAGTGGGTGCGCTGGCGGAGACCCGTTAGCGGGTCGTCCGCCGGATGTGAAAGTTGCACTGAAGGTGCTCAAAGATGAGTTGGTGGCCGTTCTGGGCAGCCTCCGTCGAAGCCTGTATTGAATTGAGAAGGGAACTATGCTCCGCCAGAGCTAGCAGTCGCTCTGTAGGAGAATGTGAAGCCCTAAGTTTACGGGCTGAAACTGAAATTTCCCTAGCATCAATATTTTTGATAGCGTCACAGACTATACGCATATCGTCTGCTACGGAGGGTTGAGGAGTGGAATTCAATGAGCGAGGAGCCGGGATGGGATTCTGTTGTGCAGCGGGGCGCTGCCTCCAGTTCTCTAGGGCAGGCTTGGGCTGAGTAGGCTTTGCAGCTGGAAGAACCCGGCTTCGCAGCGGCGGAAAGTTTTCCTGGGAAAGGGGCGGAGCCTGTTTGGGTGCCGCCCTCTTATAATTGGAACGCATACAACGGGTTGCACGAGGGCAGCCCCTGTAATTTGCGGTGTGGCCGGACTGGCCACAAAGCATGCAATCGGGAGAATAGGGAGTTTCAGGAGTGCGATTGCACTCCTTGGTGAAATGAGGGACCAGGCACTTAACGCACCTGGGTGGGGCGGCGCAGTTGGCCGCCGCATGCCCGTACAACTGGTACCGGTGGCACTGACCGGGGTGACCGCGGCGATGAGTTGCCTCGATCGAGATCACAGAGAGGCCGCATATAGTGCTTTACCCTTTGAGGATCTCCCTGGATTTGGGGTTGTCGGCGAGAACCACCAATGCGAGAGGGTGACGCCTTCCGTACTTGCTGTGCATAAAATGCACCGCGAGTGCTGGGAAGCCTTGGGACTGCAGATCCTCAAGGATAGCCTCGTTCGATCATTCTGCGTACCACTCTGAACTTACGCTCTTCCGGGAGAGCGTAAGTGTGGTAAGAATATTGCTTACCGAAGAGGAGCTTGGTAAGCTCGGAAATCGTCTATCGACGAGACTAAGATTTTAATTGATTCACCCGAGTTGGTAGCTCGGGTGTAAAGGATGTTGTGCAATGTGCTCTTTGCACAATGTCGAAACCTCAGACCATTTTCCCTTCAAAACTGGATGTTTATGATGACCTTGAGCTTTTTTTCTGAGGGATGTGTTTTTCAGCGTGCTGTTGACTATGTCATAAAAAGTAGTAATTGCCTGCTCGGTTGTACATGGATCCAAAATAGGTTGCCAATTTACACGAGTATTATGAAATGTTTCAATTATAATGCTATAATCACCTTTTCTAAAGTTAAGTTTTGGCGTTAATAATTCCTCGCCTTGATTGTGAGGTCTAACACCTTTAATATGAGGGCAAGGTGAGCTCAGTCAAGGTTCACTAGGGGTAGCTGTTTTTAATTTCAAGGCGAAGGTTTGAAAAGGCTAGGTCTAATATATTACTGGCGTAATTCTTTATGTCATTATATTGTTTTAATACAAGGAAGCTTAACTCATCGGTCAGTTTCAACCCAGCATTTTGTACCTCTGTAGTGCCTGTATTTATATGCATGGGCCCAGTGTCGCTCCACGATATACAAGGTAGATTTAAATCCCCTCTATGCAGATAATTATTCAGAGTTTATCCTTTATATACTTAACAGCACGCAGTAAGCAATCTATATGACAAGGAACGAGATCGGGTTCAGGCGGAATGTTAACAATGGCAAGGCAGAGGTCAGCTATATGCTTACCGCCAACATTTAAATACTCGGCTGCTGCTCGGGAATAGCGCACTGTGACGCTCCTAGGTCATTGCATACCAAAACCAATACCCCACCCCCTGTCTTCTTACGGCTCAGAGTAAAGTCTCGATCGTATCGAAAGACATCATAACACGAATCACAGAATTCCGTATCAAACATTCCAGAGTGTAACCACGTCTCGGTAATCACTATAATATCATATTCGTTACATAATATTTGCAGCCTCAGCTGTGAACACTTAGTCCGTTTTGATAGAAAATATATTATCTTAAATCAAGGTTATGGTCGTTATCAAGCATTTTTAATATAAACTTATAACTTTTGTATTTCATTCAAACGAATATAATTACTCAATATAGAGTTCATTAATGTGTCAACTTTGTAAAAAGCAGTATTAAAGATAAAAAGAAGGTATAAAATGTGAGATTCAGTTACTCACTTCTTTGTAAAAAGATCAATTTAAGATTAAGTAACTCGCTACTATGTTGTAGAATGTAAAATAAATTATCATACAGGCTACATTTTATCCAGACATTCCCTCGGGATTTAGAATAAAAGCGGGTGAGACCGCGTGAAACCGCTAGTCAAATATAAATTCATAAAAAATAAAATTCTAAAACCTAGTATATAAAATTGTATCTTAAGATAACTGTAATTTCTCTGGCTGTATCATCTCTTCACCATGAATGGTACCGCCTATAACATTGGAATGTCAAATTGCAATTGCATACAAACTGAATTCGTTTCAGGTGTCATCAATTTAGTTTTTATATTTTTTTATTGTATGATATAAAAAGAAGTAAAATCCCAACAATTTTACTGCCTATTTTCTGAAGTACATGAATGAATGTCAACGTTAACCTAATTAATAACTCAAGTTATCGATGTCAACTAAAATAACACCAAGAAGTTTTCGTCTTAACTTTTCGATAAATAGTATATTATGCAACTAGTGAATAAAGGACGGATTTAAAGCGAGGGCCGTAGATGAGTCACGAGCAAGTGAAGGATTCAACTATTAGAATCCTGAGCGACGCGAGTGATTCATGGCATACTTTATACCATGACTACGAGAAAAAGACATAATTTAAGCGAAAATAGAAATTTTATCAAGAAATAATAAATGTTACATTAATTGAAATGGACATTAAAATTAGAGCAATGACTGAAATTAAGCGTAATTTTCTTATTATTATCATTAGGGTGGTCAACTTGTGAAACAATATTTATTATTTATTCCAATCGGATTTTTTGTACATTTATTTTTAGAATAGAACAAAAAGAATCTATTATTGTTTGTATTCGGAGGACGAAAACTTTGATACTTTTCTACGATTTTCATGTAATCATCTCTGACTACGAAGGTTCGGTCGATTTTCGTTTTTGTATCCTTTAAAGTAATCCGTAAAGCAGTGTCAGAAATCGTTTGCATGTCATCCACTGTCAGTCTAACAGGCTCATTTGAACGACAGGCTCCACTAATGCCGAGAATTAACGCAACCTGCAAACAAAAATAGAAAAACTGTTACAATATTGATGTCGATAGGTTTACAATTAAATAGTTCAAAATACCTACTTGTATTAAGCAAGATATGTTGAAGATAACTTACTTTTACTGCCAAAAAATGCGAGTCTGGCGCTTCATTCAAAAAGCGTTCAACATTTTGAGCGGTAAAAACCAGGGATTTTTTCGGTTTATAGACTTCTGATAGCCTTTTAAGGTAGGCTTGCAAGTTAGAATATGTTTTTATATCAATGTTATGCCTTGTTTTTACAGTACACCGCGACATAAAATATATACTCCATAATGTCGATGACTTCCTTTTCTTTGACAGTTCATTAAAATAAGTTAAGAAAACAGACTCAGAAAATGTGCCCGAAGCTTGATTTTCATTTTTCTATTTACAAAGCTCATCGTAGGTTTTGATGTAAACCAGCCTTGATTTGTTGGGTAGCAAGTTTTCTACAATATCAGCCGCCTTCTCTTTCATAAATTCAGGTGTTAACACAATATCTTCTTCGTCACTTGAATGCATAATCGATTTATTATAATTCAATCGATTTATTATAAAGTAACACTAAACTTTGTGTCCGTACAATTCACAGTAAGTATTTGAAATGGCGCCAATTCACAATTTTTTTTTTTTTCTATAATGGCAGCAAAGAACACAAAACAGTTTTTAATCTAATGCCAAACTCCATGTCGCAAATATCGACCAATCAAATCTCGAGAATTTATTTGCACCAAAGAGTTTGAATTTCGAATCTTAGCGCAAGGAGTTTGTGTAAGCATTGAAATGGAGATCGGATATATTTTGTGTTCCAAATTCAAACACCAAAACAGTGAATAAAAGGCCTATTTACTCACTGTTTTGCCTGAATAAAATAAGCTTTTTAGAGTAGGTATGGTATAAACATAGTTTTCTTACAGGATGTTACTCGACAATTAATGTATTCCTTTCTTAGATGTGTGTTCAATAGGAAAAATGGATGTCAATACACGCTCTAACGATTTAGCATTAAATGTATGCGTATTGAAAATTTCACGCTCCAATAAGCACAGTGACGCTCACGCAAACATAATATTTGAAACAAAATAACAGCAAATTATTTCCATTCGATGGTTTGTTTATTTGATACTAAAATATATTTTGTATTCGTTTTTATTTTTTTAATATGATACAGTGTTAAAGAAAACGTGCAACAAAACACTTCTGCGACATGTTTTATTAGGATCTACCAAAACATTTTGTATTGACAATAATACGTCATATTGTCTCTTTGTACGTGGTTTTTATTCGTAAGAAGGAAGATATACTAACCCTTTTTATCCCAATAAATATATTTCACACGATAACGAAGTTTACTGTAAAAGCTATCACTTATTTTAAATACTTTTTTCTTACACCAGTTGTTTTCATTATTATATAGAGATTCCGAAATTAAGACGCTGAGCTCCAGATGTTGCTCATACGAATGACTACGTTCTCTATCAAATTACTAGGGTCGAGCTGATGTAAGATTTTTCTCATAGTATCTTACTTACTTAAAATTGACGTAAAATTTTACGATGTACGATGTAGGTGAATTAAATTAGTATTGGTAAAATATAAAAGCATACATGTACTTAGTGATATGAAAGGCATGTTGCAGGTATAATTTAGTGAATTATTTGGATAAAATATAGGTAAAGCACCATTTAATAAGCAGACAAACAAGAATACAAACGAACTTACTTTCACATCTTTCATGATAAAACTAATTATGATTTTTTGAGTTGGACATGTTCCGTACTATTACCTTTTCGACCCTGGACTTGTTCAATGACAAGAATCAAAACACCAAAAAATCTTTAAAAGGCTAATACTAAGGACTAATATCATAATAAAAGTTTTTCCCATGTGTTTTGCAACCCACAGCCGCTGTTACCAGAAAAGCCACGCTTGATTTTGAACTGCAAAGCTTTTTGTATTAGAAATCCATTTAGCCATATTTTCTAAACGTGTACAATATAATACAACACAATATTTAATTAGGTTTTTTGTTATAAAATATGTTAATATTAAAATATTATAAAGTAGAAAGTTCAGCTGGCACCACTCGTAAAAATGAGGCTTTCCAATTCTCTTGATATTTTATCACCAACGAAAGCCTATTTCTTATACTCTAAACATACTTAAAAAAATTATCTGTCGAACATAAATATGTACCAATTTGATTTCCGTTATCTGAGCCAGTACAAAGTACTTCAACGTCTAATCTACTTCCAGAAATTGTAATAACATGTAAATTGCAATTACGCATCCGAGGAACCCTTCAGAAGTTTTTAATTGATTCAAGTTAAAGTTTTAACGAAATCTTAACCAATAATTTCATGTCGAAACCATGAATTTGACTCAGGCTGAATCGAATTAAATATGAATATTACAATATTTCGCTCGGAAGTTACCAGTAGGTCGTCTTTTGATCTCTGAGCGTTCGACTATTGAACTTGAACACTTCAAAAACAATGAAATAGTATTTTTCAAATACGAACAATCGAAAGCTCAAAAAGGGTGGTGTAATTTCGTATTCAGTTTTATGAGTACAGAAAAAAGTTAATGGCCATTTTTTTTTTTTTTGCTGCCGAGGCACCCTCGCGGGAGGGAGGTGGAAGATGCGTCATGCATAGCGCCCGCAGGTAAATTCCTCTGCGGGGGGTTATGTGGGACTCACCAGAATGGCACCTACCCACTAAAAACCACCTGTTGGCTGTAGTAAACGTATACTATTAGCCTTCATCGGAAGCGACACCCGTCGGGAAGTTGGGCGCGCTGGCGGAGACCCGCTAGCGGGTCTTCCGCCTGTAGAGAAAGTTGCACTGAAGGTGCTCAAAGGGACATGAGTTGGTGGCCGTTCAGGGCAGCCTCCAGTGAAGCCGGGGCTGCGCGGAGGTCGGCCGAAGCATGATTTAGGGATCAATTAATTTAAATGAACCTATAATGAATTGAGAAGGGAACTATGTTCCGCCAGAGCTAGCAAACGCTCTGTCGGAGTACGTGAAGCCCTAAGTTTACGGGCTAAGACTGCAATCTCCCTAACATCAACACTTTTGATAGCGTCGCAGACGATACGCATATCGTCTGCTACGGAGGGTTGAGGAGTGATATTGGATGGGCGAGGAGCCAGGATGGGATTCGCTAGTGCAGCGGGGCGGTGCCTCCAGTTCTCTGGAGCAGGCTTGGGCTGGGTAGGCTTTGCAGCCGGAGGAACCCGGCTACGCAGCGGCGGAAAGTTTTCTTGAGAAAGGCGCGGGGCCTGTTTGGGTGCCGCCCTCTTAGAATTAGTACGCATACAACGGGGTGCACGGGGGCAGCCTCTGTAGTTTGCGGTGTGGCCGGACTGGCCACAAAGCACGCAATCGGGAGGAGAGGGAGTTTCAGGAGTGCGATTGCACTCCTTTGTGAAATGAGGGACCAGGCACTTGACGCACCTGGGTGGAGCGGCGCAGTTGGCCGCCGCGTGCCCGTACAACTGGCACCGGTGGCACTGGCAGGGATGACCGCGGCGATGAGGCGCCTCGATTGAGATCCCAGAGAGGCCGCAAATGGTGCTAACCTCTTCGAGAATCTCCCTGGACTTGGGGACGTTGGTGAGAACCACCAAGGCAAGAGGGTGTTGCCTCCGGGAAGCCTTGGGACTGCAGGTCTTCCAGGATAGCCTCGTTCGATAATTCGAACGGGACTTCCCTGAGTACCGCTCTGAACTTACGCTCTTCTGACAGAGCATAAGTGTGATTGTAATGTAGTAGTATACAAACTACGTGTCACTTATGTGTATGTAATACTTATTGTAACTCATTTATAATAGATCAGTAATAAACCAACTTTACTCGATGACAGTTGTTTGTATTGGTTGCCACCTCCCTATATGGCGACCCTGCCAAACGCGGCAAACGGGATTAAATAACAAGTAACTCATTACGCATAATTTATTAAAATGATTTTTTTTTTCTTGCGATGACTTCTTCAACATACTCGTGTATTTAAGTGGTGAAAATATGGGAAAATCTCAATCAAAACAGGAAGAGGTCATCATCGCCCAAACTGCCTCTGGTGGTAGTAACTCAGCCACATCAGAAAACTTAGAGCTCCATCTTTATTCGACCAATATAATTCTTATAATTATAGTGACTCTGCTGGCATTATTTGCCATTCTCCTTTTTTACAAATATTATAAAAAAGGACATAAGAAATTGATTCGTCGAGAAATAACCCTAAATGATCTGCGACGATCATTTCACCGTCGATCTGCACAAGGTTACCTGCCCAGAGACCTGCCCGAGTTGCTTATCAGTGAGGAGCTTTATCAAAGCACGGAAATCGTCTATCGACGAGACAGTGATTTTAATAGATTCACACGAGTTGGTCGCTCGGGTGTAGTGGATCTTGTGCTCTTTGCATAAAGTCGAGACCTCGGACCATTTACCCTTTTCCCGAAGGAACACGGGTGGTGGGACCTTGGCCTTGACAGAAAAGGCCGGGGCGGGTGTTGTATGCACCGGGGTAGCTGGCGTTGAGGTCGCCGCGGTGGGTGTTGAAGACACCGGGACGGGCGTTGAGGACGCCAGGGCTTGTTTCGAGCGCTTCTTAGAGCGCTTCTTAACTAGGGTGAAAGAGGGTGGCTCAGGGCCAGTTGTGGTGGCGTCCGAGGATGACTCGGTCGCGGGTGCGCGCTTGCGGCGCGGAGGGGCGTCTACTTCGCACTCCATGTCACTGGAGGAAGGGGACGCGGGAGGGCCTAAGACCTGAGGGGTCTGGGGAACTGGGGTGGCCTGAGGGGCCATTGTGGACATTAACGTTATGAGATGAGGGATAAGAGAATCTAAGAAACGGTACTTATCAGCATTTATAGACATGCCTTCAGTACTTTCGAGTAACTTTTTCATAAACTCGTTAAAGCTTAGGGAAGCCATTGCGGAGGGGTTGGGGAGGGACAACAATATATAAATATATATACTATGAACCTATCAACGATGACTAACTTCCTAAAAACCGCCCTACACGCAGTAGGGCGGTTGAGGACGACGCGGATAACTTACTCGAACACGAAGACTCGAGGCACCTGGAACGACGAATTCCCGTCGACGAAGCTCACGTTCCACAAAGTACGGTTAACAAACCCACTGACCGCCGTGAAAACGGCGTTAGAAACTTAGTAGATGTACGGTTAAAACCCACTTTCCGCCGTGAAAACGGCGTTAGAAACTTAATACGGTATACAACTATGAAATTATATATTACGACAACAACCAGTGAAATTTGGGTGCTCAATTAGCGCGGGGGCTAATAGAGCGGGAAGGCGTCTGCGATCGACGTGCGCTCGAGAACGCACGCAGACCGAGACTGTTTAATGGCCTTTTTTTTTTTTTTTGCTGCCGAGGCACCCTCGCAGGAGGCAGGTGGAAGATGCGTCATGCATACCGCCCGCAGGTAAATTCTTCTGCGGGGGGTTATGTGGGACTCACCAGAATGGCACCTACCCACTAAAAACCACCTGTTGGCTGTAGTTATTACCGTTAGCCTTCATCGGAAGCGACACCCGTCGGGAAGTTGGGCGCGCTGGCGGAGACCCGCTAGCGGGTCTTCCGCCTGTAGTGAAAGTTGCACTGAAGGTGCTCAAAGGGACATGAGTTGGTGGCCGTTCTGGGCAGCCTCCGGTGAAGCCAGGGCTGGGCAGAGGTCGGCCGAAGCATGATTTAGGGATCAATTCATTTAAATGAACCTATAATGAATTGAGAAGGGAACTATGCTCCGCCAGAGCTAGCAAACGCTCTGTCGGAGTACGTGAAGCCCTAAGTTTACGGGCTAAGACTGCGATTTCACTAACATCGATATTTTTCATAGCGTCGCAGACGATACGCATATCGTCTGCTACGGAGAATTGAGGAGTGAGTTTGTATGGGCGAGGAGCCGGGATGGGATTCGATGCGGGGCGCTGCCTCCAGTTTTCTGGGGCAGGCCTAGACTGTGTAGGCTTTGCAGCTGGAGGAACCCGGCTACGCAGCGGCGGATAGTTTTCTTGAGAAAGGCGCGGGGCCTGTTTGGGTGCCGCCCTTTTGAAATTGGAGCGCATACAACGGGGTGCACGAGGGCAGCCCCTGTAATTTGCGGTGTGGCCGGACTGGCCACAAAGCACGCAATCGGGAGGAGAGGGAGTTTCAGGAGTGCGATTGCACTCCTTAGTGAAGTGCGGGACCAGGCACTTGACGCACCTGGGCGGTGCGCGGCAGTTGGCCGCCGCGTGCCCGTACAACTGGCACCGATGGCACTGGCCGGGATGACCGCGGCGATGAGGCGCCTCGATCGAGATCCCAGAGAGGCCGCATATAGTGCTAACCCCTTTGAGGATCTCCCTGGACTTGGGGACGTTGGCGAGAACCACCAAAGCGAGAGGGTGTTGTCTCCCGTACTTGCTGTGCATTTTATGCACCGCGAGTGCCGGGAAGCCTTGGGACTGCAGATCCTCCAGGATAGCCTCGTTCGATAATTCGAACGGGACTCCCCTGAGTACCGCTCTGATCTTACGCTCTTCTGACAGAGCATAAGTGTGATAAGCATATTGCTTATCGGTGAGGAGCTTTGTTAAAGCTCGAAAGTCGTCTATCGACGAGACTAAGATTTTAATAGATTCACCCGAGTTGGCTGCTCGGGTGTAATGGATTTTGTGCTCATTGCACAATGTCGAGACCTCAGTCCATTTACCCTTTTCCCGAAGGAAAACGGGTGGTGGGACCTTGGCCTTGACAGAAGTTGCGGCTGGAGCGGGTGTTGAAGACACCGGGGCAGCTGGCGTTGAAGACGCCGCAGGGGGTGTAGGGACGGGCGCCGAGGGCGCCGGGTCTTGTTTCGAGCGCTTCTTAGAGCGCTTCTTTACAAGGGTGAAAGAGGGAGGCTCATCAGGGCCAGTTGGGGTGGCATCCGAAGATGACTCGGTCGCGGGTGCGCGCTTGCGGCGCGGAGGGGCGTCTACTTCGCACTCCATGTCACTGGAGGAAGGGGACGCGGGAGGGCCTAAGACCTGAGGGGTCTGGGGGACTGGGGTGGCCTGAGGGGCCATTGAGGGAATTAACGCCATGATATGCGGGATGAGAGAGTCCAAGAAACGATACTTATCAGCATTTATAGACATGCCTTCAGCACCGGTACTATCAAGTAACTTCCTCAAAAACTCATCAGAGCTTAGAGAAGCCATTGCGGAGGGGTTGGGGAGGGACAACAATATATAAATATATATACTATGAACCTATCAACGATGACTAACTTCCTAAAAACCACCTTACACGCAGTAGGCTGGTTGAGGACGACGTGGATAACTTACTCGAACACGAAGACTCGAGGCACCTGGAACGACGAAATTCCGTCGACGAAGCTCACGTTCCACGAAGTACGGTTAACAGCCCACTGTCCGCCGTGAAAACGGCGTTAGAAACTTATTAGATGTACGGTTAAAACCCACTTTCCGCCGTGAAAACGGCAATAGAAACTTATTAGAAGTACGGTTAACGAGCCACTGTCCGCCGTGAAAACGGCGTTAGAAACTTAATACGGTATACAACTATGAAATTATATATTACGACAACAACCAGTGAAATTTGGGTGCTCAATTAGCGCGGGGGCTAATAGAGCGGGAAGGCGTCTGCGATCGACGTGCGCTCGAGAACGCACGCAGACCGAGACTGTTTAATGGCCTTTTTTTTTTTTTTGCTGCCGAGGCACCCTCGCGGGAGGCAGGTGGAAGATGCGTCATGCATACCGCCCGCAGGTAAATTCTTCTGCGGGGGGTTATGTGGGACTCACCAGAATGGCACCTACCCACTAAAAACCACCTGTTGGCTGTAGTTATTACCGTTAGCCTTCATCGGAAGCGACACCCGTCGGGAAGTTGGGCGCGCTGGCGGAGACCCGCTAGCGGGTCTTCCGCCTGTTGTGAAAGTTGCACTGAAGGTGCTCAAAGGGACATGAGTTGGTGGCCGTTCTGGGCAGCCTCCGGTGAAGCCAGGGCTGGGCAGAGGTCGGCCGAAGCATGATTTAGGGATCAATTCATTTAAATGAACATATAATGAATTGAGAAGGGAACTATGCTCCGCCAGAGCTAGCAAACGCTCTGTCGGAGTACGTGAAGCCCTAAGTTTACGGGCTAAGACTGCAATCTCCCTAACATCAACACTTTTGATAGCGTCGCAGACGATACGCATATCGTCTGCTACGGAGGGTTGAGGAGTGATATTGGATGGGCGAGGAGCCAGGATGGGATTCGCTAGTGCAGCGGGGCGGTGCCTCCAGTTCTCTGGAGCAGGCTTGGGCTGGGTAGGCTTTGCAGCCGGAGGAACCCGGCTACGCAGCGGCGGAAAGTTTTCTTGAGAAAGGCGCGGGGCCTGTTTGGGTGCCGCCCTCTTAGAATTAGTACGCATACAACGGGGTGCACGGGGGCAGCCTCTGTAGTTTGCGGTGTGGCCGGACTGGCCACAAAGCACGCAATCGGGAGGAGAGGGAGTTTCAGGAGTGCGATTGCACTCCTTTGTGAAATGAGGGACCAGGCACTTGACGCACCTGGGTGGAGCGGCGCAGTTGGCCGCCGCGTGCCCGTACAACTGGCACCGGTGGCACTGGCAGGGATGACCGCGGCGATGAGGCGCCTCGATTGAGATCCCAGAGAGGCCGCAAATGGTGCTAACCTCTTCGAGAATCTCCCTGGACTTGGGGACGTTGGTGAGAACCACCAAGGCAAGAGGGTGTTGCCTCCGGGAAGCCTTGGGACTGCAGGTCTTCCAGGATAGCCTCGTTCGATAATTCGAACGGGACTTCCCTGAGTACCGCTCTGAACTTACGCTCTTCTGACAGAGCATAAGTGTGATTGTAATGTAGTAGTATACAAACTACGTGTCACTTATGTGTATGTAATACTTATTGTAACTCATTTATAATAGATCAGTAATAAACCAACTTTACTCGATGACAGTTGTTTGTATTGGTTGCCACCTCCCTATATGGCGACCCTGCCAAACGCGGCAAACGGGATTAAATAACAAGTAACTCATTACGCATAATTTATTAAAATGATTTTTTTTTTCTTGCGATGACTTCTTCAACATACTCGTGTATTTAAGTGGTGAAAATATGGGAAAATCTCAATCAAAACAGGAAGAGGTCATCATCGCCCAAACTGCCTCTGGTGGTAGTAACTCAGCCACATCAGAAAACTTAGAGCTCCATCTTTATTCGACCAATATAATTCTTATAATTATAGTGACTCTGCTGGCATTATTTGCCATTCTCCTTTTTTACAAATATTATAAAAAAGGACATAAGAAATTGATTCGTCGAGAAATAACCCTAAATGATCTGCGACGATCATTTCACCGTCGATCTGCACAAGGTTACCTGCCCAGAGACCTGCCCGAGTTGCTTATCAGTGAGGAGCTTTATCAAAGCACGGAAATCGTCTATCGACGAGACAGTGATTTTAATAGATTCACACGAGTTGGTCGCTCGGGTGTAGTGGATCTTGTGCTCTTTGCATAAAGTCGAGACCTCGGACCATTTACCCTTTTCCCGAAGGAACACGGGTGGTGGGACCTTGGCCTTGACAGAAAAGGCCGGGGCGGGTGTTGTATGCACCGGGGTAGCTGGCGTTGAGGTCGCCGCGGTGGGTGTTGAAGACACCGGGACGGGCGTTGAGGACGCCAGGGCTTGTTTCGAGCGCTTCTTAGAGCGCTTCTTAACTAGGGTGAAAGAGGGTGGCTCAGGGCCAGTTGTGGTGGCGTCCGAGGATGACTCGGTCGCGGGTGCGCGCTTGCGGCGCGGAGGGGCGTCTACTTCGCACTCCATGTCACTGGAGGAAGGGGACGCGGGAGGGCCTAAGACCTGAGGGGTCTGGGGAACTGGGGTGGCCTGAGGGGCCATTGTGGACATTAACGTTATGAGATGAGGGATAAGAGAATCTAAGAAACGGTACTTATCAGCATTTATAGACATGCCTTCAGTACTTTCGAGTAACTTTTTCATAAACTCGTTAAAGCTTAGGGAAGCCATTGCGGAGGGGTTGGGGAGGGACAACAATATATAAATATATATACTATGAACCTATCAACGATGACTAACTTCCTAAAAACCGCCCTACACGCAGTAGGGCGGTTGAGGACGACGCGGATAACTTACTCGAACACGAAGACTCGAGGCACCTGGAACGACGAATTCCCGTCGACGAAGCTCACGTTCCACAAAGTACGGTTAACAAACCCACTGACCGCCGTGAAAACGGCGTTAGAAACTTAGTAGATGTACGGTTAAAACCCACTTTCCGCCGTGAAAACGGCGTTAGAAACTTAATACGGTATACAACTATGAAATTATATATTACGACAACAACCAGTGAAATTTGGGTGCTCAATTAGCGCGGGGGCTAATAGAGCGGGAAGGCGTCTGCGATCGACGTGCGCTCGAGAACGCACGCAGACCGAGACTGTTTAATGGCCTTTTTTTTTTTTTTGCTGCCGAGGCACCCTCGCAGGAGGCAGGTGGAAGATGCGTCATGCATACCGCCCGCAGGTAAATTCTTCTGCGGGGGGTTATGTGGGACTCACCAGAATGGCACCTACCCACTAAAAACCACCTGTTGGCTGTAGTTATTACCGTTAGCCTTCATCGGAAGCGACACCCGTCGGGAAGTTGGGCGCGCTGGCGGAGACCCGCTAGCGGGTCTTCCGCCTGTAGTGAAAGTTGCACTGAAGGTGCTCAAAGGGACATGAGTTGGTGGCCGTTCTGGGCAGCCTCCGGTGAAGCCAGGGCTGGGCAGAGGTCGGCCGAAGCATGATTTAGGGATCAATTCATTTAAATGAACCTATAATGAATTGAGAAGGGAACTATGCTCCGCCAGAGCTAGCAAACGCTCTGTCGGAGTACGTGAAGCCCTAAGTTTACGGGCTAAGACTGCGATTTCACTAACATCGATATTTTTCATAGCGTCGCAGACGATACGCATATCGTCTGCTACGGAGAATTGAGGAGTGAGTTTGTATGGGCGAGGAGCCGGGATGGGATTCGATGCGGGGCGCTGCCTCCAGTTTTCTGGGGCAGGCCTAGACTGTGTAGGCTTTGCAGCTGGAGGAACCCGGCTACGCAGCGGCGGATAGTTTTCTTGAGAAAGGCGCGGGGCCTGTTTGGGTGCCGCCCTTTTGAAATTGGAGCGCATACAACGGGGTGCACGAGGGCAGCCCCTGTAATTTGCGGTGTGGCCGGACTGGCCACAAAGCACGCAATCGGGAGGAGAGGGAGTTTCAGGAGTGCGATTGCACTCCTTAGTGAAGTGCGGGACCAGGCACTTGACGCACCTGGGCGGTGCGCGGCAGTTGGCCGCCGCGTGCCCGTACAACTGGCACCGATGGCACTGGCCGGGATGACCGCGGCGATGAGGCGCCTCGATCGAGATCCCAGAGAGGCCGCATATAGTGCTAACCCCTTTGAGGATCTCCCTGGACTTGGGGACGTTGGCGAGAACCACCAAAGCGAGAGGGTGTTGTCTCCCGTACTTGCTGTGCATTTTATGCACCGCGAGTGCCGGGAAGCCTTGGGACTGCAGATCCTCCAGGATAGCCTCGTTCGATAATTCGAACGGGACTCCCCTGAGTACCGCTCTGATCTTACGCTCTTCTGACAGAGCATAAGTGTGATAAGCATATTGCTTATCGGTGAGGAGCTTTGTTAAAGCTCGAAAGTCGTCTATCGACGAGACTAAGATTTTAATAGATTCACCCGAGTTGGCTGCTCGGGTGTAATGGATTTTGTGCTCATTGCACAATGTCGAGACCTCAGTCCATTTACCCTTTTCCCGAAGGAAAACGGGTGGTGGGACCTTGGCCTTGACAGAAGTTGCGGCCGGAGCGGGTGTTGAAGACACCGGGGCAGCTGGCGTTGAAGACGCCGCAGGGGGTGTAGGGACGGGCGCCGAGGGCGCCGGGTCTTGTTTCGAGCGCTTCTTAGAGCGCTTCTTTACAAGGGTGAAAGAGGGAGGCTCATCAGGGCCAGTTGGGGTGGCATCCGAAGATGACTCGGTCGCGGGTGCGCGCTTGCGGCGCGGAGGGGCGTCTACTTCGCACTCCATGTCACTGGAGGAAGGGGACGCGGGAGGGCCTAAGACCTGAGGGGTCTGGGGGACTGGGGTGGCCTGAGGGGCCATTGAGGGAATTAACGCCATGATATGCGGGATGAGAGAGTCCAAGAAACGATACTTATCAGCATTTATAGACATGCCTTCAGCACCGGTACTATCAAGTAACTTCCTCAAAAACTCATCAGAGCTTAGAGAAGCCATTGCGGAGGGGTTGGGGAGGGACAACAATATATAAATATATATACTATGAACCTATCAACGATGACTAACTTCCTAAAAACCACCTTACACGCAGTAGGCTGGTTGAGGACGACGTGGATAACTTACTCGAACACGAAGACTCGAGGCACCTGGAACGACGAAATTCCGTCGACGAAGCTCACGTTCCACGAAGTACGGTTAACAGCCCACTGTCCGCCGTGAAAACGGCGTTAGAAACTTATTAGATGTACGGTTAAAACCCACTTTCCGCCGTGAAAACGGCAATAGAAACTTATTAGAAGTACGGTTAACGAGCCACTGTCCGCCGTGAAAACGGCGTTAGAAACTTAATACGGTATACAACTATGAAATTATATATTACGACAACAACCAGTGAAATTTGGGTGCTCAATTAGCGCGGGGGCTAATAGAGCGGGAAGGCGTCTGCGATCGACGTGCGCTCGAGAACGCACGCAGACCGAGACTGTTTAATGGCCTTTTTTTTTTTTTTGCTGCCGAGGCACCCTCGCGGGAGGCAGGTGGAAGATGCGTCATGCATACCGTCCGCAGGTAAATTCTTCTGCGGGGGGTTATGTGGGACTCACCAGAATGGCACCTACCCACTAAAAACCACCTGTTGGCTGTAGTTATTACCGTTAGCCTTCATCGGAAGCGACACCCGTCGGGAAGTTGGGCGCGCTGGCGGAGACCCGCTAGCGGGTCTTCCGCCTGTTGTGAAAGTTGCACTGAAGGTGCTCAAAGGGACATGAGTTGGTGGCCGTTCTGGGCAGCCTCCGGTGAAGCCAGGGCTGGGCAGAGGTCGGCCGAAGCATGATTTAGGGATCAATTCATTTAAATGAACATATAATGAATTGAGAAGGGAACTATGCTCCGCCAGAGCTAGCAAACGCTCTGTAGGAGTACGTGAAGCCCTAAGTTTACGGGCTAAGACTGCGATTTCACTAACATCGATATTTTTCATAGCGTCGCAGACGATACGCATATCGTCTGCTACGGAGAATTGAGGAGTGAGTTTGTATGGGCGAGGAGCCGGGATGGGATTCGATGCGGGGCGCTGCCTCCAGTTTTCTGGGGTAGGCCTGGACTGTGTAGGCTTAGCAGCCGGAGGAACCCGGCTACGCAGCGGCGGATAGTTTTCTTGAGAAAGGCGCGGGGCCTGTTTGGGTGCCGCCCTTTTGAAATTGGAGCGCATACAACGGGGTGCACGAGGGCAGCCCCTGTAATTTGCGGTGTGGCCGGACTGGCCACAAAGCACGCAATCGGGAGGAGAGGGAGTTTCAGGAGTGCGATTGCACTCCTTAGTGAAGTGCGGGACCAGGCACTTGACGCACCTGGGCGGTGCGCGGTAGTTGGCCGCCGCGTGCCCGTACAACTGGCACCGATGGCACTGGCCGGGATGACCGCGGCGATGAGGCGCCTCGATCGAGATCCCAGAGAGGCCGCATATAGTGCTAACCCCTTTGAGGATCTCCCTGGACTTGGGGACGTTGGCGAAAACCACCAAAGCGAGAGGGTGTTGCCTCCCGTACTTGCTGTGCATTTTATGCACCGCGAGTGCCGGGAATCCTTGGGACTGCAGATCCTCCAGGATAGCCTCGTTCGATAATTCGAACGGGACTCCCCTGAGTACCGCTCTGATCTTACGCTCTTCTGACAGAGCATAAGTGTGATAAGCATATTGCTTATCGGTGAGGAGCTTTGTTAAAGCTCGAAAGTCGTCTATCGACGAGACTAAGATTTTAATAGATTCACCCGAGTTGGCTGCTCGGATGTAATGGATTTTGTACTCATTGCACAATGTCGAGACCTCAGTCCATTTACCCTTTTCCCGAAGGAAAACGGGTGGTGGGACCTTGGCCTTGACAGAAGTTGGGGCAGGAGCGGGTGTTGAAGACACCGGGGCAGCTGGCGTTGAAGACGCCGCAGGAAGTGTAGGGACGGGCGTCGAGGGCGCCGGGTCTTGTTTTGAACGCTTCTTAGAGCGCTTCTTAACAAGCGTAAAGGAGGGAGACTCAGGGCCAGTTGGGGTGGCGTCCGAGGATGACTCGGTCGCGGGTGCGCGCTTGCGTCGCGGAGGGGCGTCTACTTCGCACTCCATGTCACTGGAGGAAGGGGACGCTGGAGAGCCAAGACCAGAGGGGTCTGGGGGACTGGGGTGGCCTGAGGGGCCATTGGTGGACGCCATGATATGCGGGATAAGAGAATCAAGGAAACGAAACTTATCAGCATTTATAAACATGCCTTCAGCATCGGTACTTTCAAGTAGCTTCTTCTTAATCTCTTTAGAGCTTAGGGAAGCCATTGCGGAGGGGTTGGGGAGGGACAATATATGAACCTAATCAACGATGACTAACTTCCTAAAAACCACCCTACACGCAGTAGGGCGGTTGAGGACGACGCGGATAACTTACTCGAACACGGAACTTGAAGTCCTGAAACGACGAGACCCCGTCGACGAAGCTCACGTTCCACGAAGTACGGTTAACAGCCCACTGTCCGCCGTGAAAACGGCGTTAGAAACTTATTAGATGTACGGTTAACGAGCCACTGTCCGCCGTGAAAACGGCGTTAGAAACTTAATACGGTATACAACTATGAAATTATATATTACGACAACAACCAGTGAAATTTGGGTGCTCAATTAGCGCGGGGGCTAATAGAGCGGGAAGGCGTCTGCGATCGACGTGCGCTCGAGAACGCACGCAGACCGAGACTGTGATGTTTTAATGGCCTTTTTTTTTTTTTTTTGCTGCCGAGGCACCCTCGCGGGAGGGAGGTGGAAGATGCGTCATGCATACCCGCCCGCAGGTAAATTCCTCTGCGGGGGGGTTATGTGGGACTCACCAGAATGGCACCTACCCACTAAAAACCACCTGTTGGCTGTAGTTATTACCGTTAGCCTTCATCGGAAGCGACACCCGTCGGGAAGTTGGGCGCGCTGGCGGAGACCCGCTAGCGGGTCTTCCGCCTGTAGTGAAAGTTGCACTGAAGGTGCTCAAAGGGACATGAGTTGGTGGCCGTTCTGGGCAGCCTCCGGTGAAGCCGGGGCTGGGCAGAGTTCGGCCGAAGCATGATTTAGGGATCAATTCATTTAAATGAACCTACAATGAATTGAGAAGGGAACTATGCTCCGCCAGAGCTAGCAAACGCTCTGTCGGAGTACGTGAAGCCCTAAGTTTACGGGCTAAGACTGAGATTTCACTAACATCGACATTTTTAATAGCGTCGCAGACGATACGCATATCGTCTGCTACGGAGGATTGAGGAGTGGGTTTGTATGGGCGAGGAGCCGGGATGGGATTCGATGCGGGACGCTGCCTCCAGTTTTCTGGAGCAGGCTTGGGCTGAGTAGACTTTGCAGCCGGAGGAACCCGGCTACGCAGCGGCGGAAAGTTTTCTTGAGAAAGGCGCGGGGCCTGTTTGGGAGCCGCCCTTTTGAAATTGGAGCGCATACAACGGGGTGCACGAGGGCAGCCCCTGTAGTTTGCGGTGTGGCCGGACTGGCCACAAAGCACGCAATCGGGAGGAGAGGGAGTTTCAGGAGTGCGATTGCACTCCTTAGTGAAGTGCGGGACCAGGCACTTGACGCACCTGGGCGGTGCGCGGCAGTTGGCTGCCGCGTGCCCGTACAACTGGCACCGATGGCACTGGCCGGGATGACCGCGGCGATGAGGCGCCTCGATTGAGATCCCAGAGAGGCCGCAAATAGAGCTAACCCCTTTCAGGATCTCTCTGGACTTGGGGACGTTGGCGAGAATCACCAAAGCGAGAGGGTGTTGCCTCCCGTACTTGCTGTGCATTTTATGCACCGCGAGTGCCAGGAAGCCTTGGGACTGCAGATCCTCCAGGATGGCCTCGTTCGATAATTCGAACGGGATCCCCCTGAGTACCGCTCTGATCTTACGCTCTTCTGACAGAGCATAAGTGTGATAAGCATATTGCTTATCGATGAGGAGCTTAGTCAAAGCTCGGAAATCGTCTATCGACGAGACAGTGATTTTAATAGATTCACCCGAGTTTACCGCTCGGGTGTAAAGGATCTTGTGCTCATTGCACAGTGTCGAGACCTCAGTCCATTTACCCTTTTCCCGAAGGAAAACGGGTGGTGGGACCTTGGCCTTGACAGAAGTTGGGGCCGGAGTGGGTGTTGAAGACACCGGGGCAGCTGGCGTTGAGGACGCCGCAGGGGGTGTAGGGACGGGCGTGGAGGGCGCCGGGTCTTGTTTCGAGCGCTTCTTAGAGCGCTTCTTAACAAGGGTGAAAGAGGGAGGCTCAGGGCCAGTTGGGGTGGCGTCCGAGGATGACTCAGTCGCGGGTGCGCGCTTGCGGCGCAGAGGGGCGTCTACTTCGCACTCCATGTCACTGGAGGAAGGGGACGCGGGAGGGCCTAAGACCTGAGGGGTCTGGGGAACTGGGGTGGCCTGAGGGGCCATTGTGGACATTATCGTCATGAAATGAGGGATGAGAGAATCTAAGAAACGGAACTTGTCAGCATTTATATGTATGCCTTCAGCACCGGTACTATCAACTAACTTCTTCCTAATCTCATCAGAGCTTAGGGAAGCCATTGCGGAGGGGTTGGGGAGGGACAATATATGAACCTAACAACGATGACTAACTTCCTAAAACCACCCTACACGCAGTAGGGCGGTTGAGAACGACGCGGATAACTTACTCGAACACGGCACTTGAAGTCCTGGAACAACGAATTCCCGTCGACGAAGCTCTCGTTCCACGAAGTACGGTTAACAAGCCACTATTCGCCGTGAAAACGGCGTTAGAAACTTATTAGAAGTACGGTTAACGAGCCACTGTCCGCCGTGAAAACGGCGTTAGAAACTTAATACGGTAAACAACTATGAAATTTGGGTGCTCAATTAGCGCGGGGGCTAAAAGAGCGGGAAGGCGTCTGCGATCGACGTGCGCTCGAGAACGCACGCAGACCGAGACTGTGTTTTAATGGCCATTGACTAAGTATATTATATACTCCGTAAAGACTACCTGATAGCGTAGTGACGCGTGAGTTTTGATTTATCTGTTCAGTTGACAACTTTGGAACTAAATTATTCCTATGGCAACTAAGTAGTAAAAGAAATGGTAACATGAAAGGCAGCGGCACTATTGAGTTCTTTTAAATTTTTTTTATCATAGTTTTGTTCGCAGAAACAAATTTTATTTGCATAAAGTCTTCTCGCAATAAGCGCTTACTTTAACGAGTAGGTTGCAGTTCAACTAACTCACCGTTGTCTTTAACTTTGGCGCTGTGCCAGATACCTATAATATGGATTTTACACTACTAATGCATTATACTAATATAGAACATAAAATGGATGTGTATGTTATATGTTTTACATAACTATAGTATTTCTATTTCTGTATTTTCTCGATGACAGTTCTAATTTGATATAATGCTCTCTAGCTCCTTCCCTATCAGTTTCTGGTACCGACCTACCGACTCTGGTATTATATAACCTTGTACGTGTGTAAACGTCATATTTTTATAAAATAATGCATACATAATATAAAAAAAAACGCTCGTACAAGGTTACTCGGGAGCTGTCCTCGAGAAAATAAAGAAATGGAAATAGTATAATAACGCTACTTATAGATGTATTGTGGTACAGGGTGGCAGCTTGATAAAACGTTCGTTCAGCGCGTACGTAGTTGCGAGAGGAATATTCATTAAATCAATGATTGTAAGAAGCCTCTCACAAATTTAAATGATAATTACCGCAGTGTAAACTTTATTATTATTTCTTTTTGGTAATATTTTTCGGGAATTACCTTTTCTTATGAATTTACAAAACAGTTTATGTAGTAAGATGTACGCATCAAAACAATCATGTACAATAAGATTTCTAAGGTTTTTGAAAACCAATAACAATATTTTCTTGCTGTTCGTTTGAAATTATTTTTTTATAAGTATTCGTATTTAAGTAAAACACTTAAACACATCCTATTAACTATTACTAATTCGTGAAAACAGTAAATGGCATTGGCATTTTGTATATATATGATGAACCATTTATGCAACAAGAACACATAATTACTGTCTTTTGGCAGAACTCTACCATAGACTTAATTAGGCAACTGTTGTACAAAACTGTCTGTGACTAGAGCTTGCGTATTGATTTGTGCAGTTTGTCATCCAAAGAATGCACAGGAATGAGCATTTGTGGCAAAACTTCATAGACAAATAGTTTGAACGGTTAATTGTTGTTTTACCCACAAATTTATCCCGTCAAAATAATAATGAACAAAAGATACCATCCAACTCGTTCCAGAAACAAAAATGGTTGTGCCCGATTGTATGTTATCAGTACTGACCTAAGAAATTTCATTTTGATAGTCCAGTATTGAAAGAATTGGAAAAATCAAGTTCAATAAAACCAATAAATAAACCAACATATATGTTTAATAAACGACTTAAAAAAAGAAGGAGGATCTCAATTCGTCTCTGTATTTTTTAACTTTTTAATTTTAGATCGATACTAGATCAGTTTTTATGAGATTTTTGGGTTTAATTTAGCTCCAAGTTGGGTCCATCTTAATTTAATGGACCCTTGACTCCAGAGATATACAATGGAATTTATCGAAACAACATAAGCAAACTATGTATACCACTTAAAAAATGTTTTGTTCATTTCATCTGCTCTACTACCAAACTAAAAATTTTCAATAATGTCCAGGGTGCAGACAGGAAAACTCCTCAATGTCGAACTGCACGTTCATAAAACTCATGTGGGTTCAACTCATAAAAGCATGTGGGTTCATGTGATTTATTTTGATTAGTCCAACACATTACGTTTGCTGATGAAGGTCTGATGAAGAGGCCAGCAGATGGATAACTCTTAAATTGCCACCAATAATCTGTACCTTTACGAGCATAAAATATTACACAGAATTGTAAAGGTTAATGAAAAGGTTGATGTCGATCTCTTCGATGTGTAAAATCCTCAAGCCTGAGTCTGTGTGTTTCACAAGAAAAATCCTGAACATCAACTATAGAAGCATCTTTACTAGGGGTGTAGTCGGCTAAAAATGTAGCTTAAGACCCTCCGGGTGAAGCATGAAGGTGAAGAGCATGCCAACAAGGTTGACTCAGGCTAATAGCTGCTTTGGGAACTTTCTTGGACGGCTGTACATCCAACTAAAATGTATCATGTTAGATAATTTTATAGAAAAAAATAAACCTAATTCAAAACGAGTTCTATCTCAACATGTACATATGCAATAGATAAGGTAACATAGCGTTAAGTATTACATAAGTAGAATCAACATTCAATTCAAGCTAATCATACTTTCCTGTATTTCCCAACAATTTTATGATACTTAAAAATAGAATATGTTGTTATTTCATCAAGTTCCAACGATGTGCACTTATAAGTAAATATAAAATCTGAAAATGTTACGATTTTTAAAATCAAACAACGCATTATGTACTAAATACTAAACGAAGCTTCTTTGGAACTGTCGGTACCTACAAATTGAAAACGCTCAGCTCTAAGCTCCCGGGACATCAAACGCTAGGAAACTAAAGCCACTGTAAGATAAGTGCATCGCAGAAACCTTGCAATATAAACAAGACTTGACGAGAGTGGAAATCTTAAGGCTTACAAGTAAAGACTGAGCATTTTGGGGGTTTTGTTTGATATAAGATATAGTTACTATTGTCCGAGATGCCTTAAATTTTTTATACTAATAAAAAAAAAATAACTTTCTCAATATCTTTTTGATTGTTGTGGTACATTTCCTTATTTCAATAGTGCAACATGACAATTTTTATACATGGTACCAGATGTTTATGATACTCCTAAGAAATTTTGTGGATCAATATAATAACTTTATACAGTATCAAAAACACAATTCATCATCGTTAATTATTTCCTTTATTTTTTTCACAATACTTTTTTTTATAATTAAACCCCACAAAGCTTGAACAACGTATGTTAAGCTACACAGCTTCCAAAAATCTGTTGGCACCAATATTGAAAGCAAACTGTTACGCACAGTGCCACTAAGTTATCTGATCAGTAGACAAAATTTAAACTAACAATATGACATAAAAGAGAGTTAACATTAAAGGCAGTGCAACTCTTGACTGCACACATAACTCGGACAATATATGTCATACTAGAATGATATGCCTGGCTCGATAGCGTTTATTAACGGAAATAAAAAAAATCCGTATCTCTTCAAATTGGACAGTGAATCATTTACAGCCTTTTACGAAGGGTGTTTTGTCCTTTTGTACTCTACACGTAGACGACATTCTAATACACTTTATTTTAGGACTCAATACAGAAACGAGAATTATTACGCCGTATAAAACATTAGTACTGGCAATTCCACTGAGTTTACAACATTATCGCTTTTAGATATATTTATCTCATAAAAAGACAGTAAAACAGAATGTTATGGGTATTAATAGTAGCAATAGGATGAAAAAATAAGAAAATATTGGCAATGAAAATGTCTTTAGTCAGTAAATGTAGGCTTTATGGTTTAGTTGACGTATGGAACTCCGGAACTTCAAAGGGTAAATTGATTACAAAAATTTGTAATAAATTTACGGTTCGATATAGCAGGATTAATTTGCCTAGTAAGGGACTGTAAACTTCTAATTCTTAGAATCTTCTTTTCGCTTCAGCCAAAAGACGTCCACTACAGAACCAAAGGCTTCTCGATGGAATCCCTTAATCGTACATGCTTTTTTTATTTGAATTTTGATTAATTTGATGAAATACCGGTTTATGCCACGTCATTGATCTTTGTTCCTGTAATTAAACTAGCTATCCTTTACATATATTTTCGTAAACGTAAATATCGTGGAGGGCAAAATAGGAAGGATTGTAGCACCACTCCAGGTGAGCTCTAAAAAAAGAAAACGATTTGGGTAAACATAGGCACAAGTTTAGGTATGTGCTCTATATGGTCCTTAACATTGAGATTGTTTAATATTTGAATTTGAAATAAATTCAAGTCAAATTCAAAGGTTTACTTATTTATTTTTATTAAAATATTTATTTACTGCCATAACACCCAATTAAAGAGTTAATTTCAGGCAATATATAGTCCACCAGACTTTACCTTTAAAAAATGTTTAGTTGTATGGGTTTCCTGAGATACGAAGCCTTTCGATCGATACATTTCTTCACAGAAGACACTGTTCACCGTATGTCTCTAGGACGAAACATTTATTGCTCGATACAATTACGCGTCGACAGCATGGTTCGCCGGAACAACGATACAGAGAGTAAATTTAATAGGTCGTTTGTAGGTCGTCCGTGGTTCAACAAAAAAGTTTTTGTACGTTTGTGCAGCTTTAGCTGACAAGAGAAGGCTATCTTTCGTACCGATGTAATTTTTTGTCACTTATAGGATAGACAAATTACTATCATTAGACAATAAAAAGAAAAGAAACCCTTTTTTAATTACTGCACACGATTATGTTGCAATTTTAACTAGCGGGTCATTATTTTTTTAAATCTTGTTTATGAACGAAAAGACAAAATACGATATTACGAGCGCCCACTACCCAACTTCGCTTATTACTTATTACAAAAAAGAAACTTAAACTTAAAAATTTATAAAAACCAATAATCATGGTTTCGTGCACAACTTATTTAGTGTAATCCTAGTTGGACAATTAATTATTCAAGGCCCACAATAAGCCGACTATTAAAAGACTAAGTAAGTTAATTAAGCCAAACTTAATGTGCATTAACTTACTTCTAGACAGTCGAACAGTAGCACATTGCTGCATCAGCTTGAACTTCCGATAAAGCAACTTAGATCCGCACTAACTAATTATCATAAAGTTTTGGGCCCCTAACTTTTGGCAGCATCGTCGAGTTTCTCGAACCGGGAGGTTGAATATTCAGCCAGAGTTTGTGGTTCCGAGACACATTTTAGTTCGTTTAACAAAAACGTGGCAAATAACTTCCTGTTTTGTCAATATTTTTATACAAATGGCTTCCTTTATTGTGATCTGTTTGGTTTTACTAAACTTTATATAAAAAACCTCAAACAATTATTTGTTTAGGTCGAGTTAAAGGAAATAAACAGGCAATGCAAACTTAGAAACCAAGACATTACCAACAAAAGCTGTAAAATGTCATGACTTTGTATCAGCTTCAACACAAAATTAATACTTTCACAAACGCGATGACGATTTCACATTACAAAATTTCAATAATACTTATACCCAACCAAAACACAAATTCGTTACTTACGAATACTATTATTTTCATATATTTGTCATACCTTGAATCATTAAATATTATTGAAAAAAAGATGTATTAGATAAAGATGTTCTTAAAAGAATTCTATGTTTCACTTTTAATCGCATTTTACGCTACAGAACTTTGCACGACTACTACGTGCTGATTTTGGATCGTTTCAAATTATTTAGAGTTACCATAATAAATCCAGGCAAATAATGTTTATATATAATAAATACCAATTTTTTTACTAAAGGACTAAAGGTTTTTTCGATACCTATTCAATGATATCATATAAGTGGTGGTAGGTTTAACCTAAAAAGAAGGCAACAAACAATTCCAAATTAGCTCCATTGTCTCAATACCGTTTGACGGACTAATTGCAGGTATAAAAAGGCTTGTTTTCAGTGAAATTAAACACTCAATCAGGAAGAACCTCTTTAGTGACTACAGCTGCATTCATCTCAATAAAATGGATACTAACTGTTTTAAACTATCGCGGTTATTTTCACTATAATTTAATGAATTTACGGGATTCTTACCACGATTTTCGATTTCTATTTCGCGCGTCCGATATTTCGATGCTGTTGCAAGCACCATGATCGCGGACAGGCAGATGTAGGTAGGTGGCAATGACAGAGGCAGATAAATCGATCCTTCGATAGAAGGAGGGTCCTTCTCGTTCGTTTTGATCTGCTACTACTGGAACTCACATTTTTGTCCTTTTTGCAATACACGCTCACCGTATCACTGGGTTTTTTGACTGAACACACCACGATTGTTGTTTTTTCGTTTCATGAATGTCCTAACCACTGGGTTCCACGTACTAGATAATTTAATACATCTCCAGTTTGTGTCAGCTTGTGGAAAATATATGTTGATGACGTTTTTTGCATTTTGGAAGGTGGGCCACCGAAAGTTGAGTTGTTCTTGAATCACATCAATAAATAGTGTAAATCATAAAATGCGCTTTACTGTAGAACTTAAAAATAAAAGATCTTTGGCGTTCTAGGATATCAAGAGTGATGGCTATTTAAACTACTCAGTATACAGAAAACCAACACACACTGACAGATACCTTCACGCATCCTCTCATCACCACCCCAGTCATCTCAATGCAGTAGTCTCATCACTTACCAATCGCGCTTACGATCTTTGCGATAAGGATCATGTTCAAGGCAAACTACGGCATGTACAACAAGTTTTAATTAAAAATGGCTACAACGTGAAGGTGTCAAATACACTCGGCGTCACAAAAAACGCACCTTTCGAAAAAGCAATTTTAAAATACTTTTACTCAAACTTTGTCCATAGTAAGGGTATGATTGTAGGATATCATTGGAAAGGTTATTTAATTGCCTATTAGAAATTACAAACATGTGTATATGTTTTAAAGCTTTTAATAAAAAAATCTTAAAAAGGATAAAAGTTACAAAAACTAAATTTAAAAAAACATAAAAAAATCTCAAATCAGTCCTTAAAATCTAGTGTTTCCTCCCCTTGCTTTGATGACAGCTTCCATCTGATCCTTCATGGACCTCACGAGGGTCACCACTCTCTCTTGGGGTATGTTCTCCCATTCTTCCTTCACGGCATCCTGAAGCTCTTGGAGAGTGGTGGGAGCAGGATCACGTGCTCGTGTCTCTTTACATCGTCCCAGAGATGCTCGATCGGGTTTAGTTCTGGGCTTCGTGCTGGTCTCAACCTCTTCCAAGTAGTCCCGCACGGAAAACACAGTGTGGCAACGGGCGTTATCGTGCATTAACATGAAACCATCGCCAACAAATCCGGCATACGGGACCACATGGTCTTGTAAGATTTCTGTTATGTGCCGCCCAGCATTCAGCGACCCTTGCCCGCGACCACCGCCAGTCCGAGAGACGCACACAAGTTCCGTTTTCCCTTCAACGGATATGCCACCCCAGAACATAGAGGAACCACCTCCGTATTCGGCGGATTCCTCTATACACGCTTGGGTAAAACGTTCCCCTCTTCTTCGGTATACTATCGTTGCAGAAAAGACATACTCGTGTCTCATCGGTAAAGAGAACGGCCCTCCACTGGTCAAGCGTCCAGTTGACATGCTCCTGAGCAAATTGTAACCGCTCTCTCCGATGTCGCACGGTCAATTTTGGGCCTCTAGCAGGTCTGAGCTCTTAATTCCTTTTCTTTCAATCTTCTTCTAATCGTAGAGACACTCACAGACGTTCTACGAGCTGACCGGAGCTCTTGTTGCACCTCAACAGCATTGCTGAAGCGGTGGCGCAACGACGTAGACACAATAAAATGGTCGTCTCTTTCTGATGTACAACGTTTTCTTCCGGATCCACGTCTTCGGGTATAGCCAATAGTCTCACGGAACCGTTGGTATACTCGTCGTACTGCAAATCAGCTAAGGTTCAACTGTCGAGCAACGTCAACATGTCACAGTCCTGTTTGCAATAGAGCAACGATTTGAGCGGCTTCTTCAGGGGTTGTATCCATCTTCAGGTACAGTTCTTTTGCGTATGTTGTTCCAGTGTGTTCACTCTAAAGTCTGAGTAGCGACTGACCCATTTCTTACCTGGACATAACATTTTATACCCTTTTAAGGTAGCCCAACTAGCGCTCCTTAAGTGAGCATTTTTTCCAATATCTTATTGATTGGTCCCTGGTTAGAAATGGTAATTGATTTTTTAATGATACAGGTAATGAATGTAAAGGTACTGAAGTGCACTTTACAATGATATTTCTTTTTCACGCGTGGTATTTATGGGCCAGATTCTAGGAGCAATTTACTGAAAAAAACATAAAGGTGCGATTTTTGTGACGCCGAGTGTATAAAACGCAACACGAGAACCAAACCAAATACACCCAAGGTGAAGCGTCAGCCCTCCTTCATGCCATACTTAAAAGGAGTAACAGATAAAATAATAGGTCTTTACCTATGAAACTGCCGTTTTGCCGTACTGGCCATTTCAAATGAAAATATTTTTTTTTTTTGACTTATAATTCTAATTTCAAATTAATTTTATTTGACAAACATGGAATTCTTTTTCTGAAATCGTCATTTGTTTAATAGTTAGTGTTTTGTTTTCAACGCATTCGAACATTTTTCGTCATCATTGATAAGTTAAAAATTCGAGTAATTATGGAGTATGAGTACCGTCGTGGCAGCAAAGCGGCACAAGCGGCACGCAACATCAACGACGTTTACGAAGCAAACACTACAAACGAACGCACCACCCGTTATTGGTTTACCCGCTTCCGTTCTGGAAATTTTGATCTAAAAATGAACCCCGTGGTCGTCCGAAAACTTTGGTCGACAATGACGAATTAAAGGCGATTGTGGAAGCTGATGAAACTCAATCCACGGCTGAATTAGCAGCAGCTTTCGACGTTAGCATCAAAACAATATTGGTCCATTTGCGTCAAATTGGCAAGGTAAAAAAGCTTGACAAATGGGTACCCCACGAACTCAATGACCGCCAGCGCGAAGTACGCGTGGAGACGTGCCATGCACTGCTCAGCGGGCATACAAATGAAGGAATTCTGAACCGCATTGTTAGTTGTGACGAGAAATGGATCCTGTTTGACAATCGTAAGCGCTCAGCAAGTTGGTTGGACCCTGGTTCAGCACCCAAACAATGCCCTAAACGAAAACTTACCCCAAGAAAAGTGATGTTCACTGTTTGGTGGTCTAACGCGGGTGTCATTCATCACAGCTTCTTGCCAAACGGGACAAGCATTACTGCAGATGTGTACTGTGAAGAACTGAACACAATGATGGAGAAGCTCGCACGTCTCCAACCAGCTTTGGTCAATCGTTCGGGTCCACTGCTCCTGCACGACAATGCGCGACCTCATACTGCACAGCAGACGGTCTCCAAGCTACAAGAGTTGGGGTTGGAAGTTCTCCGTCATCCGCCGTACTCACCAGACCTTGCGCCTACAGACTTCTACTTTTTCCAGAATTTGGATAACTTCTTGGCGGGAAAAAAATTCAATACCCGAGAGGCAGTACAAAATGCCTTTGAAGAATTGGTTGCCTCCCGTCCAGCTGATTTCTTCAAGAAAGGCACTCCTTATAAGAAAATCAATCAGTGTCTGCGCTTACCGAAAGATCACATACCGCTTGAGACACCGGGTGTTTATAAAATTGACTGCAGCTGTGGCAGCTCTTACATTAGCCAGACGAAAAGAACCATTTCTTGCCGTCTTAAGGAACATATAAAAGCCATAAAAAACTCAGATACAAGCAATTCAGCCATCGCCGAACATTTGCTAGAATCAGGCCCTAACTATTGGATTGAGTTCTATAATACTCGGATTTTATCTACGGAACGACACTACATACCGCGACTCGTTAAAGAAGCCTTAGAAATAAAAAAGTGCGAAAATAACTTTAATCGAGAAGACGGTTTTAAATTCTCTAGTACGTGGAACCCAGTGGTTAGGACATTCATGAAACGAAAAAACAACAATCGTGGTGTGTTCAGTCAAAAAACCCAGTGATACGGTGAGCGTGTATTGCAAAAAGGACAAAAATGTGAGTTCCAGTAGTAGCAGATCAAAACGAACGAGAAGGAGGGTAGATCGATTTATCTGCCTCTAACTGTCATCGCCACCTACCTACATCTGCCAGTCCGCGATCATGGCACTTGCAACAGCATCGAAATATCGGACGCGCGAAATAAAAACCAAAAAGCGTGGTAAGAATCCCGTAAATTCATTAAATTATAGTGAAAATGGATACTACTCCGGAAAAAGCCGCTCAAGTCGTTGCTCTGATTGCAGGCCAGAACCAGATGGCTGTAGCCCGACAAGTGAATATCAGTTGATATTCAGTTTGTCGTGTGTACCAGCGCTATCGGGAGACTAGTGGCTACGAACGGCGACCAGGATCTGGTCGATCTAGAGCTACAACACTGCGCGACAACCAATACCTCGTGACGACGGCATTGCGAAATCGTCGCCTGAAGGCAGTTGATCTTGCACATCGACTGCAAGAAGTCAACTGGACGTTGGCCGGTGGACAGCCAGAAAAAGACTTGCTGAAGGTAGCTTGACTGCACATAGTTCAGTAAATAGCTCGATTCTGACGCCAGCTCATCTTCAAGCCCGTCTTCGTTTTGCACAAGAACATGTCAACTGGACGGTGTCTCCATAGCAACGATGGGCGAGGAGTCTACAGAAGGCCTACAGAGAGATATTCCCAATGCTGCATCACGGAATGTGTAGCATATGGCGGTGGTTCGTGAATGTTCTGGGGAGGCATCTCTATTGAAGTGAAAACTGAACTTGTCTTCATCAAAAGGGCCAACGGTAGGCGACCACGAAGAGGTTTAAGGGCTAAGCGGTACATAGAAGAAATTCTGCAAGACCATGTTGCACCATTTGATGGATTCATCGGAGAGAACTTCCTCTTTATGCGAGACAAAGCAAGACCCCATACTACTCCCATAGTACGAGCGTACTTGCGAGAGATGAATATTCCCTTGATAGACTAACTGAGCCCGGACCTTAATCTGATCGAGCACTTATGGGACAGTATAAAAAGAAAAGTAAGAGCCCACAATATGGCTCCAGACAACATTCAGGAGCTACAAAATGTGCTCGGCGCGGAATGGGAAGTTATGCCACAAGACTTGATCAATCATTTTGATACAGTCAATGGAAAACCGCTGCCGAGTTACTCGTAATATTTTCTTATCTGCAAGGAGACAGATACCATAAGCCATAAACTAGGGAAGTATTACTACGTATACTAGAAAAATATTGAACTAGCTGGAGTACTGCATTGGGACGCGATGCGCGATTCTTCTATTGATCCATTTTTTTTGTACCTAAGGTTTTGAATTATAAGTTGAAAATACCAACTGATGCAGAATAAGATTATGAATTTGGGGAGGTAGTTCCACTTTGCTCATACACACACGTGTTTTTGTTGCTCCAGTGTTTTTAATTCTAAAATATAGTTTATTAAGCATTTTATGAACGAAAAACTGTCCAAATAATGAATTTGTGCATGTGCGTACCTATTTTCCTCTTAAAACAGTCATATGAAGTGATTTTAATAAGTGAATAACTACTTGAAAACCCAACCAGTGACTACTAACTTTCATATTCGAATACCGTCATTCTACTTCTAAATTTGCTTTGTGTTATAAACAATAATTACTATACTATGATTTAATTCATCTACCACGTCAGGACTCGTATTGTTATTGAGGTGTACAGCGCTGCGTATCGATATTGCGATCCGTGGTTCGATTGAGAGAGACTATAAAATCAGTAATGGCGCCTTCAAGTAAATGTGGTGGCCGCGGAAATGTTATATCGACGTCCACAGGTGTCGCTGGTTGTCATAAATGCCCTAATATTTGCCATAAAAGGTGTGTTAACATTGCAGCGGCATCTGGTGTCCCAAAAGAATGGTTATGTCCACTATGTCAAGCAAAGATACCAAGGCAAAGCAACAACTCGGAAACGCCGGTCAAAGGTAGAATTGATACGACGGTACCTAAATCGCCGAGCACTTCTGAAATATCCTTGCCCACAGATAACATTGATGTTGCTTCGTTACTCTCTGAATTAAATCTACTCAGTCGGGCTTTATTCGAAAGTAAAGATGAGTTGAGGTATTTTCGTAGTCAACTAGCTATAGTTAATGATAGTATAAATAAATGTTACCAAAAAGTTAACAGCTTAGAAGAAAGGATTACAAAGCTTGAATCATCCTACCTGAAGTCCAATGAATCGAGTGAAATAGATTCACTCAGAAATACGGTAAGTTTGCTAATACAATAAAGTAACAACCGAGAGCAGGACATGCTGTGTTACGACATAGATATAATTGGCATACCTGAAAACTCTGGGGAAAATCTGTCACATACATTTTTGATGTTGTCCAAAAAATCAGACACTACGGTTGATGATAGAGATATTGTATTCTTTCTACGTAATGGTTTCATCATGGTCATCACGATCAACAGAATAACGACCGAAGACCAAGAACGGTAACAGTACGGCTTGCAAGACGTTCAATACGTAATTAACTCTTAAAAAACGCAAGAGTTTGTTCGTAACTTCAATAGTGCGGATATTGGTTTACCCGGCGCGCCACGGCGTGTTTACGTGAACGAACGCCTGACTTCCACCAATCGCAAGCTGTTTCAAAAATTTCGAGAAAAAACTAGAGAACTTGGATGGAAATTTGCTTGGACCCGAAATGGCAGTATTTTGGCGAGGAAAGACGAAACTTCACTTATCCACCGCTTAAGGGGAGAAGGAAACATCAAAAAGATTTTTGGTATCATTAAATTGGACAGTTAAAGTGAGTGATCAACTTTGGTTTGTTTTTATAAGTTCTGTTTGCCAACAGGAGACATGGCTTCGTGCTGGTGAGGATGAACGTGCACCTACGTTACCCGGCTACCGATTTCGACACACACCTCGCTAAGCGACAGGTGTCCGCTCACGTTACATTTAGAAACAGTCCACGCCCAGAAACTAATATTGGAGTCGAACAGTTATGGACCAGAGTGAAGGTGAATAGCTTACAATTTTAGATAGGTACTGCTTACAGGCCACAGTGGCTTAACTGCAACACGTTTTTTGAAGCGCTGTCGGACTCTGTGACGTCGTTTAATAATTAGACTTTTTAATATTTACTGGAGACTTTAACATCAACATACTAGATGTAACTGACAGAAAATATCTCTACTTGCAACAATTTCTGACAAGCTTTAACCTTACAAACTACGTGACGGAGCCAACTCATTTTACTGAGTTCAGTCGGTCCGCAATTGACTTAATCTGTACGGATGCACCATTACAAAAAATTTACGTTCACCATGTAATAGAATTAGGACGATACGCTCTAGTAACTGCGAATCTAAACCAAATCGTACGACCAATTCCCAAAACTAATAACCCCAATGAGCTCAAAGACATTCGGCCATTTAGTTTAGACATTTACATTTAGGCCAAGACATTAGTGTTCTATGTTTTCTTTCAAAGGTGCTTGAGAGAGTGGTTTATAGCCAAATGGTCAAGTACTTTGAACGAAATCGCTTAGTGCCTATATTCCAGTCAGGTTTTCGGCAAGGTCATAGCACAAGTACTGCCTTACTGGATGTTGTTGACAGCATGTTATTTTTTCAAGATAAATGTTAGGTCACAGTCTTAGTTCTACTTGATTATTCCAGGGCATTTGATTGTATTAACGTCCCTCCCTTGCTCTCGAAGTTGTCCTACTACGGTTTTGACAGTAGAGCATTAACTTGGTTTGATAGTTATTTGACGGGTCGATCGCAAAAACTTGTAGTAGATACTTTTGTTAGTGGTAAAATATTTTCTCAAACTATGCTAGTTCATCGCGGTGTTCCTCAGGGTTCCATACTTGGCCCTCTCCTGTTTATTATATATACTGCAGATCTGCCTAACACAATTAAATACAGTAAATACCATCTCTACGCTGATGATTTGCAGTTATATATTTGTGCCAAGCTCCATGGAATCCCTATAGCTATAGGAAAATTTAACGAGAACCTACATCGAATTTCAGTTTGGTCATCAGAAAATTGTCTAGTGCTAAACCCAGAGAAGACCAAGTTTATGGTATTTGGGTCAAAGAAAAATGTTAATAATAGGTCTTTACCTATGAAACTGCCGTTTTGCCGTACTGGCCATTTCAAATGAAAAAATTTTTTTTTGATTTATATTTCTAATTTCAAATTAATTTTATTTGACAAACATGGAATTCTTTTTCTAAAATCGTCATTTGTTTAATAGTTAGTGTTTTGTTTTCAACGCATTTGAACATTTTTCGTCATCATGGATAAGTTAAAAATTCGAGTAATTATGGAGTATGAGTACCGTCGTGGCAGCAAAGTGGCACAAGCGGCACGCAACATCAACGACGTTTACGGAGCGAACACTACAAACGAACGCACCACCCGTTATTGGTTTACCCGCTTCCGTTCTGGAAATTTTGACCTGAAAAATGAACCCCGTGGTCGTCCGAGAACTTTGGTCGACAATGACGAATTAAAGGCAATTGTGGAAGCTGATGAAACTCAATCCACGGCTGAATTAGCAGCAGCTTTCGACGTTAGCATCAAAACAATATTGGTCCATTTGCGTCAAATTGGCAAGGTAAAAAAGCTTGACAAATGGATACCCCACGAACTCAATGACCGCCAGCGCGAAGTACGCGTGGAGACATGCCTTGCACTGCTCAGCAGGCATACAAATGAAGGAATTCTGAACCGCATTGTTACTTGTGACGAGAAATGGATCCTGTTTGACAATCGTAAGCGCGCAGCAAGTTGGTTAGACCCTGGTTCAGCACCCAAACAATGCCCTAAACGAAAACTTACCCCTAGAAAAGTGATGGTCACTGTTTGGTGGTCTAACGCGGGTGTAATTCATCACAGCTTCTTGCCAAACGGGACAAGCATTACTGCAGATGTGTACTGTGAAGAACTGAACACAATGATCAAGAAGCTCGCTCGTCTCCAACCGGCTTTGGTCAATCGTTCGGCTCCACTGCTCCTGCACGACAACGCGCGACCTCATACTGCACAGCAGACGGTCTCCAAGCTACAAGAGTTGGGGTTGGAAGTTCTCCGTCATCCGCCGTACTCACCAGACCTTGCGCCTACAGAGTTCTACTTTTTCCAGAATTTGGATAACTTCTTGAAGGGAAAAAAATTCAATACCCGAGAGGCAGTACAAAGGCCTTTGAAGAATTTGTTGCCTCCCGTCCAGCTGATTTCTTCAAGAAAGGCATCAATAAGCTACCAATGCGGTGGCAAAGATGCATTGATTGCATGGGCGATTATTTTAATTAATAGAAATAAAAAATATATAAAAACATTACGCTTCATTTATTTCGTGAAAAACGGCAATTTCATAGGTAAAGACCTAATATATTTAACACAGACTCTGCTTCACACAGCATAAGGTTGATGGTAGTTAACATTGAGAGAGTGGAGAAAGCCCGAAACCTGGGAGTTATCATGGACAGTGCATTGAAATTTGGAGCACACGGAGTAGAGATTGCGCGGGCCTGCTTCTACAGGCTTAGGATTCTATACAAGGTACGCAACAACTGTATATC